>CM053793.1:36584438-37846938 GCA_028749045.1 Cupressus sempervirens | reverse complement strand
AATGGTCCCTTTCTGTTGGTTATAGGTTGTATTTTATATAATAATGTGTTATTTTTATAACAACAAATTATTATTTTTGTTGAAGTATTTGTTCTTTTGTGTTATATATAACAAATATTTATGATTAATAATAACTATTTGGTCCATCTAAGTTACATCTATGGTACATTTCATATAGTTATACAATATTCTATTAACAACAATTAATATTTTTAAATTCAATTATTAGATATTTTAGACTAAGCTTTGATCAAATGTCTAAAAAGTCATTTTTTGGCAACATCTCACTAGGTGCACTATTTTAACAAGTTTTATGATGAGTCACAACTTCAAACCTTAGTTTTAGGTAGTTCAATGTCCATTTTACATTTCTTAAAAAATTGAAGGTCTTACAATATCCCATGTAGCTACTACATGTTGATGAAGTTAGCCCTCATGACTATTGGTTCTTCTTCCCTAATAAGGAAAGTTTCAAAAGAACTTTTTATTGAAGGGGACACACTTAATGTTATCAAAATTTTGATTAATGCTACTGATGTTAGATAAAATGAGAGGGATAGCATTAATAATATCATATAGTTATTTTCCACTATGGATGTGGTGCATTTCCTTCACATGTACTGAGAAGGAAATCATTCTGCTAATAGGCTTGTAGTTATGGAAAAGTACATAGATTTCATCAAAACTTGGTGAGACATGTAATCAATTCCTATGGAGGTAAGTGTGGAAATCATGTAGGATCAAGAAAAATTTGGTAAAAAATGAAAATACATTTACTAAAGATTAAGACGATCTTTGTCCTTCATCTTTTTTTATTTTATATTTTTCTTCTTTTCCCATTAAGTTGCAAGTTTGAGTTTTTATGGAGACTTTCTTTTTTAAGTATTTTCCAATGTAGGGTTCCTGAGTCTTTAAAGGGTTCTTAGTTTGTAGCAGAAGTTTAGTAAGATTGTTTTGTTTTAACACCATTATGAGTGGGGCTCTTTACATGTTTAAGATGAAAGAGTGTAAGTATTATAAAAATAACCCTAACCTTTGTGAAATTTTAGAGAAGGGTAAGATGGCATCTTTTGTCAAGGGCATGAAAGGCTATAACCCCAAGCTTTCTTAGATATTTTTTATTTTTTGGGACAATGGGAATTTCTTTGTGGATTGTGTATTGTTTATGGTTACTAGCAAGTCCATTTTAGTGGTCACTAGTCTTAGCGTGTAAGGAATTGCAGTCCCTATAGTAGTAAGATTTTCTTTAGAGAAGTTGTTAAGAAATTTCTAGAGGTGGGGGAGAGAATTATGAGGCAACAATAATGCTTAAACAAGGAGATTCTCTTAAATGTATGGAAAATTATGATGATGGTCTTTATCAAGTCTTCTATTGGGTGAATGGAAAATTATGGTGATTGTCCTTATCAAGTATGTTAGTTATGGAGGTATAAATGCTTCCACTTTGAATTTTTTCCTATGCTTAATCATTCTAGGAGGGACGATAAGTTTTTCTTTCCTTATTGTATTTTCTATTATCTCTCTATTTTAGTGGAGAAAGCTAAGATCAAGCATTGTCCCCCTCTCCACCAGATTTTGTTATTTAGATTGTATGAGTTTGATAGGGACATTGTGCCTCAAAATTCCCTAAATTTGGTTATGGAGCTTAATAATATTGTCTTTTCCCCTATATCTCATCCTTGTTGAAAAATTCATACAACCCCATTTTTAAACCTAAAGAAATCCCTATCTTGGTTAATAGGGTGAATCTCAACCACAAAGAGGAAAAAATATAGAACATTAATAAGACCAGTTAGAGGAAATGGTTGAGTTTTTAGGATGTTCCAACTACAAGTTCTTCTTATGCCTCCAAGTCTTCCTAGATAAAAAATATTTCTACTGATCTCTCTTTCCCTAACTCCCCCAATACTACTCCTTTCCCTCCTAACCCTAAGATTAACCTCATCAACTCCTGGGATCCAACTATCACTTTTTGTAGCTCACTTGGTACTCTTCTTAAAATGGAGAATGGTGGTGTAGATTTAGAGGCCTAGATTTACAATCTAATGAGATAGTTATTTTCTACATTAAACTTAAGGATTTTACTAGGCAATTATTGTTCCACCTATATATTATCCGTAGGAAGATGAATAAGATAAAATTAAGAGGAAAGTAAAGGATTAGACCAATGGTAAAAGGGATAAAGCTTGGTGGAATGTTTGGAGGGATCTATGGAATAAGCTAGACAATTGGGAGTAGTTAGAAGAGAATGTCTCTAAAATCAACACTATGGTGCCTTTAAAGAAGGAGAAGAAGAAGATATCAATGGCTCTTAATTACAAGAAGAATTCCCAAGTGAATCTATGAAAACAACTCAATCATTTTGTTTATTAGAAAATTATTTCCTAGAAGAAGATCAATTCAACCATTGGTGGGATCAAAGAGGATCTTTAAGAAAGGAAGTAAGAAAGAAAAAGGTGAGAGGATGTGTAGAGTAAAGATGAGGGGACATTATTGGCTAATAAATGTGTCTCTAGGTTGTGAAATGTCATTTCTTCTCATCCTCCCAAACTACCCTCCTTCCTAGACAAGATTAAGGAACTATAGAAGTAGTTGGGCATGTCTTGATTTGTTGTTCATCTCTAGGTTTCTATTTTAGGATGCTTATGGTGCAATGGTGTCATTGGTTTTTCTGGTTGGTGGTGTTGGTCTTTTTTTTTTATGGTTGGGGGTTTTTGCTAGTTTGTGGTCATGAGGCTACTAGCTCATGGGTCATGGTTTGAGGTTTTAAATTTTTGGTTGCTACTGGCATTTTTTAGGTTGGGATTTCTAGTCTATTTCCTTAGTTGTCTTTGGGTTCTAGTTTTAGTTTATTTTTATTTTCATTCTACTTTGGTAAGGTGTCATGGGTTGTGAAACTATTTTTTCTATCCTTGGTATTAGATGTTACTTTGTAAGAGTTTGGTTCTTCTCCCACTTTACTTAATCAAACCTTATGATGCACAAAAGGACGTATAAAAATAATGATGACATGGGTGAAATTCCTTCTTATCGATACACTTGCTAGTATAAAGGTTTATGATTACTAAGGCATGGGAACCATCATAAGCATGACCTAATAAATCCTTGTGTAGACTCACTTTAAGGTTGGTCTACAATATGGGAGAAGAATAAATCCTCCATAAGTAACATATATTCAAAATTTTCTCAACTCAACATGAAAA
Organism: Cupressus sempervirens; assembly: GCA_028749045.1. Lineage (NCBI taxonomy): Eukaryota > Viridiplantae > Streptophyta > Pinopsida > Cupressales > Cupressaceae > Cupressus > Cupressus sempervirens. Next base: position 37,843,735 of record CM053793.1, on the reverse strand, counting down.
ATAATCAAGATAGCCTTTGTATATTATGCCAACAAGATTGGTAACAATAATCATTAATTTTATTATAACTAGAACTTTCTTGAAGAGTGTGCATGGGTTCCATTAATTACAAATTGTCCAATGTCACTAAAATTAGAAGCTCTCTCTCTCTCTCTCTCTCACACACACACACACACACACACACACACATTATTTCCCCATCTCTCTACTCACTTCATATATCTATGTTTATATTTCTATCCCTTCCCTTACTAAATGAGGTTTTAAAATAAAAGATGCGTATTTAATTAGACAACATTAATTGATCCAATTTAACATATCAAACAACCTAGACATATTTATAGTTGTTTTACAAGTAATTTGTCAATCAACACTTTATATGTAACTCCATTATAAAATAAGTAATAAATACCTACTAAAATCATTATTTGACAAACCTTACATTTATGGAAAGCTAAGAAAATTCTTAAGAAACCCTTTTCATTTCATCAAATCTTTCTGGTAAAAAAGTCATTAACTACATGTTTGAAGTAAAAAGCACATAATAATAGGCCAAAAACACATTTTCAGGACATTTTTTAGATTAACCATTTAGGGTTTGTATCTAAAGATATAGTAGGCCTCATAAAGGTATTAATTATTTCCATTTAGTATCAGGATGGGTGGGGAAAAAGTTGGAATGGATTTTGAAATGCTTTGAGGCATTTCATTTTTTAGATCACCACTTTTTGGCACACTAGATCTTGCACATTCTCTCTCTCTCTCTCTCTCTCTCTCTCTCTCTCTCTCTCTCTCTCTCTATATATATATATATATATATATATATATATATATATATATATATATATATATATATATATATATATATATATATATATATATATATATATATATATATATATATATATATATATCCCCCCCTCCCATCTCATTTTCATTAAGTTTAAAAATGAATAGCTAATATGCATTCAAACCTTTTAATTTGTTTTCTAATTAGGACCTAAATATATTTGGAACTACTAAAAATCCATAAATAAAGCCATATAACCTCAAATTCAACCTCCATTCATAGTGAGGATTTCATTGCTAGGTTTTTAGAGCTTTAAATGTCATATTATATACATTTACATATAACTCAAGATTAGAAATTAATTTTTTTAGAAATGACTATTAAACTTTAAAAGAGACAAACCACGAATGAATTAGGAATTTAAACATAGTTCCAATTCTCATCCCTCTAATAAAATTTAATGATATAAGTAGTGAAATGTTTTAGAAGACATTGAATTTCCATAGTCCATAGTGTTGTGATGTGGAGCCTAATTAGATTTGGAGGTTAGTTTTTCTCACTTTATTCAGTGTGGTTTCCTCATAGATTATTTCTCAAAGTTTGGGGGTAGTGCCCCCTATAGGCCACTTCAGTAGAGCTCGACCAACTTTATTATTGTAAAACGTGTTGGTTTCTATTTTCTATTGAATAGATTATTCTAGTCATAATTTTGAAAGAACCAAAATAATTTTATAAAATAGCTCAGGGTTAGGAATGTTCATAATGTATGATGAGATTGGATTACATGATGGGATTTGCAAAAGCTAGATGAGCCTAAATGGAAGCAGTTTAAGAACTAGAATCTACAGGACCTATGTTCTTTTCAAGTAGGGGAGAATGATGTAAGAGGATTTGAGGATAAAGGTTTTTGACTCATATGTGGGTTTTGATCGAGATTTACATCTAAGAGTCATAACTTTTGACTCAGATGTGGGTTTTCGCTGAAATTTAATAGGTAATTATGTGAGGAGTTATTTGGATTGTTGATAAGCTCAACTTGACTTGTGGTGATTTTAACATTTTTTAGAGAGGCTGACATATCATCTTGGCCTCTGAAATTGGATTTTTGTATTTTTTTCCTATTTTTTAGAAAGTATTTTTTGTAATAAATCTAAAATAATATTCTTGATTTTGTAGATTAGTTGGCAATTGATCTTGCCTTGGTTGGGGGCTTTTCTTGGGAAAAATTGAGATTCATAGGATGGGTTTTGAAAATTACCAAAAAATACAAAAAATTGTTTTTCCCAAAAATCTGCCAAATATGGTAATTTCTTAAATTGTATTAAGTAGCTACTTTTCTTTCATTATAGGGAGAGTAGAGTTGGAAAATTTTAATGAAGAATTTGGCATTCTGAAACTCTGTGTTGTGTAATTGTTTTGAGTTAATGTTTTGAAGGGTTTGGACTACATCAAGGTAATGTCCATATCTTTTAGCAACTAAGTGGAGTTCTTAGCCTTCACATTCTCCAAGGGCTAAGAGGATAAATAAGGGGAACTTGATTAAATTTATTTCTTATAAAGTCATTAAATAAACTAAAATTAAAAGGTGACTTTATATTTAATTAATTTAATTAATTATTATATTGGAAGGAGAAGTTTCTAGATAGTGCATTAATTATTGGAAAGGGGAAGCATCTAGTAATTTAATTTTCTAGAAGCACAGTTAATTATTGTATTGCTAGGGAGGAGTTTCTAAAGAGTGCATTAATTATTGGAAGAGGGAAGCTTCTAGTAAATGCAATTAATTAATATTATATTTCCTTCTAGAAGGGTGAAAGAAAAGTATAAATAGAGGTGGGTGAGTCATTGTTCAGCTTCGGATGATGGTGAATTGCATTTGATAGAAAATTGGATGTACAGTTTTGTTCTTGGCATTAGAGGATGTCGATCCTCTCTTGTAACATTCTAGATGTCATTCCCTTGGAGTTTATCCTTTGGAATTCATTTTTATCAACTCATTAATAGTCAACTTGGATGCATTTCTAGCTACAGGAAGATCGAGTGTAATTAGTGAGTTGAACAAATTGTTATGTATTTCATGTTGCTAGAGTAGTTAGTGATTTACTATGTATTTAATTTCATCAGTTTGAGAACTAATATTATTTCAGTAGTATTTCAATTTTTAGTTTGCATGAATTCCCTTTTGTTCATGTTATGTGGTTTAAATCTATGCAAAGATATTACAATCTCTTTCAGCAATTGGTTTAGTTCTTGGGCATTTATAGGGTGCCCATTATAGTGGTATCAGAGCTTTCTCACAAAGTGTTTCATGAAGTTATAATTGGTTGGGGTTATTACTATTATAACACCACTTATCATATGTCCATCAAGATGACTCCACTCATGGCATTGTATGCTTATGAAGCACCTAGTTTCATGGATATGGTTTTAGGGGATAGTAGAGTGCCCAAGCAAAAAACTTCTTGTAGGATAGTTAGGATATTTTGAGAGTGCTCAAGGAGAATATACATCAAGCCCAAAATCAATAGAAATTGTATTCTAACTAGCACTAGATAGAGTGCAACTTCAAAGTTTGGGATATGGTTTACCAAAGACTACAACCATATAGATAGTCATCACTCAAGAATAGTGGAGCAGAGAAGTTGAAGCCTAGGTTTTATGGCCCCTACAGAGCATTTTGCAAGGTTAGAAAGGTTGCTTATGAGATATAGCTTCCAAAGGGTAGTCCGGTGCATAATGTGTTTCATGTGTCAAGGCTTAAGAAAGCAATCGGTTAGAGAGTTGTGCCTTCTACATAATTGCCACCATTAGATGAGGAGGGAAAGCTCGTATTGAATCCTAAGGCTATTCTAGATACTAAGTAAAGGACTCTGTGAAACATGTTGATTAAAGAATATTTAGTCAAATAGAGATACATGTCAAAAGAAGATGCTACTTGGGAGAGTGAGTAGGTACTATAGAAAATAGGATTGATATTGTTTGAGGACAAGCAATTTCAAGGAGGGCAGACTATAATGTCCCCATATTTTAGCAACTAAGTGGAGTTCTTAGCCTTCATCTTCTTCAAAGGCTAAGAGGAGAAATAAAGGGAAAATTGATTTAATTAATTTCTTATAGTCATTAAATAAATTAAAATTAAAAGGTGACTTAAAAATTAATTATTTTAATTAATTATTTTATTGTAAGGGGAAGCTTCTAGATGGTGCATTAATTATTGGAAAAGGGGAAGCCTCTAGTAATTTAATTTTCTAGAAGCACAGTTAACTATTGTATTGCTAGGGAGGAGTTTCTAGAGAGTGCATTAATTATTGGAAAAGGGAAGCTTCTAGTAAATGCAATTAATTTATATTATATTTCCTTCTAGAAGGGTAAAGGAAAATTGTAAGTAGAGGTGGGAGAGTCGTTGTTCAGCTTCAGATGATCGTGAATTGCATTTGATAGGAAATTGGATGTATAGTTCTATTCTTGGCATTAGAGGACGTCCATCCTCTCTTGTAACATTCTATATGTCATTCCCTTGGGGTTTGGCCTATGGAATTCATTGTTATCAACTCATTAATAGGCAACTTGGATGGATTTCCAGCTACAGGAAGATTGGGTGTAATTAGTGAGTTGAACAGTTTGTTATGTATTTGATGTTGCTAGAGTAGTTAGTGATTTACCATGTATTTAATTTTATCAGTTTGAGAACTAATATTATTTCAGCACTAGTTCAATTTTTAGTTTGCACGAATTCCCTTTTGTTCATTTAATGTGGTTTAAATCTATGCAAAGATATTACAATCTCTTTCAACAATTGGTTTAGTTCTTGGGCAGTTATAGGGTGCCTATTATAGTGGTATCAGAGCTTTCTCACAAAGTGTTTCATGAGGTTATAACCCATTCGGGTTATTATTGTTATAACACCACTTATCATATGTCCATCAAGATGACTCCATTCATGGCATTGTATGGTTATGAAGCACCTAGTTTCATTGATCTGGTTTTGGGTGATAGTAGAGTGCCCAAAGATAAAAACTTCTTGTAGGATAGGTAAGATTTTTTGAGGGTTCTCGAAGAGAATATACATCAAGCCCAAAATTAGTATAAATTGTATGGTGACCAGCACTGAATAGAGTGCAACTTCAAAGTTGAGGATATGGTTTACCTGAGGCTACAACCATATAGATAGTCATCACTCAAGAAGAGTAGAGTAGAGAAGTTGAAGCCTAAGTTTTATTTCCCCTATAGAGTGTTTTACAAGGTTAGTGAGGTTGCTTATGAGATATAGCTTCCAAAGGGTAGTTTGGTGCATAATGTGTTTCATGTGTCGAGGCTTAAGAAAGCCATCGGTCAGAGAGTTGTGCCTTCTGTACAATTGCCACCATTAGATGAGGAGGGAAAGCTCATATTGATTCTTGAGGCTATTCTAGATACTAGATAAAGGACTCTATGAAATAGGTTGATTAAAGAATATTTAGTCAAATGGAGATACTTGTTAGAGGAAGATGCTACTTGGGAGAGTGAGTAGGTACTACAAAAAATAGGACTGAGATTGCTTGAGGACAAGCAATTTCAAGGAGGGTAGACTATAATGTCCCCATCTTTTAGCAACTAAGTGGAGTTCTTAGCCTTCATCTTCTCCAAAGGCTAAGAGAAGAAATAAGGGGAAATTGATTAAATTTATTGCTTATAGTCATTAAATAAATTAAAATTAAAAGGTGATTTTATATTTAATTAATTTAATTAATTATTGTATTGCAAGGGGAAGCTTCTAGATAGTGCATTAATCATTGGAAAAGGGGAAGCCTCTGGTACTTAAATTTTCTAGAAGCATAATTAATTATTGTATTGCTAGGGAGGAGTTTCTAGAGAGTGCATTAATTATTGGAAGAGGGAAGCTTCTAGTAAATGTAATTAACTAATATTATATTTCGTTCTAGAAGGGTGAAGGAAAAGTATAAGTAGAGGTGGGAGAGTCATTGTTCAACATCGAATGATGGTGAATTGTATTTGATAGGAACTTGGATGTACAATTTTGTTCTTGGCATTAGAGGACTATTGGTGTAAATAGGTATTTAGTATTTACACTTTACTTAAGTTTACTTAGGTTAGTGCATTATTTTATTATTTCTTTTTATGAGACACTTAGGAGTTTACACATCTTCTTGAGTTGTTATGTAGACAACACAAAAGTACACAACTCTAATTATGCACATGGTGTCTACAACATAGGAGTTTGCATCATTCATTGAGTTGTCATGTATAAAACATAGTTATTCACACTTTTAATTTAGCACATGTTTTCCACAACCTTGATTTGCATGTAACACCATTGTAGGCTTATCCTCTCATTGTTGCACTTACTTCTATGCTTAATGGAGGATAACCCATATTTGGTGGACATGTGCCTGGTTGTAGGACTTATCATGATGCTAATTCTGAGGCATTCTAGATGCATATCAAATGCCTTTATATTCAGGCACACATAGTGTACTTGGACATTGTATTGAATACTATACAATTATTCTGATTATACTCTGATCTAATTTGTGCTTGTGTTTTGAGTTCCTTGGTCTTGGGTAAATTTTTCCCTAAGGAAATTTCTTACATGGTATCGAATTCTTAGATTATTGTGGTTCTAATGCTTTTCACTTTTGTGGAGGTATCCTTGCCCATGCTCGACAACCAAAAACTTTGAAGTGCTTGACACTTGGTTTTCTACCAGACCATGCCTCGAAAGGTGTTATTCCATCTAAGGCTTTATATGAACTTCTATTTTGGATGTAGTTGGCATAGCACATGGCTTCAGTCCAAAACACTTGATCAAGAGACTTATGTTGAAGCATGCAAGTAGTCATTTCCTCAAGGGTTTTGTTCTTTCTTTTAGCTACACTATTCTATTGTGGCATGTCTGCAACTGAATGTTGAAGATCTATCCCATCATGTGTGCAAAAATATATAAGCCTGGAGTTGACATATTCTCTACCATTATTTATTCGTAGGATCTTGATGGCTTTCCCTAATTTTTTCTCAACTTAAGCTTTGAATGTGATAAAGTTATCAAAGATTTCACTCTTGTAACCAAGGAAAAAGAGCTAATTGTACCTTGAAAACTCATCAATAAATGTGAGAACATAGTGGACCTTACCAAAATATGGTACTAGAAATGGGCCAGCTACATCACTATGAACCAATTCTAGAACAATAGTTGCTTTCCAAGACTTCCCCTTGTCATATTTCTCTTTGGGATGTTTAACTACTTTGCAACCTAGATATACACCCTCTGAAAACTTGACTTGAGGTAGACCAATGATCATTTCCTTGTTGTTGAGTTGCTGAAGGTAGCGATAATTAAGGTGTCCAAATCTTTCTTGCCATAGTTTACTTTGAGTGTTTGAATGAGTCAAAAAGGCAAGAGACATGGACTTAGGCACAAAATGTGAGAAAGAATAAAGTCTAGTCTCATGGTTTGCCTTTCTAACCACCACCATTGAATCATCTTTGAGATTTTTCATAACTACTATGTCAGGGAGGAACTCTACTTTGTTGCCACATCCATAGTGAGTTATGTGATAGATGGAGACAAGGTTGGTGCTAAGATTAGGAACATGAAGTACATCCTTGAAGATGCCATTTTCCAACTCAACATTGCCTTTAACTCCTACTTCAACTTGAGTATCATTTCCCACATAGATGTAAGGTACATTCGATGGTTTCCAAGAGGAAAATTGCTCCCTTGAAGCACCCATATGATGTGTTGCTCCTGAATCAAGAACCCATTCCTCTGCATTGTTTGTACTTGCAACTAAAGCTTGTCCCTTGCCCTTTGAAGTGGATGATGAACCCTTATCCTTGTATGCATTTGGTACATCAATTTTGTGTTTCTTCATAATATTGACCAATTCACCTATCTACTTATCTTTGCACTCATGTTCATCATGACCATTCCTCTTACAATAGGAGCAAGTTTTCTTCTCCTTCTTGTTGGAATTGTTTGCCTTTTGATTATTTTTGGAAGAGGACTTTTCTTGTTGTGAAGAATAATTTTAAGTGGAAGAAGATTGATTTGAGAAAGATTGTTGTTTTGAGGAGGATTGTTGTGTGTCATCTTGTGGCTTAGCCTTCCATTGCTTCTGCTTCTTTTTTGAGTTTTTACCACTTGAATTACCTTCATTTTCTACCAAGGCTTTGGTTTTGGAAGACTTGAGAATTTACATAACCACTAGATTATCATGTTCTAAGATCAACATTTCTAAGAATTTTTTGAATGAAGGCTTAACATAGGCACTACTCATTGTTAATTTGTGTGTATTGAAGCTAGAAACAAAAGGAGCATATTCAGGTGGTCATGATGTGTTTGATCATCTTTCCATCTTTAATGAGTTCATCATAATCCTTCAACTATGCTCTATACATTTCTACTTGGGTAAGATAGTCTTTGATTGTGTCAAAATTTCTAGGATCCAACTTGAGAAGTTTATCCTCTATGGTATAAGTCATGTCTTCATCTACTATCCCATATAAAGCTTCAAGTTTAGCCCAAACCTCTATTGGATCTATAAGCTTCCTAATGTGAAATTTGACAAGATTAGAGATACTTTTCAATAAGGTTCCTAAGGCCATATCTTGTTTGGATTGCCAATCTTCTTTTCGAGCTTCATCACCATTAGCAAGAGGTTTCTTTGCAACACCAGTGACATAACGCAATAAATTTTTTTCTACCAATGGCTCTTTAATGTTTTATTTCTAAGTAGCATAATTATGTGGAGTTAACTTTGAAAAAGAACCCATAATGCAAGAACACAACATCAAGGAGACATAGTACACCCCCCCCCTTTTCACTCAATCAAAAAATCCCCCCCCAAAAGAATAATTTTGGCACTTTATATATAGTGCATTTACAATGGACCACTTGCCAAAATGGACAAAGTAGGCTTTCTAATTTTTCTGATTACAACCTCAATATAGAGTGCAAATTTGAACTTTTACAATGTAGCTCAAAATTATAGTGATTGTGAAGTAATATAATGCACAATAGGACCTATCTCTGAAAGTGGTAGTTTTGTCCAAATTAGACGACAATCTGACTATAGATCTGAAAACTAGACAAAAAAAATATACTTTCAAAAAAATAGAACCTGAAAAGGAGTCCATATTAGCCCATACGATGCATTTGAAGCTGGAAAAAGTAGGATTAGGTAGATGCAGTCACCAAAAAATGCTTATACTAAAAAATCCATGCACCAAAACTAGAAAATAGCTACACCACTAAAAAATTCAAATTTTTTTACCTAAAATAAAAAAAATTACACCTAATTTGAAGTCTGGATAACCAAGTTATGGTCATTTGAAGTCGAGCTACCAAATCAAAACTACATCTGAAGAGGGGTCTATAGAGGAAAACATTGTCTTAAATTTGATAGTCAAATGGCCATTGTAGTAGTTCAAAAATTCCCTATAATGATGGTCAGATGACCATCAAATTTAGGCTCATGATTTGCTAACATCAGCATTTGTGCATGCCTGTGATGACATCACCCTATATGGTTGATGACATGTCATGTACAAAATTGTATAGAAAATTATGACATGTCACTTTGCATGGCATATGGATTAGCTAACGTGTTTCACTGATGATGCTTGCTGACTAAGACTCCACGTGGCGTCTGCATAGGGGTTCAAGCTGGTGGTCTGATTGGATGAAGTTCGATGAGTAACAATGTGACACGTGTTGTTGTGTGGAAGCTACCTATCTCACCATATGTATGGGTTTTATAAACATTGAAATTTTTAAACATATGCTAGGTTGTAGAAAATGGTGATAGAATCCCTTTCCATAGGCTATTAATGAGATGTCGTGTTTTGAAATGATCAAAATTCTTGAATTAGCAATGGCCAAAAATCATTAAGTAGCAGGGACTAATTTATTTTAGTCCCACATTCCCCATATTGGGGAATGTTAATGTGTATAAAAGAAATACTACACAATTTCAAATGTAAAAAGGCATTTTCCTGATGTTAAAGGTCTTGCCTACCGATGTCTTAGATGCACTAAAAATTTATAAGCCCATCACAAAAATTGTGTTGCTGTTGGTTATAGGTATGTTCAGCCTTATTTATTGTATGACCCATGTCCACCAAATTTAAACCTGCGAATAAAAGAATAATACCTGTAGAATAAAATAATACTCGAAGAATATTCTACACGAAAAAGGGCCAGGGTGTGACTCCCTAGTGACTGGGAAATTTTTTTTTTCTCTATCTTGGTACCTAAAATTGAAAAAAAAATAAAATTAGAAAATGTAAAAAAATGCAAAATTGATGGATCTAAAAATCAATTAATTAGATCAAAAAAAGACTATACTTAGATTTGCAAATCAGGCCTTCGAGTTTTGATTTGCAAAAACATTTTGCCTCCTTGTTGAGTATGGCCTAAAATAGGCAAATTTATAATCAATCTTCACTGAATCGTCACTCTGGATGCAATGATGAGGTCCACTTCGGCTCTAGATGCTCCCAATTGAAGTTGATGCTTTGGATCTAAATCAGGTCCCTTAAAGAGATGAAACAACAAGGTCTCGAATGGCTATGTGATGAGTATCTCCCTCAGCTCTGATACCATGTAAAAATCTTCCTTAGGGAAAGATTTACCCAAGACCAAGGAACACAAAACACAAACACAAATTAGACTAGAGTATGATCAGAATAACTGTATAGTATTTACTACAATGTCCAGGTACACTAGGAGTGTCTGAATATAAAGGCCTCTGAGATGCATCTAGAATGCCTTAGAATCAGCATCATGATAAGTCCTACAACCAGGCACATGTCCACTAGATACGGGTTATCCTCCATTAAGCATGGAAGTAAGTGCGATGATCAGAGGATAAGACTACAATGGTGTGATACACAAATCAATGTTGTTGACAACATGTGCTAAATTAGGAGAGAAAATAACTATGTTGTCTAGATGACAACTCAGTGAATGATGCAAACTCCTATGTTGTAGACACCATGTACATAATTAGAGTTACATACTTCTATGTTGTCTACATGATGATTCAAGAAGATGTGCAAACTCCTAAGTGTCTCATGAAAAGAAATAATAAAATAATGCACTAACTTAAGTAAACTTAAGTAAAGTGTAAATAGTAAATACTTATTTACACCAAAAAGCATATCCATCCTCTCTTGTAACATTTTGGATGTCATTCCCTTAGGGTTTGACCTTTGGAATTCATTGCTATCGACTCATTAATAGGCAGCTTGGATCCATTTCTAGCTTCAGGTAGATTGGGTGTAATTAATGAATTGAAAATTTTGTTATGTATTTGATGTTGTTGAAGTAATTAGTGAGTTACTATGTATTTAATTTTATTAGTTTGAGAACTAATATTATTTCAGCAGTAGTTCAATTTTCAGTTTGCATGAATTCCATTTTGTTCATGTTATGTGGTCTAAATCTATGCAAAGATATTACAATCTCTTTCAGCAATTGGTTTAGTTCTTGGGCATTTCTAGGGTTCCCATTACAATCAATAAGGGATTACAAATTGTATGAGCAAGTTGCAATCATTGGATAATAAGAATATTAGACTCACTGTTTGGTGGATGTAGCCCAGAGATTAGGTGAACCACATTAAATCTTGGTGTCTTGTGTTCTATTCTATGTTATTCATTATTTTATGATATTGGTTATATTTGCATGTAATTTTTATCTCTATATCATCAATTCTAATAGTTAGAAATAAAATTTCATAGATTTATTTGCATCAACATTTAGAAATTATATCATTATCTATCATCAGGATGTAAGAAAATTGCATCAAGATGGATAATTTAATTCGATCCAAATGTTGATAGAAATAAATATACATATTTGAATCTAGAATTTTTAATTTTAAATCAAATCATTTACTAATATGATATCATTAATTTCTCACTATCTAAAATGTCTCTATAGTTGTTGTTGTACTATTAGCATTTTGATCCAAAACCATTCTAGATACTCTAATTAAAAATATCTTATATTATGAAATTAAATGGAGGATTATTAGATTACGAAATCATAGGATAAATGACACCATTCAAGGGGAATTATGCTTTTAGTAATCTAATGAGAGAATATTTCAATTCAAATTCAATATAAATTATAACTAATAATGAAACAATTATGAGTACTTTTCCATTCTTAAAGTTTGAATATGATAGTTTTCTACATTTACAATTTTTTTTTAAAATAATTAAACATAATTATAAATTATAAATATATTATCCTTTATTTATTCTATGATAATATACACGTATATGCAATGCTTTCAAGATGGAGATTTTATTCATGCTATGGAAAGGTAGAAATGCTTCTCTTTTTACTCATAGCTTTCTTGATATAAATATTTCAAAGTACACTAAAGCTTGCAAATGTAACAATGTAACTAAGCAAATTCAAGTTCAAACAAACAAGGTGGCCCTTGACGTGGCTCACCTATATGAGTTTCTTAACCATTGGGGTAGTGCCCCTATACGGTGGTCAAATTGCCACCAGATTCTAGTTTTGTTGATCATATTCCACTTATGGCTATTATCAAGTCCAGAGTTCTTCCATATCCTAGTCTTAGACTTCTCAGCCCCAAGCTCCCCATTACTCTCTTGGTAGTAGGCATGATGACTAGCATCATTTCTTGACCTCTTCATTTTAGTATGTCTCTAGGTGGTCCCCAAGTGCCCCTTCTCCTACTCTTATTGCTGCTCCTACTCCTATTCAGGATACTTGTTGGTCCACCCTAGATGGTGGGTCTGTTTGGTCTGAGAGTAATTCTTCTACATGGTATTTTCCTCTCTAGGCCCTGGCAATTTTGCCTTCTTAGACTAACGAAGAAAATGACAAAGATAAAGATTCTACAGATGATGGGTGGTCTTCGCCTAGCCCACATGTTAACCCCACTGATGTACGGGGTTCAAATGATTACTATAATCTTTCTCCCTTGGCTGGCACTACTTTGCCAGCCTGAGGACGTTTATACTATTTTTTTATGAATAGTTTGTAAGTTACCCAACCTTGGTGTTGTGTGAACTTTTGTAGGGTGATCTTGTATCCCCCAACCCTTTTTTTCTAAATATATAAATTTAATATTGTAATTAATAGAGAAGGGACTATATATATGTATGTATGTATGTATGTATGTATGTATGTATAACCTCGGTGTTGTGTGAACTTTTAAAAGGTGATCTTGTATCCCCCAACCATTTTTTCTAAATATGTAACTTTAATATTGCAATTAATAGAGAATAGACTATATATATAGTATAATACAATTTAAAATATTCTAAACTCTTTGCATTCTTTATATTTTTTAAGTCAAAATATTTTTCCATGTTTGCAAATTTAATCATAGATTATTTTAATTTTAAAACTACTAATTATTTTTTAATTTTTTAGATATTATTAACTATTGCAATTTAGTCATTTTCTAGGAAATGAATTTTCTAATAAAGTATTAGAAACATGCATAAAAAGTGAAATAGTTTTTTTTTTCTTTTCAAGGTTATGGTTAGGTAAATCAATTTAAACAACTTTAGAAACTCTATAACAAAAAATACTACTATGCTATGATTTTAATTATGCATGGTAAATATTTCTTTATAAGTACATTTATTCTTGAAACTTACTAGTAGAAATAGTTTTATTATATTAAGCAAAGTAAAATTTAAAAAGAATAAGCTATCAAAAAGCAGCTGAATAAAACTACATTTCATTATACTAACCAAACACACAAACATATACCCTAAGAACTATATAGGCAATCAAGTGGTAAATGTAATGCATATCTAAAAGACAACTATTACACGTAGACTAAGGGTGAATTACATAAAGTAGGTGATCAAGTAGAAAATAAAATACATAATAGAAGAAGAGGTATTTTATAGGCTCACTACCCATGGTGAAAAATTCTCCATTCTTTGATAAAAACTATTTTAGCTACGTGTGATTTGTTAGAGATTGTGGATTTTGCTGATGTTATTTTCTATGAGTGTTTCCATATTTCTCCTCCATAAGGTTTGCCAATAAGGAATGGATGTAGACACCCTCTTCAAAAAATTAATAGAGCGGGCGCATTAAGTTTGCCTCTGCAAGGCTTTGTAAAAATCAACATTGACAAGTCTTCTAAAGGAAAACTCAACTCTTAGGAAAACCCAAGTCCTACGGGCATTGGTGGAGTTATTCAAGACAACTCGGGGATTGTTCAGTTTATGTTCTCTATTTATAAAGATTATCATACTAATACTTTAATGAGTTTGCTACTTTTTATATGATGTGGAGAATGCTTGTGCTATTGAATGGAGAAGGCTCATTTATGAATTTTATTAGCATGTGGTGGCACATCAATTAACTAGGCAACATTATAAGGATGTTAGTTATGGTTGTTAACCATATTCTTAATTTGTCTACTTTATTTGACTGTGTTAGTTTCAATTATATCTCTAAGGAGTGGAACAATATGCTTCTAACCACATGCAAAATTAAAATATTGTGAATAAAAGTCAATTACCTATGTATTTGTCTCAACAATTTGACGAGTTGACCGCTTAATGTATCTTGATAAAGCATTCTCTTTAGTTCTCTTATTTGAATAAAATTTAAGCCTACTTTTATTTCCAAATTCTATATTACAACTATTTTGAAACACATAAATACCAACATGTATGTTTGTCTTAGTCAAATCTAAAAGTTGGCAACATAAAAGACAACCTGAAAATTTATGCTAAAATAAAGTACTAAAATATCAGTTTTATAAAACTAATTACTCCAAATATAATAGATCATAGACGTACACCTATATCATAAAATCACTTGTTTAACTGAATTATGAATTATCATACAATCTAAGATATAAAAAAATTATGTTGTTATTGTTGCCTCGTAATTGGTGATGTGCCTTCTTAAAGCATATCGCCTCATCCCTACATGACTGTTGTCGATAAGCCTCTATAATCTCTTATTAATGTCTTCGACCCTATAATCAAAACATATTATCCTGTTATCTTTATTCTTCTTTCTAACATGTTACAATTTTTTATTTTTTATTTTAAATTTAATTAATGAGCAGTTTCAGTCGTAATGGTGAACGGGAAAGACGTAGGAGCGGACTTAGTGAGGAAAATACGTGGAGCATGTTCTGATATCAAGCGTAAGACGCATGACTCTACATTTTACAGATTAAAATAACTTCAAATACATAGCCACTTCATCAACAAACTCAGCTGAGTGAGTACGTTCAGAGAAGAAATCTTTATCTTTATTATGTGCGAGCTTCGATATGGAAAATTTCTTGATCTCCTCAGAATTCATGATAACCCTAAAACAAGAGTTCAAGTTAGGTTATTAATTGCATTAGTGTTTATTTGTATGACACAATAAATATTATATTGTTTATGAAAAATAGTTAGATAGAAGACAAATTTACATTAAGAAAGAATAAATCTATTTTATTTATTGAAACTCTACTATGATAAATGAAACTTTATGTTTCTTTTCAAATGTCATGGGAAGAATAAATTTGAATTCAAATATATACAATTAATAATAAATCAAAACATAAAATTTTATAAATATGAATAAGTAATATGTTTACAAATTTAAGATCAGAATAAAAATATAGCAAAAGTCTATAAAAAAAAAAATCAAGATTCAAAATACAAAAGAAAATTAATTAATATGCATAATTTTCAAGATTTGGTAATTTTTCCCATCAACACTGTAGAACATACATGACTCAGCATTAAAAATAGAGTTCTTTTCTCTAATTCAATCTTATTTTGTAATAAAATATTGATGTAATTTTTTTATACAATTAAGTTTATAAAATTATACATATTAAATAAATTTTAAAAATAAATCTTTTTACTTCCTTTCCATACTCATTGAAACATTTTTCTTCAACAAAATCTTATCTGATTCTATTACTCTACTCCTATTGATGGAACACAGAATGTGATTGAAAGGGCTGACAGAAAAAATAGTATACAATCATACATCTAAATTATTAAAAGAATATCTACATGAATTGTAAAAATTTGATAACACTAAAGAAAATCTTATCTATCAAAATAAATATTTAGATAACAAATTACAAAAGATTGAAATTAAAATAATAATAATAAATCTCTGTTTAAAATTGTTAGTTATTAACAAATCCTCACCTTGTAAGCCTTTGAAGCAGGGCGTGATGGACAGCAAAGAATGACTTACCAACCTACCAAAATTAAAGTATCCTTTCATTTTGTAAAGCAGGCAAGTCATTCTTGGCTGTACACCACACTCTTAACTTAGAAAGAAGATCAAAATACATATATTCTTGGCCATTACAGAGGAGAGTGCAGTATATTCACATGGAGGAATAATACAAAGTATATATAAAATGTTTAGTGTTATACTGCTGAATGATATGACAGAAGGAATAATTTGAGGGTTGACGGTAGATTGGATTTCATTATTGTTCTCTCATTATGAATTATTTGTCAAATTTAGCAAAGGCATCTTAACATCTGTTGGAACTCCATTCGCTGACATACAAAAGGCATATTTCTGATAGTCCACTTTCTTGTCTCACGCTAACTATTTGTTCGTTGAATGAGTTTCATGGGATAAAGTGTTAAATTATTTACAGGAATCCGTTTGAAAAGGTGAATAAGTATGGTGAAACCGACAATGATAATAGATAAGGATAAGCCAGGCATAGGAAGCAATGTTTCCACCGATTTTATGAGAAGACTGACAAGTCATAAACAGGTCCATTGATAACGTGGGAATATTTGGATGCTACCGTTCTTTTCAAAGACAGAATATATAACTTGGTTTCTAAATAGAGAATAATAATATCGATCAGGTTGGAGGATTAAAGTGAGAATAATATTTTTTATTTTGTTAAGGTTTCCAGTAAAGGATTGAGGGGTATTCATTCCATCAAAATCTGTATGCTACACAATCCTGACCTCATTCCTTATGATGATGGGCTTATTTAGAAGAACAAGATTTTTAAGAAAGAGAAACTGGAATATAATTCAATTAATAAATAAAGAACAAGAACAACAAATTATATATATAAGTAAATGTTTTATAATTATAACATTAGAATGTTTGTGACAGTTAAGTCATATTATTTTTTCATTCTTGTTTATAAGATCCAAATATTTTTAACATTATGCACTATAAGCTAATAGAAATATATGAGTTACTGCTAATCAAGACTATGTCATGAATTCCTCTAACTCGTTGTTTTGGATGCTTGTGCAAGTCTAAGATTACAATGTGGATTTACACACCAAAGCCACATGGATGGTTCGCATAGCAACATGGTGCATAAAATAAAAAATTAGCCTTACACAACAATATTGAATAAAATGTAGTTTGTAGAGAAATAATTATTATTCCAATCTACAGAAAAGAAAAGGAAGGACCATACAACATAAATGTATATGAATCTCAAGAATTTGTGTACTTTCTTCCTTCAATCCTACAAATATAGTAGAAAACAAACATGTCAAGGTACTTGCTTTAGTATCTTTGCAAAATAGATATCCATATTTCCTTGTTTCCA
Organism: Cupressus sempervirens; assembly: GCA_028749045.1. Lineage (NCBI taxonomy): Eukaryota > Viridiplantae > Streptophyta > Pinopsida > Cupressales > Cupressaceae > Cupressus > Cupressus sempervirens. The sequence continues at coordinate 37,826,365 of CM053793.1, read as the reverse complement.
CCATTACATAGAGATAATAGAGATAGATATGATGGTAGATAAGCTAACAAATAATAAATGCAGATAGACTACTTTTTTTTCAAAATGTAATTGGGTATAGGATCACTTTTCTTTGAAACCAAAAAAATAAAGCTTACTAGATTGAAGGTGAGAATAAAATGGTGTTTAATTGAGAGCACTAATATAGCAATGTTAGATGACCAAAAAGCTATAAAAATTATTCAACAATGGTGAATTGAGCTCAATAAGGAGGATAGAGAGATTGTGTGTAACATGGTTGATTCAAATGAATAAGAGAGTGGAAAATGAGACACAAATTGAAGTTTGCATGAGGTAAAAGGATTCCCAATGTTAGTGCATTATTTAGAGAGGGGTTACACTACTATAGAATAGGTGTAACATCCTAACAAAAAAATCCGCTTTGTAGATTCACATGATGACTATGCCACAAAATTTTCTATAGTACACATGTATAGTGAACCGAACAAAAGACTTATGCAATAATTCACATATGTGAGATGACAACACTTATGCAATAATTCACATATGTGAGATGACAAGGAAAATGAGCAAAGAAAATGAATCAACAAAGACAAAATACACAACACAAGTATTTATTGTGGCTACATCCACAATCCAATAGGGAATAATTATATTAATGAAATATTTGATATATTACATGGGCTGCACACTTTATAAAGAGTTTTATGAATATGAAGAGTACAAATGGAGGAGGCTTCCTCAAAATTTGTATTTTCAGCCAAAGTGGAAACATTGTGCAAAAGAGAAAGTCTATGTAGTGTGTAATTTATGACATTACAACCATTATCTTGAGGACACAATTTCTTGTTTCTATGATGTAGTGGGCCATGAATCCTTACTTTTATAGTTTGGGAACTACAACTTATTTTCATAAGGTGGTAATTATTCATTTTTTATGCATCTTCTATTGAGAGTATTTAGTGTGCCTTGTATCCTATAGACATAATGGTGGAATATTTATTCAAATAAAGTAAAAGGTATTTAGTCAAGAGAGAAAATGAAATATGCAATTTTTATGTTATTGTAAAAGAGGATAAAGAAGTTCAATTTTAACTATAAAAATAATTATTTATAATACAAAAATTGAATACACCTTCTTATACAGGCTAGATATTGGGAAGAAACCATAGACAGTCGAATTATAGATATGTTTAGGACTTTGTGGATGGCGAGGGGTAAGGGGATTTAAGTGATCATACTAGTTATAATATATTATTGACTAAACATGAAGAATTTGATGTATGTTGTTGTTGCTCCTAGTTTATATTGCACGTGTTTAGCTACATCAACATGCAATAGGGAAAAAATTACATATCAAATAGGGAGAGACCAAAAAAAAAGTTTAATAAACAATAGATAAATACCAAATAAGAAAACTTAGATATATGACTAAAAATAGAAGAATGACAACATTTAATAAAATACGTCTTTAATCCTAAGGACAAAGATTAATAAGTGAATATGATGATCCTTTTTATTTTACATGAGAAGATGCTATATAAACTAGAAAAGAGGGATAGAAAAGAATACAACAATCATAACAGAGAATTCAATAAAATACAATAGCTTCAAGGGTAAGTACAAAGAGGCATTGTTATTGCTTTTGTGGCCATGCTTCTTGCTGAGTAAGTTTTATTTATTTTTTGTTGTGCTAAGATCTCTCTATTTACATACATAAATACATACATATACACCTATATATATATATATATATATATATATATATATATATATATATGCACACACACACACACACACACACACATACACACACACACACAATGATCACACGGTCATGACAACGAAATCATAGATCTCCAATGATCTCCACAATCCACAAGATCTCTCTCTCTCTCTCTCTCTCTCTCTCTCTCTCTCTCTCTCTCTATATATATATATATATATATATATATATATATATATATATATATATATATATATATATATACATATACATATACATATACATATACATATACATATACATATACATATACATATACATATACATAGACACACACACACACACACATTTGTGTGTGTATGTATGTATGTGTATACATACATACATACATACACACACACACACACACATGCATGCATGCATACATACATACATAAATACATCTGCATATGCAATTTTGTTACCTTGGAAAATTGTATTTGATCCTACTAGCTAGGAACAACTAATTGTTCTTTTTATTGTACCTAATCTAATGACAGTTCTATAGGAATTTTTAATCAACCCAGATAATCAACAAGTAGACAAATTTAACTAGGTTATGGCTTGTTTCCTTCTAAAAATATCTACTATGATATGTTTTTCTAAAAGTTATTACAAACTTTGTCCATTTTACTTGGTCTGCATTATTTTTGTGTAGGATCTTGAGCTAAGTCACTTAGCACGGGTTGAGTAAGTTCTATTATTTTATTATTTAGATTTTGAAATATGTATGCAACTAGAGCAATTTTTCTATTGTGCTAATAATTAATAAGAACCTTAAAAAATATCTCTCTCTATATATAAAGACTATAAGTTGTCCAATTTGTCATGTATTGCATCTGTATTTTTTTTGCCATTGCTTATAACAATGTTTCAAGGTTAGGAACCACTTCAACATCCTTTGCATGGTTTAGCAGAAATGTCATTTTGGAAGAGAGGCTATGTTGTGCCCTTATGATCACTAAATTTTGTTCTTGTGCCCTTATGATCTCTACATTTTATTCTTGTGCCCTTGGTGTAGATCAATGGAGATCTATGATTTCATTGCTATGCTCTTGTGATCGCTACATTTCATTGTCATGCCCTTGTGATCTTTGCATTTCATTGTCACCATGTCCTTATGATCTTTGCATCCATGCTCTGTGATTTTTTTCCATGCCATGCCCTTGTTATCTCTATGCCGTTTGAGCTAACTACAACATTTGGGGTCAAATTATGGTGGTAATTTGTGATGGTGGTGTAATTTGTGGTGTATTCAGGCCCAAATGTTCTTTTATTTTCCTTCTAAATATGTATCTCTTTATATTTCCCCTGACAGGTGATTGGAGAAGCTTCTCTTTATGTATATGTATATGTATATATTCATACATAAACACATATGTGTGTGTCTATGTATGTATGTATGTATGTATATGTGTGTGTCTATGTGTGTGTGTGTATGTATATATATACACATATATATAACATATGTATATATGTGTATATACATACATACATAGATACATATACAAAGATCAGAAGGGCATGAGAACAAGATGTAGAGATAAATACATACATACATATATCTGCATATGCAATTTTATCACATTGGAAAACTGCATTTGATCTTTACTCAATAACCAATAGATAATATAATTGGTAAGTACAAATTTTTAGATACATAGTTTTGTAAGAATAATTTTGATTGAATTTGTTTGAGGAAAGTAAGTCTACTCATGATGATAATGGCTCCATGTATTGGTTCTTTAGAGGAGAGAGACTTTACAAAGATTTGATGTTGTTTATGGAAATGGGATGATTCGTTTGTGATGCCAATATATCCTCCTTTGTATTGAATTTTTAAATCATCAAATTGCTAGATACAAATCACTGGGCTTAGTCTTTTGAAATGGTATGTGCTACTTGAAATTGTCAAACCTAAACCCTTGAACTATACATCTAGATTGATGAACCAACACTTTGGATCACTACTTTCTTGTTTAGAACCTTTGGCTTTTGAAAGGTGAACTTTGATTTTGATTTGTGGTGCATGGACTAATATGAATCAAAAGACACCTAAAAGTTCTTGGAGACATCTAAGAGAATCTACACAAATTGATATGAACCATTCAATCTAAATTATGGAGTATTTGAATCTCAATACTCTAATCCAAGCCAAGAGGCTTCTAAACATTGAAATCACTAAACTACCTAGGACACTAAAATTATCAATCATATGAACCTCCTTGAACCAATTGAACCAATTTGAAATAGGTTCAATGAGATTAAAAACCCAAGAGGGACTAAGATATAAACCTAAAATAAGGGTTGTGTGCTATGGTGGGGTAGGAGGAAGATGGTTGTGTGAATCATTGATCGAGCAAGTTGCAGAAAATTAGGATGTCAAGTACAAGTAGTTTCATTAATTTGATAAGGAAACAACTTTGAAAATGGGATGATCAAAATCGGCATGTCAGTCCTTATGATAGATGTCTCTATCTTAGAATATAGAATTATCTCAACTAACAAGTGACAAATTATTAATTATGGAAAATCAAAAGAACATTCACCTATAATATTTTTGAAGGACAAAAATATAATAGAAATATATGTCATTGGAAAAAGCCATGAGCTATGTGGCTCCACATTATGGCTATTCCACTGTCTAGTAGTGGAGAGTCTTCATGTTGAATATGAAGATCTTGAAATCATAAAGATAACCAATATAGATCTATATTTGTGTTTTACTGATAACAAATATAAAGTCTAATTTTAAGAAAATAGTCTTAAATGTATATGATTAAATAAAATAAACAAGAGTACTAGCCATAGCTATATAATTATAGTATTATTGATTATGTTAAACAAGTTGTTCAATAAAACAAGTATGAAGTAACATAAATGAATCATCTGCTTGATCCTATTATGACTTAATGTGAATGCATCCGATCATTACCTAGACAATATTATGCACGAGATCTTTACTCAATCACCAAGAGATAATATAATCTGTAAGTACGAATTTCTATATGTACTTAGTTCGGTATCAATAGTTTTGATTGAATGCAAGGATAATTGCTTGTGTGAATTAAAGACATGAATGATTAATTTAATTTAGCACAAGGGTATGTAAAAGATGATATAGTGCTAAAAAGTGGTGATCTAAAAAATATGTACTTTTGAAATATCTCAAAGCATTTCAAAATCTATTCCAACTTTTTTCCCACCTATCCTAATACCAAAAATGAAAAACCTTTATAAGGCCTAACATATCTTTGGATACTAAACCTACGTGGTCAACTTTAAAAACATCCCAAAAAATGTGTTTTTGGCCTATTCTTGTGTGCTTTTTTACTTCAAACATGTATATGATGACCTTTTTCCACCTAAATTTGATAAAATGAAAAGGGTTTCTTAATAATGTTTCAAATTACAAGTTTAGTAAATAATTATTACTTATTTTCTAATGGGCCTATGTATAAAGTGCTCATTGACACAGTGATTGAAAAATAACTATAACTTTCAAACAATACAACATTTTAAAAATCCAAAAGATGTATCACAATTTATGCTTGTTATACTATAAGGAAAATTAAATTAAATTAAATTTTACAAATTTTTGAATTAGTTAAGGTGGTTAGACATAAGAGTTTTTTTATTCTAAAAATACTATAGTAGAAAATTTATTATTAATTTATTTATTTAACATAAAAATAAATTTTTGTTACATCCAATCATGAGTCTACTTCTTATCTCTATGATATTATTAAAAAATATTATCATTTGATTTTAATCAAGGTGGTCAAACATACCTCTACTTCTTCTTTTTTCCCAAACATTTTGTACTAATACATTAAAATTAAAAAATTGACCAATCAATTTGTTAAATTTATTATTATTATTATTATTATGATAAGGCCTAGTAGTTTAGAAGCTAAATTCAATTCCCTAGAGATTATTTTCTCTCAACTTTTTTTTATAAAGTTCATGTAACAAGTTGAAAATTGCATAGCAAGTTGACATAACCCTAATTTTCTGACTTTTCATTGCCACTTAAGGGTATAGTTTGGTTGACAATGATCCTGCGCATAAATGTAAGTGTGTATGTATGCATGTAAAGTAGTTCACATAGTGAATTGATATACATACATACTTGCAGATATGCATACAATCATCATAATAAATTATTCTTGAATCTGACGAAAGCTATTATATATGAACAAGACATACATGTTTTGAATGAAAAAAAAAAACATTTACAAAGGTACCTTTTCTATCTTTGAAAAAAATTGTAGAGAAAGGGCACATAGATCACAAGGGCATGACATAGCAACAAAATGTAGCAATCACAAGGGAACAAAAACAAAATCTTAGATCTCCACTGATCTCCACCAATGTTTAGAGTTCTCCACCTTCATTCAGAGCTCTCTACCCTCTTTTGTGTGCAACTCTCCACAATCAATAAAAACAAATGGAGAATGATTAATGTCATGTTTTCTTTTCTTTTTTGTTTATAATCTATAATTGACAATCCACAAGATTTTTTTGTATACATACATACATACATACATACATACATACATACATACATACATACATACATACATACATACATACATACATACATACATATATATATATATATATACAGACGCACACACACACACACACACACACACACACATGTATACATACATACATGAAAAAAACAATCCACTTTCTAAGAGTTTACAATTGTTAAAAAAAAATTAATATTTTACAAGAAAATATACCTATGCCACAATTACAACACACTTTGAAGTTAATTTTAGATAAGGTAGAGGCAGATATTCAGAAGTTTGATAATCAAAATTTAAGACAGAGAGTGAAGGAGAAGGAGAAACTTTAGAAAGATATTGCATGATAGAAACAACAAATAGACAACATTGAGGATATTATGGGAGCCACTAGACAGAATCCAAGAAAGTGTTTTTGTAGGTACTATGACATGGGAAACACCAATTAAATTGGTCAAGTTGCTTATTAGCTGGGTTGATTACTTCATTATTATATGATCTAATAGTAATGTTAGTTATTATTTTGACATACATGAAAAAATTATTGTTATTCATTATTATATATACATACATACATGAAACAAAAATGCACTTTCTAAGAGTTTACAATTTTTCAACAAAACTAATGTTTTACAAGAAAATGCACCTAAAAAATTATTATCTTAGAAGCAAGAACATGGTGTTGAAAAAGTATAGAAAGTGCTTGACATGAGAGGTTTGCAAGTAAGAGTGTTGACCAATCTTGAAATCTTGAATGCTGAAATGAAAGCTATCAATAATCAAACACCTATGCTAGGGTTACAACATAATGTGAAGTTTTTTGTTAGATAACGCAGATGCAAATACTCAAAAGTTTGATAATCAAAATTTAAGGCACAAGAGAAAAGGAGAAGGAGTGGCTTTAGAAAGAGACTAGATGACAGAAACAACAACTAGACAACATATAGGATATTATGAGAGTCAATGGATAGAATCTAGGAAAGTGTTGTAGTAGGTACTATGACATTGGAATAACTTGCAAGTGTCTTTGAGAATTCACAGTCCAAACATCAAATGCTTATAAGAGTGTTTGAAGTTTGGGAACCACTTCAACATCTTATGCATGGTTTAGAGGTAATGTCATTGTGGCAAAGGCTTCTACAAGGGAATGCACCTCATGATTATAGTATTTACATAGAAGCATAACTTGCTTCTTCAACTCCTTACACTCAACTCTTCGCTAAATTTATTCTTCAATTCCTTGAATATGAAATTTTATCAACTTGGAAAATGTATTTGATCCTTCTACATGAGAATAATTGATTGTTCACTTTATTGTACCTAATCTGACGACAGATCTACAAGAATTTTTTAATCCTAGCTAAACAACAACTAGACCCATTTAACTAGTTTATGGCTAGTTTCTTTCTAAAAATATTTGCTATGATATGTTTTTGTAAAAAAATTTGTGAACTCTGCCCATTTTTCTTGGTCTACATTATTTTTATAGAGGACCTTGAGGTAAGTCACATAGCACAGGTTGAGTGAGTTTTATTGTCTTATTATTTGGATTTCAGAATATGTATACAATTGGATCAATTTTCTGTTGTGCTAAGATGTAATAAGAAGCTTTAAAAAAATCTCTAAATATACATGTTTAGAAAGAAATACAAAGAGATACCTATTTAGAAGGAAAGGAAATGAACATTTACATAGCTCGCTTGAAGAAAATAGCAGTGCTAGGACACGATATAAAAATCATAGAGAAAGATCATGATACAACACCAAAATCATAGAGCAAGGGCGTGAAGATCACAAGCACATGACATCACAAAAAAATTGTAGAGCTAGGGCACGACAACAAAATCATAGAGAAAGGGCATGGAAATGAAATGTAGAGATCTCAAGAGCATGACAACCAAATCACAGAGCAAGGGCATGGCAATGAAATGCAAAGATGCATAGCAATGAAATCCTAGAGAAAGGGCACAAAAATAAAGTGTAGAGATCATAGCAAGAAATTACACCAATGACAAGGGCATGATAACATTTAGAGCTCTCAACCCTCATTCAAAGCTCTCCACACTCTTTCTTGTATAGCTCTCCACAATCAAAACAACTGGGTAATGATTTATGTCCTATTTTCTTTCCTTTTTGTTTATACTCATGTGAGCATCACAATTATGATGCCAACATCAGTATTGTGATGGCGTTGGGAAAATTGAAAAAAAAAATATTAAAATGACTATAAATTACACCATTGTTGCAAATTTCTGTCGCAATTTGACCCCAAATGTTGTAGTTTCAATCCCTATTAGGAGACTCCAACTTTGTTGGGAGTTATTCCAACCCTCTTAGGAGTTATTTAGGAAGATAGATGGACACACTTTCTAAACAAGTTTAGTACTATCCTCACTAAATAATACAATGGTACATAAACATATCCAACATCAACTTCTTTGAAAGATAAAGTTCTTTGTCAGTTCATCATGCCTCAACTTAACCAACCACTTTTTTGATAAAAAAAGATATTACATGTACTCTTTCATAGTACAAGATCTCACTCTCAAGTTCTTATATCATACAATATTTGTGCTAGATGATTTCAAACAATTAAATCATCTTTCATTTATACCAAGTCCTAAAAAAATTATTAACTTGACCTTGAGGCTTTCCCAATTTAAAGTAATAATATAGGATCAACTTAAGATATTACATTTAAATGTTATATTACACTATTATATCATTTCATAATCACACTCAAATTGTCAAATCGTAGTCTTCATAACTCTTCTTGTGCTATGCATCTAGATGTGCATGATTAACCACATCATCTTCATCATGTCTTCTCTCTTTCTCCAAGTCCTCTTAACCAAATTCCATCTCTTTTATGAGATATTATTTAAAAAGTAATAAATACTACACAGAAACTCTATCTGAATGATGCCTTCACTAAATCCATAATATCTATGTCTAGTCTTATTATTTCCATACACACTCTTAATTGTAGCATTTATATTGTCTCTAAAACATAATCCCAAGTGCACATAAGCTCATCTATTTTCCTTCAAACTACATGAACCCAAACTGTGTTTCTTATTTTGTTAGTCTTCATAGAATAGCCAGTATGTTGACATCACTGAAAAACTATGTCATAAGTGATACACACAACCTTCGAATCATGTCACAAACAATGCTAGGATACTCCTCCATATGAATACTATCAAAATTTATTTTTAGCATGTCATGAGTAAAAAAAAATTCATGAAGGAGAGAGTAATCAATATTCCTATGCAAGGACTCATCCCAAATAGTGTCACTATAAAAGGGAGGAACATCATGAATCACTAAAGGTTAATAAAAGAAATTTTTTTTAAAATATTACCCTTTGAAGGGGAATGATAATCATTGAAAGAATAAACTAAGTGCATGTTATAAGTGTGAAACAAAATATTTTCAATATCATGAATAAAAATTGAATAGAAAGATAATGTCAGGATAAAAGTACAAACTTGTGTCACCTTTTTACAAAGTAAAAGGCTAACAAAAGTATAAGTGTTCACCTTCAATGACATAAAACTGGTATTATTATTTAGAATTTTAAAATAAGGTAAACTAATGAAATGTGTAGAGATGGATGAAGTTTAGGATTATAATTTTCAATAATTATTCGGAATAAGAATCGATATATTTTTCTAATTTTTAATGACAACTTTTTAGTTACTAAAAAAATGCTTAAAATAAGGGGTCTAGTTCCCACCACAAAACTATATAGAAGTAAACTCATTTCCCTTTGATCTCAACTTATGTTATAGATAACATATATAGCTAGAAAAATAAAAAATAAGAGTTGTCTTTAGACCTATATTTTCTCTTTTATAATGATTTAAATTTCAACTCACTTGAAATCAATAGTTTTCATCACCCACCACATTTTTTAAAATAAATATATTCTAACCAAAATAATACTTACATATTCTAGAAGAGGACTCTCTCCTCTAGAACATCATATGATTTTTTATTTTTTTAAATATGATTTAATATTTTTTTCTTTCTTAAAATTTACATCATCTCGAGTGTTAAAATGTGTACTTGTAGAATTTTTTAATTACAATATACTATATCTAATTAAAACACAATAAACTCTATATGAGAATATTCTTGGCTTTGAACTCTATAAAATGGTGTTTATATGTTATTGAAAAATTATCATAAGAGTTTGAGAAAGTCTGGCTTTTTTTGTTCTGCTAGGGTTTTCTTGCTACATGCGAACTTTCAATTTTTTTTGCATACGGCCCTTCGCCTGCACTCCCCTTCTGTCAGCACTTGTCATACCGCATTTATTGTGGGAGCTTTAGGTTAGGATATAATGGCTCCAGCCAGTAGTGAACCAGTTGTTTTTGGTATTCATGCTATTGCTTTGGACTGCCATGGCGCTGCCACTGAACAAACACCTGTGCAAGTTTGTCCCGAAGGTCTTCCACGAGATAATCCTGATATTGTCCTTCCTTTGCAAGAATTCGATGTTGCATGTGACTAGTTAGAACAACATACCTTGATAGGGTATTTTGTTGGTAGGACTCCGCCTAAAGCTATCCTTAGAGAATGGGTCAACAAAAGCTGGACTCCTCATGGAGTCCACCTTGACGCTGTGCAAAACCTTACCAAAGGTTTTTTTTAATTTCACTTTGCTAATCCATCGCAAGCAGACACAATTTTTACCAACAGGGCTTGGTCTGTGCATTCCTCTCTGCTTGTTTTTAAGAAATGGTCTCGAGACTTCTTTGTCTCAGATGATAAAATGCTTAGAGTTCCTGTTTGGGTGAAATTCACAGGTTTGCCCTTGCCCTACTAGCATTTTATTGAGTCTATTTCCCAAGCCCTTGGAAAAGTTGTTACCAAAGAGCCAGACAAATTTTTTAATGCTTGCCCTCAGCGGCGTGTTTGCATTGAAGTTGATCTTTCTAAAGATCTCAAGGATTCTATGGAAATCTACATTGGAGCTCAAACCTTCTCAAAGAAGGTGCTTTACTTGAACCTCCCTAACACCTGTTATAGGTGCCAGTCTACGGAACATAAGATCAGGGATTGCCCTTTGGCTATGCCTAGGGTCAAACCCTAGCCTAAAGCGACACCTGTCAAACAGGTCGAAGGAAAAAAAGAAGAATGGGTTACTGTTGGGCGCAAGGACAAGCCTACGTTGAATCCTTTGGCCCCAAGCCATCCTATGTGGCAGTTACCGTGATTCCTCCTGCTTCCACCGATGTGTCAATGCTTGCTAGCGTGGAGATGCCAGCGGCTTCCATTACCCTTGTTCTGATTTTGCAGGTTTCAAACCCTGCTGGTTCATAGGGGATTAAGGCAACTGCCAGGGCCTCGTCCTTGGTTGGAGCTCATTCTCCTCTTGTAGTATCTTCCATAGTACCACTAGCAACAAGGCATTCTCGTAGTCCTCCTAGACTTTTAAAGATATCAGGGGTAAAACGGAAGGCTGTAAGTTCAGAGGATTTCCCGTCTGACTTCCACCTGATTTCTACCTTTTTGCAGAATAGTTACTCCTCTCTGGAGGATGAGGATGATATGGAAGAGTTCTCATGAACTTCCTCTCTTGGAATGTTCGAGGTCTTACAAAACTCCCTAGAAAGTACTATGTCCGAGATACCTGTCATAGACTTGGGAATTTAGATTTTCTTTGCCTGCAAGAAGGTAAGATTTTTGGTTTCATGCTTTTTGTTGCATGCCGCATCATTTGGCAGGATAGCATCATATTTTCTTCTCAGCATGAAGCTGGCCGAGGTGGTGTAGTTACTCTCCTGTCACCTCGCCTTCAATCTGCTATTATCTCGCATGGTTCTGACCCCACACATTGTATTATTTGGCTTTTTCTTTCCAAATTAACAATCATTCTTTTGGATTCATTAATGTTTATGCCTCCAATGATGCTATGGAAAGGGCACAAATGTGGGTTCGGCTTGCTGACAACTTGCCGCCAGCTACTTGGGTCCTGTGTGGGGACTTCAATATGGTTGAAGTGGCCTCTGACAAAGATGGCATTCTATCTTTCCATTGGATAGCTGGGGAAAGAGAAGCCTAGTTTTACATGCATCATAAATTGGGCCTTCTTGATCCCAATACTAGTCACCATCATGATAGTGGGGCCTGACACACTTGGTCCAATTTTTGAGTCGGTCCTGACCGCATATTGAAACGTCTTGATCGTGCTATGATCTCAATGCAATCTTTTTTTTCCTTTTCTGAAGATCGTGATCTACCTGTTATTGCCCTGATAGATGTGACATTGTCAGACCGCTATCCCATTTATTTTGGCATTTTTTGGCAAACAACTGTTCCCAAAGTGGCCAAGTCCCAATTCTTCCTCAACACATCTGTGTTGTTGCATGCTTCCACCATCTCCCACATACAACGTGTTTGGAATTTGGAACCACGTCCAAATTCCCATCGAGGTTGGATTCAATGGTGGAATGATGCCATTACCAGAACGGCTCAATTTTTGCACATCTACGGGCGTCAGCTAGCAATTTTTAGAAAACAGTCTTATGAAGCCAACACCCTTGCCCTCAAAAAAGCCTCTGAAGCACTCACCTTCAACCCCTTTGATGTGGATCTTCAAATTCAGCTTGCCAAACTTCACCATGAAAAGAAAATTGCTGATAACTATGATGCCCGAGGAGCTCAAATCAAAGCTTGTCTCCACTGGTTGGAGGTTGGTGACAAAGCCTCAAAAGAGTTCTTCCAGGCTCTCCGAGCCTGTCATACCAATGTTGGGATTACAAAAATAAAATAGGGAACTGATGTTCTTTGCAGTTTTCTTGACATCCTGAAAAATTTTGTTCTTCACTATGAGAACGTCTTTGCTTCGCAGGGCCATTCGGTTGCTTAGGAGGAGCCTCTTATAAAGTGTATTACTATTACTCCAAACTGCCTTGCGGTTGAGCAATGCACTTTCTGTGAGAAACTTCTTTCCCTCCGAGACCTTAAAGAGGTAGTTTACTCCATGGCGGATGACAAATCCCCTAGGTGTGATGGATTTCCCTATGAATTTTACAAACATCTTTGGAAGCAAATTGGTCCTGATCTGCACAAAGTCTATCTTGAAGCATACCATTCTAAAAGCTTAGGAGTGATCATAAATAAAAACAATATTAAATTCATACCTAAAGCTGGTGATCCTGAGGACATCTGCAACTGGAGGCCTATCACCCTCTTGAATGTGTCTTATAAGATCATTGCTAAGGCACTCTGTCTCAAAATTCGCCATATGCTTCCTCTAATTGTGTGGCCTGAACAAAATGGCTTTGTCAAATCAAGGTATATTCTTGACAACATCATTGCTCTCTAGGAAAGTATGGAATGGGCTTGTAAGTCCAAGTAGCAGGCTATCTTTTTAAAGATAGATTTTGCTAAAGCCTATGATCACATTAAATGGCCTTTCATTTTGGCTATTCTTTAGGCTCTGGGTTTTGGTCCCAATTTTTTTTAGTCTGTGGAGATGCTCTTTGGTGATGCTAATGCTTGCATCACCATCAATAATTCACAATCTAAAGCTTTTGGACTTTTTCATTCCATCAGACAAGGTTGTTCGCTAGCTCCAGTGCTTTATGTCCTTGCTGCTGAAGGTTTTGGTTATTTACTTGCTCACTCTGTGTCTTCAAGATTGGTCCTTGGCATTTCCTTGCCTGATTCTTCCTCCCAATTAGTCAATGGTCATTTTTCTAATGATTCTTTTCTTACTCTCCTTGAAGATGAAGAAAACATCAAAAATGCTTTAAATTGTCTAAACACTTTTTGTCAAGCCTTTGGCTCTGCCATTCAATGGCATAAAATGCTCTGCTACCGACAGTCTTTTTTGCCAACTCCACCTTGGTTCAGCCAATTCCAATGGAAATGGGTTACTCATGGAGAAATCTTCCGCTTTCTTGGCATTCCCTTTGCTTTCCAAGCTTCCTCTGTGGAACTTTGGAATGTCGTGCTTACAAAGATTAGCAAAAAGCTTGATTATTAGATCACTATTCCGCTTTCTCTTGCTGGTAAATTCCAGATTTGTTCTAAGATTTTGGCTGCCACCCATGTGTATTATTCTTCTTGTTGGGCTCCCTCCAAAGCTTCCTATCTCAAATTAGAATAATTTCTCAGAGATTTTCTTTGGACCTCTGGTTCTGACCATCATGGTTTTCACAGAGTTGCTTGGGATTTTTATTGTCTCCCAAGGGAATTTGGGGGTCTCGGCCTGCTTTCCACTCAGAAGCAGGGCTTTTCCCTTTGTGCTAAATGGATTATTAGAGCTATTTCTAGAGATGAAGCCTGGAAAATTCTTGTTAGGCATTGCATCTCTTCAGGCTTCCTTGCTAACAAATCGGTGTGGAAGGGGATTAGTTTTCAGACCCTTCTCACTGTGCATGAACCAGTGGTCATACATGGCTCTTCTGTTATTAAGAGCATCTGGAAATCTTGGGAAGTTGTTAAACCTTGGCTTCATTGGGCTGGTGATGAGTTTTGCAATGGGCTATCCTTAAATCAACAGAACATTTGGTGGTCTCCCCTGTTTGCCTTCCAGGGTACTCCTCTTGCCAAGACTCAAGGTGCCAGTGCTCTGTGTTTCTTTAAACATGGCATCCGCACTACCAAGGACATTTTTTCAAGATTCACCATGAATTTTAGGTCATGGGAGGATATGCAAGTTCAATACTACCTTGTTCATGCTGATTGCCAGACTTATGACCTTTTGTTGTCTTCCATCCCTATGCACTTACTTCATAAAGTGGGGATTCAGTCTGTTCGTCCTTGGTGGTATGATTGGAAGTGGTTTCTGGCCACTCTATTTACCAACTATAAGCCCAATATGGGATACAGATGGCTTTTTCCCCACCTTCTGATGGTGGACACGCTTAATTAATGATGGCATTTGCATTCTTCGCTTTCTCAATGGAGAAAACGGTTCGACACCATTTGGAGTGCCATTACAGGACCTAAGATTGCACACTTTTCTTGGTGCCTTTCCTTCCAAGGTCTTCCCTTGGGGCCTTGGCTCAAGCACATTTGGGTTCCTAATCCTAGATGCCCCTTCTGTGGCCAACTTGAGTCCTTTTTGCATATTTTTTGGTTTTGCAAGCGTGCTCAGAATTATTGGCACTAGATTCATGATTTTTTCAAGCCTTTTAGGCCCGAACCTTTTTCATGGCACATGATCCTACTAGGTGATTCCCCCAGATTTCCTCTGAAGTTCTCCCAGATTTGGCATACTTTCAGGATGGAAATTTTGTTTTCTCTATGGAAAGATAGGAATGCAGTTTTATTCACTCACAATTTTTTGGATGTTAACATTGCAACGTACACTAAGGTATGCATTTGTAACAATGTCATTATGCAGATACAGGTGCAAGCTAATAAAGTTTCCTTGGAGGTTGTACACTTACAAGAATTTTTAAATCATTGGGCCAATGCTCGTTGCACCATTGCCAGAGTGCCTCCGGATGCCTCGGCCGATGCCTCCTCATCTCGCGGTCGCCGTTCCCGATGCCAATCCTCTGGCTACCATTCACACACATCACGCTCCTAGGGTCTCTGCCATCACTCTCCCAGTGGTGGTCATGGTGGTTGGAAGCGTCGCTCCGCTTCCCCACCACATGGTGGTTCTGGTTGGTCCCCAGCTCCCCCCCCTGGGTGGGCTTCTATATGGTCTCCGGCTCCTCCCCCTAGACGAGTGCACTCTGGCAAGTTTCCTTGGCTGGCCTTGGCAATTTCTCCTCTGCGGCCAGACAAAAAGGATGCGGAGACTGTGACTACCACAGACCCTGCTGATGCTGCTGATGGCTAGACTATTCCCAGTCTGCCTCACAATCCCACTGATGCATGGGGATTTCCTGATAAAGATGATCCTCCTCCCTTTGCTGGTACTGCCTTGGTAGCTTGAGGTTGTTAAAAGTGTTTTTTTTTTTGATGAATAGTTTATAGTTTCAGGCTGAGGCCATGTTGTTGATTCTGGCTTCGGTCGTTTGAACTCATTCGTGGGGTGATCCTGTATGCCTTGGCCCCTTTTTTTTGAATTGTAATCTTAGTAAATTTTATTAATTGAAAAGGACTATTCATCCAAAAAAAAAATTATAATAAAAATAGTAAGAGTTATTGAAACATTAGTTTTTTGAAATAATTTTATTTCTTTAGTTATTAGATAAAAGCTAGTATAAAACATACATTTAATAGACATTTCCAATTGGAAATGTGTGAGACCATATATAAATTAGCTAGAGTAAATTTATTAGGATCATATGTTAAGAAAAAACATGATTTTGTAGATAGAAATACTTAAATTTAGTCATTCTAATAAGTCAGACTGAAAGGTGACACCACTCCATTGAAATGAAGTGCAATGAGTATGAAAGAAACTAGATACAAGTTTTTGTATTTTGAAAGTGAAAATATATGAAATGCAATCTATATCAAAACAATGCAAAGGAGATCTAATTACCACTAATGCAAACAAGAAAAGTAGATCTAAATACACCAAAATAAAATCTAATTCCACAATCAAATAAGAGATGCAAGTAAGTTGGACTCACCAAAAGAAGGTTCAAACCCGATGCAAAGAATCTATAAGTCCAATAAGAAAGTGCATAGGAAGTTGGGTTCACCAATTACTGTAAGATAGTAAAATGGAACAAATATACCCCACACATAAATAAAAAGGGGAAGACTAAGATCTAGCCCTTTGATCCAGTATGATTAATACAAAATAAAGTATCAATACAAAACCCTAATACAAAATGAATGAATAACTTGGATTCATTTCCCTCTTGTCTTGACCATAAGAGGGTTTAAGAAAGAAGATACACAATATTAAGTGGAGATATAAAGATATGTGAAATGATAAAGTATATAGAAATGAAAGAGAGGAAGACGATATACCTTGTGAAATATAAACTTGAAAATAGGTTATCAAGCAACCTTTGAAAGGGTTGATTCCTATTTCTGGACTAAAAAAGATTCTATGAAAAAAACCTTAAAACTGTTTAGTGATCTATCAGGAGTAACCTAGGTAATTAGGAGAAAATGAAGCATCATGGGTACTGTGTGCCCCCAATTGACTTTGTATGATGTTGATTCTAATTTTGTAATTCTGAAGAAAGAAGAAAAGAGCACTCAGATCTAAAACCTTCTTGCCGATATAAGATCCAAAACTTGCAATAAAAAGAGTTTGTTGATTTTTTGTTGTGGGGTTTGCCTCAGGGTAAGTGCAAGAATTTGGGTCTCACTTTTGGGCAAAAAGTAGAATTTTTTTTCCTATTTTTGAAATTTCTCGTCAATTGATGCTAAAATTTGAGGCATTAGAGGTTGAATATAAAAGAAACTCTAGAAATAAAAATGTTAGTGATTGGAATCTAAATTTTGAACATCTATTTATTTGTGTACCCATATGATAGATTTTTATTTTGGTATGGATTTTTAAGAAACACTTTTTCAAAATGACTATTTCATGACCATACCACACTCATGAATGAACACCATAATTTGACACAAATAAATGATTTTTCATAAATCAATTTAAAAGAAGTTACCTAACAAACCAAAGATTGATGATAATAATTTTTCTTAATTTTTTATTGTCTATAAAGGTAAAGTTTAAAACCTCTTCTATACGAACACCATAATTTGATCAAAATTTTACTATTCTCAATTTTTTTTATTAAAACTTCAAAATAATTGTATGTAGATTGATGACATGTAAATTAATTTAAGAAAAATCATAAAATAAATTTTTTATTAAAGTTTTAGTGAACCTCACTATTTTACATTTAGGTAACACCTTTGATTAAAAAATAATGTAAAAATAGTAAATAAAATCATAACAATATAAACTTTATATTTCTAAAATCAATATAGTGAGAAATCTAATGGGTTTTGGTTTTGTAAAAAAAATTGATTGGGAAGACCCTCTAAAAATTATGGCAAGGTATGAATTTGTTAGTTCAATGCCTTAGCCAATACTTGAGAGGTCAAGGCATAGATAGGCTTAGTCTCACCAAGCCTATCTTGAACCAAAATCTGTGACAAGAGAAAAAACTTCCCTTTTCATGTTGTAAGAAATGTGCACCCATTATTTGAAATTCAAAAAATGGTTGCCAATTTTAGAAAAGTAAAATCAGCATTTAAAACGCATTTAAAATCCACAAAAAAATATTTTTTTCAATTTTTTAAAAAATATGTACCTAATTTTAAAAAGTAAAACATAGGAACCCAATTTTTGAAAAATGGGTAGTTATTTTTTATTTTTAAAAAATCCGTGCACATTTTTAAAAAATTCAAATTTTTAATTTTTTTAAAAATGGGTACCTATTTTAAAAAAATAAAAAATGGGCACCCAATTTCAATAGAAATGGATGCCCATTTTTTTAATTTCAAATCAAGCACCCAAGCCTAACACTAGTACTCATTTTTTTAAAGATGGGTGCCCAGTTTGAAAAGATCATGATCTCAATCCGTGGACTTCCATGGAATTGAAACCCAAATTCTTACTTCTACCCCTCAACAAAATTCTAGTTTAGGAATTAGCCCTTAATTCAAATAAATATAGAATTGTAGCAAGTAGTAGTGACAAATCTAACATGAAGCAATAGAAATTTATGAATGTGATCTTTAATTTTGAATTTAATCAAGTACATAAATGTAACAGCTTTGCCTCAATTTTAAAACCATAGAAAGGAAATAAAAGTCACATCAAAACCTTCATGAATGAATAAGCTTTAAATCTTCCTTGGGAATGAGAGTAGATAAATTGAAATCTTGGAATGATGAATGTAGAAGACACAACAAAGGATATTGAAAATGTAGAATGTGAAATAAAGGATCTTGAAGTATGAAGGAATATCCTAAATGTTTAAATGAGATATCTTTTATAAACTAGACTTCATTAGCTTGAATTCATGAATCCTTGATGTTCATTGGAGAAATAGCTTGAATGCCTTTAATGCTTGAATAGAACTTGAGAACTTGAGATCTTGAGTGCAAGTAATTAAACTTGTAAATTCTTGATGTGAAAATGAGAAAATAAAAGTGTTTATATAGAGCTCAAAATTGACTAACTCTCACAAGTCAACCTATCTAGGAATTAACACCCAGAATAGGTCCCAATGAGGAGTTCACTATGGCCTTAATTGGCTAGGGCTATTTTGTGCCCCTAAAAACCTAGTTGTGGAACTCCTGGAATCCCTGTGGGATCCCAGAATAGGTCCTAGATCTCCAAAATATGGTGTTGAACCTGAGATATAGTTGTTACAATTTGGAGAGTAGATTCTAAACTGATAGATGTAGGGAAGGGACAAACCTAGGATGATTCTATCTTGAGCTTAATTCCATGAAAATAGAAGCTTTAAAGAGGATATATTATGTTTTAACCTAATTCCACCTAGGAGAAAGGAAAAATAAAGGAAGAAAGGAGAAACAATACAAATGAGTGATGACCTCTTTTATATGAGTGCTAAATCATCACTAAATTTGAGTTCATCAAATTTGAGATGGTGGACACTATTATAGAAATGTCTTCAAGAAGAATTCAAGAATCGATACACTTAAGATCATTCCTTCTATATAAAGATATGATGAAATGATAAAGTATATAGAAATGAAAGAGAGAAAGATGATATATCTTATGAAATATAAACCTCAAAATATCTTGTCAAACAACCTCTAAAAGGGTTGATTCCCAATGGTATACTGAAAAAAATCTATGAAAAAAACCCTGAAATCATTCAGTGATTTGTACCTGGGTAATTAGGAGTAAAATGAACCATGATGGGTACTATGTGCCCCTAATTTACTGTGTACAATGTTAATTCTAATTTTGTAGTTCTAAAGAAAGAACAAAAGAGTACTCAGATCTCAAACCTATTTTCCAATATGAGGTCCAAAACTTGCAAAACAAAAGATTTTTTTTTTTTTTTTGGGGGTTTTGCCTCAGTAAAATCCAAGTTTAGGAATTAGCCCAAAGTCAAAATAAAGATAGAATGCTAGCAAGTAGTAGTGATAGATCTAGCATGACCCAATGTAAATCTATGAATGTGATCTTGAACTTATAATGTAATCAATTATGTAAATGTAATAGCTTTGCCTCAACTTTAAAATCCTATAAAGGAAACCAAAGTCACATCAAAACCTTCATGAATGAATGTGCCTGAAATATGTCTTGGGAATGCATGTAGGTAAATTTAAATCTTGACAAAATTAATGTAGAAGATACAACAAAGGATATTGAAAATATAGAAGATGAAGTAAAGGATCTTGAATGTACGAAGTAAGATCCTAAATATTTGAATGATAGATCTTGTATAAACTATACTTCAATATCTTGAATTCATGAATCTTTTATTTTCAATGGAGAAATAGCTTGAATGCCTTAAATGCCTAAATAGAACTTGAGAAATTGAAATCTTGAGTGTAAGTACTAGAACTTGTATGTGTTTAATGTGAAAATGAGGAAATGAAAGGTTTTATATAGAGTTCAGAATTGACAAACTCCCATAAGATGATCTACCTAGGAACTAACACCTTGAATGCATTTCAACACGGAACTCAAAGAGGAGACCTAGAATAGGACTCAATCAAGTGTTCACTATAGACTTGATTGGTTAGAAGTGTTTTCTACCCCTAAAAACCTAGTTGTGGAACCCCTAAAATTCCTTTGGGTTCCCAAAATAGGCCCTAGATCTCCAAAATCAATTGTAGAGTCTAAGATATAGTTGTTACAGTGGGGAGAGCACATTCTAAATTGATAGATGAAGGGAAGGGAGGAACCTAGGAGGATAGATCCTATCTTGAGCTTAATTATAGAAAAATATGAGCTTTAAAGAGGATCTATTATGTTTTAAACTAATTCTACCTAGGAGAAAGCGCAAAAAGGGGAAGAGAGGAATAGTGCAAATGAGTGATGACCTCTCCCTAAATGGGTGCTAAATGATCACTAAATTTGAGTGCATCCAATTTAAGATGGTGCACACTATTATAGAAATATATTCAAGCATGATTCATGAATGGATACACTTAAGAGAGCATTCCCTCTAACATCCATATGTGGAATATGAGGGGTCAAGTTGAAAGCCTCTTTAAAATAGTTAACCACTCCTAATAGAGTTCTTCCTTCTCATGTAGAAAACCTTGATCAGTTATTAATTCCTTGATCGAATTCCTCTTCCTTTGTTTCAAGAAAGATTGATTTAAAAATATAGTATTTTTATCACCCTCTCTAATCTGCTAGACCTTGGATATCTCTATTTCCAATAGGTTTCCTCTTTAGAGATGATAATATGTTGTTCATCTTGAAGAGACTTCTCATTCTTGTTTCTTTCCTAATCCCACCCCAAATATTCTATTTGCATTTGAAGGATATGAGGATTTCACTTGATAGTCATTTTTTGTTCAAAGATATTCTAAAAAGAGTACTTATTTTAGTGTCAAAGATTACCTTAGGCTTTATTCAACTTACTAGTCAAACATAACATGTCAGTCCCTATACTTGCTTGCAGTTCCATCATTCTTTGAGACATGAAGAAAAGTCTAGATTGATGGTCCACATGACCTCAAATTGGAAAGGGAATTTATTTAAGAACACTTTAGGATCTTGGTCATACAAGATGGGGTGATGATTGTAACCATACCCAAAAATTGTCAATACAAAAGTTTCATTAAGTATATTCAATTATAAGAAAGCGATCATTTGACAAGTTTCATTTAAATGAGGCAATCCCTAGGATGAACATTGGAGCAAGTAAAGCTACATCCCTAAAGATAAAAAACTAAGAGCTTCTATTTAGAAATAAAGCTTTGTAGATCAAGCATAGAATCAAAAAAAATCTAGATTACCTCCATTTTTAGAGGGCTAAAGAGGGGTATTGAAATCCCCCATAACCATCTAATGAATATTTTTATTACTTTTGTTGTCATGTGAAACTTCATCCCAAATAATTTTCCTATCCCTCAAAGAGTAGAGACTACCCCTGAGAGATGCATAACTAGATTGAATCCAGGTCTCCAAATTTATAAAGTTGAAGGGGAAGCTTTCCGAAGAAGCAAGGGCTTGATGCTAAGCTTCTTAGGAAATCCTCCTTTGGGGAGAAGGAAAATGAAAACTACTCTTTCAAAGACTTGAAACTACTACATAACCTTTTATATCCCTAGCAGAGAGCAAATAACTAGACAAAAACTATATTAGGTCTTCTATCTCTAAACTAGTTATCATATCCAAATTCCTATCCAAATAAGTATCCAATATTTGAATACATGTAGCTTCATCAAACTTCACAATGAAAACCCCACCTTTATTCAACTTTGGGGCTTCCCCAAACAAGGCCTTCTAATTGCCTTGAGGTTTCAATTTTCCCTCAAAATCTTGGGTGGGTTCCTTAGAGATTGATCCCATATATTCTTGCTTCCTTGCAATCTCTGGAAGCATCCTAGCATAAATTGAGTCACCCTACACATAAGACAACTCACCTTGTATAATCTTGCTGCCATCCTTCTATGAAAATTCTTATTCTAATTCTTCTTCTAGATTTTGTGTTTTTGTTTGCATCATCATTTAATAACAAACTCTATTATCCAGCTTTAGAATGATAGGTAGATCATGTAATAAAAAGATAGTAAAGTGAGTTGATTCATGGACAGAGCTAGATAAAAACTGTTTTCCTTAAGAAGTTTGAATCTCCTTTTATGGTTTCTAATCTCATATCTCATCATTATCAATTGAGCTACAACCTTTTGACCAATTACATTATTTTTTATAAATGTAAAACCAAATTTATTCACATATTTATTTTTAAAAATAGATTAATAAAAATCATCTCAAGATCAAATAAACTAGAATTATACTACACAAATGAAATATAATCATGTAATTATTTCTACGCATTTAAAAAATAATAATCAAAAATATAATTTTGACTATATATTCAAGATATAATTCATTCAAATTATTTAAATTTGTTATTAATGATTTGTATATTTGTAATATTTGATACATTTTGTATAGAACTTAACCATTAGCCTAAACAACTAAGACCCTCCTATTGTGAGATCTTGTAATTTGAACTTCTACTCCTCTTTAAATTTCTCGCATATTCCTCTGCAGACCAGAGTTGATGGCATCACCTTTTCAGTGAGAAACAAAACACATGAACGAAAAGCAATCTGAGCGTTTTTGTTTAAAGGGCAACCTTTCCTGAACCTCTTTTTGTCCAGAAATCTTGTACAGTGAGATTCCCAGGATGGTGAAATACATTGAGAATAATTTAAAAAGTAAAGCAAATTGAGAGGTTTTTATTGAAAGCCCTCTCTTCTCACTATCTGATATGACATAAACAATTCTTTTGCGTAGGCATGATGCAATGAGGTTCTTTTACTCATCGCTTTTATATTCTATCATCATCGTTATCGTTGCTGCAAAAACATGCACCAAAAGTCACCCATTTTCAATTTATCTATGTGTATTTTAATGGTAAAAGTGCAAGTGTTAAAAGCATATAAGGATCAACCATTTCAAAGTCATCAATTGAAATGTATGAAGCTACATGCAATCACTACCCCAGAAGTGGATGTCAAGAACCAGAATAGTAGTACTAAGAAGAAAAATAGCCATCCCCAAACTAGTACTCTTATCCATAGAGTTGTAGGGCCCCTCCTAAAATGTTCCCTTTTATGTATGAGACATCAAGGTTGAAGAATGTAAGTTTCATAATACAAGATCTGAAGATTTTTTTAAAATGGAATTGATTTTTACCAGTCAAATACTATTGACAATAGAGAAAATTTTAACATCACTCTTGCAATCAAAGGCAATCTAAAAATTCAAAGGTTCAAAAGGATGACAGAAAATTACCACTACCATCCATACGAATTGTTCTATTGACTAAATTTAAAAAAAACAAAGCACAATGATTTTTTTCGATCTTCATGATTTGTATATTTTGTGATTGAAAACAACAACAAATTTTTAAAAATTTCACTTTTTTTTTCAGATTCATGAAATTGCAGTGAATTTTTCTCAAAGTTTTTGTTGTTTTCATCACAAAATATGCAGGTCATCAAGATCAAATGCTGAAATTTTTAAAAAAATTCACCATGTTTTTTATTTTGAACAATGCATTTTGTAGAAAGTCCCTACAAATTCCACCATTGACTAAGAATCATGTTTGACATTTTTATCTTTGGTGCATTTTGTCTTGAGATTAGCCAGCATTTACCCTACCAAAACTAGGATGAAGATTGAGGAGAATAAGCAAAGATAATTGTAAGACATGCACCTACCTTGACACACACATGTATGCATAATGTCAGAATTAGAAACTAGCCACATGAACCATTATAGAATGCCAAATATGGAGGACGTTGTTTGCCACTTAGTTAAAAATCAATCTATTTTAATATTAATCTTTTGACAGAAAAAATAGAAAAGACTACAAACAAAATACAAAGGAACCAATAGAACAAGTGTTGCAGGGCAGCATAGTTCCTGCCATTGCTGGTAGGGTAATTTAGGAAAATAGAATAAGGTAGAAAAGGTTTTGCGGAGAAATTCCTACACTGACAAAGATTCTTCAGAAGGATAATGGTGTGTGAGAAGGAAGTATGGTATCTGAAAAATATGAAAAATTCAATGTCCCAACGAGTCATATATGACTAAAGGTTTCATAGAAATCCATCTTACAAATGTCATGCATAAAGTGACTCTACACAACATATGTAAGATGTGTCTCTATGAAAAATACTTTAAAGATAACCACAAGCATATAATATCATAACACTTGTGGAGTCACTGTCAAATATTATACAAGTCATATGCACTAATCAGAAGTACAATAACCAGAAAGGATGCCACATCTACCCTTGACATGTGCTATAATCAATGACGTGCTAACAAAATCACGAAGTGTTTCAACCTTTAGGTACACTTCTATGGTCTAGAAAATGGGAATTCAAAAACCACGAAGTGTTTCAATCTTCAGGTATGCTGCCATGATCAAAAGAATGGAAACTCAGAAATCACAGAGTATATCAGTTGTTAGGTACACTGCCAAGAGTCTAGAAAATGAAAACTAAAAAATTATAGCCTCGGTATAGCTTTTAGATTTCTAACAATTGACAATTATATTCTCTCTTTCGTATTATAATAACAGCTTGAACATCTTAAAACAAAACTGAAAAAAGAAAACTATGATCATTGGCTTTGTTGGCAAATGTTATAACCAGCAGTTCCTGCACATCCAGTTCTATAATTTCAAACAATTCTTGTTGACTTGCATGAAAGGTAGAACAGGTGGGCAACTTGCAATTTCTACATAAATAAAGTAATTTCTAATCTAATACAACAAAGAATTATAATATAGCATGTGTAATTTCTAAAATAGCTTTTCAATCACCATCTTTTCGTAGCATGGATCTAGAATGCAAATCTCACATACAAAAGATTAATTTTGAGTGACAAAATCAATGTGTTCATCTACAAAAAAATTTTGGCCACAATACAAAGCTTTAATAAATCTTTACGGGTGCATAAATAGTCCACACAAGCAAAAACATGTGTAAAACCCAATAGTTCCAGTCAACACAAAGAATGCATATGAGATGATTGTCATGTAGCCAAAATACAAGATTCCTAACACAACCTTTGTGATCTCCAGCTTAGTGAAGAAGATTCCTAACACAACTTTTGTGATCTCCAGCTTTGAAGAAATAGAGGCTCGTATAGGTACAGTACAGAGGAGCCTGAAGTTAGATGAGCTCTCCACCACCAATGGTAGTCCTCACTACACAACTGAAAGTAGCAGAAGACAACATTTTTCAACGCCAGAGCCCACTCTGGTTCCTTAATAAACAATGCATATATATCTTTTGAGCCTTTTACAAAACCGTTTTGAAATCCAAAAAGCACCTGTGCATTGTTTTCATTTTTGTAAAGTGAAAATGAAAGTAGGAAAACATATAAGGAGGCCATGCCCATACCTGGCACATTATCATCTGAATTCGACCATTAATTAGCTCGGCTCCGCACATCCATCTATCTACAAGGGCAATGGATACATGTGAAATTGCAGACATGTGACAAACCATGATCATATCTGGCTCACTTTTGTATTAATTGTAGATGTTGACAGACTTGTAGATTGAATAAAAAGTTTTGGTATTGTTAGAGCCATGCAATCTGCCACATTAATTTAATGTGCCGACTTCAAGAAAGAAATAATGCTGTAAAATATGCCAAGGCAGTCCACCTCTGTAAAAACATGCAAGGAAAAATGTTTTGTAGATGCCCAAGTGTTCTGCCTGCAGATAAAATTTAATGCTCTGTACCTGCAAGGCTCGTCAGACTTCTCATTGTATGTGCCTTCTCTAGCCTCGGAGGTTGTGTTTGTTCTGTCAATCTACCATCAGCCAATAACATTGTTAAAAAACATTTTAAAGAACTATTACCATTAACTAATGAGCAACTTTGATTGATTGAACATTAGCATTAAATAGATCTGTTAAGAAATCTAAATGATAATTGGTCGATTGCTAATTGATTAATCGTTGTTTAACTAAAAGCCTCGGCAATAGTTACTGCCGTGGCAGGAACTAAAAAAGAAAGAAAAAGAACATTAAATTTTCAATCTAATAGAAAACCATTTCAAACATTAGTCTCGTTGGCGGGGACTAAAAATTTAGTATCCTTTTTCGTAGACACAATATGATAAAGAAATATTTTCCCCGCAATCCCAGTGATTGCCTACCTTTTGCCAATTTCATGGCTACTAAATACAAATTTGCATTGAACTATCTTTTAATATAATATAGATAGAGTATATAATACCTAAAGTGTTTCAACTGTTAGAAATAGAATAGAATTATTATTTGTAAACTATTAAAGAAAACAAGCATTAAATTATGATATTTTATAATTCATGTATAATTTTAGGGAAACTTAATTAATTTTCATAAATAATTATTGAACTATAAACTCTTAACACTCATTTTACATATCAATGATTGAACGTTACAGAGAATACATTACCTTACTACCCTGCAAATAATAACCAGACGGACTAAAAACGTCCATTAATTATCATCAAAGCATGAAAGATTAAAACACTAGAATACGGATGCTGCCAATATAAATCATAACCTGACTTTATGACAATGTAAGAATTCTTCTTAGAGTGGAATGGAAATATCTTGAGAAGCGAAAGTGTGATGGGCAGCCGCGAATGTTTGCCCACGTTTTCAAAAGAAATTGATTCATTTGAGAAGGTGGGCAAGCCATTCTTGGCTGTCTAACACACTCTGCCTTATACATACAATGCCCATATCGTCATCATTCATACTGAACGAGATATATTTATAGTGACAAATGGTCATAGGTAAGAAGTATACGTGGGTTCAATATACTGGTTTTGGATTCGGCCGGTGGAATAAATAAAATGAACAATATGCTTCTCTCTATGCTTGATACTTTATAAGCACATTTCACCATCTCTTGTAACATTATTTTTTCTGTACATCATGGTCAATAAGGCATCCCTTTTTTCAATAGGAATCGTGTATTTTGAGGGCATAAAATGTTGGGCACATTAGAAGAAATATTATTGGGAAATAGAATAAAAGATACCCACGACCAATAGCAAGCAAAGATATTCGAAACCATAAGTGCCAAGCATATCACAAAAAATTTAAAAAGGTCATGTCAAAACGGTTAATGGGTAAGAAAGTATGAAGGAATTTCTGATTCTCCTGTTATTATTGAAATTATTGCTTTGCTCCTGCTAATGAATGGGGTATTTGGATCCCCTCTCATGTTTTTGTCTTGTTAGTAACCTAGTTCCTGCCAGGCAAGGAAAATAGTTAATGTGTTATTCTTTTTCTTATGTTGCACCAATCAAATTATCAAATTTATTTACATATACTTGATTTCAAACATTTACATTATATAAGTTGAGCTACTTAAGGATTCTTTAATAGACCCTTAATTGGCCATGCAATCTTTTATGAATATCAATGCAAGAGATCGTACATCTCTTCTTATGAGTTCTTTATGGTAATACAAAAAGGATACTAGCATGCTCATGTTCTTGTATCAAGTGTTGTAAAAATTGGCATGGTCTGCCATGTTTTAAGGAAATTCACATTCAATGGGACAATTTTAAAAGAATCCCAATTTATTTTTGGATATTTGCTAGTATAATATTTCAGTCAATTGATCTGCGCATTTGATATTGATTCAATTGTTCAAAATTGAAAGGTATGTATTGATCTTGACATAGATTTTTCTACTTAAAATTAATGCCTGTAGAAATATTTAATGTAGGCAAGACTATTTGCCCTTGGAGCCAAATGTAGACCTACTAGCGGATAGCTTGCAAATAGTCAATAACATTGAAAGTGTTAGGTGAGTTCAAAATTGAAAATGAGAGGGAAAACATTTTTGAAAAGAGACGAAGATGAATGAATCTATCTCATTCGATTAGCAGAAGATAGTTGAAGGAGTTGAAGAGTTGCAGAAGAGTAGGTTGCAATTTAGAGAAGAGAAGTTGATCAATAGATCAAGTAAAATTAAAGTTTTGTCAGTTTATAGATTTTAGGGTTTTCTACTTGAAGTCGAATGCTCCTAGATTTTGTAATAGTTTTGTTGAATAGAATATAAGAAAGCAAGAAAGCAGGCATATTTGACAATCTATTCTTCTTCTTCTATTTATCATTGCATGTTTTGCATTTGAGAAGTTCATTGTTGAAATCTTCATCCTTCAGCTCTCTACATGTTAATGGCAACCTGTTATACTACTCACTTAGTCTAGTCTTAGACTAGGTTACTTCTCTTCAGTTATTATCAAGCTCAATGAGCATACTCTTCTGCTAGGCACCACCTTGTAGTGGAGACCAAGCTCACATGGCATCCTTTGTTGTCAAGCTCACTCAGCATACACTAGTACTAAGTTTCCCTTGTGTTCCAAGTTCACTTGGCTTCCTTTTGTGCAGAGCTTACTTGGCACTATTTGCCAATCACACGGTACTCTCTTGTGCTGAGCATTGTCACTCCACATTAGTTGTTGCCAATAATTTTTTTTAAAGTGTTGTGATTACTTTTTACATGGTATCAGAGCTTTGAGGCCCCACAT
Organism: Cupressus sempervirens; assembly: GCA_028749045.1. Classification (NCBI taxonomy): domain Eukaryota; kingdom Viridiplantae; phylum Streptophyta; class Pinopsida; order Cupressales; family Cupressaceae; genus Cupressus; species Cupressus sempervirens. Next base: position 37,796,936 of record CM053793.1, on the reverse strand, counting down.
CCATAATGATTTAGGGCATTTTTTTATGCAATATCTAACATGGTAGGAGATGCAAGAAAGATATGGTAGGGGCCACCATCTTTTAATGGACAAAATTATGATATATGGGCAAAGAAGATGAAAATCATAATGGTTACAAATTATTTGTAGGAGTTTGTGATTAACTAGTTCAATGATGTGAAAGACCAACTTAGTATGCTTCCATTACCAATAATCAAAAGACTCAGCTAAAGGAACCAAGGAGAAAGGATGCTAAGGCATTAAGTCTGATTGAGGTAGCAATGATAGAGACATTTTTTCCCAAGATTGTAGCAGAAAATTATGCCAAGGAAGCATAGGATATCCTTGAGATGAATTTTAAAGGAACTGAAGAGAGTTTGAGAACCTTCAGATGAGGGAAAATGAACCTATTGCAGAGTTTAACTCACTAATCTTCACTTTGATAAACCAACTCAAATCAAATGGAAAATATTATGATGAGCAGAGAATAATAGAGAATATATTGAGGAGTTTCCCTCAGAAATATGATAATCTTGTGATGACCATAGAGGGAGAAAAGAACCTCACCACATTGACCATCAATAAGTTGATGGGAACTCTTCAAACCCATGAGCATTGGATAAATAGATTAACAAGAACCTCCCAAGAGTAGTCTTTCAAGGCTCAAGAAAAATCAAAAGGTAGGGGGAGAGGAAAAAATGGCTCAAGTAAAGGCTCAAGAAGAAGAGGTTGTGGAGGAAATGGTCAAAGGAATGATAGTACAGAAAGCTCAGGACGAGCAAGCAACCATGAGGGAGCAAGCATCTTTGAAAGTAGCTCTAGAGGAGGTAAAAAGAATTACAACTCCAACAAGAACAATGTTGAATGCTACTACTGTCATAAGTATGGAAATTATGCAAGTGAATGTTGAAAGAAATAGGGTGATTAGTCAAAGAAAAATGCTAATGTGGCTAATGTGAACATGGGAAATGCAAACAATCCCATAGCCTTCATCGCGTGTAACATTGGTGAAGAAGGAAGCCCTAAGGTGTGGTACCTGGATAGCAGATATAGCAACCACATGAGTGGTAATGAATATTTATTTTCTTTCATTGATAAAAATTTTAAGTCTAAAATTAAGTTGAGAAATAATGGAACCATTCCCATAGTGGCAAAGGATCTATTATGGTTTGCACCAAGCAAGGTTGGATGAAGGAAATATAGAATATGTATTTTTCCCTCGATATGAAGCACAATTTGATGAGTGTTGGATAACTCATTCAAAATAGATACAAGGTGCTGATGAAAAATTATGTGTGTCATTCATGAGAAGGATGGGAGTAATAGATTACTTGTAGCAGTCAAAATGACAAAGAACTGGATGGTCCCATTAAAGATAGAGGCATGTTTCTCTTCTCAAGTTAGTGCTACACCTCCCAAGCATGCATGTATAGCAGCACATCAGCAATTAGCTCTTAGGAGCATGATTGAAGACCCCTCTAAGCTTTGGCATCTTAGGTATAGACATCTTGGCTTTGCTGATTTAAATTTTTTATACAAGAAAAAAATGGTAGATGGTTTGTCAAGCATAGTAGATTCCTATGACAAGTGTGAGGGGTAAGCAACATAGGCTTCCCTTTAATTCTAGAAATTCTAGAAGGGCTAGAGCACCATTAGAATTGGTGCATTCTGATTTGGTAGGCCTATGCTAACTACTTCTATTGGGGGGAGTACTTATTTTATGACATTCATAGGTGATTTTAGTTGTAGGACATGGGTGTATTTTTTGAAGAACAAATCTAAAGTATTTGAAAAAAATGTTGAATTTAAAGCCTTGGCTAAAAAAGAATGTGGACACTATATTAAGGTCCTTAGATTAGATAGAGGAGGGGAGTATACCTCCAATATGTTTGTAAACTTTTGTAGGAAAAATGGCATAAGAAAAGAGCTTATAGTTAGTTATACTCTACAACAAAGTGGAGTGGCTAAGACGAAGAACAAGACAATTATTGAATGGCAAGAAGCATGATGAAAGAAAAAGGGATCCCAAATAAATATTGGGGAGAAGCTATAGCAACAAAAACATATTTGATTAATAGGTGTCCTACAAAATTAGTTCGTGACAATATTTCTCTTCAAGCTTGATCAAGGAACAAATGGATAGTTGAACACTTGAGATTGTTCAGATGTGTAGCATATGCACATGTACCTAAAGAACACAGAAAAAAGTTGTATGACAAAAGTGATGAACTGCATCTTTACAAGGTCCAACTCAAAATCAAAGGCCTATAGCCAATATGATCCAATCATCAAGAAGATCATCATTTCAAGAGACGTGGAGTTTCTTAAAAATCAGTCATGGGATGGCTCGGTAGATGAATCCTTAAGCCCTTCAAGTAAAGTGCCTACTATTGAAGAGGAAGAAGATGACATTGGTGATCAACAAGAAGATGGAGTAGCTAATGTAGATTGTAGACAAAGGAAAAAAGAGAAGCAACCCTTAACATGCTGAGCAATAGCTCCAAGCATATCAAGACAACCCTGAGCTAGTATGCAAAATAGTAGCAACAACAACACTAAAAATTCAAATCCCACTCTAGCCTCCTTATTACTAAGAAAGACTAAGAGTCTAAGGGAGATATACCAAGATGAAAGGTATGAGGAAGATTATTATGAGAATGTAAATTTTGAATTTTTTTTTATAGTGAACCAATTTATTTTGAGGAAGCTGTGAATGAGGAGAAATGGTGTAATACCATGGATGAGGAAATAGATGCTATTGAAAGAAATAAGACATGAGAGTTAACAACTTTTCTTGCCAAGAAATAAGTAATTGAAGTGAAATGGGTTTACAAGATCAAGTGCAATGCTAAAAGAAAAATAGATAGGCATAAGGCACATTTAGTGGTCAAGGGGTACAAGCAGCAATATGATAAAGATTATGATGAGACATATGCCCCAATTGCAAGAATGGAAACTGTACTTGCTATCATAGCAATTGCAGCCCAACACAAATGGAAGGTATATCAAGTGGATGTGAAGTCTACCTTCTTGAATGGTGTATTGAAGGAAAAAGTTTTTGTGGAGTAGCCACCTAGTCATGAAGTTGCAAGTGAAGAAGACAAAGTGTATAGATTGAAGAGAGCTCTATATGGGCTCAAGAAAGCTCCACAGGCATGGTACAATAGAATTGACTCATATTTGATGAGCAATGGCTTTAGCAAAAGAGATGGTGAGCCCACACTATACATCAAGGAAAAAAATTGTAATGTGTTAATTGTTGTCTTGTATGTTGATGACTTAATCTTCACTAAAAATGACAATTTTCTAATTGGTGAGTTTAAAGAGGCCATGAAAAATGACTTTGAAATGATAGACCTAGGTCTCTTGAAGTACTTTCTAGGCATAGAAGTAAAAAAAATGCATGATGGCATCTTCATCTCTCAAGAAAAATATGTAAGGCAGATCTTGCAGAGATTCAAAATGCAAAACAGTAAGGTGGCCCCACCACCAATAGTAGTAGGTCCAAAGTTGAGCAAGGAAGATCATAGCAAAAGTGTGAATCCAACACTATACAAGAGTATGATTGGAAGTTTGATGTATTTGACTACAACTTAGCTAGACATAATACATGCAATAAGTTTGATTTCTAGATTTATGGAAACACTAGATGATTCCTATTGGCAAGAGGGAAGGAGGATCCTAAGGTATGTGACTGGTACTAAGGGATTTGAGATATTGCATACTACAAAAAATTATTTTAAGTTGGTTGGTTACACAAATAGTGATTGGGTTGGAGGTTTAGATGATAGGAAGAGCACTTCTGGATACATGTTTCATATAGGATCAGGTGCAATCTCATGGACATCTAAGAAGCAACCTATTGTCACTCAATCTACAATAGAGGTTGAATACATAGTAGTGAATGTAGTAGCATGTCAAGCTATTTATTTAAGAAAATCTTGATGGATTTGACTGAAATGCAAGAGGATGGAACTACAATTTATTGTGACAACATCTCCTCAATTGCATTGTCCAGGAACCTAGTCTTTGATGGGAGAAGCAAGCACATAGAGATTAAATATCACTTCATCAGAGAGTTGGCAGAGAATGGAGATATAAAAATGGAATTTTGCAAGTTTGAGAAATAGCTAGCAGACATTTTTACTAAGCCTTTAGAGATTAGAATCTCTATACAACTAAATGAGAGTCTTGGTATAGAGACCAAGCTCACTTGACATACTCTTCTACGGAGAGAAACCTTTTAGTATAGACCAAGCTCGCTAGGTATCCTTTGCTGCTGAGCTCACTTGGCATACACTAGTACCAAGTTGCCCTTGTGTGCTAAGTTCACTTAGCTTCCTCTTACACTGAGCTGACTCAGCACCATCTGCCTATCACTTGGAACTCTCTTGTGCCAAGCATTGTCACTCGGCATTAGTTGTTGTTGAGAAATTTTTTTAAAGTGTTCTGATTTATTTTTTACAATGCTTACAATGCCTTTCACGTCCTTTATGAGAGGGGAAATAGAGAAGTAAATCCAGAGAATCTGAAAACCATGCAAACCCCAAAACTAATTATACAAGCTCATATTCATCGATTTATACAAAATCACACCCTCATAGGATTTCTTTGTAAGGAAGTATTTAGAGAAAAGATAACTTGATTTGTGTTTGTTTTGGAAGAAAAATATTGCTTCCACTCTACATCCTAAAGTGATGATTCTAAATTTTGTTTGTTCTCCTATTAGAAAACTAGTACATTAAAAAGGCATCTTCAAAAACCAAAATTGAATATGGATAAAGTTTTGGCATAAGTTAGGTTTAATTTGTTTCTCTTTTCTCCCACTTATTTGATCTTTTGAAACACATAGAATCTATTACAGGAAGATAGTGACTAGGCCATAAGAAGTTAGAAATTTGGTATGTCAATAATATTATTTTATTATGATTAGTTTTTCAAGAGCTAAGCTTATTTATTTTTCCTCTATTCATAGATTTCTCAGGAGTCATTTATTAGCTATAGATCAATCAAGTATAGATCAATCGAGTAGACAAGCAAGATAGAGTCCATTATTACACTATAATTAATAATCTATTATTATTTGTATAATACACTTACAAAACAATGAGAGATGGTCAAATCACATAGGATTTTTATTTTCTTATCAGTCATCATCATATCTATTGGTAAGAGGAATTTGAAAATCCTATCCTATAATTTGGGTGATATTAAAATTGCTTTGAGTGTTTTAATTATTCATACATCTAAATATCTTTTCTTTATTTCCAAGGCTTGTACATGTCAAGATATGGATTTTTATTGGTATTTATTACTAATTTCTTGGCTTTGATTGTTTCCAAGTTTATTAAAAAATATTTTCAATTACATTTTATGGCTTGTTACTATGATTAGTTTGAATCATTCTTCTTGATCGATTCTAGGATGATCTCAATTTTCTAAATATTTATGTAAATTATAAAGTCTAATAGTAGTTATTTGATATTGATATTGTAGTTAAGAAAATACGCTATGTTACTTTCTTCTTTTTTTGATGAATTTAGTTATTTTCTATTAAAAAATAATAAATTAGTTACAATTCACAAAAATGGCTGGGCATACAAGATCACCCCACAAGAGTTCACAGGGCCAAAGCTAGAATTAACAACTATTCATAAAAAAATATATTAAGTAACCTTCTAGGCTGCCAAAGTAATGCCAGTTGAGGGGGGTGGTTCATCACAATCATGAAAGCCTTAGTCATCTTTGAGATTGGTAGGTGGCCTAGGAATATTCCAACCATCATCATGGGCCTAGTCACCATTCTTTGTATCAGTTCACGAGGGTCAAATAGCCAAATCTAGGTTAAAAGACCATTTTCCAGAGCATTGGGAGGGGGAGCCACGAGACCTAAGAACCAACTAGATCCATAGAAAGGTGGAGAAGTTGAGTGGTGATGCCATCCACCATCACCACCACTAGGAGAGTAGTCGCAGTAAGCCTACAATCATGGCATGTGAAAGCGGTGGGTGGATGAGTTGGGCTACCAGTGGCAGTCCCTAAGTGAAGTGTGACCCATTAAGATGTCAAGAGGCACTCTTTCAACCATATAGGGAGCATTACCGAGTGATTGGGTAGCTCCTGAAGGTGGGCCATGAACCACTTTATTGGCTTAGACTTGAATGTGCATCATTACATTGTTACAAATGCACACTTTAGTGTAGATAGAAACATTTATGTTAAAAAAATTATGAGTGAAAAGGACAACATTCCTATCTTTCCACAAGGTAAACAAAATCTCTGTCCTAAAAGTATGCCCAATTCGGGTAAGTTTCTTAGGGAACTTCAAGTAGTCACCCAAAAGAACCATATGCAAAGAAAAAGGTTTAGGTTAAAACAACTTAATAAAATCAAGAATCTAGTGCCAATAGTTTTGAGCATGTCTACAAAACCAAAACATATGCAAAAAAGACTCTGGCTGTCTGCAAATTAAACATTGAGGATCCAAAACCCCAATATGCTTGAGCCAAGGTCCAAGGGGAAGACCTTGAAAAACTAGGCACCATGCAAAATGCGCAATCTTGGGTTCTATAATGGCACTCCAAATAGTGTCAAAACACTTTCTCCACTGAGAAAGGGAAGACTACAAATGCTAGTGTTGGTTGAGGATATCCACCATCAGCAAATAGGGAGAAAGACATCAATACCCCAAACTTTGTTGGTAGCTAGTGAAGGGAGTGGTAGGATATCATTTCCAGGCTATCCACCAAGGTTGAACAGATTGAATACCCACCTTATGAATTAAGTGATCTAGAATTGCAAAAAGTAATCGACTAAAAGTCTATTGATCTAAATTGGAAAGACAAAATTGGAATTGCATATCTTCCCAATATTTGAGACTCATAGAGACCTTGGGAAAGAAGTCCTTAGGTGTCTTGATGCCACATTTGAAAAAATGTAGAGCACTATAACCTTGAGTTTTGGCTAGAGGAACACCTTGAATGGAAAATAGAGGAGACCACCAAATGCTCTACTAATTCAAAGAGATCCCATCATAAAATCCATCACTAGACTAGTGAAGCCAAGGCTTGACAGCTTCCCAAGCTTTCCATATGCTCTTGATAACAAAAGAGCCCTATATGTGAATAGGTACCCACATGATGAGAAGGGTTTGAAAGCCAATCCCCTTCCATGTAGGCCTATTAATAGGGAACCTAGAAGAAATGCAATATTGAACCAAAACTTTACAAGCTTCATCTCCAATAATGGCATGTATAATCCATTTGGCACAAAGAGCAAGACCTTGCTTTTATGTGGAAAGAATGCCAGGGCCTCCAAACTCTTTGGGGAGACAAAAAAAATCCCAAGCTACTCTATTTAATACATGATGTTAAGAACCAAAAGCCTAAAGAAATTCATGGAGCAATCACTCTGATTTCATATAAGAGGCTTTGCAAGGAGCCCAATAGGAAAAACAATAAACATGCATAGCCACTAGGACCTTTGAAAAAATCTGAAATTTCCCCACAAGAGAAAGGGGTTTAGTAAGCTAATAATCAAGATTCTATGCAATCTTGATAAGCACAGTGTTCCACAAATCAACTAGAGAAACTTGAAACGAAAAAGGAATGCCTAGAAAGCAAAAATCTCCATGTGAGTGACCTATTTCCATTCAAACTGGTCAAGCCATGGTAGAGTTGGTAAAAAATATTGTCTATAATAGAGTATTTTGTGTCATTCAAGAGCTAAGCCAACAACTTGACAAAATGTGTCCAGGCATTATGAGGCATTAGTGATGTTTTCCTCATCCTCCAAAAGAGTGAGAAAGGAATCATCACCAAAGTTCCCATAGACCAACTAAGAGGAGGAATCTAGCAAGGAAATGTCATGAGCCAAACTAAAGGAAATGGATTGGGCTAATAGGTAACCAAACCCTTTAGAAAAAAGAACATAGAAAGCCGAAGCCAGAGGGAAACTCTATCGTATGGAGTGAAAGATCCCAAAGGCTCCAAATTGAGAGCTATTGATAGTAACACAAGCATTAGCATCTTAAAAAAGTATCTCCACAGAATGAAGAAAATTCTGACCGAAACCAAGAGCTTGAAGCATAGCCAATATGAAAGGCCATTCAATCTAGTCATAAGCTTTAGCAAAATTAATTTTCAAAAACATAGATGACTAATTGAATTTGTGAGCCCACTCCATGCCTTCTGAGACAACAATGATGTTGTCAAGAATATACCTGCACTTGATAAAGCCAATTTTCTCTAGCCACATAAATTAAAGGTAGGAGATTGAAAATTTTAAGTGAAACTGCCTTAACAATAATCTTATAAAACATATTAAGTAATGTAATGGGCTGCCAATTACAGATATACTCAGGGTCACCAACTTTAGGTATGAATTTGATGTTTCCTTTTTTCATAATAGCTCCTTGACTCTAAGAATGATAGGCTTCAAGATAAACTTTGTATAGGTTGGGACCAATAGACTCCCAAAGGTGTTTGTAAAATTCACAAGGAAACCCATCACATGTGAGAAGCTACTCACAAAAAGCATGTTTCTTGATTGCTAGGCAGTTTGGAGTAACAAAAATACACTTTCTGAGGACTTTTTCCTGAGAACCCAAATTTCCCTGTGAAGCAAACACATTTTCATAGCAGTGAACAAAAGCTTGTAGGAATTTAGGGACACTGGAGAGAATAGAATTTCCCTATTTGATCTTTTCAATTCCAAGATTGGTATGACGGGTTCTAAGAGCGTGGAATAATTCTTTTGAAGCCTTATCACCAACCTCCAACCAATGGAGGTGAGCTTTGATTTGAGCCCTTCGAGCAACATAATTATGTGCAGCCTATTTTTCATGACGTCCCTTGGCAAGCTAAATTTGCCAATCAACATCAAAAGGTTTAAGGGAGAGAGCTTCAGAAGCTTTCTTGAGAGTCATGGTGGTGGCATGGAGTTACCAGTGAGAAAGATGAGGGAATCTTGACAGTGCTCTGGAAGCAGTTGCATGAGGAATTGTCAACAAATTGTAAATAGTCTTTATATCTTGAATTTTTTTTTAAAAAAGACTAAATAAAAAATTTTGACATTTTAATAAGGAATGCTAATTGCTATGAAATTATGAAAAATCTCATATTACTATATGACTGCATAAAGGCCTCAATTTTTTTGGGTAAGATCCATTAATGACAAATAGCCTTAACTATATGTAAAGAAAAGTCTAAACATTGTTCTCATCCTTATCAAGGGAGATGCCAACCATCTCTCCTTTTCTACAAACACACTAAACCTCACTGGTTCTTCAACATAATAAAGCTTTTTATTTTTATTTTCTTTCACTAAACCACATGAACTTAATTGGAAGGTAGCCAAACACATCCTACATTACATCCAAGATACATATACACATGGGATACATTATGTAGTTGGTACATGACTTCAATTAGTGGGATATAGAGGCTCTAACCATGTAGGGGACCTTGATTCTCGCATGTCTACTTTAAGATATGTGTTTCATCTTGGTTCTAGCCCCATTTGTTGGCAGAGTAGAAAGAAAAAAATTGTTTCTCTTTCATCAATTAAGGTTGAGTATTGAGGAGCTGTGAATTCAATGACAGAGGCTATTTGGCTACAATAGATTCTGAAGGAGTTTGGATTTGATCTACCTAAACCCACTATCATTCATTGTGATAACTAGAGTGTTATTGAGATCTAAAAACATCCAGCTTAGCATCAGTGAAAAAAACATATTGAGGTTCATATGGACTACATCAGGGAGCTGATCCATGAGTAGGTCATCACACTATAGTATTGTCCTAATGAGCAACATGTAGCCAATATCTTCACCAAGCCCTTCATAGAGGTCAAGTATATTCAATTGTGAGATCTCTTGGGAGTGAGGGATTTTTCACAGGAGGGTCACTTGATCCTTCTCTTCTATATTGTACATATCTCTCCTTTTGGGGGAGGGTTTTTTCCATAAGGTTTTCCCTCTTTCTCTATTTACAGAGAGATTTCATGCATTTCTACATTGCATTGTACTTGAGTACCTAACATTGCCTTATAGTTGGGACCCATTATGCATTTCATTTTGTGAGCTTAAGTACATTCTACTAAGTTGCACTTAAGGGGGGGGTGTTAGTGTAAATAATTATTATTTACACTTTACTTAAGTCTACTTAGGATAAATGCATTATTTTATAATTTCTTGGGTTAGACACCTAGGAGTTTACATATTCATATGAGTTGTCTTGTTGGCAACACTAGTGTAAGCAACTCCAATTTAGCACATGGTGTCTACAACACTAGAGTTTGCATAATCAACTGAGTTGTCATGTAGACAACATAGTTTTTTCCACTATTATTTAGTACATGGTGTCTATAACATAATTGTACTTGCTACACCTTTGTAGGCTTATCCTCTCATCATTGCACTAACTCCTATGCATAATGGAGGATAATATACACCTGGTAGACCTGTGTGAGGTTGTAACACTTATCATGTTGCTAACTACTAGGCATTTTTGATACATCATAGAGGCCTTTATATATAGGAACTTCTAGTGCACTATACAATTGAATTGAAATTCATATTGTAATTCTAATCACACTCTATTGGTCTTTTGTGCTAGTTATTGTACTTCTTGGTCATGGGTGAATTTTGCCCTAAGGAAAATTCTTACATGGCATCAAAGCCATAGGAGTGTCATTTCATAGCCATTGGAGACCGATCTTGCTTTACCTCTCTAAGGGCACCTTGTAAAAAATCCAGAGTATCTGCAAATATTAGGAGCATCTAGAGCCAAAGTAGACCACACCATTGCATTTGGAGTGACGTTGATTTGGTGAAAAATAACTATAAATTTTCCTATGTTGGGCCATAGTAAATTTTGAGGCAAATTTTTTTTTCAAACTGACACTCGAAGGCTCTATTTGCAAGTATAGTATGATCTATTAGATCTACACATTTAATTTTTTCTAGATTTACATTTATATTTCTGTGCCATTATGTTTAAACTTCTATTTTTGGAATTTTTTTGCCCATTAGGCCTATAGAGAATTTTTTTTTTGCAGGAACTGGGTGGTGAAACCCAAATCCCCATAGGAGGAATATTTTCATATTATTTCAACATATTCTCTATGCAATATTGGCAGTCTAATTCACAAATTTGAGCTGCAACATACATTTCTAGCATTTCTAGATAAATTTGGCAAATTTTGCATCTGATTGGCAAGCAACCCACAACGGTCTCATCACAAGCCAACAACACCATACAACAATGCTGGCTTGACTTCTTTTTACTTAGATGGCTCTACCATTTATTGGTAGTACAAGACAACTCCCACAACAATGTGGGACTAATTTTGTCCCCCTTTAGTTGTATAAACTTTCTAGCTCCTACAAAAGACCATCTGCTGATGACTTTTACATTACTGGTGTGGCTCCCCACATCCCCGTCCATGTGGCTCCACTACACTTATGACATGTAGCACACTACAATAATAGAAATGATGTCAATACCTAGTCAATGGACCCCCTCCACACATGTTAGCTTTGCTCCATCAGTACCCCTATATGTGGAGCAAAAATCTAGTTAGCTGCTATGTAGGCAAGTTAGTGCATAGTTAGCACCGGCCCATAAGAACCTAACATACAATAGACATGTGTGACCTAGCTACCCACCACATCTACTAACGTCATAATAGGTCACACAAGTACGTAAAATTGCTGATATCAACATGACATCACCTGCTACATCATCAGGGAGGACAAATTGTTTGCTAACATAAGTCTTTTGTTGTGTTAAAATTGATGGTAATTTAACCATCATCTAGAGGCAAAATAGAATTGTTGTGACAATTTTTTGGATGTCAAAATTTAACCTCATTTTTTGCTGATCAGACCCCTCTCCAGATTTAGTTTTGATTTGATAGTCTAACTTTGGGAGGGCATATCTTAGTCATCTAAGCTCCAAATCAGGTGCAATTTTTTATTTTTTTTGGATATAATTTCTTAAAAAATTTAGTGGTGCTTTTATTTTCTAGGATTGGTGCACAAATGTTTCAAAAAAATTTAGTTTTTGGTGATTGTACCTATCTAATCCTACATTTTAGAGCTTCAATTACTTCGTACGGGCTCATCTGAACTCCAAATCAAGTTACATTTTTTAAAAAAAAGTGAGTAATTTTTTTGTCTACTTTCCAAATCTACAATTAGATTATAGGCTTTTGTGAACAAAAATATCACTTTTAGAAATAGGTCCTTTCTTTGCATTATATTGCTTCAAAATTGTTATACATTGCTTAGTTTCAGATTTGGACTCCAAAAGGAGGTTGTAAACAACAAATCAAAAGATCACTGAGGCCAAAATTGGCAAGTGGCTATTTTAAACACACTAAGTATAAAGTGTCAAAATATTTCATTTGGAGGGGAGGGTAGTTTCTTGATTGAGTGAACAAGGGGGTGTCTCTTTGTGTTGTGTTCCTCTTTTTCTATTGTTATCTTTTATTTCTTACATCATGGGAAATCTTAAGTTTCCAAAATTAAGAACACATAACTATGCTACATGGTCTATTAAAATCTGGTGTTAATTAATGCATAGTGAAGTTTTACAATATGTAGATGGTACCCTTCTTAAACCAACAGGTCATCAAGTTTCTAAAAGTGATATTATTTCTTGGGAAATGATAGATAGGAAAGCCCTAGGTGATGTTATGTTGGGGATTGAAGACAAGATCTTCTATTAGATCTAGAAGTATAAGACATCCAAGGAAGCATGGGATGCCCTCAAAAATCTATATGGTAAAGTTATTGAGAATGTTTATAAAACTGAAGAATAGCTTGTCTCCCTAGATCCTAATACATTTGATTCTATACAAGATTTTAATATTAAGGTGAATGAATTAAGAATGAATCTTGATAATTTTGGTAGTCCTATTAAAGATGATAGGTTGACCTATCTCATTCATAATAATCTTTCATCTAAGTACTCCGCATTTTTTTCTTCTTACAACACTGCCAAGACTACATTGGGGGCTACCTATTAGAAAGTCACTTTTGATGGTTATGCTCAAATATTGGATGATGAAGAAAAGAAGCTACAATCAATGGGAATTCTCAAGTCATCTAAGTCTAAGGCATTGGTAGCTAATAATAAGGGTTCTCAAAATTCAGGTACTCAAACTTCAAATAAAGGAAAGAGCAAGAAGAAGAAGTGGAAGAATAAAAAACAAGAGGATACAAATAACAAAAAACCAACATCAATTCAAAAAATAAAGTCATCCTCAAATAAAAACAAGAAGGGGGACAATAATCATGAGAAGAAAAAGTGTGCCTATTGTAAAAAGATGGGTCATGAAGAATGTCAATGTTATCACAAGGAGATTGATGAGTTGAAGCACATCATGAAGAAACATAATGTTCCACTACCTAATGCTTATAAGAATAAAGGAAATTCATCTTTATATTCTAAGGGCAAAGGGCATTCTTTACTCACAAACACTGTTAGTCAAGGAGAATGGATCATTGATTCAGATTCCACACATCATATGGGTGCGTTAAAATGAGATTTTTCTTCCATGACACATTTAGAGGTACCACACATCTTTGTAGGCGATGACACTAAGGTGGAATTTTCAGGTAAAGGAGAAGTGGAGATGGAAAATGGAGCATTCAAAGATGTTCTATATGTTCCTAATCTTAACTCCAACCTTCTGTCAGTCTACCAAACGACTCACTATGGAGGTGGAAATAAAGTTGAATTTCTTCCAGATTTAATGGTAGAAAAAAGCTTTAAGGATGACTCAATGATCACAATAGGTGAAGCCAATCACAATTCAAGGCTTTACACTTTCTCCTCCTCTATGCCAAAATCAAATGCATAAGCCTTGTTATTACACTCAAATGTAGAAAGAAAACTGTGGCATGAGAGATTTGGACATCTCAATTATAGATATCTTTAGTAGCTTAGCACCAAGAAAATGGTCAATGGTCTACCTTAAATTCAGTTTTAAGATGGTGTTTGTTTAGATTCTCACTTGGAAAAAATCCAAAAACATTGTATGAAAAGGGAAAGTCTTGGAGAGCACAATGTGTTCTTGAATTGGTTCATAGTGATGTGGCAGGACCATTTCCAGTGCCATCATTTGGCAAGTCACACTATGCACTCACCTTCATAGATGACTACTCTTTCTTTACTTGGGTTTTCTTTATGGCTCGCAAGAGTGAAGTGTATGGAAAATTTCTCACCTTCAAGGTTCAAGTAGAAAGGAAGTTAGGGAAATTCATCAAAGTTATTTGAACAGATAATGGGGGGAAGTATGTGAACAAAAGGCTAATAGAATTTTGCACTCAAGAAGGTTTTGACCTTTAGCATTCACTACCATATATGCCACAAAAAAATGGTGTTTCTAAAAGGAAAAATAGAACTCTCAAAGAGATGACCACTTGCATGCTACAAAACAAGTCTCTTGATCAAATCTTTTGAGCAAAAGCAATGAATTGTGCTAACTATATTTATAATAGGAGTCCTCACAAAGCTTTGGATGGTGTAACTTCTTTTGAAGCATGGACATGCAGGAAACCTATGGTTAAGCACTTCATAGTCATTAGCTGTCCCATGTGGGCACATATACCTCCACAAAAACATAAGGCATTGGAAGCTCAGAGAAAACCTTGTATCTTTGTTGGATATGCAGACTCACATAAAGCCTACAAGTTTAAGGATCTAAAGACACATGATATATTCTATGAGAAGAGTGTAAATTTTGAAAAAAAATTTCCAATCTTTTCTTATTCAACTCCTCCTTCCTCCTTCATTGAAGAGAGTGATAGTAATATTAGTAACTTGGAAGATGTTCATCCTTGACCAACATATAGGCATCAACTAGTTGAAATTGAGGATACTCCTACTACGTCTTCTTCCACTAGACCTAGATGGACTAGTAGACACTAGATGTGGTAGATCCATTGGTAGGGAATCCTTCTAATAATAGGAGGACAAGATCATAGCACAACTCACTCCCACATGCTTATATTGATGCTACTTTAGATCCGCAATCATTCAAAGAAGCATTAGGTATTCTAGAATGGGATAGAGCTATGGAGGAAGATTATATTACTCTTATGAGAAATGATACATGGGACTCAGTCTCTCTTCCTAAGGGAAGAAAAATGATTAAATGTAAGTGGATCTATTGGACCAAATTTGTAGTGGATGGAAGTATGGATAAACATAAATATTACCTTGTTGCAAAAGGTTTATCAAAATTACCAAGCATTTATTATAGCAAGACCGTTGCACCAGTGGCAAAGATAAATTCCATTCATTTGACAATAGCAATAGCAGCACCGTAGAGATGGGTTTTTCATTAGATGGATGTGAATAGCATAATTTTGAATGGTGATCTATATGAGGAGATATATATGGAACAACCATAGGGATTTATATAGGATACTTCCTTGGTCTTCAAGCTAAATAATCTATCTGTGAACTTAGAAAAGCTCCTAGGGCTTGGTACGCCAAGATGGATTCCTTCTTACTTTCCAAAGGCTTCCCCAGATATCATTTTGCTCTAAATTCTACATTCTTTAGAGGGATGATTCACATTTGTTCCTTGTATTTTATGTGGATGACTTGATCATTGTAGGAAGTACTGCATCCATAATTGATAATGTTAAGGCTACTTTGTAGGATAGTTTTTTTATGATAGACTTGGGTCTACTTCACTATTTCCTTGGTATAGAGATACATCACTCTTCATCAATGATCATAGTATCACATCCCAAGTATGCTCTTGATCTTCTAGCTTGCTTTCACATGAGTGACTACACGGCTACATCTACCCCATTCCTTGTAGGTGTTAAGTTAGAAAAAAAGTGTTCCTCTTCGCTTGTTGATTCAACTCTGTATAGATAGTTGGTGGGAAGCCTCATCTACTTGACACATACATGCCTTGATATTTCATTTTTAGTTGGCATGGTTTCTTGCTTCATGAAAGAACCACATGAACTTCATTGGAAGGTAGCCAAATTCATCCTCCATTACATTTGGGGTACACATACACATGGGATACATTATGTAGCTAGTATAGGACTTCAGTTGGTGGGATACACTGACTTTGACTATGCAGAGGACCTTGATTCTCGCAAGTGTACTTCAAGATATGTGTTTCATCTTGGTTTTGGCCACATTTTTTGGAAGAGTAAAATGAAAAATACCATTTCTCTTTCATCAACTAAGGCCGAGTATCGAGGAACTATGAATGCAATGGAAAATGCTATTTGGCTACAAAAAATTCTAAAGGAGTTTGGATTTGATCTACCCAAACACACTATCATCCATTGTGATAACCAAAGTTCTATTGAGATCTTGAAACATCTAGTTCAGCATTAGCAAACAAAACATATTGAGTTTCATATTCACTACATCAAAGAGTTGATCCATGAGTAGGCCATCGCACTGTAGTATTTTCCTACTAAGTAGCAAGTAGCTAACATCTTCACCAAGCCCTTCACAGAGCTCAAGTATATTCATTTGTGAGATCTCTTGGGGGTGAGGGATTTTTCACGAGGGCAATCACTTGATCCTTCTCTTCTATATTGTACATAGCTCTCTTTTTGGGGGAGGGATTTTTCCCATGATTTTTTCCCTCTTTCTCTATTTACAAAGAGATTGCATGCACTTTTGCATTGCATTGTACTTGGGTACCTAACATGGTCTTATAGTTGAGACCCATTATGCATTTCATTATAGGTTTTGTGAGCTTAAGTGCATTCCCCTAAGTTGCACTTAAGGGGGGGTGTTAGTGTAAATAATTATTATTTACACTTCACTTAAGTTTACTTAGGATAAATGCATTATTTTATTATTTCTTATGCTAGACACCTAGGAGTTTGCATACTCATATGAGTTGGCTCGTTGACAACATAGGAGTAAGAAACTCCAATTTATCACATGGTGTCTACAACATAATTGTACTTGCTACACCTTTGTAGGATTATTCTCTCATCATCACACTAACTCCTATGCATAATGGAGGATAATCCATACCTGGTGGACATGTGCCTAGCTGTAAGACTTATCATGTTGCTAACTCCTAGGAATTCTAGATGCATCATAGAGGCCTTTACATACTGGCACCTCTAGTGTACTATACAATTGAATTGAATATCATATTGTTATTTTGATCATACTCTTTTGGTCTTTTGTGCTTGTTATTGTGCTTCTTTGTCTTGGGTGAATTTTTTCCTAAGGAAATTTTCTATAGAGAATTTACAAGCCTATGATCCTAATAGTGAAGTCGTGAGTCTAGAGGATGCAAAAAGATCTTATATAGATAAGTGAGATGTTTTCGGTGCCCAAAAGGGATTTGGGGCATTCATTTATGCCTAATCAATTCAAAAATATGAAAATGTCATGTCATATGAGGCATATGGGGCTAATGGACTGTAGAGAGGAACATGGTTCAACATTGACACCAAGTCTTTATACCATTATCTTCAAAAAAATTGTTAAACTCATTTGAAGTCAATTCTCCTCTTCTATCAAATGTCAAACATCTAATCTTCAAACAAGATTCATTGTCAACTCTACTCTTAAATATCTTGAATTTCTCAAAATCTTCATACTTCTCTCTAAGAAATGATACCAATGTTATTCTAGTGAAATAATGAACAAGATTCATTAAAAAATTTCACCATAGAATGCTCTTCTCATAGTATGACCACTCAGGTCTATATGCACAATTTCCAACTTCGTAGATTTAGTAAAATTATTACTTGGAAACGAACTTTTCTTCTATTTTTCCATTACACATTCCTTACACAACACATTAGTAGGTTTCACAATCTTGTGAAAATCTCTAACTACAAGCATATTATTGGCCTTCACAATGTTATGAAAGTTGATATGAAAAAATCTCTTATGCTAAACCAACTATCATCCACCTTAGCAACTAAACATGGCATATCAATAGAATTCAACTGAAATACATTACCTTGTGTCCTTGTACTAGTACCAATAAATGTGCCACATTTATATTTGATAATGTATGTCTTGTCTATAAACTACAACTGAGAACCCTTATCTACTAGTTGTCCAACACTCAAAAGATTATGCTTCAAACTACCAAAATGTAAACATCATCAGTGTTGTTGTTTCCACCAAGTGCAATAGATCCTTTTCCTTTTATATGATAGGCTACATTATTTCCAACTCTAAAAATTCCTCTATGATAGCTATTGAATTCAAAAAATTAATTCATATATCTAATCATGTGATGAGAATAACCACTATCAATAATCCGATCAGATTTCCTCTTTTCAATTTTTGATACTAATGCTTTTTCTTCTCTAATGTCTTCTTTTTTAGGGATTTCTTCCTTAATATCAACAAATCCTATCTCATAATTTTTATCATCACTTTTACTCAAGAATTCTTCTAGTCTAGCATGAAATTGTTCATCAATTGTTAAAAGGAAATCTTTAGGAATTCTTGATTTGTAGGCCTTCTTAACCTTCTCAACTTGGAGGGTTTCTGTGTAATCATATTTGGTGTTATGTGTGTGAATGCTTGTGATTTTATATGATCTAGATGTATATGCTTTACATGTTATTTCAATTTATCTATTGAATGCATAAGTTGGATGTATGGTGAAAGTTTTATAGGTCCAAGTTTAAAATAAAAATTCATCCCCAACCCACCCTACTTCTATTAAAAGTTTACTCTTTCCCCTTGTAATTCCAACAATTGGTATCAGAGCTTTATTCTCTGAAAGGGAAGCTTAGCAGCTTTGAGGAAAGATCTTGAAATGGAAGTCTACAAGTTGGGAAAGAATATTGAGAATCAAGAGATTGAAATACATCTCATTCTACATCAATTGACTGAAGCAAGAGAAATTGATGAAGTTACGCTCTGATACCATTTGATGAAAGGCCACACCCCCCTTACCAACTCATAACTAGGAATGCAACAATATGGAGGCAAGAGAGATAAAATGCTTCCTAAGAAATTTTTTTATACCTAAAAATCTTTACAACACCCACAAGATGATATCATAGATATGACTTCTTCAAAAAGAAGTTTACAAATTCTTCAACATAAGAGAAATTCCAAATAAGAGTCTTCACACCAAGAGCTTCACCAAGAAGAACTTCCCAACTAAGATCCTTCACCTCCAAAGCTTCCACACCTTCCAACTTTACACCTTGAAGCTTGACCTTCCAAAGCTTCTCCTTCTCGAGCTTGATTAGAAATGCTCATATGCATTGCTTAAATAGGCACTTACCAATTTATCGACAACCTTCTAGAATTCTTCCTACACAATATCCATAACCTTCTACAATATCTACAACTTTGTAGAATACAACTAAGCACCACCATGTGGCCCAATTAGAAAATTACATTTCCTCTATGGATAACAACAAATATTAAATGCATGATGTAAGGAACTTTCCACAAACTTCTAAGATGCCACCTACACACTTCGATTAATGGAATGAGAACTATTTTTCCTATTTTCTATTTATGCCACCTTGCACCTTGAAAATAGAAATGCCTCTTTTCTTTTAATTTTTTTCATTTTTCATTTTCTATTTTTGATTATTTTTCTATCTATTTTTTTCTGTTTCTCTCTCCTCCACAATTTTTTATTTTTTTATTTTTTTATAAATAATTTTCCCATGCGAGATGCTCCTGCATCAAAATCCCCTAGTAGATTAAAAAGTATGTCCCACACTTTGATGCCAAAAAAAAAGATATACAACCATCTTCATCTTCACCAAAGGCTTCCACCTCAATAGGGAAAAGAAAACCACCATGAAAATCCTCCACATCTGCATTACTCTATCAAACACTAGAATCTCAACCATCCAATTAGCATGCTCACCCCCAGGAATAAATTGCACATAATGCTTCATCAATAAAATGTCATTCACATCAGCAACTAGTGGATCCATACCAGTAATAACAAACTCCACATTAGAAACAACATGTAGATCTCGATCAACACATTCCAAACTCACAACACCAGTAGTCTCATTGCTCACAACAAGATGCTCTGCAACATACAAGCCACTATCAACAACAATCGGATCATCCACGATGGAGTGCTCTACAATCTCCTTTTCAGACTCAACCAACTGATCATGAAAAGCAATCTTCATCCCAACATAAAAAAAGTTAGGAATATCCTTAGCAACAACCTCAAGTTTCTCTACAGGTTCTATATTAGGTTCCACAATCTAATCAATAAAACCAACTTCTTCCACCTTGACCTTCTTAGCTTGATCAACCAATCGAGCATCCAACCAAGCAAACATCTTAGAAAAATTCGTCCCCACTATATCATGGATTTTTGCAATCATCTTAGGGTCCAATCCTCTTGGAGCCATCTTCCAAGATCTTTGTAAATCCTCTGCAACCAGTCCTTCCCATGCTCCTTGTGACAACCTCGAATTGTTTGCAAGTCAGATCACAACCTGCCACCTCGCACGAACAATATGAAACCACATCACAAGTCCAAGACCACAGATTTGTCATCCACAAGCTCTCTAAAATCATGCCTCAACAAGTTTAGTCTTCCATCTCCACATCCGTTGATCCATTTGCATGTCCTCCCAAGGTCTTGGTTCAAACTACCTCAACTTCTCTGATCTATCTACATGCTTAGGAACTCTCGCTCTGATAAACCTTTTCCAACAAAGGCCCTGGTACAAACTGCCTCACACTTCAGCGATCTACTTTTACACTCAGGAACTCCTGCTCTGATACCACTTGATGAAGGTATGCTTTGATACCATTTGATGAAAGGCCACACCACCCTTACCAACTTATAACCAAGAATGCAACAATATGGAGGTAAGAGAGATAAAATGCTTCCCAAGAAATTTTATTATACTTGAAAATCCTTACAACACCCACAAGATGATATCATAGATATGACTTCTTCAAAAAGAAGTTTACAAATTCTTCAACATAAGAGAAATCTCAAATAAGAGTCTTCACACCAAGAGCTTCACCAAGAAGAACTTCCCAACTAAGACCCTTCATCTCCAAAGCTTCCACACCTTCCAGCTTTCCACCTTGAAGCTTGACCTTCCAAAGCTTCTCCTTCTCAAGCTTGATTAGAAATGCTCATATGCATTGCTGAAATAGGCACTTATCAATTTATCCACAACTTTCTAGAATACAACTAAGCACCACCATGTGGCCCAATTAGAAAATTACATTTCCTCTATGGATCACAAAAAATATTAAATGCATGATGTAAAGAACTTTCCACAAACTTCTAAGATGCCACCTACACACTTCGATTAATGGAATGACAACTATTTTTCCTATTTTCTATTAATGCCACCTTGCACCTTGAAAATAGAAATTCCTCTTTTCTTTTCTTTTTCTTTTTTTCCTTTTTTTCATTTTCTATTTTTTATTATTTTTCTATCTATTTTTGTCACTTTCTCTCTCCTCTACAATTTTTTTTTTGTTTTTTTTGTTTTTTTTTTAAAATTCCCATGCGAGATGCTCCTACATCAAAAACTCTAAAGAATTCAATGAAGAGAAGGAAGCAAATTATGATTGTGGACAATGAGACACAATACAAAGAGATAGACACTACTGAGCTATTTGCAGATGGAGACTCAAATGAATTTGATGTAGCAGTTGTAGATCTAATGGAAAAGAATAGAATCCAAGCTGAGGAAATCAAAAATCTCAAGTTAGAGAAAGAATCACAAGCTATACTAGTATGTGAAGTAGTTAAAGAAAGGAAGAAATCCATGGAAGACAAAGCCATGATTGAAGAAGAAAAAATGGTTTTAGCTAATAGACTCGAAGAGAATTCAATAGAACTAACTAAGATTTCCAACACACAACTGGATACTCTAAGTCAAATGATGAATGCCAACTATGAATTGAATGTCAAAGAAATTGAGATAACTACATTGAAGTTGCAAAATGAACAATTGCAAAGTGACCTAAAGAGGGAAAAGAAATTTTCTGAAAGTATCAAAAAACCAAATGAATCCATCAAATACTTTGAGTAATTACTAAGATCACCCAGATCTAACAATGATACATCTGGACTGGGATACACAAGTACTGAAGAAGGAGAATCATCCAAAAGTGTTGAAGAAAGAAACAACAAAGGTAAATAACTCCATACCTACTTGTCATAATTATGGTAAAAAAGGGCATACTAATGTGTATGGGAGCAAGACAGTAAATCAGAATGTTAAGCCTAAGAACATGGTTCACTGCCATAAGTGCAGTAGGCTAGGTCATCAGGCACATGAATGTAGAACCAAGACCATGCACACACAAAGATTTGAAGGATATTGCTACAACTATCAGAAGTATGGTCATAGAGCTTTTGAATGTAGATCCAAACCCATGTGGTCATCAAACAGGTAAACAAAGGTAAGGAACAATGGCAACTCTTATAAATGGGATTATAGTAGGAGATATATCTATCATTATTGTCAAGAATATGGACATGTTCATGATAATTACATTAGGAAACACTTCAGTGGTAACAACAAAAGGTGTTTGAGTTAAACCACATGTTTTAGCTATTTGAAGACTGGTCACATCAGTAGACATTGTCTAACTAGGTCACAAGCACCAAGTTGTGAATTTGATAAAGGCAAAGGAATGGAAAATGTTGAACACATTAGAGATAAGATGAATAAGACATGGAAAAAGAAAGATGATTGCAACACATCAAATGGAGAAGGGATTACTTCACCTAATGAGTTAGGTTATCACACCTCATCAAACTAGGCAATCAAGAGGCATGTGGGACTGATATTCAAGTGTTATATTATACATCAGTTCAAAATGAGATAGTACTGAAAAGATTTCATTAGCATGAATAAAGATGCAAGATGTTGTTAGGAATCTAAGATAAATCTTTGAGTTTTTCATGATGTTGTTGAGCATGAAATATTTCTTATGTATGTTGAGTAGAATCCTAGAAGATGTTGAGCTAGTAGTTTGGCTATTTGATGCTAAGCTCGTAGTAGCTATGGAGTGATGAAAATGCCAATGGATGGTGAGTGAGCCTAAAATTTGTTGATGCCAAGCTTATAATTGTGTAAGCACTCAACATTTATTACATGGTTTTCAAAAGGTATTTGATTGATTTTAGCTCAATTTTCATCATTTTCAATTCAAGAAAGAGCAAGTAGAGTAGAAGGTGATTTGAAATCTATTCCAAGCATTTGAAGAAGATTTTAGTAGTGATTCAACACCAATTTGTCAAATTTTATAAGGTACTTATCAATAGTCATGCTACGTAGTTTAAATTTCATAAACCTTAGTTTCTCATTATGGCATCTAATTCAAACAATGTTGAAGGGAAGGAAGTTTTGAATGTCCTATTAGTGAGTAATGAAGCTAAACAACCCATTTTCAAAGCCATTCCTGATATTGCATATAAGGAAAACCCTTTTGGTGCATTATTCAAACTCTGAATTGTTCAATCCTGAAAAACTCCTTCTACATGGATCTCTAACTCCATTAAATAAAAATTGACTCAAAAGAGAGAAAATAGGAAATTTCCAAATTAGGAAGATTTTAACAATTGGAAAATATGCCATTTTTGGTAACTTCTAAAATACCTCCAAAAGAAAATTTGAAGTTTCCTATATCTACCCTTTAAACCATAAAGGCTAATTGCCAACTAATCTCCAAATTTTAGAAAGAAATTTCAAAGTTATTACAAAGTAGGAAAAAAAATTTAAAAAAAAAAAATTATATATATATATATACACACACACACACACATATATATATACATATATACATATTTTAAAACTGAAATTTGGAGGTCAAGATGGAATTTTTGGCTCTCAAAAAATAAATCAAAATGGCCTCGATAGAGCTAATAAGTTTGGAATCTGCCTCAACTATAGATTTTTAAAAAAAACCCAAAAAAATCTAAGAAAATCCAGATCCGAGTCAAAAGTTATGACTCTCTGAACTCTCTACATCATTCTCCCTTTCTTGAAAGAAACATTTCTCCTACATGTGACTGTTGGTGAAGTGGTGCAACTTGGAAGGATCTAACTACAACATTTCCCACTCAGATAGCCATGTGTTTTCAGTGTCTAGTAAGCCATCCCTCTATACTAAATAGTAGTTATATTGACTATGCCTTGTGGAAGTAGATTGTTTGTCAAGATTTTGGGCAATGGTATCCTGTTTCTATTTGGAAGGTGATGCTGCAACTCAACTTCCTATCAATTAGCTACCTCTGGAACATTTTCATGAAATTTAAGAAAATTAGCAACATTAAATATAGAAGAGATGTCTAGATTGTTAGGTAAGCTAACTTCGTAAGCATTATCATTAATTTTCTTAAGAATTTTGCAAGGCCCAATCTTTTTGTATGTTAGTTTGTGATATGTACCAGTAGGAAACTACTCGTAGCATAAGTAAACCATGACCAAGTCACGTTTACTAAATGCTTGGTGTCTTCTAGTAGCATCTGTAAGAATCTTGTAGCTATCATTGCCAAGTTGTAACTTGTGTCAAACATCTTGTTGGAGTTGTTGAAGGTGTTTAGCAAAGGTCACTCCATGATCACTAATCCTCTTCATCAATCAAATGATATGGTACCTTCCCAAGATAGCATAATGTCTAGTTAATTAAGACTTTGACATCAATAACAACATAACAACTGATATGAGTCTTTTACATACATTAATAGCATCATAATCTAACAATCAACTATAACATCACTTTGGGATAACAAGAAGAACCAACTATCCAAACAACTTCAAGGAAAAAAAATTGAACTCACTATCCAACTTATGTTAGTATTATCCTTCTCAGAATAATACAAGTATACAACTATCCAACATCAAATTCCACCCAAATATAGTGACATTTTAAGCTCACTTTGCCTCAGCTATGTATGAAACACTTCTTTGATCAAAAGATATTCATTATCAGGTTCATTGGATCTCAGATACAAGTTTGTATACTCACATTATACAATATACACAATGGATGAATCTTATAACCAAGGAATCATCCTTTTTTTATGTCAATTCCTAAATCTAATTATTGAGTTTGCCTCAAGGCTTTCCAAATTTATAGATATTACATTTACATGTTACATTACATTTCTATACTTCTCACAATTACAAACAAATTATCAGTTCACAGTCCTTTTAGATCTTCACTTGATGCTCATCAAAATATGTTTGTCTGACCACACCATCTTCAATAGGTCTTCTACCTTTGTCTAAGTCTACAATTGCTTTTAGAAGATACTTTCAAAACATTAGTAGTTGTTATCCAATAACTTTATTCAAACTTTGCCTTCACAAAATACATTGTATCTATGTCCACTCTTCATATTTCTATATGTACTCTTAATTGTAGCATCTATGCACTCTATAGAACATTATCCCAAGTCTACACAAGCTCATCTACATTCCTTGAACCTTGCAAATTCAAACTCTATCTATTGCTCTTTCAGTTTTCACAAAATAACTAGTATTTTGACATCAATAAATGCAACACACAACCTTTGAATCATACCTCCAACAATGCTACAATAATCTCCCAGAGGAATACCATCAACATTCATTCTAACAAGATCTTTATACAAGTATCTTCAATTCTTAGGGTCCTACATAGCTAAATAGTGAAGCATGGGAGCTAGATTGGTGTACAGAGCATGGAGTTATGGAAAGTCTAGAAGAACATGTATTAATCTAGGTGCAAAGAGGTTTGTCAATAGTTTATTTTCCAAGGACAATGAATGTTGAGGCAAAAGCAGTTGTAAGGAGCAAGAGAAGAAGAGGAAGCACTTAGAAACACCCAAAGGGAGGCTAGCTTATTTTGTTTCACTTTCAAAATGGATTGCCTAGTTATTCTTTTGTCAATTATTGTATTTACTTTTTTTGAAGTGAAGGAAAGAGAGAAATACTAAAAAAAATAGTTTGCACTTTCTTTTTTATGAGTGGAATATCTATAATTGAAGGTTTTATTAGAAACATTATGTTTATATTTTTTAAGTGCACAATTATTAATATAAGTTTGACCTTTAGTCTTCTATTAAGATAAAGAATAAAGAACTAAAAAGTAGCATTACATGTATATTTAAAAATAAGATCCTTTAACTTCTCTAACTCTTTAACTCTTTAATATAGAATGTTTAAAACTGACCCTCTAACTCTATTTAACTAACATTAGAGCTACCAATGATAATAACATATGAATCAAGAGGTCACACTTATATATATATATATATGAGATTATAGGAATACATTTAAGATAAGAACTAAGTATTTCTGATTATCAAAGTTGATGCCACAGTTATGGAAGTCTTCTGTTTCTCAATGTTGATGGCGTAGTTCAGGAATTATCTATCGATGACGACATATTCCTCTGTTTACCAAAGTTGATGGGAGCATCTTTTTAGAAGTGAAGCCAAATAATGTGAATGAAAAGCCATTGTAGCGTTTGTTTTTTCAGAAAAACTTTTAGAATGATATTCCCAAGAATCAATTTAAGTCAAAGGATGAGGAAAACATTCAGAATAAATCGAAAAGAAAAGCCTATTGCCAAGTTTTCATTGACAGGCCTCTCTATTTAATATTTCATATGATGCGACAATTTCGTTTGTGGTGGGCATCAGTACATGGCCATAATTGAGTGATAACATGTAGGTATTTAAAAAAAAATGTTTTAAGTGTTGGTTAATTTTTTATTTAATAGTTACATTTTTCAGTTATTAATTAGTAGAATTTTATATTGTCCTTTAAAGCTAAAATGGGCTATCATATGCAAAATTCTGAAATATAAAATTTCTTTAAGTCATACGATCTTTTTAAACGTTTTTGGTCATGTGTTTTACATTTTTTTATAAAATTTAGATATATGGTCATTATCTTATAGATTGGGTGCCTAATAAAGTAGAATTATCTCTCACTTTTTTTATTCATAATATGGAATATAATTTTAGTAAAAATCAAATTTTGTGATTTCTTATTATTATTAATACATATTGTGATTGGGATTAGTAAATCAATGACAAAGATTACAATAAATAAGATAATATTGATAAAATTGTGAACATTCAAATTTATATGTTATGAACAATAAAATGATCTTCATAATATAATAATTAAGAATTTAGAAGTTTTTTTCAAAAGAATATTATTAAGAAAAATATATTAATTTAATAATAGACAAAGAAAATAAGATAAGGCTGTTATAGATACCTAGATTATAAAGAAAAAAGAGATCAGATAATAATAGAAGTCCCTTATACCTATTATTAAGAAAGAAAAGAAAATAAAAGAAAAATTTAGTAAAAATTATTGAACATAACTTTCTACTTATGAGATAGTCTCAAAGTTGAGCAACAATAGGTAGGAACATATATGTTGGTGGAACTTGAGGCAATTATATTGAAAGAATTTATAGAAGGAAAATTTTCATATAAAAGAATCCCTCATCTAAAACTAATGCTTGAGTTGAATATAGAGGAGATGCAATAATCTTGTAAATTGTTAAATATTAAATAAAGACAATCTATAAATTTGTAATAAAGAAAATTAATTATTAAGAATTAAGAATTTGACTGTCAAATGATGATTTCACTAAATCATATTGTGGTTCAAATATGAACGTTAAGAAGGGTAGAAAATATTCATCCAATCTTAGAAAATTAGATAGTAAGAATTCAGTTCAAATGAAAATAACTTCTCTAAAATATATAATAAGATATTAATATTCATATAAAAACATCATTAAATTATGCTTATATGAATTACATAGTTTTATAATGTTTGGGTTGAATAAATTAACATTAGAATCAAACAAATTATCAAAACTGAAAGATTAATTTTTAAAAATAATAAAGAAAATAGTTTTCAAAAAATTTCAAACTTCTAAGTTATCCCTAAAGAAAGATGAGTCAAGTCCAACAAAAAAAACCTTAAGACTACAAATTTGTCTCTGCAAAACATTCCAATGTAAAATAGTACTACCATTCATCAAAACCTCCCAAGGTTGGGTATATTTAAAAAATAGTAAAATACTATATTTTTGAAAAAGAAGTTAATTTAGGATGAATAGTGATATACCACCAGTATTCCTATTTATTTTATTAGTTATGCATGAGTAGAAAACCGATTCAATGCTATTATATAAAGAAGTTTTCAAGAACAAATTATTAGGTGATATGGTAAGAGAAATTAGAAATGCAAACGAAAACTTGATAATTCCATACACAATGATGAAAATATATAATAAATTCATAGTAAACTTATCTTAATATAATATTAAGAAGTAGAAGTGTGATGAGCAGCCGTGAATGGTTTGCCCACATTTTCAAAAGAAATTGATTCATTTGAGAAGGCAGGCAAGCCATTCTTGGCTGTCTATCACAGTCTGCCTTATATATGCAATATATATACAATGCCCATATCATCATCATTCATATTGAATGAGATATTTACAGTGGTAAATGGTCATAGATAATTATAGGTGGGTTCAATATGTTGGACTAACTGTTAGCCTTCCTCCTTCAAGATTCGTGATATGGTTTAATCATTTCCTATGTTGTATAAGTGTAGTGGTTGTGTTGAACATTAACAAGTCGATCTTTTGGTGTAACAGAAACTCTAACTTGTAATACAATATACTAATTGTAAAATAGACAGGTGAAATAAATAAAATGATAATATGCTTCAAACTTTATAAGCACATTTCATCAGTTGTAAATTTATTCTTCTACAGAGCATGGTCAATAAGAATAATTTTTATTTTCCCATTATCTATTTTGACGGCATAAAATGTTTGCTACTTTGGAGGGAATATAATTGGAAAGGGGAACAAAAGATACCCACTGCCCATAACAAGAAGGGTAGTAAAAACAATAATTGCAGAGCATATTACAAACGAAGATGAGAATAAGGTATGTCTGTAAAGAAACACGGATAAGAAAATAAGGAGGATTTTTTTCATTGTCTTGTTACTTTTACTGATATTATTTATCTTGCCTGCTAGTGTATGTCACCCTTAAGAGCCTCCTATTTTCTATTGTTGTAATTCTTATTTCTTAAGCAGTTATGTCTTGTTTTTTAGATTTTTTTTAGATTGATGTTTATTGAATTCATAAAATTTCGACTATAAAATAAATACATTGCCATGAAGGAGACTAAATTTGAAGATAAATTTTGATTAATTGGGAGGCATAAAGTGGGTTAACAGAAAGTGCAATGATGTCATTAATATTGGAAAGAGTTTTGTAGAACTATTTTTAATTAAGAGTAATGGGTTTTAAGAATCACCATAAAATTTAAAGAACCATTAGCATATAAATATTAAGGAGGAAAGGATATACGAGGAACAATTAAGTAGATTAAAAACATTAATAAAACAAGTATCACATAGTGGCTTGTATTTGTCGTTATAGTTTTAATTTAATTAATGATGAGAAATATAAATTGTCAATAAATATTTGAAAAAAAAATTCAAATGAGAAATGTATTAATGTTTGGATCATTATTGAAGACTAATTTATTATTGTATATAACTCTTTAGCATATGCAAAATATAATGCTCTCAAGTTAGGCTTGTGAACTATAATATTTGCAAAATAAAATAAAATTTGTATCGTTTCCTAGTTAGATTAACAAATAATCATTTTAATTATTTTTATGAAGTAAAAGTCATTTGACTAAATTTTAATGATAGTATTTTATAGTTTTACTATAAATTTTCATTTTTTATTTTTTACCTAATTGAATTTTTCTAATTTTAAATTAGGTAGAGTACCTATTAAATAAACAATGCTTACTAAAATATTTCCTTTATTATTAAAAAAATATTTTTTACTTTTTCTTTCATGTAGTTATGCAATATAAATCCATGATGAAAATTTGTAAACTATTAAAAATATATTACAGACATTTAAATGATTAAACTTGATACAAAATTTATCTCACAATTAGGGGTGATTGTCAAATTGTCAAATTATAATATCCTTAAAAATTGATATGTCCTATTGTTATAAAATATTTAAATATGTAAAAATAATAGTTTACTTGTGGATAAAAATTAAAATGTTTTGAGAGAGTACATGTACTTCATTAATTTTATGAGTTTTTCAAAATCTATATTAAAAATTGGTTCAATTAAAAAAATTAAGTTTGATTTTTTAAATAATAGTAAAGTTGTTGTTGCTCACTTAATTGTATAATTTTTTTAAAATAATAATTAAATACAAAAGATAATTCTATAAACTAATATTTACTCCGAAAATCTTGCATGAAGAAATGCAAGATTGAGGAAGTCTCCATAAAAAGGGGCCCTATAAGAGTAAACAAAATCAACCAATAAAATTTGAGAAAAATAATTTCTACAACATATAAAATTGATAGATAAATATTAAAACTTTACAATTATTTAAATGTTATAAAAATACTAATATCTGATTGGTGGAAACTAATTGAATAATAGGAGAGATTGATTGAAATAGTATAATGCCTATGGCAAATACAATAAGAAGACCTTGAAATAGTGAAAATGGGTGGAAGATAATTGTAAATTAGGTTAGAATGTTTTCGCAAGGTAGAAGGTGCATAGAGGGAGGAAGGGAGAGAGAAGTCTTTTAGAAACTTTTGTTTGATAGTTGATAGGAAAGAAAGACTTTTGTTGTAGGAAAAGTCCAATAATTGTAGAAGAGAGTGAGGGCCTCTAAGAAAGTTGTTGAAGTGGAAGATGTGTTTAAAAAAGAGGATGAGATGGATTATGAGAAGACCCATTAGAATTTTAAATTCTATGTATAATAATGGGAAGAAGAATGAAATAAAAGGCTTCATCAACAACCGATGAAGATCCAAGCAAGATTAGATGTATTGGAGATGAACTAATTTAGAGAAGATGGAATAAACAAGATAAGATTTGAATAGAGATTGAAGAAAAGAAAATCTAAAGCATGTATAAACAAAAAGATTATAATTTAGAACTCAAGACCTAAATTCCATCTTTCAAGGGTATGGTCTCTCAAGCCCTTGAAACCCTATTGAGATTCATTGTTGAACAAGCCCTTGAAATCCTATTGAGATTCATGGCCAAACATTGAAGGCATAAGATATTTGGGGGTTTGAAATTCATGACAACTCAATTTCATATACATGATCAATCCTTATGATCCTCAATTTTTAGATAAGATAAGTGTCATTTTATTAGTAAATATTTTGCTCTCATGATCTTCAATTTTTAGATAGGATAAGTGTCATTTTATTAATAAATATTTTACTTTTTCTTAGACATGAAGTTGGCAATCATAGTTCATCTTGACACAATGAGACATGCTCTTAGGAAAACCTACCTCTTGCAATTTGAACTTCCAATTAGAGCACAATAATAGTTGAAGCTTCATCTAAATCCAATAATGAAAAAAACAAAAAACATTAGAGTTACCCATGACAATTAAATATGAAACACGAACCCCAGCTATGATATAAACTACGAGAGAGAAGACAATATATATCTATTCAACAAAGAGAATTACCAGCAAAACATGGAGCAATGGATTAGCCGAAACACGAATAGGACGAACGACGATTTATGAGATTATAGGAATACATTTAAGATAAGAACGAATTTTTTCTTATTATCAAACTTGATGGCACAGTTACGGAGTTCTGCTTCTCAAAGTTGATGGCGTAGTTCAGGAATTATCTCTTCCATGACGGCATATTCCTCTGTTTACCAAAGTTGATGGCATCATCTTTTCAAAAGTGAAGCCAAATAATCTGAATGAAAAGCTATAGTAGCGGTTTTGTTTTTCTGTTCTTTCTTTCAAGATAAGCTTTTAGAATGATATTGGCAAGAATCAATTTAAGTCAAGGGATGAGGGAAACATTTCGAATAAATCGAAAAGAAAATCCTATTGCCAAGTTTTCATTGACAGACCTCTCTTTTCACTATTTGATTTGACGTGACAATTTATTTTGTGGTGGGCATGAGTGCATGGCAATAATTGAGTGATTACATGCAGGTAGGTGGTTTTTGTAATGTTTAATTTTGAAGTGCTGGTTAATTTTTATAATATTTAAAATTTTGAAATTTGAAATTTCAAGTCACACAATATTTTTAAACGTTTTGTATTATAGATTGGGTGCTTAATAAAGTAGAATCATCTTCCACTTTTCTTATTAATAATATGAAATATAGTTTTAGTAAAAAGAAAATTATATAATTGGTTATTGATACATATTTGAGTTGATTGGAATCACTAAACCAATTATAAATATTACAATAAATGAGACAATATTGACAAAATTATGAATATTCAAATTTCTGTATTACATACAATAAAATGACCTTTAAATATAACAAGTGTTACCTAAATAGTATTTGAATTAACAAATTGTAATATATAGTTAAACTATGAATATAGTAATTTAAAAATATATTAAAAAAAGCTAATTAATAAGAACAATTAAAATTTGAATTTATTATAAGGATAGTTATACTAATTTAATATTAGAGTAAGAAAATTAAAGAAGAATAGATTAAAGGATTATATATTATAATAGGATATTAATTACAAAAGAATGTCAATATATGTCCTAGTCTTTAATTTTGTGTAAGATAGAATATTCATTGAAATGTCTTTTGATTTATGATAAAAAATTAATGGATGGTAATGTATTAAAAAACTAAATTAAATTAAATTATTTATTTGAAATAATTATGATTTTGTTAACATGTAATGTTATTAAAATTATATATGTATGTGAGATTATTATTTTTATATAAAAAAATTATATAGCTTTGTGATTAATTTTTAAATATGTAATATATTTAATAAAATTACTAGTTTTAGTATATATTTTCTACTAATATGATATAGTTTCTTAATCCATCTTCTAAAATCATGCCCACATGCCGACGAAAATGAATTATGGACTAGAAAATGAGTCATATAAGAAAAAAATGAAATAGTACATTTCCTACTAAAATAATAAATAATTTAACTTTTTTTAGAAGAATAATACTAAGTTATTCTTTAACTACAATAGACAAAGAAACCAACTGTCATAGAATGGGTTAGTACTTGCCCTAGTTTTGATTTTATGTATAAATTAATTATAATTTACTTATATATTTTAAATAATTTTAAAATATATTAATTTTTAGTTGTTATAATTTTTTACAACTATAATATAATAATTTTATAATTACAATGCAAATGTATTAGTAAATTCTAATGATAATTATCTAAACAAATATTAACTATAATGATAATGTAATATATATATATATATATATATATATATATATATATATATATAATCATATTATATGATATAAAATTTTATTTGTAATAGATATTAAATTTTGAAATGTAAAAGTATAATTTAATTAATAATATTATTTGATAGAAAAATAATGCAAAGTTTTAATTCGAAATAGTTAGAAATAAAAATACATAATTAAAATTAAAATTAACATTATGTAATTAGCGCTATGCATTAATGTTTGCTCAAAATTTGGAAGTACATAGTGTGTGTGTCTGTGTGTGTGTATAGATATATATGTATATATATCAAAGGTAGTAACTAATTGAATTCATATATAAATGTAAGAAAGAGCATCTCTACTATAAATATAATTTTACTATAAAATAATTTATATAT
Organism: Cupressus sempervirens; assembly: GCA_028749045.1. Classification (NCBI taxonomy): domain Eukaryota; kingdom Viridiplantae; phylum Streptophyta; class Pinopsida; order Cupressales; family Cupressaceae; genus Cupressus; species Cupressus sempervirens. Next base: position 37,763,275 of record CM053793.1, on the reverse strand, counting down.
TTTTAATTATAATTATATAAAATTATTATTGAATACATATAATTCAAATTATAATATTTTGTAATAATTTTATCAATGCATAAATAATATATAATTTAAATGAAAAGGTAAATAAAATTATATATATATATATATATCAAAGGTAGTTACTAATTTAATTCATATATAAATGTAAGAAAGACCATCTCTAATATAAATATAATTTTACTATAAAATAATTTATTTATTTTAAATTATAATTATATAAAATTATTATTGAATACATATAATTGAAATTATAATATTTTGTAATAATTTTATCAATGCATAAATAATATATAATTTAAATGAAAAGGTAAATAAAATTAAATATATATTATATTATATTATATATCTAGATATCTGTATGTATGTATGTATGTATGTATGTATGTATGTATGTATGTATGTATGTATGTATGTATATATATATATATATATTTATGTATATATACATATATACATATATATGAGAGAGACTACAATGAGGTAATGCATTTTTTTCTAATATATAACTAAAATTTTAACAAAACATAAAAATGGAAATTGATAATAAATACTTTTGAAATGTGACAAATTAATTAAAAAAATTGTTAGTAGTAAATAATTACATAGATAATTTATAATTATGTTAATATTGTATAATTTATATAGTTTTGTATCCACAATAGTTATCAAAATATTATGATTTTTTTTTATCATGTTAAAAATTAATCAAATTTAATACTTAAAGTAAAAATAGTTATTTCTTATTAGTTTTAAAATTATTAAATAATTGTATAAAATGAATAGAATAGTACTAGCCTATAACAACAATAATAAGGTTGTTTTAGATACCTACATTATAAAGAAAGAAAATATTTTATTTGATGGAACAGAAATTTTGAATTAGAAACAAATTAGTAGAAGCCCAAAAATTTATGATTTGGTAAAAATTGTTGAAGATAGCTTTCTAGTTAGCCCAAAACATAGATTGTCTAAAACTTGAGACAATTATATGACTTATTTGAGCTCATTGATTGAGAAAAAAATTGAAGAAGGAAGATCTTCATACAAATCAATCATTCATTTTATCTTTTATATATTTAAGCTGATAGGCTTACTGGTTGTTTTAAACTATTTTCCCAATAGTTTATAAATTTTTTAATCTTTAATTTTTAAAAAAATTTCTATAACTTTTTTGGACAATTAGTTATAAGATTTGTTTCTTTTTGATAATTTAGAAACTTCTCAAATCTTATCCATGTCTCCCGGCCTTAAAATAGTTATTTTAATTTACATTTTTCAAAAGAACTTGGCAAATTGCTCATGGATTGAGTGAAAATAATTAATTTTTTTAGTCCATAAGCTATTCGTGGGAACTTTATTCTTGGAAATTGATTTTTTGATGGAAAAGTTGTCTGTTGACTAGAAAAGTTGTTAGTTTGGCCAGAATATTGCAAATCCTACTTGTTAATTATTACAGTCAATTTTTATCTCATTCGACTTTTAGCTCTTGTTTCGATATTTTTTACTTGTTTTTTTATTTATTGTTGTGATCTATATTCATTTAACTTTTGATTTTTAAAATTGATTTAGATTTTAGTTTTTAAATTATTTTAATTTTTTAATTAGTTTAATTTGTTATTTAAATAATTTTCTTTAGTTTCTATAATTTATTCAGTCAATAGAATATTTGTTAAACATATTTTTTTTTATTTCTCTTATTAATTTTTCGTAATAGATTTTTAATGGATTTTTTAATTGATTAATATTCTTTATATTTGATAAATTTAAATAGAATAAATAATATTTATTGATAAATATTTTAGTAAATAATATTTTTTTTTGCAAAAAGAGGGGTAAAAATTTATTAAGACAGAAAGGAATACAACAAGGAGAGCTCAACAAGGAGCTCGATCCTAAGCAACAAGATCATCAAGTTCTTGCACCATCTCAAAGGACAGTTGCCCCCTATCCCTAATATTCCAACCCGGATCATGACTAGAAGCCCATTTGGCTAAACAATCAGCAGGTCTATTCCATTCTCGCGGAATATACTTGAACCTAATGAACTGAAAAGAGGAAGAGAAGAAAAGAATCTTCTTAACAACAGTGGCCAGCTGCCAACTAACATCCTCAAGCTCTTGCGAAGAAAGCATGTTCACCACCACCTAGGAATCAGACTCACAAAAAATCTTACTCCATCCCCACAAGCAACACTGCTCCACAACATATAAAATAGCCCGAGCTTCCATGAGATTGTTAGTATAATCACCCTTATGAATTGAGAAGAAAAATTTAACATTCCCAGAACTACAACGAGCCACTCCGCCAATACCAGCCAGACCAGGATTCCCACGAGAAGAACCATCAGTGTTAATTTTCAGAACTCCACAGGGAGGAGGAGTCCAGTGCCCATCCCAGTTAACCCGACCCTTCCTTTGATGGTGAAGCTGCCTGGACATAGAAGGAAACCTATGAGCCGCAACCCCATCCTGCAGATGAAAATTGAGGCGATTACAGATAGCAAGATCAACCGGATCCATACCCCCATCAAGCTCACACTTCACAAGAATAGTTTCCTAGAGAGAATGTGATATTTTCCACCAAAGATGCAAAACACCAAGCCGAAAATCTTGGAATATGCGACGATTCCTCTCCAACCAAATATACCAGAGCATGAAAGATGGGCCAGCAATCCAAGCAGCATGGAGAGAAGAAAACTTGGAGGGAGCACTACCCAAGGGAGCCTAGAACTCAGGCAAAGAGGAAGCATGCCGACAAGAGCAACCCCAAGCGCTCCACCAAAGGTACCATATCTGAGTAGAATAGGAACAATGGAAGAACAGATGGGAGATAGACTCCTCTCCATTACCACACAAAACATAATAAGAGGGGCCTTGAAATCCACGTTTACAAAGATTATCCTAGGTAAGACAACAGTTGTGAGCCACTAGCCACATGAAAAAATTGCACTTGGACCAAGAAACTTTATTCCAGACTTGCTTCAACGAAGGGACCTCAGCATCCCCAAATAATTTTCTAGTTATCTCCTGATACCCAGCAGAGACATGATATTTACCAGACAAGGTACCACCCCAAGCCAATACATCTGGACCAAGAAAAGCGGTACACTCTCTAGAGGCCAGAATTTGAGAAAGCTCCTGACGATCCATGTCTATACCTCCAGGAGGCCAATCAGAGGAATGCTTCCATCTATAACCAACAACAGGTCCCAATTGATAAGGAGTCTTGTAATGAGCCACTTTATCCCATCCAGCGGCAAGAAAAGAGTCACAAAGAGGCTGAAGATGAGGGTATATGGATAAAATGGAAGGGAATCCATCCCAAGCATCAAACCAAAACAAAGCTTGAGAACCTCCTTTACATATCCAGAACAGACCCCTCTTCACCAACATCGCACCTGTCTTCAAAGTATGCCAAACCATTGAGCCACGACCTTCAAGAGGAAGTGCAAAAACAGAGCAAGGATCAGCACCATGAAAATATTTATGAGTGATAATACGAGCCCAAAGTTGATGCTGTCCAGAGCACCATCGCCAATAAAGTTTAGCAGCCAAAGCTTGTCTACTCAATAGAGCAAAACGAAGACCAAGACCACCCTCCTTTTTAGGCCTACAAACAGTTGCCCAATTAACCAAGCTCCATTTAGTACGATGCAAATTACCACTCCAAAGGAATTGTCAAGAAAGAGCATCAAAATCCTTGAGAAAGTAAATAGGTGCAGCATGAACCATGCTTCTATAAGTAGGAAGAGCTTGGATAACAACTTGAAGAAGAGTAACCCGGGCAGCAGTAGAAAGCCATCTATGAGTCCAATGATTTACCTTATCCTGAAGCTTGGTAATCAAATTTTGCCAGAAGAGATAAATTAAAAATTATTAATATTCTAATTTATTCACATAATATTATATTTTAAATATCTGTTTTTAACTGTTTTTTCTTTTTTGATTTTTTTAAAAACAATTACTTGTGATCTCTATTTATTTAACTTTAATTTTTAAATTGATTTAAATTTTAGTTTTTAAATTATTTTTTTCAGTTTCTATAATTTATATAATCAATAGAATATTTTTTACAGATGTCGATTTTTGTTCATATTATTTTTTTTCTATTTCTCTTATTAATTTATTTGTAAAATCTTGAAATTATTGAACATATTTCTTAAACAATATTCAAATTTCATAAATATTGTAAATTTTATATCTATGTTTTAATATTCAACTTCTTTTTTTGTATTCTCATTTTTAAAATAGTTATATTTACATTATTTAATGGTCATTTTCATTTTTCTTTTAATTCTCATCTCCTATAAATGCACTATATGACTAGTTTAGATTTGTGATAGAGGAAGAAGTTTATGCCATGATTACCTTTAGAAAGGACCAGACTCCTTCCTCTATATCAAAGTATCAATTCTTCTGTTGATCTTTTCACACATACCTTTCCCACCTGGCTAACCTTAAATGTATTAAATGTGTTGGATTTCCTGAAAAGAGGAATGGAAGTTTGTTAAGAGATAAAAGGCCTTTTTCAAAGAGCCATACTAAATTTTTTCATTCCTTCAATCCAGTGCATTATCATGAAACAAACCAACATAGCTTTCTGACAGATTGATGCCAAAATCCATGAACCATACAATCAAAATAGGGATTACAAGAAAAGTAAAGAAAGTTACATTGATATGTCTAGTTTAAGGCTATGTTTTTTTAGTTTGGTACAAATTCCCCCCTCTGCATGTGTCATTGTGCTCCATTACGATTATATCATATTAGTGCACTTTAAGTGATCTGCCTTTCGGAATAGGGATATTGTTATTATATTATATGTGACCAGATTCTTCAAGCTATAATTATCGGTATATGTAGCTCATCTTAGATCTTTTTGTTCAAATTGTTGTTAATACAATTAGGTGGAGACAATTTTATTTGTAGATTGTAAATGAGAATGAATTAATATTAATACAGAAAGAAAATATATAGACAAAATTTTAGTGTGGATGTGGTTTTTTATGAAAACAACTTATAGATAAATAGTTTTATTTTTTTGACATTAATTTCTTTCATTTATATGAGATTTCAATTTTAGCACATCATATTAGACCTTTTTGATTTTGGACAATTAGCTATAGGATTTATTTCTATTTCTATTACTTTTAAAAAAAATCAATAATTAAATTTTCATCCACAATTAATTATTTTGTAGATTTTGAGATTTCCTTCAAAAGTTTTCATGGATTTCAAATATTGTTTAATTGTTGAGATCTACAGATGTTATTGTTACCTCAAATTTTCTATGTAAATTCATGACTGGTTAAAGCTTTGTGCATTCAAATCTTACTTTTCTTGTGAAGTCATTTTGATCAAATATTAATACCTATCTTGATCATTGCCATACAAAAGCATGCAACTACTAGTTAATTTTTTTTTGTTTTTTTAATAGAACCGTTCTCATTACCCTCCTGCACAAGAAAAAATAATTGTGTGCTAGAAATCAATTTATAATATATCAGGATTTCAAGGTGGAAGAAATAAAATTGTCTATCTATGGGATAAATACTTCCATAAAGATATATCGCAATTGATGACCTCCCTTGCGAGCAATTAAAATTATCCCAGCGAAGAACTCATGGAGACAACTCATATTTTAGGGTAAATAGTGATATAGAACCAGCATTCCTATTTGTTTTTATTAGTTATGCATGTGTTGAAATCTGATCCAATCCTATTATATAAGGAATCTTTCAACAACAAATTATCACATGATATGGAAAGAGAAATCAGAAATGCAGACAGAAACTTTGTGAGAAATATTAAAAATTTAAATTACAACTCACAACCCTAAACCTAAAATCTTTTCTCGACACTTGAAAACTACTTGGCACATGAAGTTTCCAAGTGCCAATTTTTCCTGGCACTTGCTTGGCACTTGAAGGTGCCAGGTCACAGATTGCTTGGCAGTTGAAGGTGCCGAGTGACAGGTTGGTTGGCACTTGAGGGTGCTGAGTGATAGGCAACAAGTGCTGAGTTAGCTCGGCTCTCAAAGAAATAATACTCGAAAACAATGGATGCTGAGTAAGCTCGGCTCCAAAGGAAATGCTTGGCAACAATAGATGTCGAGTGAACTTGGCTCAAACTGAGAGAGAGGATGTTGAGTGTTCTGTTCAACTAAAAAATTATAACTTAAGAAATTCCAACGTGAATACTTTCACCATTAAAACCAGAGAGCCAAAGCTTTAAGCTTTCAAAAAAATAACTCAAATGAAACATACAAGGGAAGAGTGATGGATTCAAGTATGCCTAGTTGCTTTCTATTCAATCTTTGATTCAAACTATTACAAAATCTGGGAGCGTTCTGGGTTCAACCAAAAAACCCTAAAATAACCCTAAACTGGTAAAACTTCAAACAAATTTAATACTTCAAAAAAAATTTAAACCTACAACTCTAATGGCTGCATACAAAGGTGCCTAGAGCAATCACTGCTTCAACAAAGCATAAAACAAACAACAAAAAACTCACAAAATGAACAGAGGAGTCATGTGCAACTGGAGACATTGAACATACTTCCTTATGTCTCTGCAACAAGTGGATCAGTTGACCACTTTCTTCTTCTTCATTTTCTCTGCTCTGCTGAACTAAAACTCTGAATAATCTAACTAAATGAATGAATTAATAAATATTCCTTTTGTCACATTCCATTTTCCTCCTCTTTTTAGAATTTGAAAACCTCTACCCGTATTAATTTTTCTGTCTGTTCTGGACATTAGGGAGGTAGGTGAGTGTTTGGCTCTAGGGGAAAAACGTCAACTTTGCATTAAATATTCCAACACTCCCCCTTTGTCCTGAGCCAAAAAAATAAGGATCATAGCTGATCCAAATCAACTACACCAAGACACTCTCTTAGGTGTACAAAAGATCCAATGCCTAATGGCTTTGTGAAAATATTTGCTAGCTTCTGCTCAAACTTACAAAAATTCATTTTATTATCCCCACTCTCTACCAACTCTCTGATGAAGTGATATCTAATCTCAATATGCTTGCTTCTCCCATGGAAGAGTGGATTTTTGGAAAATGCAATTGATGAGATGTTGTCACAATAAATTGTGGTTCCATCCTCTTGCCTTTCATTCAAATATGTCAAGATCCTCCTTAACCAAATAGCTTGACATGCTGCTGCATTTGCTGCTATGTATTCAGCCTCTACTGTAGATTGAGCAACAATACGTTGCTTCTTGGATGCCCATGAAATTGCACTCGATCCCCTATGAAACATGTATCCAGAAGTGATCTTCCTATCATCTATACTTCCAGCCCAATCACTATCCGTGTAAGCAACCAACTTGAAATCATCACTTGTAGTATACAAAATCCCAAATCTCTTGGTACCTATCACATATCTTAAGATCCTTTTTCCCACTTGCCAATGGGAATCCTTTGGTGTTTCCATTAATCTAGAAATCAGACTTACTGCATGCATTAGGTTTGGCCGAGTTGTAGTCAAATACATTAAACTTCCAACCATACTCTTGTATAGTGTTGGATCCACTCTCTTGCTAGAGCCTTCCTTGCTCAATTTCAGACCTACTACAGTTGGTGTGGGGGCTGCCTTACTATTTTGCATTTTGAATCTCTCCAAGATCTTCCCTACATACTTTTCTTGAGAGATAAAGATGCCATCATGCATTTATTTTACTTCTATGCCTAGAAAATATTTCAAGAGACCTAGGTCTATCATTTCAAATTCACTTTTCATGGCCTCTTTAAACTCACCAATTAGAGCCTTGGCATTACCAGTAAAAATTAAGTCATCTACATAAAAGACAATAATCAATACATTACCATCTGATGCCTTGATGTAAAGAGTGGGCTCACCATTGCTTTTGTTAAAGCCATTGCTCATAAAATATGAGTCAATCCTACTATACCATGCTCTTGGAGCTTGCTTGAGCCCATAAAGAGCTCTCTTCAATCTATATACTTTGTTCTCTTCACCTGCAACTTCATAACTAGGTGTCTGCTCCACATATACTTCTTCTTTCAATACACCATTAAGGAAGGCAGACTTCACATCCATTTGAAATACCTTCCACTTGTGTTGAGCTACAATTGCTATGACAGCACGCACGGTTTCCATTCTTGCAACTGGAGCATATGTCTCATCATAATCTCGTCCATACTGCTGTTTGTAGCCCTTGACTACTAGCCTTCCCTTATGCCAATCAATCTTGCCTTCAGCATTGCACTTGGTCTTATAGACCCATTTTACACTAATCACATGCTTCTTGGGAGACAATTTAGTTAACTCCCATGTCTCATTCCTTTCTATAGCATCTATTTCCTCATCCATGGTCTTACACCATTTTTTCTCTTTGATTGCTTCTTCAAAATATATTGGATCTCTATGAAAAAATAATGCAAAATTAACATTCTCAGAATAATCTTCATACCTTTCTGTAGAACCAGAATCAGCATGCAAAGAACATTAACAAATAAAGTAAACATTCACAAACCAAAAACTAAATTCACATATATGCTTAGACAAAGAAAGAGAACAAGAAGTACAAACCTCACAAGAGAAAACACTCCATGCTTTCTTGATTCTGTAGATGTGTCCTTTTGCTGTGGATGTATGCTCAAGATGCTCAAAAGTTGCTTCAATGGAGATGTGTAATGGCAAATTGGTAGCTTTGTGAGCTCTCAATTTGGCATTATAAGGGTATGGTTGATGGCTTTGGTTCTCAAAATAGCATGGTAACTTTAGCTCAAAGATTGTTGATGAAATGGCTTAGGATGGGATTCAATTTATAAGCTAAGGGGTAGAGGGATGGAGGGCTTAGATGCAAGGATGAATGAAGGCTTAAGGAGGGCTAGGATGCACTCAAAGAAGAGCACATAGAATGTGCTTGTTTAGCACCAATGGGAAGGTGACACTTGTCACAAGGAGGATGAGTGTGAGAGGGTAGGGTAAAGGGTTGGTTAAAGGCATGATGAGTGGGGTTGAGAATGTAAGAGAGATGTAAGAGGAATGAGTGTGGAAGAGGGAAGAGTGTGGAAGATGGGTGTAAGAGTCATGAGTGGGCTTGTAAGAGTCTTTATGTTTTGTAAGAGCACTCATGACTTAGTGGTTGGGTTTTTTTGAGGGGAGACTTTGGTTTGGATTATGAAAGTCTTAAACTTGTTTAAGGAATGTGACAACATTAGGGGGTGGATTAGGCTTGGGTTTAGGATTAGATTAGGGATGTTAGAGATGTGCAAGTGGATGGCATTAATGAGGGTGGGTGAGTTAGTGGCTAAGCTTGGTTAGTATGGGTGGATGGGGTGGATTAGGCTAAATGGAGGATTAGAGATAGGTTAGGGGTTTTTGAATTTGAGGATTTCATTTATCAAATAGATTTATTTAATAAATGGGGATTTTTGGAATTAGATAGAAGAATAGGATTTAATTGATAAATAATAGATTATTTGATTTATCAATTAGGACTATAGATGATTAATTAAATTAATCAACTAGGGGATGACAAAGGATTAATTAAATAGAAATTTAATTAATAATGCCTTTTTAGATAACTAAATAGGATTACTAAAATAGTGTAATCAAATTTAGGTGTCTACATTTTGCCCCTCTTTGACATAGTGTTGAGACAACACTATTTCAAAGATGTTTGAATGAAGACGACATGAGGAAGATGTTTTAGCAACAAGGTTGCCCCAGTCTCGGATAAGAAGAGGAGAGACTAGACTTAGATGATGCCCCCTCAAGAAGGCGACGGGGAGAGAGATGAGGCTCGACGACTTCTTGAAAAGTACAAGAAATTGAGGCGAGCTGAGATGCAGGTTGGCGAAGAGAAGGGGATGAATTAGCTCAAACTCTCACTACGGGAGAATGATAAAGGGAAATCAGAGTCACAATAGTAAAGCAAGCTTAAGACTTTCCAGGATTGGGGGGGGGGGGGAGATGGAGGAGCGGAGCTCTATAAAATAAATCCATGGTAGGGAGATGGATGATAGAATGATAAAGCTGATGCAACAAGATTTCAAAGAGTCAGATTAGCGGAAGATGGGTTTCGGGGATCCCTAGGACTAGGATTGTGGATCTCGAAAGATGAGGCTTGGTGGATTGATTTGATTGGTGGATCCCTAAAGCTAAGTGTGAGGAGTGATTCAAAGAGATACTGATGCATAAGCTAGGGTAGGAGCGACAGATGTAGGATATGGATGGGGGGATAATGGAGATGAAGGGAATCCATTGAAGCTTTTTGAGCGGGGGGATACTTCAAAGAGAAGTACCACCATGTAGTTGAGCACTAGATTTGATATAAGACTGTTGGTTAATTGCCAAGGTTACCAAGAATATCAAGGCCTTTTTACCAACCGTCCAGAAGGACTGACGAACTGACTCAAAAAAAACACACAAGGATTGCCCCAGTATCACACATGAATCCCAGAGGAAGCAGCGTGGAAATGACACTAGGTAACCCACAAGCAGAAAAAGACCTGATCAAGACCTTACGCTCTAATTTCCCCATTCGCAGCATACCATGATATGGAAGATCATGGCAACCTTGAGGAGGGAACAAGGAGATTTCTTGGAAAAGATATTTCAAGACCCAAAAGGGAAGATCTCAAATCAAAAGAAAGTGAAAATCCAAAAGAGAACTGTTTGCCAATGAGATGGGTAGGACGAGGTACTAACGGACCAAGATTAGACATGAGGAAAGCTATATCCTGCAAGGACCTTTCGGAGAGCACCTAAGCTGATGGATCGAGATGAGTGATGCGTCTGGCAAGCTGAACTAAGAAGGATAACACTTTGGTGATAGGAGATCTAGCTAAAGGATGCATTGGAATATCTAACCAAGGTGTGCGATGTGTGCAAGATGTTGACCAAGGATGAACTAACACGAAAGCCGGATAGATACAATGATACTAAGCTAAAGAGGATGTACAAGCTGACAGACCAAGATATGTTACAAATGTACAAGTTTGTTCATGTTTTGGTTTTTTGTGAGATGGAAATGTTTGTGAAGGATGGGGTGTCTATAATAGTTGATAGGTGGATAGGTAGATGGTTTGTGAAAAGCTTAAGGAAAATGGGATTCTGTGTGTGCATGTGATAGGATACAAGCTAGGATACAAGATCATTTACAAGATGGAATATGGTACAAGCTTTGGACAAGATTCAAATATATACAAGGTATGGTACAAGATTTACAGGGTATAATACAAGCTTTGGTACAAGATTTACAAGTTCTACAGGAGGTATTGACAAGCTCCATAAGATTTTGGATATTTGATTGGAACACCAAGGGAACAAGTAGGTGTTTTATGGGATGGTGGGTGGATGGATGAGGGATAGGATAGTGATAGATAATTGATTAGTCTTTAGCACACAAGGTGCCTGAATTACCAGGTTTTCACCAAGGTACCTATCCAAGGCGCTTGAATTGCCAAGTTTTCACCATTGGACGCTTATTTCTCTTTACTATTTTTTTTTTGTATTTTTTCAAAAAGCTGGGTATACCAGGGATCTTCAGGCATAGAACTTCTTGAGATGAATGATGTTAGTGGGATCATTCAAGAGTTCTCCTTCTGGTGTAGATAATGGATAGGCTCCGGAGCCAAAGGAGGCAGTAACCACATAGGGACCAAGCCATGTAGGTTCAAACTTGCCTTTCTTTTCTCGATCTGCTTGGACTTTCATATTTTCTTTGAGGACCATGTCACCTGGCTGAAAGTGTCGTGGGAGCACCTTCTTATTGAAATTCCTTTTGAGACGAGTTTGATAGACTGTGAGATGGTCATAGGCTTGTTGTCTCTTCTCGTCTAAGAGATCTAGCTGGGTGAGTCGAGCTACTCTGTATTCTTCATCTGAGATTTTCCCTCGCAAATATATGCGTAGTGAGGGAAGTTCAACTTCTATAGGTAATACCACTTTGGCACCATAGACTAGGGAGTATGGAGTTGTGCCTGTGGATGTACGGAAGGAAGTTCGATAGGCCCATAGAGCCAGATTTATTTGAAGGTGCCAATCACGGCCGGAATCATTGACAACTTTCTTTAGGATTTTGAGGAGGGTTTTATTAGTTGCCTTTGCCTGGCCATTACCTTGTGGGAAATATGGGCTAGAAAAGTGGTGATGGATGCAGAGGGAAGTGCATAATTCTTCCATGTTGAGATTTTCAAAGTTACCTCCGTGGTCAGTGAAGATGGTGGATGGGATGCCGAAGTGGAAAACAATGTGGTACAAGATGAACTTGGAGACTTGAACTCCTATAGCTGAGACTAGGGGGACTGCTTCCACCCACTTAGTGAAATAGTCTGTAGCTGTTATTATCCATTTATGTCCATCAGATGAGAGAGGGGTGATAGTTCCAACTAGATCAAGGCCCCAACAAGCAAAAGGCCAAAGTGGTACAATAGGCTGTAGATCCTGTGCTAGAGCATGCACAACATTTTCATGCTGCTGACATGGGAGACACTTTCTAACAAAGTCACAAGAGTCTTCTTCAATGGTAGGCCAATAGTAGCCTTCTCTAAGGATTTTTTGTGCTAGGACAATACCACTCGTGTGGGCACCACAAAGTCTGGAATGTACTTCTTTTAATGCCATCGCGGCCTCATTTTCATCTAAACATCGAGAGAGAGTATCGTGATAACCCCGACGATATAGGGTATTGGCTATGATAACATAGCGGGATGATTTTTGGATGAGGTTCTGGCGTTGGGTACGTGTGAGGTGAGGGGATATGATACCATCGTTAAGGTAAGCGTGAATTTCATGGTACCAAGGGGATTGGGGACCAACCAAGATACAAACACGGTTTGAATCCTCATTCGCATAGGCAGGTGTGAGGAGCTACTCAACTAAAAACTCATACTACGTAGCTTCTTGGGGAATTTCCAAGAGCGAGCCGATAGTGGCCATGGCATCTGCTGCCTTGTTCTGCATTCAAGGCACTTATGTAAACTGAAGCTTTGTAAAATGCTGGGTCAGCTGATCAACTAGCTCTTTGTAGGGTAATAGCTTTTCATCTTTGGTTTGATATTCATTTAAGACTTGTTTGATGATGAGTTGGGAATCACCAAAGACTTGTAACTCAGTGATATTCCATTCTGCAGCTATCTTTAATCCTGCTACAAGAGCTTCATATTCTGCTATATTGTTGGTGCTAGGGAATTGTAGCTTGAAGGCTTTTGGAATGTAATCTCCTTGAGGTGTAACTAATAATATTCCTACCCCTGATCCATGAGAGGTGTATGAGCCATCAAAATAAAGCTTCCATGGGGACTGCTCTTCAATTAGGCAGATATGCTCATCTGGAAATTCTGTGAGCAAAGGATATGCATCTACTAGAGGTGCATCAGCTAGGTGATCTGCTATAGCTTTCCCTTTGATTGCCTTTCTATCCACATACTGGATGTCAAACTCACTTAGTAGCATAACCCATTTGGCCAAATGGCCTGTAAGTGCTGTTCTGGAGAGCATATACTTGAGAGGGTCAATCTTGGAGACTAGTTGGATGGTATGACTTAGCATGTAGTGGCGAAGCTTTTGAGTTGAGAAAACAACTGCCAAACAAGCTTTTTCCATAGGAGTGTAATTGAGTTCATAACCAACTAGGGTTCTACTGATATAGTAGATGGCTCTCTCTCTGCTATAATCATCATGTTGTGCTAGAAGTGCCCCTAGAGTAGTAGGTGTTGCTGATATATACGAGATCAAGGGACGACTAGGAACTGGTGGAACCAAGATAGGGGGATTGGTGAGATACTGCTTGAGATGATCGAAGCTGTGCTGACATAAAAGATCCCACTTGAAGTTCTCATTCTTCTTTAGCAAGTGTGAAAATGGTGTACACTTATCTGCAAGTTGGGAGATGAAGCGCCAGACAGATTGAAGTTTTCCCTGAAGAGAGCGAAGCTGTCGCAGTGTCTGGGGAGGAGGCATGTCTAAGATAGCCTTGACCTTTTTGGGGTCGATCTCTATAACCTGTTTAGAAACTATGAAGCCTAGAAGCTTGCCAGATGTGACCCCAAAGACACACTTCTTGGGATTTAGCATGAGATAATATTGGGCCAACCTATCAAAGACTTTTTCCAGGTCAGCAAGATGATCCATGAAGGTGTGAGATTTGACCAAGATATCATCCACATAATCTTCCAAAATGCTATGGATAAGATCATGGAAAATGGTTGTCATAGCTCTTTGATAGGTAGCCCCAGCATTCTTTAGGCCAAAAGGCATCATGGTGTAGCAAAAGGTTCCCCAGGGGGTAGTGAATGTTGTCTTATGCTGATCCTCTTCTGCAATCTTGATCTGATTATACCCAAAAAATCCATCCATAAGGGATAGGATTTCATGTCCAGCTGTAAGATCTACAATCAGATCTATGTTGGGCAAGGGAAAATCATCCTTTGGGAAAGCTTTGTTAAGATCTCTAAAATTAGTACAGATTCTGATGTCACCGGAAGGCTTAGTGACAGGGACCATGTTGGAGATCCATTCTGAGTAGTCGATAGGTCGGATAACCTTAGCAGCTAACATTCTTTCTAGTTCAACTTTGACTAGTAATGCCACCTTAGGGTGCATTTTCCTAAGCTTTTGTCTGACGGGCTTGATCTTTGGATCGACTGCAAGATGATGAACTACAAGCTTTGGATCGAGTCCTGGCATGTCCTGATATGACCATGCAAATCGGCCAATGTTCTCTCGTAAAACCTCAAAGAGGAGGTCAGCTTGGTCTTGTGATAGGGATGCAACAATGTGAACAATTCTAGGGATCTCTGAAGAACCAATGTTGACTTCTCTAATATCCTCTATTTGAATAGAAGACACCTCTGGTCGATTATCTTGAGGAGGCAATACTAAATCCTCATGTTCTGCTTGTGGCTCTGGATTTTCTTGCTGAGGGGTTCTCTTCGCTGCCTTAGCTAGTCCCAGATTTACCTTAGTTCTAGTTTTGGGTGTATCGAAACTAGGTTGGGGATTTTCTCCAAAATACCCCTTGGGATCTAGCTTGTAGATGTAGGCAGAATCTGGCTTTGTCTTCTTATGAGGAGTTTCAGCTCCCATGAATCTTAGAAGCACTTCCTCTGATGCAAACTCATCAATATGTATGACAATTGGTTGGTCCCAATCTATGAGTTGTGGATGAGCAAGTGGTAGGTCAATGAGATGGATGGATAGTTCTCGAAGAACAGAGTCTCCTAGGAAGATTTGGTCTGGGATATCGTCGTAGGCTCTCTTTTCAACTTCCTCAGGAATGTCTTCGATTTTGACAAGGTTGCGGTGGATGTTCAAAAAAGCGTGACCATTCTCGTTGGTGTCCCTAGTTGTGGGTATGCCAAAGCCAAGACCTGACTTTATTTCCCAATCATGTGCTTCGATGGGACATTGCATGCCCCTTTCTTCTGGTCCTAGTCCACCTCCTTGATAGTTCCATTTTTCAGTGATGAGCTTATGTTGTTGGGGATACTTCTGGCTGAAGTGATCAAGGTGTGCTTGATTTCTTGGAGGTGCATCCTTATGTAGCCAATTGTTGATATCTGGAGTTAGCTCCTCATGAAGAGGGGTTTTTGAGGACACAAAGGTGGTTGGGCCAAACTGTTTGTATCGAGGAGGTGGAATCTCCTTAGCTTTGTGATATGTTGGTTGTCCATGGGTATGTGGATCAAGTGAGATTGCTCCGACAACAAATGCATCTGATAGACTATATTCTCCACATCCTTTGTTGTTGATCTTTATAGTAGATAGGGTGAAGGCAAGGATGGTTTTTGCATCATTACAAGTGTGGGATGAGCTGGCGATGGCTGTGCCGATGTCTATTCCAGGGCAATGGTTTGTATATGAAGCTTCAACTGCATTGCAGTAAGCAAAGGGTTCTGGATCGGCATGGATGGTTACCTCAGTGCCTTGATGCAGAAATTTGATGCACTGATGGTAGGTGGATGGAATGGCCTTCATAGCATGAATCCATGGGCGACCGAGGAGGATGTTAAATGGTAGGTTTAGATCAACAACATGGCAAACTGTCTCTTGAATGACTGGCCCAACCTTGATTGGTAGCAAAATAGTCCCTTCTATGGTCCTTTCCAAGTTGTCATAAGCTTTGATGGTGATAACCTCACTGATCATATCTGCCTCAGTATACCCAGCTTGTTTTATGAATTTTAGGGTGCAAATGTTGAAGGCTGATCCATTATCTATCATTACTCCTTTCACAGAAAAATTGGATACCATGATGGCTATGCGAAGCGGAAGGGTGTGATCTGGCTCAACTGCGGGTATGTCGGTGGGTTTGAAAGATAGGGCACATGAGGATGAAAGGTGTCCAACAAGATTATGAAAATTAGTAGCATTGATATCAGAAGGGACACGAGATTCTATGAGAGCACTGTCAAGGATGTCTTTGTACATAGGACTAGTGCGAAGAAGGTCTAAAATGGATATTTGGGCTGGCATGTTCCCAAGGTGTTCCGAGATATTGTACCAGCTTTTTGATGGAGCTGATGGTGTTGATGAAACTAGTGGGCCTGCGATGTTAAATCGTGCTCTTCGAGTGGTGACCGCACACTCATTGTCTGGTCCTCGGATATTGATAACATTGACAGAAGGCTCTTTCTCAGATATACAACCTATAAGGCTACCATAGTCTATATAGGATGAAGTGTGGTCATTGTTCTTCCCATGCTGTTGGTTTGGCTGGCGGTTGTTGGTGTTGTTCTGGATAGGTGCTTTTCCAAGATTTTGGTTGTTGTGTGGAGGAAAAGCATTTTGATAAATCTGTAAGCCTGCATTGGGAGAGGTTTGGGCACCAATAGTGATTTCCTTCCGATCAATGAGGTCTTGCACATAGTCTTTCAGTTTCATGCATCTGAGGGTGGTGTGACTGTTTACCCTATGGAACTTGCAATACTCATTGTCCTTGTACCATGCAGCTTTGGATTGGCTTGGATCAATTTGCTGGGTAGGAGGAAATTTGATGAGGTTTTCCTTAGCCAATTTCTCAAAAATAACATCCAATGGCTCACCAAGGGGTGTATAGTTTCTAGGTGCAGGTTGGAATCTGGGCTTTTGCCCTGCAGCTACATTGATGGCATTAGCTTGATTGTTAGACCCTTGAAAGTTGGGTCTTGTATTGTGGTTTTGATAGCTTTGGTTATTTCATTGTTGGTAATTGGTAGCTTGTTGGTTGTTTGTTTGATATGGTGGGTTAGACTGGTTTTGAGAAGGACCAACGATATTCACATGTCTGGTGTCAGTAACCCCATCTGTTTCAACATGCTTTTTTTTGTTCCAATACCTAGACTTGTCATTGGAATGTGATTGATTTTGGTTGGCCTCTTTGTAAATCTTTACCACACCATCTTTGATGAGTCCTTGCTCAAGGATCATTCCTTTCTCTTTGATATCCTTATAGGTCTGCAAACAGTTCATGGTCATGTGGTGAGCCAAGCTGGGATGTGCATTATCAATAAACATTTTCACCACATGGTGTTTTGGCAAGGTACAGGATATGCGGGTGGTAAGGGTTTTCCATCTTTGCAGGTATTCGGCAATGCTTTCTCCACCTTTTTGCTTGGTGTGGACAAGATCAACTATTGATAGCTCTGTTTCAACAAGATGGGCATATTGGGCTACAAATGCCTCAGATAATTCAGCAAAGTTTTTAATTGTGCCATAGGGGATTCTATAAAACCATTCAAGAGCTGGTCCAACCAAGCTTTTGGGAAAAAGGCGCAAGAGGAAGACATCATTGTATGCTACGTCCTGGCAGTGCATGTAAAATT
This sequence comes from Cupressus sempervirens, assembly GCA_028749045.1. Taxonomy (NCBI): domain Eukaryota; kingdom Viridiplantae; phylum Streptophyta; class Pinopsida; order Cupressales; family Cupressaceae; genus Cupressus; species Cupressus sempervirens. The sequence continues at coordinate 37,745,464 of CM053793.1, read as the reverse complement.
CTTTGATATGTGTGACAGGGTCTCCTTTTCCTCTGAATTTGTCAAATTTGGGTACCTCAAAGTGTTTGGGAAAAGGTGTCATGGTAATGGCTCTATCAAATGGGTAAGGACACACATTCTCAAACTTGAATGTCTTTGGATCATTCCCTTCTTGGATGACTTTCAGAGCTGTTTTCATTTGCTCCCACTCTGAATTGATAGGTGATGGTTAGGGTGCCCCCAATGTAGGAGTGTTTTGAGGTAGGTATGTGCTGGATGGGGCCATTGAATATGGATGGTTATGAGGGATTTGATGATAGGGATTGTACATTGTTTGGGCAGCTGCATGGTGGATGACGGGTTGTTGAGGGGGAGGTGGTGCATATTGCTGCATGTGCTGCGAGGCTTGCTGTTGATAGATCTGTAAGCCTACATTGGGAGAGGTTTGGGCACCAACAGTGATTTCCTTCTGATTAATGAGGTCCTGCACATAGTCTTTCAGTTTCATGCATCTGAGGGTAGTGTGACCTTTTACCCTATGAAATTTGCAGTACTCATTATATTTGTACCATGCAGCTTTGGATTGGCTTGGGTCAATTTGCTGGGTAGGAGGAAATTTGATGAGGTTTTCTTTGACTAATTTCTCAAAAATGACATCCAATGGCTCACCAAGGGGTGTATAGTTTCTAGGTGTAGGTTGGAATCTAGGCTTTTGTCCTATAGCTACATTGATGGCATTAGCTTGATTGTTAGACCCTTGGAAGTTGGGTCTTGGATTGTGGTTTTGATAGCTTCGGTTATTCTGTTGTTGGTAGTTGATAGCTTGTTGACTGTTTGGTTGATATGGTGGGTTGGAATGGTTGTGAGAAGGACCAACAATATTCACATGTCTGGTGTCAGTGACACCATCTGTTGCAACGTGCTTGTTTTTGTTCCAATACCTAGACTTGTCATTGGAATGTGATTGGTTTTGGTTGGCTTCCTTGTAAATCTTGACCACACCATCTTTAATGAGTCCTTGCTCAAGGATCATTCCTTTCTCTTTGATATCTTTGTAGGTCTGCAAATAGTTCATGGTCATGTGGTGAGCCAAGCTAGGATGGGCATTATCAATAAACATTTTCACCACATGGCATTCTGGCAAGGTGCAGGATATGCAGGTGGTAAGGGTTTGCCATCTTTGCAGGTATTCAGCAAGGCTTTCTCCACCTTTTTGCTTGGTGTGGACAAGATCAACTATTGATAGCTCTGTTTCAACAAGATGGGCATATTGGGCTACAAATGCCTCAGATAATTCAGCAAAGTTTTTAATTGTGCCATAGGGGATTCTATAAAACCATTCAAGAGCTGGTCCAACCAAGCTTTTGGGAAAAAGGCGCAAGAGGAAGACATCATTGTATGCTACGTCCTGGCAGTGCATGTAAAATTCTTTGATATGTGTGACAGGGTCTCCTTTTCCTCTGAATTTGTCAAATTTGGGTACCTCAAAGTGTTTGGGAAAAGGTGTCATGGTAATGGCTCTGTCAAATGGGTAAGGACACACATTCTCAAACTTGAATGTCTTTGGATCATTCCCTTCTTGGATGACTTTCAGAGCTGTTTTCATTTGCTCCCACTCTGAATTGATAGGTGATGGTTAGGGTGCCCCCAATGTAGGAGTGCTTTGAGGTAGGTATGTGCTGGATGGGGCCATTGAATATGGATGGTTATGAGGGATTTGATGATAGGGATTGTACATTGTTTGGGCAGCTGCATGGTGGATGACGGGTTGTTGAGGGGGAGGTGGTGCATATTGCTGCATGTGCTGCGAGGCTTGCTGTTGATATGGGATTTGAGGTTGGGATTGAGGAACATAAGCTGGCTGTGGGATAAATGGATTTCTTTGTGGAGGTAAGGTATAAGATGGTTGTGAGGCTTGGGGAAAGGATCGGGGGGCTTGTGGGGTTTGACCAATATATGTGGGTTGTGCCCCCATTTGGGATGGTATCTGCAAATAATTGGTGGTTGGCTGGGGTGGTGGATTACCTCCTAGAAGTGGCATTGAAAAGTAGTTGGTAATAGGAGGTAATGGATTAGTTGGTGGTGGAGGTGGTGGGAATTGAAATCTTGGGAATGGAATTGATGGGGTTTGATAGCTTGGTGGCTGGATTTGGAAGCTTGGTATAGTGGTGGCAGGAGCTGGGGTCACTTGGGAACTTGGTAGAAGATTGGCAGTAGCTTGTGGGATTTGATAGCTTTGTGGAGTGAAGGTAGTAGCTTGTGGATTTGTCGCTGGTGGTATTGAGCTCTCGAGACCTAATGGAAATGATGGGATTGTGCTTTGGGCTGTGGTGAACAAGCTGGGGGTGATGAAAGGTTGATTACTTGGCCCCATGGGGTGGCATCCCTGTTGTATATTGCTGAAGTTGGCCAAAGATGCTAGCACTAATTTGGGAGATGGGTGGATTTGGAAGGCTAGGTGTGGGAGCAGCAACAATAGTGAAGGGGGTGAACGGTGAGATGTTTTGGATAAAGGGGGTTTGGAGTGGAGAGGTATGAACCAAGGATGGAGTGGTGGTGGCTGGGTTGGCTTGCGGCATGGAGATTTCAACTTGGGTGGATGATGGTATGTTTGGGTCTATTGGGTCATATGGATTGGCTGGAGGCTCTTCTTTTGGAATAAATTGAGGATAATTTGGATCATAAGAGCCTATGGGTGGTGGCAGCTGCCCAAACAATGGGTGAGATGGATCTGATAATGGAGGGGGTCTTCCAAAGTCAAAGGTTCCTACATTGTCCCTTCCAAAATTAGCCATGATTGTCTCTTTGTTTTTGTCTATAATGGCGTTTACCAATATTGCATTTCCTGGTTGGTTCATGAAAGCTTCAATGTCAGTAGGTGATGGCATAGCTTGCTCTGGGCTGAAGGATGGCTGAGTGCTCAAGGGGGGTGAGGCTGTTTGATCCAAATGATAGGGCTCCATTGTTTCTTTCTTCTTGGCTAAGCGAGTGACGGGTGACATGAAAAATGCTCCTAGGGATGAGATGCAATAATGCTGATGGATGCAAAAGGGGGAAGGCTTTTCTATGCAAATGATTTCCTAGGTTGAGGCAAAGCTATATGTCAAAATCTAAGGAGGATCGGGTTGGGGATTCTAACTTCAAAGATATGTTGTCAAAGCACAAAAGGTTTGCTTTCCTATGTGCAAGCTTGGTGGTGATTGTGTCAACTTAAGGATAGACTGATGATCCTTTAGGAAGAACACGAGATTGACCACTTGTGAATCCCAACCTTTAGCTCAAGGTGATGAGGGATAACAAGTGAAAAAGCTAGATTACCTTAGACAAAGCTCTGTCAAAGAGATAACCTTGGTGAGATTGGTGGATTTGGAAGATTTTAGGAATGGAAAACTTTTAGCAAGGTGACAACAATTTTGAAAGCTTAGATGTGCAGATTTTCGATTACTAGCTAGATGGTATGATTCTAAATGAGATGGATGAGCTAATAATGCTTAAGGGGATAAGCTAAGATGGCTGGCTTTTCTACAAAGATGACTCTAGAGTGAAGCTTATCCAAGAAGATGTGGAGAAACAAGGGTGTCTAATCATAGAAATCATGCCTAGTTGGTAAGGCATAAGCAGGATTAACTCCTAGATGTTGGCTAAATTTGATGGTGCGCTCTAACCAAGCCTCTTGAAGTGCTTCGTCGGTAGCTTTGTCCTCTGCTTTGTAGAGTTTGGAAATTTGTGGGCTTGGTGTTATTTCTTTTCTCTTGGCTGAAAGTTCTTGGTATGCTAGAGATGGCTTGAGTTTGACCTTGTGAAACTTTTGTTTGGGTTTGGGTTGTTTCGACATAAATTCTTGAATTTGCTTGGCTTTGGGAAAAATCTCAGTTTTTTTGCTTCAACTTGTTCAACTTCCAAAATAGGCAGTGACTACGCTAAGTGTGCCCTAAGCTAGGATTGACCAAGTTTGGCAAACGTTCATTCAACAAGTAAAATAAAAACAAGCAATAGATAGGAACACCCAGATAGAAGTTTGTGGTTCTCAGAATGTGATACTTGCGCCAAGGAGTGTGTATGTTCTACAAATGTTTTGATCAGTCACTCCAAACACATTAACATCCTAGATGGTTTTCTGCAAGGCTGACAATTGGCTTAGCTAGGGAGTCCTTGATATACGCAAGGTATGTGAGGCCCAAATCCGTAGATGAGACCAAAAGGATGTCACACAGCTGAGAGGAGCGGTAACCCACTTCTCCTCTTTCACTTCTCAAGGGTATAAAGTTTCTTGAGGCTTAGCCCGAATGACAAAATCTTGATCCCAAGAGAGGTGTCTTTCGATTCACCTCCCGATTCTTATACTCCGCCAGAGCGCTGGAGTTGAGGTCGTCCAAGGGGTGATGAAATCCCCAAGCAGGCCTCCTAAAAAGAAACAAGGTTTTGGATCCTAAACTTATGCACCCAAGATGGCCTCGAAAGACAACAAGGGGAGAGAAGACTCGGATGACCTTGGGCTAAAAAACACGCTTGTTCTTTTACCAACTGACTCTTATGTGTGCTAATCTAGACTTTGCAAGCACTCATGTTTAAGAGACAATGTTCAATTCCAACTTGAAGCATCAACAAAAGTAAATCAATCGAAGAATGCAAACAATAGGAAGAGTTAGGGTCAACAAAAGAAAACTCGCGTGCCCGGAGGCCCTCCACGTCAAGTATCAATTAATTTTCTTTACGGCATTCAAGATTGAGTGTGAGTTTGTTTTAAGCCCAAAACAAAAGTGTGTGAGATTCGATTTCAAGCGTGCGCCTGGAGGCTCTCCACGTCAGTTGTTGTTCAATTTTAGTGCCCAAACTTGAAGTGTGATTGATTTAATCTAGATTTTTGGCCATTTAAGAATTTTGATAAAGTTAAAGCAAACGTTCAAAGACCAAGTGAGTGAGTTAGATTGTGGAACATTTAACACCTTTGTCAAGTAGACCCATCCCCATAAATGGCGCTGAGATTGCAACCAATGGTTAATATTTGATGGGTGATTAGAAAAGAGGTGAGTCCAAGGAACTACTCAAATTGATTTTTGTAAATTTGTATTTTAACTTAACAAAGTTTCTTAAATGTCCAAAAATCAAACTTTACCTAGATTGCATGTGAAAAAGAGATTTGTAATGGTTAATTGATCCTTGGCATTCAAGATTGGATTTTTTTGTTTTAAGCATGCATTCCAAAGAAAGTTGATTTTAATCCATGACATTCAAGAGTGTGTTTTTGAGTAACATTCATTCAATGAAAAATGTGTTTAACCATTCAAGTTCATTTTTTTTTTAGCAACATGCATTCAAAGACAAATGGTTAAACATTCAAGTTCATTTTTTAGAAACATGAAAACCTGCAAGAAACATGGTTAGTGGTTCCATATGTGCTCCAACCTGCAATGAGACAAAAAAAAAAGCAATTTAGTTAGTTAGCCAAAATCTTCAAAAATGAGAGCTTAACTATGGGAAAAATTTTTTTAACTTTTTTTGTTATTTTTTCTACGTGTAAAAATGCTTAAAATGGTCTAAATCCTATGGAACCACTAAAAGTGCAGAAATAATAAAGCAGAAATGGAACATAAGCAAGCAGAGAAGACAGTCTATTAAAATACAAAGACACTGAAATACAGAGACGCCAAAATACGAAGAGGACAAAACAGATTTGCAGCACAAAACACAGGTGACAAGCAGAGACGCCGATTTGCATAGATGTGGATTTTCGCAGACGACGATTTTCGCAGATGCAGATTTTCACAGATGCAGATTTTCGCAGATGTCAATTTTCCCAGACGCAGATTTTCGCAAACGTCAATTTTTGCAGACGCGGATTTTCGCAGATGTCGATTTGCGCAAACGCGGATTTTCACAGACGTCAATTTTCGCAGACAGAACAGGTTGCAGACACCAAAACTGCGTCAAAAAAAAAGTTGAAAAATGCAATTTTTTTTTTTTTTAGATGGTATTTCTTCTTCCTAAGTGCATTCCTTAACCTGAAAAAACAAGAAAAACACCCTCACAACACACTCAAACAACAACAAACATTAGATGGTTAGAAAAATGACATATAGATCAAAATAGATGATTAAATGACCCATAGTGGGGTCCCATCAGGCGTGCCAAAATGTAGAACCAGAATCAGCATGCAAAGAACATTAACAAATAAAGTAAACATTCACAAACCAAAAACTAAATTCACATATATGCTTAGACAAAGAAAGAGAACAAGAAGTGCAAACCTCACAAGAGAAAACACTCCATGCTTTCTTGATTCTGTAGATGTGTCCTTTTGCTGTGGATGTATGCTCAAGATGCTCAAAAGCTGCTTCAATGGAGATGGGTAATGGCAAATTGGTAGCTTTGTGAGCTCTCAATTTGGCATTATAAGGGTATGGTTGATGGCTTTGGTTCTCAAAATAGCATGGTAACTTTAGCTCAAAGATTGTTGATGAAATGTCTTGGGATGGGATTCAATTTATAGGCTAAGGGGTAGAGGGATGGAGGGCTTAGATGCAAGGATGAATGAAGGCTTAAGGAGGGCTAGGATGCACTCAAAGGAGAGCACATGGATTGTGCTTGTTTAGCACCAATGGGAAGGTGACACTTGTCACAAGGAGGATGAGTGTGAGAGGGTAGGGTAAAGGGTTGGTTAAAGGCATGATGAGTGGGGTTGAGTATGTAAGAGAGATGTAAGAAGAATGAGTGTGGAAGAGGGAAGAGTGTGGAAGATGGGTGTAAGAGTCATGAGTGGGCTTGTAAGAGTCTTTATGTTTTGTAAGAGCACTCATGACTTAGTGGTTGGGTTTTCTTGAGGGGAGACTTTGGTTTGGATTAGGAAAGTCTTAAACTTGTTTAAGGAATGTGACAACATTAGGGGGTGGATTAGGCTTGGGTTTAGGATTAGATTAGGGATGTTAGAGATGTGCAAGTGGATGGCATTAATGAGGGTGGGTGAGTTAGTGGCTAAGCTTGGTTAGTATGGGTGGATGGGGTGGATTAGGCTAAATGGAGGATTAGAGATAGGTTAGGGGTTTTTGAATTTGAGGATTTCATTTATCAAATAGATTTATTTAATAAATGGGGATTTTTGGAATTAGATAGAAGAATAGGATTTAATTGATAAATAATAGATTATTTGATTTATCAATTAGGACTATAGATGATTAATTAAATTAATCAACTAGGGGATGACAAAGGATTAATTAAATAGAAATTTAATTAATAATGCCTTTTTAGATAACTAAATAGGATTACTAAAACAGTGTAATCAAATTTAGGTGTCTACACTTTCATCTTGGTATATCTCCCTAAGAATCTTGGTCTTTCTTGGTAACAGGGAGGAGAGTGTAGGATCATAATCTTCACTATTGTTGCATTTCCGACTAGCTTGATCTTCATTATTACTTTGCACTGACACTCAATCATGCCTAGAGGAGCTCGGCAATGTCTGAATCTACTTTCCTTTTCTTCTATTTGCTTGTTCTTCTTGCTATTCATTAGCATCTTCTTCATTCATAATTGGCACTTTACTTGAAGTAATTGGTGACTCATCAATTTTTCCATACCAAGATTGATTATCAAGAAATTCCACATCTCTTGAAAGAGTCATCTTGTTGTTCAATGGGTCATACAATTTGTATGCCTCTGGTTCTGAGCTGTACCCTATGAAGATTCACTTCACACCTTTTTCATCCAATTTCTACCTTTTCTCTTTAGGCACATGTGCATATGCAACACATCCAAACACCATTAGGTGTTCAATGGTCCATCTTCCTTGTGACCATGCTTCCATTGGAATCCTGTCATGGACTACCTTTGTAGGACACCTACTAATTACATAAACTACTGTTGCCATAGCCTCTCACAAAAATTCAGTTGGGAGACTTTTCTCTTTCAATGGTCCTATTCTTTCTTTCAGCCACTCCATTCTGCTATGGTGTATAGCTGGTTGTGAGCTCTTTCTTTATGCCATGTTTCCTACAAAAATTTATAAAAGAATTGGAGGTATACTCCCCTCCTCTATCTGATTTGAGGACCTTGGTATTGTGTCCACATTCTCTTTCAGCCTGGGCTTTAAATTCTACAAATTTATCAAATGCTTCAAATTTATTCTTTAAGAAATACACCCATGTTCTATGACTGAAATAATCAATGAATGTCATCAAATAAGTACTCCCCCCAATGGAAGTAACTTGCATAGGACCGATTAGGTTAGCATGTACTAACTCTAATGGATATCTAGCCCTCCTAGAATTTCCAAAATTAAAGGGAAGCCTATGTTGCTTACCCAAAATACAAGCCTCACACTTGTCACAAGAATTTCCTACATGTGGCAAACCATCTACCATTCTTTTATTTGACAACAAATTTAAACCAGCGTAGCCAAGATGACCATACCTGAGATGCCACAACTGTGAAGGGTCTTCAATCACACTCCTTAGAGCTAATTGTGTGAGATGTAGCACAAACTTGAGATGAGAAACATGTCTCTATCTTCAAGGGAAACATTCTATTCTTTGTCATTTGAACTGTTGCAAGTAGGTTCTTACTCCCATCCTTTTCATGAATGACACACGTGTCATTCTCCATTAGCACTTTGTATCCATTTTGAATGAGCTGACCAATGCTCATCAAATTGTGCTTCATACCAAGGGAAAAATACACATTTTGTATTTCCCTTTTCTCACCTTTCTTGGTGCAGACCATAATACATCCTTTGCCCACAACTGGTGGGGTTCCATTGTTACCCATTTTAATTTCAGATTTGAAACTCTTGTCAATGAATGGAAAAAAGGTTTCATTGCCACTCATGTGGTTGCTACATCCACTGTCAAGGTACCAAACCTCAGGGCTTCCTTCTTCACCAACATTACACATGATGAAGGCAACAGCATTGGGTCGAATTCCCATGTTCATATCAGCCACATTCGCTTGTTCTGACTAATTATTCTACTTCTTGCAGCATTCATTTGCATAATGCCCATATTTATGACAGTAGTAGCATTCTACATTACTCTTATTTGAGTTGTAGTTTTTCTTACCTCCTCTTGAAGTATTTTGTGAGCTACTTGCTCCATCTACTCTTCCTAAGCTTTCTGTTGCAACATTTGTTTTTCCTCCATTTCCTCGGCCTCTACCTCTAGAGTTCCTGCCTAAGCTATTTCTTCGTCTCCCCCTTCCTCTTGGATTTGACTGAGCCTTGAATGCTTGCTCTTGGGAAGTAGAATATGTAGATCTATTGACCCTATGCTCATGGGTTTGAAGAGAACCCATCAACTCATCCATTGTCAAAATAGTGAGGTCTTTTGCCTCTTCTATGGTCATAACCAAATTGTCATATTTATGAGGTAAACTCCTCAATATCTTTTCCACTATCCTCTGCTCTTGATGGTCTTCTCCATTTGACTTCAATTGGTTAATCACATTGGAGGTCCTTGAACTGAAGTCTGCAACTAATTCATTCTCCTTCATTTGAAATTTCTCAAACTCCCTCTTCATGTTATGTAGCTTTACAATATGGACTTTATCATTCCCCTTGAAGTTCGTCTCAAGGATATCCCATGCTTCCTTTGCATAATTTGCTGCTGCAATCTTTGGAAAAATTGTCTATGTCATTGCTGCTTCAATAAGACTTAATGCCTTTGCATCTTTCCTCCTTGACTCATTCAAATGAGTCTTCTCTGCATTTGTGAGGGTAGCATACCGAGTTGGATCAGTCACATCATTGAATCCATTAACTACAAACTCCCACAAATCATTTGCAACCATTGTGGTCATCATCTTCTTTGCCCATGTATGATAATTTTGCCCATTGAATGATGGTGGCTGCTGCCATATCTTTCTTGTATCTTTTTCCATGTCAAATATCCCAAGAAAAAAAAATGCTCTAACTCACTATGGATGTGGGGCCTCAAAGCTCTTATATTGTGTGAGAAATATTAAAAATTTAAATTACAACTCATGACCCTAAACCTAAAATCTTTGCTCCACACTTGAAAACTACTCGGCACATGAAGGTGCCGAGTGCCAATTTTTCCCAGCACTTGCTCGACACTTGAAGGTGTCGAGTCACAGATTGCTCAGCACTTGAAGGTTCCGAGTGATAGGCAATAGGTGTCGAGTTAGCTCAACACTCAAAGAAATAATACTCGACAACAATGGATGCCGAGTAAGCTCAGCTCCAAAGGAAATGCTTGGCAAAAATAGATGCCAACTGAACTTAGCTCCAACTGAGAAAGAGGATGCTGAGTGTTCTGTTCAACTGAAAAATTATAACTTAAGAAATTCCAACGTGAATGCTTTCACCATTAAAACCAGAGAGCCAAAGCTTTAAGATTTCAAAAAAATTACTCAAATGAAACATACAAGGGAAGAGCAATGGATTCAAGTATGCCTTCTTTCCTTCTATTCAATCTTTGATTCAAACTATTACAAAATTTGGGAGCATTCTGGCTTCAACCAGAAAACCCTAAAATAACCCTAAACTAGTCAAACTTCAAACAACTTTAATACTTCAAAAAACCTTTAAACTTGCAACTCTAATGGCTACATACAAAGGTGCCTGGAGAAATCACTACTTCAACAAGGCAAAAAACAAACAACAACAAACTCACAGAATGAACAGAGGAGTCATGTGCAATTGGAGACACTAAACAAGTGGATTTGCTGACCACTTTCTTCTTCCTCCTTTTCTCTACTCTGCTGAACTGAAACTCTGAATAATCTGACTGACTGAATGAATGAATAAACATTCCTTTTCTCATATTTCATTTTCCCCCTCTTTTCAGAATTTGAAAACCTCACCTACCCGTATTAATTTTTCTATCTGTTCTAGACATCAGGGGGGTAGCTGAGCGTTTGGCTCTAGGGGAAAAATGTCAACTTTGCATTAAATATTCCAACAAACTTGATAAATCCATACCCAATTGATAAACATATATAATTAGTTTATTGTAAACATATATTATCATTACCTTGAGAAGCACAAGTTTGATGGGCAGCCACGAATGGTTTGCCTACATTCTTAAAAGAAATTCAAGGCAGGGAAGCCATTCTTGGCTATTTATCACACTCTGCCTTACATATGCAATATACATTCAATGCCCATATCATAATCATTCATACTGAACAAGATATATTTATAATGACAAATGGTCATAGATAAGAAGTATATGTGGGTCCAATATACTGGATGTGGATTTAGTCGGCATCATGAATAAAATGAGTAATCTGTTTCCCTTTATGTTTCAAACTTTATTAGCACATTTCACCATTGGTTATAGCATTATTTTTTCTACACAAAATGGTCAATAAGAATAATTTTTGTTTCTCATTATCTATTTTGAAGGCATAAAAAGTTTACTACTTGAGAGGGAATATAATTGGAAAGTGGAGTAAAAGAGAACCAATGTCCATAACAAGTAAGGATACACAAAAAAGCAAGGATCTTAATTCACCCTAGGAATCTTTCTTTATCTGAAGACATTCTCTTCATCTTAGGACACTCCCTTTTCCTTGGGACAATCCCTTTGTCTGGGGAATCTTCCTTCACTATAAAATGTACCCAATGTTTCCTCATTGCGCTATGAGTATTGTTTAGTCAGAGTTATTCCTAACAATCTCCCAATTGACTAGGGTATACAGATATCTATAGAGATACTTCACATGGCCACATGTGCCATTCAAACATAATTTTTCTCACTTTGATACGTCTAAGGTATACAATATGAATTCAAAAGAAACAACATATACAATCTATAACTACAATCTCAAGCCTCAAAGCTAATCTACCAATATACACTAAGAAGCTCCTATTGTATAGTAAAGTTGATCAAATATGAATCCATTAAACAAAAATTCACCATAGACTCTAGGTATTCATGAGCATGTGTAGCTAATCAATCCATGCCAACTCCAAATACAACATTGCAATATCACAAAGTATCAAGCAAATGATCAATATATTCAATACAAAGAAACTTAAACCAAGATCAACATGTCAAAATTCCAACCATGGCCTTGGGAACATAATCATGACAACATGATCCAAATAGTCTTAATCAATGAGATTAAATGCTCCATTTAAACATATCATAACATGTTAAATGAAAACATAACATGCACATTTATCAAAGACTCTATCAACCCCTCAAGATGTCAACATCTTTAGTCGCATGAAGATTAACATATCCAAATACAAGTTAAGAAAATGTGAGAACATCATTCTGCAACATAAGAACCTCACTCCTTCAACATTTGTGATACCAATGAAGACTATTTGCTACATCACTACCAAACACTCTCACTAAATTGTGGTTTTGATATACACATGGCATCTATGTCACTGCCAATGACTCTCACCATATAGTGGCGCTGACTCACACATGGAACCATGAAAAATATCTTCTACATGAAGATTGAATTACTATAACCTACCATCATAAGATGGTCAATTAGCCAAAACAACACTGCTAGTAACTTCATCATCACTCTTAGAAGAATTTGAATTTGAAGAACCATTTATTTTCTTCTTCTTCTCCTCTTTACAATCCTTTTGGATATGACTAGTTTGCTCACAATTCTAAAACTTCACTTTGGTTTTCTTTCCAAAACATTTAGGATTCATGTCTTTATTTCTTTTATCATTCACTCAGTCTCAAAAGGTGAAATCTTCATCAGCCACCCCAAAATATTTCCTACACATCTCCTCTAATAGAAGTGCAAAAACCACTTCATTCATTTCAAACTAGGTCATAGTACTTCTAATGGCCATCACAATATGATCCCATGAATTAGGAAATGAGAACATTAGTAACATGCAACACTCTTCTTCACTCACATACACACCAATAAATGTTAGTTGTGCAATAACCATATTGAATGTGTTAAAATGATCTATCATAGTCATTCCTCCTTACATATTCAAGAAGTACGAATTCCTTCTTATGAAGAGCTTGTTTACCAAGGATTTTCTCTAATAAAAATCTCCCAATTTCTTCTACAAAGAATACACAATTTTCTCCTCATGAAAATTCAATTGAATGAAATCCACAACATATAACCTTATTAGTCCTATATCCTTTGAACCCATTAGATCCCATTCCTCTTGCTTCTAGCCTAAAGGCTTATTTCCAAATAACAATCTATAGATCTTGTTCAACCAATATATCTTCAACTTTAAGTTTCCATAAGTCAAAGTCTATGCCATTGAAATTTTCAATATCTATTATCCCTATACCCATCATCTCATTTCTAAATAAATATTTTGCAAACTCTCATAGGAACTAAATTGAAACTAAAAACAAGGGTAACCTAGGCTCCGATACCACTTGTTACAAAAGCAATGTGCAAAAATGCCTTCCTATTGTCAATTTATAGGAGAAAAAGAAAGATTTTACAACTATTTCATCATAATTGAGATGCATAGGAAAAATAAGAATATAAAAATAACAATGCACACAAGATAAACAAAGGAGACCAAATTTAACATGGGAAACCCTTTTGAGAAATACTCACCACTGCAAAACACCTGAGCAACTTTGTATTACAATAAATAATTTATGTACAACTAGCTCTAGTTTTGGATAGGTTCATAGGCTCACATTTCCTTTATGATCAACCTAAATTTCACACTTTCAACCCATTCCATTCATAATGAATCACTTAAACATTTATGCATTCTAAAATTTGTTATGGAATCTAGCGCATTACCTATCATAGAATAAATCAATTACTGAAAACCTTGGAACTAATTCATCTAATGGTCAATTATCCATCCAATGGTCATTCCTTTAGGTTTTATATGCCTTCAATCAGTTGGATGACTCTAGTAACTAAGATGCCTCTAGTTATTTGGATGCCTTTGGTGATTTGGACACCTTCAATGATGCAGATGCCTTCAATGATGGAAATGCCTTTAGTGACATTCTCTTTTTCTTGGGACACTCCCTTCACCTCATGCATCCTCTTTCACCCTAGGACTCTTTCTTTACCTTGAGAAAATTTATCTTTGCATTAGGACACTCCCTTCACATCACCAATATTTATTTGCCTCAAGAATATTTCTTCGCCTTAGGACATTCCCTTCACCTCAAGAATCTTTTTTTAACATGGGATATTCCCTTTTCCTCAAGACACTCCCTTCACCTCGAGATACTCCCTTCAACTCTAGAAATTACTTTCACCATATGGTGCACCCAAATTTTCCTCAGTATACCATGAGCATTGTATAGTCTGAGACATTCCTACCAATAAGAAGATAAGAATGCTAGAAGGAAAAATGTACTAGAAAATAGGGAGGAATTTCTAATTATCTTGTTAAGTTTTAGTCCATGCCCTTTTAAGGTGGGGATTAATGTTTTCAGATGAATTCTCTAATTAATCTTGCAAAAAAATCAAATATGAGTCGAGTATAGGTTGTTTGAGTTTTTGCCTTTGTTAGAAAATTTAAAGATAGGTTCTAAATGTGCTCTTGGCTACAAATTTTAGCATGCTTTTTTATATTTGTAGAGACTTCAAAAATTTAGGTTCAAAAGGATGAGGTATAGAGGTTTTTCAAGCTTGTTGAGCATGGTAATATTCAGATGAGATTACAAATCTTATCCAAACTTGCGATATTTTTTCTACATTTGATAACTTAAAGTTGGATTAAGTTTTTCCCTATTTGAACACTCAATTGTAATATGTGTTGGTCTCTAGTACCCATGTCAATTTTTTATCTCCCATTTTCTTTAAAAAAAATTTGATGTTACTCTTTTTAGGGAAGAATTGGGAGCTCGATGAGGAAAATCCAAATTATATTGGTGTTGATCAATTGACAACCTTAGACTAGCAAGTAGAGAAATATCTGGTCTCAAACAATTATAAATCTATTATTGACCATTTCCAAATGAAATCTTGGGCATAAGGTATAGTATGCTAGGCGACTTAAATATCCCACACTAAGCCTTGATTTCTACACTAAAAGTGTTGAATAGTCAAAGTTGAATTACTTTTTAAAGCTTAATTTATCATGTAGTGTGTGATGTTAAAAGTTGACTTACATTTTACAAGCTTAATTTTTCTCTTAGTGTGTGATGTTTAGGGGTAGCCATATTGTACCCAAAGATGTGAATGAGGTAGGGATGGTTGTTATCAATGACACTATTCACTTAATTGTGTTCTTGATTGCAGACATGGTATCTTTATTTGCTTCATTATTAGTTCATGTGGTGTCAATGTTGAATGATTCTAAATTTGTTTGAAGTATGATAACTCAAATGTAAGAGTTTATAACTTCATGAACTTTCATAATAATCCAAATGTAAAATGTTAAAAATTTTACAAATTTTATGACTCATCAAATGTTAAGTGTTAAAGAATGAAATTTCAAAAGCCTTATGGTGACCCAAATGTAGAATGTTATAATTTCAAGAATTGTATCATGACCCTAATGTAAAATGGTAGAACTTTAGAGATTTTATGATGGCCCAAATGTATTTGATGTATTTAGATACTAGCCAGAAAAGGGGGGCTAATGACCCAAATATTAAATGCTAACCTTTAAGGAATTTCATGATGATCTAAGTGTAAAATATAAATATAATGATATTAAAGAACACCCACATGTAAAATTTATGGATTTTGTTGCACCCTAAACCTAAAATGTCAAAATTTTAGGGTGGAAGTCATTCAATGAATAATCAAGGGGAATATTATACCATATTATATAGAAATCTAGACTAGTGGTAAAGTCTCTATTTGTGATGGTCATAGGAAGTGATAACCCATTCTTCTATTTTAAGTCAAATTTAAATTGCAAGCCAAGTGTACTCCTTAGAAGAACATAGATATTCCCATTTCCACCTTGAAGACTCAATTGGAGGTGATTTTCTAACATAACATAACATGTTTGAACTATATTTGAAAAGTTATGTGCTATGATTGATTTTTGTGTTGCAAGTTTTTATTTTTGTTGATGTGGGCATATGTGTGACAATTTTTCAAGGGTATATAATCTAGGAGTAGGAACATAAAGGATTATTAGCAATAGAATTGTAAAAGTCAGTTGTTTCATTATTTTCCATCTCAAAGTAGTCAGGATAATAAAACAAGGGATTGTGTAGAACATAATGGTTTGGCTCAAAACTTTAGTGATACCTTTAAGTATGTCCTCTCTTCATAGCTAATACTTAATAATATGCATTTTCAAGGCCACTCCTATGCATTTGGTAACATATATGGAGTGATATCTACAATCTCTTGTAGCTCAATAATACTCCAAGAGGGTATTGGGTCATCATACATTACAAAATCCTTAATCCTAAGCCATTTCATAAAAAAATTGTTTTGCTTACAAATTTAGGGCTAGAATATTTCTTCCAATAGAAAAAAATGAACTCATAGCTTTTAACAATAGTAAATTCATTTTTCAAAATGCAATAGGTAACAATAGGGAACACATCTAGGGTCATAGACCCTAGGACCCTACAAGGTGTTATATCCCATGTTCATGCCTAGAATTCTTCTCTAGGACCCCATAAGGAGCATTTTCCCTTTATACATAGTGTGGGGGAGCTTCCGCAAAACCCCCTTATACGTGGGTAAGCCACACTGAATGAAGATGGAAAAAATTAACCTCTAAATCTTATTAGACTCCACATAATAAAACAAGTGACCATGATGGGGTGTAAGTTGTGCAGTTGGAATACATATTGGATGATTAGTTGGACAATTTTGTTGAGAGATAACATATCTCTAGCTAATGAGCATTATTATTTTCTTTAATTACAATATAATGATAATAAATTTCTACAAGGTTTCAGGACATGTTAAGATAAAATCAAGGACTACATAGAATATAGAATTATATCAACTATTATATATGATAAATAAATAATGGGCTGCCATTAGTATATACCTTTTATTTTGGTTTATCATGGAATCAAAGAGGACATGATTCCATTCTGTGGTGTTGGACATGCTCTTAAACATGACACATTTAATGCCTAGAAGTTCAATACTAGTACTTTTGTTCATGAGATTTTTTTTGAAGAACTAATGGGACTTAATTGTCTAGCAAGGAGCATAGTGTTAGATAAAGATGCTAAGTTTGTTGGGAACTTGTAGAGAAAGTAATGGTAAAAAGATAAGACAAACTTGAAGTTTGGCTCCATGCACCATCCTTAGACTAATGGAAAGATAAAAGTGGTCAATAGGAGTTTGGGAAACCTATTGATATGCTTAGTATGACATAAAATAAAGGGATGTAATTTGATGTTTTCAATGGAATAGTTTCCATACAATAATTCAACTAATACAAGCATTGGTAAATCATCATTCTGGCCCATATTTATGAATTTTTTTGTAGAAATTATTTATATTTATTTAAGTTAAAGAAAGGATAAAAGGATAGGACTAAATTTGAAGGCTTATAGAAAAATTGATAATTTTAAATGAAGAGGTGAGATTGCATAATAATAAAATAAATATTTAGTACAAGGATAATGCAGATTAGAAAATAGATATAAGTTGTTTCAAGCTAGAGATAAAGTGATGGTTCATTTGAGAAAGGAGAGATTTCTTATGGGAACATATTATAAGTAAAATATGACAAAGTGTGGGCCATGAAGAAGCCTTAAGAAACATTTTTTTGAAAATGCTTATGAAGTGTAGTTGTCCAATGTGACCAACATTTCATAGGTATGTTCAATACTTAAGATTTTATAAGGTATCATGAAGGAAGTAGTGAGTATGATATACTATAAGAACAATGAAGAAAATTATAGAACCTATTTAAGTTGTAGAGGAGATAGAAGAAATCTTGTGTAGTCAAGAAGGCAAAAATAGGGAATCATAAAAGAGTACCTAGTCAAATGGAAAGTAAGGCCTATTGAATATTGATCATAGTTATGAGTGCAAGAAGTTGACTACATGGGTTTTTCTCTATACAGCTAGGATGTGATAGGGTTAGTTCTTGAACTGAAATTGGTGTTTTATATAGATGAATCCAAGGTATATGAGTAATCTCACATCACCCAAAATATTATCTAGCTTTTTTAATAAGAACAATCTATGTAACTTAAGTATTTCTAGAAATTTAACATTTTTTACTAAGTCATTTGTTTAAGCATGGATTGTTCTAATCACTTTGTTAGATGTACATTTTTAGTATATAATAATTTAAATAAAGTTTCATGGCAATATCAAATCTAGTTGTGAAGATAATGATTTTTTTAGTTTTAGCAAGGTGCTAACAAAAACTAAGTTTTACCAAGGTGCTACAAAAAAATAGAGGAAAATTTTAAAAGGGGTGAAATCTAACCAAGGATGACGATTTTGCATCCTAAGTTGTATAGTTCTTGTAGAGGTTTGTAAAAATTATTTAGAATATTAATTGGGTCTATGGATTGAAAATTATGACTTTCAAAAGTTGTTCCATAAAGACTAAAGTTTTTATACAGAAAAGGAAGATAGAGAAAAATCACTTAGGTTGGAAATTAAACTATAAAATGGGAAAGTTCCACTTTCTATGATATTCTATGGTGATTGTTTTTACTACATATATATGGATGTAGGTGGGTTTCAAGTGTGATTCTAGAAGGGTAGTTTGTAGCATTATTTTAAATGTTTATTGTATTGAAAATTATCCTATAGTTTTAGCATGTTAATTTTATGATTATTGTATTATCATTTCAGTCAAGATTAAATAGAAATAAAGTGTCTCTAATCTTGTAAATTTTAGTTATTTTATTGTTATATTTATTTCCATTTTCTATGTTGAATGCTTGGTTTGGTAAGGGTTGTATCTCTTCATCATGTGTAGATGAAGTAGTAAGAAAGAAGTAGAAGGAAAATATTTGGTTAAGCTAGTCTGGGTGTAGTGGATCTAATCCCATAGTAGGAGAAATAAATAAAAATGTTTTCTAGGAAGAGGAGTTTGCGAATTAATTCAAAAGGTATAAAAATATGTGATAGTAACATGGTTGAAATAGTTTCTTTGAATGGTAGATCAAAGTCAACAAGAAGGAAAATAATATGGATAGTATTTTGGAGGAAGAGCTTGGAAAAGAGGAAGCAAAAAGAGATTAGCGACGATAAAATTTAATGAAAAAGAGAGAGGAAGTATTTTAGATAAATGTTGGAAGAAAAGGAAGAAGTGTTGAAAAGTAATTATTTTAGAAATAGAGTTCACTAGGTTGTCTTTTAATTGGATGGTTAATTTAATTACTCAACCCAATTTCTACATATATGTTTGATATAGGAACAACCAAAAGAAAGACTTAGAAATAATCTTGCATCAATTTTAATTTTTTTAAAAAAAATTATTAAAGTTTTGTTTTCTATGGTAAATTTATAGCTTACTAAAAATTGTTTAAATCTTGATGAAAAAATAAAAAAGTAATTGTGATTGAAAACTAAAGACAAAGTTGATAACCTCCAATAGGATAGGAGATTAGTTAAATTTAAAATTTGTTGAAAATGCTTTGAATAATATAATTACTTATCTAGAGCATTCTAGAGTTTAAAGAAGACCAAAGATAAATATTAAAGACAAAATAATTGTTAAATGTTGCATGTAAATGATCTAAATGTTGTTAGTGGGCAAGTGTTCCTTACAGAATTTTTATCATGGCTTAACAATCTCTTGTAGATTTTATAAGTCTAGTGGTTGTATTAGTTATGGACAAGTAAATATTTTGGTGCAATGAAAAATGTGACCATTCTAACAAGTGGTATCAAAGCTTGGTTGTAGAATTAAATCCACATAGATCATCGTAAGTGGCATTATGATGGTGATTTTTGACAATAGGTTAGGAACCCTTGCAAGGCTGATGACATGACTTAATTGGTTCATGTGTATTCTATAAGTTTAGTGGTTGTATTGGACATTAACAAGTTGATCTTTTGGTCTAACAACAACCCTAACGTGTAACACAAAAGAAGTATTGAGGACCAATAAGAATGAAATCACTTTAAAATACTATATCTTCAAGGAGATTGTAATTTTTGTCTTCATTTGGGATATATGAGTAGACATAATTTCATAAGGAATGGATAAATAACGAGTGAATGGAAAATGTTTATCCTCTAAGATATACAGGTATAAATTCTTACCTAGTATGATGTAGATTGAAGAAAACACTCACTCTAAATTAGGATATTTGATCTTTCATGTGATTTGAGAGTTTATGAATCAAAAGTGTTTCTATAAATCCTTATTTTTTTGAAATAAGATTTTATTTTTGTGGTCATTTCTTTATTTTTTAGGCTTACATATCAATTTTTAGGCTTATAAAGAAATTCCTTTTAAATTTAGATGGTAGAGTTTAAGTTGTTGTAGTGTTGGAGAACTTATTCTCTTGAAACATAGACTACAAGTTCAATTCTTGCATGTGTACACCTTGTTTATATCTAAGTTAAGAAATCCTTACAAGAATTATGAGATGGTTTCAAATTAGTTTCATTATATATATTATGTAAAAATACTTGAATAGTATCACTAAGTATAAAAAAGTCTTTTCCCCATCTAATATAATTGTGTTTTCCTTCTCAAGGGTAATTGTATTGTCCATTATTATAGACTTTTCTATTTTCCATATGGCTTTGTATATAAAATTAGAAAACAAATCAACTAGTAACAATATACTCATTTGAATTGTTGTGGAATATATCTCCCACTTATCACTAGATCAATGAAACTAAATAACTAGGAGAATGGTTTCCATATTTCTCTATTGGTAAAACATCAATGAATCCCTTGCAAGGTAACAAAATTGGACACATAAATATGTCATTTTAAAGGATGGGCATGCATAAACATAACAAGGAGAATGGTTTCCATATTTCTCTATTGTTAAAACATAAATGAATCCCTTGGAAGGTCACAAAATTGCACAAATAAATATGCCATTTTAAAAGATAGGCATGCATAGACATTCCCTTGCAACATTACGTTATTGAACACTTGGTTATAAGAATGTAGATATGATCATTAATATCCCAATTTAGTCTTTGTTGAGAAATGACTTTGATATTAGCAAACTTGTCTACCATCAAGTTTCCCTCTTGAAAAATGTTGAAGAATTTAATCCCCTCAAACCATATAGACACACTTTTGCAATCCTTAATAATGTATAAGGAGTCCCTTTCAAGCTATGTGTTCTTCATCCTCTTGTCTATAGCCATTTTGATACCAATATAGTTTTTATTAGCCTTTACATAGTAGTTTTTCTAAGTAGATATAAAAGGTAGTTAAATTTCTAAGAGTTATATTTTTTCACTTTCATAGTTTCCAACCTTTTTTTTTTAAGCTGACAATATAAAAAACTTTACATCTACTTCTAGTTCTTCTACAATTATTCTATTGAGGCTATCCAGTGTTGGTTGTGTGATTCAATATAAATTATTTTCTTTTACAAATAATGATGAAATCTTTAATCAACAATAGCTCAAAGAGCTTGAGTCTCTATCTTAGGGGTAGAGTAAGGAGGTAGATAAGGATAATGACACTTTTAATTTACAATATGTGTTCAAATTATTAATAATTTGAAGGAAAATTACATCAATAAAGATACTCTAGTATATGGTTTTAATATTATATAATATAATATTTTTTATTATTATATCATATTCTAATTCCCTCTAAGAATTATTAATATTATTTTTATTATATTATATTATATTATTATATTAAACTAAAAAATCTTAAAATTATTAAACTATTAAACTAAATTAAGCTAAAACAGTCTTAAATTTATGTGTTATAGTTTTGAATAAATCACCAATGAGTTTCTTGACTAGATTTTCAATGAACACTTCCTCATATAAAAATTAATTGAATTAAATACAATTAATACGTTTATTTCATTTAATTAATAATTTGTGCACAATGTAAAGAAGGTGATGTTATTTTAATCTTACCAAAGATTCTGGAAAATTAAAGCTTTGTCTTTTCTTTACAACCACTTATAGAAAAAATATCAAACTCAAACTAATAAAAAATGGATATTATCAAGAGACTCATACATTATTTTGAAAATTAGATTGTTGCTTAGTATTCCACACAGATGTGAAAATCAAGCAAATAAAGATTGTAGAAAGAAATTTGTAAATAAAAAATAGAGTAGGCATACTAAAAAATCATCTTATTCAATTAGAAATTTATGCGACATTGGTTACCCTTTTAATATTTTAGATTAATTAATTAATTTTTTGTAGAAAAAATTAAAATATTACATTTTATTAATAAGTTTGAAGTTTGAGGCTTGAGTTAGTAGTTTGAAGAACACCATTGATCGTCGTGTAGTCAATAGAACCCTAGAGATTCTAACATGAGATCTAGAAACATACGTTGACATGACTTGAGAAAATAAGGTATGGTTATGATGGTTAGGGCTTGGCTAAGCTAGCTCTCCACATGCAAAAACACGCTGCAGATGCAAATCTCAAGAACTGCTTTCATTTACTTCTTGTCTAGATTGTGTATTATGTTGTACTCCAATGAATTTGTATCCTACAATGCTAATTACTATCCTACATAGTTCTTGAGATTAATAATAGCCCCATGTCTAATTTCCTCCTATATTGACAAGTGATTGGTTTCTAGTTTTAGATACTGCTTTGCATGTTTGCTTGCTTCTAGATTAGGCACTAGGATTTGTAAGAAAATTTGTGAATTACGATTGAGATGAGAATTAGAAAAAAAAAAGCTTAGTGAAATAATTTTAATCCACGATGAGCTTCAATTCCTTGAAACCCATGGCCAAAATTCTATAGGGATAGTTGTGTTTAGGAGTATAGCTTTAAATGACTGTAAGCAAAGACAAGATTATTCTATGGCACATCAAATTGTAATAGATATAGATAGGTCAATCTTCATCCTAAAAAGTTAAGTTGATTCAAAATCAAAATAATCCAACAGAACACTCAAACAAATCTACAAGTTGCATAAAAAATGGAAATAGATTTTTTAATTGGCAATAGAAAAGACAACATTTTATAGATAAAAGTCCATGCAACATTCATTCAAGGTTACAAGAAAAAGCTTTAGAAATTATTTGGAATGCATTCTATTTCTCTATAAATCAAAAGCATTTTCATAGATTAATCATAATCACAAAGGAAGTGATGCCTTCAACTTTGGCCTAGGAAGTTTCCACTTAATTACAACGCCATAAAATATAAAAGCTAAAAACCATAACCATTCTATGTGGCACAACCAAATAGCAATAGAAGAGTGAAATTACAGTTGAAAAATGCATACCTCATGGTTGCTTCATTGATCCACGTGGTTCAGTACACCACTAGAATGGACCTATAAATAAATTTATTAGAAATGTAAATAATACCCTATAATTTCCATAAAACTAGTTCACAACAACATCTTTCTTTCCATTTTGAAACCATTTCAAATAAAAAAAGTTCTAGGTAAACCATCCAAATGCATTTCTAAAATTATTTGCCCCAACCATAATTCAAAATATTTTAAAACTTGAATATAAATTCTTCAAAGAGAAGATTCAAACCACCTTTTATCAATTTTTTTTTTCAAAACTTAAAGAAAAACCATCAAAAAATTGATTAGCATAAAATACTTACCTCTGAACCAAAATTAAACATCTAAAATAAAAATTCCCTGAACGTCTAAACACAAATCCGTCATAGCCTATTTATATTCAAATTTTGTTTCAAAACCTGAATCAAAACCCTAAAACCAAATTTCCACTTCACAAACTCTCCACATCAACATCTAAATCAAAACTTCCATAAGAACTTTACTAAAAATCCTATAAAACATGAAAAAATATCCTATAGAAAACGATGAAGATAAAAAAATTTCAAAGGCAAATCAAATCCACAAAAACCAAACCAAACTACATTTAGAAGACTTGTATCACAAAACCTCATGATAAATAAAGGTAAAAGTTCTACAAATTTATTAGAATGATCAAAATCTAGTTTTAAGCATAGAAAAAAACATAACATGAAAGAAGCTAGAGATAGTGAGTAGCTAGAATCATTGAGATAAATCTATCCACTACAAAAATTAAGTTATTTTCAAATGTTAAACTTGAGAAATAATAGCAAAGAACAACAAACACCAACCTTATTCATTTGCAATACTAGAGGCAGAATCCCCATCCATGTTTTCCCTCACTCACCACACCAAAACCAAATTAGTTAAAAATTGAAAGGGAAAAATAAGCTGCAATCAATTTGCTTAGTCTCCAAAAACAATCAGAAGTTCTCCAAAGTTTGTATATTTGTATATAACAATTTTTAAAAAAACATAACCCATGGAAAAAAATGGTATGTTCTATGATGCAGATCAATCTAAAAGGGAGTAAATTGCAAATTACATAAACTTAAGGCAAATAAAAAATGTATAACATAAATAATTGTTTAAGTCAAATAAAACATATAACATTAAAAAAAATATTGTAAAAATATTAGAAAGAAATGTGAAATCAAAAACAAACATCCTACAATTAATTTTAAAACACTAAACCTCCAAATCAAAGTAAACAGAAAAAGGCCAACAGCATAATAAAATTCAAGAATGGGAGCCAAAAAAATTGGAATATACAAAAAAAACTAGTAGTGAGGGATTTCATCAAAGCAACTCTTCAAGTCTTGTGTCAGTTAGTGGATGTTCCACAAACAACTCAAACAATATCTCAAATAGTATTTTCCAAAACTCTTTGGCATCATCTCATAAGTGGATGTTCCACAAACAACTCAAACAATATCTCAAATAGTATTCGCCAAAAACTCTTTGGCATCATCTCATAATGAATCCAAGAAATCAAAGACTTGAAATTTCATGAAGACCCAATCTTAAGTCTTTGAAGTGGGTGCAATGGTGCATTTAGTATTGTGTGGAAAGAGAACAGCTTAGAAAAGCCGTATGTGAAACATGTATCTGTAGACTACTTCCAATAGATGTAATTTTTCTAATTTTCTAATTAAAAAATTAAAAAGACTTCCCAGAAAAAAGAAAAGAGCTAATGGAAAAATAGAAATTCATTATAAAAAAATCTACTTTAATAGAAATATTTCTTAAAACTATAGATTTAGTGGATGTTGCACGATTTTGGAGAACAAACTAATAGCAAAATTTCAAATGAAAACTATAGTCTAAATATTTTTTAAAATTATTCAATCAAGTGTAATGTGTGTAAGAGAGATTTATATGCAAGCCTCAAAGAAGAATAAAACATCATTTTTTTATATGAGAAATTATGTAAAACTCAAGATAAATAATTTAGACCACAAATAGGGTGGGGACCCTAGCTCAGTTGGCTAAATCTTCCCTACTACAAGGGGTTGGTCACAGGTTCTAGTCTCTCCTGTCCCCGTGATACTGGTGGGCATGTCACGCCAACGCTACCGGTCACATTAAAAGTTTACCCGGCACACTGTAGTTTTAGGATGAAATTATATAGGGTTGTATGTGGAGAAATGCTATATTATTAATATTTATATAATATATGATTCATGAATTACATCTTTTTTTTCTTGTACTAGTTTATATCTTTGTGTTTGTTTACATCAACATTTAAAATCATATTCTTGATTCATCGTTAAGATGACAATATCATAATAGATAAAATCGTATATTTTATGGAAGTGGGGTGGGAAAGATGCTACCAACCAAATAAAAAGAGATGCAAAAGATAATCTAATAAACATTATAGGAAACAAGGATGATAGATGACCAAAGTCAAAATAATTACATTATTTTTTTCTTTAAAAAAATACAAGGCCTCCAATACTAAGCACAAATACTAGTAGTAATATGATGCAATCTTATATTTATAAGGAAATTGGTATTAATAGTATATTTGAATATTTATATCTTAAATATGACTTCAGATTCTAAATTATTAAGATGTATCTTAGCAGTTTTATGCTTTTGGTAATGATTTCTATATCTTCACCACTCTTAAATGTCACATACTAAGGGAAAATATAAACTTTGGCAAAGTATTATTTCATTTGTTTATGGCTTAGATTGTGTATGAGTTCCTAGCATCTAAGCCATAAATACATAAAATAATTCTAATGGATTGTGGAAATATGATGATATTAATTGAACAAAGTAAGTCAACTTTGACTATTTAAATTTTTTTCCCTAAGATTCAATCCTTAGTTTCACACTCTAAGAAGGAATAAAATGTATATTTGAATATTTATATCTTAATATAGATTAGGATTATAAATTAGTCTCATGTGTCACAGGAAGTTTAAACCTTGGTCTATCTTCTATATCTCATACCATCAAACTCACCATCAAGGCAATTATACCACTTTGACCAATATACAATAAAATAGAATTATAATTCACAAATCAAATTTAACAGTTTAGTTATTTGTACAAATTATAGAGTTCATTGAATTTAGAGACTATATAAGAAAAAGCTTAATATATTATTAATATTTTATAAGTTTTTATATCTCATACAATCACCCCTAACAATTGTACTCAAACAATTTAATTGTGAATTTTAGTCAATATACTTTTCTAATAAATATTCTATATTTTAAAAAAATTATATTCTAAGAAAAAGTCAAAGGGCCTTTGATCTACTAGTGAAGTTGAAAGGCTCACAAAGAAGCCATAGCAAATTTGGCGGAATGGGAAAAAAAAAAGTATAATAATTCACAAATCAAATCTTATCATCCAAATGTTTATAGATTTTATAGAGTTTATTGATTGTAGAAAATGACTTGGACAAAGCGCTCAAAGAATAAAATATGATGTTAAACACTTTACTAGGCTCAACTATTTAAGTTTTAATTTTGACATTTTAGTTTTTTCTAAGATTGTTTTTGGCAGCTTTGTTTGTGGATTTATATGTAAATTTCTTACATACCATAAAAGTACTTTAGTTTCACCTTTAAACAATCATTTAACATGTGTCACAAGTGGCTAAGTACTTGTCTTAAATAATTTTAATTTTAGTTTTATGTGTAAATTTAATTATATATTTAGTAAAGTATTATATTTAATATTTTTAACTATTGCAATATTTAATAATAGATTTTCTAAAATTATATTGATACATAAATCATATTTAAAATTAAATTTATTTATTATTATTTAATACAATATTATAATAATCTTAATTTTATTTTAATGTTTAAAGTTATAGATGAAATATTTTTTAAATTAAAAAAGAATCAAAATTTTAGTGTAAATAAACACAAACATTTATAAAGAAATAATTGTTAACAACTAATTATTCTAATAGTTTAATATATAACTTTATGTCTATATGGTTAATTTTCTTAATTATCATAAATATTGGTCTATTTGTTAAATTATTTTTAAAATTTATAAATTTAAGAAATATGCATCTATCATATACAAAATATTAATTGTATTCTTAATTAAAAAAATATTTTATTTGATTAGTAAAAATGAGTACTATTAATCAATAGTTATCAATAGTGATTACAATAGTACTACGCCTACAAATACTAAAAAGATCTATTTTTAACATGTTTCAATAGAATAATTAACTACAATTATGTAATTTTTACATACAAAGCTATCTTTTGATGTCGACCAGTTTCAATATTGTATCAAATTCATAAAAACAAACCCAGTTCATGCAGAATGTTTTGAAGGAGGTGTAGAAAAATACCATGTTATAATGTTTACAATCTTCAATAAGATATGACTTTTTGAGCCCTCCAAACGTGAGATCATTTGTAAGAAGCAAAACCCGTTACTTTGCCAGGAATGACTCACCCACAATTGATAACTTAACTGCAGCATGGTAGCATGTGGGCAAATCATTCTTGGCATAACAACATTCTCTGCTGCATCAATTTTGGCTCCTCCACACCTAAAAAAATAATCATGCAAAAAAATAAATGTAGCTGTAAAATATGTAGTATAGATGAAGTGAAAGGAATGAGAATATATAATGGTCATAAGATAAGAGGAATACCTTTGAGATAAAATGGCATTCTTTCTGTTTACCAAAGTTGATGCCACAGTTATGATATTCTCCTGTTTTTTAAAAGTTGATTGGCATAGTTTTGAAATTATTTGGAATATATTGGAATTATTTGTTCCATGAGAACATATTCTTCTGTTTACCAAAGTTGATGGCATCGCCTTTTCAGAAATGAAACCAAACGATTGAAAAGCGATCTGTGCGGTTTATTTTTCATATGGTAATCTGATCTGATGCAGAAAGGTTTTAAAACGAGATTCCCGAGAATAAGTCCAAGTCCAAGGATAATAAAAAGCTTTGAGAATAAATCAGACAAGAAAAGAAATTGATTAACCTCTCTATTCCCTATACGATATGGCGTGACAATTTTATTTTGAGTTGAGGATAAGTTTAATGGAATATTTTAGTATATGCAGTTATTTACTTATTTTTAGGAATATTTAATTGATTGATTTTTATTTTTATTTTGAAATGAAATTGTCTTGATTTCAAATGTACAGATTATTTTGATTAAGTCAAGTAGGATTAGATAATCATGGACCTTATAAAAAGTAGCTTAAGTTGAAATGTTTGATTGAAATTTATAACAAGCGAATTTAAAAGATTTTGATTAAAGTAATAATTGTTAGGGATAAGGGTTCTAATTCCTATAATAATATAAATTTTGAAAACAAAAGGGTTTAGGAAAGAACCCCAAACCACAAACTAACAATCCATTTGTAGTAATAAAAAAGTCAGAGAAGACAAAGACAAATGGAAGGCTTTGAAAGGCATCTTGCAACCTTA
Source organism: Cupressus sempervirens (assembly GCA_028749045.1). Taxonomy (NCBI): domain Eukaryota; kingdom Viridiplantae; phylum Streptophyta; class Pinopsida; order Cupressales; family Cupressaceae; genus Cupressus; species Cupressus sempervirens. The sequence continues at coordinate 37,716,743 of CM053793.1, read as the reverse complement.
AACCATCTAGATCAACACCTTTATTTTGAAAGAACGGGAGACGATGCTCACCCAATTTCCAAATCCAAACTGTACTCCCATATATGCATCTTAGAGAAGACAACATAGAATTGCCAAAAATCCATTTTCTGAAGAAGACAACCACCTCAATAGGATCCACTAGGAACAAGAGTAAATAAAGAAGCATGATTCAAGCCTCCAACATAACCACATAGAGAGAACCCATATCAATAGAGTCTATCTCCACCTCCATAGGATTCACACAAAGAATAAAGTAGAAGAGAGGAAGAAAAGCCCATTTTAGAACATGGCTAAGGGACTAGTGACAAATATCATTAGACCAAAAATCCAAAAAAATAAATTAAAAAATACTCACTAGGAATCACACCTCATTAGGACATGTCCTTGCACCTTTATATATACCTCACCATGCAAGTGATCTACAAAGAATAGAGAGGTCCCAAGGGTGACACATTCCTAAGAAGAAAAGTACCTAGAATTGAAGAAGTTGCCAATGACACTATACATATCAAGGAGAAGATAAAGAAGATGAGAAAAAGGAAGAAAGCCAAAAGAGTGGAAGAAACCCTAATATAGCTTTGTCTAGACATAAAATAGTCCCTTAAAGGGACAAATAATGTACCCATTATAATGCACACTCGAACCAATTAAGGAGGGCTAGGGAGAACATAAAATCACCAATGTCATCCACACAAGAACTAGAGAAAAGGATGGTCTTCATACACATAACACCCAAGAACATGTTGCAATGTAGAAAATAGAGACACCCAAGTGTTGAAGGAATAGGGAAAACTAGATGAGCCAATGAACGATAGGGAAAGGAAGCCTCACCCTAAAAACTACCCAAAAATCTCCATCGAGGAGAACCAAAACAACTTCATCTTGTAATCATAATCACCAAACACCACTGCATATATAGATGAAAGACAAAGTGATAAGCAGAAAGGGATACATGAGCCCCACCTTAAGCATGAAATATATCCCAAATCCCAAAAGGGACAACGCTAATGCACAAGAACCCATCACATGATAGAGAATTTGTCAAGAATGAAAGAAATACCACCAAAGGGAAAACTCGATTGATCTACATAAGTGTGTCATCCTAAGAGGTAATCACTTAAATGTGCTATTTCTGGGATAGTTTCGAGCCTACATTAGTGTTCTTCTTATGGTAGGATGTCATACTTACTCTTGAATGCACACTCAATTCAAACATAGGTCATCCTCCTCCAATCCTATTTAATCATGAGGTTCAATATAATATCTATGCATGATTTTATATTTTTCCATCTAGCCATATAAATCATTCTCCACCTAAGGTGAATGCATTTATTTTTGGATCTTAGGACTTTCCTTAATGTTCTATTATGTTGTAAATTTTATCAACACTTCTAATCAAACTTACCAATATCAAAACAAAGGTTTAGGCTATTCTAGTCGGACTAGATCAAAATGTTGACATTGTCCTAGGACTAGATTGAAATGATTGTGATGCAAGAACATCCTTGGTGTAAAAGCAATCTTGCATCACCCAAAAATATTTTTATTTTTAGTCTTTTCTATTTTAATAAGGACTAGTAGACAAGAGAGTTACTATTTTTTGTAACTTGCTATATTTAATAATTTTTTCTTACAAGCTTAGAATGTTCTCATTTTCTACATCAAGGTTCATTTTAGAATTATAAGCCTACCATACAAATCACATTGCTCTAGCTTAAGTATCAAGGAAGTTATTGCGGATTTTCGATGCAAATTTTTGGAGAAAAATCTTTGAACTCAATTTTGAAGGCCTTAGAAGCCCCAGATGAGATCCTAAAACTTAACAAAAAGGTACTTGCATAGTTTCAATCCTGTAGATTAGGAGCTAGTGTTTTCAAAAAGTGGTATAGTAGCCAATTAGAGCAACAGTTTGAGACTTATGGCCTTCCAAAGTTGGGCTACCTAAAATTTCTAAAATAAACATCAAAGATGTATTTGGCCGACTCTATATATATTGTTTAGGTTTGTTAGCCCTATGTATTAAGTCTGAATGTCTAGAACCTTCCCAGACAACATAAAATTGTCTATTTAAGAAAGACTCAAACATTGTCTAGAACAACTCTGGGTGGTATTTTGTAGCTTAGTCTTGCAGATTACTATAATGAAGGTGCCCGTGTGGGTTAGCATATTGTACTTGTAAATTTTGTAATTCCACATTTGCTATGATAATAAGAATTCCATATTTTGTTCTCGCATTTGTTGTTGTTTCTTTGTTTCTATTATGTATTTATGGTATTAAGGGGAGCACCCTTCATAAATTTGTCTTGTCTTATTGATTTTATCCTAAATTTAATCTGGAGCCTCATCGAGAGATTTTTTATGTAGCTCAAACCCTTTCAATGATAATAATTCAAAAAATAACAACAACATAGATTTCCAAAATACCAGATTCTTCATTCAATTCTTCCAACTCTACTCTCCCTCTATAATGGAAGAAAACAACTACTTAATACAATTTTCAAAATTACCATATTTGGAAGATTTTCAAAAAAAATAAAATTTTCCATTTTTATTAATTTCCAAAACCCATCTTAGGAATCTCAATTTTTCCCAAGAAAAGCCCCCAACTTAGGCAAGATTAATTGCCAACTAATCAACAAAATAAAAAAATATGATTTTGGATTTGTTACAAAAATTAACTTTCTAAAAAATTTATTTAAAAAACAAAAAGCCAATTTCAGAGGTCAAGATGAAATTTGAGGCTCCCAAAAAAATGTTGAGACAACCACCTATCAAGTTGAGCTCGATCGACAATCCAAATAACTCCTCCTCACACAATTGCTTGTAAAATTTCAGCCAAAAGTTATGATGCCTGGAAGTTAATGCATCAATTTTGTACTAAGATGAGAAATTAAAGTTAGTCTTGATGGAATTTGAATCCTAAAATGCATATAAAAAGGCATCAACTCATCAGACTCTTAAATGCATTACATATACAATCTACATCTTTATTTTACTTGAGCATGTTATTATACATCTTTTGTGCATTCAAGAGATCCAAGTACAAGAAATCCTCCATTAGTGAAGACATCCATTATAAAGAATTCAAGACTAAGGAATCCATAAGGATCCATCAAGCATTCTAAACCTTCAATTCCACCATCCTTTAATGAATTTACCTCCATAGATATTGCTGTTTTCTCCCATTGGAGGCCAAGAAAAGGAGTTTTCAATAAAGGAAGGATATCTATATTCATCCATCAAAACGTATTCTTCTCTCTCTTCCTTGTGTTCAACATTGTAGTAAGTCACAAAATCTATTATATGTGGTTTTTTCCTAAACATTATTTCCCTTTGGTTTTTTTGTTGAGTCAAACTTATTGCATCAACATATACTTGATCAAATTCTAAGAGATAATTGTATTTACATGGTATGATTTTCTCAATTGTTTAGATCTAATCTCTTTTACATGAATAATATTTTCCTTTATTTATTTTATTTCAAGATTGATTCCTAGAAAATGGGTTGACTAACTGAAACCTCTCCCCTTGACCTTCTTCTCTAATTTTCTATACATGCATGGAAAAATTGTGAAGTTATGAATCTAGGTTCAAAAGGTACAAACATAGTCATAAGTTCTTAGAGATTTTCATTAGATTTGGAGCTACTAAGACTAGGTTGACTTTTCTCTATAGTCCTTGGACTGGGTTAACTTTTCACCATAGTCATGTAGCTTTTAGCTAAAAATTGTATAGTAGATACTTACAAGGAAATCAAATTCCTAGTTCTAGAATTGTTCTAGAGAATTTAGGATATTAAAAATCACGTCAAAAGTTTCAATTTCCTCATCTTGTTTCAAGGTGAGTTTATTCCTTCTTTTTTCATCTTTGGCTTACTTTCATAGATCAAATATACTTTTCTTTAATCATTTATAACTCTATCTTCACCAATTTTTGGCCATAATGTCACCCCCTCCCCCTGCCCCCTTGACTAAAAAAGTTAAAAATTTCAAATCAATTATGCTAAGATGAGTTTCTTGGTTTCCTCAATTAAAAACAAAACAGAGATTGATTCTCACAAAAAAAATAATGAAAAAGATGATGAACTAAGGGAAGCTATAAGATGGTAGTCCAAAATATCATTATAAAGAAGATTAAGCCATAGTCATTTAGCATATTATATAGAATAAGACCTAGAAAATCTCTTCCATTTATAATAACAATCCAATAAAAAGGTATAATGGATTCTCAAATTTGGCTTAATATGGAATCCTTCCAATGGTATCTAAATCAATCTAAACTTTCACTGAACTAATTTTATTCTTAGATAAACAATCATGTGTTTTGGTTTGTCAATAACATTGAAAAACCACACACACACACACACACACACACACACACATTGTATATGAAAATGAAGAAGATGGTAACATATAGATTTTTATAATTTATTTTCCATTAGGTATTGAGATCCCTTGAATAAGTTTCATATGTAGCCAACACTTTCTATCTCAATAGAGGCAATAATCCATTTTAAAATTAAAATGTAAAATGTCTTCTAGAGGACTATGTCTAATATGTCCTCCAATCTAGTATAATTCATATGTAGTCTTTCATATCTATAAGAATCAACAAGTATACTTATTACTTTAATATAATACTTCATATGTATGTATGTATGTATGTATGTATGTATGTGCATGTGTATGTATATATACATATATATGTATATATATATACACACATATATGTGTCTGTATACATAGAAATGTATACATATGTATATATACATATGTACATATACATATAGACATATGTATATATACATATGTACATATACATATATACATATATGTATATACATATATTCATGTATGTATATATGCATGCATGAATACATGCCTACATGTATGTATGCATGTATGTATTTCATTAAGTAAGAAGAGGAGGAATTGCTTCAAATATCAATTCTGTGTGTGTGTGTGTGTATAAAATTGACATTGGAAGCAATTTATCATGTTCTTACTTAACTGCTTGCATATATATTACCATAAAAGATAGCATTATAAATTTTGAATTAGATATGTATGATAATATGTTCCATTATTAAATAGATTATAGAGTCCTCTAATAGCTATCATAACTTAAAACATTTATATAGATTTTTTAATAAACATATGCTCCATTGCTAGAGGAGAGTTTTATAATCTGACAAAATTATTTATAAAAAAATATTCTTAAAAAAGTAATTAGGAAGAATATTGATCTTCATTTGAATTAAGAAAAAAACTTCTAGTTACAAGAACCAAGGGAAGCTATATGATGGTAGTCCAAATTATGATTATAAAGAAGACTAAGCCATAAACATTTAGCAAATTATATAGAAAATGCCTAGAAAATCTCATCCATTTATCATAACAATCCAATAACAAGGTATAATGGATGCTCAAATTTTTCTTAAGATGGAATAATATATAATGAATGATCCAATAACAAGGTATTCTCTGTGTGTGTGTGTGTGTGTGTGTGTGTTTGTACATTTGTGCATGCATGCACATCACACACACACACACACATGTGCGCGCATGCAATATATGAAAATTTAGAGGATGGTAATGTGTGTGTGTGTGTATGTGTATGTGAAAATTAAGATGATGGGAATATATATGTTTTAACAATTCATTTTACATTATATATGTACACACACACACAAACATGTATCGATATACATATGTATATAGTGTTGAGAACATGCATCTCAACCTTGCAATCTTTTTCTGGAAAATTCTAGAATTTGTTTGTGGAAGTTTTCCACTGTTTTATATCTTAGAAAAGAGTATAAAATACCAAAAGGTTCCCTATCCATAATAGAATATAGGAGGGCCATTTGTAGAGCATAGTTAGCTTGTTTTATGAATTTTATGGGGGTCTAAACTAAGAGACAAAATTGTGGATGGAATTACTATTTTAACTTGGTTATTTTTGCATATTGGAAATGTAAATGTCAAAAATGGGTAACATGTGTCATGGTAGTTTTTCCCATGGTTTTGTAAAACCACAAGTGGTTTCCAGGTTATAAAATCACTATAAAAGGAGGGCTTGGGGAGGTGTTTGTGTAATGGAGTTTAGTTTGCAAGACTGGTGCTAGAAGGAGTCTCTTTGAGTTCGAGTTGTGGTGATGCACTCTTGTAAGAACTTGCATTGCAGGTGTATTGTAATCATCTTGGTTTGATAATACATTGTGTAGGTTTTGGAGGGTGGGGTTTTTCTCCTAGAAGGGTTTCCCCATAGTAATCACTGTGTTATGTATTCATTGTTATTTTGATTATGTTATTATGCATTTCTTGAGATCTCTACAATAGTTAGTTGAATTTGCATAATCATCCTCTCAAAGATTAGTGTAGGAAGTGATTCCACACAACTTTTCTTCCTTACAAGTGGTATTAGAGCCTAGCCAATTTTGATTCTATTTGATGGGTACAGGGTTTTTTGAGCTAATCATGGTTTGAGTGGGAGCTTGTGCAGAGTATTTCCTTTCTATGTTGGGGAGAATTAATGTTGAAAAGTTTTCTAGAACAAACTTTGAGATGTGGAAGCCGAAGACGCAAGATCTATTGACTGATTATGATCTATAGAATGTGATTAATGAGAACAATTTGAGGCCCACAGATCTGACTTTAGCTACAAAATATGATGTAATAGACAAAAAATCTGAAGGTCTCATTAGATTGTGTCTTACAAACTCAATTTTGATTAATTTCCATGAAGAACCTAGCACAAAGAAGCTTTGGAAAAAGCTAAGCAAGATCTATCAAGCGAAATCACTTGTGAACAAGATTTTCTTAAGGAAGAAGCTATATTCCTTAAGAATGGAAGAAGGTGGGTGAATTTTTGAGCATTTCGAAAGCTTTAATATGTTGGTGACTTATTTAACCTTAGTAGGGGTGCCAATGGATGAAGAAGAAACATGTCAAATCTTGCTATGTTCATTGCCAGACTCATGGGATAGTCTTGTGATGGCTATAGGGAGCACTTCAGTTGTCTTGAACATGGAGGATGTTGTTGGTTCTCTACTTCCCGAGGAGATGAGAAGGAAGGTCTCTTTGAATGCTAGAGAGGGTTTGAGTGTTTGAGGAAGACCAAAATAAAGTGGCAAGAACAAAAAGTAGCATGGCCATTCTTGTTAGAATTCTTTTAGAATAACTGAGAGGGGGGGGGGTAAATCAGTTATTCAAGGTCCAATAATGTCCAATACAATTTTTTTTAATAAAATGGGGGTGAATCAAAAGTACTAGCCTTTTTACTTTTCTTGTCAAATCCTTAATGGTATATAATTGAAATTATCATGCATGCAATTAAACATTAAGCAATCATGAAAAGTAAATATACATCACCACATAACACTTGAGATTTTGGTGACCCAGAAACCCTCCAGGAACAAGAAGGTATAACTGGGGTGGATATGACACCGACAAAATTATTGTGCAATTGATTTCAACCAATTCTGATGGTATGCCCTATTAAAGGCTTTACACACTGTCAGATGTGACCATGTTAAAGGATTTCTACACCCTGTTAGGAGTGTGCCGTATTAGAGGACTTAAGAACATTCAACTTAGAATGCCACCATGTTAAAGGAATTACATAGAGCTATTAGGCCCACCCAAGTCCATGGGATTTATAGTCACCTTCTCAAAAGAATCATTTATCCCTCTCTAAGGATCTGCTATCCTTCTCCTGAGGATCTCTTATCCTTCTCCTGGGGATCTTTTATCCTTTTCTTGAGGCTTATCCACCTAGCTATTAAGCTAACCTAGCAATGTAGGATTTCAATGTCTAATAGAATGGTAAGAAAGTATTAGAAAGGTTTTGACTTGATAAATATTGCAACTCTAACCTTACAAATTTTAGATCACTCTTCAGTTCTTTTCTTCGCACTCATTATGCCAATGTACTCTAATGTCACTTGATCAACTTAGAGTCTTGATGCTTTGTGCTTACTCCTCACCGTGTCCTCTTCTTGATACTTCACACTAGCCTTCTCTTGGCTTCTTCACATGACCACACTTATGACCAACTCACTCACACTCTCGATCTCTAACATATAACTCCTTATAAAGAAGTTCTATTCTTCATTTTCTGCTCAAGTCTTCTCACTTATCAATTTGAATTGATTTTTGAAATTATTTTCCCTCCAAATTGTTTCTTCTAGAAAATTCATCAGTATTCGCCTTGAATTGGTTTGCATGGTTTACATAAAATTCTATGACATCTAATCATCATCCTTATCATCGAACTAATTCACAAAATTCAATGTAACAAATTTATCATTACTGATTTGGCAATTCTTTTGACTTAACAAATAATGCAACAAGTTGGCATCATTGGTTCACTGATGCTCGACATCCTTTGTAGTTTTTGATTTACTCAGCACCTGAAGCTTTCCTATATTTCTTGGCTTCTACTATTTTCTTGAATCACTCAACTTCTATTTACTCTATAGTGCTCGACTCCTGTTGGATCCTGAGTTACTCGACACATGTTGAATACTGCATAGCTCGACATATGAACATCTTTGTTACTCGACATATACAATTTTCTAGATCACTTAGTACCTGAATGATTATTTATTTGCTCGGCATCCATTGCCTTTTTCTAATGTTTGGCACCTGAAGGAATTTTCTCAACATCCACTACCTTTTTCTGATGCTCGGCACCTAAAGGATTGCTCGGCACTCACAGATGAACTTAGTTAGTCTTTGCAAAAGGTTTAGTCAAACCTTACATTTTGTAGTGTCCACTTTCTGTGTCTTAAAGTATGTCATTAATACATGATTTCATCATTTTCTTAGTCGATCCTTATACTTCATTACAACATCATAACTTCAACCTTTCTCTAGGTGTTCTAGTTACATCTTGTTGATTAACTCCTCCTTGTCAATCAACTAAGTGATAGTATTTGGATCACGTAAGTAGTTTAATTCCTGTAGTTAGCAAGTTTTACATCAATGACAAAACAATGATTGAAAGCATTCTTTATCAATTCCATCATTCTTCATTCAAATATCTTTTCAATCATTTTCAACAATCTCCCTCTTTGGCATTCATGAAAAATCAAACTGATCAATTGTTCAACTTAGTTGCCACCAAAATTATATACTAGACAAAAAACTTGTTGTCATTGTATATGAGCAATGTTAGTATGCTAATAGAAACCAAATTTAAATAAAGCTTCTACAAACTAAAAAAAATTCATAAACTTCAAGATAGACTAAGATGAGCTTTCAATTGAGAATATGAGGCATTAATTGGCTCTCTCAATGAGAAGCTCTCTTGTTGAGTGGCTTTGTCTAAATAGATAGGATGTATGCTCAAGCTTCTGCTTCAAAAAGGGCTTCAAATGGAGTTGGAATTTGGGTGTGAGTGTATAGTTTTGATGTAAAATGGCTTCTTAAAATGGCATTATGACTTTACTTCGTGGATTGTGTTCTTTTGCAAAGGGGAAGGATCCAATTTATAGGCAAGAGGCTTGAAGGATTGAGGGATAAGATGCAAGGATGGGGAAAAGCTCATGGAGGGCTCAGATTGCATGAGAGGAGAGCACATGGATTGTGCTTCCTTACAGCCAATCAAGGAGTGACACATGTCATAGGGTGAGAGGATGGAGAAAAGGGTAAGGATGAGTCAAAAAAAGAGGCTCACGGGATAAAATCTTCATAAAGACCCTCATAATGGCTTGTAAGAGCAATGAAAGGGCTTGGAAGAGTTATTTACGGTCTAGTGGGCTTCATAAAGTTTTATGGTTGGGATATTTTGAGGAAGATGAGAGGAATTTTGACTTGGGCTTGATTAGGAAGGTTTTAAGCTTGCTTAGGATTGTGCAAATGATTAGAGGATGGATTAGGATGGTTTAGGATTAGCTTAGGGATAGGCAAGTGGATAGCATTTAATAAGGGTGGGTGAGGAGGATATATTTGTTAACTTTGGCTTGGGTTACTAAGTCTTAACCTATGTTTAGGGAATGTGACAAGGTTAGGAGGGGAGTAGGATTAGGTTTAAAGACTTCTTCTAGAAGATTCTAGACTTTGGATGAGGATGAAGACTTTCTAGAATAGTCGAGAATCTCCTAAGATGAGGATAGATACTTTCTAGAAGAGTCTAGAACTTCTTAGGATGAGGATAAATTAGATTTTTAGGAAATAAATAAAGTTTATTTATTTGAAGGGTTTGGGTTGAGGAGATATTTATTAAATTTTTTTTACATAAACATTAGGATTAATATTTAATCTCAATTAAATATTTTGAGTTGGGATTGGGAGTAGGAAATGATGGGACTAGCCTTTAATCAAAATTAAAGAAGGATTAGAAGATTTTGGAAGAGGTTAGTGGTCTTAAAGAAATTGGCCAAGTTTTGGGCAAAAAAAAAAAATTTATATTTATTTTGGGGTTTTTGGTCAATTTATTAATTAAACAATTAATAAATAAGGAAATAATGTTTAAATAAGATTTAAACATTTTTGGGAGGGATTCTTTAATTAAATATTTTTAGTTAAGATAAAGGGATTTAATGACATAAAAATAAATAAATTAATTAAATAAATAAATTAATAATAAATGATGATGTCATCAAGAATTTTCTCAGAAAATAATAATATTTTATTTTCTAAAGGATTTAGGTGTCTATATTTTGCCCCTCTTTGATGTGATGCCGCAAGTGGCATGGCATCAAAGATAAGAAAATAAGATGCCCAAGGCTAGAGCAGAAGAGGAGAGAATGGACTACGAGATGCCCCCTCAAGAAGGCGGCAGGGAGAGAAAGCGAGGCTCGACGGCTTCTTGAAAAGTACAAGAATCTGAGATGAGCAAGGAGACTTAGATTGGCATTAGAGAAGAGGTTTAGTTAGCTCAAACTCTCACTATGGGAGAATGATAAAGGGAGAATCAGAGGCAAAAGAGGAAGCAAGCTTAAGATCTCAGGGATTGTAGAGGATGAAGGAGTGGAGTGCTATAAAAAGGAATCCAGGATAGGGAGATGGATGATGGGATGATAAAGCCAATGCCATAGGATTTCAAATAGTCAGATTGGCAGAAGATGGGTTTCAAAGATCCCTAGGACTAGGATTGTGGAGCTCAAAAGATGAGGCTTTGGTGGATTGATTGGATTGGTGGATCCCTAAGACTAGGATTGTGGATCCCTAAAGCTAAAAGTGTAGATTGATTCAAAGAGATACTGATGCATAAGCTGGGGAAGCAGAGATAGATGCTGGATATGGAAGGGATAATGGAGATGAAGGGAAACCATTGAAGCTTTTTTTAGTAGGGGGATACTTCAAAGAGAAGTACCACCATGTAGTTGAGCACTAGATTTTCTATAGGACTGTTGGTTAATTGTCAAGGCTACCAAGAACATCAAGGCCTTTTCACCAACTATCCAGAGGACTGATAGACACACTCAAAATAAACATGCAAGGATCGCCCCAGCATCACACATGAATCCCAGAAGAAGCAGTGTGGAATCGACACTGGGTAACCCACAAGTAGAAAAGAAAAACAAACAAAAAACTTGATCAAGACCTTATGCTCAGATTGCCCCATTCATAGTATATCATGATATGAAAGATCATGGTAACCTTGAGGAGGGAACAAGGAGATTTCTTGGGAAAGATACTTCAAGACCCAAAATGGAAGATTCCAAATCAAAAGAAAGAGAAAATCTAAAAGAAAATCATTTTCCAATGAGATGGTTAGGATGAGGTACTAATGGAAAAAGATCAGACATGTGGAAGGCTATATCCTACAAGGATCTATCAGAGAGCACCTAAGCTGATAGATTTTGGATGAGTGATGCATCTAGCAAGCTGAACTAAGAAGAATAACACTTTGGTGACATGACATCTAGCTAAAGGATGCATTGGAATAGCTAACCAAGGGTTGTGCGATGTGTGCAAGATGCTGATCAAGGAGGAACTGAAACAAAAGCTGGATAGATACAATAGTACTAAGTTAAAGAGAATGTACAAGCTGATGGACCAAGATATGTTACAAATGTACAAGGTTGTTCATGTTTTGGTTTTTGTGAGATGGAAATGTTCATGAAGGGTGGGATGTCTGCAATAGTTGATAGGCGGATAGGTAGATGGTTTGCAAAAAGCTTAAGAAAAATGGGATTCTTTTTGTGCATGTGATAGGATACAAGCTAGGATACAAGATTTGGCATATAATACAAGCTAGAATATGGTACAAGCTTTGGACAAGATTTGGATATACAAGCTATGATACAAGGGATGATACAAGATTTACAAGCTAGGGTACAAGATTTACAAGCTGAGGTACAAGATTTACAAGTTGTACAAGAGGTATTTACAAGCTTCATTAGATGTTGGATATTTGGTTGGAACACCAAGGGAACAAGTAGCTGTTTTATGGGATGGTGAGTGGATGGATGAGGGATAGGATAGTGATAGATAATGGATTAGTCTTAGTACACAAGGCACTTGAATGACTAGATTTTCACCAAGGTACCTATCCAAGGCACTTGAATTGCCAAGTTTTCACCATCGGACGCTTATTTCTATTTACTATTTTTTTTTTTTTTTTTTATTGTATTTTCAAAAGCTGGGTATACCAAGGATCTTCAAGAATAGAACTTCTTGAGATGAATGATGTTAGTAGGATCATTCAAGAGTTCTCCTTCCAATGTAGATAGCTGATAGGCTTCGGAGCCAAAGGAGGTAGTGATAACATAAGGACCAAGCCATGTAGGTTCAAACTTACCTTTCTTTTCTCGATCTACTTGGACTTTCATGTTTTCTTTGAGGACCATGTCGCCTAGCTGAAAGTGTCATGGAAGTACCTTCTTGTTGAAATTCCTTTTGAGATGAGTTTGGTAGACTGTGAGATGATCATAGGTTTGTTGTCGCTTCTCGTCTAAGAGATCTAGCTGGGTGAGTCTAGCTACTCTTTATTCTTCATCTGATATTTTCCCTTGCAAAGATATGTGCAAGGAGGGAAGTCCAACCTCTATAGGTAGTACCGCTTTGACACCATAGACTAGGGAGTATGGAGTTGTGCCTGTTGATGTACGGAAGGAAGTTCAATAAGCCCATAGGGAAAGATTAATCTGTAGGTGCCAATCGCGGCCAGAATCATTGACAACTTTCTTTAGAATTTTGAGGAGGGTTTTATTAGTTGCCTCTACCTGGCCGTTACCTTATGGTAAATATGGGCTAGAAAAGTGGTGATGGATGTGGAGGGTGTATATGAGCAAATGTTAGTATGCTAATAGAAACCAAATTTAAATAAAGCTTCTACAAACTAAACAAAATTCATAAACTTCAAGATAGACTAAGATGAGCTCTCAATTAAGAATATGAGCTATTAATGGGCTCTCTCAATAAGAATTTCTCTTGTTCAGTGGCTTTGTCTAAATAGATAGGATGTATGCTCAAGCTTATGTTTCAAAAAGGGCTTCAAATGGAGTTGGAATTTGGGTGTGAGTGTATGGTTTTGATATAAAATGGCTTCTTAAAATGGCATTATGACTTTACTTCATGCATTATGTTGTTTTACAAAGGGGAAGGATCCAATTTATGGGCAAGAGGCTTGAGGGATTGAGGGCTAAGATGCAAGGATGGGAAAAAGCTCATGGAGGGCTCAGATTGCATGAGAGGAGACCACATGGATTGTGCTTCCTTACAACCAATCAGGGAGTGACACATATCATAGGGTGAGATAATGGAGGGAAGGGGAAGGATGAGTTAGAAAAGGAGGCTCAAGGGATAAAATATTCATAAAGACCCTCATAATAACTTGTAAGAGCAATAAAAGGGCTTGGAAGAGTCATTTATGGCCTAGTGGACTTCATAAAGTTTTATGGTTGAGATATTTTGAGGGAGATGAGAGAAATTTCGACTTGGGCTTGATTAGGAGGGTTTTAAGCTTTCTTATGATTGTGCAAATGATTAGAGGATGGATTAGGATGGTTTAGGATTAGCTTAGGGATAGGCAAGTGGATGGCATTTAATGAGGGTGGGTGAAGGAGGAGATATTTGTTAACTTTGGCTTGGGTTAGTAAGTTTTAACCCATGTTTAGGGAATGTGACAAGGTTAGGAGAGGATTAGAATTAGGTTTAAAGACATCTTCTAGAAGAGTCTAGACTTTGCATGAGGATAAAGACTTTCTAGAATAGTCTAGAATTTCTGAGGATGAGGATGAAGACTTTCTAGAAGAGTCTAGAACTTCTTAGGATGAGGATAAATTAGATTTTAGGAAATAAATAAAGTTTTATTTATTTGAAGGGTTTGGGTTGAGGAGATATTTATTAAAACTTTTTTAATAAACATGAGAATTAATATTTAATCTTAATAAAATATTTTGAGTTGGGATTAGGGGTAGGAAATGATGGGATTAGCCTTTAATCAAAATTAAAGAAGGATTAGAAGATTTTGGAAGAGGTTAGTGGTCTTAAGGAAATTGGCCAAGTTTTGGGCAAAAAATAAATTTTTTATTTATTTTGGGTTTTTTGGTCAATTTATTAATTAAATAATTAATAAATAAGGAAATAATGTTTAAATGAGATTTAAACATTTTTTGGAGGGATTCCTTAATTAAATATTTTTAATTAAGGTAAAGGGATTTAATGGCATAAAAATAAATAAATAAATTAAATAATTAATTAATTAATAAATGATGATGTCATTAGGAATTTTTCAGAAAATAAAAATACTTTATTTTCTAAAAGTTTTTAGGTGTCTACATTTTGCCCCTCTTTGATGTGATGCTACAAGTGGCATGGCATCAAAGATAAAAATAATAATTTGTCCAAGGCTAGAGCAGAAGTGGAGAGAATGGACTGTAAGATGCCCCCTCAAGAAGGTGGCGGGGAGAGAAAGCGAGGCTTGATGGCTTCTTGAAAAGTACAAGAATCTCAAATGAGCAAGGAAACTCAGATTGGCAAAGAGAAGGGGCTAAATTAGCTCAAACTCTCACTATGGGAGAATGATAAAGGAGAATCAGATGCACAAGAGGAAGCAAGCTTAAGACTTTTGGGAAGGTGGAGGATGAAGGAGCGGAGTGCTATAAAAAGGAATCCAGGATAGGGAGATGGATGAGGGGATTATAAAGCTGATGTAATAGGATTTCCAAGAGTTAGATTGGTGGAAGATGAGTTTTGGAGATCCCTAGGACTATGATTGTGGATCTCAAAAGATGAGGCTTGGTGGATTGATTTGGATTGGTGGATCCCTAAGACTAGGATTGTGGATCCCTAAAGCTAAAGGTGAGGAGTGATTCAAAGAGATACTGATGCATAAGCTGGGTAAGGAGAGACAGATGTTGGATATGGATGGGAGATAATGGAGATGAAGGAAAACCATTGAAGCTTTTTGAGCGGGGGGATACTTCAAAGAGAAGTACCACCATGTAATTGAGCACTAGATTTGCTATAGGACTGTTGGTTAATTGCCAAGGTTACCAAGAACATCAAGGCCTTTTCACCAACTATCTAGAGGACTGACAAACTGACTCAAAACAAACACACAAGGATTGCCCCAGTATCACACATGAATCCCAGAGGAAGAAGTGTGGAAACGACACTGGGTAACCCACAAGTAGAAAAGAAAACAAGCAAAAGACATGAGCAAGACCTTACACTCTGATTGCCCCATTTGCAGTATACCATGATATGGAAGATCATGGCAACCTTGAGGAGGGAACAAGGAGATTGCTTGGAAAAGATATTTCAAGACCCAACAGGGAAGAGTCCAAATCAAAAGAAAGCAAAAATCCAAAAGAGAACTGTTTGCCAAAGAGATGGGTAGGACGAGGTACTAACGGACCAAGATCAGACATAAGGAAAGCTATATCCTGCAAGGACCTATCAGAGAGCACCTAAGATGGTGGATTTGGATGAGTGATGTGTCTGGCAAGCTAAACTAAGAAAGATAATACTTTGGTGATAGGAAATCTAGCTAAAGGATGCATTGGAATAGCTAACCAAGATGTGCGATGGGTGCAAGATGCTGATCAAGGACGAACTGACACAAAAGCTAGATAGATACAATGGTACTAAGCTAAAGAGGATGTACAAGCTGACGGACCAAGATATTTACAAGCTGAAGCTGACCAAGATAGTTGCAAGTAGGCAAAAGCTCAGGATGATAGGATAGCGAGATGGTTCGATGTTGTGCAAGATGCAAAAGCTAAGGGTGGGGTGATAGCAAAAGATATGGATTTGGCAGGATGCATCCAATGATGATGAGAGATTTTGTGACCAAGGATAGCTAGAGGAGCAGGATGAGATGGTTGGATAGGATGGTAGATATCTAGGTTTATGATGGATATAAAGAGATGACATTGGGTTTGCATGAGGATAGCCTAGAGCTAGATACCAATGGCAAAGGAGGATGGACAAGACAAGATCTCCAAGGAATATAGTGCCCCCAATCAGAAGATAACATGCGAAAGGAGGTCTTATGATGGATGTGATAGGATTGAAGCTAGGATGGAAAAAGTTAAAGGGGCTAGGGAGATGGATGATAGCTAGTATGGTTGGCTGAAGCTACAGGAGATAAGTGGATGGTGTGAGATGGAAGATGGAGTGTGGAGGATAGGTGGATAGATTGGAAGATGGAGTTGGATGTCAAGAGAAGACCAAAAGCATGAGGGTGATAGGCTAAGCTGGGGATGGCAGGATTATGCATGATGCTTGTTTGCCAAGTTTTCATCATGGTAATTGTCCAAGCCGCTTGAATTGCCAAGTTTTCACTAGTGGACGCTTTATTTTCTTTTTCTTTTTTTTTTGACTTTTTGACTTTGGACTTAGCTGGAATGACTTTGGCTTTCTTCAGCTATTTTGGCTCATAGATGTTGGTACGATGGATGAAAAATTATTGGATTAAACAAGTGGAATGGTGGGTGGGAATTTGACAGATAATGGATGCGAAGACATAAGACTTGTGGGTAAATGGATGAGGAAAATAGAAAGATCATCATTGGCACACACCTTGAGAGGTGATAAAGTAGTGTGAAAGATAGTTTTGAGTGAGGTTGAGGAGAAAATGGAGGAAGAGAAAAAGAAGGACTAAAAGTAGAGTTGGAAGATGGAGGATGGGAAATTTAGGATAAGAAGCATATGGACTAAAAGTGGATTGGGGGGATGAAGGATGCTTATATGGGGATTTGGATGAAGGATGGATGGATGAGGCTTTTTGAGTAGCATGAATGGATGCCAATTGAGATTTTTATTTGATATGCATTTCTTTTATGAGCATCTTGGGTATCCACATGATTTTTGACTTTTTTAGCTTGGGCTTTTGTGGCCTCTTGACTTTTTCTTTGATTGGGATTAAATATTTCTTTTTTGAACATGTATTTTAGAAGGGACATGTTGAGACTTGGATTTTTGTGGATTTTTGGATTTATGCTTTTGTATTTTGGCATCCAATATGCTTCTATTAGCCATGGGATGGGAACAAGAGCATGGAGGAGATGGAGGGATAATTGATGGAGTGATAGGGTTTAAAGGTTGGAAGGGATTCAAGGGTGAGTGCCTTTGATGATCTAGCTAGTGGATTTCAGGGGATGGAGGGATAGATTGGAACATAGGATATGGATGGATATAATTGCCCAAAATGGATGGAGGGAAGGAAGGATATGGGCCCAAAATAGATGGAAACAGGGAAGGTGTAGGTCCCAAAATAGATGGAGGGGATAAAGGATTCATATTAGGTATGTAAGGACCCAAAATGGATGGAAAGGGTGTGGGATTTAGATAAGGGATATATGGACCCAAAATGGAGGGTTGGAGATAAGGAGTAGGATGAGGGCCCAAAATAGATGCGGAATAAGATGGATGGGAACTTTGGGGTGGAGATGGAAGGACTTGGGACCATGCAGGAATAGCAGGGATACCAACATCTAAAAATACATTTTCATTTCTTTTTTCAATATGATGTTCATTATTTGGAACACAAGATGTCAGTCCATTACTAGCTGAAGGAGTTGGAGCTTCGGATATGATAATTAGTTCTTTTTCGATGGATCTATCATCATGGATTATGGGAGATGTATGATCATGAAGCAGAGGAGATGGGAGGATAGGATCTTGAGTTGGGTGGGCTGAGGGAAAGGGATCTTGAGATGGAGTAAGTAAGATGGTAGGATTTAGATATGGAGGGGATGGTAAAAGTGGATCATGTAGGGGAATAAGTGGGATGGCAAGATCTGCTATTCTGTCGGAGGATATTTCAACATGCTTTTGGACAAGATCTTGACAAGAATGGATGGGAGTGGATGCATGAGGTTCATTATATGGGATTTGGATAATGCTTGGAGGAGGAGATGTGGATGGGATTTGGAGCGATTCGATGGGTGGTGGGATTTTGATGCTTGTGGGAAGTGGAAGGATTTTAAGAAGTTTGATGGATGGTATGGGAATGGTAGCTATGGGAGATGGAGGTGATATTATAGATGGGGAAGCTTCATTACTGACTACTTCACATGGTTGGATTAGATGACATGGCTTATCGACTATTGGAGGCAGCTTTTCTTTTATTTCCTCTAGGAGATTTCTTGGAGACTCATGTGTCAGAGGTGGAGGTGGATTGAAAGGAATAGCTAGTGTGATGGGGGTGGAAGATTGGAAGCTTGTTTGATTGGGTGATGGAGGAGAAGCTGGGATATCAGATGGCATGACTAGATAGTTTGGAAGAATATGTGGATTTTGGGAGATGCTTGGGGGAATGTTTCTAAGGCTTTCAATATACTCATCATAGTCAACAAGATTTTCATCATCATTGGAATAGGAGGTTGTGGGAGCAAGGACAATACGACCGAACACATCATGATAGGTTTTGGATTTCACATTTTGATGATGAGTCGGATGGGGATAGGGCCTTGCATATGGATGAACACGGACGCTCGTGGTTGGATTTGGATTAAACACAGATTTTGGATTGGCTGATGAAGGATTTCCTAGGGAGAGTCAAAGTTGTATGACAGACCTAAGGAGGATTGGTTGGAGATTTTTGGCTTTCCTGTGGATGGAAGACTTCAAGGGCATGCTATCAAAAAGTGAGTTTTTCTTTCCTATGCACTGGAATGGTGGAGATTGTGTCAACTTAAGGATAGACTAATGATCCTATGGGCATGACACGAGATTGAACACTTGTGGATCCCAACCTTTAGCTCAAGGTGATGAGGGATAACAAGTGACAAAGCTAGATTACCCTAGACAAAGCTCTGTCAAAGGGATAACCTTGGTGAGGCTGGTGGATTGGTCAGATTGATTGGATAGAAAATTCTAGTAGAATGACAACAACTCTCTAAAGGCTTGGTTGTGATTTTGGATTGGGTTGCTAGCTAGCTGGGGGGGGGGGATAATTTGGAGAGACTTTAGATTTGGTATTGTTCTAAAGCAAGGAACTAGATAGATTCGGTTGTAGTAGGGGAGCTTGGATGATTTTCTGATGAGGCAGTGAATACGCCAAGTATGCCTTGAGCTGGGAGATTTCTATTTTTTTGGGATTTTGACAAAATTTGGCAAACATTCATTCAAAAGCTATGAACAAACAAGCAAACAAAATTTTGGAGCAAGCACGTCAAACACATCAACATCCTAGGAAGCTTTCTACAAGGATGACATTTTTTATAGCTAGGGAGTCCTCGATATACGCAAGGTAGGTGAGGCCCAAATCCGTAGATGAAACCAAAAAGATGTCACACAACCGAGAGGAGTGGTAACCCACTTCTCCTCTTTCACTTCTCAAGGGTATAAAGTTCCTTGACGCTTAGCCTGAGTGACAAAATTTTGATTCCAAGAGAGGTGTCTTTGGATTCACCTCACAATTTTTATACTCCGCCAGAATGTTGGAGTTGAGGTTGTCCCAACGGGTGATGAAATCCCCAAGCAGGCCTCCTAAAAAGTGTAAAACAGGACCACATACATGATCTTGGGCTTCAAAAGACATACATTTATTCCAATTGATGATTTAGATTTTGTAAGCTATGATTAAAGACACTTGTGATTATGGCATACAATGTTCATTCCAATTTGATAGCATCGTCAGCATAATGAAAATCAAGAGATCGTCAACATAAGAAATGAAAGTGTCATTGAAATTGCATCCAAACCATACAATGTTCATTGATTGTTAGGCATTCAAGATTGAGTGTGAGTTTTTTTTAAGCCCAAAACAAAGATGTGTGAAAGTTGATTGCCAAGCGCGCACCCAGAGGTCCTCCACGTCAAGATTTGTCCAATTTTTATGCCTAAATGAAGTGTGAGTGAGATTAATGTGCATTCAAAGAATTTTCTAACTTAGAAAAACCACTAAAGACCCAAGTGAGTGGAGTTTGATCTTTGTGGATCACTTAACACCCTCTTAGGTAGACCCATCTCCATAGATGGCACTGAGATTACAACCAATGGTTAAATTGATGGGTGATTAAAGAGGGTGAGTCCAACTACAAACTTACTCAAAGCGTCTTTATTAGTTTTTATAACTTAGAAGATTTCAAAAATGTGGATTCTTCTTATGCTCCAAAAGATGATTATTTGATCTATGGCATTCAAGATTGGATTTTTTGTTTTAATCATGCATTCATTAAAAAAACAAATTTGATTTTAATCCATGGCACTCAAGAGTGATTTTAGCAACATGCATTCAAAGACAAGTGATTAAACATTCAAGTTTTTTCCTTTGAGCATTCAAGATTGAGATTTTGTGTGTTGTTTTAAGAACTTTGAAGTTCTTTCTTTTAACCTTAGATCATTCAAGATTATTTTGGACTGAAAAGTGAAAATGACTCTTTGGACTTTGGTTTTCATTCAAGATTTTGTGTTCTAGTTTGCATATTTTCAGCCCAAAAATGATATTCCTAGATTGTTTTGATGCATGAAAAACCTAAGAAAAATTCAAGATTTTGCAACAAGACATTTGTTTGGAACAAATAACAAAGCTTTTAGGACAATTTTTGGCAACCATTTACAACTCTTACTTTTCATGAGACTTTTAAAAGAACTTTAAAATATTTGCAAATGAGGTTCATTTTATCCTTGATTGATGCTTTGAGTTTGATTTAGATTTTAGTGTGCACTTAGTGTTGATTTTGAACCTTTTGAAATGGAAACTTGAAGTTCTTTTTAAATTTTCAAAAATGAAGTGTTCCTAACTTTGCATGAATGCATCTAAAACCTTGATGTTGCAAGGATGCAAATAATTGGATTGGTTTAGTTTCAGTTTTTAAAAGATTTTTTTTTTTGCAAATTTTTAATTTTTAATTCATTTAAGTATGATTTAGGGGTTCATTTTAAGCACTAAAAAGAAGTGTGTATGATTTTGCTTCCTTAAAAAAAAAATGGCCAAGATCTCCCACAAGAAGAAGTAGATGGAATAAGAAGAATATAGAAAAGAAGAGGAAGAAGAATTCCAAGTGCTTTGTCCACCTATAAGCTTGAAAAATATGCAAACACTATGAGATAGACTATGAGTTCCTTTGTCTTCTTCATGCTCATGTGGACCTACAAAACTAATTTATACAATCCTACCAATCATAAAAACAAGTAAAATTAGCCAAAATTAGCAAATGACATATAAAACTTGACTAAAAAAGCTAATGAAGATGACCCATGCGGGGTCCCACCAGGCTTGCCAAAATGTATAAGAGAAAATTTTAGTATGCTAATAGAAACCAAATTTAAATAAAGCTTCTACAAACTTAAAAAAATTCATAAACTTCAAGATAGACTAAGATGAGCTCTCAATTAAGAATATGAGCCATTAATGGGCTCTCTCAATAAGAAGCTCTCTTGTTGAGTGGCTTTGTCTAAATAGATAGGATGTATAATCAATCTTATGCTTCAAAAAGGGCTTCAAATGGAGTTGGAATTTGGGTGTGAGTGTATAGTTTTGATGTAAAATGGCTTCTTAAAATGGCATTATAACTTTACTTCATGGATTGTGTTGTTTTGCAAAGGGGAACGATCCAATATATAGGCAAGAGGCTTGAGGGATTGAGGGCTAAGATGCAAGGATGGGGAAAAGCTCATGGAGGGCTCAGATTGCATGAGAGGAGAGCACGTGGATTGTGCTTCCTTACAGCCAATCAAGGAGTGACACATGTCATAGGGTGAGAGGATGGAGGAAAGAGGAAGGATGAGTCAACAAAGGAGGCTTAAGGGATAAAATCTTCATAAAGACCCTCATAATGACCTGTACGAGCAATAAAAGGGCTCAGAAGAGTCATTTATGGCCTAGTGGACTTCATAAAGTTTTATGGTTGAGATATTTTGAGGGAGATGAGAGCAATTTCGACTTGGGCTTGATTAGGAGGGTTTTAAGCTTGCTTAGAATTGTGCAAATGATTAGAGGATGGATTAGCATGGTTTAGGATTAGCTTAGGGATAGGCAAGTGGATGGCATTTAATGGGGGTGGGTGAAGGAGGAGATAACTTGGGTTAGTAAGTTTTAACCCATGTCTAGGGAATGTGACAAGGTTAGGAGAGGATTAGGATTAGGTTTAAAGACATCTTCTAGAAGAGTCTAGACTTTGGATGAGGATAAAGACTTTCTAGAATAGTCTAAAATTTCCTAGGATGAGGATGAAGACTTTCTAGAAGAGTCTAGAACTTCTTAGGATGAGGATAAATTAGATTTTTTGAAATAAATAAAGTTTTATTTATTTCAAGGATTTGGGTTGAGGAGATATTTATTAAAACTTTTTTAATAAACATGAGGATTAATATTTAATCTTAATTAAATATTTTGAGTTGGGATTAGGTGTAGGAAATGATGGGATTATCCTTAATCAAAATTAAAGAAGGATTAGAAGATTTTGGAAGAGGTTAGTGGTCTTGAGGAAATTGGCCAAGTTTTGGGCAAAAAATAAATTTTTTATTTATTTTGGGTTTTTTTGGTCAATTTATTAATTAAATAATTAATAAATAAGAAAATAATGTTTGAATAAGATTTAAACATTTTTTGGAGGGATTCCTTAATTAAATATTTTTAATTAAGGTAAAGGGATTTAATGGCATAAAAATAAATAAATTAATTAAATAATTAATTAATTAATAAATGATGATGTCATTAGGAATTTTTTAGAAAATAAAAATACTTTATTTTCTAAAGATTTTTAGGTGTCTATAGAGGGAAGTACACAATTGTTCCATGTTGAGATTTTCAAAGTTACCTCTGTGGTCGGTGAAGATGGTGGATGGGATGCAGAAGTAGCAAATAATGTGGTACAAGATGAACTTGGAGACCTAAACTCCTGTAGCTGAGACTAGGCGGACTTCTTCCATCTACTTAGTGAAATAGTCTATAACTGTTATTATCCATTTATGTCCATCAGATGAGAGAGGTGTGAAAGTTCCAACTAAATCAAGGCCCCAACAAGAGAAAGGCCAAGGTGGTGCAATAGGCTATAGATCTTGTGCTAGAGCATGCACAAGATTTGCATACTATTGAAATGGGAGACACTTTTTGCCAAAGTCACAGGAGTCTTCTTCAATGGTAGGCCAATAGTAGCCTGCTCTAAGGATTTTTCATGCGAGGACAATACCACTCGTGTGGGCACCGCAAAGTCCAAAGTGTACTTCTTTTAACGCCATCGCAGCCTCATTTTCATCTAAACATCGAGAGAGAGTATCATGATAACCCCAACAATATAGGGTATTTGCTATGATAACATAGCGGGATGATTTTTGGATGAGGTTTTGGCATTGGGTACGTGTGAGGTGTGGGGAGATGATACCATCTTTAAGGTAAGCGTAAATCTCATGGTACCAAGGGGATTAGGGACCAACCAAGATACAAACACAGTTTGAGTCATCATTCGCATAGGTAGGTGCGAGGAGCTACTCTACTAAAAACTCATACTATATAACCGCCTGGGAAATTTCCAAGAGCAAGCCGATAGTAGCCATAGCATCTACTGCTTTGTTCTGCATTCGAGGCACTTGTGTAAACTGAAGCTTTGTAAAATGTTGGGTTAGCTGATCAACTAGCTCTTTGTAGGGTAATAGATTTTCATCTTTGGTTTGATATTCATTTAGGGCTTTCTTGATGATGAGTTGAGAATCGCCAAAGATTTGTAACTTAGTGATGTTCCATTCTGTAGCTATCTTTAATCCCGCTATGAGAGCCTCATATTCAGCTATATTGTTGGTGCTAGGGAATTGTAGCTTGAAGGCTTTTGGAATGTAATCTCCTTGAGGTGTGACCAACAATATTCTTTGCCCTAATCCATGAGATGTATATGAGCCATCAAAATAAAGTTTCCATGGGGGTTGTTCTTCAATTAGATAGATATGCTCATCTATAAATTCTATGATCAAAGGATATGTATCTACTAGAGGTACATCAACTAGGTGATCTGTTATAGCTTGCCCTTTGATTTTATTTCTATCTGCATACTAGATGTCAAATTCGATAAGGAGCATAACCCATTTGGCCAAATAGCCTATAAGTGTTGTTCTGGAGAGCATATACTTGAGAGGGTCGATCTTGGAGACTAGTTTGATGGTATGACTTAGCATGTAGTGGCGAGGCTTTTGATTTGAGAAAACAAATGCCAACCAAGATTTTTCCATAGGAGTATAATTGAGTTCATAACCAACTAGGGTTCTACTGATGTAGTAGATGACTCTTTCTCTGTCGTAGTCATCAAGCTATGCTAGAAGTGCCCCAGGAGCAATAGGCATTGCTAATATGTACAAGGTCAAGGGACAACCAAGAACTGGTGGAACCAAGATAGGGGGATTGATGAGATACTACTTGAGATGATTGAAGCTATGTTGACATAAAAGATCCCACTTAAAGTTTTCATCCTTCTTCAATAAATGTGCAAATGGCGTACACTTATCTGCAAGCTGGGAGATGAAGCGTCGAATGGATTGAAGCTTTCCCTGAAGAGTGTGAAGATAGGCTTGACCTTCTTGGGGTCGATATCTATACCTCATTTAGAAACTATAAAGCCTAGAAGCTTGCTAGATGTGACCCCAAAGACACATTTCTTGGGATTCAGCATGAGATGATATTTGGCTAACCTATCAAAGACTTTCTCTAGGTTAGCAACATGATCCATGAAGGTGTGAGATTTAACCAAGATATCATCCACATAATCCTCCAAAATTCTATGGATAAGATCATGAAAAATGGCTATCATAGCTCTTTGATAGGTAGCCCTAGCATTATTTAGGCCAAAAGGCATCATGTTGTAGCAAAAGGTTCCCCAAGGGGTAGTGAATGTTGTCTTATGCTGATCCTCTTCTAAAATCTTTATTTGATTATACCCAAAAAATCCATCCATGAGGGACAAAATTTCATGTCTAACTATAAGGTCTACAATCATATCTATGTTGGGTAAGGGAAAATCATCTTTTGGAAAAGCTTTGTTAAGATCTCTGAAATCAATGCAAATTATGATCTCATCAGAAGGCTTAGTGACAGGGACCATGTTGGAGAACCACTCTGAGTAGTCGATAGGTCAGATAACCTTAGCAGCTAACATTTTTTCTAATTCAGCTTTGACCAATAATGCCACCTTGGGGTGCATTTTTCTAAGCTTTTGTCTAATAGGCTTGATCTTTGGATTGACTGCAAGATGATGAACTACAAGCTTTGGATCAAGTCCTGGCATGTCCTAATATGACCATGCAAATCTGCCAATGTTCTCTCTTAAGACCTCAAAGAGGAGGTTAGCTTGGTCCTGTGATAGGGATGTAGCAATGTGAACAAGTCTAGGGATCTCTGAAGAACTGATGTTGACTTCTTTAGTATCCTCAATTAGAATAGAAGACACCTCTAGTCAATTATCTTGAGGAGTCAATGCTAAATCCTCATGTTCTACTTTTGACTCTAGATTTTCTTGGTGAGGGGTTTTCTTCACTGCCTTAGCTAGTTCCAAATTCACCTTAGTTCTAGTTTTGGGTGTATTGGAACTAGGTTGGGGATTTTCTCCAAAATACCCCTTGGGATCTAGCTTATAGATATAGGCAGAATCTGGCTTTGTTTGCTTGTGAGGAGTTTCGGCTACCATGAATCTCAAAAGCACTTACTCTGATGTGAACTCATCAATGTGTATGACGCTTGGTTGGTCCCAATCTATGAGTTGTGGATAGGTGAGTGGTAGGTCAATGAAACAGATGGATAGTTCTTGGAGAACAGAGTCTCTGAGGAAGATTTGGTTTGGGATACATCGTAGACTCTCGTTTCAACTTCCTCAGGAATGTCTTTGATTTTGACAAGGTCACGGTGAATGTTTGAAAAAGCATGACCATTCTCATTGGTGCCCCTAGTTGTGGGTATGCCAAAGCCAAGACCTGACTTTGATTCCCACTTGTGTAGTTCGATGGGGCACTACATGCCTCTTTCCTCTAGTCCTAGACCACCACCTTGATAGTTCTTTTTGTCAGTGATGAGCTTATGTTCTTGGGGATACTTCTGGCTGAAGTGATCAAGGTGTGCTTGATTTCTTGGACGTGCATCCTTTTGTAACCAATTGTTGACATCTAGAGTGAGCTCCTCATGAAGAGGGACTTTCAAGGATATAAAGGTTGTTGGACCAAACTATTTGTATCTAGGAGGTGGAATCTCCTTAGCTTTGTGATATGTCGATCATCCATGGGCATGTGGATCAAGTGGGAGTGCCCCGACAAAAAATGCATCTAACAGACTATACTCTCCATAGCCTTTGTTATTGATCTTTATGGTAGATAGGGTGGAGGTGAGGATGGTTTATGGGTCATTACAAGTGTGGGATGAGCTGGTGATGGCTGTGCCAATATCAATTCTAGGGTAATGGTTTGTATATGAAGCTTCAACTGCATTGCAGTAAGCAAAGGGTTTTAGATCCGCATGGATGGTTACCTCAGTGCCTTGATGCAAAAATTTGATGCACTGATGCTAAGTGGATGGAATGACTTTCATGGCATGAATCTATGGGCAACCAAGGAGGATGTTAAATGGTAGGTTTAGATCAACAACATGGCAAAAGTGTTTCTTGGATGACTGGCCCAACCTTGATTGGCAACAAAATAGTTCCTTTTGTGGTTCTTTCCAAGTTGTCATAAGCTTTGATGGTGATAACCTCACTAATGATATCTACCTTAGTATACCCAACTTGTTTTATGAATTTTAGGGTGCAAATATTCAAGGCTGATCCATTATCTATCATTACTCTTTTTACGGTGAAGCTGGATACCATGATGGCTATGCAAAGTGGAAGGGTGTGATCTGGCTCGACCACAGGTTTGTCGGTGGGTTTGAATGATAGGGCACATGAGGAGGATAAGTGTCCAATGAGATTATGAAAATCAATAGCGTTGATATCTGAAGGGACACGAGATTCTATGAGAGCACTATCAAAGATGTTTTTGTATAGAGGATTGGTGTAGAGAAGGTCTAAAATGGAGATTTGGGCTCACATGTTCCCGAGGTCTTCCAAGATATTGTACTGAATTTTTGATGGAGCTAATCATGCTAGTGAAACTGGTGGGCCTATGATGTTAAATTGTGTTGTTTGAGTGGTGACTGCACTCATTGTTTGGTCCTTGGATATTAATAACATTGACAGAAGGCTCTCTCTTGGATATACAACCTATGAGGCTACCATAGTTTATATAGGATGAAGTGTGGTCATTGTTCTTCCCATGCTGTTGGTTTGGCTAGCGGTTGTTGGTGTTGTTGTTGTTGGTTTGGATAGGTGCTTTTCTAGGATTTTGGTTGTTGTGAGGAGGAAAAGCATTTTGATAAATCTGTAAGCCTGCATTGGGAGAGGTTTGGGCACCAACAGTGATTTCTTTCCGATCAATGAGGTCCTACACATAATCTGTCAGTTTCATGCATCTGAGGGTGGTGTGACCTTTTACCCTATGAAATTTGTGGTACTCATTGTCTTTATACCATGCAGCTTTGGATTGGCCTAGGTCAATTTGTTGGGTAGGAGGAAATTTGATGAGGTTTTGATTAGCCACTTTCTCAAAAATGACATCCAATGGCTCACCAAGGGGTGTATAATTTCTAGGTGCAGGTTGGAAGTTGAGCTTTGGTTGTACAGCTACATTTATGGCATTAGCTTGATTGCTAGATCCTTGAAAGTTGGGTCTTGGATTGTGGCCTTGATAGCTTTGGTGATTCTAGTGTTGGTAGTTGAGAGCTTGTTGATTGTTTGGTTGATAAGGTGGGTTGGACTAATTTTGGGAAGGACCAACAATATTCACATATCTGGTGTCAGTGACCCCATTTGTTGCAACGTGCTTTTTTTTGTTCCAATACCTAGACTTGTCATTGGAATGTGATTGATTTTGGTTGGCTTCCTTGTAAATCTTTACCACACCATCTTTAATTAGTCCTTGCTCAAGGATCATTCCTTTTTCTTTGATATCTTTGTAGGTCTGCAAACAATTCATGGTCATGTGGTGAGCCAAGCTAGGATGGGCATTATCAATAAATATTTTCACCAAATGGAATTTTGGCAAGGTGTAAGATATGCAGGTGGTAAGGGTTTGGCATCTTTGCAGATATTTGGGAAGGCTTTCTCCACCTTTTTGCTTAGTGTGGCAAGATCAACTACTGAGAGCTTTGTTTCAACAAGATTGGCATATTGGGCTACAAATGCCTCAGACAATTTAGCAAAGTTTTTAATTGTGCCATATGGGATTCTATAAAACCATTTAAGAGCTGGTCCGACCAAGCTTTTGGGAAAGAGATGCAAGAGGAAGACATCACCGTATGCCACTTCTTGGCAATGCATGCAAAATTCTTTGATATTTGTGACAAGGTCCCCTTTTCCTCTGAATTTTTCAAACTTGGGTATCTTTTGGAAATGGAGTCATAGTAATGGCTCTATCAAATGGATAAGGACACATAGTCTCAAACTTGAATGTCTTTAGATCATTCCTTTCTTGGATGGCTTTCAGAGCTATCTTCATTTCTTCCCATTTTGAATTGATGGATGATGGCTAGGCTGCCCCAAATGTAGGAGCACTCTAAGGTTGGTATGTGCTAGATGGGGCTACTGAACAGAAATGGCTTTGGGGGACTTGCGGATAGAGATTGTACATTGCTTGGGAAACTGAATCGTGGATGATGGGTTACTGAGGTGGAGGTGGCACATATTGCTGCATGTGTTGCGAGGCTTGCTGCTGATATTGGATTTGAGGTTGGGATTGAGGAACATAAGTTGGCTATGGGATAAATGGATTGCTTTGTGGAGGTAAGGTATAAGATGGTTGTGAAGCTTGGGGAAAGGATCGGGGAGCTTGTGGAACGTGACTTTGGATTTGATGAGTTTGACCAATATATGTGAGTTATGCCCCCATTTCATAAGGTATCTACAAATAATTGGTGGTTGGCGGGGGTGGTGGATTACCTCCTAGAAGTGGCATAGAAAAATAGTTTGTAATAGGAGGTAATGGATTAGTTGGTGGTGGAGGTGGTGGGAATTGAAAGCTTGGGAATGGAGCTGATGGGTTTTGATAGCTTGGTGGCTAGATTTGAAAGCTTGGTAGAGTGGTGGCAGGAGCTTGGGTCACTTGAGAGCTTGGAAAAACATTAGTAGTAGCTTGTGGGGTTTGATAGCTTTGTGGAGTGAGGGTAGTAGCTTGTGGATTTATGGTTGATGGCACTAAGCTCCAAGGACCTAGTGAAAATGATGGAATTGTGTTCTGAGCTGAGGTAAACAAGCTGGGGGTGATGAAAGGTTGATTACTTGGCCCCATGGGTGGCATCCCTATTGTATATTGCTAAGGTTGGCCAAAGTTGCTAGAGCTGATATGGGAGATGGGCGGATTTGGAAGGCTGGGTTGGAGAGCAGAAACAACAATAGTGAAGGGAGTTAATGCTGAGGTGTTTTGGGCAAAGATAATTTGGAGTGGTGACATATGAACTAAGGCTGGAGTGGTGGTGGCTGGATTGGCTTGCAGAATGGAGATTTCAACTTGGGTGGAGGATGGTATGTTTGGGTCTGTTGGATCAAAAGGATTGACTTGAGGCTCTTCTTTTGGCACATATTAAGGATAATCTAAATCATAAGAGCCTATGGGTGGTGGTAGCTACCCAAACAATGGGTGAGATAGATCTGATAAGGGAGGAGGTCTTCCAAAGTTGAAGGCTCCTATATTGTCCCTTCGAAAGTTAGCCATGATTGTTTCTTTGTTCTTGTCTATAATGGTATTCACCAATAATACATTTCCTAGTTGGTTCATGAAAGCTTCAATGTCAGTAGGTGATGGTATAGTGTTCTCTAGGCTGAAGGATGGTTGAGTGCTCAAGAGGAGCGATGTTGTTTGATCCAAATGATAGGGCTCAATTGTTTCCTTCTTCTTCTTCTTTTCTAAGTGAGTGATGGGTGGCTTGAAAATGTTCCTAGGGATGAGATGCAACAATGGTGATGGATGCAAAGGGGGAAGGTTTTTCTATGCAAATGATTTCATAGGCTAAGGAAAAGCTATATGAAAAACCTAAGGAGGATTGGGTTGGGGATTCTAACTTCAAAGATGTGTCGGCAAATTATGAAAGGTTTGCTTTCCTATGTGCAAGCTTGGTGGTGATTGTGTCAACTTAAGGATAGACAAATGATCCTTTAGGAAGAACATGAGATTGACCACTTGTGGATCCCAACCTTTAGCTTAAGGTGATGAGGGATGACAAGTGACAAAGCTAGATTACCCTAGACAAAGCTCTGTCAAAGGGATAAGCTTGGTGAGGCTGGTGGATTTGCAAGATGGTAGGAATGGCAGACTTTTTGCAAGGTGACAACAATTTTGAAGGCTTGGATGTGAAGTTTAGGCTTTTGGGATGCTAGCTAGGTTTGAGGGGATTGGTTTGGTTCTAAGGCAAAGATCTAAATGAGATGGGTGAGCTAAAATTCTTAAGGGGATGACTAAGGGTGGCTAGCTTACCTACAAGGATGACTCTAAAGTGGAGCTTATGCAAGAAGATGTGCAGGAACATGGGGGCCTAATCATAGAAAACATGCCTAATTGGTAAGGCATAAGTAGGGTTAACTCTTGGATGCTTGCTAAATTTGATAGTGTGATCTAACCAGGCATCTTGAAGGGCTTTTTTGGTAGCTTTGTCTTCTACTTTGTGGAGTTTGGCAATTCGAGGGCTTGGTGTTACTTCATTTTTCTTAGCTGCAATTTCTTGGTATGCCTGAGATGGCTTGAGTTTGGCTTTGTGAAAATTCTATTTGGGTTTGGGTTGTTCTGACATAAATTTTTGAATCAGCTTGGCTTAGAGAGATTTTGGTTGTTTTGCTTCAACTCGTTCAACTTCTAGAATAGGCAGTGACTACACTAACTATGCCCTAAGCTAGGATTGACCAAGTTTGGCAAACATTCATTCAACAAGTAAAAAATTAAGGAATAGATAGGAAAAACTAGATAGAAGTTTTTGATTCTTAGAATGTGATACTTGCGCCAAGGAGTGTGTATTTTTTACAAATGTTTTGATCAGTCACTTCAAACACATTAACACCCTAGATGGTTGTCTGCAAGGCTAACAGTTAGTTTAGCTAGGGAGTCCTCGATATACCCAAGCTACGTGAGGTCCAAATTTGTAGATGAAAATAAAAAGATGTCACACAGTTGAGAGGAGGGGTAACCCACTTCTCCTCTTTCACTTCTCAAGGGTATAAAGTTCATTGAGGCTTAGCCCGAGTGACAAAATCTTGATCTCAAGAGAGGTGTCTTTGGATTCACCTCCTGATCTTTATACTCCGTTGGAAGGCTAGAGTTGAGGTTGTCCCAAGGGGTGATGAAATCCCCAAGTAGGCCTCCTAAAATTTAAACAAGATTTTGGATCCTAATCTTATGCACCCAAAATGGCCTCGAAAGATAACAAGGGGAGAGAAGACCTGGATGATCTTGGGCTAAAAGGCAGAATTCTTTTCCAACTGACGCTTAAGTTTTTCTAATCTAGACCTTGCAAACACAAATGTTTAGGATGCAAATGTTCAATTCCAACTTGAAGCATTAACAAAAGTAAAATCAATTGAAGAATGAATACACCAAGAAGATTTAGGGTCAACAAAAGTAAACTTGCATGTTCAGAGGCCCTCCATGTCAAGTATCATTTGATTTTTCTTTAGGGCATTC
The DNA here is from genome assembly GCA_028749045.1 of Cupressus sempervirens. NCBI lineage: Eukaryota > Viridiplantae > Streptophyta > Pinopsida > Cupressales > Cupressaceae > Cupressus > Cupressus sempervirens. The sequence continues at coordinate 37,684,641 of CM053793.1, read as the reverse complement.
AAGATTGAGTGTGAGTTTGTTTTAAGGCCAAAATAAAGATGTGTAAAACTCAATTTCAAGCATGCACCCGAAAGCCCTCCACGTCAAGATTTGTTCAATTTTTATGCTCAATTGAAGTGTTAGCAAGACTAATGTTCATTCAAGAAATGTTCTAACTTAGAAAAACCAATAAAAACTCAAGTGAGTGGAGTTTTATTTTTGTGGAGCACTTAACACCTTCTTAGGTAGACCCATCCCCATATATGGCGCTGATATTGCAACCAATGGTTAGAATGATGGGTGATTAAAGAGGGTGAGTCCAACAACAAATTCACTCAAAGTGTCTTTATTTGTTTTTATAACTTAGAAAGTTTCTAAAATGTAGATTCTTTTTATGCCCCAAAAGATGAAGTGTGAGATATTGTAATGATTAATTGACCTTTTGCATTCAAGATTGGATTTTTTTTTTAATCATGCATTCATAAAAAAAAACACTTGATTTTAATCCATGGCAGTCAAGAGTGATTTTAGCAACATGCATTCAAAGACAAGTGATTAAATATTCAAGTTTTTTCCTTTGATCATTCAAAATTGAGATTTTCTGTGTTTTTTAAAGAACTTTGAAGTGCTTTGTTTTAAGCTTAGATCATTCAAGATTGTTTTTGACTCAAAAGAGAAAATGACTTCTTTGGACTTTGGTTTTCATTCAAGATTTTGTGTTCTAGTTTGCATGTTTTAAGCCCAAAAATGATATTCCTAGATTGTTTTGATGTATGAAAAACTTAAGAAACATTCAAAATTTTGAAACAAGAGATTTGTTTGGAACAAATAACAAAGCTTTTAGGACAATTTTGGCAACCATTTAGGACTCTTAGTTTTTATGAGATTTTAAAAAAAACTTTAAAATATTTGCAAATGAGGTTCATTTTATCCTTGATTGATGCTTTGAGTTTGATTTAGATTTTAGTGTGCACTTAGTGTTGATTTTGAACCTTTTGAAATGGAAACTTGAAGTTCTTTTTAAATTCTCAAAAATGAAGTGTTCCTAACTTTGCATGAATGCATCTAAAACCTTGATGTTGCAAGGATGCAAATGATTGGATTGGTTTAGTTTCACTTGTTAAAAGATTTTTTTTTTTTTTTTTTTTGCAAATATTTAGTTTTTAATGGATTTAAGTATGATTTGGGGGTTCATTTTAAGCACTAAAAAGAAGTGTGTATGATTTTGCTTCCTTAAAAAAAAATGGCCAAGATCTCCCACAAGAAGAAGAACAAGAAGAAGTAGATGGAATAAGAAGAATATAGACAAGAAGAGGAAGAAGAATTCCAAGTGTTTTGTCCACCTATAAGCTTGAAAAATCTGCAAATACTATGAGATAGACTATGAGTTACTTTGTCTTCTTCATGCTCATGTGGACCTACAAAACCAATTTATACAATCCTACCAATCAAGAAAACAAAAAAAATTAGCCAAAATTAGCAAATGACATACAAAACTTCACTAAAAAAGCTAATGAAGATGACCCATGCGGGGTCCCACCGGACGTGCCAAAATATATATGAGCAATGTTAGTATGCTAATAGAAACCAAATTCAAATAAAGTTTCTACAAACTAAAAAAAATTCATAAACTTCAAGATAGACTACGATGAGCTCTCAATTGAGAATATGAGCCATTAATGGGCTCTCTCAATGAAAAGCTCTCTTGTTGAGTGGCTTTGTCTAAATAGATAGGATGTATGCTAAAGCTTATGCTTCAAAAAGGGCTTCAAATGGAGTTGGAATTTGGGTGTGAGTGTATGGTTTTGATGTAAAATGGCTTCTTAAAATGGAATTATGACTTTACTTCATGGATTGTGTTCTTTTGCAAAGGGGAAAGATCTAATTTATAGGCAAGAGACTTGAGGGATTGAGGGCTAAGATGCAAGGGTGGGGAAAAGCTCATGAAGGGCTCAGATTGCATGAGAGGAGAGCACATGGATTGTGCTTCCTTACTATCAATTAGAGAGTGACACATGTCATATGGTGAGAGGATAGAAGAAAAGGGAAGGATGAGTCAACAAAAGAGGCTCAAGGGATAAAATCTTCATAAAGAACCTCATAATGGCTTGTAAGAGCAGTGAAAGGGCTTGGAAGAGTCATTTATGGCCTAGTGGTCTTCATAAAGTTTTATGGTTGTGATATTTTGAGGGAGATGAGAAATTTTTTGACTTGGGCTTGATTAGGAAGGTTTTTAGCTTGCTTAGGATTGTGCAAATGATTAGAGGATGGATTAGGATGGTTTGGGATTAGCTTAGGGATAGGCAAGTGGATGGCATTTAATATGGGTGGGTGAAGGAGGAGATATTTGTTAACTTTGGCTTGGGTTAGTAAGTCTTAACCCATGTTTAGAGAATGTGACAAGGTTAGGAGGGGATTAGGATTAGGTTTAAAGACATCTTCTAGAAGAGTCTAGACTTTGGATGAGGATAAAGACTTTCTAGAATAGTCTAGAACTTCTTAGGATGAGGATGAAGACTTTCTAGAAGAGTCTAGAACTTCTTAGGATGAGGATAAACTAGATTTTTAGGAAATAAATAAAGTCTTATTTATTTCAAGGGTTTGGGTTGAGGAGATATTTATTAAAACTTTTTTAATAAACATGAGGATCAATATTTAATCTTAATTAAATATTTTGAGTTGGGATTAGGGGTAGGAAATGATGAGATTAGCCTTTAATCAAAATTAAAGAAGGATTTTAAGATTTTGGAAGAGGTTAGTGGTCTTAAAGAAATTGGCCAAGTTTTGGGTAAAAAATAATTTTTTAATTTTTATTTTGGGTTTTTTGGTCAATTTATTAATTAAATAATTAATAAATAAGGAAATAATGTTTAAATAAGATTTAAACATTTTTTGGAGGGATTCTTTAATTAAATATTTTTAGTTAAGATAAAAAGATTTAATGGCATAAAAATAAATAAATTAATTAAATAATTAATTAATTAATAAATGATGATGTCATCAAGAATTTTTTCAGAAAATAAAAATACTTTATTTTCTAAAGGATTTAGGTGTCTACAGTCATTACATATCTTCCTTTTTGTATCATGTCTCCCTCTTTTGCTGATACAAACTGAATCCTTTGTTCTGCTTCTCCCTCTTGACTGCTGTATTCTTACTCTATATTCTTGATCCTTCATAGCTGCTTGCTGATCAGTTTCTTATCTCTTCTGAATCTCCCTCTTTCATTTCTCTTTTTTTTTTGGTCTACTGCTGATCTCATACGTTCTCATACATCTGAGCCCTCTTACCTTTTATTGATCAGTTTCTCATAAATCTCCCTCTTTGACATAAATGCCAAAGGTGTAGCATCTTCAACATGCTTGGTGTAAGCTTTGCATGTTATGTCTTTTTCTTCTATCACCATACTTGTGACTGATCTAGAATTTCTATTCTAGCTGTCATCCTCTACATCATTCTTTTGATATTTCAATGATCTACTCCTATTGATGCAGGGTAGCTTCTTTGTTTCTTTAGATTGCTTGAGTTAGGGGCTTTACCTACAACTTGCCTCTAAGATATTCATAAGTATCCTTGGGCAATGGTTTGGTGAAGATATCTTCAATTTGTTCCTTTGTGTGAATGTACTCCATCTTCACTTATTTTTCTTCCACCAATTCTCTAACACAGTGATACTTGATTGCAATATGCTTGGTTTTTGCATGCATTACTAGATTCATGGATATTTTTATAACACTTGTATTATCACAAAACAATGTCATAGGTTTGGTTACCTCTTCTTTCATTCCTTTCAATAGATGTTTGAGCCACACAATGTTTGTGCAATTGATTGCTGCTGCCACATATTCTACTTCTACAGTGGACTAAGGGGTCAGTGCAAGAAGTTGGGTCTCACTTTTGGCCAAAAAGTGGAAGTGTTTTTCCCGTTTCTAAAAGTTTTTGTCAATTGATGTCAAAATTTGAGGTATTTAGAGATTGAATATTAAAAAACTGTAGAAATAAAATTTTTAGTGTTTGGAATCTAGTTTTTGAATATGTAATTTATTTGTGCACCCATATGATAGATTATTTTTTTAGTATGGATCTTTAAAAACCACTTTTCAAAATGTCTGTTTCAGGACCATACCATGCTCATGTACGGACACCATAGTTTGACACAAATAAATGAATTTTTGCAAATCCTTTTAAAGGGAGTTACCTAATACACCTAAGATTGATGGCAATATTTTTTCTTAATTTTTTATAGAATAATTTTTTTATTATTAATTATTAATTGGCTATAAAGGTAAATTTTAAAACCTCTTGTGTACGGACCACATAATTTGATCAAAATCTCACTTTTTAAAATTTTTTTTTTTAACATCAAAAGAATTGTATGTAGATTAATGACATATAAATTAATTTTAAAAAAATTATAAAATAAAAATGTTATTAAAGTTTTAGTGAATGTCACTTTTTAACATTTAGGAGATAGTTTTGATTAATAAATAATGGAAAAATAGAAAATAAACTAATAACACTATAAAATTTACATTTTTGTAATCAAAATAGTAAAACCTATAATGGGTTTTTGTCTCGTCAAAAAATTCAATAGGAATGACTACAAAAAAATAACAACAATACCAGAAATTGTCGATTAAATGCCTTAGAAAAAAAAAACATCACAAAGGCATGGCTTGGTGGGACCAAGCCTATGCCATGCCTTTCTCCAAGGAAAAACCCCATGCAAAAGTTGGGAGCCATACCAAAATCCCGCTCATGTCTCATGAATCGGGCACCCGATTGCTTTGAACTATTGTACCCAATTTCTTAAAAATCGGGCACCCAATTCTTTTAAAAATCGAGTACCCAATTTATAAACGGGTACCTAATTTTTAAAGAATTAGGTGCCTGATTTTAAAGAAATTGGGTACCCATTTCTAATGTACCCGTTGGGCCCCAAAAGCTCCCCCACCGACCCAATTTCAATGATTGAAATGAACAACAGTTTTGACCTACAACACCGAATCTCGTCATGCTTATTCTATTTTCTTGTCCTCTTATACAATTTGTAGGCTACTAATTCAAATTTAAAATTGGTGCAAACATGGGATCAAAACAATGAAGAAAGAAGAAAGAAAGAGTTATGACAGATGAGGAGATTGCAGCAAATAAAGAGAATGAAGCAGAACATTAATGAGAGAGAAGATAGAGAATTATAGACTTGAACAATGTTTTAAAGGAGAAAGACATTGAGGATACCACGATGTATGAAGAGGTCAAAGAAGAGAACCTAATACAAGAAAATTCAAGTGCACATTCTAATCATGCGTTCAATATAGGTGTGTCTCCAAACCCTCGAATTTTCTCTCGTGATGAAATTGGTGATTTTTTAAACGATTTAAACAATTTAGATTTTCTTCATGAGAAGCAATTGTCAAACAATCATGCACAAAACACTCCAATTGAAATGTCTGCCTAGAAAGAAATACCAAGAAATTTCGAAAATGATATTCAAATCCCAAATAATAGTGAAAATAGTAAAGTGTCTGAAAATAAAAATTCCATGAATGTAGACATAGAAACACCAACTACTGAACAAACATGTCGGGATTATAATAAAGTGTCTGAACATAATTTTCATATTCCTAATGATGTGTTAGATAATCTTGAGGGATTGGTTTTATGGAGACAAATTAGGACACATGCTAATAGATTGTATAGGCATTTTTTTTTATAATAAGAAATTTGGGTTTCAATGTCAGCTAATGTTGCAACTAATTAAAATGTCTAAAATGTGAAATTTAATGAGAAGGTTGGGAATGTATACAAAATCCAAGAATAAAAATGAGTCTTTAAAAAAATTAGTATCCACTATTGCTAGTGCTTTTGATGTTATCAGAAAGAGAAGTCAGTTTAAAGATAAGAATGCAGCATGACGAGAAATAACAACTTTAGTTAACAAATCAACATCTGAAAAAAGATTGATTACCAAGATAAGTGGATATCTTAATGTGATTCATAAGACTTTGGAAAGAGATGTAAAGAGAAGGTTTAACTTTGAATGTGATCCAGCAAATATTTTATGGACTTCTAGTGGTAGACTCCCGAGATGTGATATGAAACTTACTAGTGAAATCAAAAGTTTGATTGAAAAATTTTGGCATGATAATACAAGAGTATCACCTAATTCAAGAGATGTTCTTAAATTGAGAATTGGGTCAAAAATACGTGATCCACATCCTAAACACCTTTTGGACATGACTCAAAGTGAATTGTTTAAAAAATTTGTAGACGTTAAGGTATTAAATATTACTATTAGTCAAAGATCTTTTGAAAAGTGTAAACCATGGTATGTAAGGATTAACAAGGAAAGAATCACATGTTGTTGTAAAACTCATATTCAATTTCATTACCATTATGATGTATTTCAATCTATACATGGTACCATGCATAATAAAGAAATGTTTCAAGAATGTGGTATAAAAATACCACCTCAAACTATAAAAGATTTCATATCATGTTTGTTTTGTAAGCCACCTAATGATCAATACTTTCTTTTTAACACATGTCTTTCTAGTACATGTGATATGTGCAACAATCTTTATTTGTTAGATGAATGCTTGCATGAAAATGCTTTGACTACTTTTAGAAAACAATTAGTTGAGGTAAAAAGATTCAAAACTATTGAATATCCATTGAAGGATGGGAAGATTGGAAGAAGGTGTGATCTAGTTACAGATAAAGTTAGTTGTCATGCATTTATGGATGAGTTTGAGTGTGATCATACCAAAATATGTTAAACACTCTCAATATTCTAGATGGCTTGATGGAAAATTTCGCATATGTAAGAATACATTTCCAATTGGTACTATACTTTCAGTTGTTGACTTTGTAGAGAACTACACGCTTGCACTGCAAGAAGAGGTACAACCAGAATATTACAATTCAGTGCAAGTAACAATTTATGTTCATATAGTTTATAGGCATGCACCTAATAGTACAGAGGAGGATCAAAAAATATTGAGAGAGTACCATTTTTATTTAAGTGATAATAAACTCCATTCATCTGAGTTTGTCCAATATTGTTTCAAGGTCTTTTATGATAATTTAAAAGAGAGACAAATTCAAATGACACAACATTGGATATGGGTAGATAATTTCACAGGACAATTCAAGAATGCTAGAATATTCTATTGGTTGATTAGGACACATAAGCAAACTAACATCCAACATGTGTGGAGTTTTTTTGAGGCTGGACATGGTAAAGGAGAACATGATGCTGCTGGTGCATGTGTGAAGAGAGACCTTAGTAGAGAGCAATTAAAATATGAGGAAAAAGCTAAATTCAAAAATACACATGAGATTTTTGAATGGTGTAACAAATTTTTATACATGGGATCAAGTCAAAACTCTACATTCAAATGTTTCTTCTACCTAGTTGAAGAAAATAATATCCCTTCAAGATATGATTGTGATACAATTAGTGGTTCAACTAAATGGCATTCATTTAGGAGTTTAGATTCTAACACTTGGACTATATGGATTAGGAAGCTTGCTTGTTTTTGTCAATTTTGTCTTGCAGGTGAATGGGAAGAATGTGAGAATACAGAATGGGTTGAAGATTGGCAACAATGATCATTAGCACCTACAGACACGCATTTTGAAAATGATATAGTAAATGAAGGCTAGAATGTTACTTTTGCATCAGAAGACTATGATCATATTTCATACCTCATAGAACTTGGTATGCACAATTTAATTAGATTTTTTTGTGATCTCATTCTTCAATTTATATAATTTTCATATGTACACTCCTGTGATTAAAGTGTTTATATACTTTATCTTATCTTGTAGGATATGTTTATGTTGTTATTGCACCTACTGATAATCATGAATAGAGTGAGTATTGGCTAGCTAGATGTGTGGAACCTAAAAAAAAATTGACATGTCATCAAGTAGACGATGATGGTTTTAAGTATCCAATCAGGTCTATTGTTGTAGCTGGCACCTAGCTACGTAGATACCCAACAAGAATAAATGGTTTTCCAGCATTTGAAGACTACCAAACCAAAAAGAAGATTTTACACTATTCTCATTTGGCTGTGGCAACAAATATCAAATTAGAAAGATACAAAGGGAGACCAACCAATAAGGTATTATGGAAAATTTCAATGGATGAGCATGAGACAATCATAGATGCATTGCAAAAGAGAGAGGATGCAGATGGTACAGTGGGATGACTACATTTAAATCAAACACATGTAAGTTTTTTCATTATTGTATTATATATATATATATATATATATATATATATATATATATATGTACTTATATAATTTAATTACATGTATGTTTGTGTTGTCAATACCAATTTAGAGAACTTATATACCTCTTATTCAGGTCTCAATTACAATTTATGCAAATTTAAATGTTAAAGTGGATCGAACATCAATATCTTGTGCAATTTCACATAGTAAGTACATACAAATTACACATATATATATTTACATAGTTTAGATACCTTGAATATTAATTTATGTGTTTATTAACATGTGTGTTTTTGTTATACATTTTTATTTTACAGGACCTCATTTGAAGAGATATGTTCAACCAATTTTATGTTTCAAATGACTTCACTGAACTATAAATATATTATTGACATTGTCTTACATATATTGTGAAATATGTTGTACAAACTAATTCAAAAATGAGAGTTTACTTCTATTTGAAAGTTAAAGGTATGTGCACTTGATAAATTATAAATTAATTGTCAATTTAAGTAATGACCTCCTATTCTGTTCCATTACTTTTACATTCAAGCATGTTTAAATTAATGTTTTTTTAAAGTTTCAAATTACTATTGATTGTAATATTAAAAACAAGTCACTTGCAGATGATAATTCAAAGACCATTACTCATTGCATTCATTGTATTGATTATAGCTTACATTACCAAACAACACATTAAGCTCACTTATGATGCACATTGTTAGGTACGTTGTCCATACATGTGTGTCTTAAGGGGATATGGGAGTCCTAATAGGTCATGTTATGTCTATTATAGGCTATGATAGGTATTCATATGTTTACTACCACGTAATAGGTCTTATTAGGTGATAATGTGTCTTACATCACCAAACAACACATTAATATCACTTATGATACATTGTTAGGTATGTTATCAATACATTTTTTAATCTAGTAGGTCAATTTTATTTGTATGAATCTCAATGCATAAATTTGATGTGGTATTTGTCCAATAATGCTCTATAGATAGTTAAAATTATTGTTCATCTTGCATATATATGTACAAAATGTGTCATATGTTCATGAATAAAATATGTCAGAATAAAGAAAATGGTTTGAATATACTTAAAACATGGTGAAACATAGTAATATATGTACTACATACACAAGCATGATAAGAAGTCGTAAAAAAATAGTACATGGTCTAACACACATCATAACATGATCTATGAAGTGAAAAAATACATGATTTAACATACAGTTTTAACTATCCTAACACAAAGTGTATACATCATAAATGATATATACATCATAAAAACACAATCTATAGGTGCCAACAACACCTAATCTATCTGATCAAATTTCCTCTTTTCTCCACGCGAAGAGGACTTAGATGGATCATCATGTGTAATATGAGTCATCTCGTCATGTCGGACACCCTGTGAGGTAGATGTATCACTTTGTGTAACATGAGGCACATCTCATCATGTACATTCTTAATTGAAATGGGTCTCAAAATTTAGCTTGAAAATAAATTAAATATTCACTGCATAATAAAATAAATTATACCACATGAGATGGGTGTCCCTCAGTAACGGGAGGAGGCACACTATCAAAACTACCAAATGCAGCAGTGGTGAGGTCTTGTAATTTAAAATACATACATTTTTTAAATTTGATTTTAGAGCATAATGAACTATACATTATGTACATAAAACACAATACTGACCTCAAATGATGATGTAGGTACCTCCATCTGGCTAAGTCTTGTGCTCTCAGCAACACTCATGGTGACGTAGTCCTAAAATTATGGATACATAAATGTTTAGTCAAAATTAAATATACATGAATAATTACAAAGTACATAATTTGTACACTACATTTTTTATACACTATAAATTTAACATGTATATATAATGTATATATGATACCTGAGTAGCAGCCAATGTCACAGATGTCTCTACAAGTATGCTAGCATGATAATCATAAGATGGAGTCAAAAATAGACTATACCAAGGCCTGTATGGATGAGTGTGATATCCATGCTCCTGTTCGTAAAATCAAAACACATAAAATATATATACATGTGAGTCAAAATTGTTCAGATTATAAGTTAATAATAATGTACATACATAAAAATAATAAAAATTATTTTTCTTCAGTCAAAAGTTCATACCGCATGTATTTGAGGTTGTGCCTTAGTGCTAACTGGAGTAGGACTTGTACTAACATCAATATGTGTAGATGCAGACAATCCCTACAAAATCAAATAAAAAGAACATATGGGCACATGTTATTAATTTCAAATTTGAATTTACATTTTTATAGTGTAATTCAAAGTGCATACCGTATAAGGGACGCTAACGTTTGTAGGTCTCAAAAAAAGACTATACTGCCTCCTGGGAGGAACAATATCATCCATCCTATGTTATTTGAAAAGTAAAAATTAATATAGTTAATACAATTACACATGTATGTAGAAAGTAAATAATTATGTGCACTTTATATTTATATTGAAATTAAAATTTTACCAGCTGCCCTTAACTCTCTCCAAGCTCTCCCTGATGCATGAGGTCAACAAATGATGACACATCTATCTTGTCACTACCATCAACATAGGCAGCATATACATCATCATCAAAATTTGCACCCTCAACATAATGGCCATCGTGTGTTGCATCACGATCGCTCTAGGGTCCTGTGCATATGTGTCCATAGCTAGTACAAACATGTCCAAGTGGAGGAGCATGTACCGCCTACATCCACTACTGTACTAAATTGCCCGAAAGGGAACTCAAATGGGTAAAAGTAGATGAAACTGCATGATGATGGTGGGGAGCAGGCACAACACACATAGGAAGAGCTACAAGGGGCTCATCTCACCTGTGGTTTCTCATTCTATCACCCAGCTTTGCCCCAGGCCTATCCTGAGGCATCCCTCTACCAACCCCCTAAAATTCTTTCATATCAAAATAGTTGGGTTTCAAACCCAACTCAAACTCAGCCCATAAATTCCTAATTAAGTACATGGGCACCTCATGGTTAACGTGTGGTGGATGGTCAAATATCATCCACCACTGTTCCCAAAAATGTGCTGCTATGCATGGATGTGTACACCACCTAATGGAAATGTGAGGCTTCTTATCACTAATTGGTTCACCCATCTTAGGGTTTACAAAATAATTTTGAAAATTCCCTTTACCTATATGCAGGATATAAACCTCTCTATATGATAAGCCATCAGAGTAAAAGGCACACATGCTTTCCCTCCATGATCTAAATGAATCGATGTCTAAATTAAAATGATGGATGGATTCAACGATGCCTTGCATGCTATTTTCAAGACATAGTAGGTGAGGGAGGGGGTGCCTTTCACGTTAGATAGCCTCTATATCACTCATGAGGTCATTGAGGTTACGCCTCATGGTCTCACAGAGCTCATCTGTGGTGGGTGGTGGAGGTGTGGGTGGAGGTGGAGGTGGAGGTGGAGATGGAGGGGGCAGAGGTGGGGGTATGGGAGGGGGAGGTGGTGGCGGTGGGTCCATCAAATATAATCTACATATATATTTAAACAACATAAAATATAAAACATGACAAAAATACATCACAACATAATACATGACAAAATTACTATTTAATAAAATTTAAATCTAAAATTTATCAACTAGATCTATATAAATGCACATATCTTTATTAAAATCATATCAATTAAATAAATAAAGTTAAACGCTTAAGTCAAATTAAACATTAAATACTAAATTTTTAATTCTAATCATAAAATAATAGTCCAAAAAAATATATCTACGTTAGTTCAATGTTTCTTTTCTTAAAATAGGAGCCACCAACCTAATTTTTCTCTCATGTACACTTATTTTGTGACACTGGGGGATTGTATGAACTCATTATGGATTATACATGTTCATGTCTCAGGATGAAACAAAGTTAAGATTATGACAAGGTTATGGTTTACAATTTTGTTATGTTAACAATTGTCATGATGGCTAAGCTTAAGATTATTATAATGATTGTGATCCTTTAATGTTAGGGAACTTAACTAGGATTATGGTTTTAGTTAAAATTATATTTCCCTGTTTCAGGTATTTATTATGGTCCTATTGTTTGTAGGATATATAATAGATGATGTTAAGATGAGAGTTAAGGTTACAATTATCTAATGAAAGCTTAGAGATAGAATTATGATTTGATTAAAAAATATTTATGATTGTAGTTTGAATCCTAACTATTATCCGCTTTTTAATGCAAACTATAAGTGTAGATCATGTTAGGTAATAAACTAATACATGTGAACCCTATCCCTAACCATATAATAATCCTAATTCTAATCATAATCCATAATTCATTAACTTATGAAGCTTTGGCTATCCATTTTATTGCCAGAGTAATCCCTTGGCTATCCACAAAATGTTCCTAATAGATTTATATAGAAGACCAAATTGATTTAAATAAAATGAGCGAGAAGAAGAGAAACTTACACCCAATATTCAAGGAGAGAATCTTATAACATACTTGAATTCTACCAACCAAAGTGAGATAATTAGAGTTCCAGTTGTTGAGTTTTCCAAAGATTTTCTTGTTGATATAAAGACACATTTCATTTATATGTTAGGGCTTACTACAAATAGAATCCCTAGGTACCTAACCACTTAATTATGAAATCTCCATCCAATACCATATTTGCTACACAAGGTAGGGGACTCAATATTTAGCCCCAATAAGAAAGATGTAGAGACATAAATCTTACTACCCAATACAAAGAAAAGAAGTCCAATTTGATCATTAAATGACTCGTGTTGCACTCTTCTAGCTTAAAAAGAATACAAATATATTATCAACAAACTATGTACGCTAGATACTTATTAATTATTTGGAGAGTAGATCCTCTAAATTTTAGAGACAACTGGTTATCTCTAAGGAGATAATGTAATGAGTCAATGTTCAACAATAAAAAATAAAGAGGATGCAAGAGGACAACCTTTCATAATTGATCTAGAGAGTCCTAAAAATTATGATCTAACCCCATTAATTTCTTTACTAAAACCCTGACACCAATCATAAGAGAGGACACCATTTAAAATTTAACATTGGATGGAGGGCTTGCAACATCATCATAGTGAAACTCCATTCCACCCTTTTGTAGACATTTTCATAATCAATTACTTGAGCATGCCTACACTCTATCCTAGAAATGTTTCTCAATCCAAAGTCTTCCAATAGGTTATCAAGTTCTCTAATATGCGTAAATATCCTTAACAAAATACTTTTGTGTAGGGTTAATGATCTTGGGTAGGATATCTTCTAGTCTAGAGGCTAAGACCTTGGCAATATTTTTTGGTACGATATGTATTTAGGAGTGTCCTATCTCTAATTTTTAGTGAGATTCTTATCTCCCCTTGGGGATCAATTGATTACTTGACCTAGGGATTTTATGAGCCCTCTGTTGATCACTTGATCAATTTTATGAGCCCTCCATTGATTACTTGATGTAGGGATTTCTCATTACTAATTTTTTGGATGGAGGAGTTGATTTATGATAGAAATGGGTTAATCACTTGGAATAACGCATCTTCATTCTAGGAATGATGGTTCTCATTTTATCCCTATCTTTTAAATCATTTTGAACTATCATCGTCTTCTAACCAAAAAAATTTATAGTAAAATTAGGAAAAAGATCTTACTATATATCACTAGGGGGTGGGTATTTCTTTTTATAGAATAAGGCAATATTTCGTTATGTGGCCTTCCATTCTGCAAAGGTAATAAACATTTAGGCTACCAATACAGGACAATAGGAAACAAATAGGGGAATCTCTAGTCTCCAAAAAAACTTTTAGGCACTTCCAACCCAAGATAAATAGAAATTAGTCCACCCTAACATAATTATCTAGTTAGGGATTGGGGTGTTAGAGTGATTCAATACCCTCCTAATTAGATATTATATGATGAATACTCACTTAGGATATAAAGGTTTAGGCATCCAATGGAAAGAAAAGTTATTCACTTCTTTAGATATATTCTTAGGCATCCAAGGGTCTAGTCCGAGCTCCTACTCGCACTGATGTGGACACCTCCACCTCTTGATGGTTAGGGAGGGTTAGTTAATTAGATGCCTGATTCGTTCAAGTCGCTTCTAATTTTTTTATGATGTATCATTTTGAGACCTTAATATCAATGTTTAATTAGTTTTAGGATTAGGGTTCAATTTGGTTTGTACTATCTGATTAGGTTGACATGCTTAGGTTTCAATTAGGACATGAGTTAATAAATTGAATTAAGTTTTAAAGTGCTAAATTTGGTTTTAGATATAGAATTATAGTTAGAGCTTTTAGATTAAAAACCAACATTAATTCAAAAAATTTAGGTTTGAATTTTGTTTTAAAGTGTTCAATATATTATTGAGTTCTAGTTTAGGGTGATTTGGTTTAGTGTTAAGGTCAACGTTTAACTTGGCTCAATCTTCTAGGGTAATGGTTCAATTTGTTTAATGGTTGGGGAAAGGATTTTTAATGTTAAATTAAAGATTTCTACTCTTAAGTTGGGATATATAATTAGGTTTATGATCATGGGTTAATTCAATTTGGTTTATAAGTATAATATTAATTAGTTAAGGGCCAGGGTTACCTTTCAATCTTAGGGTTTGACATTTATAAAATTAGTACTCAAGGTAAGATAGGAAAGTTATTTAATTATTTATATATTACCTGGTGTAGGTTTTAGGAAATTAAGATTAAGGTTAAAATGATAATAAGGGTTATGATCAGAGTTAAATTAAATACAAATTGACATGATAGTTAATCCTAAATGATGCCCAGCCAAGGGATCCAAAGAACTAATCAAAAGTTTTACTTAGCAAACAATAACATACATACAATAATTTACATTTATAAAAAAACATAAGAGATTGCATTCCTTAATGAGCACATTTACATTTCATTTTTAAATAATTATAAACTACTAAAAGTAAAATAAATAACACATCCACATGAAAGAATATTAACTACTTCAGTTCAATCCATTTAAATAATTTATATACATTTTTTCTGAATGCCACTTGGCAAATTAATTCGGAATGCACAATCATCCACTGTACATGTCATAGGGTATGAAAGGCTGAAAGAATATACATTTATAAAATAGTTTACATCATCCATTTTCGATCCATGACACAAAGTACAAAACAATTTAAGTAAAATCATTTTAAATACTATAAGATTTTGGTTTGGATCCCTTGGCGGGTTGTTATGTGATTAAGTACTTTATATATGTTTAGGGTTTTATTTATATGGTTAGGTCGAGATTATAGTTTAAACAATGAATTTAGGTTTGAGGTTATAGTTAAAACAAGGTTGAGGTTATATGGTTTTAGGTCAAGGTTATATTTATTTGTAAAATTACATGTTTAAACAATGAATTTATATCTAATCTAATAATTCAACATTGTAATAAATACATAAATTAAATACATTTCAAAACATCTAAAATAATAATTTTTTAAATAAACATTTATGAAACTATATTTTAATTAAAAAATACAAAAATTTAAACATCTAAGTTCATTAACATTGTAAATTTACAATTTTACGTACATATTAAAAGCGAAAAAATAATAAATTAACATACATATTAAATTAAAAATTGAAAAAAATAAAGTAAAATAGTATAAAACATATTAAAATACCTGGTGTATCGAAAGCTAGTAGCAAGGGGGTAGTCAGTAGGGCTAAAAATTAGGCTCCTGTATGCGTCTCTAATCGGGCTCCCATTTTTGAGGTCATGAAAATGACCTCAAAAATGCCAAAAAAGTGATTATATAAACTTTTACAAATCAAGTACCCGATTTGTAAGCAATCGGGCACCAAATTTTTTAAAACTCGGGTACCTAATTTGTAAAAGGGCGAGCACCTAATATTTGAGCGGCTCGAGCACCTGATCTATTTTTCAATATCGGGTACCCAATTTTTAAAATTTGGCTCAGATGCCTGAAGCTTAATTTTAGAAATGGGTGCCCGATTTTTAAGAAATCGAGTACCCATTTCTGAGAAGTACAATTCTGCGGATCTGACTTCCACAAAATTGTGACCCAACTTCTTATGGTCACCCTAAGATGTGCATGTTTTTTTCTTGCTAGTCCAAGTAACTAGCCTATTACCTATGAATAATGCTCCTCCACTTGTGCTTTTCCTATCATCAATGTTGCCTCCCCAATCTACGTCTGTGTATGCATTGAGCCCAAACTTCTCATTCTTTTTGTAGTATAGGCCAAAATCATCAGTTCTTTTGAGATACCTCATTATGCTTTTTACTACCATGAGATGATTTTCTCTAGGATTAGTAGAGAATCTAGCCACTATTCCAACTACTAATGCTATGTCTGGTCTACTATGTACAACATATTGTAGTTTTCCAATCATGGATCTGTACATTGTTTGATTGACTTCAGCTGATTCATCATTTTTGGATAGCTTATGTCCTGTTGCCATTGATGTGCTGATAGGTTTGGAGTCTTCCAATCCAAACGTCTTGAGTATCTCTTTGATGTACTTTGATTGTGTCACAAATATACCATATTTTAGTTGATGTACTTGCAATCCAACAAAGAACTTGATTTATCCAAACATAGACATCTCAAACTCATGTTTCATTTTGTTAGCAAAACTTTTGCAAAGCACTTCCTTTGCTCCAAAAATTATGTCATCCAAAAAGATTTAAGATACAATGATATTCTTAACTTCTTCTGATTTGATGTACATGTTGTTGTTATCATTAGTTCTTTCAAATCCTATTTACACTGGATACTTGTGAAGTCTCTCATACAAAGCTCTAGGGGCTTTCTTTAATCCATATAGAGCCTTATGCAATTTGCATAACTTGTTTTTGTTATTTTCATCAATAAATCCTTCTAGTTGCTCTATGTAGACTTCCTCTTCAAGTATACCATTTAGAAATGCGGACTTAACATCCATTTGATAGACTTTAAATCCTTTGAAGGCTGCATATGCCAGTAAGGTCCTTACTCTTTCCATTCTGGCAACTAGAGCAAAAGTTTCTCCATAGTCTAGTCCTTCTTCTTGTGCACACCCTTTACAAACTAGTCTTTCCTTATTCCTTGTGATTTCACCATTCTCATCTAACTTTTTTCTAAACACCCACTTGGTTCCAATTACATTCTTGTAAGCTGGTCTTGAGACTAAGGTCCATGTCTTGTTCTTTTCAATTTGTTCTATTTCTTCTTTCATAGCATTCTACCAGTCATCATCTTTTATGGCTTCACTTACTATTTTTGGTTCTATTTTGCTAAGGAGACATGTCTCACTTCTGAGTCTATTCCTTGTCATTGGTCCTGCCTCTTTGTGTCCAATAATTTGATCTGGAGGATGATGTCTTCTTACATACTTTTCCAATACTGGTTCTTTCCTTGTTTGCATGTTGTCTCTTTTAGAATCTAAATTTTCATGTGTATTTTCATCAGATATCTCTTCATTTCCTTCATGTTGATAGTTCTTAGAATCTGAATGAACATTCTCTATATTCTATAGCTCGACTTTTGAATGTGTCTGCTACTCGGCATTCACTATCTTTGACTCGGCAAATGTTGGATTTTGTTGCTGATTGTCATTCTGAGTTGCAACTTCACTATTATTAGGTATACCTTCATAAAATTATACAAAGGTCTTGTATTCTTGCACTTTCTTGGTGTTCTCAACACTTTGAACTTATGCAAGCTCATCAAATTTCACATTTGTGCTTTCTACTACTTTGTTAGTGTTAACATTCAAGCACTTATAAGCTTTTCTTCTAGTAGAATAACCAAGAAATGTGCCTTCCTCACTCTTTGCATCAAAATTTCCATTTTTAGACTCGTTATATATATAGCATTCGCATCAAAATATTTTGAAATGTTTTACATTAGGATAATGCCCATACCATAATTCAAAAGGTGTTGCATTTGTACCTTTCTTGACTTGAACTTTATTGAATGTGTAGACTGCAGTACTTATAACTTCTCTCCAGTACTTGAGTGCAATATTTTTCTCCATCGTTAAGGTCCTGGCACAGTCAATGATTGATCTATTCCTTCTTTTTGATATACCATTCTAAGGTGGAGTCCTAGGTGCTAATGTTTGCCTTTTGATTCCTCTTTCATTGTAAAATTCTTGAAATTCTCTTGATGTGAATTCACCTCCTCTATCAGATCTGAGACATTTTATGCTCTTCCTAGTCTCTTTCTCAACTCTAGCCAAGTACCATTTGAACATTTGGAATGCATCTGATTTTTGTTTCAGGAACATGACTGTCATCATCCATGAATAGTCATCCACAAATAGCATTATGTATCTATCACCTTTGTAGCTTTTCACTTCAATAGGACCACACAAGTCAGTATGAACTAACTCTAATAATTCATTAGAAGTATAAGCCTTGCTTTTGAAAGTTGACTTGGTCATCTTCCCTAGTTGGCATTGTTTGCACATGGTGTTATCAGGCTTCTTCGACTTTGGTAGACCTCCGACTTTCTTCATTTTGCTGATGCTTATCAAATTGTCAAAATTTACATGAAATAGCCTCTTGTGCCATAACAATACATCATCAGTTTGAATAGTGAGACAAGAAGAATCTTCCATGTCTAGGTAGAACAAATTACTCCTAGTTTGGTCATCTTTTCCTATTAGACTTCTTGAGAATCATAGATCTTGGCAACTCCATTTTCAAATTCAACCTTCCATCCTATGTTGCCTAATTGTGAGACACTTAACAAGTTATAATTCAAGCCTTCAACATAGTATGCATTATCACACGATATATTTTCACTAAGTTTGATACTACCTTTCCCTTTGATCTGACATGGTGCATTGTTACCAAATCTAACATTATTTCCTTCATATTGAATAAAGGTAATGAACTTAATTTTATCTCGAGTCATGTGATGAGAGCATCCATTGTCTATGATCCATTTGTTATTCTTGTTCATACAGCTTACCAGGATAGTTGCTTCATCTTCATCTGATTCATCTTTCATAGCCACATAGACTACTTCATCATCATTCTCATCAGAGTCTTCTTCAACAATGTAGCATCTTTTTCCTTTACCTCTGTAGTCCTTGTTGTCCTCTTCCTTGTTCTTGAGGTTGCTTCCATCCTTGTAATTTTTCTTTTGTGTGCATCTGGCTGCAATTTGACCAACTTCATTACAATTGAAACAAATGATTGGCAGCTTACCTTTTGAATTTGCCTCTTCTTCTGTGAAATCTTCTTGCTAGTAATGCCTCCAATTGGTCTACATCATCTTTATTAGTGCTACTATCACAAGATACATACTTTCCTTTTCCACTCCTTTTCCTTGTTTGCGCCTCCTCGCTGTCTTTTATTATTGTCTTTGCTTTGAATGTAGATTCAAAGTTTTATGGCTTGTAGTTGTCAAAGTTGGATAGCTCAAAGGTAGCGAGTCTTCCAATTATTCCTCCAAATGACAATGAGTTGTCTGGTACACACCTTAGCTCTTGGATGGCTGATACTCTTATAGCATAGATAGGAAGCAAAGTTGTCAAGTATTTGCTACATATTGTTTCTTTTGATAACTGTCCTTCTAAGGTTCTTATGACACATACCACTTCTTTCATCCTTGTACTATATTGAGTAACATTCTCTCCTTATTCCATTTTCATGTCATCAAACTTTCCTAATAGGCTCTCTCTTTTGGCTCTCTTGACATTATCATCTCCTCCATAGATGTTTGATAATTCTTTCCACATATAATGTGCAATACCACATTCTTTGATGTCATCATACTTGGCATAGCTTAGTGTTGAAGCAATTTCTAACATCACTTGATTGTGCTCCTTCTTCTTGTTCATGTCTTCTGCAGTGAGATGTCCTGTAGGCTCTACATGATCAGTTGCGATTGAGGTTTGTGCATAGTCACCTATTGTTCTAAGGTGAAACTTCATTAGACTTTTCTATGCAACAAAGTTTCCTTTGTTTAGCTTGGGAACTTCTCTCTTGGACATATTGATCTTCCTACTTCTAGTACCTTGAAACAAATTAGTAGTGGGATTTGATACCAATTGTTAGAATTCTTGTACAATAACTAAGAGGGGGGTGGGGGGGGGGGGTGAATCAGTTATTCAAGGTCCAATAATGTCCAATACAAATTTTTTTAATAAAATTGGGGTGAATTAGAAGTACTAGCCTTTTTACTTTCCTTGTCAAATCCTTAATGGCATATAATTGAAATTATCATGCATGCAATTAAATATTAAGCAATCATGAAAAGTAAACATGCATCACCATATGACACATGAGATTTTGGTGACCTATAAACCCTCAAAATTACTACACAATTGATTTCAACCACTTCTAATGGTTTTCCCTATTAAAGGTTTGCCCTGTTAAAGACATTACACACTGTTAGATGTGACCCTATTAAAGGATTTCTACACCTTGTTAGGAGTGTGCCCTGTTAGAGGACATAAGAACATTCAACTTAGAATTCCATCATGTTAAAGGATTTACATAGATTTTTTAGGCCCACCCAAGTCCATGGGATTTAAAGTCACCTTCTCAAGAGAATCTTTTATCCCTCTCTAAGGATCTCCTATCCTTCTCCTGAGGATATCTTATCCTTCTCCTAGGGATCTTCTATCCTTTTCTTGAGGCTTATCCACCTCGCTGTTAAGCTAACCTAGCAATGTAGGATTTCAATGTCTAATACAATGGTAGTATTAGAAATGATTTGACCTGATAAAGATTGCAACTCTAACTTTGTAGATTTTAGATCACTCTTCAATTCTTTTCTTTGCTTGGCTTTTCTTCCTTGCAGTGCTGACAGTTGTCCACCCTTCAAGATCTGTCTCCTTGAGTTTTGTCACTCGTTATGCCAATGCACTCTATGGTCACTTGATCAACTTAGAGTCTTGATGCTCTGTGCTTACTTGTCACTAAGTCCTCTTCTTGACACTTCACACTAGCCTTCTCTTGGCTTCTTCACATGACCACACTTATGACCAACTCACTCACACTCTCAATATTTGACCTGTAACTCCTTATAAAGAAGTTTTGTTCTTCATTTTTTGCTCAATTCTTCCCGTTTATCAATTTGAATTAATTTTTGAATTATTTTCCCTCCAAACTATTTCTTCTATAAAATTCATTAGTATTCTCCTTGAATTGGTTTGCATGGTTTACATAAAATTCTGTGACATCGACTCATCATCTTTATCATCCAACTAATTCACAAAATTCAATGTAACAAACTTATTGCTACTAATCTAGCAATTCTTTTGACTTAACAAATAATGCAGCAACTCGTCATCATTTCTTTATTGATGCTTGGCATTAGCTGGTTCTGGATTGCTCAACATCCTCTTTAGTTTCTGCTTTACTCAACACTTGAAGCTTTCCTTTATTGCTTGGCTTCTATTATTTTCTTGAATCACTCGGCTTCTATTTACTCCATAGTGCTTGGCTCCTATTGGATCCTGAGTTACTTGGCACATGTTGAATTCTGTATAGCTCAGCATATGAACATCTCTATTACTCAACATTTATAGTTCTTTGGATCACTCGGTACCTAAATGATTCTTGATTTTATCGGCATCCACTACCTTTTTCTAATGCTTGGCACTTGAAGGAATTTTCTCAGCATCTACTGTCCTTTTCTGATGCTCGATACTTGAACGATTACTTGGCAATCATAGATGAACTTAGTTAGTCTTTGCAAATGGTTTTGTCAAACCTTGCATTTTGTAGTGTCCATTCCTTGTGTCTTAAAGTATGTCATTAATACATGATTGCATCATTGTCTTAGCTAATCCTTATGCTTCATTAAAACATCATAACTTCAACATTTCTCTAGGTGTTTTAGTTACATCTTGTTGATTAACTCCTGCTTCTCAATCAACTAAGTGATAGTATTTGGATCACTTAAGCAATTGTCATTCCTGTAGTTAGCAAGTTTAACATCAATGACAAAACAATGATTGAAATAATTCTTTACCAATTCCATCATTCTTCATTCAAATATCTTTTCAATCATTTTCAACAATTCTATGTCCAAAAATAAGGGGAGATCAAAATCTCCTAGTAAGTCCAAGGAAATCTATTGGAATTGTGGCAAACTTGAAAACTTCCAAAAGGACTACATAGAGGAGAAGAAAAAGAAGAAGAAGAAGAAGGAGCAAGATTCTAATTTTGAGTTTGAGAAAGAAGATGGAGATGCTTCCATTTTAGCCTTGGTCACTCCTGTAGGTGAAAATGAATGGTTAATAGAATCAGATGCATCTTTCCACATGACTCCTAATAGAAACTAGTTTTGTAATTATGAAAATTTTGATGGTGGTAAGGTGTATTTGGGTGATAACATAGTACTTGATATTGTTGGTCATGGAAGTGTTTGTGTGAAATTTTCTAATGGTAGAATTAGAAGATTTGATGGTGTCTTGCATATCCCTAGACTAGCAAGGAATTTGTCCTCTGTTATTAAGCTAATAGATGCGGGTGTGCATGTATAGTTTTCTAAAGCACATGTAAAAATGGTCAGAGGTGCTATGGTAATATCAAGAGGAAGAAGATTGAGTATATTGTACTAGCTTGATGCATGCACAGTTGAGTGAAATAGCACTTCTAATAAGATTTTGAAAAAGACTACTCAGTTGGAGAAGGAGAAGATTTCTCTTTCAACAGATGGTCATGGTTCTTGAGTACCCAAGGGTACTTTGTCTACCAAATCAACATTGCCTGTAAAGAAGACCACGTTATGACACTAGAGACATGACCACATAGGTGAGAAGGGACTATGGACCTTGAAAAATAAGAACCTTATTCATGGGTTGAATGACTGTAATCTTGAATTTGATTTTTCTGAGCATTGTTTCTATGGAAAACAAAATCACATTCAGTTTTACTCGAGTTCTCATAAGTCCTCATGTACTTTGGATCTAATCCATTTGGATGTATTTGGTCCAATTGATGTTCCTTCTATTGGTAGATTAGTTTATTATGTTTCTTTCATTGATGATTTCAGTAGAAGAACATGGGTTTATTTCCTTAGGAGTAAAGCTGAAGTTTTCAATTATTTCAAAGAATTTAAAGTAATGGTTGAATTGTAGATTGGAAAGAAAATAAAATGTTTGAGAACTAATAATAGTGGTGATTTTTTCTCCAATTATTTTGACATATTTTTAAAATATTTTTGTATTAAAAGAGAGAAGACAACTCCATATTCTCCATAGCAAAATGGAGTTGCAAAAAGAATGAATAGAACCTTGATGGAGAAGGCTAGTAGTATGCTTAGTAGTGCTGGACTAGAAAAAAAGTCCTAGGTTGAAGTTGTAGCCACTACCTATTACTTGATAAATAGGTCTCCTACATCAGCTCTTATTGATAAGACACCAATGGAAGCATGGTCGAGCCACAAGACTTCACTTAGACATCTAAGAGTGTTTTGTTGTGAGGCATATGCTCATGTGCCAAAGGAGAAGCATAAATTTTTTGACAATAAAGCTATCAAATGTATCTTCATCAAATAGAGTTATGGTGCAAAAGGATACAAGCTTTGGGATCCTATTGCAAAAAAGATATTTTATTCCAAAAGTGTTATTTTTAGAGAAACTAAGCCTTCTTCTATTACAATGCAGCTAGAATGGATAGAAGAAAAGAAAGATGTGATTCAACTTCCTACTACACTTGAGAAAGTTGAATCGAGGCCCTTAGAAAGATGAGATGTTCAAGAGAGCTCTATGAGTTCTAAATCATCAAAGGAAAAGGGAGAACCTAATCATGAACCTAAACCTCCTGAACATGAACTAGATCTTGTTCAAAGATCTACTAGACAAAGGAAACCACCTAAAAGGTATGGGTATTCTCCTAATGATTGGAGATGCATATTTGCATTGAATGCTAATATTGATGAATCGAAATCTATAAAAGAGGCTCTTGGTATGAATGATTCAGAGTCCTAGAAAATAGCCATGGATGAAGAAATGGAAGCTCTTAAGATGAATCAAACATGGGACCTTGTATCATTGCATGAAGGGCGAAAGCTTGCTGGTTGTAAATGGGTGTTCAAAAGGAAGATGGGTTCAGATGGAAGCATTGAGAAGTATAAATCACATTTGGTTGCAAAAGGTTACTCTTAGGTTGAGGGAGTAGATTATGATAAGATTTTTTCTTGAGTAGCCAAAATGACATCCATTATATTTTTTCTTTCTATTGCAGTAGCTTATGATCTAGAGATCGAGAAAATGGATGTGAAAACTACTTTTCTTCATAGAGATTTAGAGGAAGAAATTTACATGTCATAGCTAGAGCACTATGTGGTGAAAGGTGAAAGTAATTTGGTCTGTAAATTGAAGGAATCCTTGTATGGTTTAAAACAAATTCCTACGATGTGGTACCAAAAGTTTGATACATATGTGTTGAGTTTTGGATTTGTGCGATCTAAATTTGATCACTATATATATTTCAAATCTGATGGTGATGGTTTCCTAGTTATTGCCTTCTATGTCGATGACATGTATATTGGCAAAGGAAAAGGTTTGAATATAGAGTTAAAATTTCAACTCTCAATAAAGTTTGAAATGAAAGACCTTGGTGCAGTTAGGCACATTCTGGGAATGGAGATTATAAGAGATAGATAGAATAGAAAGCTTTGGCTAGGCCAAAGTGAGTATGTTGGTACTATTTTGAAAAGGTTTAATATGTAGGATTCAAGACCATTGAGTGTTCCTGTTACTATTGGAACAAAGCTTTCTAGCTCATAGTGTCCCACATCCCCATTGGAGATGGAAGAGATGAGTGGAGTTCCATATTAGAGTGTTGTTGGAAGTTTGATGTATGCTATGGTCTATACAAGACTAGACATTGCCCAAGTAATGGGAGTACTTTTCTGTTATATGTCTAATCAAAGAAGAGCACATTGGGATGTAGTAAAAAGAGTTTTTAGATACTTGTGGAGTACCTTAGAGTACTTGATATGTTTTCATGGAATAGGACATGAGCATTCCTTAGATATTTGAGATTATGTGGATTCAAACTGGGCTAGTGATGTTGATAGTAGAAGATCCACTAGTGCATATGTATTTACATTAATTGGTGGTGCAATTAGTCAGATGAGCAAGTGAGAGGCTATGGTAGATTTGTCCACTACTAAGGTAGAGTATATGGCAACTACTCATGCCTGTAAGGAAGCCATCTAGCTAAAGAGGTTGTGTTCAGATATAGAGTTCAAACAAGGTGTAGTGACAATTTATAGTGATATCCAGAGTGTAATCTACATAGTGAAGAACCCAACTTTTCATGTCAAGACCAAGCACATTGATGTAAAATATCATTTTGTGAGAGATATCATCAATGATGGCAAGGTGAAGCTAGAAAATGTAGAGATTTTTGTGAATGTTGCCAATGCATTAACTAAGCCTGTGAGCACAGAGAAATTCTGATGGTGTTCAGAGTCCATGGGCCTTTCAGCCCCTAGCAATTAAATCCATGATATTTTTGATCCCCTGAATATTGCAAGGTGTTCAACAAGTGGGAGAATGTTGAGAACATGTGTCTCAACCTTGCAATCTATTTTTGGAAAATTCCAGAATTTGTTTGTGGAAGTTTTCCACTTCTTTATATCTTGGAAAAGAGTGTATAAAATACCAAAAGTTGCCCTATCCATAATAGAATATAGGAAGGCCATTTTTAGAGCATAGTTAAATTGTTTTATGACTTTTATGGGGCTCTAAACTAAGAGACAAAATTATGGACGGGATTACTATTTTAACTTGGTTGATTTTCCATATTAGAAATGTAAATGTCAAAAATGGGTAAAATGTGGCATGGTAGTTTTTCCCATGGTTTTGTAAAACCACAAGTGGTTTCTAGGTTATAAAATCACTATAAAATGAGGGCCTAGGGAGGTGTTTATGTAATAGAATTCAGTTTGCAAGACTTGTGCTAGAAGCAGTCTCTCCATGTTCGAGTTGTGGTGATGTGCTCTTGTAAGAACTTGTATTGCAAGTGTATTATAATCATCTTCATTTGATAATACATTGTGCGGGTTTTAGAGTGTGGGATTTTTATCTTGGAAGGGTTTTCCCATGGTAATCACTGTTTTATGTGTTCATTGTTATTTTATTATGTTATTATGCATTTCTTGAGATCTCTGCAATAGTTAGTTGAATTTGCATAATTTTCCTCTCAAAGATTAGCATAGGAAGTGATTTTGTGCACCTTTGCTTCCTTACATATAGATGTGTGTGTGTGTGTACCTCAAATCTACTATAACTAATATGTAGTCTACCATATGTATAAGAATCAATAAGTATTTATTATATTTATATATACTACCATACCAAATAGTAAGTAATTATAAATTTTCAGTTCTAGATATGTATGATAAGATATTCCTTTATTAAATAGATTGTAATAGCTATCATTAGTTAAACTTTGTTGGTAAACAGATTTGTTCTTCTTTTTTTTTGACTCTTTAAATCCCAAGTTTCTAGAACAATATTTGAATACAACAGTTGAAAAGCTGCCCATAAATGAAAGACTTTTCTCTAAATTGATAGGTATAGCTCCCTATGATAGATTTTTAATGAATTCTATTTGTTCCTACTATCTAATGAGGATGTGTTCTTAACCCGAGAACAACAAAGGTGTAACCAAGTTAGACTTAGACAAGACCTAACTTAGGCAAGTTTTAATTCTAAAATAGCTAATTGATTTTATGTATCCACAAATCTTATGGATTCATAAAACTTTCTAAAAATTAAACTATGATAATTTGAATCTAAACTTGAACTATGAATTAATCATACTAAGGGTTCCTCTTCGAATTAACAATAACAATACTTATCTCATTCATTCATTATATTATGAATAGGGGAAGTAAAACTCTGTTTCTTCCTTGTTCCAATTCAAATCATATGAGGAAAATAATAACTTCTAATCTTATGGAACATATAATAATTGATATTAATTACTCTCAATTGCCTCTGCAACAAAGGTACCTCACACCAAAAAAAATTTGACCTTTCATTAATCATTCAACTGCATACATATAGAATTGAGAGATGACAGTTACAAAAGGAATTTTAATTGGTTCATCCTCTGAGGATGACAAATGGAAAGATGCCAATTTTTCGTATTACAAAATTTACAAAATTTGCAAAATTTTCATCGGAGAATGAAAAGGGAGTGTCAACTGAATCACTTAGACTTCTTTCACTTTTCAATTTTTTCTCTATATGCCTTAGTAGCTACTATAATTGGAATCATTTCTTCGTGACTAGGCACATGTACATTAGTGAATCTTAAGAGCCACTTCGAATGCTCTTGATCCAGCGCCTTCACTGCAGTTAGCCGACTTTTCAATTCTCCAGCAGCCACATGTACATATCCACAAGTGTCTACAACTCCACCACTCTATTTTGACCACTTGAAGTCATTCTAGATAGATTATTCAAGTATATGGAGAAGTTTTTTTCATTACTTCTACCCCAATGAGAGCTTTCCCTTACCCACTATTTTTTGGGTTAGTGTGTAATCCTCACATGAGTTTGAATGCTCTGTCTTGGGTCTTCCTGACTTTTTCCTTTGTTTCTTTGAGTCCTTCAACCTCTTGAATCATCTCCTACTTAAATTGCATGTTTTGAAGGCATTCAAATTGAGGCTCAGCCCCTTTCTTCAAAATCTTTGCTTCAACTACCTCTTTTGCCTTCATTTGGATGACAATATTTAGGAGAGAAATACATTCATCATAGCTTTCCTTCTCTATGACCAAGGTGTTGTGATTAGATATGATATTATCCTTCTCAGTTTCCAAACGAAGGATAACATTTCCAATTTGATCAATTAGAGCAGTTCCATTTGTTTTGAGTTTCTAAATCCATTCTCTTCCAATCTGGCAAAAATACCTATCCTTCTGAAGCTGTGAGAAGAAGGCTTGCACTTCTTCTGCTATAGGGTTCTCAGTAGGAGGCACACAAAGTAATGGTTTCTAATGGAAGAACCAATTGCCTGATAAATTTTTTCAATTCTTCAATCTCGGCCTTCATTCTAATTTTTGACAATTTAAGGTTCTCCAATTGTTCTTCTATCACTTCATTACTTGATCTCCATAAGCCCACCTTTGTGTCATGCCTAGCCTCTCCAAGATCAATCGAATGCATAGTGAAATCATTAGGTGCCATGTGCTCAATTCTCCCTACTTTGTTTGGCTTTGCTACCTCCATTGTTAAGTGTCCTATTTTTGGATCTTTCCCAAGTATTGATAAAGTTTTCTACTTCTTAGCTTTCACTACTATAGATCTAGAGTGAACTGCCTGAGACACAGTATCCTTTGTAGGGATACTCTCCTCTTTCCTCTTTTCTTCCTTTCTAAGGTGTCTTCTAGCAAGGATTTTGTGTTGATCACTTTAGAAGCAGCCCCAAGTAACTCTATACTGAAAGCAGCCCCAGGTGACTCTATACTGAACATCTTCTTCTTCATCAGAGTCACTGGAGCTAAAGTTGTAGAAAAAGGATTCTTATGATCCTAAAATAGAAGCATAGAAAAACTTAGGTCTTTCTCTTGCTCTTGAGTTTTCCTTGCGGCTTTGTCAGATTTAGTGGATTCGCTACTACTACTCTATTCATCCGTAATCTCTACTATCTAAATGAGGGAACCAGTTGGTTTCAAAAGGGGAGCACTTGTAGATGGACCAGGGCTATGATGACGCGATGGAGTAGCAGTCATATCAGGAGGTGAAACTGGAGTAGGAACATGAGGAGGTGAAATAGGAGCAGTAACACCATCTTTCAGCTCTTTGGTCCACTTTTCTTCAATGTTGGCTTGGGCTCCAATAACTGGTAGAGGACTACCTTGGAAAGTTAGAGCTATTGAGATGTTCTTCTATAGGGGTTAGTTACCTCCTCTGCAGATTGAGCAGGTTCTTGAGCAGCCAAAGTTGTAACACTAGGTGTGGCACTTTGAGAAGAAGTCGAAGTAGCAGTAGCTAGAGAAGCTTGAATAGTCTTGCTCCTACTCTGGCCCTTTTTTGTTGTCCACTCAACCCATTATCTGGTTCTTTTGACAATCCAAGCCATCATAACATAAAGGTCTTCTTCCACATCAACATATGGCTTAGAACTGATTGGAGTATTTGTCAATTTGGTCAAATATGTATTACTATAAATATTTTTCCCATCATCTTCTAGCCCTTCCACATCTAAGTTAATGCCATTTGTCTTTATTTGTTCTATTGTCAATCTAGCAAAAGCCTAATCTCAGCTTTTCAACTCATTTTTACAATCTGCCCAATAGTTATCCACAGTAGTAACATGCTTAATCATGCTTTCAATTTGAAGCACATCTCTGGCATACTCATTTGGGTCAAACATAGGCCTCACCACTTCATATTCTTCTAATTTGAACTTGTTCTCGAATGCCTTGAGCATGTTTTTGGCATTGGATCGAAACTCACAACTATATGTCCCAACTTTTATGGGAAATTTGTTTCCCTTTTTCTTCAAACTAGCGCTAAGCACATTCACTTGGATTGCTTGTCTCATGATCTCAATGATCATGATCGTGTCATTTGGATATCTCGGCAACTTCATAGGAAATCCATAGAAAGCTTCAAGATGCAAATATGAAAAGGATGAGAATTGGATGAAATAACTAACCGACTGACTAATGGCTGCCATTGCTTCTGGGCTAAATCTCCTCTCCAAACACCCTTGGAGTTCCCTGCAAAGCCTCATTGTAAATGCATCATTAACTCTGATATACTCTACATAACTATTATGTAACTACAAGCATGGGTAAAACTCATAACTCTTTACATCATCTAGAAAATTCTCTATTTTGGGAAGGCCTGGCCATAATTGTTGGGAAGCCAACATAAATATCAAGAAAGAACACATATAAAATGAATTGTAGAACTTGACTACACTGAGAGCCCTAGAGAGATGATCACTTACCTCATATGCCTAGTCAACATATTATGTATCTGAGCAAATAATTTGCACCAAAAAGAAGTATTTTTCTACAAAGTTAAGGGCTTTGACCTCACCTTTCAATTGATGTAGAAGAACTAGAATGTCCATGATCTCGGGCTTGAGATTAGTGCCAAAAAGGGTTTTAGGAACTTTACTTTTAGCTCCCCTTGGCTTTTGGAACAAAGAACTCATGATATCCTTTCAGCACATCATCTTCTTTAGAGAGAATTGAGACATAGCTCCTCCAATTGTTCACATAATTCCTCTCTTTCTAGAATCCTCGGACAATTGACCACTACTTGCCTATCAATTGAAATTAACACCATTTGATTAGGCAGTAAGATTTGCTTCATATCTAGGTTATAGTGATTGATACATTCAATAATTAGCTCCAGGGATTGTACTACTATGGGAAATCTTGCTGGTTCTACTAGCTCACTTCTTAAGAGTTTCTCTATAATGGGATGAATTGGTTCCATTCTCAACCTTCTTTGGAAATCTTGCATGTCAAAGAAACGGACTAAAGTGTCTGTGATATTCTACAATGTAGATTTGATTCTACCCAATCCATCAAATCAAGCAAATCTTGTTGCCATCTTCACTGAGGTAGAGATAACTAGAAATCTTAAAACTCAAAATAAGATAGAGAGTAGAACTTTGTATTTGTGGGGATTTCAGAATCAATATTCAACTTAATAGCATAACAGTTCAAATAAGTAAGTAGTAGTTTGAAAATCTGTTATGTTCATCTCTATATAGAAACTCCAATCCACCTATTAATCTTTAAAATCTGCACCAAACAAATGAATTAAATGATAAATCTATTAGATTAGTAAATGTGGAGGTTACAATGGATTCTTTCTTATCTTTTCACTGTTTCTATTGGCCCAATGGTTATTTTCCTTTATTGTAGTTTTACTTTCCTGTTTTTCACCAAGCTGTAGAGAATTAAGAATGGAGTACTCCGTGAGTAAAATTTTGCTCAGAAAGATTTTGAATAGAATACCTTCCTCAAAGTGATCAACATGCTTCCCTTACCTTTTTTAGCCTCCTGTAACTGATTTTTCAAATAACCATGCTTGCAAGAGTGATTTTTTGTTGGATGCAAAAAATTGCCTTCAAGGGTAGAAACCTCACAGAGGAGAAAATGATTTCCACTTTTCTGCTTTTTCCCTCATTCTACCTTCTTTTGTCTAACCACTTTACTTTGAGCCTTTAGGAAATATGAAATTGGCTTCACAAATGAAAGGTGGGATCCAATAACTCACTTTATTCTTTCAAAAATGCTCTTTCAGAAAACTGACTTCGTTGTTCAAAACTAGCCGAGGAGAAGTTGTTTCTAAGTTTTTCGCCGATGCCCTTTTTTATCATCTTAGTGAGTTTTGAAAGATTCCCGTAGTGAGAACATGGAAACACTTGAACAATCTTTCCATAACATAATTCACTTCTCTTCTTTTAAGCTTGGAAATCACATTTGTGAATCTTGGTGAAGTTTCACCTTCAGGGTGCGAAAACCCGCCAAGGAGAAGATGAAACTTGATTTTCTACTAGTTCAACTTTCTATATGTCCAAAACAAATTGAGCTTCAAGTAAGTTCATCTAAAGTAACATAATTTAAGGATCTCCATCAACAAAGCTCCTAAACTACCCCAAAGACTATTGATGATAAAAAAAACCCACTTGGCCATACAATGCGAGAGAAGGGAAAAGATGAAAAACTCGACAAAGATACATATCACTTGAGGAAGAAAAGGGGCAACTGGTTTGACTAAACTAAACATAATACAATTTAATCTCCACTTTTCAAAATTGGGACATGGTGAAAAGTGAGGCAATAGCTAGCTCTGACTAGGGACTTCGGTAGATTATACCCAAGAAAAGAACTTATAACCTCTAGTTTTGCAAAGGAAAAAAAGGTGGCAACACAAAAAAAAAAAAGGCATGACAAACAAGGAGACAAAATGAGAAGGAAAACCTAACTAGGAAAACACAAACAAGAACTAAACATAACTATAATACAATACAAGGGTTAACTATTTTCAGTTTGTAATTTGATAGAGCTTCAGATCCTGACCATTATAAGTCAGCGGTAGTACTTCACTATCTTCATATGCCAACTTGAAAGAATTTTTTTTGAATGCCTATTGAATTCTGAATGGACCCTTCCACAAAGCATCAACTTCTTATGCATTCCTTTCAAAGCCTTTCTTTTGTCCCAAATCTACACCATATCTCCTACCATAAACTTTCTAGGTCTTGTTCTTTTATCAAAAAGCTCTTTGACTCGCATCTGATGTTGTGTAATATGGTCTACAATCTCTCTCCTTTCTTCTTTGAGTTTGCTTAGATATAAGATCCTCTTCTCCAGACCATCCTTATAGACATCATCCTCAATTACTGGTTTGAGTTTGTTCATAGCTAGCTCCATAAGTAGAGGCAGGTTGGCTTTAGTTCCATAAACTAGTTCAAAAGGGGATATACCAATTGCCCTCTTGGGTGTCACTCTATCTACCCAGAGTGCCCCATGAATCTTTTTGTGCCACGTTTTCTGATTATTTGAAACTAGTTTGTTAACAATATTAATTAAATTCTTATTGCTAGACTCTACCTATCCATTCCCTTGAGGAAAATAATCAGATGAACGACCAACGGTGATCCCATATTCAAAATAGAAATAATTAATTTCAATTGAAGAAAAATATAATGCATTATCCATCACTAATTCAATAGGAACACCAAACCAGACCAAAATGTTTTCTTTTATGAATTCACACACCACCTCCGAAGTAGTCTTCTTTGTAGCCTTAGCTTCAACCCATCTAGTGAAGTTATCAGTCACAGTTATTATATATTGATGACCAGCACTAGATGTAGGGCTAATAGGACCAACAAAGTCAAGGCCCCACTATTGAAAAGGCCCTTCGATGATAATGGGTCTCAAAGGTGAAGTAGCTAATTGAGGATGTCCGGAGAACATTTTTCACTTTTCACACTTTTTTACCCATGCATATGCAGCTTTAAACATCCTAGGCCAGTAATAACACTGCCTTAGTATTTTAAATGTTGTGACTGAAGAAGAGAAATGTCCTCCACATGCTTCATCATGGAATGTGTTCAATAGCTTTTCTTGCTGTTGTTTATCTACACATCTAAGGAAAGTACCATCAATAGCCCTTTTGTAAAGATTACCATCCCAAATGACATATTTAGCCACCTTTAGTTTTAGATCTCTTCTTTGCTTTGCATTTAGGCCCTCTGGACATTCACCATACATTAAAAGGTAAGAGATGTTTTCAAACCATCGATCGTAAAGACCTATAGCTAACACTAATTTCTTTTCATTTGATTCTTCTGACCTTCCAAAAAAAAAAATTTCTGCAATTGCCTTGCATAGAGCATTTCCTCTTATCAATTTGGTATGTTTAATCTCTATATCATATTCTTGTATTTTTGCTACCCATGCTCCTCTGACATTGTAACCTATATGTTGTTGTGTCAGTACACTCTTTACTACTACATCTCGAAAAAAAAACTATTAAATGTGAATGTAGTATATAGAACCAAAAATGTTTAAGAGCCTTGACCACTAAGAAAGCATGCTTTTCAATTTGTGAATACTTGAGTTCATGGTTCTTTAAAGGTATGCTCATAAAAGCAATAGGAGCTTGTACTCCATCATTCTCCTGCATAAGAATAGCTGACAATGTATGTTCAGAAGCATAGCAATAAATGATAAAGTTTGGCTTATAATTTGGATGACACAGTACTGGAGCATTAACAATAGTAGTTTTTATATCATGAAAAGTTCACTTCCCTACGTCATTCCATTTGAAATTTGAATTCCCTTTCATCATATCCACTATATGTTTAGTAGTTTCTGCAAAATTAGGCACAAATCTTCTGAGAAAATTTACCTACCCAAAGAAAGATTTAACCGCTATTTTGTTGAAGGGTAAGGTTAGTCTTTGAATAGCTTCCACTCTTTCAAGGTCAACTCTAATGCCTTGACTATATGGCCAAGAAGCATTCCTTCTGTCACACAGAAAACTAACTTCTTTGGGTTGAGAGATATTCCATGTTCTCAACACCTTTGTAATACCCTCCTCAAATCTCCTATATGATATTTTCTTTTTCTTGAGAACATGGTGAGGTCATCCAGGTATATGACTATGATTTGGTCTTTCAAATCAGCAAATGTGTCACTCATGCATCTTTGGAATGTACCACCAGTGTTGATAAGTCCAAAAGTCATTCTACGATATGCAAATGTACCCCAAGGGGTAGTGAACGTAGTCTTATGTTGGTCTTTCTTGTCTACTTCAATCAGATTCTAACCCGAGAAGCTGTCAAGCATAGACATCATTTTAGATCCCACCACCATTTGCAATAAATGGTCCATATTAGGAAGACCAAAGTTATCTTTCAGGAATGCCTAATTTAGATTGTAGAAAATAACATAGATTCTTATTTCTCCATTATTTTTTCTAACAGGTACTATATTGGCTATCCAGGTGGAATGATGAATGGGATAAATAATTATTTCTTTTAAAATCTTATCTACTTCTCGGAAGATGGTATCAGTGACTTTAGGATTATGGGTGGATCCACAATAATGGGTTACACTTTTTTGCCTAAACTAACACTGAACTATGAATTTTCAAGAAAACTTTCACATTCAGATGCGAATTGCCATTTAACGGTAAGGAATTTGAAGATGAAGTAAACTAGAGTCCTTTAGGATTTTCTATGTAGATTCTAAATATTTTTTAAAATATTTTTTTTGAATTGATTTGATTGAATTAATTTTTCTCCCAAGAAAATTGATATGTTATCAAAAACCTGATTTTTAAAAAGCGACATTGTTTTTGACACACATAACTTTTTTTCTACAATAGATATCAATATAATTCTTTCGAATTTAGTTTTTTAACATCCATACCAAAACTACAAAGGTGATTTTATGTCTTTATCATTAGTATTTCATATTTTATCAGAGTTTAAATTTGACCTAACACTAATTTGGACATACATGACTTTTGACACATGTAACTTATTATATATTTATCCAATTTCAATTTTTTTTTTTTTTGAAAGAAGACTCAAATACAGAGACCATAGTTATTTTTCAAAATTTTTATTCTCTTATTCACTATTTTTCCATGAGCGTTCAATATATAGGTTTATTTTTTATAATGAACCTCTGTTCAATTAACGTAAAAAAATGTATACTGAAAAAATTCAAAATGTATCAAATCCATATTCATTAGAAAGCTCATTCTAAGTACTTGAGTCATGGAAAATTACATGTCTTTAGTGCTCCATCTGAACCTAGAAATTGAGCCTGGAAGCCATGAAAACAACTAAGAATGTTATAGGCTTTGTAAAAGCCATCTACTTTACTAGTTTCGATAGAAACTAACTTTCTATCGAAACTTTTTTAATACTTTTGATAGAAACTAATTTTAGTTAGTTTCTATCAAAACTAATATGGCTGAGTTTCCATGTAAAAAAGATAATTTTTTTTGCATAGTTAGTTTCAATCGAAACTACCATCAAAAGTAGTTTCGATCAAGACTTTTATAGTTTCTATCAAAACTAGATGATTACATTCTATCGAAAGTTTTTGGGCAAAAAATTTGACTTTCACGATTTTGGAGGAATTTCTTCCTCCAAAAAAGTGTAACCCACTATTGTGGGTTCACCCTTATAGTTCCTTTTCTTTTGCCGAAAAGGGGTTGCATCAGGCTTCAGTGAAATTTCATGTTTTACCTTCCCAGTTTTATAACTTTTCAAATCTTCGTAGCTCCAAGTGAAAACATCTCTATATTCTATAAATAGATTCTTCGCAGCTTCTTTCTCTTCGATCGAACAACACTTCCCAATGTTAATCAATTTGGGATTATGAATATCTCAAATGTTAACTCCTTCATATTCACCCATTGTTGGCCCCTTTTCTGCTCTCTTTTGCTTTATGTAAGCATCATGTCTATGAAATAGTTTTTGTAAGGCCACGAAATATGGGGGAATAATGTTTCCTTTGAACTAAACTTCTCCATTTTGACCCATTTTCTCAATTGCATCAGAGCTTTCATGATCACTTCCACTAAACTCGTGTTCAAAACTGGACTTTTCATTTTCTAAAAACATCTACAAACTTTTATCATCACTGAAGACTTGCTAGGATTCTGTGTTATCTGGTATAGCAGATCGATATACAATTTCAAATTGATACTTTTTGTCTTTGAAATTTGGATGAGGGAGTAATAAAGAGTCAGAGACTACTAAGAAGTTAGCTTTGGTATTCATCTCCCTTGGCACTGCTTCAATAGAAAAAGCATCTAGACCTTCAATCTCATCCCAGACCCTGTTCCTGTAATTTTTTAGCTTGTGGTTTTTAACAGAATACTGCCCTTTTACTTGCTTTAAAATAAGCTCTGCATCACCTTGAGCTTTTAAAATCTTTATCCCTCTCTCTTTTGTTGACATTATCCCTAGTAATAAGGCTTCATATTCTGCAGTATTATTTGTATTCCCAAATTCCAATTTAAAAGCCATAGGTTCAACTTCTCCTTCTGGGGATATCAATACCACACCTGCTCTAGATCCTAAAGAAGCACAACTTCCATCAAATTCAAGCATCCAAATAACTGATATATTGGAAATTCTATCACCTCAATTTTCATATGTTTGTTCGTTCATTCCTTCTTCAGTAAACAACATATAGTTACCAAATTCTAGTTCTTGGTATAGAATTTGAGCATTAGGATCATCTGACTTCAAAACTATGATTTTTAATTTTTCTTCGAGTTCTAGTTTAATTTTCTTATTCCCAATAGGTATTACTACTTGGGACCAGTCTAGTTTTATTTCTCCTCCTAAGTCATGGCAGAAACTTTTCCTTAACAGAAGTCCATAGCTTGTTGGGATATCAACTACCAGGATAGTCAATAGGAGCTTCTTTTCTGGATGTGAAGCTAAAGCTACCTGAGCATCTTTAATCTATCTGAGTAAGGGAACTTGTTTGGCATCCATTGAATAGAAACTTCCATTCACTTTAGTAAGATTGAGACCCAAATCTTTAGCTACAGAATAAGGCATAACATTATCCGACACACCTGAATCTATTATACAATTAATGAGTTTACACCCATTGATGTACAATGAGATATAAAAAGGTTCAGGCTTTTTCCCATGAGAGGTTGCTAAGACTATGGAATCTTATTGATTAAAGAAACCAAATTTTAAGGTTTCATCTTCTTTTTCAACCATTATGTTACAATTAGCATCTGATGAGCTTCCTCTACATCTATCTACCAATCTTTTTAACTCAGAAGGGTGTGATTTTAAATAATCAATAGTGGAAATTTGAATTGTTGACTCTTCACAAAATTGAATGAAATCAAAGGATGTCTTTTCCTTATCTGCTTGTGAAGTAGATGCTCCTTGATCAGTATGTACATTTCTTATTGAAGGACTAAAGTCATTCCTATGAGTGTGACTAGAAATTTTGTTCTTTAACCTTTGTCCATAGGTAAGCATTGTGTATGAAGTTCCATCAATAGTTGCATAACACTTACCTTTTGGTTTAGTATCCAATTTGTATTCTAAAAATAAATTTCCAGAGTCACCATTTGAACAAGAATCAGGGTCTAAACATGGAGCTCCAACATTTAATTCATTAGTAGATAACAACTGCATCATATGAGAACTCTCTGAACAATTTTCGCTATCATGATCTGTGGTTAAATGAAAGACACACATATTTCCTTTTTTTGGTGTTTCTTTGATTTGCAACCTAGGTTGTGAACTTGTAAGCTATGAAAATCTACTTTCATTGCTTCTTCTTGGTGAGTTTTTGTAATTCCGCTAATAAGAGCCATTAAATCTGGGTAATTTCTTTTTCATCACTACTAGTTTATTAAACAACTTCTAAACCATCTCTTCTGATGATGTCATATTACTAGAACTCCCTTTAGTTTGAAGTTCTCATTTCCATTTTCTCATGGAAATTAAATCATCCTCACACTCAATAGCTTTCTTCTGTGCGTCAACCAGATCAATGGGACATTCTTTTCTCATATCATAATTGATATATGGAGGCATAGCACTAATAAAGAAAGTTTTTAGATTACCAAGTGTGGTCTATCAGTAGTAGGAATTCTGTTGTTAATCTTATTGAATTTGGCAATGAAATCCCTCATGCTCATAGTTGGTTTCTTCTTAATTGAAGTCAACTATGTCAGCAGGGCATGTTCATCTTCTACAATTTTGAATCTGGTCTCAAATTTAGTTCTCATTGTATCCCAATTAGTTATTGAGTCACTAGGTAGATG
Organism: Cupressus sempervirens; assembly: GCA_028749045.1. NCBI lineage: Eukaryota > Viridiplantae > Streptophyta > Pinopsida > Cupressales > Cupressaceae > Cupressus > Cupressus sempervirens. The sequence goes on along the minus strand of CM053793.1, from coordinate 37,646,117 downwards.
ATAAAACCAATCTGCTACACTATCTATAAGGGTTTCTACAAACAATCTTACAGCGACATCTTCATGTCCTACGTCAACGATATGAGTAGCTGCAAAGAAATCTTTAATGTGTTCATCTATAGTAACTTTCCCATCACCTAAGAATTTAGGGAAATTCTTCCTTGAACTAGCTAGAAGTGGGTGGTAAGCATTTAGCACTAATGGTCTTGTTTCCGCGACCCATGGAGCAGCCATGATTGTTCTAGCAGTGAATGGTGGAAAATTAATAAATGAAGGGGCAGTAACTCCGCGGAGTGATAACACCTTACAAGTGGAATGTGAAGTGCTAGTGTCCTAGTTTCTAATAGGGGAAGAGGGTCTAATTTGACTTTTACGTTTACCTTTCCACTTTGGAACATCTAGAATAGGAAAGTTGACCTCTGCAAGCTTATCAAAAGTTAAATCTTGCCCACCTTGTTCATTGGTACTTCTAAGGAACCTAAATTTTTCTAGGATGCTAGGTCTAGTTTATCCCTGACCTTATTATTTTAATTGTCTTTCTTCTCTATGGATATCTCTCCTTTGAATAGCTCTTTCAAACGCTTTAGCTCTTCATTCTTCTTCTTCTAAGACCTAGCTAGCATTCTGATAATGTTCAATGTTCCTTTTGTGCCTCCAAACGAATGTGTTAAGGGATGAAATTATATCCTCTTGGTCATCTTGAAAACCAAGGTTAGGTTGGAGCACTAGGATTATGTTTTCATGAGGTAGTACCATTTTCCCTCATGACATAGTCTTTCTGGTCAAGCGACTATTCTTTTCCCCTGCAGAGTCGCCAAAAATCTATTGGTAAACATATTTGTTCTTTTTTGTGGGTATGTGCAGGATCATGGCGTGCCAAAAAGTGGCGATGTGAAAAAAAAGAGTTTGAAGACGCCTAAAAGCGTTTCAAAATCTGCTCTGACTTTTTTTTACCTATCCAGGAACCAAACCTGGAAGGTTAAGCCGAGCCTTATCAGATATCCGATATCATATCGGATATCCGATTTTAAATCCAATATCCGACTAATAATTAAAATCATATAATAGTATGATATATAATTTAATATTATTATTATTGATATAAAATAATAATAATAATATTAAATAATATATCATACTATTATATTATAATAATAATAATATTATTTAATATTATTATTATAATAATTATTATACTATAATATAATAATAATATTATTATTATAATTATTATACTATAATATAATAATAATATTATTATAATATTATAATCGTATAATATTATACTATAATAATAATATTATAATAACATATTATATTATAATAATATAATATAATAATAAAATGTAATATCTTATAATATAATATATAATAAAAAAGTATAATATATTATAAATTATAATAATATTTTATATTATAATATATAGTAAATTAATATAATAAATATAAAATATAATATAAAAATATATAAAATGTAATATATATGTTATATTATATATATTATAATATCGGATATCTGATACCTGTGCATGGATTAAACACAAAATCACAGACCCGCGGCCCTTATTTTCACGCGAATTTGGGCTAGTCAGATCGGATATCAGATAATAAATCGGATATCAGATAGCAAATCGGATATCAGATATCAGGTATGTCCCCCCCCCCCCCCCTCGACTCATTTTTAACCTAAATTTAATAGATTTTAACAAGATTTTGCTTGTTTTAGTTGAATCTAGGGTTTTTTTGACAAAAATGGTTAAAATTTAGATTTTTTTTTAATATATATTACGTTTTGCAATTCAATAGGAATGTCTGATCAAAATGATGACACTGAGGTAGGGAGTAATATTCCTCGCAACCCACCACCAAACGATCCAGTATCCCCACAAAACCGTCCACCAAATAATCCTCTACCTCCTCAAAACCCTCCTCGAATCGAGCATTTGATAAATGAAAATCTCACTGAGTTGAGAGGTTTGCATAGAACATACGATAATGTACCTGCACTGGCTCCTATGTTATCCACGTTAAACACCATAGTGGATAACATTGAAACTCTTACAAACCAACAAAATGCCGCTCTTCGTTGGCATGATGAAATGCAGCAGATGTTTGATGATGGTTTGGATTATGATGAGGTCGCGGCCCTCAACATAACCAAAGACAATTTGGCAAGCCTTTTTGCTAACCCAAAAACGGGTATACCAGTTGACCCAAAAAAAACCAAACTATCGATTAAATGGTGCACAAATGACGCCATACGTGCAAATTTTTGGGACCGTTGGTGGATGGTCTTTGATATCCCTCCACATGGCAATTTAGACATACTATTTTATTTCCTTAAAAAATTATATGCAGAATTTGTGTTGAAACTTAAAGTGAACTATTGGAGCATGAAGCCCAACATGGGCTTAGGACTAGGAACTCCTCAGGATAGACCCTCTTCCCAGTGGAAGAAACTTGGCACTTTTGTCCCCCCCCCCCCCCCGATATCTCCCCCCCTCCTCAAGTGCAGCATCCAGATATTATGGTAGAGGCTAGCTCTCAGACCATCAAAGCCATTCATAGGCTGAGTAGCCTAATGATATCTCAGGCTAGGTCAGTCTTGCCTCCTCGTGTTGATGATGTTGGTGCAAGTTCATCATCGGCTAGCTCATCACACATTTGTGTGCCTCACACTTGCATTACATGCAAGAATATTTGCCTAGGTCCCATAGGTGATCTTCCTAAGTATCATTTTGTATTAGACGAGGATACACCAGAGGCACGTGCAGAGGCTACATACCCTGATGCGAGAGAGGAGGGGAATGTAGAGGCATGGACTCCTTCGGTGTCGGTATGTGTATACATTTTTTTTTTATGACATATGTGATTTAAAGTTAATTTTTACAATAGAGTAATTTTAATTTTTAAGCCATACTGACTATTACATGTATGTGATCTTCATTCATGTTTAGTTGATGACCGAGGAGGAGCTCAGACAGATAGATGATGCTACACTCTCGGGCATTTCATTTGGCCTTGAGACATCTACGATACATTATGTTGTGTTCGCATTTCTTTTTTCTATTTGATATTGTAGCATATATGGTTGCTAATCTTTCTTTTATCTTGTAGATACCACCTGCCCCAGGGGGACAAAGTGCGGGGGGTGAGCCAGCATGCATTGACAAAGGAAAGGTAATTAGATGTTTTCTAATTGATTAAATATTGATGCATTCTTGTAAAATGTTTGTGTTAATCTCATTTAATTACATTATTTATTGTATATAGGGTGTGGCTACTGGCGATGAGCCTGTATAGATTCGGCGTCCTAGATCATCAGGGATTTTCATTCGCATAGAGAGCCCCATTGTATGTATAAGTATCATTTATTTTTTATTTTTTTAATTGATGCAGAGGAAAGTATGATTGTTGTTCTATACAATTTCTATGATTTTTTCCATACCAATAATGATTCATTTCTTGCATATGTTCATTACAACTTAAATAGGCTTATATGCACCTGTCCAACCGACCAAGTTGGTTACAAAGGTTTATTTAATCAAACAAATACCAAATTACTACTTTCCCTCCAAAACTAATATGACCGTTTGAATTTGAAATTCAAATTTCAAACTATAGTTTTTATGCATTCCCTAACTTTCTAAACTATTCCATTGACTCAAAATTGGTCATATGGATTTATTAAATGCAACTAAGTAAATTTCTAGAAAATTGAAGTTTTTATTATTTTTTCTCCAAACCACCGTACACTCTAATCTCCCCCTTTCAATTGAGATCACATATGACATATATAAAGGTCTACATGACCGTTGGAACAACCATATAGGCGTTCCCAACCATAAAACAAAAAAACAACCACTTTTTGCTAATACTGTTTAGACTCTAAATACCCTATTCTAAGGCCTTTTGGTCCCATGGAGTCACTTGGTTTATAACCACACCAAAATGCTTGTGGGCCTTACATGTGCCTTTATTACAAAACATAGACCAACTTGTAAAATATGGACCAAACCTTTATTCCAACTTCCTAATCTACTTGAATCCTCACTTTCATGGAGTGGCAAGGTGTCTGGCAACAGAGATACTTGTTCCCCCCTGCCACATAGATTAGGTGCCCTACACCACCTTTCCTCTCTCTCATTCTGAACACTAGTCCACCAAGTGAGTGATGTTCCTCTCAGTCTTTTTGTTGCTACTTTTACCTTCTTATTTGCCTCTATGTCTTCAAGATCAAAGTAGTTCTCAAGGGCCTCTATCCACCCTAGCACTTCTTCACTATCCATTTTACCCTGGTATATTGGAAAATCAATATGGTTCTTCCAACCATTACCTTGTACTGCCTTAATGATTCTCATAAATCTCCTTTCTTCAGGATCATCTGTTGTCTCATGCTCTTGCCTTGCATTACCAACCTCTTCTTCTTCATGGTTCTCTCCATGATTTCTTCCTCTAACCTCTTCTCCTCTAGGTTCTTGCCTTTCCTTTTCTAAGGATTCTATCCTTGCAATAAGCTTCAGCCTCTCTCTTCTCATCTATTTTTCTTCCCTCACTCTAGATGCTTCAAGTTCTCTCCTCTCTCTTTTCTCTTTTTCCAACTCTTCTCTCAATTCTTCGAGTTCTCTAGCCATTTGATTTTTAGGAGGCATTTTCACAACAAGTTTTCTTCCTTCCCAAGGGCCAACTCACTGATTCTCTTTCTTTCCTCACCAAGAAATCTTTGGACACCACTTATGTACCTTTCAACTCTGGGACACACAAGGAGGAATTAGACACACCAAGGCTTCAACAAAGGGACCAACACACTAAGGATTTTCAAGATTATAGGTCTTGGTCACACTCCTAAACACCCAAACTTCAAAACCCTCCTTAAAATGGCTTAAAAACCAGGGCCTGCTTGTTCAAACCCCAAAACTCAATTCTAGAACATTTTGACTTGTCTAATGACAAGATATGATCATGAAAACCTACATGAACCTATCAAATGACACATCTACCATATGAAATCCTAAAATCCTATCTCATGCCCAATTACAACTTTCTTCCACATATGAGTCCAACATTATAACTTTGTATGCTTCCATGAGCCATAATTGGTGCAAGGATTGCCCAATTGACTTCAAGAGATGTTCCATGACCTCTGTAATGCCTTGGATCTTCAATGTTCCCCTGATGAGCATGGGATGCTCTTGCATCACTTATCTTCATAAATAAATTCAAAACTAATTTCTGTGATATTAACAACTACTATTTTGTATCTCATAGGAGACTCCTAGTGCACATGAGGTTCGATGGGACAATTATGTAGATTTGATGACGCGGCCACTCACTCTTGAGGAGGAGCCTACAATAGTAAGTTGTAGTTTGAATTCATGATTAAATATGTTATAAATTTAGCATGCTATGAATTATAATGTTATAGTTTAAATTGTAGATTCATATATAGCCCACAATCACAGAGGTACCAACATTGCCGAGGGCATACGAGAGGACTCCTAACCGGCGCAGGAGGTCGATGAGAGAGGTATTTATTATGAAATTTTGATAGTATTAATCTCCAATACGGAAAAAATCATTATGCATTTGAGTAATTCAATGTTAGATACGTAGAATCATATAAATTTAGTAGTTTAACTTTGGGTTTTCCTTTTTTGTTTATGTAGGAGGCATCTGATCCACCTAGTGCAGTGAAGAGGCTGCATTATGATCATCCACCAGCACCCTAGGATAGTATAGTTTTTGTAGGATGCATCATGAGACATTTTGAGATGGCATATGCCACATTGTATATAGAAACATTGATATTATACACATTCTAATGGCAGGATCAGCCACATTTTGTATATGGATCTATGTATTTTGATATATATATATATTTGAGTACTTTGTCTATGGATACATGTATTTTGATATATATTTTTATCATTTACGTGCACAATGATATACATATTAATTTAGTATCTAGTATTGTTCAATTTATCGTGGATCATGTGTCATGCCCTAAATTTTACTAGTAAAAACACAACAATTTTTTTTTTTTTTTTTAAGCTTATGAGGTCGCATAAGAAATTACATATTGTAAAACAAGGTTATCATTGAATAGGAGTTCAAGACTCATGTGAATAGTGTGAAGGTGGTTTTCAAATAGATTGGATGACAGTCTAGTTCAAGTTAGCATCACGAGTCAAACGAGAAAGTTCAAGATACAACACTCATAAATTAGTGAGGTAATTCATATCCTAACAAGCCTCTGATACTAATATTCTATTAGGGTCTGTCAGTTGTATCATATGGACTAGGTCATGATTCTAGCATGTAAGGGAAGGGGATCAGAATTACTTATTATCCTCATTACAAATGTACACACATTCATTAATCATTACAATATATATTAATGTGACAATTAGTATATTACTATATCCTCATTATCTATCAATATTGCTTCCTCACCAAATTATTGAGTGCACAACAAGATTGTAAGAAATCTACTAAGTTTTAAATTTATACAATCAATGGTATCACATAACATCTATGGATTGATATTATCAACTAGTCATTTACAATACCACAAGGAGAAAACTTTCTTTCACATTTTCAAATGATAACAATGATGTCAAAGCAAATCTGTGACTCGTACCAATGCTTTCATAACAATATAAACTCCAAATGAAACATGCATATACAACCTTATCAATATTTTCTTCTACACGTACATTAGGTAACAATGATACAATCTCCTTCCATCACAATGGGGAAACATAAGGGACTTTTCAAAATCATAAGGAACATGGACATTGAAAGATATGGACAATGAGTAGCATGAACATTGTCCAACATGATCGTTGAGAACATGAACAAGCTGGTGAATCCTCCTTCACAAATGAGGGCACAATGTCAAGTTTTCTCATCCAACATCAATCTGCAAGATGATCATTCCAAGCCATTTCCATTGGTCCCTTGGACACAAATCTACATATGCAACACAACAAAATAACAAGGACCATGGGTGCTTTCCACCCAACCATAGGCCTCAAAGAGACCACCCCCTCACTAGGGAACAAGGCTCAAACTGTGATACACATACAATCTTTGAAGGCATAAACATTACATTTCAAACTTTAACAATTTCCCCCCAAGACTATTTCACAATGGCTTCACAGATGGAACCATAAACATAGGGTGAAGGTGTTTTCTAAAATGGAGACTTGCCATACCAAACCATATTTGCAATAAACAATTTTCATGCCCTCTCGGGGCTATCATAATTCACCAAATTTCATGCCTTCTCAGGGCTATCATAAATGAACCATTTAATGCCCTCTTGGGGCCTCCACATTTCCTCCTCCAAACCCACTACCATCAGCTGTAACTCCTCAAACTTCCTTTCTACACCATACTTTCCTTATCACCCCCAACAAGATATGAAATGTTATGGCATACAATGGAGCCCATACTCCAAGGTTCTCAATATATTTTTCGAACCCAACTTAAGCCCTTCACCCTAGACTTCTCTTCCCTTCCCACAAGGGTGAGTGTAAGTCCCAATCCCATAACAATACTCAAGCAAAAAACAAGAAAACAAAACCAAGTAGAAATAAAACAAGAAATTTTGGCAAACACCCCACTAGTTTGGCCAAGACCCTCTAATAAAGCCTTCCCACTAACTTATTTTAGCAAAAACACTAAGCCACTCCATCCTTATGAACTTGTCTCCTCTAACAGTTCATCGATAGCCCTCACGAGCTCTGAGTTATGACCCTTGAAGGATTCACCTCAAAATGCACTTAGAGCACCTTGAAGACTCCTCGATACGGGGTGGCCACAAATGATGGATGGTCTTCGTGGCCAGAAAAAAAGTTTTACTAGGGTTCACCCGCTCATCTGGAGCTAATGGGACTGACGATTCGATGCCAAGATCAGTAGTTTCAAAGTTACGCTGTGGTGCACCTATGAATTGAGGCACACTGTGAGTTTTGGCATCGAGCGAGATCATTGTGCTGAATCCAAATAGAATGTGATCTCTCAAAAATGAGATAGGTTATTTTAGGCCTTAGGATCACCGTCCTGTAGCATTTGATAGTTTGTCGATAGCCCTCATGAGCTCTGAGTTATGAACCTCGAAGGATCGACCTCAAAATGCACTTAGAGCACCTTGAAGACTCATCGGTACGGGGTGGCCGCAAATGATGGATGGTCTTCATGGCCAGAAAAAGGGTGTAAATAGGGTTCAACCACCCATCCAGAGCTAATGGCATTGACGATTTGATGCCAAGATCAGCGATTTCAAAGTTACGCTGTGGTGCACCTATGAACTGAGGCACACTGCGAGTTTTGGCATCGAGCGAGATCGTTGTGCTGAATCCAAATGGAATGTGATCTCTCAAAAATGAGATAAGTTATTTTAGGCCTCAAAATCACCGTCCTGTAGCATTTGACAGTTCATCGATAGCCCTCACGAGCTCTGAGTTATGACCCTCGAAAGATCGACCTCAAAATTCACTTAGAGCACCTTGGAGACTCCTCGGTATGGGGTGGTCGCAAATGATGGATGGTCTTCATGGCCAGAACAAGGGTGTGACTAGGGTTCACCCGCCCATCCGGAGCTAATGGTACTGACGATTCGATGCCAAGATCAGCGGTTTCAAAGTTACGCTATGGTGCACCTATGAACTGAGGCACACTGCGAGTTTTGGCATCGAGCAAGATCGCTGTGCTGAATCCAAACAGAATGTGATCTCTCAAAAATGAGATAGGTTATTTTAGGCCTTAAGATCATCATCCTATAGCATTTGACAGTTCATCAATAGCCCTCACGAGCTCTAAGTTATGACCCTCGAAACATCGACCTCCAAATGCACTTAGAGCACCTTGGAGACTCCTCGGTACGGGGTGGCTACAAATGATGGATGATTGTTTGAAGACTACTCCATGTGTCACTATCTTTCTTGGAAAAAAAATTGCTTTTGAACATCAAGCTTGCAATATTATCAATTATTGTCAAACTTTTTTAACCAAGTCAAAATGTCAAATGCAAATATTTGTTTGCATTTTTTGCTAAGGGGAGTTTCATAAATTGACTTTGATTTTCTATGTCTCTAGTGCTTGAACATACTTAAAATGGCTCTTTGGTCTTAGAGCTATTGGTATTTTCTAACTTCATGGTCTATGATATGCATACTAATAATTTCTTTCACTAAATGGTTTCCTTGATCTATTGACTACACTTAAATTTGTTCACTTGTCATCTCTCTTTCTATATGTTCAATACAAAGAGCTAGAAGAGACAAATAATCTTTCTTACCTTCATCTCTCTAAGCACATGATAGAAATCAATTCTAAACTTGAGAAAAGGTTAGAAGAGAATATAGCATTCTTAAATTAATCTCCCTTAAGACCTTTACATACACACGGGGCATTCTTAAATTAATCTCCATGGAAGAAAATTTCATAAAACTAAAGATTCCATAGTGTTGAAACATAAAATCCAAGATCTCATTTATGATGGGATTGTTGATACCTCTAATGACTCATCCACTCATAGCCTTCATATCCAACTTCATATAATGTCAGTATGCATGTGCTATCTTGCTTATTGGCTTTAATTGCTTATCCTACATGCTATCTTCTTTCATGGATTTTATGGCTTATCCCAAATGTGCTTCATACAACTTTTCAATATGAAAGTCTTTCAAAACATTATACAATATTATGACTCTTTATGCTTTCAAATGCTATGATTGGTTGTAAAATGGAAGAAATCAAGTATTCTCATTGTTCATCCGTACTTTATGGATTTTTGTTATTTGATTAGTTTGATAAAAATAGTTTTAATAATCATAATGTCAGCTTTATGTCAAATAAGGAAAAAACCAAATTTTTAATAAGATATCCACATGCAATTATCTTTCATATAGTTATAAATGCTCTTAAAATTGTCATTATAGCCTTGTATCACATGCAAATATGATTTGGAAGAACTTGTTCAATATCTTCCTCTTATAATTCCTTACAAAGAACCTACCAAAATACAAAAACCATATACAAAAAACTACACATTTTACATCATAATACATCATAAATTTTAGAAATTCTCCCCAATACCACCCCTCTCCAACTCTTCATGATGTACCTACATTCCAATATCATACAAAAATTAGTAACTTATTGTATTAAACAAGATAATCATCAATTCATTAAATCATTATGAAGAAAATAACATAAGAAGTATATATACCTAGTCAAGTATTCCAATAGGGTCCTCTCTCTGTTTTAGGGTCTCCAACAAGGCTTCATGATCAGCATTAGCAATAGTAAAAAGTTCTTTTACTTTTGGTCTTCCTTGATGCTTCAATAACTTTACATTTGTTGCTATAAAAAGATGCGAATATATGAGAATTACTTTGTGCTTCTGATAGTCTTCGAATGCAGGAATTCCATTCCTTCTAAGCATGTATGTCCGCAGCCATGTTCCAGCAACAACCACTGAACCAGTAGGATACGTGAATCCATCATCATCTGTGATCGATTGTGCAAGTTTTTTTTTTCCTCTTACACAACGTGCTAACCAATAATCGGATTTCTCATCATTCCCCTGTGGTGCAACCAATGCAAAGACATGCCCTGGCTGAAGTAGATCTGATAGATGATTATGCTCAAGTGAACTTTCCATGTCATCATTTTTGATAGAGGGTATGATAGAAAATGGAGTAAGATAATGTGGAGCCCATGTGTCCACCCACTCACTTGACTCACAGTGATCCCAATCACACTGAAAACAAGTACGACAAAAACAAGCTAGTTGTCGTGTCCAAATGGTCCATGTACTAGAATTAGAGCTCAAAAATGAATGCATTTTTGATGAGTCTGTCACTGTAGCACAATCTGATCTATCACCTATGGACCCTTCCTTAACCAACCAAAAGAACCTGCATACCACTGAATTAAGAGTCCCCCCCTGTGGTAATGCTAAACTACACCAATCAACAATGCTACGAGCATCAAGAAGCTCTATTGTTGAAATCTTTGGTTGCTCCTTAACTAGAGCTCTCTTCACACATGCCCCTGCTCTATCATGTTCCCCTTTTCCATGGCCGAACTCAAAAAAACTCCAAATATGAGGCACCCCTCTCTCTACGTGCATCCTACACAACCAATAAAATATGTGAACATTCTTGAATTGACCTATACAGTTATCTGACCAAATGATATGTCTATCCATAGCAATTGCATGCTCGTGTAAGAAATAAAAAAAATTCTTGAAACAATGTTGCACAAACTCGTGAGAGTGAGATCTATCATCAACCATATAAAAATGATACTCTCTAATAATCTTTCGATTATATTCCGCACTGTCAAGGGCATGTCTATATGTTATGTGAACAAAAATTGCAATTTGAATAGAGTTGTAATACTGAGATTGTGTCTCATTTTGAGGTTGCAATGTGTAGTTCTCAGCAAAATCAACAACTGATATAATAGTGCCAATGGTAAAAGTCTCCTTACACGTTCTAAATTGTTGATCCAACCATTGAGACCTGTGACTATGTCTTGCATACTTGTAAAAAAGATTTTCCTTGAAATCTGAAATAAAATTAGCCACATTGATATCTTTTCCAACCAATTCACATCTAGATCTCTCACTCCCACTCTTCAATGTGTATTTCACCATTTCATAGACCCTTTTTTTCACTATTGTCTTTCCAAGATCTTGTTCACACCCCTCATGGAAACATGTGTCAAACTTGGATAAGCCACCACATTTTGAACACTTCTCATTTAAGCAAGCATTTTTATAAAAGGAACAACCATCAATTCTACGACATAAGAGTTGATCTAACAAGTCTCTTGATGATTTTGGAAGCCCACTAGCCTCACAATCCTCCAACATTTCTTTACTATGAAAAGTAGAATGGATGGATCATAATAGTTCATGGTGCATAGAAAACTCAACATGATATTTGCAACAACACGTATTTCAAATTTTGAGTGGCACACAATAAAATGGCTTCAAAGATTCAAAAGCCCTTTGTGATATATGAACACTTGGATGACTCTCTCTAAATTGTTTGAACAACATAGTTTGACTTACCTCCAAATAGTGTTTAGGATGTGGCGTGCAATCTCTGATGCCAATTCTCAACTTTAAGACATCTTTAGCATTGGGTGATACTCGTGAGTTAGAGTGCCAAAATTGTATAATTTCTTCCTTCACATCATCAGATAGCTTCTTATCAAAACGTGGAAGTCTCTCACCAAATGCCCATGTTTCATTTTGAAGAGGATCATCAATTTTTTCTCGTCGACTAAGTGCTCTTCTCAAAGTAGTACGATTTAGATTCAAATCAATACAAGTTTGTCTCATATATCTACCCTTTCTCAAATGATGACTTACCAAAGAGGTTGTAATAACCCTTCGAGTAGCACTATTATCCTTCTCTCTGCTATTTTTCCCAACGCTATTGAGAGCACTAAAAAGATTCTTCACAAATAATGGCATTTCTTTCCAACTTTTTATTGACACGAATTTTCAATTTGGAAAGCATAGGTCTCATCTTTTGCATCTTTAATAAGTGCATGAAAAGCTGACATTGCTCTACCACTGTCTTTTTTGTGAAAAACATCTGATATAGTCTTGAAGCCCATAACCGAATGGTTCTTTCTGATTTTTTTCCTTCCAAACTAGTCATAATCGTTTCATCAATTTCAATTATCCATTTTGGTGTTTTAGAACCTTCATGTCGATTATAATTAGGAGATATGTAAGGTTCTTGTGCATTAAGTTCATGTGCATTGTCATCTTCGACATGGTCAATTATGCAATTTGGATTATGACTTGGTGGCATTTCTTCTTCAAAATTTTCAATCTCTACATTTTCAATTTCCGCATTATCATTTTCAATAGGTACATTTTCATTCCCCAACTATACATTTTTATTATCTGACTCTATGATTTCACCTTCTATTAATTCATCATCAACTTGATTGATATTTAGCATACCTTGTCTTTTTTTTTCGTGTTTCATTTTGTCCTTTTCCCTATATGCTGCAATGTCTTCATTGGATATCTTCCTGTTATGATTATTCTTTCGACGACTGCTACTCCCCATTCAGATGACAAATTCGAACACCTAAAGTTATATTTTTGAATTCTTTTCGATTGGTTGGGCCCCAAAACACAACTTTTTACAAATCCCGTGAAAAAAGAGGTAAAAAAGTAATGTTGTCAGGTCTGTAGAGACAGTCAAATATTTGAAATTGATGCCAGTATAATCGGATATCCGATAATAGATCGGATATCCGATCTAGGATCGAATATCCGATAATAGATCGGATATCCGATCCAGGATCGGATATCCGATATAGGAAAAGAACTTTTGGGGGGAAAACTTGCTAAGGTTTCCCTCCTTTGCCACAATAATATTAATATTATGAAAATATTTGGAGGCCAACGACTTTAATTTATAACTAAGTTAATAGTATATTAGTATTAGTATAAAATATCAATAATATTAATATAAAATAGTATTAATATACCTATAGTATCAATATTATTATTATACGTATAATAGTATTAATATTATTAATATAGATATAATAGTGTAAATATATAGTGTTTATTTATATTAAGCTACAATATATAGTATTAATATATATTATTATTATAGCTATAATAGTATTATTATTATTACTATACATATAATAATATTAATATTTAGTATTTATTTATATTATAATTATTATCCTAAAATAGTATAAATAGTATATCCTAAAATATTACGTTATTATATAGATATATTAATAACATATATATTAATATAATAATATTTATAATATATATTATATTTAATAAAAATATTACGTTGTTATATATATATATATATAATATTATTATATATAATATTATAATATATAATACAAAGAGGGTCGTCATTTAATGGGTGAAAGGGGGTCATAGGGTGACCTATGACCCCCTTTGACCCATATGAACGACTTGACTATGTCCGTAGGGGTCGTAGGACCCCTAGGGACATACGTCGTCGTTTAATGGATCAAAGGGGGTCATAGGTCACCCTATGACCCCCTTTGACTGATATGAATGATTCAAATATGTCCCTAGGGGTCCTAGGACCCCTAGGGACATATGTCATCATTTAATGGGTCAAAGAGGGTGACTCACCCTATGACCCCCTTTGACCCATATTACCCATTCGAATATGTCCCTTGGTGTCAAACGACCGCTAGGGACATATGTCGTCGTTTAATGGGTCAAAGATGCTCATAGGTCACCCTATGACCCCCTTTGACACATAATACCCATTCGAATATGTCCCTAGGGGTCCTAGGACCCCTAGAGACATATGTCGTCATTTAATGGATCAAAGGGGGTCATAGGTCACCCTATGACCCCCTTTGACCCATATTACCCATTGGAATATGTCCATAGGGGTCTTAGGACCCCTAGCGACATATCTCGTCGTTTAATGGGTCAAAGAGGGTCATATGTCACCCTATGACCCCCTTTGACCCATATTACCCATTCAAATATGTCCCTAGGGGTCCTAGGATCCCTAGAGACATATATCGTCATTTAATGGGTCAAAGAGGGTCATAGGTCACCCTATGACCCCCTTTGACCCATATTACCCATTTGAATATGTCCCTAGGGGTCCTAGGACCCCTAGAGACATATATCGTCATTTAATGGGTCAAGAGGGTTATAGGTCACCCTATGACCCCCTTTGACTCATATGTACGATTCGAATATGTCCCTAGGGATCCTAGGACCCCTAGAGACATATGTCATAATTTAAAGGGTCAAAGAGGGTCATAGGTTACCCTATGACCACATTTGACCCATATTACGCATTCGAATATGTCCCTAGGGGTCCTAGAACCCCTAGGAACATATGTCATCGTTTAATACATCAAAGGGGGTCATAGGGCCTTTGACTCATATGAACAATTCAAATATGTCCCTAGGGGTCTTAGGACCCCTAGGGACATATGTTGTCGTTTAAAGGGTCAAAGGGGGTCATAGTTCACCCTATAACCCACTCTGACCCATATGAATGATTGGAATATGTCCCTAGGGTCCTAGGAACCCTAGGGACACATATCGTCATTTAATGGGTCAAAGAGGGTCAAAGGTCACCCTATGACCCCATCTGACCCATATTGCCCATTCGAATATGTCCCTTGGGGTCCGAGGACCCCTAGGGACATATGTCGTCGTTTAATGGGTCAAAGACCTATGACCCCCTTTGACCCATAATACCCATTCAAATATGTCTCTAGGGGTCCTAGGACCCCTAGAGACATATGTCGTTGTTTAATGGGTCAAAGGGGGTCATAGGTCACCCTATGACCCCCTTTGACCCATATTACCCATTCGAATATGTCCCTAGGGATCATAGGACCCCTAGCGACATATCTCGTCATTTAATGGGTCAGAGAGGGTCAAAGGTCACCCTATGACCCCATTTGACTCATATTACTCATTCGAATATGTCCCTAGGGGTCCTAGGACCCCTAGCGACATATATCATTGTTTAATGGGTCAAAGAGGATAATAGGTCACCCTATGACCCCCTTTGACCCATATGAACAATTCGAATATGTCCCTAGGAGTCCGAGGACCCCTAGAGACATATGTCGTTGTTTAATGGGTCAAAGAGGGTCATAGGTCACCCTAAAACCCTCTTTGACTCATATGAATGATTCGAATATGTCCCTAGGTGTCTGAGGACCCCTAAGAATATATGTCATCGTTTAATGTGTCAAAGAGGGTCATAGGTTAACCTATGACCCCATTTGACCCATATTACCCATTTGAATATGTCCCTAGGTGTCCTAAGACCCTTAGGGACATATGTCGTCGTTTAATGGGTCAAAGGGGGTCATAGGTCACCCTATGACCCCATTTGACCCATATGAACAATTCGAATATGTCCCTAGGCGTCCAAAGACCCCTAGAGAAATATGTCGAGGGTCATAGGTCACCCTATGACCCCCTATGACCCATATTACCCATTCGAATATGTCCCTAGGGGTCCAAGGACCCCTAGAGACATATATCATCGTTTAATGGGTCAAAGAGGGTCATAGGTCACCCTATGTCCCCCTTTGACCCATATTACCCATTCGAATATGTCCCTAGGGATCCTCGGACCCCTAGAGATATATATCGTCGTTTAATGCGTCAAGAGGGTCATAGGTCACCTTATGACCCCCTTTGACCCATATGAACGATTTGAATATGTCCCTAGGGGCCCTAGGACCCCTAGAGACATATGTCATTGTTTAATGGGTCAAAGAGGCTCATAGGTTTCCCTATGACCCCATTTGACCCATATTACATATTCGAATATGTCCCTAGGGGTCCTAGGACCCTTAGGGACATATGTCATCGTTTAATGAGTTAAAGAGGGTCATAGGTCACCCTATGACCCCCTTTTACCCATATTACCCATTCGAATATGTCCCTAGGGGTCCTAGGACCCCTAGAGACATATATTGTCGTTTAATGGCTCAAGAGAGTCATAGGTCACCCTATGACCCCCTTTGACCCATATGAACGATTCGAATATGTCCCTAGGGGTCCTAGGATCTCTAAAGACATATGTCATCATTTAATGAGTCAAAGAGGGTCCTAGGTTACCCTATGACCCCATTTGACCCATATTACCCATTTGAATATGTCCCTAAGGGTCCTAGGACCCCTAGGGACATATGTCATCGTTTAATGGGTCAAAGGAGGTCATAGGTCACCCTATGACCCCATTTGATCCATATGAACAATTCGAATATGTCTCTAGGGTCGTAGGACCCCTAGGGACATATGTCATCGTTTAATGGGTCAAAGAGGGTCATAGGTCACCTTATGACCCCCTTTGACCCATATGAACGATTTGAATATGTCCCTAGGGGTTCGAGCACCCCTAGGGACATATATCATCGTTTAATGGGTCAAAGACGATCATAGGTCACCCTATGACCCTCTCTGACCCATATGAACGATTTGAATATGTCCCTAGGGGTCTGAGGACCCCTAGGGATATATGTCATCGTTTAATTGGTGAAAGAGGGTCATAGGTTACCTTATGATCCCATTTGACCCATATTACCCATTCGAATATTTTCCTAGGGCTCCTAGGACCCTTAGGGACATATGTCATTGTTTAATGGGTCAAAGGGGGTCATAGGTCACCCTATGACCGCCTTTGACCCATTTGAACAATTCGAATATGTCCCTAGGGGTCCAAAAACCCCTAGAGAAATATGTTGTCATTTAATGAATCAAAGAGGATCATAAGTCACCCTATGACCCCCTTTGACCCATATTACCCATTCAAATATGTGCCTAGGGGTCCTAGGACCCCTAGAGACATATATCATCGTTTAATGGGTCAAAGAGGGTCATAGGGTGACATAGGTCACCCTATGACCCCCTTTGACCCATATTAACAATTGGAATATGTCCCTAGGGGTCCTAGGACCCCTAAGGACATATGTCATCGTTTAATAGGTCAAAGAGGGTAATAGGTCACCCTATGACCCCCTTTGACCCATATTACCCATTCAAATATGTCCCTAGAAGTCCTAGAACCCTTAGGGACATATGTCGTCGTTTAATGGGTCAAAGAGGGTCATAGGTAACCCTATCACCCCATTTGACCCATATTACCCATTCGAATATGTCCCTTGGGGTCCAAAGACCCATAGGGACATATGTCATCATTTAATGGGTCAAAGAGGGTCATAGGTCACCCTATAACCCCCTTTGACCCATAATACTCATTCAAATATGTCCCTAGGGGTCCTAGGACTCCTAGAGACATATGTCATCGTTTAATGGGTCAAAGGGCTTCATAGGTCACCCTTTGACCCCCTTTAACCCATATTACCCATTCGAATATGTCCCTAGGGGTCTTAGGACCCCTATCAACATATCTCGTTCTTTAATGGGTCAGAGAGGGTCATAGGTCACCCTATCACTCCCTTTGACCCATATTACAAATTTGAATGTCCCTAGTGGTCCTAGGACCCCTAGAGACATATATCATCGTTTAATGGTTCAAAGAGGGTCATAGGTCAACCTATGACCCCCTTTGACCCATATGTACGATTCAAATATGTCCCTAGAGGTCCTAGGACCCCTAGAGACATATGTCGTCATTTAAAGGGTCAAAGAGGGTCATAGATTACCCTATGACCCCATTTGACCCATATTACCCATTCAAATATGTCCCTAGGGGTCCTAGGATCCCTAGGGACATATGTCGAGGTTTAATGCATCAAAGAGGGTCATAGGTCACCCTACGACCCCCTTTGATGCATATGAACGATTCAAATATGTTCCTAAGGGTCCTAGGACCCCTAGGGACATATGTTGTAGTTTAATGGGTCAAAACGGGTCATAGGTCACCCTATGACCCCCTTTGACCCATATGAATGATTGGAATATGTCACTAGGGTCCTAGGACCCCTAAGGACATATGTCATCATTTAATGGGTCAAAGAGGGTCATAGGTCACCCTATGACCCCCTTTGACACATATTACCCATTCGAATATGTCCCTAGGGGTCCTAGGGCCCCTAGAGACATATATCATCATTTAATGCGTCAAGAGGGTCATAGGTCACCCTATGACCCCTTTTGACCCATATTAATGATTCGAATATGTCCCTAGGGGTCCTAGGACCCTTAGGGACATATGTCATTGTTTAATGGGTCAAAGAGTTTCATAGGTTAACCTATGACCCCATTTGACCCATATTACCCATTCGAATATGTCCCTAGGGGTCCGAGGACCCTTAGGGACATAGCTCGTCATTTAATGGGTCAAGAGGGTCATAGGTCACCCTATGACCCCCTTTTACCCATATGAACAATTCGAATATGTCCCTAGCGGTCCTAGGACCCCTAGAGACATATGTCATCATTTAATGGGTCAAAGAGGGTCATAGGTTACCCTATGACCCCATTTGTTCCATATTACCCATTCGAATATGTCCTTAGGGGTCTTAGGAACCTTAGGGACATATGTCGGCATTTAATGGGTCAAAGGGGGTCATAGGTCACCCTATGACCCTCGTTGACTCATATGAACGATTCAAATATGTCCCTAGGGTTCCTAGGACCCCTAGGGACATATGTCATCGTTTAACGGATCAAAAGGGGTCATAGGTCACCCTATGACCCCCTTTGACAGATATGAACCATTCGAATATGTCCCTAGGGTCCTAGGACCCCTAATGACATATGTCATCGTTTAATGGGTCAAAGGGGGTCATAGGTCACCCTATGACCCCCTTTGACTCATATGAACAATTCAAATATGTCCCTAGGGGTCCTAGGACCCGTAGGGACATATGTCGTCGTTTAATGGGTCAAAGGGGGTCATAGGTCACCCTATGACCCCCTTTGACCCATATGAACCATTCGAATATGTCCCTAGGGTCCTAGGACCCCTACGGACATATGTCTTCATTTAATGGGTCAAAGAGGGTCCTAGGTCACACTATGACCCCCTTTGACCGATATTACCTATTCGAATATGTCCCTAGGGGTCCTAGGACCCCTAAGGACATATGTCATCGTTTAATGAGTCAAAGAGGGTCATAGGTCACCCTATGACCCCCTTTGACCCATATTACCCATTCGAATATTTCCCTAGGGGTCCTAGGACCCCTAGAGACATATATCGTCGTATAATGGGTCAAGAGGGTCATAGGTCACCCTATGACCCCTTTTCACCCATATGAATGATTCGAATATGTCCCTAGGGGTCCTAAGACCCCTAGAGACATATGTCATCATTTAATGGGTTAAAGAGGGTCATAGGTTGCCCTATGATCTCATTTGACCCATATTACCCATTCGAATATGTCCCTAGGGGTCCTAAGACCCCTAGGGACATATGTCATCATGTAATGGGTCTAAGGGGGTCATAGGTCACCCTATGACTCCCTTTGACTCATATGAACGATTCAAATATGTCCCTAGGGGTCCTAGGACCCCTAGGGACATATGTCGTCGTTTAATGAGTCAACGGAGGTCATAGGTCACCCTATGACCCCCTTTGACCCATATGAACGATTCGAATATGTCCATAGGGTCCTAGGACCCCTATGGACATATGTCATCGTTTAATGGGTCAAAGAGGGTCATAGGTCACCCTATGACCCCCTTTGACCCATATTACCCATTCGAATATGTCTCTTGGGGTCTGAGGACCCCTAGGGACATGTCGTCGTTTAATGGGTCAAAGGGAGTCATAGGTCACCCTATGACCCCCTTTGACCCATATTACCCATTCGAATATGTCCCTAGGGGTCCTAGGACCCCTAGAGACATATATCATCGTTTAATGGGTCAAGAGGGTCATAGGGTGACCTATGACCCCTTTTGAGCCATATTACCCATTCGAATATGTCCCGAGGGGTCCTAGGACCCCTGGGGACATATGTCGTCATTTAATGGGTCAAAAGGGGTGATAGGTCAACCTATGACCCCCTTTAACCCATATGAACAATTTGAATATGTCCCTAGGGTCCTAGGGACATATGTCATCGTTTAATGGGTCAAAGAGGGTCATAGGGGTGACCTATGACCCCCTTTGACCCATATTACCCATTCGAATATGTCTCTTGGGGTCAAAGGACTCTTAGAAACATATGTCGTCGTTTAAGTGGTCAAAGATGGTCATAGGTCACCCTATGACCCCCTTTGACCCATAATACCCATTCGAATATGTCCCTAGGGGTCCTAGGACCCTTAGAGACATATGTCGTTGTTTAATGGGTCAAAGGGGGTCATAGGTCACCCTATGACCCCCTTTGACCCATAATACCCATTCGAATATGTCCCTAGGGGTCCTAGGACCCCTAGAGACATATGTAATCGTTTAATGGGGCAAAGGGGGTCATAGGTCACCCTATGACCCCCTTTGACCCATATGAACGATTCGAATATGTCGCTAGGGGTCCGAGGACCCCTAGGGACATATGCTGTCATTTAATGGGTCAAAGACGGTCATAGGTCACACTATGACACTCTTTGACCCATATGAACGATTCAAATATGTCCCTAGGGGTTTGAGGACCCCTAGGGACATATGTCGTCGTTTAATGGGTCAAAGAGGGTCATAGGTTACCCTATGACCCCATTTGACCCATATTACCCATTCGAATATGTCCCTAGGGGTCCTAGGAGCCCTAGGGACATATGTCGTTGTTTAATAGGTCAAAGGGGGTCATAGGTCACCCTATGACCCCCTTTGACCCATATGAACATTTCGAATATGTCCCTAGGGTTCTAAGGACCCCTAGAGAAATATGTTGTCGTTTAATGAGTTAGAGAGGGTCATAGGTTACCCTATAACCCCCTTTGACCCATATTACCCATTCGAATATGTCTCGAGGGGTCGTAGGACCCCTAGAGACATATATCGTCGTTTAATGGGTCAAAGAGGGTCATAGGTCACCCTATGAACCCCTTTGACCCATATGAACGAGTGGAATACGTCCCTTGGGGTCCTAGGACTCCTAGGGACATATGTCATTGGTTAATGGGTCAAAGAGGGTCATAGGTCACCCTATGACCCTCTTTGACCCATATTACCCATTCGAATATATCCCTAGCGGTCCTAGGACCCCTAGGGACATATGTCATTGTTTAATTTTTCAAAGGGGGTCATAGGTCACCCTATGACCCCCTTTGACCCATATGAATGATTCAACTATGTCCCTGGGGTTTCTAGGATCCCTAGGGACATATGTCGTCATTTAATGGGTCAAAGGGGGTCATAGGTCACCCTGTGACCCCCTTTTACCCATATGAACGATTCGACTATGTCCCTAGGGGTCCTAGGACCCCTAGGGACATATTTCGTCGTTTAATGGGTCAAAGAGGGTCATAGGTCACCCTATGACCCCATTTGACCCATAATACCCATTCGAATATGTCCCTAAGGGTCCGAGGGTCCCTAGAGACATATGTCATCATTTAATGGGTCAAAGGTGGTCATAGGTCACCCTATGACCCCCTTTGACCGATATGAACGATTCAGCTATGTCCTTGGGGGTCCTATGGACATATGTCCTCATTTAATTGGTCAAAGGTACCTCCTTTGACCCATTAAAGGACGACATATGTCCCTAGGGGTCCTAGGACCCCTAGAGACATATATCATCGTTTAATGGGTCAAAGAGGGTTATAGGTCACCCTATGACCCCCTTTGACTCTTATATATTAATAATATACATATTAATAATATACATATCAATATAATAATATATATATATATATATACATATACATATTACATTATTATATTTAATGAAAATATGATGTTATGATATAAATATATTAATAACATACATATTAATATAATAATATTTATAATATATATTATATTTAATAAAAATATTACGTTGTAATATAAATATTATATTATTATACATATTAATATAATAATATATAATATGTATTTTATATATATATAAATTACGTTATTATATTTAGTAAAAATAATAATAATATATATTATATTTAGAGATTGTAATAAGATTAACCTAAGATATTATTATATATTACTAGATTATATCTTGTATGTTTACATTACGTTATTATATATATATATATATAATATATTAAAATATGCCTTTACATATTAATATAAGTGAAATAATTTAAAAATTAAAAACTAGAACGTTTAAATAGAATTTCCCTCCAAAATTTGAAGATTTTTGGAATTTGACTACCGAGCCAAATCGGATATCCGATCAGGCTTAGTATTTACCAAGCCTTCCCGGTCAACCCCAAAGACGTGTTTATAGAGAGTTTTAGTGATACTCAGACTTTGGGTAGCAGTCTGACAATGTTATTTTGATCGAAATTGAATGAAACGAAATGGGTTTTTTAATATCGCTCTCTAGATTCCATCAATATAATTTTTGTCAAATTCTGAGTTCGATAAGTATTTATTAGTTAATTACCAATGAAGATTATTGTAAAGTGTTGATTGACATACTGAATGAAAAATAGCTATAACTTTCAAACGATATAACATTTTTTAAATCTAAAAGTTGCATCACATTCTATACTTCGCCTAGTATAAGAAAAAAACAAAAAAAAGAAAAATTTGATCAAATTTTCTATTAGTTAGGGTGGTCAGACACGGGACTTTTTTTAATTCAAAAAAGTTTTGGTAGAAAATTAATATTTAATTATTTATTTGGAATAAAAATATCAAAAAATATGCGTCACATCCAGGCATGAGTCTAGTTTTCATATCTATAATTATATTAAAAAAATATTATGATTTGATTTTGATTAAGGTGGTCAGACATAGACCTACTTTTTATTTTCGCCCTGAAATTTTTTTAGTACTGCATTAAAATTCAAACTTTTGACCAATCAATTATTTTTTTCTCCTAATAAGGCCTAGTAGTTTAGAAAATAGATTCAATTTTCTACAAATTATTTGCTTACAACTTTTTGATATAAAGTCCATAACCACTTCAAAATTATGTGTCAAGTTGAGATAAACCTGATTTGCTGATTTTTCACTACCACTTAAGGCCATAGTTTGGTACACCATGATCTTGCACATACCCTTTTTTTGACTCTTTAAATCCCAAGTTTTTGGAACAATATCTGAATATGACAATTGAAAAGACACCCATAAATGAAAGCATTTTCTATAAATTGATAGGTATAGCTCCCTATGATAAATTTCTAGTGAATTATGTTTGTTCCTACTATCTAATGAGGATTTTTTTTTACCTGAGAATAACATAGGTGTAACCAAGTTAGACTTAAACAAGACCTAACTTAGGCAGGTTTTAATTCTAAAATAGCTAATCAATTTTATGTATCCACAAATCTTATGGATTCATAAAACTTTCTGAAAATTAAACTATGACAATTTGAATCTAAACTTCAACCATGAATTAATCATACTAAGGATTCCTCTTCAAATGAACAATAACAATACTTATCTCATTCATTCGTTATATTATGAATAGGGGAAGTAGAACTTTGTTTCTTCCTTTTTCCAATTAAAATCATATGAGGAAAATACTAACTTCTAATCTTATGGAACATAAAATAATTGATATTAAATACTCTCAATTGTTTCTACAAAATAGGTACCTCACACCAAAAATTTGCTGACCTTTCATTAGTCATTCAACTTCATACATATAGAGTTAAGAGATGACCGTTACAATAGGAATTTTAATCGGTTCATCTTCTGAGGATGAAAAATGGCAAGATTCCAGTTTGTCATATTACAAAATTTTAAAAATTTTGAAAATTTACATCGGAGAATGAAAATGGAGTGTCAACTAAATCACTTAGACTTCTTTCCCTTTTCAATTTTTCCTCTATATGCCTTAGGAGCTACTATAATTGGAATCATTTCTTTGTGACTAGGCATATGTACATTAGTGAATCTTAAGAGTCACTTTGAATGCTCTTGAGCCACCTCCTTCACTGTAGTTAGCTAACTTGTCAATTCTCCAACATCCACATGTACATATCCACCAAGCATATGCAACTCTACCACTCTATTTTGACTGCTTGAAGTCATTCTAGATAGATTACTCAAGTATGTGGAGAAGTTATTTTTCATTACTTCTACCCCAATGAGAGCTTTCCCTTGCCCATTATTTTGTGGGTCAGTATGTAATCCTCGCATGAGTTCGAATGCTCTATCTTGGGTCTTCCTCATATTTTCCTTTTTTTCCGAGTCCTTCTTCAACCTCTTGAATCATCTCCTACTTAAATTGCATGTTTTGAAGCCATTCAAACAAAAGCTTAGTCCCTTTCTTCAAAATCTTTGTTTCAACTACCTCTTTTGCCTTCATTTGGATGACAATATTCAGGAGAGAAATATATTCATCACACCTTGTCTTCTCTATTTCAAAGATGTTGTGATTAGATATGATATTATCCTTCTCAATTTGCAAACAAAGGATAACATTTCCAATTTGATCAATCAGAGCAGTTCCATCTGCATTGAGTTTCTTAATCCATTCTCTTCTGATCTAGCCATAATGCCTATCCTTCTAAAGTTGTGAGATGAAGGCTTGCACTTCTTCTGTGATAGGGTTCTCAGTAGCAGGCACACCACTAATGGTTGCCAATGGAACAACCAATTGCCTAATAAAAATTTCAATTCATCAATCTAATTTTTGACAATTTGAGGTCCTCCAATTGTTCTTCTATCACCTCATTACTTGATCTCCATAGGTCCACCTTTGTATCATGCCTAGCCTCTCCAAGATCAATAAAATGCAGAGTGAAATCATTAGGTGTCATGTCCTCAATTCTCCCTACTTTGTTTGGCTTTGCTACCTCCATTGTTAGGTGTCATGTTTCTAGATCTTGCCCAATTATTGATAAATTCTTCTGCTTCTTAGCTTTCACTACTGTAGATCAAGAGTGAACTACTTGAGACACAGTATCCTTTTTAGGAATACACTCCTCTTTCCTCTTTCTCTTCCTTTCTAAGGCGCCTTTTAGCCAGGACTCTGTGCTAATCACTTTAGAAGTAGCCCCAAGTGACTCTATCCTAAAAGCAGTCATAGGTGACTCTATACTGAACATCTTCTTCCTCACCGCAGTCACTGGCACTCAAGTTGCTGAAAAAGGATTCTTAGGATCCTAAAATAGAAGCCTAGAAGAACTCAAGGCTTTCTCTTGCTCTTGAGTTTTCCTTCCAGCTTCATCAGATTTAGTTGATTCATTGCTACTACTCTGTTAATCCCTGATCTCTACTATCTGAATGGGGGAACCTATTAGTTTCAAAAGGGGAGTGCTTGTAGATGGAACAAGGCTATGATGAGGAGATGGAGTAGTAGTCATATGAGGAGGTGAAATTGGAGCAGGAGCATGAGGAGGTGAAATAGGAGCAGTAACACCATCTTTCAGCTCTTCAGTCCTCTTTTCTTCATTGCTAGCTTGGGCTCCTATAACTGGTAGAGGACTGCCTTGGCAAGTTTGAGCTATTGAGATGTTCTTCTCCAGGGGTTGGTCACCTCCTCCTGCAAATTGAGTAGGTCCTTGAGAAGCCAAAGTTGTAACACTAGGTGTGGCACTTTGAGAAGAAGTGGGAGTAGTAGTGGTTGGAGAAGCTTGAGTAGTCTTGCTCCTACTCTGGCCCTTTTTTGTTGTCCACTCAACCCATTTTACAGTTCTTTTGACAATTTGGGCCATCATAACATCAAGGTCTTCTTCCACATCAACATATGGCTCAGAACTAATTGGAGTATTTCTCAATTTGGTCAAATATGTACTACTATACATATTTTTCCCATCATCTTCTAGCCCATCCACATCTAAGTTAATGCCATATGTCTTTATTTGTATATTGTCAATCTAGCAAAAGCCCAATCTTAGGTTTCCAACTCACTTTTACAATCCACCCAATAATCTTCCATAGTAGTAACATGCTTAGTCACGCTTCCAATTTGAAGCACATCTCTGGCATACTCATTTGGGTCAAACATAGGCGTCACCACTTCATATTCTTCTTATTTGAACTTGTTCTCAAATTCCTTGAGCATGTTTTTGGCATTGGATCAGGACTCACAACTATATGCCCCAACTTCTATGGGAAATTTGTATCCCTTTTTGTTCAAAATGGCACTCAGCACATTGACCAAGATTGCTTGTTTCACAATCTCAATGAGCACGATCATGGAATTTGGATATCTAGGTAGCTTCACAAGAAATCCATTGAAAGATGCAAGACGCAAATATGAAAAGGATGAGAATTGGATGAAATAACTACCTGACTGACTAATGGCCACCATTGCTTCTAGGCTAAATCTTCTCTTCGGACACCCTTGGAGTTCCCTGCAAAGCCTCATTGTAAATGCATCATTAAATCTGATATACTTTGCATAACCATTCTATAACTAAAAGCATGGGTAAAACTCATAACTCTTTACATCATCTGTAAAATTCTCTATTCTAGGAATGCTCAACCATAATTGTAGGGAAGCGAATGTAAATATCAAGAAAGATGACATATAAAATGAATTGTAGAACTTGACTACACTGAGAGCCCTAGAGAGATGATCACTTACCTTGTACACCTAATCAACATATTGTGTATCCGAGCAAATAATTTGCACCATAAAGAAGTATTGCTCTACAAAGGTAAGGGCTTCGACCTCACCTTTAAATTGATGCAAATGAACTAGAATGTCCACGATCTCGAGCTTGAGATCAGTGCCAAAAAGGGTTTTAGGTACTTTAGTTTTAGCTCCCCTTGGCTTTTGGAACCAAGAACTCATGATCTCCTTTCACCACATCATCTTCTTTAGAGAGAATTGAGTCATAGCTCCTCCAATTGTTAATTAAGAGAATTTCTGTCTTTATGAAATCCTCAGACAATTGACCACTGCTTTCCTATCAATTGAAATTAACATTGTTTGATTAGGTAGTGATATTTTCTTCATATCAGGGTTATAGTGATTGATACATTCAATAATTACCTCTGAGGTTTGTGCTGCTAGAGGAAATCTTGCTGCTTCTACCAAGTCACTTCTTTGAATTTTCTCCATTATGGGATGAATTGGTTCCATCCTCAACCTTCTTTGGAAATCTTGCATGTCAAAGAAACAGAGTGAAGTGTCTTGATATTCTGCCATGTAGATTTGATTCTGCCCAATCCATCAAATCCAACAAATCTTATTGCCATCTTGACTGAGGTAGAGATAATTGGAAATATTAAACCTAAAAATAAGATAAATTGTAGAAATTTGTATCTATGGGGATTTCAAAATCAATATTCAACTTAACAACATAATAGTTCAAATGAGTAAGCAGTAGTTTGAAAAACTGTTATGTTAATCTCTATGTAGAAACTCCAATCCACCTGTTAATCTTTAAAATCTGTGCCACACAAATCAATTAAATGATAAATCCATTAGATTAGTAAATGTGGAGGTTAAAATGGATTCTTTCTTATCTTTTCACTGTTTCTATTGGCCCAACAGTTATTTTCCATTATTATAGTTTTACTTTCCTATTTTTCACCAGGTTGCGGAGAATTAAGAACAGAGTACTCCGTGAGTAAAATTCTACTCAGCAAGATTTTGAATAGAATACCTTCCTCAAAGTGATCAACATGCTTCCCTTACCTTTTTTAGCCTCCTATAACCGATTCATCAAATAACCATGCTTGCAAGAGTGATTTTCCATTGGATGCGGAAAACTGCCTTCAAGGGTAGAAACCTCATAGAGGAGAAGATGATTTCCACTTTTTCGCTTTTGCCCTCGTTCTACCTTCTCTGCTCTAACCACTTTACTTTAAGCCTTTAGAAAATATGAAATTGGCTTTGCAAATGAAAGGTGGTACGCACTAACTCATTTTATTCTTTCAAAATGCACTTTTGAAAAATTGACTTCGTTGTTTGAAACCTGTCGAGGAGAAGTTTTTTTTGAGTTCTCCACCGATGCCCTTTTTTTATCATCTTAGTGAGTTTGGAAAGATTCCCGCAGCAAGAACATGGAAAAACTTGAATGATTTGTCCATAACATAATTTTCTTCTCTTCTTTTAAGCTTGGAAATCGCATTTGTGAATCTCAATAGAGTTTCACCTTCGGGGTGCAAAAACCTACCAAGGAGAAGATGAAACTTGACATTCTGCTAGTTCAACTTTCTATATGTCCAAAACAAAATGACCTCCAGGTAAGTTCATCTAAGGTAACATAATTTAATAATCTCCATTGAGCAAGCTCCTAAACTACCCCAAAGACTCATGATGATAAACAAAACCCACCCAGCCATACAATGCGAGAAAAGGGAAAAGATGAAAAACCTGATGGAGATACTTATCACTTGAGGAAGAAAAGGGGCAATTGACTCGACTAAACTAAACATAATACAGGTTAATCTCCACTTTGAAAAATTGGTACATGGTGAAAAGTGAGCAATAGCTGGCTCTGAATGGGGACTTGGGTAGATTATACCCAAGCAAGGAACTTAGAATCTCTGGTTTCGCAAAGGAAATAAAGGTGGCAACATAACAAAAATAAGGCAGGAAAAACAAGGAGACAAAACAAGAAGGAAAACGTAACTAGAAAAACATAGACAAGAACCAAACATAACTATAATACAATACAAGGGTTACCTATTTTCAGTTTGCAATTTGATAGAGCTTCAGATCCTGACCATTATAAGTTAGGGGTAGTACTTTACTATCTTCATATGTCAACTTGAAAAAATTGTTTTTGAATGCCTATTGAATTTTGAATGGACCCTTCCACAAAGCGTCAACTTCTTATGCATTCCTTTCGGAGCCTTTCTTTTGTCCCAAAGAAACACCATTTCTCCTACCATAAACTTTCTGGGTCTTGTTCTTTTATCAAAAATCTCTTTCACTTGCATCTAATGCTGTGTAATGTGGTCTACAATCTCTCTCCTTTCTTCTTCAAGTTTTCTCATATATAAGATCCTCTTCTCCATACCATCCTTATAGACATCATCCTCAATTACTACTATGAGTTTGTTTGTGGCTAGCTCCAGAGGTAGAGGCGGGTTGGCTTCAGTTACATAAACTAGTTCAAAAGGGGATATACCAATTGCCCTCTTAGGTGTCACTCTATCTGCCCATAGTGCCTCATGAATCTTTTTGTGCCAAGTTTTTTGATTGTCTAAGACTAGCTTCATAACAATATTAATTAAATTCTTATTGCTAGACACTGCCTATCCATTCCCTTGAGGGAAATAATTAGATGAATGACCAACGGTGATCCCATATTCAAAATAGAAATCAGTAATTTCAATTGAAGAAAAATAAGATGCATTATCCATCACTAATTTAATAGGAACACCTAACCTGACCAAAATGTTTTCATTTATGAATTCACACACCAACTTAGAAGTAGTCTTCTTTGTAGCCTTAGCTTCTACCCATTTAGTGAAGTAATTAGTCATAGTTATTATATACTAATAACCAGCACTAGATGTAGGGCTAATAGGACCAACAATGTCAAGGCCCCACTATTGAAAAGGCCCTTCAATGATTATGGGTCTCAAAGTTAAAGTAGCTAATTCAGGATGTCCGGAGAACATTTTGCACTTTTCACACTTTGCTACCCATGCATATGCGTCTTTAAACACCTTAGGCCAGTAATAACATTGCCTTAGTATTTTAAATGTTGTGACTGAAGAAGAGAAATGTCCTCTACATGATTCATCATGGAATGCCTTCAATAGCTTTTCTTTCTATTGTTTATCTACACATGTAAGGAAAGTACCATCAATAGCCCTTTTGTAAAGCTTACCATCCCAAATGACATATTTAGCCACCTTTAGTTTTAGATCTCTTCTTTGCTTTGCATTTAGGTCCTCTGGACATTCACCATATGTTAAAAGGTAAGAGATGTTTTCAAACCATTGATTGTAAATACCTACAACTAAAACCAATTTCTTTTCATTTGATTCTTCTGACCTTCCAGTGATTTTACTTTCTATAATTTCCTTGCATAGAGCATTTCTTCTTATCAACTTGGTAGGTTTAATCTCTATATCATATTCATGTATTTTTGCTACCCATGCTCCTTTGACATTGCAACCTATATCCTCTTGTGTCAGTACACTCTTTACTACTACATCTATGACAAAAACTATTGAATGTGAATGTAGGATATAGAACCAAAAATATTTAAGAGCCTTAACCACTGAGAAAGCATGCTTTTCAATTTGTGAATATTTGAGTTCATGGTTCTTTAAAGGTATGCTCATAAAACCAATAGGAGCTTGTACTCCTTCATCATTCTCCTACACAAGAATAGCTGACAATGTATGTTCACAAGCATATCAATAAATGATAAAGTTCGGCTTATAATTTGGATGACACAGTACTGGAGCATTGACAATATCAATTTTTATATCTTGAAAAGCTTGCTTTGCCACCTCATTCCATTTGAAATTTGAATTCCCTTTCATCATATCCACTATATGTTTCGTAATTTCTATGAAATTAGGCACAAATATTTTTAGAAAATTCACCTACCCAAAGAAAGATTTAACCTCTATTTTGTTGGAGGGTTAGGTTATTCTTTATATAGCTTCCACTCTTTTAGGGTCAACTCTAATGCCTTCCTAGGACACTATATGGCGAAGGAGCTTTCCTTCTACCACACAAAAAATTGACTTCTTTGGGTTGAGATATATTCCATGTTCTTGACACCTTTGTAACACCCTCCTCAAATCTCCTATATGATCTTTTCTTTTTCTAGAGAACACGGTGAGGTCATCTAGGTATATGACTATGATTTAGTCTTTCAGATAAGTGAATGTGTTACTCATGCATCTTTTGAATGTAGCACTAGCATTGATAAGTCTAAAAGGCATTCTGTGATATGAAAATGTACCCCAAGGGGTAGTTAATGTTGTCTTATGTTGGTCTTTCTCCTCTACTTCAATCAGATTATATCCCAAGAAGCCATCAAGCATAGACATCATTTCAAATCTCACCACAATTTGCAATAAATGGTCCATATTAGGAAGAGCAAAGTTATCTTTCAGGGATGCTTGATTTAGATTGCAGAAATCAACATAGATTCTCATTTCTCCATTTTTTTTTTCTAATGGGTACTATATTGGCTATCCAAGTGGAATGATGAATGGGATAAATAATTCTTTCTTTTAACATCTTATTTACTTCTCAGAAGATGGCATCAGTGACTTTAGGATTATAGTTCCTTTTTTTCTACCAGAAAGGGCCTACATCAGGCTTCGGTAGAATTTCATGTTTTACCTTGCCATTTTTATAACTTTTCAAATCTTCGTAGCTCCAAGAGAAAACATCTCTATATTCTATAAATAGATTCTTCGTGGCCTCTTTCTCTTTGGTCAAACAACACTTCCCAATGTTAATCAATTTGGGATTATGAATATCTCCAATGTTAACTCCTTCATATTCACCCATTGTTGGCCCCCTTTCTTCTCTCTTCTGCTTTATGTAAGCATCATGTCTATTAAACAATTTTTCTAAGGCCACAAAATATGGGGGAAAAATGTTTCCTTTCAACTGAACTTCTCCATTTTGATGTATTTTTTCAATTGCATAAAAGCTTTCGTGATCACTTCCACTAAACTCATGTTCAAAAATAGACTTTTTATTTTCTAAAAACATTTGCAAACTTTTATTATCACTGAAGACTAGCTAGGATTCTATGTTATATGGGATAGCGGATCGATATACAATTTCAAACTGATACTTTTTGTCTTTGAAATCTGGATGAGGTAGTAATAAAGAGGTGGAGACCGCTAAGGAGTCAGCGTTGGTATTCATCTCCCTTGGCACTGCTTGAATAGAAAAAGCATCTCGACCTTCAATCTCCTCCCAGACCCTATTCTTGTAATTTTTTAGCTTGTGGTTTCTAATAGAATACTGCGCTTTTACTTGTTTTACAATAAGCTCGACATCACCTTGAGCTTTTAAAATCTTTATCCCTCTCTCTTTTGTTGACATTATCCCTACTAATAAGGCTTCATATTCTACAGTATTATTGGTATTCCCAAATTCCAATTTAAAAGCCATAGGTTCAGGTTCTCCTTCTAGGGATATGAATACCACACTTGCTCTTGATCCTAAAGAAGCACAACTTTCATTGAATTCAAGCATGCAAATATCTGATATATTGGGAATTCTATCACCTCAATTTTCATCTTTTTGTCCATTCATGCTTTCTTTAGTAAACAACATATAGTTACCGAATTCCAGTTCTTGATATAGAATTTGAGCTTTAGGATCATCTGACTTCAAAACTATGAACTTTTCTTTTTCTTCAGGTTCTATTTTAATTTTCTTATTCCCAATAGGTATTACTACTTGAGACAGGTCTAGTTTTATTTCTCCTCCTAAGTCACAGCAGAAACATCTACTTAACAGAAGTCTATAGCTTGCTGGGATATCAGCTACTAGGATAGTCAATAGGAGCCTATTTTTTAGATGTGAAGCTAAAGCTACCTGAGCATCTTTAATCTTTCTGATTAAGGGAACTTGTTTAGCATCCATTGAATAGCAACTTCCATTCACTTTAGTAAGATTGAGACCCAAAGCTTTAGCTACAGAATAAGGCATAACATTATCCAATACACCTGAATCTATTATAAAATTATTGAGTTTACACCCATTGATGTACAATGAGATATAAAAAGGTTCAGGCTTTTGCCCATGAGAGGTTGCTAAACATGTGGAATCTTCTTGATTAAACAAACTAGATGTTAAGGTTTCATCTTCTTTTTCAACCATTACATTACAATTAGCATCTGATGAGCTTCCTCTACATCGGTCTACCAGTATTTTTAACTCAAAAGGGTGTGATTTTAAATAATCAATAATGGAAATTTGAATTGTTGACTCTTCACAAAATTGAATGAAATCAAAGGATGTCTTGTCCTTACCTGCTTGTGAAGTGGATTCTCCTTGATCAATATGTACATTGCTTTTTGAAGGACTGAAGTCACTCCTATGAGTGTGACTGGAGATTTGGCTCTTTAACCTTTGTCCATGGGTAATAATTATGTATGAAGTTCCATCAATAGTTGCATAACACTAAGCTTTTGGTACAACATTTAATTCATTAGTAGATAACAACTGCATCATACGAGCAGTCTCTGAACAATTTTCACATTCATGATCTATGGTTAAATGAAAGACACATATATTTCCTTTTTTTGGTGCTGCTTCGATTTGCAACCTAGGTTGTGAACTTGTAAGCCACGAAAATCTACTTTCGTTGCTTCTTCCTGGTGAGTTTTTGTAATTCTGCTGATAAGAGCCATTGAATCTGGGTAATTTCTTTTTCATCAGTACTAGTTCATTAGACAACTTCTAAATCATCTCTTTTGATGATGTGGTATTACTAGAACTCCTTTTAGTTTGAAGTTCTCATTTCCATTTTCTCGCAAAAATTAAATCATCCTCACACTCAATAGCTTTCTTCTATGTGTCAACCAGATCAATGGGACATGCTCTTCTCAGATCATAATTGATATCTAGAGGCATAGCACTAATAAAGAAATTTTTTAGATTACCAGTTGTGGGTTTATCAGCAGTAGGAATTCTACTATTAATCTTATTGAATTTGGCAATGAAATCCCTCATGCTCATAGTTGGTTGCTTCTTAATTGAAGTCAACTGTGTCAACAGGGCATGTTCATCTTCCATAGTTTTGAATTTGGTCTCAAATTTAGTTCTCATTGTATTCCAGTCAGTTATTGAGTCATTAGGTAGATGATAAAACCAATCAGGTGCACTATTTGTTAGGGTTTCTACGAACAATCTTACAGTGGCATCTTCATGTCCTATGCCTAAGATATGAGTAGCTTCAAAGAAAGCTTTAATGTGTTCATCTGTAGTAACTTTCCAATCACCTAAGAATTTAGGGAAATTCTTCCTTGAGCTAGTTGGAAGTGGGTGGTAAGCATTTAGTGCTAACAGTCTTGTTGCTACGGCCCATGGAGCAGCCATGATTGTTTTAGCAGTGAATGGTGGAAAATTAATAAATGAAGGGGCAGTAACTCCATGGAGTGTTAACACCTTACAAGTGGAATGTGAAGTGTTGGAATCCTAGTTTCTAATAGGGCAAGAGGGTCTACTACAACTTTTACCTTTATCTTTCCACTTTGGAACGTCTAGAATAGGAAAGTTGAGCTCTGTAAGCTTATCAAAAGTGAAATCTTGCCCACCTTGTTCCTTGGTACTTCTAAGGAACCTAAATTGTTCTAGGATGCTAGGTCTAGTTTATCCTTGAGCTTATTGTTTTAATTGTCATTCTACTCTTTAGATATCTCTCCTTTGAATAACTCTTTCAAAGGCTTTAGCTCTTCTTTCTTCTTCTTCTAAGACCTGGCTAGCATTTCGATAATGTTTAGTGTTCCTTTTGTGCCTCCAAACGAATGTGTTAAGGGATGAAACTATATCCTCTTGGTTCTCTTGAAAACCAAGGTTAGGTTGGAGCACTAGAATTATGTTTTCATGAGGTAGTACCATTTTCCCTCATGACATAGGCTTTTTGGTCAAGGGATTGTTCTTTTCCCCAGCAAAGTCACCAAAAATCTGTTGGTAAACAGATTTGTTCTTTTTTTTTGTACTCTTTAAATCCCAAATTTTTGGAACAATATCTGAATACAAAAATTGAAAATTTACCCATAAATGAAAGGCTTTTCTCTAAATTGATAGATATAGCTCCCTATGATACATTTTTAGTGAATTATGTTTGTTCCTACTATCTAATGAGGATGTGTTTTTAATGCAAGAACAACATAGGTGTAACCAAGTTAGACTAAGACAAGACCTAACTTAGGCAAGTTTTAATTCTAAAATAGCTAATCGATTTTATGTATCCACAAATCTTATGGATTCATAAAACTTTCTAAAAATTAAACTATGAGGATTTGAATCTAAACTTGAACTATGAATTTGTCATACTAAGGATTCCTCTTCGAATGAACAATAACAATACTTATCTCATTCATTTTTTATATTATGATCAGGGGAAGTATAACTTTGTTTCTTCCTTGTTCCAATTCAAATGATATGAGGAAAATACTAACTTCTAATCTTATGGAACAAAAAAATTGATATTAAATACTCTCAATTGTTTCTGCAAAAAAGGTACCTCAAACCAAAAATTTGCCGACATTTCGTTAATCATTAGACTTCATACATATAGAGTTAAGAGATGACCATTACAATAGGAATTTTAATCGGTTCATCTTTTGAGGATGACAAATGCCAAGATGCTAGTTTTTCATATTACAAAATTTACAAAATTTGACAAATTTACATCGAAGAATGAAAAGGGAGTGTCAACTGAATCACTTAGACTTCTTTCCCTTTTCAATTTTTTCTCTATATGCCTTAGTAGCTACTATAATTGGAATCATTTCTTCGTGACTGGGCACATTTACATTAGTGAATCTTAAGAGCCACTTTGAATGCTCTTGAGCCAGCTCCTTCACTACAGTTAGCTGACTTGTCAATTCTCTAGCAACCACATGTACATATCCACCAAGCATCTACAACTCTACCACTCTATTTTGATGGCTTGAAGTCATTCCAGATAGATTACTCAAGTATGTGGAGAAGTTTTTTTTCATTACTTCTACCCCAATGAGAGCTTTCCTGTTCCCATTGTTTTGTGGGTCAGTGTGTAATCCTCACATGAGTTCGAATGCTTTGTCTTGGGTCTTCCTCACTTTTTCCTGTGTTTCTTTTAGTCCTTCTTCAACCTCTTGAATCATCTCCTGCTTAAATTGCATGATTTAAAGTCATTCAAATAGAGGCTCAGTTCCTTTCTTCAAAATCTTTGCTTCAACTACCTCTTTTGCCTTCATTTGGATGACTATCTTCAGGAGAGAAATATATTCATCACACCTTGCCTTCTCTACAGCCAAGGTGTTGTGATTAGATATTATATTATCCTTCTCCATTTCAAAACAAAGGATAACATTTCCAATTTGATCAATTAGAGCAATTCCATCTGCATTGAGTTTCTCAATCTATTCTCTTTAGATCTGGCCAAAATACCTATCCTTCTGAAGCGGTGAGATGAAGGCTTGCACTTCTTCTGCTATAGGGTTCTCAGTAGTAGGCACACCAGTAATGGTTGCCAATGGAAGAACCAATTGCTTGATAAATTTTTTCAATTCTTTAATCTCGGTTTTCAGTCTAATTTTTGACAATTTGAGGTTCCAAAATTGTTCTTCTATCACCTCATTACTTGATCTCCATAGGCCCACCTTTGTATCATGCCTAGCCTCTCCAAGATCAATCGAATACAAAGTGAAATCATCAGGTGTCATGTCCTCGATTCTCCCTGCTTCTTTTCACTTTGCTACCTCCATTCTTAAGTGTCCTATTTTTGGATCTTGCCCAAGTATTGATAAAGTCTTCTACTTCTTAGCTTTCACTACTATAGATCCAGAGTGAACTGCTTGGGACATAGTATCCTTTGCATGGATACTCTCCTCTTTCCTCTTTCTCTTTCTTTCTAAGGTGTCTTCTAGCTAGGACTCTATGTTGATCACTTTAGAAGTAGCCCCAAGTGACTCTATACTGAACATCATCTTCTTCACCAGAGTCACTAGAGCTAAAGTTGCAGAAAAAGGATTCTTAGGATCCTAAAATAGAAGCCTAGAAGAACTTAGAGCTTTCTCTTGCTCTTGAGTTTTCCTTGTGGCTTTGTCAAATTCAGTGGATTTTTTGCTACTACTCTATTCATCCTTGATCTCTACTATCTGAATGGGGGAACTAGTTGGTTTCAAAAGGCGAGTGCTTGCAGATGGGCTAGGGTTATGATGAGGAGATGGAGTAGCAGTCATATGAGGAGGTGAAATTGGAGTAGTAACACCATCTTTCGGATCTTCGGTCCTCTTTTCTTCAGTGCTCGCTTGGGCTCCAATAACTATCATAGGAGAACCTTGGCAAGTTGGAGCTATTGAGATGTTCTTCTCTGGGGGTTGGTCACCTCCTCTTGCAAATTGAGCAGGTCCTTGAGTAGCTAAAGTTGTAGCACTAGGTGTGGCACTTTGAGAAGAAGTGGGAGTAGCAGCAACTGGAAAAGCTCGAGTAGTCTTGCTCCTACTCTGGCCCTTTTTTTTCTATCCACTCAACCCATTCTCTGGTTCTTTTGACAATCTGGGCCATCATAACATCAAGGTCTTCTTCCACATCAACATATGGCTCGAAATTGATTGGAGTATTTCTCAATTTGGTCAAACATGTATTACTAGGCATATTTTTCCCATCATCTTCTAGCCCTTCCACACCTAAGTTAATGCCATATGTCTTTATTTTTTCTATTGTCAATCTAGCAAAAGCTTGATCTTTTCTTTCCAACTCATTTTGACAATCCACCAAATAATCTTCCATAGTAGTAACATCCTTAATCATGCTTCCAATTTGAAGCACATCTTTGGCATACCTATTTGGGTCAAACATAGGCCTCACCACTTCATATTCTTCTAATTTGAACTTTTTCTCGAATGCCTTGAGCATTTTTTCGGCATCAAATTGGAAATCACAACTTAATGCCCCAACTTTTATGGGAAATTTGTATCCCTTTTTATTCAAACTAGCACTGAGCACATTCACTTAGATTTTTGGTCTCACGATCTCAACGAGCACGATCATATCATCTAGATATCTGGGCAACTTCATAGGAAATCCATTGAAAGCTACAAGTCACAAATATGAAAAGGATGAGAATTGGATGAAATAACTACCTGATTGAATGATGGTCGCCATTTCTTCTAGGATGAATCTCCTCTCTAGACACCCTTGGAGTTCCCTGCAAAGCCTCATTGTAAATGCATAACTAACTTTGATATACTCTATGTAACTATTCTATAACTGCAAGCATGGGTAAAACTCATAACTCTTTACATCATCTTGAAAATTCTCTTTTTTGGGAAGGCCCATCCATAATTATAGGGAAGCCATAATATATATCAAGAAAGAAGACATGGAAAATGAATTGTAGAACTTGGCTACACTGAGATCCCTAGACAGATGCTCACTTACCTCGTATGCCTAGTCAACATATTGTGTATCCAAGAAAATAATTTGCACCAAAAAGAAGCATTGTTCTACAAAGTTAAGGGCTTCGACCTCACCTTTCAATCAATGTAGAAGAACTAGAATGTCCATGATCTCAAGCTTGAGATCAGTGCCAAAAAGAGTTTTAGGAACTTTACTTTTAGCTCCCCTTGGCTTTTGGAACCAAGAACTCATGATCTCCTTTTGCCACATCATCTTCTTCAGAGAGAATTCAGACATAGCTCCTCTAATTGTTAATTCATAGAATTCCTCTCTTTCTAGAATCCTCAAACAATTGATCACTTCTTTCCTATCAATTGAAGTTAACACCATTTGATCAAGTAGTAAGATTTTCTTCATATCTAGGTTATAGTGATTGATACATTCAATAATTAGCTATGGGGCTTGTAGTGCTACAGGAAATCTTGCTGCTTCTACCAGCCCACTTCTTAGGAGTTTCTCTGTTATGGGATGAACTTGTTTCATCCTCAACCTTCTTTGGAAATCTTGCATGTCAAAGAAATAGAGTGAAGTGTCTATGATATTCTACCATGTAGATTTGATTCCATCCAATCCATCAAATCCAACAAATCTTGTTGCCATCTTGACTAAGGTAGAGATAATTGGAAATATTAAAACTCAAAATAAGATAGAGAGTAGAACTTTGTATCTGTGGGAATTTTAGAATCAATATTCAACTTAACAACAGAACAGTTCAAATGAGTAAGCAGCAGTTTGAAAATCCGTTATGTTCATCTCTATATAGAAGCTCCAATCCACCTGTTAATCTTTAAAATCCATGCCACACAAATGAATTAAATGATAAATCCATTAGATTAGTAAATGAGAAGGTTACAATGGATTCTTTCTTATCTTTTCATAGTTTTTGTTGGCCCAACAGTTATTTTCCTTTATTAAAGTTTTACTTTCCCATTTTTCACCAAGCTGCAGAGAATTAAGAAGGGAGTATTCCGTGATTAAAATTTTGCTCAGCAAGATTTTGAAGAGAATACCTTCCTCAAAGTGATAAACATGCTTCCCTTACCTTTTTTAGCCTCTTGTAAGTTATTTGTCAAATAACCATGCTTGCAAGAGTGATTTTTCGTTGGATGTGGAAAACTGCCTTCAAGGGTAAAAAGCCTGCAAAGGAGAAGATGATTTCCACTTTTTTGCTTTTGCCCTCATTCTATCTTCTCTGCCCTAACCACTTTACTTTAAGCCTTCAAAAAATATGAAACTGGATTCACAAATGAAAGTTGGGACCCACTAAATCACTTTATTCTTTCAAAAATACTCTTTTGGACAACTAACTTTGTTGTTCGAAACCCACCGAGGAGAAGTTGTTTTTGAGTTTTCCACCGATGCCCATTTTTTATCATCTTAGTGAGTTTTGAAAGATTCCTGTAGTGAGAACATGGAAAAAATTGAATGATATGTCTATAACATAATTCACTTCTCTTCTTTTAAGCTTGGAAATTGCATTTGTGAATCTCGACAGAGTTTCACCTTCGGAGTGCAAAAACCCACCAAGCAGAAGACGAAACTTGATTTTCTGCTAGTTCAACTTTCTATATGTCTGTAGCAAAATGAGCTGCAAGTAAATTCATCTGGAGTAAAATAATTTAAGAATCTCCTTTGAGAAAGGTCCTAAACTACCCCAAAGACTCATGATGATAAACAAAACCCACCTGGCCATACAATGTGAGAGAAGGGAAAAGATGAAAAACTCGATGGAGATACTTATTAGTTGAGGAGGAAAAGGGGCAACTGACTTGACTAAACTAAACATAATACAAGTTAATCTCCACTTTGAAAAATTGGTACATGGTGAAAAGTGAGGAAACAAACTTATATATTATTTTTTTAATAAACATATGCTCCATTGTTAGAGGAGAGTTTTATAGGGTAACATATAGTTTTTCTAAAAGTAATAATTGACAAGAATATTGCTCTTCACTTGAATAAAGAACAAAAATTCTAGATATATAAATGTTTTTTTTTTAATTCTATATTTTAATATTATTATTATTATTTGTAAATTAATAATTATTATTATAATTATCCATAATAATATAAAAAGGCAAAAAAATAAAGAGTGAGAGGTTACAAAGAAAATGTTTAAAACAATAAGATTAAGACTTCACATATAAAACTTGAGTTAATTTTGAAGAACTTATCACCATATACAAAATAGAAGTAAAATTAAAGTGGGTCTCGCATTTATTAATTAAACTCATAGCTATATATGAACTTAACACAATTTCATACATAAGTATCACATTATTTTCTTGAAGATAAATAATGAATTAATAAAAAACTATGTTAAGATTTCTAATTTTATTTTGGATGAGATGATCATTATTTTTTTGATTCGTAATGACTCTATTGGAAGCACAAAATTAATTATGGACTTAATAATTTATGGAACAAAATTATTTTGTTAATTTTTTGAGAATTTTGAGTTCCATGCTTCAACAAAAAGTGGTCTTCTAAGAAAAGAATAATGATTTGCTAGAAAGACTCATCTAATTATAACACTAGAAAATGTATATCAATCCAATAGCTGGCAAAGATGATCTTAAGATGGTGTTGTTATAGATTCCTAAGTGGAAAAAAAGAAAGAGATTTTCATTTGATGGATGCAAACTTTTATAATGGAAGAATTTTTATTTTTTTTTATTTTGATGATTTAGAATTGCATACTTCAACAAAAATTAGTCATTCGAGAATAGAATAAAGTTTGGGACAAATACTCATACAAATATAACATAGAAAAGTATACAAATTAAATATTTGACAAAGATGATAAGGTGACGTTGTTTCAAATTCTTAAATGGAAAACAAAAAAAGAGATTCTCATTTGATAAATGAAATTTTTATAAATTGAATAACTTAATGGAAATTTAAAAAATTATATTTTATATAAATCTAAGAAATATTTAATAAGTTTTTTTCCCCTAAATTGTATATATATTTTTTAAAGTGGAATTATTTGATGAAATATTTAAGTAACATGGAAACTATACAAGTTTTAGTTTAGGACTAATACACTCCATTCATGAATTTCTAAATAAGTAAAATATTTAATGCAAGTTATAATATTTTCTTATGATTTTATAAGATTAATCATTAAATAAAATGGAATGTTATTTCATTATTTAGTCAAATGATTAATTAGATATCATTCAAGTGCATATGAGATTCCCATTTTAAAATGTAAAATCAATTAAAACCTCCTAAAAAAAAATTCTATGAAACAATGTTGTATAATTGTACATTGATGCCACTCATAACTTATGATACAAAAAAGCCCCATAATGTTTAATTATGTTAAATTTTGATGGGTATTCAATGGGTAACCCGAGATAGGTGGGCATTGGGGGCCTTATAAGGAATCCAAATGAGGAGATGTTGGTTGCTTACAAAGTTAATATGGGATAAAAAATGGCCTCAATAGCTAATATGTTAGCACTATACCATGGTGTAGAGCTGCTAGGGGAGAGGACCCAATAGTTGAGCAAGGTCTAATAGTCAATCACCCTATCATGATCATAGAGTCCAATTTTCCAACATATTTTTACTATATATTGTAATTAATTGATCTATTTGTAAATATATAAAAAATCCAACCATTGATAATAATAAAAATACCAATACTTGAACACATAAAAACTTACAAATGGTATAGAAAAAATAAATATATAAATTCATTAATGAGTGAAATGAATAAATTTTTGCTTCAAAAAAATATCATATCTATTTCA
This sequence comes from Cupressus sempervirens, assembly GCA_028749045.1. NCBI lineage: Eukaryota > Viridiplantae > Streptophyta > Pinopsida > Cupressales > Cupressaceae > Cupressus > Cupressus sempervirens. The sequence continues at coordinate 37,603,773 of CM053793.1, read as the reverse complement.
AATATGTGTGTCACTCAAAACTTAATATGCTCAATTAAATAAACATTGATATGTTAATGTAAAAATACTACTCTTATGTGTACAACTATTGGGGTAGCAATGTATATCTATAGAGTAAATCATATCATTATCACAAATATAAAAGGTGAATACTAATAAATGCCTTGTATTTTGTTATGAAATGTGTGAGGTTGTCAAAAACTTTTAGTGTTCAACTAATGGTCCCTTTGTGTTGGTTATAGGTTGTATTTTACATAATAATGTGCTAGTTTTATAGCAACAAATTATTATTTTTGTTGAAGTATTTGCCCTTTTTTGTTTATATATAAAAGTTATATATAACAACTATTTATGATTAATAATAAATATTTGGTCCATCTAAGTTACATATATGCTACATTTCATATAGTTATACAATATTCTATTAACAACAAATAATAATTTTAAATTCAATTATTAGATATTTTTAGATTAATCTTTGGTTAAATGTTTAAAAAGTTATTTTTTGGAGACATTTCACTAGGTGCACTATTTTAATGAGTTGTGTGATGAGTCACAACTTCAAACCTTAGTTGTAGGTAGTTCAATGTCCATTTTATATTTCTAAAAAAAATAAAGGTCTTACAATATCCCATGTAGCGGCTATTTGTTGATGAAGTTAGCCCTCATGAATAGTGGTTCCTCTTCCCTAATAAGGAAAGGTTTCAAAAAAATTCTTTATTGAAGGGGACACACTTAATGTTATCAAAATTTTGATTAATGCTACTGATGTTGGGTGAAATGAGAGGGATATCATTAATAATATTGGACAATTACTTGCTACTATGGATGTGGTGCATTTCCTTCACATGTACTAAGAAGGAAATCATTCTGCTAACAAGCTTGTAGTTATGGAAAAGTACATAGATTTCATCAAAACATGGTAAGAAATGTCATCAATTCCTATGGAGGTAAGTGTGGCGATCATGTAGGATCAAGAAAAATTGGTAAAAAATGACAAGACATTTACTAAAGATTAAGACAATATTTCTCGTTCATCTTTTTTTATATTTTATATTTTTCTTATTGGCCCATTAAGTTTCAAGTTTGAGTTTCTATGGAGACTTTCCTTTTTTAGTATTTTCCAATGTAGGGTTCTTGAGTCTTGAAAGGGTTCTTGGTTTGCAGTAGAAGTTTAGTGAGATTGTTTTGTTTTAACACCATTATAGGTGGGACTCTTAACTTGTTTTCAAGATGAAAGAGTGTAAGGATTATAAAAATGACCCTAACCTCTGGGAACTTTTAGAGAAGGGTAAGATGGTTTCTTTTTTCAAGGGCATGAAAGGCTATAACCCCAAACTTTCTTAGAGATTTGTTATTCTGTGGGACAGTGGGAATTTCTTTGTGGGTTGTGAATTGTTTATGGTTACCACCAAGTCCATTTTAGTGGTCACTAGTTTTAGCATGTAAGGCATTACAATCCCTATACAGTAGTAAAATTTTCTTCAAAGATGTTATTGTAATACCCCAAAATTGGCTCATTGCCATCATACCAATTCTGGTCTATTTCTGACCAATCCTAAAGTCCTATTCCATTAGATAAATTCTTATTTGGCTACTCGCTACTTGGCTTAATTGTCAGAAGCAGAAGACCCTAATCTGCATTCATCATATTTCTTATTTAATTCCTATAGTACATACTCATATTAGTCACATTAAACCTACTTGATTCAATTATAATTAAATTTAAAGTATTTATACTTTATTAAATTAAATTATCTCCTAAGGCTAATGTACTATGGAATTAAATTTATTTAATTTAATAAATAGGCCTATCTTGATTAATTAAATATAATTATTTAATTAAATGGGAAAGGTATTTCTAATTAATTAAACCAAATTATTTAATTAAATGGGAAGCCATTCCTAATTAATTAAATGAAGTTATTTAATTAAATAAGAAAAGTGTCTCTAATTAATTAAAAGATTATTTAATTAAATAGAAACGGTAATTATGAGAGCATATCTCATTTTATTAAATTAAATATCTCAACAAAATCTCTCTTCAGTTCAAGAAGGGAAATTTCCAGTTCACTATTGATAAAAAAATAGTTAAATCAGTTAATTCCTTTTTTTATTCAAATTAAATTAGTTAACTCCTTATTTTACTCAAATTAAATTTGTTAACTCCCTTTAATTTGGGAATCTCCCTTTATGACTGAACCTCATCTTCAATCCTGACTGTTGATCCGAATCGATCTCAACCGTTGATGGATTCCAAGAAAGTCTATTTAAGAGACCCTCATCTCTTCATTTTAGGGGGAGGTTGAATGGGAATTTGCATCGAATCACTGATCGATTGTGCATTCATTTGAGCTCCCTACTTTCATATTCATTTTCTAGTTTAATTCTCATTTAGCATAATATGCATACATTTTACAATAGCTTTCTTTTACATGTTCTTAGATTAAACGTGCATTTCTCATTCTAGATTAATCTGCATAATCATATAGATTAATTTCAATTCAAATCCTTCATTCTTACAGGGTCTGGTTGCTTAAACACCTTGAATTTGAGGATATCTGACAAGCAATTCCCTTTAGATAGAAGGCAACAGGTTGCCTTGCTGGCTGATTTTCGGATAAACAATCCAATGTTGATTCTAGGATGAATCCGCATACAATGATCGTGTTGAAGTGTGTGTGTTAGTAGAGGCCACATATTCACGCATACATTTCTAGTGCCAACCGTGGGGTTGAGAAAATCAACTTTTTTGGCCTCTTCCTACATTTTTCTAATTGTTTTCATGTTCTATGTCCGTACTATTCCATACAGATTCAAGAATCTTTGTGCAAGATTGTTTATTTTCATACGAGGATCCATAATCTTCACGTGAAGATTCTCTTTGGGTCGCGTGAGAAAGTACTTGCGTGCACAAAATTTTGCAAAGCACTTGTTTCTTCGTGCGAGTCGAAAACAATTTTGCGCAGGCCCCAAACAGTTTTGCGCGAGACAGAAATAACTTCCCACAACTCCGCCAGAGATTTCGTGCGAGACTCTACTGACAGATGCTATTTTTGCATTGATTTTCATGTTTTTTTGGTTTTTCTGCTAATTTCTCATTGGTTCTGGTTTTTTCATGTTTTCTATTTTTTTGGAACAGCAATACGAAAAAACAATTTTTTTTTCCAATTTTTCATCATAAAACAATGTTAAAAAAAATAAAAAAATAAAAAGAGTATAAAACAAATTTTGACTTTTGATGTTTTCATAGGTTTTAGCATTTTCTAAGCTTTTTTATGGGTATAAAAAAGAACAAAAAAAGTTAATTTTTGATTTTCCCATAGTTTTTTACCTAATTTTTCATAGCATAACAGCGATTTGCAGGACAATTGGAAAAGCATGGTGAAGTTGCTAAAAATAGGTAAAACATCTACTAGGTGCATTGTGAGGATTGCCAGGTAATTCTCTTTGACTAATAACACTTCATTTGGAGCTAAAACGAATATCTCTTGTGTCAAGCTTGTGTGTGTATTTCCTTTCAAGTTCTCATTTTACAACACATGCATAATTTGATACTAGGTTGTGATCTCTATTAGTTTCATCTAGTAGGCTTAGTTTTTAGTGATAGATCTAATTAGCTATCTTGGGTTATTGGACTCGCTAATCCACTGGCCCCTCGTTCCACCTTGTGGTTGCAAGATCAGAACCACGTTAAAGGGGAGGGGTCTACAGGAAAGAAGTGTTAAATGCTCCACAAGGAAACCCTTTTGTGCTTTCTAGAACTCACTAGTTTCTGAGTTGTGGACTCATTTTGGCTTGTGTGAGGGGTTAAATGTTCCACATCTTTGGACTCACCTCGCATTTCTTAAAGTGTTAAGTGTACCACCTTGTGCTTTTTTATTACTTTTGGATAGATTTGCTTTCAGGAATTAACATCTGTACACACATAGTAATTAAGCCCCCATAAACACTATTCGTGGATCTTGAGGGAGTGGGTTCCTAGTGAAACTCCTCTCTAAGACAAATTCCTTGTAGGTGGGGAGGATACTTTGACCATCTCGTAGATATGTGAATCTTAAACTTGTTGATTAAGGCATCCTTTCTTCGGAGAGGTTGATAGATCACTGGGAGTTGATATCATAGATCTTTAAGAGATACTCTTAGTTTAGCATGTCAGATTAGTCTATCTGCTTTGATTGGCCTAAAAGTGAAAAGGTGTCAAAACCTTGGATCTGGAAGCTAAGTCCCCTTGTGGTACACTATTTTGAGTTGGTCACCTTTAGAGAGGGTTAACCATAGCAGACAATCCCTCTACAGGGAAAACTGTGTTGACAGAACCTTGAGCGGTAATAGCCATTTTTGATGTGGTAGTGACAACCGCTATATAAATGTCCTTGTGAAAGAAATCTCCATAGGTGTGGTTCATTGTGGGTTGTTAGATCTCCCTAGCAGCTGTTGAAGATTAAGTTCTTGGACTGTGTTAAAACATCGGTGTGCTGGGATTGGAGGTCACCCCTATGAGTCATAAAAGTTGCAGAGTCAAAACATTACTAAAAACCTAAGAGAGGCCAACTTTTATTTTCTAGGGATGTATGCGTGATTGCAAAACTTTTTGAAAACATACACAATTAGCTTTCTTAGGAATCAGCACGTACTAAGTCACTTGATTGTTCATGCGCAAGGTTGCTTTTGCCCTTGCTCATTATTTTCAAATGTGCTTGAAATCACTTGCTTGCCGTTCTACGTGCTTGTTTATTTTCTTGGTTATTGGAACGATAAATTTTTTTGTCAAAATCAGTCGCTATTGTGAAACTGTTCTACCCTTTCATGCAAAATAATTTGGATCTCGTGCGAAATCATCTGATAGTCGTGCAAAGCCATTTTGTCTGCGTGCGAAATTAAATTGCTATTGTGCATCTTCATAGGATCCTACGAACCTTTTCATGCAAAATTAAATTGCTATCACTGGCCTTCGCACGAGATAGAAACTTCTTCACACGGCCTGTAAAACTTCTTTGCACGACTCGTAAAGGTTTTTCGCACGAGACTTTGTGTCAGCATTACCAATTTGGGTCTGCTTTAGCTATTTGCGTTCTGTATGCTGTCCTTTTCTACGTCCGCTTATCGCTCTCTGTCTGCAAATAGTCCTAAATAGTGGCATTCTACTTAGCTAATGACTTGTGATCCATACTTTAACTAGTCTTATCTCTCAGTTATCTTTCTCTTGTCCTTTAATGCTTGTTGTACTCCGTGTCATGATAGTCATAATCTTTGGCTATTCTAGCCTTCAAACCAGACTATTCATACCTTAGTATACTGCACTCTTATCTTGCTTTTCTGAGACTACATTCTAGTCTGGTCCTTGTCTAAGCTTTTTCTTTTTATCATTGTCTATGATTGTGACAACTTGACTTATGTTCTAAAACTTGGCTGTCACTACTTGAAACATAGTACATCAAAATGGCTAACAACAAATGTGCTAAATACAATATTCCTAGTGAGGAAGAAAAGCTACTTATTGCAAACATGAAGCAACAAATCCAATCAATGAGCACGCAACTTCAAAGACTAAAAGAAGAGGACAAAACATCATCGAACAAATTCTCCTTGAGAGAAAATTTCCCTTCCTCCTATGACAACCAAAAATCACATTCTTGTGATCTTGAATCCAAGACATCTGAGAACACTTCACAAACACCCAAGAAATCTAGGAATATCTTTGAAAATAAACCTTGGGAACCTAAACCAAAGCGTGATTTCACACCTTTGGGAAATTCATATGAATTAACCTTGGAAGGACTTCTTGAGGAAAAACTCATTAATTTAACTAAGCTTACTTTGGTGAGAGTTTCCTTTATGAGTAACTATTGTGTCTATCATAGACATAATTTACATAAAACTTCCCATTGTAAGGAGCTGAAAAACAAGATCCAAGATCTCTTTGACAATGGTATAATTCAAAACTCTAAGCTCTCAACTACTAAAGATTCTACTCTCAAGAAGGATCAACCTCATGAAACCATGTCTAGAAATGGTTCAAACACAACTTCTACTTCCTCCAACATACATCCACCTTCTAAATTGTCCAATCTTTCCAACACATATTCACCAAAAGAACTCACTACTCTCCTAGTTGACTATGTGTACCCTCAAGGACTAATTTTAAAGGAAACTCAAGCTAATCTTGACTTAGCTACAAACCTCTCCCATACTACACAAAGCAAAGATCCAAAGCCTCCATGTGTTGCTCCTCCTATTATCCCCAATCCAACTATTCCTCCATTGTCCCTTCAAGAGCCTGTTATGGATACTCTAGAAATATATTCGAATATAGATTCAGATACTCCCTCATCCTTGGATTTGATTTCATGTCAAGAGGACCACTTAAATGATGAAGAAACAAGTGTTGATCAAGACCAAGATTCCTTCATCCCCTTTCAAGTCTTCCAAGATCTCGTGCCTCCATCTCCCATGTCATGCACCTCTACTAAGCAAGATCAAGATATTCCTTCCACCATCCTTAAGGAGATTACAAAAGACCAAGAGAAGGATACTTTTCTTATGTTACCCAAAATTCCTTTTGAAGACAAAAGTTTTCCCTCACTCTCTTATTCTACCTCGCTACATTCACTTCCAAACTATGCTCAAGCTTTAAATACTCCTATCAAAGTTATTGCTCCTATAATAGTTACTCATAAATCTATTGATGACTTTGGTCATATTGCTTACTCTAAAGATGCTGATATCCATACTCATGGTTCATTCACATCTTCTAAAACTATCCTTGGTCCCTACCCATCTAAGCTAAAATCTTCAAGTCTTCCATCCATATTGGGACCTTATGTTCCTCTATCTCCTATTGCTACTACTAGCTCATTACACATTCCTCCTACCCTACCCCAATATCAACAAAGATACACATACTTGAACTCTTCACATCAACCTTTCCATCTAAACCAGTCATATTGGCCTCATTCATCCATAAATCCCAAGTCCTTTGGAAGCAATTTGGAAGGTTAACTCAAACACAAGTGCATGAATCCATCCCCAAAAGTTCACTGTGTCTCCTCTAATCGACATGTGAATGTCAAGAAGGAAAATATGCAAAAGAGACCGCAAAGGTGCACTATTCAAAGAGCTCAACCAAAGAAAGTATGGGTTCTCAAATCTATCATTAAAGAAATGCGTTCCAAAGCATCTAATGAAAAATCAAAAGCTATATGGATTCCCAAGTCTCTTTTGAAGGACTTGAATATTGAAAACAAATCAAAGTTGACATTTAAGCTTCCAAAGACTTCCACTCCATCTTTTTCCCAACATCTTCCTAAAAAGGTTTCAAAACCTTCTACTCCACCCCTCTCCAAAATGGCTTTGCTACCTCATATATCTAAGCCTCAATCTATTTCATCCATATTTCCTCCATCATTCCACTACCCTTCAAGGTGTGTCAATGTTGATCTTTCCTAATATCTCATCCACCCTCATGAGATTCTCTAAATCTTATGCCTACTTGTCATCCTTGCTTGTTTCAATCTTCCAAAACCAACAACCTTATCCTCCATCTACCTCTCATTTTCCTTTCATTTCCCTTCCATTACCTTATCAGCATCTTTAAGTGTACCTTGCTATGGCCTTGGCATATCATAACTTATCTTTTTTATAGGAGCACTATTCAAATTGAAGAAGGCTTGAATTCTTTCCAAAAACTCTAAAAATCCAAAAGAAAAAAAAAAGAAAAGAAAAAAAGAAGTACCTTAGTGAAAACTTGGAAACAGGCACCTTGGTAGCAAAAGTAAAGAAAAATAAATCCATCCTATGGTGAAAACCACTTCTTGTGGCACCTTGGACAAGTACCATGATGAAAACTTGGCAAACAGGCATCATGCATAATTCTTCCATCCATGACATCCTATCATGATCTTGCTTATCCTTCAAATGTCCTCATCCCTGAAGTCATTCACTCATAACCTCCATAACAAACTTTTTTTTCCTATTCAGTTAACCCTTTGGTCTTGATCAATGAAAGAAAGAAGAAAACTTCATTCTTAGCAATCTCTTGACATGTTCATTTTTCGTAGATTACTTACACAATACCCTTCATTACACCATGAACTTATATTGTAATATCCTTTTCCCTAGCTTGGGTAATCTTGTGAAGGCTTTCCTTGAGGGTAACATTCACTGCTTCATATTCGTTGCCTATTCATCTCTGCTTATCCACTCACGTGCTACTACATCTCATCTTACATACTGTCTTGCACCTTGCTAGACACTCAAACAAAATCAAGGTAATCCTTCTTGAGAGCTAGTAATCTCTGACAAAGTTCTAAAAATTTGAAAAATCCTAAAAATTGGAAAAAGTCCTAAAAAAATTGTTACCCTGGTGAAAACCTAGAAATAGGTGTCTTCGTAACACCAAAAAAAAGTGAAAAATCTCAAAAATTCAAAAAAAAAAAAAATCAAAAAGAGAAAAATACAAAAAAATTCAAAAAATCTGGAAAATCTGGCCAAGAAAGTGAAAACCTAGTAAACAGGTGCCTCTTGTTCCCAATGCTCCATCTTGCAGTGCATCTTATGGCTTTTTGTACAGTCGCTTTCATGCTTTCACTTTCCTACTTTTCCTGCTCATGTATCCATGGATTGAGTCTTGTCACATCTTGGGGGCATTCCCCCTTTAGTGTCACTATTTTTGAGATTCTCCTCATAGAATCTCCTTTGCGACAGTCACCAGTGTTCCTCACTGCATCTGCCTACTATCACCAGTGTCACTCTCTTTTTGAGATTATCCTAATAGAATCTCCTTCGCGACCTATTGTCACTAGTGTCACTCTCTTTTTGAGATTCTTCTCATAGAATCTCCTTTGTGACAGTCACCAATGGTCCTCACTGCATCTGCCTACTATCGTAAGTGTCACTTTTTCGAGATTCTCCTCATAGAATCTCTTTTGCAATAGTCACCAATTGTTTCAACTATGTCTACCTACTATTTCTTGGGTTATGACTCCAAATTCCTTTATGGAAGATCTCTCTTGCATCAGTCACCAGTCATCCTGGCTATGTCTGCCTACTATTGCTCAGTCCTTCTTAGGTTCTTCATCGTGAAGATTCCTCTTTGACCTCAGTCACTAGTCGTTCTAACTACGTTTTCCTACTGTTGTCACCCTACTTAAGAGATTTCTTTCAAATGTATTCTGGACATTGGCACTTGACATCAATCCCAAAACATTGAACTCAAAAATGATAAATTTGTTTGGATATGCTGAGCCCTTTTTTCTTCTTTGTTTGATTTGTTTTTGCTTTATCATATCTCCTCAAGCAACTCGATGATGTCATCTCTGACTAGAGAAGTAATGACTGGGGGCATGATCTTTTCTTGGCTCTCTATCTATGTTTTAGTTACAACAAGTTGATACATTCCTATAGAAGAATTTTTCACTATAAGAACCTCCATCTTGTATTGGATGGCCGTGTGTACCTTGACTCCTTTTATACAGATACATCAATGACATTGGTTCTTATCCTTGTTTGCTGGAGTGAACTCTTCATGCTATAGTACATACTGATACTCGTCCTATTAAGTGAATGTACGGGTCACTGCTAGTATATCTAGCACACTTCTATCTCAGGTTACGAACACAAGGGTCGTTGCAGATAGTATAAATACTGAGTACTTCGCATAAGATGGATCTCCCATGTTTTTGGTGTGTTTGTTATGCAAGCAACATTTAGGTCATCCTAGCATCTATGCTTTGATGCTTATGTTAACTTGCTACATTAAAAGGGACAAATGTTCTAGTCATTCTGGCTTCTTGTGCCTCAAATGCTTACATTTAATCCAGACAAACCAATAATGTATGTTATATTCATATTTCCATGATTTCAATGTCAGTGGGAATTGTATAACATATGAGCTTTATTTTATATCTGATGATGATTAAATATCGAGGCTTGGTAACAAGACCTAGGGTTGCATTTAACATAGTCTTGCATTACATACTTCACTTGCATAAGCATGCGATTCAATTGCAAATCTACTTTCACCTTCTCTGATGAGGGATTCTTGATCTCTTCAAAGTATCATGTTCTTTCATGAACTACACAAATGATTGATTAATCACCCTCTTGGCTACTGTGGTTGCTCTAAACCCATTTTTTGGGATCGAATTTGAAATCTGACACACTTAAGTGGTTCACAATGCATTTAAATTTTTTTTTTGTGCAATCCAAATCTTTCTGATACTTTGCAATTCTTGGAATGTTTTCAACACAAACTTGGTCTTTTGGACCTTGAGATCATTCTGATCTCTTCATATTTCTTTAGATCATTTTGATCTCTTCATATTTCTTTAGATCATTCTGATCTCTCCAAATTTCTTTAGATCATTCTGATATCTTCAAATTTCTTTAGATCATTTTAATCTCTTCATATTTCTTCAGCTCGTTCTGATCTCTTCATATTTCTTCAGATCATTCTGATTTCTTCATATTTCTTCAAATCATTCTGATCTCTTCATATTTCTTTAGATCATTCTGATCTGTCCAAATTTCTTCAGATCATTTTTGATCTCTTCATATTTCTTCAAATCATTTTGATCTCTTCATATTTCTTCAGATCATTCTGATCTCTTCATATTTGTTCAAATCATTCTGATCTCTCCAAATTTCTTCAGATCATTTCTAATCTCTTCATATTTCCTCATATCGTTCTGATCTCTTCATATTTCCTCAGATCATTCTGATCTCTCCAAATTTTTTCAGATCATTTCTGATCTCTTCATCTTTTCTTTAGATCATTTTGATCTCTTCTACATTTTGTTGAATATCAAATTTGATATACTGCTTCACATCATATTTCTAGTGTGTCATCTTTCAAATTTACTCCCGAGGGGGCAGGATGATTACATCATTGAATACTTATTACTCAGGACATCTCGTTCCCATCTCATGTCCTCATCACTTGGGTTATCTCATCACTTGAGGCATCTTGTTGTCTTCTATCTGGCATCTTTTCCATCTATCACTTGGGGCATCTAATCACTCGGGGCATCTTGTTCCCTTCTATCTAGCATCTTTGCCACCTATCTTATCTTTTCATCAATTGATCAACCTTATGAAAACTCTTCTTAGAGTTTGATGGACAGGTATTGGGATAGTCTAAACCCTGACTCTTGAGGATCAAGCCTCGTTCTGAGGATGATTCTATGACTCATGATTGGACCTTGTTATCTTTTATGAATCTCAGGTATCTAGATATTCTATCTGGATCCTTGAAGGTTAAGCTCTGTTCTAGAGATAGTCAACTAAATACTTTCAATCTTAGGTATCTAGACATTCTGTTTGGATCCTTAAAGATTACACTTTGTTCTAGAGATAGTCTTTTAAATGCTATCGATCTCAAGTATCTAGGTGTTCTATCTGGATCCTTAAAGGTTAAACTTCATTCTGAAGAAACCTTTTAAATGCTTATCAATTTCAGGTATCTAGACATTCTGTTTGGATCCTTAAAGATTATGCTCTTTTTTGGAGATAGTCTTTTAAATACTATCGATCTTAGGTATCTAAGTGCTCTAATTGGATCCCTTAGGATTAAGCTCTATTCTAGAGAGGGTCCTTAAAAGCTTATCAATTGGTTTTCGTAGAATCAATTTTGGAACCAATCTCATGTTCGCATCATGCTTTTTGATTTTCTTTGAATTTAATGTGCTGCTTGCACATTCATTCAAAGAGGGGAAAAATGTAATACCCCAAAAATGGCTCATTGCCATGATACCAATTCTAGTCTATTTCTGACCAATCCTAAAGTCCTATTCCATTAGGAAAATTCTTATTCAGCTGCTCGCTACTTGGCTTAATTGTCAGATGTAGAACACCCTAATCTGCATTCATCATATTTCTTATTTAATTCCTATAGTACGTACTCATATTAGTTGCATTAAACTTACTTGATTTAATTATAATTAAATTTAAAGTATTTATACTTTATTAAATTAAATTATCTCCTAAGGCTAATGTACTATGGAATTAAATTTATTTAATTTAATAAATATGCCTATCTTGATTAATTAAATGTAATTATTTAATCAAATGGGAAATGTATTTCTAATTAATTAAACAAAATTATTTAATTAAATGGAGTACTTACTTCTAATTAATTAAACAAAGTTATTTAATTAAATGGGAAGCCATTCCTAATTAATTAAATGAAGTTATTTAATTAAATAAGAAATGTGTCTCTAATTAATTAAAAGATTATTTAATTAAATAGAAAAGGTAATTATGAGAGCATATCTCATTTTATTAAATTAAATATCTCAATAAAATCTCTCTTTAGTTCAAAAAGGGAAATTTTCAGTTCACTATGGATCAAGAATGAGTTAAATCAGTTAACTCCTTTTTCTACTCAAATTAAATTAGTTAACTCCTTATTTTACTCAAATTAATTTTGTTAACTCCCTTTAATTTGGGAATCTCCCTTTATGATTGAACCTCATCTTCAATCCTGACCGTTGATCTGAATCGATCTCAACCGTTGATGGATTCCAAGAAAGTCTATTTAAGAGACCCTCATCTCTTCATTTTAGGGGGAGGTTGAATGAGAATTTGCATTGAATCGCTGCTAGATTGTGCATTCATTTGAGCTCCCTACTTTCATATTCATTTTCTAGTTTAATTATCATTTAGCATAATATGCAGACATTTTAGCATAGCTTTCTTTTACATGTTCTTAGATTAAACATGCATTTCTCATTCTAGATTAATCTACATAATCATATAGATTAATTTCATTTCAAATCCTTCGTTCTTATAGGGTCTGGTTGCTTAAACACCTTGAATCTGAGGATATCTGACAAGCAATTCCCTTTAGATAGAAGGAAATAGGTCGCCTTGCCGGTTGATTTTTGGATGAACAATCCAATGTTCATTCCAGGATGAATCTGCATACAATGACCATGTTGAAGTGTGTGTGTTAGTAGAGGCCACATATTTACGCATACATTTATTAAGTAGTTTTTAGAGGTGAGGGAGAGAATTATGAGGCTCCAATCATGCTTAACAAGGAGATTCTCTTGGGTTTATGGAAAATTATCGCGATGGTCCTTATCTTCTCTTCTCTTGGGTGTATGGAAAATTATGGTGATTGTCCTCATCCAGTATGTTACTTAGGAAAGGAGGTGTAAATACTTCCACTTTGAATTGTTTCCTATGCTTAATCATTCTAGGAGGGATGATAAGTTCTTCTTTCCTTGTATTTTCTCTTCTCTCTCTATTTTAGTGGAGAAAGCTAAGGTCAAGTGTTGTCCCCCTGTCCACCAAATTTTGTTGTTTGGGTTGTATGAGTTTGATAAGGACATTGTGCCTAAAAATTCCCCTAATCTAGTTTTGGACCTTAATGATATTGTCTTTTCCCCTGTATCTCATCCTTATTGAAAAAATCATATACCCCCATTTTGAAACCTAAGGAAATTGGGCTATCTTGGGTACTAGGGTGAATCTCAACCACAAAGAGGAAAAAAAAGAACATCAATACGACCAGTTGGAGAAAATGGTTGAGTTTTTTGATGATCCAACTACAAGTTCTTCTTGGGCCTCCAAGTCTTCCTAGATACCAAATTTTTCTACCCATCTCTCTTCCCCTAACTCCCCCAATACTACTCTTTTCCCTCCTAACCCTAAGATTGACCTGATCTACTCTTGGGAGCCAACTATCACTTTTTGTAGCTCACTAGGTACTCTTCTCAAAATGGAGAATGGTGGTATAGATTTAGAGGCCTAGATTTACACTTTAATGAGATAGTTATTTGCTACATTAAATTTAAAGCTATTACTAGGAAGTTGTTTCTCCAATTGTATATTGTCCATAGGAAGATGAATAAGATAAAATTAAGAGGAAAGTAAAGGATCAGACCAATGGTAAAAGGTATAAAGCTTGGTGGAATGTTTGGAGGGATCTAGGGAATAAGCTACACAATTGGGAGTAGTTAGAAGAGAAAGTCTCTAAAATCAACACTATGGTGCCTCCAAAGAAGGAGAAGAAAAAGATATTAATAACTCTTAATTCCATAAAGAATTCCTGAGTGAAGCTATGAAAACAACTCAATCATTTAGTTTATTAGAAAATTATTTCCTAGAAGAAGATTGATTCAACCATTGGTGGGATCAAAGAGGATCTTGAAGAAAGGAAGTAAAGAAGAAAAAGGTTAGAGGATGTGAAAAGTAAAGATGAGGGAATTTTTTTGGCTAATAAATATGTCTCTAGGTTGTGAAATATCATTTCTTCTTGTCCTCCCAAAATGCCCTCCTTCCTAGACAAGATTAAGGAGCTGCAGAAGTAGTTGGGCATGTCTTGAGTTGTTGTTGGTCTCTAGATTTCTATTTTAGGATTTTTATGGTGCAGTGGTGTCACTACCTTTTCTGGTTGGTGGTGTTGGGGTTTTTGCTGGTTTTTGGTCATGAGGTTGCTAGCTCTTGGGTCATGGTTTGAGGTTTTAAATTTTTGGTTGCTACAAGCATTTTTTAGGTTGGGATTTCTAGTCTATTTCTGTAGTTGTTTTTGGGTTCCAGTTTTAGTTTATTTTATTTTTTATTCTACTTTGGTAAGCTGTCATGGGTTGTGAAACTACTTTTCCTATCCTTGGTACTTGATGTTACTTTTGTAAGAGTTTGGTTCCTCTCCCACTTTACTTAATCAAAACTTATGATGCACAAAAGGACATATCAAAAATGATTCCATGGCTGAAATACCTTCCGATTGATACACTTGCCAGTATTAAGGTTTATGATTACTAAGGCATGGGAACCATCATAAGTATGACCTAATAAATCCTTTTTTAGACTCACTTTAGGGTTGGTCTAAAATATGGGAGAACAATAAATCCTCCATAAGTAACATACATTCAAAATTTTCTCATGTCAACATGAAAAATAATCAAATTTAGCCTTTGTATACTACACCAACAAGATTGATAATAATAATCATTAATTTTATTATAACTAGACTATTCTTGAAGAGTGTGCAAGGGTTACATTGATTGCGAATTGTCCAATGTCACTAAAATCTCAAGGTCTCTCTCTCTCTCTCTCTCTCTCTCTCTCTCTCTCTCTCTCTCTCACACACACACACACACACACACACACACACACACACACACACACACACACACACACACACACATTATTTCCCCATCTCTCTAATCACTTCATATATCTACATTTATATTTCTATACCTTCCCTTACTAAATGGCCTTTTTAAAATAAAAGATGTGTATTTAATTAAACAAAATTATTTGATTCAATTTAACATATCAGAAAACCTAGAAATAGTTATAGTTGTTTTTCAAGTAGTGTGTCAATAAACACTTTATATGTAACTCCATTAGAAAATAAGCAATAAATACATATTGAAATCATAATTTGACAAACCTTACATTTATGCAAAGCTAAGAACATTCTTAAGAAACCCTTTTCATTTCATCAAATTTTTTTGGAAAAAAAGTCACCAGCTACATGTTTGAAGTAAAAACACACAATAACAGGCCAAAAACACATTTTTAGGATTATTTTATATTGAACATTTAGGGTTGGTATCTAAAGATATAGTAGGCCTTATAAACGTATTCATTATTTTTATTTAGTATAAGGATAGGTGGGGAAAATTTTTGAATAGATTTTGAAATGCTTTGAGGCATTTTAGAACTACATATGTTTTAGATCGCCACTTTTTGGCACTCTAGATCCTGCACAGTCTCTCTCTCTCTCTCTCTCTCTCTCTCTCCCCCCCCCCCCCCCTCTCTCTCTCCCCACTACTACTAGTCTCTCTATTCCCCCCCCCCCCCCCCCCGCCTCTCATTTTCATTAAATTTAAAAATTAATTGCTAATATGCATTCAACCCTTTTAATTTTTCTTCTAATTAGGACCTAAATATATTTGGAACTACTAAAAAACCATAAATAAAGCCATACAACCTCAAATTCAACCTTCATTCATAGTGAGAATTTAATTTCTAGGTTTCTAGAGCTTTAAATGTCATATTATATACATTTACATCAAACTCAAGATTAGAAATTAAAAGTTTTAGAAATGAGTATTAAAATTTAGAAGAGACAAACCACAAATGAATTAGGACTTTACACACAGTTCCAATTCTCATCCCTCTAATAAATTTTAATGATATGAGTAGTGAAAAGTTTTAGAAGATATTCAATTTCCATAATCCATAGTAGTTAGTGTTGTGATGTGGAGCCTAATCAGATTTGGAGGTTAGTTTTTTGCACTTTACTTGGCATGATTTCCAAATAGATTATTTCTATGAGTTTGGGGGTGGTGCCCCCTACAGGCTACTAGGGTAGAGCTCAGTCGACTTTATTATTGTAAAAGGTTTTGGCTTCTATTTATCTATTGAATAGATTATTCTAGCCATAATTTTGGAAGAACCAAAATAATTGAATAAAACAGGTTAGGGTCAGGAATGTTCATAATGTATAATGAGATTGGATTACATAATGGGATTTGCAGAAGCTAGATGAGCCTAAATGGAAGGAATTTAAGAACCAAAAGTTTCAGGAGCTTCTTTCTTTTCAAGCAAGGGAGAATGATGTAGGAGCATTTGAGGATCAAGGTTGTTGACTCATATGTGGGTTTCGAGTGAGATATACTTCTAAGGTTCATAACTTTTGACTCGAATGTGGGTTTTGGCTAAAATTTTATAGGTAGTTTTGTCAGGAGTTATCTAGATTGTTGATGAGCTCAACTTGATTGGTGGAAATTTCAACATTTTTTTGAGAGGCTGAAATATCAGCTTGGCCTCCAAAATTGATTTTTTTATTTTTTCCTATTTTTTAGAAAGTTGTTTTAGTATTAAATCCGAAATCATATTCTTGATTTTGTAGATTTGTTGGCAATTCATCTTGCCTTAGTTAAGGGCATTTCTTGGGAAAATTTGAGATTCGTAGGATGGGTTTTGAAAGTTACCAAAAAATGGAAAAAAAATGTTTTTCCAAAAAATTTGCCAAATATAGTAATTTTTTAAATTGTATTAAGTAGCTACTTTTCTTTCATTATAGGGAGAGTATAGTTGGAAAGGTTTAATGAAGAATTTGGCATTCTAAAACTCTATGTTGTGTAATTGTTTTGAGTTAATGTTTTGAAGGCTTTGGATTACATCTATAAGGGATTACAAATTGTATGAGCAAGTTGCAAACATTGGATAATAAGAATATTGGACTCACTATTTGGTGGATGTAGCCCAGAGATTAGATGAACCATGTTAAATCTTGGTGTCTTGTGTTCTCTTTTGTGCTATTTATTATTTTCTGATATTTGGTTATATTTGCATGTAATTTTTATCTCTATATCATTAATTCTAATAGTTAGAAATAAAATTTTGTAGATTTATTGCATCAACATTTAGATCATACCATTATCTACCATCGAGATGTAAGAAAATTGCATAAAGATGGATAATTGAATTCGATCTAAATGTTGATAGAAATAAATATACATATTTGAATATAGAATTTTTAATATTTAATAAAATTATTTACTAATATGATAGCATTAATTTCTCACTATCTAAAATGTCTCTATAGCTGTTATTGTAATATTAACATTTTGATCCAAAACCATTCTAGATACTCTAATTAAAAATATCTTATATTTTGAAATTAAATGGAGGATGATTAGATTGGGAAATCATAGGATAAATGACACCATTCAAGGAGAATGAGGCTTTTAGTAATCTAATGAGAGAATATTTCAATTTAAATTGAAAAGAAATCATAACTAACAATGAAACAATTCTGAGAACTTTTCCATTCTTAAAGTTTGAATATGATAGCTTTCTACATTTACAATTTCTTTAAAAAATAATTAAACGTAATTATAAATTAAAAATATATTATCCTTTATTTATTCTATGATAATATACACATACATACAATGCTTTCAAGATAGAGATTTTATTCACGCTATGGAAGATAGAAATGCTTCTCTTTTTACTCATAGCTTTCTTGATATAAATGTTTCAAAGTACACTAAAGATTGTAAAAGTAACAATGTAATTATGCAAATTCAAGTTTAAACAAATAAGGTGGCCCTTGTTGTGGCTCACCTATATGAGTTTCTTAACAATTGGGCTAGTGCCCCTATACGGTGGTCAGATTGCCACCAGATTCTAGTTTTCTTTATCATAGTCCACCTTATGGTTGTTATCAAGCCCAAAGTTCTTTCATTCCCTAATCTTAGACTTCTCGGCCCCAAACTCCCCACTACTCTCTTCACAGTGGGCATGATGACTAGCATCATTTCTCGACCTCTTCATTGTGGCATGTCTCTAGGTGGTCCCCAATTGCCCCTTCTCCTACTCTTGTTGTTGCTCCTGCTCCTATTTAGGATACTACTTGGTCGACCCCTGGTGGCGGCTCTATGTGGTCTGAGACTAATTCTTCTACATGGTCTTTTCATCTCTTGGCCCTACCAATTTTTCCTTCTTAGACTAAGGAGGAAAATGATAAACATAAAGATTCTACAGATGATGGGTGGTCATCACCTAACCCACATGTTAACCCCATTGATGTACGAGGTTCAAATAATCACTAGAATCTTCCTCCCTCAGCCAACATTGCTCTTCTAGCCTGAGGATGTTTATACTATTTTTTTTATGAATAGTTTGTAAGTTATCTAGCCTTGGTGTTGTATGAACTTTTGTCGGATGATCTTGTATCCCCAACCCCTTTTTTCTAAATATGTAACTTTAACATTGCAATTAACAGAGAAGGGACTATATATATATATATATATATATATATATATATATATATATATATATATATATATATATATATATATATATATCCTTGGTGTTGTATGAACTTTTGTAAGGTGATCTTGTATCCCGCAACCCTTTTTACTAAATATGCAACTTTAATATTGCACTTAATAGAGAATGGACTATATATATATATATATATATAGTATTATACAATTTAAAATATTCTAAACTATTTGCATTTTCTATATTTTTTAAGTCAAAATATTTTTCCATGTTTACAAATTTAATTTGGAAATAAGTGTGGGGACATTTTGATTTAAGGTGACTGCAACTAATATTTAACAACCAAAACAATCATAGATTATTTTAATTTTAAAAATACTAATTATTTTTAATTTTTTTGATATTATTAACTATTGCAATTTACTCATTTTCTAGGAAATGAATTTTCTAATAAAGTATTAGAAACATGGGTAAAAAGTGAAATAGTTAATTTTTTCTTTTCAAAGTTATGCTTAGGTAAATCTATTGAAACGACTTTAGAAACTCTCTAACAAAAAATACTACTATGCTATGATTTTAATTATGCATCATAAATATTTCTTTATAAGTACATTTATTCTTGAAACTTACTAGTAGAAATAGTTTTCTTATATTAAACAAAGTAAAATTTACAAACAATAAGCTATCAAAAAGTAGCTAAATAAAACTAAATTTTTCTATACTAACCAAACACATAAACACATACCCTAAGAACTATATAGGAAATCAAGTGGTAAATGTAATACATATCTCAAAGACAAATATTACATGTAGATTAAGGGTGAATTACATAAAGTAGGCCATCAAGTAGAAAATAAAATACATAATAGAAGAAGAGGTATTTTATAGGCTCACCACCTATGGTGAAAAATTATCTATTCTTTAGGAGAAATTATTTTAGCTAGGTGTGATTTGTTAGAGATTTTGGATTTTGCTGATGTTATTTTGAGGAATGGATGCAAACACCCTCTTCAAAAAATTAATAGAGTGGGGGCATGAAGTCTGCCTCTGCAAGGCTTTGTAAAAATCAACATTGACAAGTCTTCTAAAGGAAAACTCAACTCTTAGGGAAACTCAAGTCCTACAAGCACTGGTGGAGTTATTAAAGAAAACTCAAGGATTGTTTATTTTATCTTCTCTATTTATAAAGATTATCATACTAACACTTTGATAAGGTTCCTAGTTTTTATATGATATGGAGCATGCTTGTGCTATTGAATGGAGAAGGGTCATTTGCAAATTTTATTAGCATGTGGTGACAAATCAATTAACTAGGCAACATTATAAGGATGTTAGTTATGGTTGTTAACCATATTCTTAATTTGTGTACTTTATTGGATTGTGTAACTTTTGATTATATCACTAAGGAGTGGAACAATATGCTTCCGACCACATGCAAAATTATAATATTGTGGATAAAAGTCAATTACCTCTGTATTTGTCACAATAATTTGACCAATTGACCATTTAATGTATCTTGATAGAGTGTGCTCTATAGTTCTCTTATTTGAATAAAGTTTAACCTACTTTTATTTCCAAATTTTGTATTACAACTATTTTGAAACACATAAATGCCAATATAGTTTTCTTAGTCAAATCTAAAAGTTGGCAACATAAAAAACAACCTAAAAATTTATGCTAAAATACCAATTTTACAAAACTAATTACTTCAAATATAATAGAACATCATAGACATCCAAATATATCATAAAATCACTTGTTTAACCAAATTATGAATCACCATATAATATAAGATATTAAAAAAATTGTGTTTTAATTGTTGCCTCATAATTGGTAATCTTCTTTCTTAAAGCAAATGGCCTCACCCCTACATGACTGTTGTCAATAAGCCTCTATAATCTCCTATTGATGTCTTTGACTCTAGCCATACTCAAACCACAATATAATCAAAACATATTATCATGTTATCTTTATTCTTCTTTCTAACATGTTTTCAAAATAAAAGCAGCTAAAACAAGGGGACTAACCATTACAACAAGCTGGACAACTACCAACAGATAACCATCAGAACAAAAATAACCCCTTACGATTTTAAAAACAAAAATAGAGGTTTATGCTATAATTATTATAGTAACTACGAGATTTAAACAAAATTCTTGTTAAAAAGAAACATTAGTTTATACTAAAATTATAAAGATATCTACATGCTATAAACAAAATGCCTACTAACCAACAAAAGTCACTTAACAAAAACAAAGGCGTGACAGCCTTAAAACCAAAAAAGTTTTTAAACTAGTAGATTAATAGCATGCATAAAAAAAGGAGGGAGCCCTTAATATATCTTGACCTTCTTCTTCCCTAGGAGGACATTCACCTAGTCTTCCGCTAGGAAGTCCTAAAGTAGCTTGGAGTCCTCCCTGGGTAGGTCCCCTTCAGCTTCCCTCAATAGGCATAGAGTGGTAGCTACCACATGACTAAATTTAATTGTAAACTTGGTTAACAATCCAATTCTTTCCTCTAGTGCCTTAATTATTTCTCGTAGCTCATTACTAGCCTTATCTGAAACACTTGGATGTCTATCCCTGCTAGCTTGTGTATCCTACACAATAAGGGGGTTAGTGGCCCTTTTAGAACCTACCTTAACAGGGGAGGATATTTTAATTAGAGAAGGCATTTTATCCACCATTTCAGGGAATTGATCTTTAGTTAGGTCCACACACCCGAGCACAACCATCGCTGAGATATGAGACACCTATTTAGTCTCTTTGCCATTACCTGAGATTGACCTAGAGGAATAGAAAATCTCTTCATCAACCTCCTCCGTACCTCCCTTACCAAAGTTAATAGTTTTCTCCTTCACTATTTTTTTGTGGTAGCCCGAATCCTCAGAATCTAATTCCTCCTCCTATGAAGCTCCCTCCCTTAACTTCCTCTTAGCAATGGACTTAGCCAACCTCCCTAACCTCCTCCTTCCCCCTCTCTCCTCATCCTTTGACTCCATTTGCATTTTATCCTTACCTTTTCCTTTTTTTTCCCTAGGTAAGGGATTAGTTGTTGACCCACTAGGAGAAGGCTGAGGGGTGGGGGCTCTAGGACCAGCAATCCTAAGGTGGACCATTTGGGGCCTGGGATTCAGGTGAACAAGAATATCAACTTCCACAATCCTAAGGGGAACCAACGCAAGGTGAAATTGATACAACCTAAAAATTAGACCTTGGTGTAGAATAATAAAATTAAACCCCCTTCTCATTTTATCTTTCACATCCACAATAGAATCTTGAAGATGATGCAAAAGGAAGAAGGGAATTGAAAGAAACTTACGGTGTCTGAAATGATTAAGAAGAGGAAAATGATAGTAGTAGCAAACTCCATAC
Organism: Cupressus sempervirens; assembly: GCA_028749045.1. Taxonomy (NCBI): domain Eukaryota; kingdom Viridiplantae; phylum Streptophyta; class Pinopsida; order Cupressales; family Cupressaceae; genus Cupressus; species Cupressus sempervirens. The sequence goes on along the minus strand of CM053793.1, from coordinate 37,581,646 downwards.
TTCACTTCTAGGGTAAGATATTTCATCAAAATCAGAAAAACCCCATTCCATGAGCTAGGCAACTTCTCCCTCATGAAATCCACTCTGTGTTGAACTAGTTCCTCACCATCCTTGAAGAAATGTTGGAAACTAGTTTCATCAGTCACCTGTGTCACCTTCTACCATTTTCTTCCCCTCATCGCCATGTTTTTCACCATAGCAATGACCTCCTCTAAAACATGAAACGAGATACCATTAATGGTCATCTTGTGATTTTTCCATGAGTTAACAAATTGCATAGAACAATTCTTGTCATGACCATTGAGGGTCTCCATGAATGGGAAAAAACCACACTCTCTCAAAATATACCAGACCAAGGGCTTCCTCACACTATCATCGATCATAGTTGGTTCAATGTGCAACAGGTCACCTCCCATCTCTATAATTTTTGCCTCTCCTCAATCTCTATTCAAAATGTAGGCCCTAAAAAATGCTTCACTCTTAGAAAGATAAACCCATAAATGAATATTATAATAACATTTAATAGTAATAATGGAACCTACCAAATTGGTGAGAAAGATAATGATTTGGCCGCCAAAATCTTTACCCCAATCATTTCCATCATTCCCAACTTGCCACAAATCTATAAAATATAAATCTTTTTTCTGCACAGTGCACGATGACCCATAAAGGGAAATAAATAAAAAATCTCCCCTTTCAAACTTCCAATTTTTGGGCCATGAGTAATAATTATTTCTCGTACTCAAGCCTTTTCTCCTTACCACATAAGCATAAAGTACGTTTCGACCCTGCCAGCTCAAAAAAATTATATAAAGTAACTAGCTAGGATTCATCATTATTTATTTCCTTATTCACTAACTCCCTCACCAAATTTGGCAAAGCATTCAAATTCCTCCAACCTCTTAGCCTATCCAATTTTAAGCCAACTACTACCATGCTATCAGTCACTCTATTTCCCTCCCAAAAAACTGTGATTCAAATCAAATCTATTAAGGGTGGCTAATAGGTCCTTGATATCATTAATAATACTTTTGATAGCCCATCCCTCTGGCATATTTCCTTTAACTGTCTCAATAATGACTTTAGAATCACCTTAAACGTGTACATCCCGCCATCCCACACTCAAGACAAACTTTAAACCCTAGTATAGAGCCATCACTTTTGACCCATCATTCAAAACTTTCCCTAACAAACCAGCATAAGCCATCAACATCCTTCCCTTACAATCTTTAACAATCCCTCCCCCTGCCAATCCCTCCTTTCTAGCAGCACCATCAAAATTAAGTTTGACCCAGTTAGTTGGCAGGGGTTTCCATCAATTTCTCTTTCTAGCCATAAGATTAGAATTGTCAATCTCCATAATCCCATCCATCAATGACTAGCACTTTGCAATTCTTATCTCCAGGGTAGAAGGGGGGAACGTTGGCTTTCTCCAATTGCTGCATCTAATGTTATCAACTATCAATTTGGAGCCAATATCAACCATGACCTTCACCTCCCTCTCCTCATTTTTGAAAACCCTATTATTTCACTCCTTCAATATACCCCAACACACTTGGGCTGGAATAATATTTCACAAGTTGATAAGCAGTGGGTAGGTGAAGAGGCCTTAACAGTTCACCAAATGCCCCACCTCTGCATTGAACACCCAATTCACCTCAAACTTTTCGAGGATTTCCCCCCACACCTTAGAAGAAAATCTACAATGTAGGAAAAGGTGGTTGATGCTCTCTTCCTCCCTCTTACACATACTACATCTGTTAGGTAATTGAAACACTCTCTTCCTCAAGTTGTCAATAGTGAGAATTTTTCCATTGATGGTGGTCCACCAGAAAATTTGATTTTTTGGATTAAATGGTTAAACTAAACATTTCCCCAGTGATTAGGTTCAAGAGATTTATCAAACATTAGCATGTAGGAAGATTTAATTGAGAATTCCCTAGCCAAGGTGACCCTCAAAATGAAGTCATCAGTCCTATCTCTTCCCGAGATCCTATACTCTTCTAGCAAAGAATTCATCTCATCACTCAAGGCCCTTCCTATCAAGTCATTCCATTGCAACCTTACCTTCTTCCATTTTCTTCCTGAGCCAATATAATCTGCAACCATTCGACCCCTCCATATCTTGTATGTTATATTGAAGGGATCCAAACTTTGTTCTTGACAAAAATTTATTTGTAAGCAATGGATCCTCCTAGAAATTGATCTGGTTACCATTCCCCACAAGCCACCTTACACCCTCCCTCAAAAGGGTTATATTTCTCATAATGTTACCCCAGATATTAGAGCCCATAGGAAGATCATTTCTCCAAGTATAGTGAGAGAAATTATGATTACCAAAGTAATTAAGTCTCATTATCTTACACCAATTAAAGTCTCCCTTAATCAAATTCCACCCCACCTTTGTGAGAAGCATATTATTCAAATTATTCATCTTCCTCACTCTCAATCCTCCCCTATTCTTAGGTTTATAGACTGTATCCCAACTAACCAAGTTTAATCTTATCTTCTCGCTTCCCCCAGACCACAAGAAGTTACATTGATTTTTTTCTAATTTATTGGCCATACATTGAGTAATTTTGAATATGGATAGGAAGTACACAGGTAGTCCTTGGAGAGAGGAGATCAGAAGTTGTAGTTTACCTACACTACTAAAAATTTTGCCTTTCCATCCAATCAGCTTCTTCTCCATCCTTTCCAAAATTCTATTCTAGAAGTTAACACTAACCTCTTCTATAGTTAAAGGAAGACCAAAATAAGTATCTCTTAACTCAGCAACATTACAAGAAAGAATATTAACAATCCTATGTTGAAGGTCTAGAGGGATATTAATGAAGAACACTTTACTTTTGTCAAAGTTGATCTTCTATCCCACATTCATATCATATATCTCTAGCACTAAATTCCAAGCTCTAGCTTCACCCACCAAGGATTCCCCACTAAGGAAGGTGTCATCCACAAATTGTTGGATCACTTCTAGAGGTAAGGTGGATACAAGTTTAATCCCTTTGATTATCCCCTCCTCCCACTTCTGCATGAATGCTCTCCCTAGAACTTCAATCACCATAATGAATAGGTAGGGAGAGATAGGGTTGCCCTGTCTATGTCCTCTCTCCCACCGGCCCCCACCCCCCTCGCCCACCCCACCCAAAGTTTCCCCATGATGTCTCATTAACCATCACAAAATAGTTAACAGTTTCCACCATTGATTTTAACATTCTAATAACATTCTGACTTAGACAAATCCTATCCATAACTTTATACATAAAAGTCCAATTGACCCTATCATAAGCTTTAGAAGTGTCCAGTTTCAAGGTCATACCAGGATTACCACTTTTTTGGATAGAGTGCAAAACTTCATGCGTCATTATTGCAGCATCCAAGATTTTTCATCTTGGGACAAATCCATTTTGGGTTTTCCCAATAAACTTATGTAGTAGTGGCTTCAACCTATTCAGCAAAATTTTAGAGAAAATCTTGTAGGTGGTGTTATGAAGGAAGATTGGTCTAAAATCAGATAGAACCTTTGGGTCTTTCACCTTGGGAATTAGAGAAATGAAGGTTTTATTGAGCTCTTTGAGGAGCTTCCCAGTCCTAAAGAAGTCACAGGCCACCCGAAGGAGATCTAACTTGATTATCTCCCAAAAGTGCTAAAAGAATGCTAGCAGGAAACCATAAGGACCCAGGGATTTATAGGCTTTCATGGAAAACACTACTCTATGGACTTCCTCCTTAGTCACCATCTACACAAGCTCTTCATTCTCTTCTACCAAGATCACCGAGGGCATAGACTCAGTTAGCCACTGTCGATCCTCCTCTCTAAAGTCTCTCTGTTCTTCCTTAAAGAAATTCCTAAAGTAAGCTATCGCCCAGTTCCCTATCTCTTCAAGTTCGTTCAACTTCACCTTATTGTCATCTGTAATGCTATCAATAGTATTTCTCTTTCTATGGATTGAAGATGATCTATGAAAAAATGTAGTGTTCCTATCCCCCTCTTTAAGCCATAACTCCCTTGATCTCTATTTCTAGTAAATCTTCTCTCTATTCAAAGTTTTCTTCCAAAATTTCCTATAGTTCCCCTCTTCCTAGATCATGTTATCTTTTGGTATTCCTTCCCCCATAGCTTTTTGGAGTTCCACTAACTTCCCTTCCACCTCCACCTTGGTCTTAAAGAAGTCCCCAAAAAACATTTTTTTCTAGGGCACTACATTTCTCCTTACATTGTCAAGTTTAATAGAGAGTCGATACATCATTGTCCCTTCTATTCTTATCCCCCACCACTCAGCCACTCTAGAGCTAAAATTAGGATGGGATTGCCACATAATTTCATATCTAAAAGGTCTTGGCCCCCCCAAGGAATCTTCTTTCCAATTAAAAAAGATTCAGGTGTGATCCAAAACTGTCCTGGGTAGTCCTATAAGAGAGGAGGAAGATAATCCATCCCATCTTGTTGGGACCAAAAGTCTATCCAGTCTGACCTGGAACAAGTCATACCCTTTTCTATAATTTGACCATGTAAAATTCACTCCACACATCTCCATATCCAAAAGATCATTATCATTTATAAAGTCAGCCAGATCCTTCATATTATCAGTAAAATCAATCATTCCTCCAATTTTCTCTAAAGGGTACAGAGGCAAGTTGTAATCTCCCATACAAAAGGTATTCTTGTTTTTTGAAATAAAAACTGACAGCTCCTCCCATAAGCTATATCTACCATTTATCGCGTTAGGGGCATAAACATTAATAATATTCCATTTCCTATCACACATCCTATGCTTAGTAATAAGATAGAACTTTGAGCTACAGATAAGACTACTATTACCAGCATCTAGATGGCAAAAGGTTGCCACCCCTCCTGAAGCACCTTTTTCTTCACTATAGCAAAATTTTGCCCCAGGCCAAACTAAACTTGCCATATTGACCAAGTTGACCATAGAAATTTTAACCTCTTGGACAAGCAAGAAATCAATTTTCTAGTTTGCCAGCTATTGTTTGAGGGAAGACTTCTTATGAGGGCTATTCAATCCCCTCATATTCCAAGAAAGAAAGATCATTTCCTACCTTTTGTTAAGGATTCCAAAGTGGCCTGCCTGCCACTTGCCACTTGCTTGGCCATCTGCTTCGCTTTGTTAGTTTGTTTACCTGACTTCCCTACATCCAACTTCAACTCTACAATCACTTTCAGTTTCTTTGAAACCATTGTCTGTCTTCTTTGTATTTGCCACTTCTCTTCTTTATAATCTAGCTGGGCCATGTTCACCATCTTAATTGCTAGATCCTCCTCATTCTAGCGAAGCACACTGGTAGCTTCCCTTTCAGCCCTGTCATTCACCTCTCCCTTCTCCATAGCCTTGTCAGTGCCCCCTTGAAAGATCTCCTCCATCACCAAGTTCCTCAAAGGGGTGTAGAGAAGCTCCTCAATACCTTGTAAAAAGGGGAAAGAATCAATTTCTCCTTCCTCCAAACCCTCCATCTTCCCTTTCTATGTGGAGAATAACTCTAGCCTTTGGATAGAGCTAGGCCTCCCCTCTAGCTCCTTCATTCTTACCCTCCCTAACCCAACATTAGGGTTATCACTTAGCACCTTCCTAGGAGATGGAGTCAGTTCGTTATCCTTATCCTTCTAAGGGTTCTTTTCTTTGAGTTCCCTCCCTAGAGAGAGAGAAACCTCCTTACTTCCCTCAAGAGGTCTATCCACTACCCCTAAGACTATAGGAGGAGGAGGGACTCCTATTATAGGATTAGTGCCCTTAAATTTCTCCTTAGCCATTCTATCTTACTTCTTATAGTTGACAAACAAATGCCCAAAAGAAAAGAATTTATAATAAAACACCCGCATTCTCATAAAAAATGGGTTGAATCTTCTTACCCCATTTCAAGGTTAGGATGGTAGACTCAGGTAACGAAGTACCCACTGCCATATTAATACTAAACCTCGCAAAGACAAGTCAGGATCTTTGCAAAGTGACCAAATCTGCTGCCACAAAGTGTCCAAAGGAATCCCCAAAAAATTTTAAAATCCTTTCATCCCAGAACTCAAGAGGAAGGCCTAGTAACCTAACCCAGACTAGAGCCATCTTATTTAGTTCTTTGTGAGATCCAACCCTGGATGTAATTTAGCCACCACCAAGCTATGCTTTCCGTATGACTAGGAACCTACCATCACCATTGTCATATCCTCCACTACCTTAAACTTAAAACAAAATAGGCCTCCCAACATAGCTAAGACCATAATACTTCCCTTCAACTTCCATCTCTGAGTCACCCACTTCCTAACTATCTCAATTGATCAACAAAATGAAACAAATCTGCCAATGAGGCAAAGTTGTAGATTGGCAGACACACTACCGACCAAGCTATCCAGAACCACAATTTCCACTCCCTCGTCACTACTAATCACTTTGGGAGCTTCCATGGGGATGAGAGCCTCCTTCTCGCCAAGGACCACTTCCTTCCAACCCAGAGCCTTGTTGTGTCTCATTTGAATCTCTTGGCCCACCAACTGAACCCTAAGAACGCTTGTATGAATCTCCTGGCCCACTGGCAAAGCCGTTGACTCCACCGGCATCCCCCCAACAGGACGAATGACATGGACATTCCCCTGAGTAACCCTAGTCGCAATCAGAACAAGGAGCAGGTCTAGGCAAAGGTGGGAGCATCCACACTCATCCAAAATTCAAAAAAACTCATGAGCAGTTTAATGAGCAGTTTCAGTCGTTGTGGGGAACAGGAAAAATGTAGGAGCGGGGTTAATAAGGAAAATTCGTGGAGTATGTTAGGATCTTTGATATGGAAAATTTCTTGATCTTCTCAAAATTCATGACAACCCTAAAACAAGAGTTGGAAGTTAGGTTATTAATTGCATTGGTGTTTATTTGTATGACGCAATAAATATTATATTGTTTTTGAAAAATAGTTAAATACATAGAAGAAAAATTTACATTAAGAAAGAATAAATCTATTTTCTTTATTGAAACTCCACTATGATGAATGGAACTTTATGTTTCTTTTCAAATGTCATGGGAAGAATAAATTTGAATTCCAATATATACAATTAATAATAAATCAAAACATAAGATTTTTTAAATATGAATTAGAAACAGGTTTACAAATTTAAGATCAGAATAAAAATATAGAAAAAATCTATTAAAAAAAAATCAAGATTCAAAATACAAAAGAAAATTAATTAATATGCATAATTTTCAAGATTTGGTTGTTTTTCCCATCAACATTATAGAACATACATGACTCAACATTCAAAATAGAGTTCTTTTCTCTAATTCAATCTTATTTTGTGATAAAACATTGACATAATTTTTTTATACAATTAAATTTATAAAATTATACATATTAAATAAATTTTAAAAAAAAATCTTTTTACTTCCTTTCCTTACTGGTTGAAATATTTTTCTTCAACAAAATCTTATCTGATTCTATTACTCTTCTACTAATGGTGGAACACAGAATGTGATTGAAAGGCCTGACAGAAAAATTCCTATACAATCATAAATCTAGAATTATTAAAAAAATATCTGCATGAATTGTAAAAATCTGATAACACTAAAGAAAATCTTATCTATCAAAATAAATATTTAGATAACAAATTTAAAAAGATTGAACTTAAAATAATAATAAATCACTGTTTGAAATTGTTAATTACTAACAAATCCTCACCTTGTAACCCTTTGAAGCAGGGTGTGATGGACAGCGAAGAATGACTTACCAACGTACTAAAATAAAAGTATCCTTTCATTTTGTAAAGCAGGCAAGTCATTCTTGGCTGTACACCACACTCTCAACCTAGAAAGAAGATCAAAATACAGATATTCTTGGCCATTACAGAGGAGAGTGCAGTATATTCACATGGAGGAATAATACAAAGCATATATAAAATGTTTAGTATTATACTGCTGAATGATATGACAGAAGGAATAATTTGAGGGTTGACGGTGGAATGGATTTCATTATTGTTCTCTCGTTATGAATTAATTGTCAAATTTACCAAAGGCATCTTAACATCTGTTGGAACTCCATTCGCTGACATACCCAAGGCATATTTCTGATAGTCCACTTTCTTGTCTCACGCTAACTATTTGTTCGTTGAATGAGTTTCATGCGATAAAGTGTTAAATTATTTACAGGAATCCGTTTGAAAAGGGGAATAAGTATGGTGAAACCGACAATGATAAGAGATAAGGATAAGCCAGGCATAGGAAGCAATGTTTCCACCGATTTTATGAGAAGACTGACAAGTCATAAACAGGTCCATTGATAACGTGGGAATATTTGGATGCTACCGTTTTTTTCAAAGACAGAATATATAACTTGGTTTTTAAATAGAGAGTAATAATATCGATCAGGTTGGAGGATTAAAGTGAGAATAATATTTTTTATTTTGTTAATGTTTCTAGTAAAGGATTGAGTGGTTTTCATTCCATCAAAATCTGTATGGTACACGATCCTGACCTCATTCCTACTTCGTTCCTTATGATGATGGGCTTATTTAGAAGAACAAGATTTTTAAAAAAGAGAAACTGGAATATAATTCAATTAATAAATAAAAAACAAGAACAACAAATTTTCTATATATATATATACACACACAGATATATATATATATATATATATATATATATATATATATATATATATATATATATATAAGTAAATGCTTTATAATTATAACATTAGAATGTTTGTGACAGTTAAGTCATATTATTTTTTTATTCTTGTTTATAAGATTCAAATATTTTTAACATTATGCACTATGAGATAATAGAAATATATGAGTTACTACTAATCAAGACTATGTCATGAATTCCTCTAACTCGTTGTTTTGGATGCTTGTGCAAGTCTAAGATTACAATGTGGATTTACACACCAAAGCCACATGGATGGTTCGCATAGCAACATGGTGCATAAAATAAAAAAATTAGCCTTACACAACAATATTGAATAAAATGTAGTTTGTAGAGCAATAATTATTATTCTAATCCACAGAAAAGAAAAGGAAGGACCATACAACATAAATGTATATGAATCTCAAGAATTTGTGTACTTTCTTCCTTCAATCCTACACATATAGTAGAAAACAAACATGTCAAGGTACTTGCTTTAGAATCTTTGCAAAATAGATAACCCTATTTCCTTGCTTCCACCTTTACATAGAGATAATATAGATAGATATGATGGTAGATAAGCTAACAAATAATAAATGCAGATAGACTACTTTTTCTTCAAAATGTAATTGGGTATAGGATCACTTTTCTTTGAAACCAAAAAAATAAAGCTTACTAGATTGAAGGTGAGAATAAAATGGTGTTTAATTGAGAGCACTAATATAGCAATGTCAGATGACCAAAAAGCTATAAAAATTATTCAACAATGGTGAATTGAGCTCAATAAGGAGGATAGAGAGATTGTGTGTAACATGGTTGATTCAAATGAATAAGAGAGTGGAAAATGAGACATAAATTAAAGTTTGCATGAGGTAAAAAGATTCCCAATGTTAGTGCATTATTTAGAGAGGGGTTACACTACTATAAAATAGGTGTAACATCCTAATAGAAAAATCCACTTTGTAGATTCACATGATGACTATGTGCCACAAAATTTTCTATAGTACACATGCATAGTGAACCAAACAAAAGACTTATGCAATAATTCACATATGTGAGATGACAACACTTATGCAATAATTCACATATGTGAGATGACAAGGCAATCAAAATGAAATGGTGTAAATATGAAAATGAGCAAAGAAAAGGAATCAACAAAGACAAAATACACAACACAAGTATTTATTGTGGCTACATTCACAATCCAATAGGGAATAATTATATTAATGAAATATTTGATATATTACATGGGCTGCACACTTTATAAAGAGTTTTATGAATATGAAGAGTACAAATGGAGGAGGCTTCCTCAAAATTTGTATTTTTAGCCAAAGTCGAAACATTGTGCAAAAGAGAAAGTCTATGTAGTGTGTAATTTATGACATTACAACCATTATCTTGAGGGCACAATTTCTTGTTTCTATGATGTAGTGGGCCATGAATCCTTACTTTTATAGTTTGGGAACTACTTATTTTCATAAAGTGTAGTGCCTGCCCTTGGTTCGCATTTTGTTATCGTTGCTGAACTCTTTTAGAGCTAGTTTTATGTTGTTGGTTAGCAACATTCTTTTGAGATTATCAGATATTGTGCTATGGATTCAATTTATTATGTGATGAGATTACTTAGACTCTACATTTCATGTATGTATGATGATTATTTTTAGTGTTCGCAATTATTGATGATGATTATTACATTGCTTTCAGTTATTAATGATGATTAGTAAGATGATTTATTATCATATGTGTTTTATTATGGATACTTACCCCATACTTGCATGTGTATGGTGTGCGTGTTTGCTTTGCGTGTTTGCTTTTGTATGGCGTGTCTGATGTGGTTAAGGAAGGGAGTCGTAGTCACCTGCTAGTCAGGATCTACACGATGCATCACTTCCTGCCATTGCCTATTTAGTTTAGTATATATTGTGCTTGTACATGCATAGTTTTTATGTCGGTTGCAGGTACCGGGTATCGACTTCCCTGAATTGCCAGGATGAGCGTACCCTATCACATTATCTCAATGATAAGAGAGGGGAGATAAATTCTCAAGTCCAAATCCCAACCTTTTAAGCCATTTGTTCTACTTGGAAAATTAGGACAAGTATCTGAGTTGAGTACCCTCCGAATGTGTCAGATGTCGTAATTCGTGATTTAAACCCTTGGTTTGATTTTGTATGTATTTTGGCTATGATGGGTTTTCACATTTTTACCTTATGAGTCTTTGATTTATTTTCTATTGATTAAGCCTAATTAAAAGATTTAATTAATGGTTTAATTAAATGGAAAATTAATATGATATTTTAATATTTATTTTATTTAATTAATTGGGAAATTAATTAAATAAAATAATTAAATTTGAAAATAAAAGTTAAAAGTTTAAATTTGGAATGTGACAATATTTATTTTAATAATAATATATTTGGAGTTCATTTTTAAATAAATGACTAAATAATATTATTATTAAAGCTAATAAATATTTTAGCAATTAAGTTTTGGCAAATGAAATTTAAAAGGGAAAATATATTTTAAATTATTAAAAGATTCTAGATTTCATATGCTTAAAATATAAATATATTAAGATTGAAAAGTGGAATTATTAAAGTTAGTGCATGAGATTTAATAAATAAATAAATAAAATTGGAGAGAGTAAATTAAATATTATATTAATATTTGCTCACATAGGAGTTGGCAAATTCTCGGGAGTTGTCATGTCGACAACACAGAAGTTTGCACTCTAAGAATGCACTAGTTGTCTACACTTAGAAGTTAGCATTTTATTTGAGCACATGGTGTCTACAACCTTAAGACTCATCTAGAAGGTTGGAGAAGACCCATGCTTGGTTGTCATGCTTATCTTTTAGTTGTTTCTAGAGACACTCTAGATGCATCTTAGAGGCCTTTAAATAGAGGCTCTCCTAGTGTGTTTGGACAAGCCTTATGGAAGCTTAATGGAAACTATAAGCTTCAAGCTAAAATGGAAGCTTCAAAGCTTACATGCATTGGAGAAGATTCATATGCTCGTATATTTTCTATTTGCTTCTATGCTCCTTCTAGCATTTCTAGTCACTTGGAGGATTCGATTGGCTTGGATTTTGGAGGAATCGTGGATGATGGAGAAGGAAGGGATTTTCTATGGACTTCTGAGGCATGGCAGATTAGCATCAGTGTCCAGGTGCACTCGTGATATTCGCATATTCTCTTTGCACCATTTCTCTTCCTGTCTTCATCATGTTTGTTATATGTGTCTGATTATATTCCATGAATGAATTTGCAAATTGAATCGAAATCTAGATATGTATTTATTTGTTTGAGAAGAAAACATTAGAAAATCCTAGATCCCATTAAAGAGACATTAGATCTAAACGGGTTTGGGTTCGAATTAGAATTAAATTGAGAAAGGTGATTTCAAATTTATAGTTAGACTTATTGGATGGATTAATGGATATGTTTTAAAAAAAACTATTCTTTTAAAGGAAAAAGAATTCTTAATTGGGAAAAAACCCTTTGTGCTTAAAATATATATATATATATATATATATATATATATATATATATATATATATATATATATATATATATATATATATATATATATATATATATATATATATATATATATATATAAAGTATATACATATATATACATATATACATACATGTATATACTTGCCTAAATTGCGGTACAGATTTATAAGTTTCGTATTGCATGAAAATGTTATTTAAAATGAAAATCACTTTTGAAGAAGCGTTTATTAAAAACGCATGTAATTTAAATGTGCTTGGGAGGGGGGGTTTTACCCCACTCGCTCCCTTTTCTTTGTTAAGCTAGCAGCCCGTGCCTGCTATCGCAGGTACTACGATTGCCGCAGGACTGCACAGCGGCGTAATCATGATTGGCTATGGCTTTAAAGCCTACGCCATGTTTAAAATGCAGAGACTATACTTTCATCAATATACATTATTTTAATATATAATGCAATTCGATTTTGCATTTATTAAATATTGATATATATATATATATATATATATATATGTATGTATGTATGTATGTATGTATGTATGTATGTATGTATGTATGTATGTATATAATATTGTAATTTGATTTTTATAATATGATGAGTTATTGAATGTTAACTATTTTATATATATATATATATATATATATATATATATATATATATATATATATATAATATTAATAAAATTTTATTGATTTATCAAGTGATATAGTTAGAGTTTATCAGAATGAATTTAAATATATTGAAGTTATCAATTATTGTGGAGTCCTCAAAATTGTAAATCGATTTATGGAAAAAGGATGTGGTTGTAGTTAGAAGGAGAGATAATTAATATAGTTTTATATTGAAAATTAATATATGTTTTCATGAGTTATAATTGAATATGAATAATTTGTTGTTGTAGATAAATGATGAATATGATTTAGATATTAATCATTACAATGTTGGAATTATTATTGAAATTACTATTAATTATTAGTTGTTAGGATTAACAAATTAATAATAAATGACAATATAGTTAGTTTTTATATAATTATTAATTAATTCAATTAAATTAAATTTAATTGGTTAATAAAATTAGAGTATAGTAATAAGCCATAGAACAATTTGAATAATTGGAATTTAGTTGAGATCGAATTAAGGGGGAAAATATAATGGAAATGAATTCATGTTATCAAGAACGAAATGGTGAATAATGAAGTTATGCGATAGAGTTTTATTTGAAATACGATAATACGAATTGTCTAGGGAATGTAGGTTTTCTTTGTGAGATGAAAAATGTGGTCACACGAAATTATTATTAAGATTCCTAATATAGCTTGTATTTAAATATTATCAAGATATTATTATTAATAGGATCATTTGAGTATTGAATTATAGTTTACTTTTAACTTACAGAATTCTAGTTAGTTATTAGTGAACTGATATTAATTGGAATGTTGCTATAATTATGTAATTATTAATTAAATCAATTAATTAGAGTTAATTAGATTTCATTAATAATTAAGTTATGTAGTAGAGATTTAATTGATATAAATCTTTTAATGAGATTGTAGAAATATTGATATCAAAATTGATAAGTTTTATGACTTGAATTATGACCTTAGATATTATATGGTTGTCAACGATGATAACGATTAAATTAAAAGACTCAAACTTTAGTAATACTTAATTAAGTTTCTAATTGAGAACTATTATAATTTTGAAAGGTCATGGATTGTGCACTTATGAGAATTGATTGATTTAATTGATCGTCTTAATAAAGTTATAATCTTCTTATTCGAAGACTAGTAATTGACTTTCTTACATTTTGACGAATAATGATCCTTGATTTATTTTGGAAGTTGAAGTAACATTAAAGAAGAGTTAATCAATTAGTAATATGGATTTTAGCAAATAAAGCAATTGATTTAATGAGTAAATAATTATCCTTAAGCTATTCTTAGGATAATGCTATTGGGGAATCAAATGGGTTGACTTGTAGGTCAAATGATGAAACTTAGACACTTGAGGTATACTTGCAAATGGAAAACTAAAACTCCACACATTATTCAACTATGTAATATTAGTAAACCAAAACATGTGTTTGCATTGTGTATTCTATATGCTTCTTGTTTTGGGTTTTGGGTTAACTAGTGTTGACCAGTCTTAGGTTGTTACCAGAGGCTTGGGGGTTATGAGATGTATTGGCATGTTGATCTTATTTGGTCTCGATCTTTATAAGCCCAACCATGGTTATGTGATCATATGCTCTATGAAATGTTTTTATTTGTTTATCAGTCTTCATGTGTGAAGCTGAGATGTATGTGCATGAGACACTTGAGCTAATCATTTTTGAGTCATCGATCAGTTATCCTTGCATTATTTTCTAGTCACCATGATGGGACTGAAATGTGGATTTATTTCTTGATGATTTCATGTTGTGACATGTTTGACTCAACCATTTTGGAGTCTTCGATCAGTATGATTTTGAGTTATATTTTGGTTGTTGAGAACCAATGGATATTGTGATTTATCTTAAGATATATTTTGGTTATTGAGAACTGATGGATACTTATGATTATCAGTGATGCCTTCAGTTGCCAATAGAGAACTATTGTGGTCATGATTTTCTATGGATTCTTTTCAGATGCTCATGGAGATTTGATGATTCTTATCTTGGTGATTTGATGATTCTTATTATGGATATTTGATGCTTTTATAATGGATATTTGATGATTCTTTTTATTGATTATATTTTAGATTTTCTTTATAGTTGCTTGTACAGGACTGTGGTGATTTTATGATTTCATGAGCTTAGGGTAGGTAATCTACTTGTAGTGTCAGGAAGTGGCTTGCAATGGGAGCCGGGGCCCTAAGTGGCTGCTAGGGTAACTCATTGTAAGTTTGGTTAATAAGTGATAACATTTACACACTAAATGGGGATTAAATGAACCTAAAAAGATAATTGTTTTGGTTCTTGCCCATGCCTTGAGCGCTTGTACAGGCTAGGATGCGAGTAGTGAGACACATGGTTGCGACCTTGCATTTTGTAGTATGCCTCGTCAGTATGAGAGGATACTAGTGGCCGAATGAGATCAGTATGGATCCATTGAGTTTAGCTAACTGCCAGGGTAACTTGTACGTGATAAATGCGATGACACTTTCTCACTTGCATAGTAGGTTCCTACATGTCATTGTTGTGCCTCTGGGAATTAGATGTCGATTTTGTGTGTGATGGAAACCTTTGAGTTAGTATACTTTTAGGATTCCTGGACTTATAAAGATTTATGCTTTTTGGATTGATAGCCTATTTGGGACTTGAGATTATCTCCTCGGCATGGTGGGAGTGGACCACTTAGGTTCCACGCGGTCGGGTGGTAGTGTATTTTCACTCTTATCATTTGAGATCCATCTGAGACACTGTGGCTAGAGTATCCTTGGTTGGTATTTATTTTTCATTATGTTCTTGAAGCATTATGATAGATAATATACCTTATGATGGATGTATTTACTGGTATGTTTCTTATATTGATGATTTGCTTTACTTTGCATATGTTAGTTGATGATTTATTATTCTTTACTTTGAATGTTAGTAGGATGTTTTAGGAGTGACATTCCTACTATGTTAATACCGATGATCTCTTCGGTGCTTTGGAATGTTACACACAGAGGGATGGCTAGGATCCATGATGGTCTAATGATGCTATTTAGGATTGGGAGGAACCATGCACTTAGTTATTTATGTTTGTGGTTATCTTTTATGATGGGTGTTTATATCTTTATGATGATGATGTATCATGTATGATATGTGGTTTCATTTACTTTTAATTGCATCATGGATTAATATTGGGTGATGATGTACTTTATTTACATGGATGATTATTGTTTTAAGCCTTTCATACCTTGTAACATGTACAGTGGATGATTAAGAAATCTAAAAAGTAATTACTAAAAGGACACTTGTATATTGTTTAAGTACATTAGATGTATCATTGTTATTTCATAAGGATGTGATGTTAGATGGATAGTTAAGATTAGATGTGATTCAATGTTAAGGGATCTTTAACGAATATAATCTGTTATGTTTGCTTTCAGTTGGATGTTGCTATTGCTTCCGCTATCATGTAAGTGTTGTGAATGGTTTATCTTTCATGTTTAAAAAAAAAAATTGTTTGGTAAACTTAGTGAAATTCTTTGGATTCCTTGCCGGGGCATTGCATAAGGTGGTAATTATTCATTTTTTATGCATCTTCTATTGAGAGTATTCAATGTGCCTTGTATCCTATAGAGATAATGGTGGAATATTTATTCAAATAAAGTAAAAAGTTATTTAGTCAAGAGAGAAAATGAAATATGCAATTTTTATGTTATTGTAAGAGAGGATAAAGAAGTTCAATTTTGACTATAAAAATAATTATTTATAATACAAAAATTGAATACATCTTCTTATACAGGCTAGATATTGGGAAGAAACTATAGATGGTTAAATTATAGATATGTTTAGGACTTTGTGGGGGGAGAGGGGAAGGGGATTTAAGTGATCATACTAGTTATAATATATTATTGACTGAACATGAAGAATTTAATGTATGTTGTTGTTGCTCCTAGTTTATATTGCATGTGTTTAGCTACATCAACATGCAACAGGGAAAACATTACATATCAAATAGGGAGAGACAAAAAAGAAAGTTTAATAAACAATAGATAAATAGCAAATAAGAAAAGTTAGATATATGACTAAAAATAGAACAAAGACAACATTTAATAAAATACGTCTTTCATCCTAAGGACAAAGATTAATACATGAATATGATGATCCTTTTTATTTTACATGAGAAGATGCTATATAAACTAGAAACGAGTGATAGAAAAGAATACAAAAATCATAATAGAGAATTCAATAAAATACAATAGATTGAAGGGTAAGTACAAAGAGGCATTGTTATTGCATTTATGGCCATGCTTCTTGTTGAGTGAGTTTTATTATTATTTTGTTGTGCTAAGATCTCTCTATTTATGTACATACATATATACATACATATACACCTATATATATATATATATATATATATATATATATATATATATAGACACACACACACACACACACACACACACACACACAATGATCACAAGGGCATGACAATGAAATCCAAGATCTCCACTGATCTACACAATCCACAAGATCTCTCTCTCTCTATACATATACATACATAAATACGTTTGTATATGCAATTTTGTCACCTTGGAAAATTGTATTTGATCCTACTAGCTAGGAACAACTAATTGTTCATTTTATTGTACCTAATCTAATGACAGTTCTATAGGAACTTTTAATCAACCCAGATAATCAACAGCTAGACCAATTTAACTAGGTTATGGCTTGTTTCCTTCTAAAAATATATGCTTTGATATGTTTTTCTAAAAGTTATTACAAACTTTTCTCATTTTTCCTGGTCTGTATTATTTTTGTGTAGGATCTTGACCTAAGTCACTTAGCAGGGGTTGAGTAAGTTCTATTATTTTATTATTTAGATTTTGAAATATGTATGTAGCTAGAGCATTTTTTCTATTGTGCTAATAATTAATAAGAACCTTAAAAGAGATCTCCCTATATATATATATATATATATATATATATATATATATATATATATATATATATATAAAGACTACAAGTTGTCCAATTTGCCGTGTATTGCATCTGTATTTTCTTTGTCATTGCTTATAAAAATGTTTCAAGGTTGGGAAACACTTCAACATCCTTTGCATGGTTTAGCGGAAATATCATTTTGGAAGAGAGACTATGTCGTGCCCTTGTGATCACTACATTTTGTTCTTGTGCCCTTATGATCTCTACATTTTATTCTCATGCCCTTGGTGGAGATCAATGGAGATCTATGATTTTGTTGCTATGCCCTTGTGATTGCTGCATTTCATTGCCATGCCCTTGTGATCTTTTCATTTCATTGTCACCATGTCCTTATGATCTTTGTTTCCATGCTCTATGATTTTTTGCCATGCCATGGCCTTGTTATCTCTATGCCCTTTGATCCCACTACAACATTTGGGGTCAAATTACGGTGGTAATTTGTGATGGTGGTGTAATTTGTTGTGTATTCAGGCCCAAATGTTATTTTCTTTTCCTTCTAAATATGTATCTCTTCATATTTACCCTAATAGGTGGTTAGAGAAGCTTCTCTTTATGTATATGTATATGTATATATACATACACACACACACATATGTGTGTGTCTATGTATATATGTATGTATATATAAAAGCTTCTCTTTATGTATATGTATATGTATATATACATACATACACACATATGTGTGTCTCTATGTATGTATGTATGTATGTATATAGAGTTCTCTCTATTTATATACATGCATACATACATAGATACACATATGTGTGTGTATGTATGCATATATATACACATATATATGACATATGTATATATGTGTATATACATACATACATACATACATATACAAAGATCACAATGGCATGACAACAAGATGTAGAGATAAATACATACATATATCTGCATATGCAATTTTATCACATTGGAAAACTGCATTTGATCTTTACTCAATCACCAATAGATAATATAATCAGTAAGTACAAATTTTTAGATACATAGTTTTCTAAGAATAGTTTTGATTGAATTTGTTTGAGGAAAGTAAGTCTACTCATGATGATAATGGCTCCATGTATTGGTTCTTTAGAGGAGAGAGACTTTACAAAGATTTGATGTTGTTTATGGAAATGCGATGATTCATTTGCGATGCCAATATATACTCCTCTATATTGAATTTTTAAATCATCAAATTTCTAGATACAAATCACTAGACTTAGTCTTCTGAAATAGTATGTGCTACTTGGAATTGTCAAACCTAAACCCTTGAACTATACATTCATATTGATGAACCAACACTTTGGATCACTAGTTTCCTGTTTAGAACCTTCAGCCTTTGAAATGTGAACTTCGATTTTGATTTTTGGTGCATGGACTAATATGAATCAAAAGACACCTAAATGTTCTTGGAGACATCTAAAAGAATCTACACAAATTGATATGAACCATTCAATCTAAATTATAGAATCTTTGAATCTTAATACTCTAATCCAAGCCAAGAGGCTTCTAAACATTGAAATCACTAAACTACCCAGGACACTAAAATTATGAAGCATATGAACCTCCTTGAACCAATGGAACAAATTTGAAATAGGTTCAATGAGATTAAAAACCCAAGAGGGACTAAGATATAAACCTGAAATAAGGGCTGCATGCTATGGTGGGGTAGGAGGAAGATGGTTGTGTGAATCATTGATCGGGCAAGTTGCAAAAAATTAGGATGTCAACTGCAAGTAGTTTCATTAATTTGATAAGGGAATCGACTTTGAAAATGGGATGATCAAAATTGGCATGTCAGTCCTTATGATAGATGTCTCTATCTTAGAATATAAAATTATCTCAACTAACAAGTGACAAATTATTAATCATGGAAAATCAAAAGAACATTCACCTATAATATTTTTGAAGGACAAAAATATAATAGAAATATAAGTCAGTGGGAAAAGCCATGAGCTATGTGGCTCCACATTATTGCTATTCCACTGTCTAGTAGTGGAGAGTCTTCATGTTAAATATGAAGATCTTGAAATCAAAAAGATAACCAACAGAGATCTATATTTTTGTTGTATTGATAACAAATATAAAGTCTAATTTTAAGAAAATAGTCTTAAATGTATATGATTAAATAAAATAAACAAGAGTACTAGCCGTAGCTATATTAATTATAGTATTATTGATTATGTTAAACAAGTTGTTTAATAAAACAAGTATGAAGTAACATAAATGAATCATCTGCTTGATCCTATTATGACTAAATGTGAATGCATCTGATCATTACCTAGACAATATTATGCACGAGATCTTTACTCAATCACCAAGAGATAATATAATCTGTAAGTAGAAATTTCTACATGTACTTAGTTTGTTATCAATAGTTTTGATTTAATGCAAGGATAATTGCTTGTGTGAATTAAAGACATGAATGATTAATTTAATTTATCACAAGGGTATGTACAAGATGATGGAGTGCTAAAAAGTGGTGATCTAAAAAATATGTAGTTCTGAAATACCTCAAAGCATTTCAAAATCTATTCCAACTTTTTTCCCACCCATCCTAATACAAAAAAAAAACCTTTATAAAGCCTAGTATATCTTTGGATACTAACCCTACGTGGTCAACTTTAAAAACATCCCAAAAAATATGTTTTTGGCCTATTCTTGTGTGCTTTTTGACTTCAAACATGTATATGATGACCTTTTTCCACCTAAATTTGATAAAATGAAAATGATTTCTTAATAATGTTCTTAGCTTTCCATAAATATAATGTTTGTCAAATTACAAGTTTAGTAAATAATTATTTCTTATTTTCTAATGGGGCTACGTATAAAGTGCTCATTGACACAGTGATTGAAAAATAACGATAACTTTCAAACAATACAACATTTTAAAAATCCAAAAGATGTATCACAATTTATGCTTCTTCTACTATAAGGAAAATTAAATTAAATTAAATTTTACAAAGTTTTGAATTAGTTAAGGTGGTTAGACCTGAGAGTTTTTTTATTGTAAAAATACTATAGTAGAAAATTCATAATTAATTATTTATTTAGAATAAAAATAAATTTTTGTCACATGCAATCATGAGTCTACTTCTTATCTCTATAATATTATTAAAAAATATTATCATTTGATTTTGATTAAGGTGGTCAAATATACCTCTACTTCTTATGTTTTTCCCTAACATTTTGTACTAATGCATAAAATTAAAAAATTGAGCAATCAATTTTTTTAATTTATTATTATTATTATTTTATGATAAGGCCTAGTAGTTTAGAAGCTAAATTCAAGTCCCTAGATATTCTTTTGTCTCAACTTTTTTTTTATAAAGTTCATGTAACAAGTTGAAAATTGCATAGCAAGTTGACATAACCCTAATTTTTTGACTTTTCATTGCCACTTAAGGGTATAATTTGGTTGACCATGATCCTACACATACCCACAACTACTATGTAAGTGTGTATGTATGCATGTAAAGCAGTTCACATAGTGAATTGATACACATACATATGTGCAGATATGCATACAATCATCATAATAAATTATTCTTGAATCTGACTAAAGCTATTATATATGAACAAGACATACATGTTTAGAATGAAAAAAATAATAACATTTACAAAGGCACCTTTTCTACCTTTGAAGAAAATTGTAGAGCAAGGGCATAGAGATCACAAGGGCATGACATAGCAACAAAATGCAGCAATAACAAGGTAACGGCAACAAAATCTTAGATCTCCACTGATCTCCACCAACGTTTAGAGTTCTCCACCTTCATTCAGAGCTCTCTACCCTCTTTTCTGTGCAACACTCCACAATCAATCAAAACAAATGGGGAATGATTAATCTCATCTTTTCTTTTCTTTTTTGTTTATAATCTATATAGACACACACACACTCTCACACAAACAAACACACACACACGCATGCGCACGCGCGCGCACGCACACACACACACACACACACATACACACACGTATACATACATACATGAAAAAAAAAAAATGCACTTTCCAAGAGTTTACAATTGTTAAAAAAAATTAATGTTTTACAAGAAAATACACCTATGCCACAATTAAAAGACACTTTGAATTTAATTTTAGATAAGGTAGAGGTAGATATTCAAAAGTTTGATAATTAAAATTTAAGACACAAGAGTGAAGGAGAAGGAGTTTCTTTAGAAAGAGGAGAAGGGGAAACTTTAGAAAGAGATTGCATGATAAAAACAACAACTAGATAACATAGAGGATATTATGGGAGCCACTAGATAGAATCCAAGAAAGTGTTGTTGTAGGTACAGTGACATGGGAAACACCAATTAAATTGGTCAAGTTGCTTATTAGCTACGTTGATTACTTAATTATTATATGATCTAATGGTAATGTTATTTATTATTTTGACATACATGAAAAAATTATTGTTATTCATTATTATATATACATACATACATGAAACAAAAATGCACTTTCTAAGAGTTCACAATTTTTCAACAAAACTAATTTTTTACAAGAAAATGCACCTAAAAAATTATTAGCCTAGAAGCAAGAACATGGTGTTGAAAAAGTATAGAAAGTGCCTGACATGAGAGGTTTTCAAGTGAGAGTGTTGACCAATCTTGAAATCTTGAATGCTGAAATGAAAGCTATCGATGATCAAACACCTATGCTAGAGTTACAACACGATGTGAAGTTTATGTTAGATAAGGAAAAGGAAAATATTCAAAAGTTTGATAATCAAAATTTAAGGCACAAGAGCAAAGGAGAAGGAGTGGCTTCAGAAAGAGACTGGATGATAAAAACAACAACTAGACAACATAGAGGATATTATGGGAGTCAATGGATAGAATCTAGGAAAGTATTGTAGTAGGTACTATGACAATTGAATAACTTGCAAGTGTCTTTGAGAATTCACAGTCCAAACATCAAATGCTTATAAGAGTGTTTGAAGGTTGGGAACCACTTCGACATATTACGCATAGTTTAGAGGTAATGTCATTGTGGTAGAGGCTTCTGCAAGGGAATGCACCTCATGATTATAGTATTTACATAGAAGCATAACTTGCTTCTTCAACTCCTTACACTCAACTCTTCACTAAAGTTATTCTTCAATTCCTTACATATGAAATTTTATCAACTTGGAAAATGTATTTGATCCTTCTACATGGGAATAATTGATTGTTCATTTTATTGTACCTAATCTGATGACAAATCTACAAGAATTTTGTAATCCTAGCTAATCAACAACTAGACCCATTAAACCAGTTTATGACTAGTTTCTTTCTAAAAATATTTGCTATGATATATTTTTGTAAAAAATTTGTGAACTCTGCCCATTTTTCTTGGTCTGCATTATTTTTGTTGTGGACCTTGAGGTAAGTCACATAGCATAGGTTGAGTAAGTTTTATTGTCTTATTATTTGGATTTCAGAATATGTGTGCAATTGGATCAATTTTTTGTTGTGCTAAGATGTAATAAGAACCTTAAAAATAATCTCTAAATATACATGTTTAGAAGGAAATACAAAGAGATACCTATTTAGAAGGAAAGGAAATGAACATTTACATAGCTCACTTGAAGAAAATCATAGTGCTAGGACACGATATAAAAATCATAGAGAAAGGTCATATACAACACCAAAATCATAGAGCAAGGGAATGAAGATCACAAGCACATGACATCATAAAAAAATCGTAGAGCAAGGGCACAACAACAAAATCATAGAGAAAGGGCATGGAAATGAAATGTAGAGATCTCAAGGGCACGACAACCAAATCACAAAGAAAGGGCATGGTAATGAAATCATAGAGAAAGGGCACAAAAATAAAATGTAGAGATCATAGCAAGAAAATACACCAATGACAAGGGCATGATAACATTTAGAGCTCTCCACCCTCGTTCAAAGCTCTCCACCCTCTTTCTTACATAGCTCTCCACAATCAAAACAAATGGGTAATGATTTATGTCCTATTTTTTTCGTTTTTGTTTATACTCATGTGAGCATTGCAATTATGATGCCAACACCTGTATCATGATGGCATTGGGAAAATTGAAAAAAAAATTAACATGACTATAAATTACACCATTGTTGCAAATTTATATCACAATTTGACCCCAAATGTTGTAGTTTCAATCCCTATTATGAGAATCAAAATTCCTATTAGGAGACTCCAAGTTTGTTAGGAGTTATTCCAACCCTCTTAGGAGTTATTTAGGAAGACACATGGACCCACTTTCTAAACAAGTTTAGCACTATCCTCACTAAATAATACAATGGTACATCAACATATCCAACATCAACTTCTTTGGAAGATAAAGTTCTTTGTCAGTTCATCATGCCTCAACTTAACCAAACACTTTTCTGATAAAAAAAGATATTACATGTAGTCTTTCATAGTAGAAGATCTCACTCTCAAGTACTTATATCATACAATATCTGCACTGGATGATTTCAACCAATTAAATCATCTTTCCTTTATAACAAGTCCTAGAAAAACTATTAACTTGACCTTGAGGCTTTCCCAATTTAAAGTAATAATATAGGATCAACTTAAGATATTACATTTAAATGTTACATTACAATATTATATCATTTCATAATCACACTCAAATTGTCAGATCATAGTCTTCATAGCTCTTCATGTGTTACTCATCTAGATGTGCATGATTAACCATGTCATCTTCATCATGTCTTCTCTCTTTCTCCAAGTCCTCTTAACCAAATTTCATTTCTTTTATGAGATATAATTTAAAAAGTAATAAATACTACACAGAAACTCTATCTGAATGATGCCTTCACTAAATCCATCATATCTATGTCCAATCTTATTATTTCCATACACACTCTTAATTGTAGCATTTATATTGTCTCTAAAACATAATCCCAAGTGCACATAAGCTCATCTATTTTCCTTAAAACTACATGAAGCCAAACTGTGTTTCTTGTTTTGTTAGTCTTCATAGAATAGCTAGTATGTTGACATCACTAAAAAACTATGTCATGAATGAAACACACAACCTTTGAATCATGTCACAAACAATGCTAGGATACTCCTCCATATGAATACTATCAACATTTATTTTTAGCATGTTTGAGTCAAAAAAAGTTCATGACGGTGAGAGTAATCAGTATTCCTATGCAAGGGCTCATCCCAAATAGTCTCACTACAAAAGGGAGGAACATCATGAATCACTAAAGGTTAACAAAAGAAAATGTTTAAAAATATTACCCTTTGAAGGGGAATGATAATCATTGAAAGAATAAACTAAGTGCATGTTATATGTGTGAAACAAAACATTTTGAATATCATGAATAAAAATTGAATAGAAAGATAATGTTAGGATAAAAGTACAAACTTGTGTCACCTTTTTACAAAGGAAAAGGCTAACAAAAGTATAACTGTTCACCTTCAATGACATAAAACTGGTATTATTATTTAGAATTTTAAAATGAGGTAAAATAATGAAATGTGTAGAGATGGATTAAGTTTAATATTATAATTTTTAATAATTATTTGGAATAAGAATTGATATGTTTTTCTAATTTTTAATGACAACATTTTAGTTGCTAAAAAAATGCTGAAAATAAAGGGTCTAGTTCCCACCACAAAACTATATAGAAGTAAACTCATTTCCCTTTGATCTCAACTTATGTTATAGATAACATATATAGCTAGAACAATAAAAAATAAAAGTTATCTTTAGACCTATATTTTCTCTTTTGTAATGATTTAATTTCAACTCACTTGAAATCAATAGTTTTCATCATCCACCACATTTTTAAAAATAAATCTATTCTAACCAAAATAATACTTACATATTCTAGAAGAGGACTCTCTCCTCTAGAACATCATATGATTTTTAATTTTTTTTAACATGATTTAATATTTTTTTCTTTCTTAAAATTGATATCATCTCGAGTGTTAAAATGTGTACTTGTAGAATTTTTTAATTACAATATACTATATCTAATTAAAACACAATAAACTCTATATGAGAATATTCTTGGCTTTGAACTCTATAAAATGGGGTTTATATGTTATTGAAAAATTATCATAAAAATAGTAAGAGTTATTGAAATATTAGTTTTTTGAAATAATTTTATTTCTTTAGTTATTAGATAGAAACTGGTATAAAACATGCATTTAATAGACATTTCCAATTGGAAAAGTGTGAGACCAAATATAAATTAGCTAGGGTAAATTTATTAGGATCATATGTTAAAAAAAAACATGATTTTCAGATAGAAATACTCAAATTTAGTCATTCTAATAAGTCAGCCTGAAAGGTGACACCGCTCCATTGAAATGAAGTGCAATGAGTATGAAAGAAACTAGATACAAGTTTTTGTATTTTGAAAGTGAAAATATATGAAATGCAATCTATATCAAAACAATGCAAAGGAGATCTAATTACCACTAATGCAAACAAGAAAAGTAGATCTAGATACACCAAAATAAAATCTAAGTCCACAATCAAATAAGAGATGCAAGTAAGTTGGGCTCGCCAAAAGAAGGTTCAAACCTGATGCAATGAATCTGTAAGTCCAATAAGGAAGTGCATAGGAAGTTGGGTTCGCCAATTACTCTAGGATAGTAAAATGGAACAAATATACCCCACACATAAATAAAAGTGGGAAGACTAAGATCCAGCCCTTTGATCCAATATCATTAATACAAAATAAAGTATCGATACAAAACCCTAAAGCAAAATGAATAATAAATTGGATTCATTTGCCTCTTGTCTTGACCATAAGAGGGTTTAAGAAAGAAGATACACAATATTAAGTGGAGATATAAAGATATGTGAAATGATAAAGTATATAGAAATGAAAGAGAGGAACATGATATACCTTGGCAAATATAAACTTGAAAATAGGTTATCAAACGACCTTTGAAAGGGTTGAAAAATTCTATGAAAAAAACCTTAAAATTGTTTAGTGATCTGTCAGGAGTGACCTAGATAATCAGGAGAAAATGAAGCATCATGGGTATTGTGTGCCCCCAATTGACTTTGTATGATGTTGATTCTATTTTTGTAGTTTTGAAGAAAGAAGAAAAGAGCACTCAGATCTAAAACCTTCTTGCCGATATAAGATCCAAAACTTGCAAGAAAAAGGATTTGTTCATTTTTTGTTGTGGGGTTTGCCTTAGGATAATTGCAAGAATTTGGGTCTCACTTTTGGGAAAAAAGTAGAAGTTTTTTGACCGGTTATAAAATTCTTTAAACTTTATAAGCCTCTGTTAATTTTTAAAACTTGTCTAGTTTTAAAACATCAAATTGGCCATTTTATCTTTGAAGTCTACGAGTCTTTAAGCCTCCGTATCTCCGGCTCGTTCTCAGCTCCGCACAGCACTTGAGATCATCGAAATCCAGCTTCTGAGCCTCAAGATATTAAAGGTTAATGATTTCCTTCCAAAATATGTATTTCTTAACCTTTAACTTCTTAAAAGGTTAATGATTGCCTTCCAAAATATGTATTTCTTAACCTTTAACTTCTTAAAAGGTTAATGATTGCCTTCAAAAATATGTATTTCTTAACCTTTAACTTTTTAAGAGGTTAATGTTAACCTTCAAAAACGTGTTTTTCTTAACCTCCACGTTAAAGGTTAATGTTAACCACCGAAAACAGTATTTTCTTAACCTCTCAAGAGGTTAAGGATAGCCACCAAAATATGTATTTCTTAACCTCTTCGAGACGGTTACTAACCTGTTTTAAAATTTCTCTAACCTATTTCAATTTCTTCTATGGGAAGTCGAGGATGAGTTTGTGCAGGAATTAAAGAAGAAGATGTTCACGGCAAAGAGTGACAGTCCAGTGACCCAATATATTGAAGATTCTCAAAGCAGTGCAGAACAATTCCACTTGATTATTTTGTGAAACAGACAAATGAATGCTTACAAATGCTTTATCCTCATACTGAAGAGACAATTGAACTGGAAAAATCAAGGTTTAATACGTGCAAATGTTTACATGGGAAATGATTATTCGTGGTACTTTACAATGGCAGTGTTACCATGTTTAATTTGAAAGGCAGAGGTTGGTGTGGTGCCACGGCCGATCACTACGAGCCGTTGTTTTATTATCCTGCTCCGGTAATCTCACAGGAGAAGGCTGCATTTGTCCTTTGACCTTGAAGAAAATTACATTTATACTTCTGAAGTCTTTTGCAAATGGAATTATTTTTGGCTACAGTGCATCAAGCAAATATGAGGAGTAGAGGAAAGAAGCGTGTTGTAGTTGATAATCATCTCGAAAGTCCCCCATGTAATAATTTTTGGGAACGTATTTAGAATCTAAGGTTTACTTCAACACATTATCTATTTTGTAGTGCGAAAGGCCATCATTTTAAACAAAGAGCAAGTCTGATCAATTTGTGAGGCTCCCGAAAACACTTTGAAGATTGAAATCTAAAGATGGGAAGTAAAAACGATTAGTAGGATAAAGACATTTTAAAGAAACATAAACTTGCGAATATACATGAATAAAACTGCCAGTTACGGGAGCCCAAGTTTATGAAGAGATTGGAATATGGGGGAACCCGATAATGCAATCCATCTCAAGATTTTATGATGTGTAGAAAGGTGGCACAAAAGAAGAAGACTCTAATCATCGCATGAAATATTCATGCAGAAATGGTAAAGATTACCCTATGAAGTTCCTTCGAGTGTTAACTAAACGAGAGCCATAATACTTTGCACTTGACATGCTTGACATAATGTCTCTGCGAATATCAAGCAGAATGAGGCAGCGGCAGCGAGTTTGTTTCCCACCAGTTCTATTCCTAATGAGTTTCCCAGAAAATGATGACCCCGCCCTATACTTTATAGTGGCTCGGCCCTGTATGATATAGAGGCCCTTTACGATTATAAGGGACCTAGGCACGGGTAGATGCACCGGCTACACTGATGATATGCATTTAAATAAGGCCGTTCCAGACCAATGAGCGGTTCCTCAAAGCCACTCCTCCTTCTCGCTCTATTGATATGAGCTCTTAATACCGCCTGCCAAACTTGATAAAGGTGGCACCACAAACGTCCCATTCTGAAATTCGTAAGTTTGTTCCTGCATTCCAGATTGCGAATTGGAGGAAGACTGCTCGTTTTGACAGGTTTTGGCTTTAAATAATGCCTTTGATTATATAATATTTGACCATTCCTTGTCAACGATTTCTTGTTATCTCCATATGTGAGAGATGGAAGATGTCTGCGCCCTCCGTTGACACCACCTCGCTATAGATGAAAGATCCATGAACAAGTTACAAAGGGATATAAGTAGCTCCTGAGATCGCCCCTGATCTGTTTGACGAAATGCCAAAGATTAAAAGGCAGGTGGTGGACACAAACATGACATGTAGAGTGTTAGGGAAGCACGTGAAATGTTTGACAAAATACCCTTTCCTGACCTGCAATTTCGGAACCTCCACTCATTAAGTCACCCAAGCTCGAATCAGCATTCTTATTTTCCTCTGTAATTCGGCATATTTGAGAAAAGGATTGGAAATCAAACCATGAAGTACAAGTATCAGAGGCCGGATTATGCTCCTGTTCTAAGAAATACGCTCCCAGATATTGGTGATACCATTTTGGGAAATGTTTGTCTTCAAGACTTCTGGTCATCTCTTGTGAATGAAGAAAGGACTCCATTAGCTGGAAAAATATTGGAAAGTGGCTTGGCCCAAGCAGGCGGACATCCCATTTCCGTACAATGCCCAGAATTAGTGTTGGAGTGCGTGAAGGCTTATCATCCCAGCACTAGAGAAGTTGTTTCGCCAAACAATGAAACAATTGCCCACATAGACCCTGCCTCTATTGCTATCATTTTTTGATTGCCTGCTAGGATGCAATACGCCAGCATTAATCTAAGAACTGCCAAGGAATATTTTGCTGCCAATAAAACTCAATGTTTAAATACTGTGGCAAGATCATGGTTCTTCCAATCGAGAAGAGGCAAATCTCAATTAGGCAAATCCATTCACAGATCATCACTAAAAGAAGATGTGGCGAACATGGTAACTTTGTTGAGCAGGATCATTGGTCTTCAGGATTCACACGAGTTTGAAGGTTGGATGTTTCTATTCATTAATATTATCTGTGAAGGAAAACAATACATTGATTGGGCTGAAATTATCAGTGACTCACTGCACAGACAGCTCATGGGACTTCGGGAAAATGACTACTTTTATATGACTTCATACCTTTTCTACGCCATTGCAAGTATCAAAAGTTGGCCAGGACTTAACCGGCAGGGCATTTATGATGACACGACCATCATTTATAATTATCTTCCTCAAATTCAGTATGATAATAGCCTACACCACTTCAGAAGAGTGAATGACGCATTCACCATGCTAACTGTAAGGGAAATTCAGGGGAACATTGGGCTCAGGATTTCACCAGAAGCAGCAATGAAAGTGCAAAAATATGGAAGTGTTTTTATACAATTTCTGAAGTTTACTTATATTCGGCTGGCTGCCTATGATGGATGTCCGTTGATGCTACCTAGATTTGTTGATGATAAACTAGTCTTAATTGAAATGTGCAGGCAAATTAATCAAATCAACAAACTTTGCAGGAACAGGAGGACAGATGAAATAAGTTTCCCTATCGGCATCGGATATTATAGTTGTGACACTGCGTCAGATGCCAGGAACATTGAAAGATCCATCGCCACGATAAATTTTCATCCTTACACGATGTGTTTCCCTTATGATAGTAAGGGCTATGCTGTGAATGAATTGAAGTTAAATCCTAGTCTCGGTCACTTCCCGGCTCTCGAAGACTTTTGGGAGGATTGCGAAAATGACTTCAAAGTCAGGAAGAGGGATTGGATGCGGCTTATAGTACGGAAGATAATAAACTTCAAGTTAGACATTGATGTAACATGCATAGCTGATGATGAAGTTTCTTTGGTTGATCCTTATTATTACGAGAAGATTGAATTACTAGAGCTCCCTCCTATTGATTGGTCAATTCCCGAATTGAAAAGTTTGAAAGAGAGGTCTTCCTATGTTCTTAGAAGAACGAGAGATTGGATTAGTAAAATTAGAATAAAAAAAGCAACTGGTGAATCTCAAAATGAAGAAGGGAGAAATAATACAGGGGAATCGTCTCAAATGGCAATAGAGGCCACTTCTAGTGAGAAGATAGATGTTCAAGATCAAGATGAAAATTTGAATCAGCCAGATAAGTTTACAGTACAAAGGAAAAGGACAAAAATGAAAGGTAGAAGGAATGAAAAAGACCTAAGAAGCCCTCAAATTGTTGAATCACATGTTCCGGTTACATCCCCTCGTGATGTAGAAATTCCTCACTTGAGTCTTCCTCCTCCTGATGCACCCATAATAGACATTACACAGTTGGATGACCCATTATCTAATTCAGAGGACTTAATAATGGTTGCTGAAAATGTAACAGGTGCCGAACAAATTTCAAAGGTTACACATTCATGGTTCCAGGATAGTCTTCAGAAGAGGAAGAATGTTGTTCAGTTGGTTCCGCCTCCGTTTGATATGGTCTCTAGCATTCTTCAGAAGCCTCCTAAGGCGAAAAAGACCAAAGTGATGTCCAGGTTAGCTATTGATAAAACTTCAGGCAATCTGTATGTAGAATTAGCCAAGCCTATAGTTGAAAAGAATGTTGATGAAGCATCTGAATCAAATTTCATTCTAGAAAACGTTGACCTTGGTCCTTCTAATGCGGAAAGAGAGTTTCAAAATTTTGAATTGATTGCCGCTCAGATGTTGCAAAGGGCGAAGAAAGAGAGAAGATCCCAAGAGCAACTCAAAGAACAACTTCAAATGATGGTAGCTTATGTTAATTCAATCAGCAACCCTTCTAATACCCAAGTCATGGCCACCCTACTAGTTCCAACAAGACTTGATGGTATTTTAGATCATACTATTGTTCAAAGAATTGACCAACAAAAGTCATATAGTTTAATGATCGAGGCTTGGATAAACAGGATGATAGAAGATGCTTCAAAACTTATAACTGGAGTAAAGGAGATATGTGGGAAAGCCATCACGCAGGTACAGGAAATTTCTAAGGAGCTGGAAAATAGCAAAGAACATAAATCCAACTGGCAAAAAGTAGCCGATGAATTAAAGGAAATAGCCAAATTGGATACGGGCACCCTACTCCTTGAGAAAATTATTGCTGATCTGAGTGACAACCAAATACGTATCTGGAGTAAAAGTGTTGGTTGGAAGATGATAAACATCAACAAAGGGATCACTGAGTTCGAAAAGTTAATAACCTCTTTGGAGCAGCTGAAAGCAAAAAGTACAGATGAATTAATCTCTACTATCACAGGTGGGATGCCAGTAAGTGATCTTCAGCATGTTGATTGTTAGTTTCTCCTTGATTCCTTCAGCGTTCAAATTCATTCAGAAATAGAGAACCGTGTGTCAGATGCTGAAACTATGATGAAGCTTAGCCTGGTTGCAGTCACGTTGGGAGATTGTAACATTTCAGCCTACCGGCAGGAGTCAGAAGAAATCCAAGATAGATATCTCACAGCCAAACTCAAGATGGAAAACGTGTTCATTCCGAACTATGAATCAATGATATTCGTCCAAGATGCTTACAGGGCTTTCCGAGACAGATCAATTGTGTCCTGATAGATAGGGCTAATAGCTAGAAGAATTAGTGATTGTATATGCAAACGTTTTCAAGAATTCTAGCTAAAGTTTTATTTTTGCAAGTTTTCTTGTATAGGTTATTTTTCTTAAGGTTAATTAACCTTCCAAAATTTTGTGTTTCGGAGGTGGTTATTAACCTCAGAGAGGTAGTTATTAACCTCTATGTCTATATAAGGACACCTTTTGGCTTGTAAAGGGACTTTTTGGGTTGGAAAAATAAGGGAACACTATGCTGAAATTTTGATCTAGAGATAAATTTTGGAAAGTATGTACACTTTTTATCTTTGAATTGAAAAATCTCTATTGCTTTCTTGGTGCAAGAAAAAGAAACGAGATGTGCTTTGGGTTTCTTATTTTAAAATCCAATTTGTTATACGTTTTGGTAGACATTCTCATGGTGCTATGCGAGTGTTTACAAATGATAATGAATATGCTTAATAACATTGGTTGCTTTCAAGCGTAGTTCTTGGACACCACTGTTATCGATCTTGTTAACCACAGAGGGTTGTGAGGGCGTGTGGAGCATTCGTCTTCCATGACTCTCCCCTTGAACTTTGAAGTTTGAATTCTTTATTTGAAAATCTGTTAAAAATTATATCATACGAGGGAGTTGCCCCTCAAAACGCAGAGGAAGGCTGGATATCAAGGGCCTATCCAACTGTTGTGAACGGTTTGCCACACACATTCCGTTGGGCAATTCTACTGTGACAAATCTGTTTACCAACAAAGTTTTTTTCCTATTTTTGAAATTTCTCGTCAATTGATGCTAAAATTTGAGGCATTAGAGGTTGAATATAAAAGAAACTCTAGAAATAAAAATCTTAGTGTTCGGAATCTAAATTTTGAATATGTACTTATTTGTGTACCCATATGATAGATTTTTATTTTGGTATGAATCTTTAGGAAGCACTTGTTCAAAATGATTGTTTCAGGACCATACCACCCTCATGAATGAACACCATAATTTGACACAAATAAATGATTTTTCGTAAATCATTTTAAGCAAAGTTACCTAACACGTCAAAGATTGATGATAATAAATTTTCTTAATTTTTTATTGTCTATAAAGGTAAATTTTAAAACCTCTTCTATACAAACACCATAATTTGATCAAAATTTTACTTTTCTCAATTTTTTTTTTTAAAACTTCAAAATAATTGTATGTAGATTGATGACATATAAATTAATTTAAGAAAAATCATAAAATAAATTTGTTATTAAAGTTTTAGTGAACCTCACTATTTTACATTTAGGTAACACCTTTGATTAAAAAATAATGCAAAAATAGTAAATAAAATCATAACACTATAAACTTTATATTTCTCAAATCAAGATAGTGAGAAATCTAATGGGTTTTGATTTTGTAAAAAAATTTGATCGGGAAGACCCTCTAAAAATTATACCAAGGCATGAATTTGTTAGTTCAATGCCTTAGCCAATACTTGAGAGGTCAAGGCATAGGCTTAGTCTCACCAAGCCTATCTTGAACCAAAATCTGAGACGAGAAAAAAATTCCCTCTCCATGTTGTAAGAAATGTGCACCCATTATTTGAAATTCAAAAAATGGTTGCCAATTTTGGAAAAGTAAAATCAGCATTTAAGACGCATTTAAAATCCACAAATTTTTTTTTTTTCGATTTTAAAAAAAATAAGTACCCGAATTTTAAAAGTAAAACATAGGCACCCTATTTTTGAAAAATGGGTAGTTATTTTTTATTTTTAAAAATCCGTGCCCATTTTTAATAACCTCAAAATTCATTTTTTTTCAAAAATGGGTACCTATTTTTTGAAAATAAAAAATGGGCACCCAATTTCAATAGAAATGGGTGCCCATTTTTTTATATTTCAAATCAAGCACTCAAGCCTAATACTAGTACTCATTTTTTTAAAGATGGGTGCCCAATTTGAAAAGATCATGATCTCAATCCGTGGACTTCCATGGAATTGAAATCGAACTTCCTACTTCTACCCCTCAATAAAATTCTAGTTTAGGAATTAGCACTTAATTCAAATAAATATAGAATTGTAGCAAGTAGTAGTGATAGATCTAACATGAAGCAATACAAATTTATGAATGTTATCTTTAATTTTGAATGTAATCATGTACATAAATGTAATAGCTTTGCCTCAATTTTAAAACCATAGAAAGGAAATAAAAGTCACATCAAAACCTTCATGAATGAATAAGCTTTAAATCTTCCTTGGCAATGAATGTAGATAAATTCAAATCTTGGAATGATGAATGTAGAAGACACAACAAGGGATATTGAAAATGTAGAAGATGAAATAAAGGATCTTGAAGTATGAAGGAATATCCTAAATGTTTAAATGAGATATCTTTTATAAACTAGACATCATTAGCTTGAATTCATGAATCCTTGATTTTCATTGGAGAAATAGCTTGAATGCCTTTAATGCTTGAATAGAACTTGAGAACTTGAAATCTTGAGTGCAAGTAATTAAACTTGTAAATTCTTGATGTGAAAATAAGAAAATAGAAGTATTTATATAGAGCTCAAAATTGACTAACTCTCACAAGTTGACCTACCAAGGAATTAACACCCATAATAGGTCCCAATGAGGAGTTCACTATGGCCTTAATTGGCTAGGGCTATTTTGTGCCCCTAAAAACCTAGGTGTGGAACCCCTAGAATCCCTTTGGGATCCCAGAATAGGTCCTAGATCTCAAAAATATGGTGTAGAACCTCAGATATAGTTGTTACAATTTGGAGAGTAGATTCTAAATTGATAGATGAAGGGAAGGGATGAACCTAGGATGATTCTATCTTGAGCTTAATTCCATGAAAATGGGAGCTTTAAAGAGGATCTATTATGTTTTAACCTAATTCCACCTAGGAGAAAGGAAAAATAAAGGAAGAAAGGAGAAACAATACAAATGAGTGACGACCTCTCTTATATGAGTGCTAAATCATCACTAAATTTGAGATGGTGTACACTATTATAGAAATTTCTTCAAGAAGAATTAAAGAATGGATACACTTATGATCATTCCTTCTATATAAATATATGATAAAATGATAAAGTATATAGAAATGAAAGAGAGAAAGATGATATATCTTATGAAATATAAACCTCAAAATATCTTGTCAAACAACCTCTAAAAGGGTTGATTCCCAATGTTACACTGAAAAAAATTCTATGAAAAAAACCCTAAAATCATTCAATGATTTGTACCTGGGTAATTAGGAGTAAAATGAAGCATCATGGGTACTATGTGCCCCTGATTTACTTTGTACAATGTTAATTCTAATTTTGTAGTTCTGAAGAAAGAACAAAAGAGTACTTAGATCTCAAACCTATTTTCCAATATGAGGTCCAAAACTTGCAAAACAAAAGATTTGTTTTATTTTTGTTTGGGGATTTTCCTCAATAAAATCCAAGTTTAGGAATTAGCCCAAAATCAAAATAAAGATAGGATACTAGGAAGTAATAGTGATAGATCTAGCATGACCCAATCTAAATCTATGAATGTGATCTTGAATTTAGAATGTAATCAAGTATGTAAATGTAATAGCTTTGCCTTGACTTTAAAACCCTATAAAGGAAACCAAAGTCACATCGAAACCTTCATGAATGAATTTTCTTGAAATATGTCTTGGGAATGCATGTAGGTAAATTTAGATCTTGAATAGAACTTGAGAAATTGAAATCTTGAGTGTAAGTACTTGAACTTGTAAATTTTTAATGTGAAAGTGAGGAAATGAAAGGTTTTATATAGAGTTTAGAATTGACAAACTCCCATAAGATGATCTACCTAGGAACTAACACCTTGAATGCATTTCAACATGAAACTCAAAGAGGAGACCTAGAATAGGACTCAATCAAGGGTTCACTATAGACTTGATTGGTTAGAAGTGTTTTGCACCCCTAAAAACCTAGCTGTGGAACCCCTGCAATCCCTTTGGGTTCCCAAAATAGGCCCTAGATCTCCAAAATTAATTGTAGAGTCTAAGATATAGTTGTTACAGTGGCGAGAGTAGATTCTAAATTGATAGATGAAGGGAGGGGGGGAACCTAGGAGAATAGATCCTATCTTGAGCTTAATTACAAAAAAATGTGAGCTTTAAAGAGGATCTATTATGTTTTAACCTGATTTTACCTAGGAGAAAGCACAGAAAAGGGAAGAGAGGAATAGTGCAAATGAGTGATGACCTCTCCCTAAACGGGTGCTAAATGATCACTAAATTTGAGTGCATCTAATTTAAGACGGTGTACACTATTATAGAAATATCTTCAAGCATGATTCATGAATGGATATACTTAAGAGAGCATTCCCTCTAACATCCATATGTGGAATACGAGGGATCAGTTACTAATTCCTTGATCAAATTCCTCTTCCTTTGTTTCAAGAAAGATTGATTTAAAATTCTAGTATTTTCATCACCCTCTCTAATCCGCTAGACCTTGGATATCTCTATTTCCAATAGGTTTCCTCTTTAGAGATGATAATATGTTGTTCATCTTGAAGAGACTTCTCATTCTTGTTTCTTTCCTGATCCCACCCCAAATATTCTATTTGCATTTGAAGGATATGAGGATTTCACTTGATAGTCATTTTTTGTTCAAAGATATTCTAAAAAGAGTACTTATTCTAGTGTCAAAGATTACCTTAGGCTTTATTCAGCTTACTAGTCAAACATAACATGTTAGTCCCTATACTTGCTTGCAGTTCCATCATTCTTTGAGACATGAAGAAAAGTCTAGATTGATGGTCCACATGGCCTCAAATTGGAAAGGGAATTTATTTAAGAACACTTAATGATCTTGGTCATACAAGATGGGATGATGATTGTAGCCATACCCAACAACTGTCAATACAAAACTTTCATCAATTATATTCAATTATAAGAAAGTGGTCATTTGTCAAGTTTCATTTAAATGAGGCAATCCCAAGGATGAGCATTGGACCAAGTAAAGCTACATCCCTAAAGATAAAAAACTAAGAGCTTCTATTTAGAAATAAAGCTTTGTAGATCAAGCATAGAATCAAAAAAATCTACATTACCTCCATTTTTAGAGGGGTAAAGAGGGGTATTGAAATCCCCCATAACCATCTAATGAATATTTTTATTACTCTTGTTGTCATGTGAAACTTCATCCCAAATAATTTTCCTATTCCTCAAAGAGTAGAGACTGCCCCTGAGAGATGCATAACCAGATTGAATCCACTTCTCCAAATTTATAAAGTTGAAGGGGAAGCTTTTCGAAGAAGCAAGGGCTTGATGCTAGGATTCTTAGGAAATCCTCCTTTGGGGAGAAGGAAAATGAAAACTACCCTTTCAAAGACTTGAAACTACTACATAATCTTTTATATCCCTAGTAGAGAGCAAATTTCTAGACAAAAACAATATTAGGTCTTCTACCTCTAAACTAGTCATCATATCCAAATTCCTATCCAAATAAGTATCCAATATTTGAATACATGTAGCTTCATCAAACTTCATAGTGGAAACCCCACCTTTATTCAACTTTGGGGCTTCCCCAAACAAGGCCTTCTAATTGACTTGAGGTTTCAATTTTCCCTCAAAATCTTGGGTGCGTTCCTTAGAGATTGATCCCATATAATCTTGCTTCCTTGCAATCTCTGGAAGCATCCTAGCATAAATTTAGTCACCCTGCACATAAGGCAACTCACTTGTATAATCTTGCTGCCATCCTACTATGAAAATTCTTCTTCTAATTCTTCTTCTAGATTTTGTGTTTTTGTTTGCATCATCATTTAATAACAAACTCTATTATCCAGCTTTAGAATGATAGGTAGATCATGTAATAAAAAGATAGTAAAGTGAGTTGATTCATGGAAGGAGCTAGATAAAAACTGTTTTCCTTGAGGAGTTTGAATCTCCTTTTATGGTTTCTAATCTCATATCTCATCATTATCGAATGAGCTACAACCTTTTCACCAATTACATTATTTTTTATAAATGTAAAATCAAATTTATTCACATATTTATTTTTAAAAATAGATTAATAAAAATCATTTCAAGATCAAATAAATTAGAATTATACTACACAAATGAAATATAATCATGTAATTATTTCTACACATTTAAAAAATAATAATCAAAACTATAATTTTAACTATATATTCAAGATATAATTCATTCAAATTATTTAAATTTGTTATTCATGATTTGTATATTTGTAATATTTGATACATTTTGTATAGAACTTAACCATTAGCCTAAACAACTAAGACCCTCCTAATGTGAGATCTTGTAATTTGAACTTCAACTCCTCTTTAAATTTCTCGCATATTCCTCTGTAGCCCAGAGTTGATGGCATCACCTTTTCAGTGAGAAACAAAACACATGAACGAAAAGCAATCTGAGCGTTTTTGTTTAAAGGGCAACCTTTCCTGAACCTCTTTTTGTCCAGAAAGCTTGTACAGTGAGATTCCCAGGATGGTGAAATACATTGAGAATAATTTGAAAAATAAAGCAAATTGAGAGGTTTTTATTGAATGCCCTCTCTTCTCACTATCTGATATGACATAAACAATTATTTTGCGTAGCCATGAGGCAATGAGATTCTTTTACTCATCGCTTTTATATTCTATCATTATCGTTATCGTTGCTGCAAAAACATGCACCAAAAGTCACCCATTTTCAATTTATGTATATGTATTTTAATGGTAAAAGTGCAAGTGATAAAAACATATAAGGATCAACCATTTCAAAATCATCAATTGAAATGTATGAAGCTACATGCAATCACTACCCCAGAAGTGGATGTCAAGAACCAGAATAGTAGTACTAAGAAGAAAAATAGCCATCCCCAAAAACTAGTACTCTTAGCCATAGAGTGGTAGGGCCCCTCCTAAAATGTTCCCTTTTATGTATGAGACGTCAAGGTTAAGAATGTAAGTTTCACAATACAAGATCTGAAGATTTTTTTTTAAATGGAATTGATTTTTTCCAATCAAATACTATTGACAATAGAGAAAATTTTAACATCACTCTTGCAATCAAAGACGATCAAAAAATTCAAAGGTTCAAAAGGATGACAGAAAATTACTACTATCATCCCTACAAATTGTTCTATTGACTAAATTTTTAAAAAAACAAAGCACAATGATTTTTTTTTATCTTCATAATTTGTATATTTTGTGATTGAAAACAACAAATTTTTTTAGAAAATTTAATATTTTTTTCAGATTCATGAAAATGCAGTGAATTTTTCTCAAAGTTTTTGTTGTTTACATCACAAAATATGCAGGTCATCAAGATCAAATGCTGAAATTTTTTTAAAAATTCACCATGTTTTTTGTTTTGAACAGTGCATTTTGTAGAGAGTCCCTACAAATTCCACCATTGACTAAGAATCATGTTTGATATTTTTATCTTTGGTGCATTTTGTCTTGAGATTAGCCAGCATTTACCCTACCAAAACTACCATGAAGATTGAGGAGAATAAGCAAAGATAAGTGTAAGACATGCAACTACCTCTTGACACATGTATGCATAATGTCAGAATTAGAAATTAGCCACATGAACCATTATAGAATGCCAAATATGGAGATTGGTTGCCACTTAGTTAAAAATCAATCTATATCAATCTATTTTAATATTAATCTTTTGAGAGAAAAAATAGAAAAGACTACAAACAAAATACAACGGAACCAATAGAACAAGTGCTGCAGGGCAGCATAGTTCCTGCCATTGCTGGTAGGGTAATTTAGGAAAATAGAATAAGGTAGAAAAGGTTTTGCAGAGAAATTCCTACACTGACAAAGATTCTGCAGGATGACAAAGATTCTTCAGAAGGATAATGGTGTGTGAGAATGAAGTATGGTATCTGAAAAATATGAAAACTTCAATGTCCCAACAAGTCATATATGACTAAAGGTTTCATAGAAATCCATCTTACAAATGTCATGCATAAAGTGACTCTACACAACATATGTAAGATGTGTCTCTATGAAAAATACTTCGAAGATAACCACAAACATATAATATCATAACACTTGCGGAGTCACTGTCAAATATTATACAAGTCATATACAGTAATCAGTCTTACAATAACCAGAAAGGATGCCACATCTACCCTTGACATGTGCTATAATCAATGTGCCAACAAAATCACGAAGTGTTTCAACCTTTAGGTACTCTTCTATGGTCTAGAGAATGGAAATTCAAAAACCAAGAAGTGTTTCAATCTTCAGATATGCTGCCATGATCAAAAGAATGGAAACTCAGGAATCACAGAGTATATCAGTTTTTAGGTACACTGCCAAGAGTCTAGAAAATGAAAACTAAAAAATTATAGCCTCGGTATAGCTTTTAGATTTCTAGCAATTGACAATTATTTTCTCTCTTTAGTATTATAATAACAGCTCAAACATTTTAAAACAAAACTGAAAAAAGAAAACTATGATCATTGGCTTTGTTGGCAAATGTTATAACCAGCAGTTCCTGCACATCCAGTTCTATAATTTCAAACAATTCTTGTTGACTTGCATGAAAGCTAGAACAGGTGGGTAACTTGCAATTTCTACATAAATAAAGTAATTTCTAATCTAATATAACAAAGAATTATAATATAGCATGTGTAATTTCTAAAATAGCTTTTCAATCACCATCTTTTCGTAGCATGGATGTAGAATGCAAATCTCACATCCAAAAGATTAATTTTGAGTCACAAAATCAATGTGTTCATCTAAAAAAAAATTTGGCCACAATACAAAGCTTTAATAAATCTTTACGGGTGCATAAATAGTCGACACAAGCAAAAACATGTGTAAAACCC
The DNA here is from genome assembly GCA_028749045.1 of Cupressus sempervirens. Classification (NCBI taxonomy): domain Eukaryota; kingdom Viridiplantae; phylum Streptophyta; class Pinopsida; order Cupressales; family Cupressaceae; genus Cupressus; species Cupressus sempervirens. The sequence continues at coordinate 37,540,478 of CM053793.1, read as the reverse complement.
AATAGTTCCAGTCAACACAAAGAATGCATATGAGATGATTGTCATGTAGCCAAAATACAAGATTCCTAACACAACCTTTGTGATCTCCAGCTTAGTGAAGAAAATTCCTAACACAACTTTTGTGATCTCCAGCTTTGAAGAAATAGAGGCTCGTATAGGTACAGTACAGAGGAGCCTTAAGTTAGATGAGCTCTCCACCACCAATGGTAGTCCTCACTACACAACTGAAAGCAGCAGAAGACAACATTTTTCAATGCCAGAGCCCACTCTGGTTCCTTAATAAACAATGCATATATATCTTTTGAGCCTTTTACAAAACCGTTTTGAAATCCAAAAAGCACCTGTGCATTGTTTTCATTTTTGTAAAGTGAAAATGAAAGTAGGAAAACATATAAGGAGGTCATGCCCATACCTGGCACATTATCATCTGAATTCGACCATTAATTAGCTCGGCTCCGCAAACCCATCTATCTACAAGGGCAATGGATACATGTGAAATTGCAGACATTTGACGAACCATGATCATATCTGGCTCACTTTTGTATTAATTGTAGATGTTGACAGACTTGTAGATTGAATAAAAAGTTTTGGTATTGATAGAGCCATGCAATCTGCCACATTAAGATGAAGTCACACCACAAAATGCCAATTGCCTTTTGAGCTTTTTCCTTGCTAGAACATTAATTTAATATGCCGACTTAAAGAAAGAAATAATGCCGTAAAATTTACCAAGGCAGTCCACCTATGTAAAAACATGCAAGGAAAAATGTTTTGTAGATGCCCGAGTGTTCTGCCTGCAGATAAAATTTAGTGCTCTGTACCTGCAAGGCTCGTCAGACTTCTTATTGTATGTGCCTTCTCTAGCCTCGGAGGTTGTGTTTTTTCTGTCAATCTACCATCAGCCAATAACATTGTGAAAAAGACATTTTAAAGAACTATTACCATTAAATAATGAGCAAATTTGATTGATTTAACATTAGCATTAAATAGATCTGTTAAGAAATCTAAATGATAATTGGTCTATTGCTAATTGATTAATCGTTGTTTAACTAAAAGCCTCGGCAATAGTTACTGCCATGGCAGGAACTAAAAAAGAAAGAAAAAGAACATTAAAATTTCAATCTAATAGAAAACCATTTCAAACATTAGTCTCGTTGGCGGGGACAAAAAATTTAGTATCCTTTTTTGTAGACACAATATGATAAAGAAATATTTTCCCCGCAATCCCAGTGATTGCCTACCTTTTGCCAATTTCATGGCTACTAAATACAAATTTGCATTGAACTATCTTTTAATATAATATAGATAGAGTATATAATACCTAAAGTGTTTCAACTGTTAGAAATAGAATAGAATTATTATTTGTAAACTATTAAAGAAAACAAGCATTAAATTATGATATTTTATAATTCATGTATAATTTTAGTCAAACTTATTAATTTTCATAAATAATTATTGAACTATAAACCCTTAACACTGATTTTACATATCAATGATTTAACGTTACAGAGAATACATTACCTTAATACCCTGCAAATAATAACCAGACTGACTAAAAACATCCATTAATTATCATCCAAGCATGAAAGATTAAAACATTAGAATACGGAAGCTGCCAATATAAATCATAACCTAACTTTATGACAATGTAAGAATTCTTCTTAGAGTGGAATGGAAATATCTTGAGAAGCGAAAGTGTGATGGGCAGCCGCGAATGTTTGCCCACGTTTTCAAAAGAAATTGATTCATTTGAGAAGGTGGGCAAGCCATTCTTGGCTGTCTAACACACTCTGCCTTATACATACAATGCCCATATCGTCATCATTCACACTGAACGAGATATATTTATAGTGACAAATGGTCATAGATAAGAAGTATACGTGGGTTCAATATACTGGTTGTGGATTCGGCCGGTGGAATAAATAAAATGAACAATATGCTTCTCTTTATGCTTGATACTTTATAAGCACATTTCACCATCTCTTGTAAGATTATTTTTTATGCACATCATGGTCAATAAGGCATCCCATTTTTCAATAGGAATCGTATATTTTGAAGGCATAAAATGTTGGCCACATTAGAAGAAATATTATTGGGAAATAGAATAAAAGATACCCACGACCCATAGCAAGCAAAGATATTCGAAACCATATGTGCGAAGCATATCACAAAAAAAATTAAAAAGGTCATGTCAAAACGGTAAATGGGTAAGAAAGTATGAAGGAATTTCTGATTCTCCTGTTATTATTGAAATTATTGCTTTGCTCCTGCTAATGAATGGGGTATTTGGATCGCCTCTCATGTTTTTGTCTTGTTAGTAACCTAGTTCCTGCAGGCAAGGAAACTAGTTAATGTGTTATTCTTCTTCTTATGTTGGACCAATCAAATTATCAAATTTATTTACATATACTTGATTTCAAACATTTACATTATATAAGTTGAGCTAGTTAAGGATTCTTTAACAGACCCTTAGTTGGCCATGCAATCTTTTATGAATATCAATGCAAGAGATCGTACATTTCTTGTTATGAGTTCTTTATGGTAATACAAAACGGATACTAGCATGCTCCTGTTCTTGTATCGAGTGTTGTAAAAAAGTTGGCATGGTCTGTCATGTTTCAAGGAAATTCACATTCAATGGGACAGTTTTAAAAGAATCCCAATTTCTTTTTGGATATTTGCTAGTATGATATTTCAGTCAATCGATCTGCGCATTTGATATTGATTCAACTGTTCAAAATTGAAAGGTATGTATTGATCTTGACATAGATTATTGTACATAAAATTAATGCCTGTAGAAATATTCAATGCAGGCAAGACTATTTGCCCTTGGAGCCAAATGCACACCTACTAGCCGATAGCTTGCAAATAGTCAATAACATTGAATGTGGTAGGTGAGTTCAAAATTGAAAATGAGAAGGAAAACATTTTTGAAAAGAGACAAAAAGGAATGAATCTATCTCATTCGATTAGCAGAAGATAGTTGAAGGAGTTGAAGAGTTGCAGAAGAGTAGGTTGCAGTGTAGAGAAGAGAAGTTGATCAACCGATCAAGAAAAATTTTAAGTTTTATCAGTTTATAGATTTTAGGGTTTTCTGGTTGAAGTTGAATGCTCCCAGATTTTGTAATAGTTTTGTTGAATAGAATATAAGCAAGCAAGCAAGTAGGCATATTTGACAATCTATTATTCTTCTTCTATCTATCATTGCATGTTTTGCATTTGAGAAGTTCATTGTTGAAATCTTCATCCTTCAGCTCTCTACATGTTAATGGCAACCTGTTATACTACTCACTTAGTCTAGTCTTAGACCAAGTTTCTTCTTTTCAGCTATTATCAAGCTCACTCAGCATACTCTTCTATCAAGCACCACCTTGTAGTGGAGACCAAGCTCACTTGGTATCCTTTGCTGTTGAGCTCACTTAGCATACACTAGTACTGAGTTTCCCTTGTGTGCCAAGTTCACTTGGCTTCCTCTTGTGCAAAGCTTACTCGGCACTATCTTTAGTACTCTCTTGTGCTGAGAATTTTCACTCGACATTAGTTGTTGCCAAGAATTTTTTTTAAACTGTTGTGATTATTTTTTACATGGTATCAGAGCTTTGAGGCCCCACATCCATAATGATTTAGCGCATTTGTTTTATGCGATATCTAACATGGTAGGAGATGCAAGAAAGATATGGTAGGGGCCACCATCTTTTAATGGACAAAATTATGATACATGGGCAAAGAAGATGAAAACCATAATGGTTACAAATGATTTGTAGGAGTTTGTGATTAAATGGTTCAATGATGTGAAAGACCCAACTCAGTATGGTTCCATTACCAATAATCAAAAGACTCGGTTGAAGGAGCCAAGGAGAAAGGATGCTAAGGCATTAAGTTTGATTGAGATAGCAATGATAGAGATAGCTTTTCCCAAGATTGTAGTAGAAAATTATGCCAAGGAAGCATGGGATATCCTTGAGATGAATTTTAAGGGAACTAAAGAGAGTTTGAGAACCTTCAAATAAGGGACAATGAACCTATTGCAGAGTTTAACTCACTAATCTTCACTTTGATAAACCAACTCAAATCAAATGGAAAATATTATGATGAGTAGAGAATAATAGAGAAGATATTGAAGAGTTTGCCTCAAAAATATGATAATCTTGTGATGACCATAGAGGAAGCAAAGCACCTCACCACATTGACCATGAATGAGTTGATGGGAACTCTTCAAACCCATGAGCATTGGATGAATAGATTAACAAGAACTTCCCAAGAGTAGTCTTTCAAGGCTCAAGAAAAATCAAAAGGTAGGGGGAGAGGAAGAAATGGCTCAAGTAAAGGCTCAAGAAGAAGAGGTTGTGGAGGATATGGTCAAAGGAATGCTCCTGTAGAAAGCCCAGGACGAGCAAGCAACCATGAGGGATGAAAATAGCTCTAGAGGAGGTAAAAAGAATTACAACTCCAACAAGAACAATGTTGAATGCTACTACTGTCATAAGTATGGGAATTATGTAAGTGAATGTTGAAAGAAATAGGGTGATCAGTCAAAGAAAATGCTAATGTGGCTAATGTGAACATGGGAAATGCAAACAATCTCATAGCCTTCATCATGTGTAACATTGGTGAAGAAGGAAGCCCTAAGGTATGGTACCTAGACATCGGATATAGCAACCACATGAGTGGTAATGAATGTTTATTTTCTTTCATTGATAAAACTTTTAAGTCTAAAATTAAGTTGAAAAATAATGGAACCATTCCCATAGTGGAAAAGGATCTATTATGGTCTGCACCAAGCAAGGTTGGAGGAAGGAAATATAGAATATGTATTTTGCCCTCGATATGAAGCACAATTTGATGGGTGTTGGATAACTCATTCAAAATAGATAAAAGGTGCTGATGGAAAATTATAAGTGTGTCATTCATGAGAAGGATGGGAGTAATAAATTACTTGTAGCAGTCAAAATGACCAAGAATTGGATGCTCCCATTAAAGATAGAGGCATGTTTCTCTTCTCAAGTTAGTGTTGCACCTCCCAAGCATATATGTATAGTAGTACTTTAGAAATTAGCTCTTAGGAGCATGATTGAGGACCCCTCCAAGCTTTGGCATCTTAGGTATAGACATCTTGGCTTTGCTGATTTAAATTTGCTATCCAAGGGAAAAATGGTAGATTGTTTTCCAAGCATAGTAGATTCCTATGACAAGTGTGAGGGGTAAGCAACATAGGCTTCCCTTTAATTCTAAAAATTCTAGAAGGGCTAGAGCACCATTAGAATTGGTGCATTCTAATTTGGTAGGCCTATGCTAACTACTTCTATTGGGGGGAGTACTTATTTTATGACATTCATAGTTGATTTCAGTTGTAGGACATGGGTGTATTTTTTGAAGAACAAATCTAAAGTATTTGAAAAAAAATGTTGAATTTAAAGCCTTGGCTGAAAAAGAACGTGGACACTATATTAAGGTTCTTAGATTAGATAGAGGAGGGGATTATACCTCCAATATGTTTGTAAATTTTTTTAGGAAAAATGGCATAAGAAAAGAGCTTATAGTTAGTTATTCTCCATAACAAAGTGGAGTGGTTGATATGAAGAATAGGACCATTATTGAAATGGCAAGAAGCATGATGAAAGAAAAAGTGATCCCAACTAAATATTGGGGAGAAGCTATAGCAACAAAAACATATTTGATTAATAGGTGTCCTACAAAATCAGTTCATGACAAGATTTCTCTTCAGGCTTGATCAAAGAACAATTGGATCGTTGAACACTTGATAGTGTTCAGATGTGTAGCATATCCACATGTACCTAAAGAACAAAGAAAAAAGTTGGATGACAAAGGTGTGAAGTGCATCTTCTCAAAGTACAACTCAAAATTAAAGGCCTATGGCCTATATGATCCAATCACCAAGAAGATCATCATTTCAAGAGACATGGAGTTTCTTAAAAATCAGTCATGGGATGGCTCGGTAGATGAATCCTTAAGCCCTTCAAGTAAAGTGCCTACTATTGAAGAGGAAGAAGATGACATTGGTGATCAACAAGAAGATGGAGTAGCTAACATGGATTGTAGACAAAGGAAAAAAGGGAAGCAACCCTTAACATACTGAGCAATAGCTCCAAGCATATAAAGACAACCCTGAGCTAGTATGAAAAATAGTAGCAGCAACAACACTAAAAAATCAAATCCCACTCTAGCCTCCTTATTACCAAGAAAGACTAAGAGTCTAATGGAGATATACCAAGATGAAAGGTAGGAGGAAGATTATGATGAGAATGTAAATTTTGAATTATTTTCTTATAGTGAATCAATTTATTTTGAGGAAGCTGTAAATGAGGAGAAATGGTGTAATACATGGAAGAGGAAATAGATGCTATTGAAAGAAATAAGACATAGGAGTTAACGACTTTTCTTGCCAAGAAATAAGTAATTGGAGTGAAATGGGTTTACAAGACCAAGTGCAATGCTAAAGGAAAAATAGATAGGCATAAGGAACATTTAGTGGTCAAGGGGTACAAGCAACAATATGATAGAGATTATGATGAGACATATGCCTCAATTAATTGTACTTGTTGTCATAGCAATTGCAGCCCAACACAAATGGAAGGTATATCAAGTGGATATGAAGTCTACCTTCTTGAATGTTGTATTGAGGGAAAAAGTTTTTGTGGAGTAGCCACCTAGTCATGAAGTTGCAAGTGAAGAAGACAAAGTGTATAGATTGAAGAGAGCTCTATATGGGCTCAAGCAAGCTCCACAGGCATGGTACAATAGGATTGACTCATATTTGATGAGCAATGGCTTTAGCAAAAGAGATGGTGAGCCCACACTATACGTCAAGGGATAAAATTGTAATATGTTGATTGTTGTATTGTATGTTGATGAATTAATCTTCACTAGAAATGACAATTTTCTAATTAGTGAGTTTAAAGAGGCCATGGAAAATGACTTTGAAATGATAGACCTAGGTCTCTTGAAGTACTTTCTAGGCATAGAAGTAAAACAAATGCATGATGGAATCTTCATCTCTCAAGAAAAATATGTAAGAGAGATCTTGGAGAGATTCAAAATGCAGAACAGTAAGGTAGCCCCACCACCAATAGTAGTAGGTCTGAAGTTGAGCAAGGAAGATCATAGAAAAAGTGTGAATCCAACACTATACAAGAGTATGGTTGGACGTTTGATGTATTTGACTACAACTTAGCTAGACATAATGCATGCAGTAAGTTTAATTTTTAGATTTATGGGAACACTAGAGGATTCCTATTGGGAAGAGAGAAAGAAGATCCTAAGGTATGTGACTGGTACCAAGGGATTTGGGATATTGCATACTACAGAAAATGATTTCAAGTTGGTTGGTTACACAAATAGTGATTGGGTTGGAGGTTTAGATGATAGGAAGAGCACTTCTGGATACATGTTTCATATAGGATTTGGTCCAATCTCATTGACATCTAAGAAGAAACCTATTGTTGCTCAATCTACAACAGAGGTTGAATACATAGTAGTGAATGTAGCAGCATGTCAAGCTATTTATTTAAGAAAATCTTGGTAGATTTGACTGAAATGCAAGAGGATGGAACCACAATTTATTGTGACAACATCTCCTCAATTGCATTGTCCAAGAATCCAGTCTTCCATGGGAGAAGCAAGAACATAGAGATTAAATATCACTTCATCAGAGAGTTGGTGGAGAATGGAGATATCAAAATAGAATTTTGCAAGTTTGAGCAATAACTAGCAGATATTTTTACTAAGCCTTTAGGGATTAGAATCTTTGTACACCTAAGTGAGAGTCTTGGTATGGAGGCTGAGCTCACTTGACATACTCTTCTACTGAGCAAAACCTGGTAGTATAGACCAAGCTCACTAGGCATCCTTTGCTGTTGAGCTCACTCAACATACGCTAGTACCAAGTTGCCCTTGTGTGCTAAGTTCACATGGCTTCCTCTTGCGCTGAGCTTACTCAGCACCATCTGCCTATCACTTGGAACTTTCTTGTGTCAATCATTGTCACTCAGTATTAGTTGTTGTTGAGCAGAATTTTTAAAGTGTTATGATTTATTTTTTACAATGCCTACAATGCCTTTGAGGTCCTTTATGAGAGGGGAAATAGAGAAGTAAATCCAAAGAATCTGAAAACCATGCAAATCCCAAAACTAATTATACAAGCCCATATTCATAGATTTATACAAAATCAAACCCTCATAGGATTTCTTTGTAAGGAAGTATTTAGAAAAAAGATAACTTGATTTGTGTTTGTTTTGGAAGAAAAATATTGCTTCCACTCTACATCCTAAAATGATGATTCTAAAGTTTGTTTGTTCTCCTATTAGAAAACTAGTACATTAAAAAGGCATCTTCAAAAACCAAAATTGAATAAGGATAAAGTTTTGGCATAAGTTAGGTTTAATTTTTTTTCTCTTTTCTCCCACTTATTTGATCTTTTGAAAAACATTGAAATTTTTATAGGAAGATAGTGACTAGGCCATAAGAAGTTGGAAATTTGGTATGTCAATAATATTGTTTTATTATGATTAGTTTTTCAAGAGATAAGGTTATTTATTTTTCCTCTATTCATAGATTTCTTAGGAGTCATTTATTAGCTATAGATCAATCAGGTACAAATCAATCGAGTAGACAAGCAAGATAGAGTCCATTAGTATTTGTATAATACACTTACAACAAAATGAGAGATGGTCAAATCACATAGGATTTTTATTTTCTTATTAGTCATCATCATAGCTATTGGTAAGAGGAATTTGAAAATCCTATCCTATAATTTGGGTGATATTAAAATTTCTTTGAGTGCTTTAATTATTCATACATCTAAATTTCTTCTCTTGATTTGCAAGGCTTGTACATGTCAAGATATGGATTTTTATTGGTATTTATTACTAATTTCTTGGCTTTAATTGTTTCAAAATTTATTAAAAAAATATTTTAAATTACATTTTATGCTTTGTTACTATGATTAGTTTGAATCATTCTTCTTGATCAATTGTAGGATGATCTCAATTTTCTAAATATTTATGTAAATTATAAAATCTAATAGTAGTTATTTGATATTGATATTGTAGTTAAGAAAATACCCTATGTTACTTCTTCTTCCTTTTTTTATGAATTTAGTTATTTTCTATTAAAAAATAATAAATTAGTTACAATGCACAAAAAGGGCTGGGGATACAAGATCACCCCACAAGAGTTCACAAGGCCAAAGCTGGAATCAACAACTACTCATATAAAAAATAATATTAAGTAACCTTCTAGGCTACCAAAGTAGTGTTAGTTGAGGGGGGTGGTTCATCACAATCATGAAAGCCTTATTCATCTTTGGGATTGGTAGGTGGCCTAGGAATAGTCCAACCATCATCATGGGCCTGGTCACCATTCTTTGTATCAGCTCGCGAGGGTCAAATAGCCAACTCTAGGTTAAAAGACCATTTGCCAGAGCATTGGGAGGGGGAACCACGAGACCTGGGGACCAACTAGATCCATAGAAAGGTAGAGAAGTCAAGCGGTCATGCCATCCACCATCACCACCACTAGGAGAGTAGCGGTAGTAAGCCTACAATCATGGCATGTGAAAGCGGTGGGTGGATGAGCTGGGCCCTCGTTGGTGGTCCCTAGGCGAAGTTTGATCTATCAAGATGTCAAGAGGTACTCTTTCAACCATATAGGGAGCATTACACTACTGATTGAATAGCTCCTAAAGGTGGGCCATGAACCACTTTATTGGCTTAGACTTGAATGTGCATCATTACATTGTTACAAATGCACACTTTAGTGTACACAACAACATTTATGTTAAGAAAATTGTGAGTGAAAAAGACAACATTCCTATCTTTCCACAAGGTAAACAAAATCTCCATCCTAAAAGTATGCCCAATCTAGGTAAATTTCTTAGGGAACCTCAGGTAGTCACCCAAAAGAACCATATGTAAAGAAAAAGGTTCAGATTAAAAAAACTTAATGAAATTAGGAATCTAGTGCCAATAGTTTTGAGCACGTCTAGAAAACCAAAACGTATGCAAAAAAGACTCTGGCTGCCTGCAAAATGAACATTGAGGATCCAAAACCCTAATATGCTTGAGCCAAGGTCCAAGGGGAAGACCTTGAAAAACTAGGTGCCATGCAAAATGTGCCATTGTGGGTTCTATAATGGCACTCCAAATAGTTTCAAAATCCTTTCTCCACTGAGAAAGAGAAGACTGCAAATGCTAGTGTTCGTTGAGGATATCCACCATCAGCAAATAGGGAGAAAGACATCGATACCCCAAACTTTGTTTGTAGCTAGTAAAGGGAGTGGTAGGATATCACTTCCAGGCTGTCCACCAAGGTTGAACAGAATGAATACCCACCTTATGAATTAAGTGATCTAGAATTGCAAAAAGCAAACGATTAAAAGTCTATTGATCTAAATTAGAAAGACAAAATTGGAATTGCATATCTTACCAATATTTAAGACTCATAGAGGCCTTGGGAAAGAGGTCCTTAGGTGTCTTGATGCCACATTTGAAAAAATGCAGAGCACTAGAACCTTGATTTTTTTCTAGAGGAACACCTTGAATGGCAAATAGAGGAGACCACCAAATGCTCTACTAATTCAAAGAGATACCATCATGAAACCCATCACTAGACTAGTTAACCAAGGCTTGACACCTTCCAAATCTTCCCATATGCTCTTGATAACAAAAGAGCCCTATATGTGAATAGGTACCCACATGATGAGAAGGGTTTGAAAGCCAATCCCCTTCCATGCAAGCCTATTAATAGGGAACCTAGAAGAAATGAAATGCTGAACCAAAAATTTACAAGCTTCATCTCTAATAATGGCATGTATAATCTATTTGGCACAAAGAGCAAGACCTTGCTTTTATGTGGAAAGAATGCTGAGGCCTCCAAACTCTTTGGGGAGACAACAAAAATCCCAAGCTACTCTATGAAATCCATGATGGTAAGAACCATAAGCATAAAGAAATTCATCGAGCAATCACTCTAATTTCATATAAGAGGCTTTGCAAGGAGCCCAATAGGAAAAATAATAAACATGCATAGTCGCCAGGACCTTTGAAAAAATCTGAAATTTCCCCACAAGAGAAAGGGGTTTAGCAAGCCAATCATCAAGCTTCTATGCAATCTTGATAAGCAAAGTTCTCCAAAAATCAATTGGAGAAACTTGAAAGGAAAATGGAATGCCTAGAAAGCAAAAATCTCCCTATGAGTGACCCATTTCCATTCAAACTGGTCAAGCCATGGTAGAGTTGGTAAAAAATATTGTCTGTAATAGAGTATTTTGTGCCATTCATGAGCTAAGCCAACAACTTGAAAAAATTTGTCCAGGCATTATGAGGCATTAGTGATGTTTTCCTCATCCTCCAAAAGAGTGAGAAAGGAATCATCACCAAAGTGCCCATTGACTAACTAAGAGGAGGAGTCTAGCAAGGAAATTCCATGAGCCAAACTAAAGGAAATGGAGTGGGCTAATAGGTAGCCAAACCCTTTAGAAAAAAGAACATAGAAAGCTGAAGCTAGAGGGAAACCCTATTGTATGGAGTGAAAGAGCCCAAAGGCTCCAAATTGAGAGTTATTGATAGTAACATAAGCATTAGCATCTTAAAAAAGTATCTCCACAAAATGAAGAAAATTGGGACCGAAACCAAGAGCTTGAAGTATAGCCAATATGAAAGGCCATTCAATCTAGTCATAAGCTTTAGCAAAATCAATTTTAAAAAACATAGATGACTAATTGAATTTGTGAGCCCACTCCATGCCTTCTGAGATAGCAATTATGTTGTCAAGAATATACCTACACTTGATAAAGCCAATTTTCTCTAGCCACACAATTAAAGGCAGGAGATGGCAAATTTTAAGTGAAATTGCCTTAACAATAATATTATAAGACATATTAAGTAATGTAATGGGTTGCCAGTTACAGATATACTCAGGGTCACCAACTTTAGGTATGAATTTGATTTTTCCTTTTTTCATAATAGCTCCTTGACTCTAAGAATGATAGGCTTAAAGATAAACTTTGTGTAGGTTGGGACCAATAGACTCCCAAAGGTGTTTGTAAAATTCACAAGGAAACCCATCACATGTGAGAAGCTACTCACAAAAAGCATGTTTCTTGATTGCTAGGTGGTTTGGAGTAAAAAAAACACTTTTTGAGGACTTTTTCCTGAGAACCCAAATTTTCGTGTGAAGCAAACATATTTTCACAGTAGTGAACAAAATATTGGAGGATTTTAGGGAGACTGGAGAGAATAGAATTTCCCTATTTTATCTTTTCAATTCCAAGATTGGTATGACAGGCTGTAAGAGCCTAGAAGAATTCTTTCGAAGCCTTATCACCAACCTCCAACCAATGGAGGTGAGCTTTTATTTAAGCCCTTAGAGAAACATAATTATGTGCAACCTATTTGTCATGACATCCCTTTCCAAGCTAAATTTGCATCTCAACATCAAAAGGGTTAAGGGAGAGACCTTCAGAAGCTTTCTTGAGAGTCATGGTGGTGGATTCATAAGATTGACATCTGAAAACCATCTGCTATTGCCCATAGATGTGTAGAAATCTAGCAGTTCTAGTAATAGTAGGGTAAAAGCACAAACCTATGTTGAGAAGAAAACATAGTGCCATTTGGCCAAATGATGTGACATGCAAAGGAAAACATGAAACCAAAAATTTTAACCTCTTGCATGTAGAGAAAATCTAAGTTACTAGGTCTATGATAGGTATCCTTGACATAGTACATTTTAGAGAGGTCTATAAGACCTCACACATTTGATAATAATAAAAAATCATGAAAACTCTTCCATATCTTCCTCTTCCTCAATAGAGGAGTAATTATATTGCAAGAAATATAAAACTTGGTTAATGTCAAAAGGAAACTCCTCTAGACTGATAGCCTCTTGTTTCTTCTATGGTTTCTTGGCATGTCCAGGAGGACTAGAAGAATGCCACACATTCTGAGTTGTAATGGAGAAAGCAACAAAAGGAGTATGAACCATAAAAAAAGTGGTAGCCCTTGCCACCGCCTTGATCCCTTGTAAACTACCAGGGTTTGAAACTTGAGAAAAACCAATGTTTGATTCTATAAAAATTGTCATTGACCCTATGATGGCTAGGTTTTACACTCCTTTGAAATAGAAGGAAATGAAATGGTAACCACATATGGTTTTTTAGGAGCTGAGGGAGTCTTTTCCTTGTGTCCAATAGTAGTCCATTCTTCTTTTTGTTTTCCTTCTATTGGTTTGACAAGGGCCTCCTTAGGCAAGGGTTTAACCCTAGGCCTAGCCAAAGGGATATCCCTAATATTTTGTTCCATTGACTAGCACTTATAATAGGTGTTGGGTAGGTTCAAATAGAGCACCTTTTGAGAGAAGGTTTTGAGAAGCAATTTGTATCTCCAAAAAATCCTTGAATTCCTTGTAGAGATCAACCTCAACATACATGTGTTTCTAAGGATGAGCATTGAAAATATTTCATGTTTCTTTGGTAATCAATTTTCCAAGAATATTGGCAATGGACTCAATAAAAGTCCAACATGACAAGGGTAAAATCAAGAACTCAACCCACGCATGAACCTTAAGCCTTCTGTCATTAGAGATAGTGAAATCACTTGACCATCTTTGAAAAAATAGTAGGGATGAATGCACTAACCAAGGGCCATCATTAAAAATTGCTTCTACCTAAAATGGGTTGGAAAAGGGAAATAAAAAAACCTTTGGTAAGAATTTTCACAACATCAAGGTGAACTCCATGAGGAGTTCAACTCTTGTTAACCGATTCTCAGAGAATAGGTTCAAGAGGAATCCTACCCACAAAATTCCCTATCAAGGTATGTTGTTCTAACAAATCACAAGTAGCATTAAATTATTGCAAATGCAAGATAATATCAAGATTACCTGGTGAAAGACCTTTAAGATGATTTTGTGAAGACAGTGGCATGGAGTTACTAGTGAAAAAGATGAGGGAATCCTGACAGCCCTCTGGAAGCAGTTGCATGAGGAATTGTCAAAAAATTGTAAATAATCTTTATATCTTTAAATGTTTTAAAAAAAAGACTAAATAAACAAATTTGACATTTTAATAAGGAATGCGGATTGCTATGAAATTATGAAAAATCTCATATTACTATATGACTGCATAAAGGCCTCTATTTTTTTGGGTAAGATCCATTAATGATAGATAGCCTTAACTATATGTAAAGAAAAGTCTAAACATTGTTCTCATCCTTATCAAGGGAGATGCCAACCATCTCTCCTTTTCTACAAACACACTAAACCTCACTAGTTCTTCAACATAATAAAGTTTTTTTATTTTTATTTTCTTTCACTATAGGATAAATATGATCTATAATTTCACATAACAATTAATGTTGTGGAATAATGCCTCACTAAATGATGCAATTTCTAGAATAAGAAAGAAATAGCCAGATTGAAGGGACACAATAAATAACATATTAGGTCATGGTTAATAGGGAGTACTTAGAACCTAAGGTTTATAGAGGCATACTTTTATGTAGATGTTTTAGGATGGGGAACTTTTCAATTGGAAAAGAGGCCCTAGATCAAATCCATTCTTTCCTCCACCACTTGAACTTGTGAACTAGTCCCTAGAGGATGTATGATCCTGATATTAGGATGAAGACCACCCTTAATGAAATAAGGAATTATGTCTTTCCTAACACCAAAGAGATACCCCATGAGGATGTTATTCCTTTAATATTGTTGCATAGGGGGAGATAGAAAATAAGATGGCCAAGCATTGATTACATTGAGAGCTTTGCACTAGTGGCAAAGATGAACTCCATTCATTTGATAATAGCTATAGCAGCAACTTAGAGATGGGTTGTTTATTAGATGGATGTGAAGAGCACACTTTTGAATGGTGATCTATATGAGGAGATATATATATAACAGCCATAGGAATTTATACATGATATTTCCTTGGTTTTCAACTTAAAGAAGTTTATCTATGGACTTAGACAAGCTCCTAGAGCTTGGTAGGCCAAGATGGATTCCTTCTTACTCTCGAAAGGCTTCACTAGATGTCATTCTAATATGAATGTCTCCATTCTTCAAAGGGATGATTCACATTTTCTCTTGTACTTTATGTGGATGACTTGATCATTACACGAAGTATTGCATCCATCATTGATAATGTTGAAGCTATTACATAGGATAGTTTTTCGATGATGGACTTGGGTCTACTTCATTATTTTCTTGGTATAGAGATACATCAATCCTCATTAGGGACCACACTATCACAGCCCAAGTATGCTCGTGATCTTCTAGCTTGATTTCACATGAGTGACTACAAGGTTGCATCTACCCCATTCCTTGTAGGTGTTAAGTTAGAAACAAAGTGTTCCTCTCAACTTGTTGATGAGACTCTATATAGATAGTCGGTGGGAAGCCTCATCTACTTGACACATACACACCCTGATATTTCATTTGTAGTTGGCATGGTTTCTCACTTCATGCAAGAACCACATGAACTTCATTGGAAGGTAGCCAAACACATCCTACATTACATCCAAGATACACATACACATGGGATACATTATGTAGTTGGTACATGACTTCAATTAGTGGGATACATAGACTCTGACCATGTAGGGAACCTTGATTCTCACATGTCTACTTCAAGATATGTGTTCATCTTGGTTCTAGCCCCATTTGTTGATAGAGTAAAAAGTAAAAGACCATTTCTCTTTCATCAATTAAAGCTAAGTATCGAGGAGCTATGAATTCAATGATAGAGGCTATTTGGCTACAATAGATTCTAAAGGAGTTTGGATTTGATCTACCTAAACCCACTATCATTCATTGTGATAACTAGAGTGTTATTGAGATCTCAAAACATCTAGTTTAGCATCAGTGAACAAAACATATTGAGGTTCATATGGACTACATCAGAGAGCTGATCCATGAGTAGGTAATCGCACTATAGTATTTTCCTAATGAGCAGCATGTAGCCAATATCTTCACCAAGCCCTTCACAGAGGTCAAGTATATTCATTTGTGAGATCTCTTGGGGGTGAGGGATTTTTCACTAGGAGGGTCACTTGATCCTTCTCTTCTATATTGTACATATCTTTCTTTTTTGGGAAGGGTTTTTTCCATAAGTTTTTCCCTCTTTCTCTATTTATAGAGAGATTTCATGCATTTCTCCATTGCGTTGTACTTAAGTAGCTAACATTGCTTTATAGCTGGGATCCATTATGCATTTCATTTTGTGAGCTTAAGTGCATTCTACTAAGTTGCACTTAAAGGGGGGTGTTAGTCTAAATAATTATTATTTACACTTTACTTAAGTCTACTTAGGATAAATGCATTATTTTATTATTTCTTAGGTTAGACACCTAGGAGTTTGCATATTCATATGAGTTGTCTTGTTGAGAACACTAGTGTAAGCAACTCCAATTTAGCACATGGTTTCTACAACACTAGAGTTTGCATAATCAACTAAGTTGTCATGTAGACAACATAGTTTGCACTTTTATTTAGCACATGGTGTCTATAACATAAGTGTACTTGCTACACCTTTATAGGCTTATCCTCTCATCATTTTACTAACTCCTGTGCATAATGGAGGATAATCCACACCTAGTATACATGTGTGAGGTTGTAACACTTATCATGTTGCTAACTCCTAGGCATTTTTGATGCATCATAGAGGCCTTTATATATAGGTACTTTGAGTGTACTATACAATTGAATTGAAATTCATATTGTAATTTTGATCACACTCTATTGGTCTTTTGTGCTAGTTATTGTACTTCTTGGTCATGGGTGAATTTTTCCCTAAGGAAAATTCTTACATGGCATCAAAGCCATAGGAGCGTCATTTCATAGCCATTGGAGACCGATCTTGCTTTACCTCTCTAAGGACACCTTGAAACAAATCCACAGTATCTACAAATATTAGGAGCATCTAGAGCCAAAGTAGACCACACCATTGCATCTGAAGTGATGTTGATTCAGTGAAAACTAACTATAAATTTGTCTATGTTGGGCTGTAGTCAATTTTGAGGATTTTTCTTTTTTTTTCAAACCTACACTCGAAGGCCCGATTTGAAAGTATAGTATGATCTATTAGCTCTACACATTTAATTTTTTCTAGATTTTCATTTATATTTCTTTTCCATTATTTTTGAATTTCTATTTTTGGAATTTTTTTGCCCATTAGACTTATAGAGAATTTTTTTTTGCAGAAACTAGGTAGTGAAACCCTAATCCCCACATGAGGAATATTTTCATATTATTTCAACATATTCTCTATGCAATATTGGTAGTCTACTTCACAAGTTTGAGCTGCAACATAGATTTTCTAGCATTTCTAGATAAATTTGGCAAATTTTGCATCCGATTGGCAAGCAACCCTCAATGGTCTCATCACAAGCCAACAACTCCATACAATAATGGTGGCTTGACTTATTTTTACTTGGTGGGCTCTACCATTTATTGGTAGTACAAGACAACTCCCACGGCAATGTGGGACTAATTTTGTCCCCGTTCAGTTGTATAAACTTTCTAGCTTCTGCAAAAGACCATCTACTAATGACTTTTACATTACCGATGTGGCTCCCCACATCCCCATCCATGTTGCTCCACTACACTTATGACATGCAACACACTACAATAATAGCAATGATGTCAATGCCTAGTCAATGGGCCCCCTCCACATGTGTCAGCTCAGCTCCACCAACACCCCTAGCAATCTAGTTAGCTACTCTGCAAGTAAGTCAGTGCACAGTCAGCACCAGCCCATGAGAACCTGATATACAATAGACGAGTGTCACCTAGGCACCCACCAAATCTATTGATATCATAATAGGTCACACAAGTTCATACAATTGTTGATATCAACATGACATCACCTACTACATCATTAGGGAGGAAAAATTGTTTGCTAACATAAGCCTTTTGTTGTGTTAAAATTGATGGTAATTTGACCATCATCTAGAGGCAAAATAGAATTGTTATGACAGTTGTTTGGATGTCAAAATTTAACCTCATTTTTTCCTGATTAGACCCCTCTTCAAATTTAGTTTTGATTTGATAGTCTAACTTTGGGAGGGCATAGCTCAGTCATCTGAGCTCCAAATCAGGTGCAATTTTTTTTTTTTGGATAGAATTTCCTAAAAAAATTAGTGGTGCTTTTATTTTCTAGCATTGGTTCACAAATGTTTCAAAATTTTTAGTTTTTGGTGATTGTACCTATCTAATCCTACATTTTGTAGCTTCAGTTACTCTGTACAGGCTCATCTGGATTCCAAATCAAGTTAATTTTTTTTAAAAAAGTGAGTAATTTTTTTGTCTACTTTCCAAATTTGCAATTAGATTATAGGCTTTTGTGAACCAAATCATCAATTTCAGAAATAGGTCCTTTCTTTGCATTATATTGCTTCAAAATTGTTATACAATGTTTAGTTTCAAATTTGGACTCCAAAAGGAGGTTGTAAACAGAAAATCAAAGGATCACTGAGGCAAAAATTGGCAAGTGGCTATTGTAAACACACTAAGTATAAAGTGCCAAAATCTTTCATTTGGAGGGGAGGGTAGTTTCTTGATTGAGTGAACAAGGGGGTGTCTCTTTGTGTTGTGTTCCTCTTTTTCTGTTGTTGTTTTTCATTTCTTGCATCATGGGAAATCTTAAGTTTCCAAAATTAAGACCACATAACTATGCTACATGGTCTATTAAAATGTGGTGTCAATTAATGCATAGTGAAGTTTTGCAATATGTAGATGGTACCCTTCTTAAACCAAGAGGTCAACAAGTTTCTAAAAGTGATATTATTACTCGACAAATGACAGATGGGAAAGCCCTAGGTGATGTTATGTTGGGGGTTAAAGACAAGATCTTCTATTAGATCTAGTAGTATAAGACATCCATAGGAAGCATGGGATGCCCTCAAAAATCTATATGGTAAAGTTATTGAGGATGTTTATAAAACTAAAGATCAGCTTGTCTCCCTAGATCCTGATACATTTGATTTTATGTAAGATTTTATTATTAAGGTGAATGAATTAAGAATGAAGCTTGATAATTCTGGTAGTCCTATTAAAGATGATAGGTTGACCTATCTCATTCATAATAAGTTGTCATCTAAGTACTCCACATGTGTTTCTTCTTACAACACTGCCAAGACTACATTAGGGGCTACCTATTAGAAAGTCCCTTTTGATTGTTATGCTCAAATATTGGATGATGAAGAAAAGAAGCTACAATCAATGGCAATTCTCAAGTCATCTAAGTCTAAGGAATTGGTGGCTAATAGTGAGGGTTCTCAAAATTCAGCTACTCAAACTTAAAATAAAGGAAAGAGCAAGAAGAAGAAGTGGAAGAATAACAAACAAGAGGATACAAAAAGCACAACACCAGCATCAATTCAACAAAGATAGTCTTCCTCAAATACAAACAAGAAGGGGGACAATAATCATGAGAAGAAAAAGTGCACCTATTGTAAAAACATGGGTGATGAAGAATGTCAATGTTATCACAAGGAGATTGATGAGTTGAAGCACATCATGAAGAAACACAATGTTCCACTGCCTAATTCTTCTAAGGATAAAGGAAATTCATCTTTAGATTCTAAGGGCAAAGGGCATGCTTTACTCACAAACATTATTAGTCAAGGAGAATGGATCATTGATTTAGATTCCATACATCATATGGGTGCATTAAAGCAAGATTTTTCTTCCATGACACATTTAGAGATACCACACATCTTTGTAGATGATGACACTAAGGTGGAATTTTTAGTTAAAGGAGAAGTGGAGATGGACAATGGAGCATTCAAAGATGTTCTATATGCTCCTAATCTTAACTCCAACCTTCTTTCAGTCTACCAAATGACTCACTATGGAGGTGGAAATAAAGTTGAATTTCTTCTAGATTTAATGGTAGCGAAAAGATTTAAGGATGACTCAATGATCACAATAGGTGAAGCCAATCACAATTCAAGGCTTTACACTTTCTCCTCCTCTATGCAAAAATCAAATGCATAAGCCTTGTTATTACACTCAATGGTAGAAAGAAAACTGTGGCATGAGAGATTTGGACATCTCAATTATAGATATCTTTAGTAGCTTAGCACCAAGAAAATGGTCACTGGTCCACCTCAAATTCAGTTTTTAGAAGGTGTTTGTTTAGGTTTCTCACTTGGAAAACATCCAGAAAAATTGTATGAAAAGGGAAATTCTTGGAGAGCACAATGTGTTCTTGAATTGGTTCATAGTGATGTGGCAAGACCATTTCCAGTGCCATCATTTGGCAAGTCTCACTATGCACTCATCTTCATAGATGACTACTCTTGCTTTGCTTGGGTTTTCTTTGTGGCTTGCAAGAGTGAAGTGTATGAAAATTTTCTCAACTTCAAGGTTCAAGTAGAAAGGAAGTTAGGGAAATTCATCAAAGTTATTCGAATAGATAACGGGGGGGAGTATGTGAACACAAGGCTAATAGACTTTTGCACTCAAGAAGGTATTGACCTTTAGAATTCACTACCTTATATACCAGAACAAAATAGTGTTGCTGAAAGGAAAAATAGAACTCTCAAAGAGATGACAATTTGCATGCTACAAAACAAGTCTCTTGATCAAATCTTTTGAGCAGAAGCAATGAATTGTGCTAACTATATTTAGAATAGGAGTCCTCACAAAGCTTTGGATGGTGTAACTTCTTTTGAAGCATGGACAAGTAGGAAACCTATGGTTAAGCACTTCAAAGTCATTTTTTGTCCCATGTGGGCATGGATACCTCCACAAAAACATAATGCATCGAAAGCTCAGAGCAAACCTTGTATCTTTGTTGGATATGTAGACTCACATAAAGCCTACAAGTTTAAGGATCTAAAGACACATGATATATTCTATGAGAAGAGTGTACATTTTGAAAAAAAATTTCCAAGCTTTTCTTATTCAACTCCTCCTTCCTCCTTCATTGAAGAGAGTCATAGTGATATTAGTAACATGGAAGATGTTCATCCCTGACCAACATATAGGCATCAACTAGTTGAGATTGAGGATACTCTTACTACATCTTCTTCCACTAGACCTAGATGGACTAGTAGACACTAGATGTGGTAGATCCATTGGTAGAAAATCCTTCTAATAATAGGAGGACAAGATCATAGCACAAATAACTCCCACATGCTTATATTGATGCTACTTCAAATCCACAATCATTCAAAGAAGCATTAGGTATTCTAGAATGGGATAGAACTATGGAGGAAGAGTATATTTCTATTATGAGAAATGATACATTGGACTTAGTCTCTCTTCCTAAGGGAAGAAAATTGATTCAATGTAAGTGGATCTATTGGACCAAATTTTTAGTGGATGGAAGTATGGATAAACATAAAGATTTACTTGTTGCAAAAGGTTTCTCTGAAGTACCAAGCATTTATTATAGTAAGACCTTTGCACCAATGGCAAAGATGAATTCCATTCATTTGACAATAGCTATAGTAGCAACCCAGAGATGGGTTTTTTATTAGACGGATGTGAAAAGCATAATTTTGAATGGTGATCTATATGAGGAGATATTTATGGAGCAACCACAAGGATTCATATAGGATACTTCCTTGGTCTACAAGCTAAATAATCTATCTATTAACTTAGAAAAGCTCCTAGGGCTTGGTACGCTAGGATGGATTCCTTCTTACTTTCCAAAGGCTTCACTAGATATCATTCTGATCTGAATTCTACATTCTTCAGAGGGATGATTCAAATTTTCTCCTTGTACCTTATGTGGATGACTTGATCATTGTAGGAAGTACTGCATCCATAATTGATACTGTTAAGGCTACTTTGTAGGGTAGTTTTTTTATGACAGACTTGGGTCTACTTCACTTTTTCATTGGTATAGAGATACATCACTCTAAAGATCATCAAAGATCATACTATCACATCCCAAGTATGTTGTTGATCTTTTAGCTTTCTTTCACATGAGTGACTGCAAGGCTGCATCTACCCCATTCCTTGTAGGTGTTAAATTAGAAACAAAGTGTTCCTCTCCACTTGTTGATTCGACTCTGTATAGATAGTTGGTGGGAAGCCTCATCTACTTGACACATACATGCCTTGATATTTCATTTTTAGTTGGCATGGTTTCTTGCTTCATGAAAGAACCACATGAACTTCATTGGAAGGTAGCCAAATGCATCTTGCATTACATCTAGGGTACACATACACATGGGATACATTATGTAGCTAGTACAAGACTTTAGTTGGTGGGATACACTAACTTTAACTATGCAAAGGACCTTGATTCTCACAAGTCTACTTCAAGATATGTGTTTCATCTTGGTTTTGGCCACATTTTTTGGCAGAGTAAAAAGAAAAACACCATTTCTCTTTCATCAACTAAGGCTATGTATCAAGGAACTATGAATGCAATGGCAGAGGCTATTTGGCTACAACAAATTCTAAAGGAGTTTGGATTTGATCTACCCAAACACATTGTCATTCATTGTGATAACCAAAGTTCTATTGAGATCTTGAAACATCTAGTTCGGCATTAGCAAACAAAACATATTGAGTTTCATATTCACTACATCAAAGAGTTGACCCATGAGTAGGCCATTGCACTGAAGTATTGTCCTACTAAGTAGCAGGTAGCTAACATCTTCACCAAGCCCTTCACAGAGGTCAAGTATATTCATTTGTGAGATCTCTTGGGGGTGAGGGATTTTTCACCAGGGTAGCCACTTGATCCTTCTCTTTTATATTATACGTAGCTCTCTTTTTGGGGGAGGGCTTTTTCCCATGATTTTTTCCCTCTTTCTCTATTTACAAAGAGATTGCATGCATTTTTGCATTGCATTGTACCTGGGTACCTAACATGGTCTTGTAGTTGGGACCCATTATGCATTTCATCATAGGTTTTGTGAGCTTAAGTGCATTCCCCTAAGTTGCACTTAACGAGGGGTGTTAGTGTAAATAATTATTATTTACACTTCACTTAAGTTTACTTAGGATAAATGCATTATTTTATTATTTCTTAGGCTAGACACCTAGGAGTTTGCATACTCATATGAGTTGGCTCGTTGACAACATAGGAGTAAGAAACTCCAATTTAGCACATGGTTTATATAGAATAATTGTACTTGCTACACCTTTGTAGGATTATCCTCTCATCATCACATTAACTCCTATGCATAATGGTGGATAATCCATACCTGGTGGACATGTGCCTATCTGTAAGACTTATCATGTTTCTAACTCCTAGGAATTCTAGATGCATCATAGAGGCCTTTACATACTGGCACCTCTAGTCTGCTATACAATTGAATTGAATATCATATTGTTATTTTGATCATACTCTTTTGGTCTTTTGTGCTTTTTATTGTGCTTCTTTTTCTTGGGTGAATTTTTCCCTAAGGAAAATTCTTATAGAGAATTTGCAAGCCTATGATCCTAACAGTTAAGTCGTGAGTCTAGAGGATGCAAAGAGATCTTATATAGATAAGTGAGATGTTTTCGATGCCCAGAAGGGATTTGGAGCATTCATTTATCCCTAATCAAATCAAAAGATATGAAAATGTCATGTCATATGAGGCATATGGGGCTAATGGACTACAGAGAGGAACAGGGTTCAACATTGACACCAAGTCTTAATACCATTATCTTCAAAAAAAATTGTTAAACTCATTTGAAGTCAATTCTCCTCTTCTATCAAATCCAAAATATCTAATCTTTAAACAAGATTCATTGTCAACTCTACTCTTAAATATCTTGAATTTCTCAAAATCTTCATACTTCTCTCTAAGAAATGATACCCATGTTATTCTAGTGAAATAATGAACAAGATTCATTAAAAAATTTCAACATAGAATGCTCTTGTCTTAGTATGACCACTCAAGTCTATATGCACAATTTTGAACTTCATAGATTTAGTAAAATTATTGCTTGGAAATGAACTTTTCTTCTATTTTTCCATCACACATTCCTTACAAAACACATTAGTAGGTTTCACAATCTTGGAAAAATCTCTAACTACAAGCGTATTATTGGCCTTCACAATGTTATGAAAGTTGATATGAAAAAATCTCTTATGCTAAACCAACTATCATCCACCTTAGCAACTAAACATGGCATATCAATAGAATTCAACTCAAATACATTACCTTGTGTCCTTGTACTAGTACCAATCAATGTGCCACATTTATATTTGATAATGTAGGTCTTGTCTATAAACTACAACTAAGAACCCTTATCCACTAGTTGTCCAACACTCAAAACATTATCCTTCAAACCACCAAAATTTAAACATCATCAGTGTTGTTGTTTTCACCAAGTGCAATAGATCCTTTTCCTTTTATATGATAGGCTACATTATTTCCAAATCTAACAATTCCTTTGTGATAGCTATTGAATTCAAAAAATTAATTCATATATCTAATCATATGATGAGAATAACCACTATCAATAATCTGATCAGATTTCCTCTTTTCAACTTTTGATAATAATGCTTTTTCTTCTCTAATGTCTTCTTTTTTAGAGATTTCTTCCTTAATATCAAAAAATCCTATCCCATAATTTTTATCATCACTTTTACTCAAGAATTCTTCTATTCTAGCATGAAATTGTTCATCAATTGTTAAAAGGAAATATTTAGGAATTCTTGATTTGTAGGCCTTCTTAACCTTCTTAACTTGGAGGGTTTCTGTGTAATCATATTTGGTGTTATGTGTGTGAATGCTTGTGAGTTTATATGATCTAGATGTATATGCCTTACATGTTATTTCAATTTATCTATTGAAGGCATAAGATGGATGTATGGTGAAAGTTTTATGGGTCCAAGTTTAAAATACAAATTCACCGCCCACCCACCCTGCTTCTTTTGAAAGTTTACTCTTTGCCCTTGTAATTCCAACAATTGGTATTAGAGCTTTATTCTCTGAAAGGGAAGCTTATCAACTTTTAGGAAAGATTTTGAAATGGAAGTCTACAAGTTGGGAAAGAATATTGAGAATTGGGAGATTGAAATGCATCTTATTCTACATCAATTGGCTGAAGCAAGAGAAACTAGTGAAGGTATGCTCTGATACCATTTGATGAAAGGCCACACCACCCTTACCAACTCACAACTAAGAATGCAACAATATGGAGGCAAGAGAGATAAAATGCTTCCCAAGAAATTTTATTATGCTTGAAAATTCTTATAACACCCACAAGATGATATCATAGATATGACTTCTTCAAAAAGAAGTTTAAAAATTCTTCAACATAAGAGAAATCCCAAATAAGAGTCTTCAGACCAAGAGCTTCACCAAGAAGAACTTCCCAACTAAGAGCCTTCACCTCCAAAGCTTCCACACCTTCCAGCTTTACAGCTTGAAGCTTGACCTTCCAAAGCTTCTCCTTGTCGAGTTTGATTAAAAATGCTCATATGCATTGCTTAAATAGGCACTCACCAATTCATCCACAACCTTCTAGAATTCTTCCTACACAATATCCATAACCTTCTACAATATCCACAACTTTCTAGAATACAATAAGCACCACCATGTGGCCCAATTAGAAAATTACATTTCCTCTATGGATCACAACAAATATTAAATGCATGATGTAAGGAACTTTCCACAAACTTTTAAGATGCTACCTACACACTTCGATTAATGGTTTCCTCTATGGATCACAACAAATATTAAATGCATGATGTAAGGAACTTTCCACAAACTTCTAAGATGCTACCTACACACTTTGATTAATGGAATGACAACTATTTTTCCTATTTTCCATTTATGCCACCTTGCACCTTGAAAATAGAAAATCCTCTTTTCTTTTCTTTTCTTTTTTTTTTCATTTTTAATTTTTTACTATTTTTCTATCTATTTTGATCACTTTCTCTCTCCTCCACATTTTTTTTATTTTTTATTTTTTTATAAATAATTTTCCCATGCGAGATGCTCCTGCATCAGACTCCCCCGGTAGATAGAAAAGTGTGTCCCACACTTTGATGCCAAAAAGAAAGATATACAACCATCTTCATCTTCAGTAAAGGCTTCCACCTCAATAGGGACAAGAAAACCACCATGCAAATCCTCCACATCTGCATTACTTTATCAAATACTAGAATCTCAACCATCCAATTAGCATGCTCACCCCGAAGAATAAATTGCACATAATGCTTCATCAAAAAAACGTCATTCACATCAGCAACAACTTGTAGATCTCCATCAACACATTCCAAACTCACAACACTAGTAGTCTCATTGCTCACTATTGGAAATAGAGATGGAGTAACTTAGAGGGGAGGGGTGAATCGGTTACCACAAAAAAAAATCCATAGATCCTTAGATGTCTTAAAATATAGTTGCTGTTGACACTCGATAACCACAAAAATAAATGTTGAAACTTAATAGATGTTCTGTTAACTTATTAAGAATTTAAAGTGATTAACATGCATGCATAAAAGAAATAACAAGAACACAAGAGACACCAAATTTAACGTGGAAACCCAATATAGGAAAAACCGCCAAGTAACTAGTCACCAATTTTCACTCTTCTGAAGTGAGCCCTGTTAGGAGCCAACCCTGTTAAAGGTTACAAAACACACTGTTAGGTGTGACCCTGTTAGAGGATTTAATCACCTTGTAAGGAGTGGCCTGGTTGGAGGTCTTAAGAACAATTTGACTGAATTGTCACCTTGTTAGAGAATTTACAAAATGGTCGTTAAACCAACTCTATTAAGAGATTTTGAATCACTGTTACAATGATTAGAAAGCAACAATGAAGTGATCTGAAATATATGCAACTTATCTTTGCTGAATACAGATCTCTATTTTGCTTCACTAGATCCTCACTAATCGAATACAACTTTGCAGCTCCATAAGGATATCTAATCCTTCCACAACATTCGCTCATATATTCAATATTTGTTCATTCCATTTACATCCATACATTCACACTCTTATGCATCCACACTCTTACATCTTCATGAATTCACAACTTGACCTTTCATATATACCTTGCAGATTGTTAAGTTGGCTCAATTACAAGTTACAACAACTGAAAAACATTAAATCAATCAGCTGCAAACATTGCACAGAATAATTAAACTTAACTCTTTAGAACAATAAAATTCTTCACTACCCAACCCAGCTCAGTGACCACTACTCCAAAATGGTTTCCCTAGTGTTAACCAAGTGAAGCTTGGTAAACACTGCAAACCTTGCAACTTCCTTCAGAGACCGAGTTAACTCGGTAAACATTGACCTTCCTTCGCTTATTGAGTGAGCTTGGTAAAAGTTAACTTTTTCTTTGATGACCGAGTGAACTTGGTAGACATTGACTTTCCCTTTGTTAACCTTGAGAGCTTGGTTAACATTAACTTTCTGCTACAAAATCCTTTGGTGCCTGAGTGAGCTTAGTAAGAGCTAACTTACTGTGCAATGTTCAGGAACACTCAATAGTCACTATAAATTGTTTTTCTAACCATCTAAGCTCGGTAGACTCTATCTGATGGCTGATATGACATTTGTGTAACATCAAAGACAATACACAATTAACAATTGTATCCAACAATCTCCCTATTAGGATAAACCACAGACATAAATAAAAAACTACATGCAAATATAACCAATAACAGAAAATAATAGAACACACAGAAATGAACACAAGGCACCAAGATTTAACGTGGTTCACCCAATCCCTGGGCTACGTCCACCAAATAGCAAGTCCGATCTTATTACAATCCAGTGATTACAACCTGATTACAATCCGTAATCCCTTACAGCTCAATATCGCCGCAAGAACCAATTTCGTATCACCACATATATAAAATACCCAACCCTAAGCCCTTTTATTACAAGTATTAAACTGCTTTAGGGTTATAACATGTCACCACAATCTAACACTCCCCACTATTTATGAAGTATGTACAGTACTTTCCTGATCAGTCACCACAATCTAACACTCCCTCTTTGGCATTGATGGCAACACAACATGTCATAGAAGAATGAAACTTGAAAATAAGTCAAGATTTCTCTTATATGGAAACACAACATGTCAACATAACAATTATCCCTCTAAGATAGAAAACTCTCCCTCTTATAGTAATCTCCCTCTATGAAAGAATTACATAGCAAACTCTTTATCTTTAACAAATTTTAGAGAGATATGAAAGTAAAACTCTCTCTCTTTGAAAACACATGCCAAAGACAACTCAACTCAAATGAATTTCAATGTACCTTTAGTACTGATTCATATGCAATATTTCCTAATTATGCTGCATCAACTGATAGATCTTCAACCTGGTATGAGTTGATGCTTTAGTGAACTTCAGATAGGGGAGTGACCCCTAACTTACCTCTTAGATACAAGAATGCATCCTTATGTAATGGTTTTGTGAATATGTCATCAATTTGTTCCTTTGTATGAACATATTCCAATCTGATCTCCTTATCTTGCACCAATTCTCTGACAAAATGATATTTTATTACAATGTGCTTAGTTTTGGAATGCATCACTAGATTCTTAGATATGTGTATTGCACTTGTATTATCATAGAACATAACAACTGGTTCTTTGATTTCCACCTTCATGCCTTCCAACAACTATTTTAACCAAACAATATTAGAACAGTTTCCTATTACAGCAACATACTCTGCCTCTACTGTAGATTGGGATATACAATTCTGCTTTTTGCTTGTCCAAGAAACCAACCTCTTTCCAAGAAAGAATGCACCTCCAATTGTACTTTTTCTATCATCAAGGTTTCCTACCCAATCAACATTAGTAAACACTTTCAAATCCAAATTACCTCCAAACTTATACCATAAACCATACTCTTTAGTTCCTTTCAAATATCTCATTATTCTTTTGATTGCCATAATGTGATTTTCTCTTGTTTTTGCTAAGAATCTTGCTACAATACCAACTGCAAGAGCAATATTTGGCCTAGTATGAACTGCATACTGCAACTTTCCAATCATAGATCTATATAGTGTTTGATCTACTTCTTTTGATTCATCTTCCTTGGTAAGTTTTAATCCATTACACATAGGAGTCCCAACTAGTTTCTTGCCTTTTGAATGAATTTCATTATTAGCCTCTTGCATTTCAACTTCAGGTTCTATCTGTTCTAGCTCAGTAGATGTTGGCTTGGGTCCTTTAGACTCAGTAGACACTTGCTCGGTAGTCACTGAATTTAACTCATTTTGCTCTTGCTCGATTTGAACTTCTTGTAAATCCATTATAGATGACTTGGGAGTAGAAGATTCCTGATTCTCTAATGTAACTAGTACTGTATCAGGTTCAGTGAAGAAAAACCTTTTATAATCTTCTGGTTCCCTTTTGCTTTCTTCTTCAGTTCTTTTTGCAAACTCATCAACTTTCACATGTGCACTTTCTATGACTTTGTGAGTAGACAAGTTCAAACATCTATATGCCTTACTTTTGCATGAGTATCCAAAGAATATACCTTCATCACCTTTCACATCAAATTTGCCTTTTCTAGATTCTTTCAAAATGTCTGAACTTTGGTCTAATTCATCTTCACTTTCTGACCGAGATTCCTTTTTCTTTTTACTATTCTCCTCAAGTGAAAGCTTGGCTTCAAATGTTGACTCAATGTTCTTGGAAGCTAGAACATAGTTGTCAAAGTTGTCTAGTTCAAATGCAGTTAATCTTCCAACTATGGCCTCTAGGTTTATCTTATGATTTGCTTCACATCTTCTTTCTTTAATTGTAGAAACTTTGATTGCATAAATGGGAAGTAGAGTTTTAAGAACTTTACTTATAACTATCTCTTCCTTGATATCTCCTCTAGATGCTTTGATTGCACTGACACATGTTTTGACTCTTTCAACATATTTTGTAATGTTTTCATCCTCTCTCATTCTCATTCGATCAAATTGTCCTCTTAGACTTTTTGCTTTGGCTCTTCTAACATTATCATCTCCTCCATAGATCTCTTTCAGCTTTTCCCACATTTCAAAAGCTGATTTGCAGTCCTTGATATCGTCAAATTCTTCATAACTCAGAGTAGATGCTATATCTATCATCATAATGTTGTGCATCTTCTTTTCAGCAATATCATTGATAGATAGTGTACCAGCTGGTTTTGCATATTTTTCATCGAGGTATTTTAGTCCTGTGTCTCCAACAGAAGCTAGATGAAGTCTCATCAACCCTTGCCATGCTGAGAAGTTGTTCCTCTTAAGTCTTGGAATTTCCCTTTTATAAGACATCCTGATCTTTGGCTTAGATCCTTGAAATATTATCCTGCAAGCACCAAAAGCTCTAATACCGATTGTTGGAAATGGAGATGGAGTAACTAAGAGGGGAGGGGTGAATCAGTTACCACAAAAATAAATTCGCAAATCCTTAGATGTCTTAAAATATAGTTGTTGCTGACACTCGGTAACCACACAAATAAATGTTGAAACTTGATAGATGTTCTGTTAACTTATTAGGAATTTAAAGTGATTAACATGCATGCATAAAAGAAATGACATGAACACAAGAGACACCAGATTTAATGTGGAAACCCAATATGGGAAAAACCACCGACTAACTAGTCACCAATTTTCACTCTTCTGAAGTGAGCCCTGTTAGGAGCCAACCCTATTAAAGGTTACAAAACACACTATTAGGTGTGACCCTATTAGAGGATTTAATCACCCTGTAAGGAGTGGCTTTGTTGGAGGTCTTAAGAACAATTCGACTAAATTATCACCTTGTTAGAAGATTTGCAAAATGGCTGTTAAAGAAACTCTGTTAGGAGATTTTGAATCACTATTACAATGATTAGAAAGAAACAATGAAGTGATCTGAAATATATGCAACTTATCTTTACTAAATACATATCTCTGTTCTGCTTCACTAGATCCTCACTAATCGAATACAACTTTGCATCTCCATAAGGATATCTAATCCTTCCACAACATTCACTCATATATTCAATATTCGCTCATTCCATTTACATCCATACATTCACACTCTTATGCATCCATACTCTTACATCTTCATGAATTCACACCTTGACCTTTCATATATACCTTACAGATTGTCAAGTCGGCTCAATTACAAGTTACAACAACTAGAAAACATTAAATCAGTCGGCTGCAAACATTGCACAAAACAATTAAACTTAATTGTTTAGAACAATAAAATTATTTGCTGCCCAATCTAGCTCGGTGACCACTAATCCAGAATGGTTTCCCCAGTGTTAACCAAGCGAAGCTCGGTAAACACTGCAAACCTTACAACTTCCTTTGGAGATCAAGTTAACTTGGTAAACACTGACCTTCCTCCATTTATTGAGTGAAGTCGGTAAAAGCTAACTTTCTCTTCAATGACCGAGTGAACTTGGTAGACATTGACTTTCCCAATGTTAACCTTTGGAGCTCGGTTAACATTAACTTTCTGCTACAAAATTTTTTGATGCTTGAGTGAGCTCGGTAAGAGTTAACTTACTGTGTAATGTTAAGGAACGCTTGGTAGTCACTATAAATTGCTTTGCTAACCATTTGAGCTGAGTAGACTCTGTCTGATGGCTGATATGACATTTGTGTAACATCAAAGATAATACATAATTAACAATTGTATCCAAAAGATTCTCTGCAACATACAAGCCATGATCAACAACAACTGGATCATCCATGATGAAGTGCTCTACAATCTCCTTGTCAGACTCAACCAACTGATCATGAAATGTAATCTTTATCCCAACATCAACAATGTTAAGAATATCCTCAGCAACAACCTCAAGTTTCTCTATAGGTTCTATATTAGGTTCCACAATCTAATCAACAAGACCAACTTCTTCCACCTTGGCCTTCTTAGCTTGATCAACCAATCTAACATCCAACCAAGAAAACATCTTAGAAAAATTCCTCTCCTCTATATCATGGATTTTCGAAATCATCTTAGGGTCCAATCCTCTTGGAGCCATCTTCCAAGATCTTTGTAAACCCTCTACAACCAATCCTTCCCATGCTCCTTGTGACAACCTCGAATTGTTTGCAAGTCAGATCACAACCTACCACCTCTCACGAACAATCAGGAACCACATCACAAGTCCAAGACCACGGATTTTTCATCCACAAGCTCTCTAAAATCATGCCTCAACAAGTTTAGTCTTCCATCTCCACATCCATTGATTCATTTTCATGTCCTTCCAAGGTCTTGGTGCAAACTACCTCAACTTCAGTGATTTGTCTACATGCTCAGGAACTGTCGCTCTGATAAACTTCACCCAACCAAGGTCTTGCTACAAACTTCCTCACACTTCAGCAATCTACTTGTACACTCAGGAACTCCTGCTCTAATACCAATTGATGAAAGGCCACACCTCCCTTACCAACTCATAACCAAGAATGCAACAATATGGAGGTAAGAGACATAAAATGCGTCCCAAGAAATTTTATTATACTTGAAAATTCTTACAACACCCACAAGATGATATCATAGATATGAATTCTTCAAAAAGAAGTTAACAAATTCTTCAACATAAGAGAAATCCCAAATAAGAGTCTTCACACAAAGAGCTTCACCAAGAAGAACTTCCCAACTAAGAGCCTTCACCTCCAAAGCTTCCACACCTTCCAGCTTTCAACCTTGAAGCTTGACCTTCCAAAGCTTCTCCTTCTCGAGCTTGATTATAAATGCTCATATGCATTGTTTAAATAGGCACTTACCAATTTATCCACAACCTTCTAGAATTCTTCCTACACAATATCCATAACCTTCTGCAATATCCACAACTTTCTAGAATACAACTAAGCACCACCATGTGGCCCAATTAGAAAATTGCATTTCCTCTATGGATCACAACAAATATTAAATGCATGATGTAAGGAACTTTCCAAAAACTTCTAAGATGCCACCTACACACTTTGATTAATGGAATGACAACTATTTTTCCTATTTTCTATTTATGCCACCTTGCATCTTCAAAATAGAAATTCCTCTTTTCTTTTTTATTTTTTTTCTTTTTTTCATTTTCTATTTTTTATTATTTTTCTATCTATTTTCCTCACTCTCTCTCCTCCACAATTTTTTTTTTTTTTTTTTGTTTAAAAAAAAAAAATTCCCATCTGAGATGCTATTACATCAAAAACTCTAAAGAATTCCTTGAAGAGAAGGAAGGAAATTGCAATTGTGGACAATAGCACACAATACAAAGAGATAGACACTACCAAGCTATTTGCAAATGGAGACTCAAATGAATTTGATGTAGCAGTTGTAGATCTAATGGAAAAGAATAGAATCCAAGCTGAAGAAATCAAAAATCTCAAGTTAGAGCAAGAATCACAAGCTATACTAGTATGTGGAGTAGTTAAACAAAGGAAGAAAGCAATGAAAGAAAAAGAAATGATTGAAGAAGAAAATTTGGTTTTGACTAATAGACTCGAAGAGAAGTCAATAGAACTAACTAAGATTTCCAACACACAATTGGATAATCTAAGTCAAATGATGAATGCCAACTATGAATTGAATGTCAAAGACATTGAGATAACTATATTGAAGGTGCAGAATGAACAATTGCAAAGTGACCTAAAGAGGGAAAAGGAATTTTTTTAAAGTTTCATCAAACCAAATGAATCCATCAAATACTTTGAGTAATTACTGAGATCCCCTAGATCTAACAATGATAAATTTGGACTCGGATACACAAGTACTGAAGAAGGAGAATCGTCCAAAAGTGTTGAAGAAAGAAACAACAAAGGTAAATAACTCCATACCTACTTGTCATAATTGTGGTAAGAAAGGACATACTAATGTGTACGAGAGCAAGACTGTAAATCAAAATTTCAAGCCTAAGAACATGGTTCACTGCCATAAGTGCAATACACTAGGTCATCAGGCACATGAATGTAGAACCAAGACCATGCACACACAAAGATTTGAAGGATATTGATACAACTATCAGAAGTATGGACATAGAGCTTTTGAATGTAGATCCAAACCCATGTGGCTATCAAATAGGTAAAAATAGGTAAGGAACAATGGCAACTCTTATAAATGAGATTATAGTGGGAGATATATCTATCATTATTGTCAAGAATATGGACATGTTCATGAGAATTACATTAGGAAACACTTCAATAGTAACAACAAAAGGTGGTTGAGTTAAACCACATGTTTTATCTATTTGAAGACTGGTCACATCAGTAGGCATTATCTAACAAGGTCACAAGCACCAAGCTATGAATTTGATAAAGGCAAAGGAAAGGAAAATTTTGAACACATTAGAGATAAGATGAATAAGACACAGAAAAAGAAAGATGATTGCAACACATCAAATGGAGAAGGGATTACTTCACCCAATGAGTTAGGTTATCACACCTCATCAAACTAGGCAATCAAGAGGTATGTAGGACTAATATTCAAGTGTTATATCATACACCAGCTCCAAATGAGATAGTACTAAAAATATTACATTAGCATGAATAAAGATGCAAGATGTTGTTAGGAATCCAAGATAAATCTTTGAGTTTTTCATGATGTTGTTGAGCATTAAATATTTCTTATGTATGCTAAGTAGAATCCTAGAAGATGTTGAGCTACCAGTCTGGCTATTTGATGCTAAGCTCATAGTAGCTATGGAGTGATGAAAATGTCAATAGATGGTGAGTGAGCTTGAAATTTGTTGATGCCAAGCTTATAGTTGTGTAAGCACTCAACATTTATTACATGGTTTTCAAAAGGTATTTGATTGATTTTAGCTCAATTTTCATCATTTTCAATTCAAGAAAGAGCAAGCAGAGTAGAAGGTGATTTGAAATCTGTTCCAAGCATTTGCAAAAGATTTTAGTAGTGATTCAACACCAATTCATCAGATTTTATAAGGTACTTATCAATAGCCAAGCTACGTAGTTTAAATTTCATAAACCCTAGTTTCTCATTATGGCATCTAATTCAAAGAATGTTGAAGGGAAGGAAGTTTTGAATGTTCTGTTAGTGAGTAATGAAGCTAAACAACCCATTTTCAAAGCCATTCCTGATATTACATATTAGGAAAACCCTTTTGGTGCATTATTCAAACTCTGAATTGTTCAATCCTAAAAAACTCCTACATGGATCTCTAACTCCATTAAATAAAAATTGACTCAGAAGAGAGAAAATAGGAAATTTCCAAATTAGGAAGATTTTAATAATTGGAAGATATGACATTTTTGGTAACTTCCAAAATACCTCCAAAAGAAAATTTGAAGTTTCCTATATCTACCCTTTAAACCATAAAAGCTAATTGCCAACTAATCTCCAAATTTTAGAAAGAAATTTCAAAGTTATTACAAAGTAGAAAAAATAAAAAATATATATATTTTTTAAACTGAAATTCAGAGGTCAAGATAGAATTTTTGGCTCTCAAAAAATAAATCAAAATCATCCTGATAGAGCTAACTAAGTTTGGAATCTACCTCTACTATAGATTTTGAAAAAAACCTAGAAAAATCTAAGAAAACCTAGATCCGAGTCAAAAGTTATGACTCTCTGAAATCTGGGCATCATTCTCCCTTTCTTGAAAGAAACATTGCTCCTACATGTGACTGTTGGTGAAGTGGTACAACTTGGAAGGATCTAACTACAACATTGCCCACTCATATAGCCATGTGTTTTCAGTGTCTAGTAAGTCATCCCAATATACTAAATAGCAGTTATATTGACTATGCCTTGTGGAAGTAGATTGTTTGTCAAGAATTTGGGCAATGGTGCCCTATTTTTATTTGGAAGGTGATGTTGCCACTCAACTTCCTATTAATCAGCTACCTCTAGAACATTTTCATGAAATTTAAGAAAATTAGCAACATTAAATATAGAAGAGATGTCTAGATTGTTAGGTAAGCTAACTTCGTAAGCATTATCAATAGTTTTCTTAAGGATTTTGCAAGGCCCAATATTTTTGTATTTTAGTTTGTGATATGTACCAGTAGGAAACTGGTCATAGGATAAGTAAACCATGACCAAGTGCCCTTTACTAAATGTTTGGTGTCTTTTAGTAGCATCTACAAGAGTCTTGTAGCTATCATTGCCAAGTTGTAACTTGTGTCAGACATCTTGTTGGAGTTGTTGAAGGTGTTTAGCAAAGGCCGCCTCCATGATCACTAATCTTCTTCATCAATCAAATGATATGGTACCTTCCCATGATATCATAATGTCTAGCTAATTAAGACTTTGACATCAATAACAACATAACAATTGATATGAGTCTCTTACATACATTAATAGCATCATCACCTAACAATCAACTATGACATCACTTTGGGATAACAAGAAGGACCCACTGTCCAAACAACTTCAAGGAAAAAAAATTGAACTCACTATCCAACTTATGTTAGTATTATCCTTCTTAGAATAATACAAGTATATAACTATCCAACATCAAATTCCACCCAAATATAGTGACTTTTTAAGATCACTTTGCCTCATCTATGTACGAAACAGTTTTTTATCAAAAGATATTCATTATCAAGTTCATTGGATCTCAGATACAAGTTTGTGTACTCACATTATACAATATCCACAATGGATGAATCTTACAACCAAGGAATCATCCTTAATTTATGTCAATTCCTAAATCTAATTATTGAGTTTACCTCAAGGCTTTCCAAATTTATAGATATAACATTTACATGTTACATTACATTTCTATATTTCTCACAATCATAAACAAATTATCAGTTCACAGTCCTTTTAGATCTTCACTTGATGCTCATCAAAATATGTTTGTTTGACCACACCATCTTCAATAGGTCTTCTACTTTTGTCTATGTCTACAATCACTTTTAGGAGATACTTTCAAAACATTAGTAATTGTTATCCAGTAACTTTATTCGAACATTGCCTTCACAAAATACATTGTATCTATGTCCAGTCTTCATATTTCTATATGCAGTCTTAATTGTAGCATCTATGCACTCTATAGAACATTATCCCAAGTCTATACAAGCTCATCTACATTCCTTGAACCTTGTGAATTCAAACTCTATCTATTGCTCTTTCAGTTTTCATACAATAACTAGTATTTTGACATCAATAAATGCAACACACAACCTTTGAATCATACCTCCAGAAATGCTACAATAATCCCCTAGAGAAATACCATCAACATTCATGCTAACAAGATCTTTATACAAGTATCTTCAATTCTTAGGGTCTTACATAGCTAAATAGTGAAGCATGGGAGCTAGATTGGTGTACAGAGCATGGAGTTATGGAAATTCTAGAAGAACATGTACTAATCTAGGTGCAAAGAGGTTTGTCAATAGTTTATTTTCCAAGGACAATGAATGTTGAGGCAAAAGCAGTTGCAAGGAGCAAGAGAAGAGGAGGAAGCACTTAGAAACACCCAAAAGAAGGCTAGGTTATTTTGTTTCACTTTCAAAATGGATTGCCTAGTTATTCTTTTGTCAATTATTGTATTTACTTTTTTTGAAGTGAAGGAAAGAGAGAAATAGAAAAAAAATTAGTTTGCACTTTCTTTTTTATGAGTGAAATATCTATAATTGAGGTTTTAATTGGAAACATTATATTTATATTTTTTTAATGCACAATTATTAATATAAGTTTGACCTTTAGTCTTCTATTGAGATAAAGAAAAAAGAAAAAAGAAAAGAACTAAAAAGTAGCATTACATGTATATTTAAAAATAAGATCCTTTAACTTCTCCAACTCTTTAACACTTTAATATAGAATGTTTAAAATTGACCCTCTAACTCTATTTAACTAACATTAGAGCTACCAATGATAATAACATATGAATCAAGAGGTCAAACTTATATATATATATATATATATATATATATATATATATATATATATATATATATGATATGATATTATAGGAATACATTTAAGATAAGAACTAAGTATTTCTGACTATCAAAGTTGATGGCACAGTTATGGAACTCTTCTGTTTCTCAATGTTGATGGCATAGTTCAGGAATTATCTATCGATGATGACATATTCCTCTGTTTACCAAAGTTGATGGGAGCATCTTTTTAGAAGTGAAGCCAAATAATGTGAATGAAAAGCAATAGTAGCATTTTTTTTTTAGATAAAATTTTAGAATGGTATTCCCAAGAATCAATTTATGTCAAAGGATGAGCAAAACATTTAGAACAAGGACACAAAGCATCAAAGTTCCTACCTAAGTATAGTTTTTGCATATGACATGTAGCAGTTTAGATAGTGTTTTATACATTGTATATGCAATAGGATAAAGTAAACTATGCAATTTTTATTGTATTTCAATAATAATTTACATTAGCAAAGCATCTACTCAATTATGCTATGCAACTTGATAGAGAAAAACTATGTCTTATAGCATATCAATGCATACACATTATTTCATTATACATATATGACATAGAGAGTGTACTTGGATATGAGACTCATGCATATACATTGTTTGATTCCACACCTTTCTTTGTATTGACTAGTGTCTTTTGTAACTACCATTAATTATAGCTTGATATGTCATTATAGCTATCCATGATACTTGCAAATTCCATTTTGTGCATGTTAGTATATTGTGATTATGTCTCATAATAAGTTGCTTTTAATATTTAAAATAAATGCTAATTTGTGACTAGTCATGTTTACCTTTTGTTCTGAGACATTGTTCAATCTCCATTTGTCACAACATGATTGATGGCATTTTTATGGTTTAATGTGAATTGACCTTTGACGATGAAATCTCGAAGGATAAAGATGAACTTTGATTTTTCTTGTCTGTGGTCTTCAACTTTTGTGTCTTTTAGGCTTGGTAGTAGTTGTTCAACAATGCACTTGTCTATTGAAGACTGGATAATTTGTTTATTTTCAGTTGTGATGATAGTCTTTAGGTATAATGAATATACATATGGAACCTCTTGATTGCATCTATTGCAATGAGTTGTTTTGTCTTCTAGCACTCCATAATCCTCAAATTTTAAGTTACATTGGGAACAAAATGCATGAAATGGATTTGTGAATGCATTGGCTACTTTGAGAACTCCATCAACCTAAAAGATATGTTCTGATATTAATGTAGCTTGTGTAAGAATTAATTAATAGTTGAAGTGTTGAATTATCAGAGTTTTCTTACCTGTAGTGTTGTTTGCAGCAATGCATTCAAGGCATCTAATCTTCTCATCTTTTAGTGTACAAATGTATGTAGCAACCCCTGTATGAAATGTTCTATCCATGTCATTTCATCGCACAATGTTTCTAAACAACATTGCAAGAGTCTCACCTTTTTGTAATTGGATTGCTATTTGCATGGGTTCTTCTTGGAATGCAGAGTTGATTTGTAGCTAGTAATTGACAAAACAATTTAATTTTCTACTTTTAGAACTCTGTACTTAATAAAAACATGACTACTATACATGTTGCATAAAAAGAAGAAGTATTTAGTGTGTTTTTTACATGTACTTTGTCATCATCATTATTTTCGTCTTTTATGTCAACAACATATTGGGAGCCAGTATATC
This sequence comes from Cupressus sempervirens, assembly GCA_028749045.1. Taxonomy (NCBI): domain Eukaryota; kingdom Viridiplantae; phylum Streptophyta; class Pinopsida; order Cupressales; family Cupressaceae; genus Cupressus; species Cupressus sempervirens. The sequence goes on along the minus strand of CM053793.1, from coordinate 37,501,049 downwards.
GTCCTACAACTACTAATGCACCTATTGTACCAATTGCATAGGTACTTGTGCTTGTGAGTAACTATTTGATTGTGGAGCTTGGTATGAATTTGTATTCTTGGCAAAGTCGCGATATAGTTTCAATTGTGCTTGAATCTTGGAGCTTCAAGATGCAATCTGAATCTCCATGGTCAAAGGTTGTTTTGTGTCCTACTTGAAATCTTGACTCTATAATGGATGTTCCTGGAACTATCTTGTGTTTTTACTCTTGTACTAAGTTCCCTGTCACATTTAAAGTTATTGTCATTTCTCCTTTAGAGTCTATCAAGTCTGCACCTAGCACCTCTTGTGTTTTGTTTTCTCTATCCAGTGTTGCTATATATATGACAAGTATGTCTCTTTCAAAAGTGTGTCCTACTTTTCTTGCATTCAAGTCCTCAATTGATATTGCATTGGGGTTTCCTAGTTTTGACATGCACAAAGTATTATGGTGTTAGTCTAGTATTGTAGTGGTTTGATATTTAACATTTCTTCAAATACTAGAAATTCATGTATTGATTTGTCATTTTTCATGTGGGAATTCATGTTATAGGAGGTGAGAAAAGCTCAGTACCATTTTGTTGTTTTCTCTTGACATGTGTTCCCTTTTCTGTTCTTTTGCTTCTTTCCATTATTGTGCTGCACAAAAATGTAGAACATTGAAATATATACTATTATATTAGAGTTATTGTCTTTGATACATAAAACTCTTAGGTGTAAGATGTATTTGCATTCCTGTATGTGTTCTTCTATTTAATTTTGTGTTTGGTTGTCTATGTATTGGCAATCTAGAGTGGAGTATGGAACCTTATGAATGTAGCAAGGTGATCAGTCCAGTATGCTTTTGCTTTGTAACAACAACATATATTACTTGAGTTTGTCCAAATGTGATCAATTGATGGATTATATACATTTTGTTTTTTTTCTGTGATGTAATTCATGTTGTCGTATTGCATGTATTTTTGAAGATTTTCTTTCCTAGCATTTCTTATTGACATATCAATATTGAAATCACCTACAATGTATAGATTAGTCATTGGTTTGACATATGCTGTGACTTGTTGAATAATAGTGGCATATTCTACAATAGGTGTGTTAGGTCTTGCATAAACATTACATATATTTAGTTCATTGCTTTTGATCAAAGTTGTTATTATAATAGATTCTATATTTGTTGTGTTATATTGATTTATCTTTTAAATGACTAGGGTTTTGTTGGCTAGTGTCATTATACCATGTATGTGGTAGGCATTGAAGTTGTTGAAATGTTGGAATTCATCATTTATTTTGGGGATTTGCATCTGTACTTCTTGAGTGTAGATGATGTCAGATAACATTAAATCATAGTCATTAGTTATATCATTTATGTGAGGCTTTAAACTACGTGTGTTTAGTGTGCATAATAACATGGACGGTGTGTTATGATAACATGTATCATCATTCTCGAATTGCCATTTTGCACTTGATTCTAGGCGAGACATTTCAAGATATATTCTCCCTTTGATTGTAAAATTTTTCGGTGTTAGATGTTTTAAAAGGAATAATGAGTCAATTGTTTTAGTTCATGATAGTGTTGTGTATGTTAATCCATGTTGTCTAACACCTATGGGGTCAAAAGCCATTGCCTCCATTGTAAGCCCTTGTGACCTATGTATTGTTCTTGCACATGCTATCTGTATAGGGAATTGTTTTCATACAATAATTTTATTTTTCACCGATGCCTTTTAGATAGGTTGAATAATGCATAGTATCGGTACCCAGTCATTTTCATTTTTTTCTGTATAGCATTGTACAAGTTTCTTGCATTGTTGCTATTCAATTGTATTGTCGTTAAATCTTATCCAAACCATATCAAAATCATTATATTTTGTGTACGCTTTGAATATTCCATCTGATCCATTTACTAGACCATCTTTTGTGTTGTAGTTTCTTGCATATAGTTCTACCAAAATATTTGGTTTGAGATGAATTTGATGTGGGAGTGAAATTTTTCGTGTGTGTAGGCATAATGCATTGTTATTTCCATCATGTTCATCAATTGCATTGAGGACAGTCATTTCACTAGGAACTATTGCAAGCATTTTTGTATTATGAGCATTGACATCAATTCTTCTATAGAAAGGAATGGCAGTGTTGGGTCCAATGGTGGTTTTCTCATGCATTATTCATTGATATAGTGCAAATCTTCATTTGTTTGCATGCCTATTCGTATTTTGTTGAGAATAGTAATGAATTTTTCATCATTTTTCCTTACTGTACATGTTAATGAATAACATTTAATGTTGTCTATCCAAAAATTGTAAGGCATCAATTCTGACATAGTTTCTTTATTTTCAAATACGACTGCATCAAGTAGTGGTTGTGCTTGGTACAAGTCTCCACAAAAAATTATATCGATGTTTCCAAAGTGTACCGTAGGCATTTTCATTATCTCATGCAATCATTTGTCAATGTAACATAGGAATTTTGCACCAACTAATGATATCTCATCAATGAGAAGTACACGCAACAGATCATAGTGCTTTGACATTGCATCTAGTATGTCGCTATCGAGTGGCAAGAAGTTAGATGTGATAAAAGCTATGTGGAATGCTGAATGTAATGTGAATCCACCTACATTGTGTGCCACTTTTCCTGTGTAAGCCATTATTAGGCCCTTTGGTTTGGTGGGATCACTGTCAATGTACTTATTGTAGATCCGAAGGAGAGCTTGGTATATAACTTTTGCAGTGAAAGTCTTTCCAGTTTCGGCTCTGCCTGTCAAGAATAGATGCAATGGGTTCTTGTTGTTTTTTATTTATTTTTTAACAATATCTTTGACAATTTCTTGTTGTTCTCTATTTAGCGTTTGCCTCAATTTGTGGTACTCATCATTGTCCATAATTTGTGGATGGTGGCTTATTTCAAATGTGTTATAACGTATGTTACTTTGTATCTTTTGTACCTTGTGTTGGATGTCTTTTTGTACGTCATATTGCTCACTTTTCTCGTGGTTTTTGACAATGAGGGTTTGGCTATCCATTTTGTCATTTTCAGTATCTAGATCCTTGACTACTTTTTCCATGTCACCCCATGCAGGAGCTATGTTATGGTTAAACTTTGCTTGATTCATTATGATTATTTGCTGATAGTATAAATGTGCTTGTTCCCATGATGTAAAACTTTGTTTCAACACACTCTCATTGATTATAAATGGAACATAGAGTATTAATTATTCTCTACAATAATTTTCTAGGTCCATGTGTTTGCTGAAGTTGATAAATTGTATTATACTTAGTTTTTCTTTTTGTGTGTATTTTGTGCCCTTTTTGCTATACTTGGAGACAAATTCTGCAAGGCATATGCTATGAAGGATTGGAGATTGACTTAAATAGTAATCTGCTAAGGATTTTGAGAGGACATTTTCTAACCCATTAGGTTCTTTAAGTAATTCTTTATTGATTTTCAATATAAATGTCTGATTGTGATCATATCTTGTGTCTATGAATATGCACTTTTTTGAGCTATGATTTAGTGGCAGTGATAGAACTATGTGTACTACTTGTTGTGATGACATTTGTTGTAAATTTAGTAGTGCATTTCCTAGCTTTTTTATCATTCGCATTGCATCAATACTATCTTGTCTGTGGTCATTACGTATTCTTTTAAATGTATTTGTCATTGTTTTGTCCACTTTTGTCATGTATGACCTATAATACATTGTTGAAGCATATGCATTTAGTACAAATTGTGCATCAATGTTGGCTCTCCATAGTTTTGAAATTCTCTTCGTAAAGCTATTGTTCCAAATTGCTGATGGCTTTTTTCACAAAAAGAGCGTTGATCATTGTAGAGTTGATCTTAGAGCCAAGATATATTCTTCTTCATTGGTTCCAATTTCATCTAAGAACATTTGAAATGTGTATAATAGGTCATAGTTTTCCTTTTCTAATATTGCAATGATACTTGTTGCTTTTGAACCTATTACTTCATTCTTCTTTGAAAATGGTTTAAGTATTACTATCCTTTCGAGGCGTGAAAAAGGAAAATTATATCTGCATGAAATCTTTCTTAGTCTTCTACATCACTTTGTGTGGTGGTGCTTGTGAATTGTATGAAGACTAGGCTCTATATGTTCAGTTACACAAGTAATGTACTTGTCAATAAAGTCTATGATGGATGTATTGCTATCTGTTCCATATATTGGTGCATTTTTTACCTAGAGTAGGAAATGATCATGTTCATTTCTTCAATTTTGGAATTTAGTTACAGAGAAGTAATCCACAACATATCCAAAGAACGATTCATCAATTAAAATTAATTTCTTCATTGCATCTATTATGTGCCTATAGTATCGTGCACAAGTCACTAGGTCTTTCTTTATCAAATTGAATTTGTCACCTTTTGTTTCATACTCTTTTTGTTGTTCAATTTTTTGACTGATGCACATTGTGCAATTGTTTGAGTGCAATTAATAGTGGATCCCAATTTTGTTTTGCACTAGTAAAAGTAACAAAAAAAGTTGGAGGCCCTAGTTGGCGTATCATTGCAAAAACATTCTTCTTAAGTTGGTGTACGTAGTCTGGTGATATTCTTATTTTTTTGAAGTCAACGTATCCAATGTCTGATTTGAGAATTCTTTCCAAGTTGGGTTTTTGCTTAACATCTTTTGCTTGTAATTTGCGTTCTTTCAATTGTCCCTTTCATATTCTTATCCACATTGTAGAGAGTACCTATTGCACCAATATCTTGATAGTCTTGAAGAATATATTTGTCGTGTGGTATGCAAAGTACCTTTTTGGTTGTAGGAATTCCCATCATGCAATCTTTTGGTAAGAAATTCTTTGAATGATGTCTTCATCACGTGGTTTACCAAAGAATAATGTGGAAAAATTCATTTCCTTAGTATATTTGTCTTTGAATATTCCAATTGGGTGGTTCTCTTGTGCAGATGCGACATCAATTATCTTGTCTTGCATTTTATGTGTCGATCTAGATTTGGTGAATCTATGTACCAAGGTTTCTGAAGGCTTATTATGTTCTTCATCATCGTCTGATTGTGTTGCATTTTCATTGAATGGAGAGAATGTTTCATCTTCAAAACTTGCATATGTCCTTTCATTCTCAACATTAATCTCAAGAGCTTCTTTCCAATCTTCTTTTATTTTAACATTTTCCATTATGTACAGTGGTGTACTTGTGATTTCTGAGAAAGCTTGCATCACTACATTCGACCGCACCATTCCTATTTGAAATGCATTTTTGTATTCTAGTTGCCTTTTTAGAGAAACAACAATAGTTGTTGTGCTGTTGGTTGTTTATGGTAGTGAATTTTGTATGATATTCATGTTCATAGGAACATTGATAATAGAACCTGTCAATCCCACTTGTGATCTTTTGTATCCTAATTCCCATACTTGAGAAAATGCAATTCTCATTGACACTAGTTTTTTTTCTAGTTGTGACAATATTTTCACATCTTCTATCAGTTCATTAATTCTAATATTTTTTGGTGTTCTATATGTTGGGACCTTGAAGTGTTTCAATGGAAACAAGGATGTTCGATAGATGAAATTATTTGGTGCTTCATATTTTATTTGCGTTAGAGTATAATAGTTGTTCTTTTCCTTTTGTTTCAATGGTCTGATGTCTTTCATGAAACACAATAGTTGACAAATTGAGAATGTGTGTTTTGGTGTATCTTGGATTTTTGTTTCAAATATCTCTATTGGTGACAATCCAATTTTTGTTTTGTTAGCAGATGACACTGTCTGGCCTCTTTTTTTTGTTCTTTGGATTCTAGATGTGCATGTTGACTTATTTTGAGTGTTCTTGCTCCAATTTGCACTATTTGTTGTAGTATTTTGTGTATCTCTAATAAATTTCTTAAGATGACATAGTCAAAGTACATTTGTTGTATTTTTTCTAGTATTACTTGGAGAATCTCTGATAAATCTCTTGAGGCGACATAGTCGAAGTACATGCTTTCTATTAGGGCTCTCTAGTTTGATATTTTTAATGTGCACCTTGTCATGTCCTATATTATTTTTGTTTGCAACTTCTACAATGTGTTGTGCGTTATGCTCTTCTATAAATCTCTTTAGTTTATTGTATCACATTTGTGCTCGATGAATGACTATTTCTGATAGTAATCTTAGTAGTGGTTCAAAGTGACCAGCATTAAAATTTGTATCATGAAAGAGGATTGAGTATGCTTCTTCTTCTGTTGATTCATTGAAGTGCAAGTACTTTCTTGTTGTGGTCATTGATCAAATGCATATTTGTATTTTTAACCACTTTGATAACCAATGAATGTAGAATATATCTCCCCATAGTCTGACTTCTCCATTGTGTATGTTTTTCTTTGCAAAAAGTCACATTCTATGCAAATATGTTTCTGGATCATGTACTCGGTGCAATTCATATAGAGTTTGTGGATGAAGTTCTGTACTATATGAATGCAATGCTTTTGATTCACCTTCTTGTTTGTATTGTAAGAAGTAATCAATGGTTTCATTTCTTAGCTCAAGTGATGTATATCTATAATTTAGTAGGAATTTCAAGGCATCAAATAAGCAGTCTTCTATGTTGTACTTGAATGTTGGTACTCTGCATAGTCCTTCATTCTCTAGTGCAATGTCAATATTTCAAGTTCTATCTTGACCTGTTGGCTTGTAATGCTCTAGGTCTATAATTTCTATTTGATTTTGTATAATTTTATGTTTCAGGAAGGACTAGTACCACCTTGGTTTTCTTGTCACTTGTATACTTACACTATGTTTCTTTTCTACATGCGGATATTGCTTTCTAGCATGACAAGATGCATCTTTTCAATATACTATTTTTAGTCATCTTGGATTATTTACTTTGATTTTTCTATTCTTTAAAATTACACTTTCCATAAGAAACTATACTATACATTGCAATATGTAGTCCCATTTATTCAAAAGTATCTAGTATGGAACAATTCAACTTTCATAGAATGATTTAGATTTGCACTATGGTTGTCATGACAAGAAAATTGCACTTCCACATTGATATTTTTATAGAGGAATAATTTCATACACTATCTCACAATGATAAATGTAACTTGAAGACATGTAGGCCACACAAAAACTTGTACTTCTTATCTCTTCTACTATTGAATAGTAAAAAAAGATATATTATGATACTAGAACAAAAAACACATAACATGTTGCATTATTATAATTCCTTGATGAAATATTCAAAAAACAACATGCTAATATTTTTATAGAGGAATAATTGCATACACTACTTCACAATGATAAATGTAACCTAAAGACTAGGTAGTACAAAATCTTATACTTCTTATCTCTTCTACTATAGCATATTAGAAAAAGATATATTATGATACTAGACTAAAACACACATAACATATTGCATCATTAGAATTCCTTGATGAAATATTCAGAAAACATAATGCTAATAGAAAACACAAGTAGCAAATACAAACATTGATACTCCTCTTGTTTTCTGGTCATGTCTCCATGCTATCTTTATGTTTTTTTTCATGTTTCCTCTTCACATTGTCACCTCAATACTAAACAATCATTGATGAAGTAAAGAAAAATGCTAATACAAAACACAAGTAGCGAATACACAAATTGCTACTATGATTTTCTTCAGTCATGCCTCCATATTATCTTTTTGCTTTTTCCACCTTCTCTCCACATCTCCACATCAAATATGATATGTTGACTATGTCATCAAGCAATAGAAATAATGTTGAGCTTGCTCTATTTCTGTACCATTTGAATCATAAATTCAATGGTGAAGCTCAATGACATTATTCTCTGATGTCACATGGAAACTGGAGAAGTCAAATGTGTCATGGTTAACACCACACATGTCTATATTGTTAGGATTGGTATCAAGATTTTTTAGAAATGAAGGAACATTTTCATTGGGAACATTACTATCATATTTTTCTATAATTGGATCCATGTTGAGAATTGCAGAATTCCATTTTTCATGAGATAGGTGCATGGGGGAAACAACTTGTTCCAGTTGTTACAATGGGCATGAGTTTATCAAATTTGAGGGATGTATATTCTAATAACTTGTTTCAAAATTGGGTAGTCAAATTGTAGTAGGATAGATTGATTCAAATAATGGATAGTGAATTTTTGTGTCACTTTCTGAAGAATACATGCTATCTATGCTAGTAGCATATATGGAATTGATATGTTCTTTCGATGGAAGATCTTGTACTAGATTTCTATGAAAACTTTCAAGGATGTTAGGTTTCATGTGCATCATGGTTAGATAGTGTTGGTTCTCAATGATAGGTATTGTTTGACCAAAATGATCATTTGTATAGACCATTGACATTGGACCATTTTTTCCTATTTCTATTGGAAATCATTCAACTTGAAGGGTCAATCGAAGTTGATCTTTCTCTAAGTGAGAGATACTTTTTGTTTCATGTATCTCTGTATCTAGATGCACAATATTTGTAATGGCTTTGTATCTTTTGAAGGATATTGTAGCCTAATCATATGTGATAGCAGCTTCCTCTTTGGTATCAAATGTTCCTAGCCATTTTTCTTTTGTTGTATAGGATTCCACACTTGTGCAACATAACGACCACTTGAATGTTTCCATACACCTCGATATGACTTTTCTTTTGGATAGATTTTAGATCCATTGCAAAATGACATATGTCCCTTTTTTTCTTCAACTTTTTAAGAACATTCTTGCAATTCAGACAATTTCATGTATTTAGTTTTCTTCCTGTTTGATCTCATTACTTTTGAGATCTGAGTGCTCTGCACATTGGAAGATTGATTATGAGGTGCATAGTTGACATGGCAAAAGTTGGTGTATGCATTACTACCTCTCATTGACATGTTGGCCATATCATAGGCAAAGGCTGCTTGTTTTGCTATGTCAAATTTTCATAGCCATTTTTTTCTTCGTAGCTTGGGCAATGTTATCTCTGCTGAAAATCGACCAGATGCTTTCTTGCGAACACCCCTATATGTCTTCTCCATTTCCTCTTTTGTGTTTCTATAGCACAATTAAACTTTTGTTAAGGGTAAAAGCATAGATCTGTGTCATCGTTTGTGATACAAAAATCTGTTTTGGTCAAATCTCATTTCTCTATCAAAACTCAATTTTAAAAAAAAAACTAAAAATACCCTTTTATAGATTTCAGATTCAATATCATCATTATATAAATTTTTGAGTGTTTTGATTAGTTATAATATGCTATAATCTAAAAATATTATAAGTTGATATTTCAACATTTCAGAAGATGCTCTCTCAAAAAATTGTATGAATTTTATGCCTATAATTTTTATTATTATTTTTGACTAAGAATTTATTCATTTTATTTTATTTTGAAGTCCCTTTTTTAACTGTAAAAAATATAGGATGTAGTTCCCGTCAAACAAGTATGTGCAAATCATTTTTTTTTGTTATGATTTGAAAATATTTTATAGATGACATGCATAGCTAGTGCACAAAAAAAGAAATAATTATTTTTGATGTATATTTTCTTTGTTATAAGTACTCAAGTTTGACCTTGTCAGAATCCAACAGTTTTTTCCTCCCGTCAAAACTTCCCTATCAAATCTATACCTTCTTGAAAAAAAATTACATATTCATGAAGAGGATTCTCTCCTCTAGTGATATATATATATATATATATATATATATATATATATATATATATATATATATATATATATATATATATATATATATATATATATATATATATATATATATATATATATATATATCACTAGAGGAGAGAATCCTCTTCATGAATATGTAATTTTTTTTCAAGAAGGTATAGATTTGATAGGGAAGTTTTGACGGGAGGAAAAAACTGTTGGATTCTGACAAGGTCAAACTTGAGTACTTATAACAAAGAAAATATACATCAAAAATAATTATTTCTTTTTTTGTGCACTAGCTATGCATGTCATCTATAAAATATTTTCAAATCATAACAAAAAAAAAATGATTTGCACATACTTGTTTGACGGGAACTACATCCTATATTTTTTACAGTTAAAAAAGGGACTTCAAAATAAAATAAAATGAATAAATTCTTAGTCAAAAATAATAATAAAAATTATAGGCATAAAATTCATACAATTCTACAGAATTCATCAGTTTACATCATCTTCATATTTTAAACACAAATACCATTTTTTTTGTCATTAATGTTGAACTGTCACATTCTGATATCACTTTTCTTTATAAAAGGTGACACAGGTTTGTGCTTTTACCCTTAAGACATGTCTCAATACACACATGTTTACATTACACTAAAAATGACCAATCCTCTCAAACAACAATTTCAATTATAAAGAAATGAAAACAATATGCAATTCTACAAAATAGTAGGTCAAAAATGACTGTTGTCATATTGTTCATAATCATCTTTTGTCAGTAGTTACTTGTAGCTTATCTCCATTATAAACATTATTTACATACTATGATCAATTAGAACACTACCAGCTGATAAATACTAGATGTCATTACTACTTTCATGACTAATGACATCACTATTATTGTATGTTGCTTGGTTACATACCAAATGCATACAATATGGCTACTGTACATAGTATAATTAATGTTACAAACCATGGAGTATTGTCCACTGTGAAGAATAATGTAAAACCTACTATTGTTATCAAGATTAGTGTCATCCATGCTTTTATTACAAGTTCTTCATAGGTAGGCACATGCTCAATTTTTTTCTCAGCCAACTTAGTCATCATGTTCTGTGGATATGCTCCATTCACTGCAAGGGGGTCAGCAATCCAAAGACATTGTTCAAAGAGTGGAAAACAAATTCTTTGACTGTGGCTGGTCTTGATTTACAAATGTATATATGCATTTTAATCTATTCTATGAGGTTCTAATTATAGATTTTATAGTCAAGAAGACAATACAATTAGTAATTTTGCATCTTTGAGATCTATTCAAGCACACTATGTCTTTGACTTCTTTTGTTGGCAATAATTACTTTGAAGATAGAAACTTATGCCAATAGAGATCTTATGAAATGCTAACATGAATCTTAAGGGAATAATACACAAAGAAACAAGCAAATTTTGGAAACTTGTAACTTTGAAATTTCTAGATTCTAATCAAATGTATAACTTTACTTACAATTTTTTTTCTTCACTCAACTACCAAGCTTGTGTATTTGGTCCTTGTTGATTTTCCTGCTTTGCAATCAAAATTTCGTATTAAGAAAAGCATAATCAAACCTTCACTGTAGACACCTAAAAATCTTTTAGAAAATAAAGTATTTTTATTTTCTGAAAAATTCCTGATGACATCATCATTAATTAATTAATTAATTAATTTTTATGCCATTAAATCCCTTTATCTTAATTAAAAATATTTAATTAAGGAATCCCTCCCAAAAATGTTTAAATCTTATTTAAACATTATTTCCTTATTTATTAATTATTTAATTAATAAATTGACCAAAAATCCTAAAATAAATAAAAAAATTATTTTTTGCCCAAAACTTGGCCAATTTCCTTATGACCAATAACCTCTTCCAAAATCTTCTAATCCTTCTTTAATTTCGATTAAAGGCTAATCCCATCATTTCCTACCCCTAATCCCAACTCAAAATATTTAATTAAGATTAAATATTAATCCTCATGTTTATTAAAAAAGTTTTAATAAATATCTCCTCAACCCAAACCCTTGAAATAAATAAAACTTTATTTATTTCCTAAAAATCTAATTTATCCTCATCCTAAGAAATTCTAGACTATTCTAGAAAGTCTTTATCCTCATCCAAAATCTAGACTCTTCTAGAAGATGTCTTTAAACCTAATCCTAATCCCCTCCTAACCTTGTCACATTCCCTAAACATGGGTTAAAACTTACTAACCCAAGCCAAAGTTAACAAATATCTCCTCCTTCACCCACCCTCATTAAATGCCATCCACTTGCCTATCCCTAAGCTAATCCTAAACCATCCTAATCCATCCTCTAATCATTTGCACAAGCCTAAACAACCTTAAAACCTTCCTAATCAAGTCCAAGTCGAAATTGGTCTCATCACCCTCAAAATATCTCAACCATAAAACTTTATGAAGTCCGCTAGGTCATAAATGACTCTTACAAGCCCTTTTATTGCTCTTACAAGTCATTATGAGGGTCTTTATGAAGATTTTATCCCTTGAGCCTCCTTTGTTGAATCATCCTTCCCCTTTCCTCCATCCTCTCACCATGTGACATGTGTCACTCTTTGATTGGCTATAAGAAAGCACAATCCATGTGCTCTCCTCTCATGCAATCTGAGCACTCCATAAGCTTTTTCCCATCCTTGCATCTTAGCCCTCAATCCCTCAAGCCTCTTGCCTATAAATTGGATCCTTAGCCTTTGCAAAATAACACAATCCATGAAGTAAATTCATAATGCCATTTTGAAAAGCCATTTTACATCAAAACCATACACTCACACCCAAATTCCAACTCCATTTGAAGCCCTTTTTGAAGAATAAGCTTGAGCATACATCCTATCTATTTAGACAAAGCTACTCAACAAGAGAGCTTCTCATTGAAAGAGCCCATTAATGGCTCATATTCTCAATTGAGAGTTCATCTTATTCTATCTTGAAGTTTATGAATTTTTTTTAGTTTGTAGAAGCTTTATTTAAATTTGGTTTCTATTAGCATACTAACATTGCTCATATACATTTTGGCACGCCCGGTGGGACTCGAACCCACAATCGCCTGATTAGAAGTCAGATCACACTTCAAGTTTGGGCACTAAAATTGAACAAAAACTGACGTGGAGAGCCTCTGGGCATGCGCTTGAAATCAAATCTCACACACTTTTGTTTTGGGCTTAAAACAAACTCACACTCAATCTTGAATGCCTTAAAGAAAATTAATCGATACTTGACGTGGAGGGCCTCTAGGCACGCGAGTTTGCTTTTGTTGACCCTAACTCTTCTTATTGTTTGCATTCTTCGATCGATTTACTTTTGTCGGCGCTTCAAGTTGGAATTGAACATTGTCTCTTAAACATGAGTGTTTGCAAAGTCTAGATTAGCACACATAAGAGTCAGTTGGTAAAAGAACAAGCATGTTTTTTAGCCCAAGGTCATCCAAGTCTTCTCTCCCCTTGTCGTCTTTCGAGGCCATCTTGGGTGCATAAGATTAGGATCCAAAACCTTGTTTCTTTTTAGGAGGCCTGCTTGGGGATTTCATCACCCCTTGGACAACCTCAACTCCAGTGTTCTGGCGGAGTATAAGAATCGGGAGGTGAATCGAAAGACACCTCTCTTGGGATCAAGATTTTGTCACTTGGGCTACACCTCAAGGAACTTTATACCCTTGAAAAGTGAAAGAGGAGAAGTGGGTTACCACTCCTCTCGGCTATGTGACATCTTTTTGGTCTCATCTACGGATTTGGGCATCACGTACCTTGGGTATATCGAGGACTCCTTAGCTAAACCAACTGTCAGCCTTGTAGACAACCATCTAGGATGTTAATGTGTTTGAGGTGACTGATCGAAACATTTGTAGAACATACACACTCCTTGGCGCAATTATCACTTTCTGAGAATCAAAAACTTCTATCTGGTTGTTTCTATCTATTGCTTGATCTTTTATTTGTTGAATGAATGTTTTCCAAACTTGGTCAATCCTAGCTTAGGGCATACTTAGCGTAGTCACTGCCTATTCCAAAAGTTGAACGAGTTGAAGCAAAACAACCAAGATCTCTCAAAGCCAAGCAGATTCAGAAATTGATGTCAGAGCAACCCAAACCCAAACAGAAGTTCCACAAAGTTAAACTCAAACCATCTCTAGCATACCAAGAACTTTCAGCCAAGAGAAAAGAAATAACACCAAGCCCACGAATTGCCAAACTCCACAAAGCAGAGGACAAAGCTACCGACGAAGCACTTCAAGAGACCTGGTTAGAGCGCACCATCAAATTTAGCCAACATCCAGGAGTTAATCCTTCTTATGCCTTACCAACTAGGCATGATTTCTATGATTAGACACCCTTGTTTCTCCACATATTCTTGGATAAGCTTCACTTTAGAGTCATCCTTTTAGAAACGCCAGCCATCTTAGGTTATCCCCTTAAGCATTATTAGCTCATCCATCTCATTTAGAATCAAACCATCTAGCCAACAATCAAAACCTCACATCCAAGCCTTCAAAATTGTTGTCACTTTTGCCAAAAGTTTGCCACTCCTAAAATCTTCCAAATCCATCAATCTCACCAAGGTTATCCCTTTGACAGAGCTTTGTCTAGGGTAATCCATCTTTGTCACTTGTTATCCCTCATCACCTTGAGCTAAAGGTTGGGATCCACAAGTGGTCAATCTCGTGTTCTTCCTAAAGGATCATCAGTCTATCCTTAAGTTGACACAATCACCACCAAGCTTGCACATAGGAAAGCAGACCTTTCGTGCTTTGGCAACATATCTTTGAAGTTAGAATCTCGAACCCAATACTCCTTAGGTTTTGTCATATAGCTTTGCCTTAACCTAGAAAATCATTTGCATAGAGAAGCCTTCCCCCTTTTGCATCCACTAGCATTATTGCATCTCATCCCTAGGCGCATTTTTCATGCCACCCATCACTCACTTAGCCAAGAAGAAAGAAACAATGGAGCCCTATCATTTGGATCGAATAGCCTCACCCCCCTTGAGCACTCAGCCATCCTTCAGCCCAGAGAAAGCTATGCCATCATGTACTGACATTGAAGCTTTCATGAACCAACCAGGAAATGCAGTATTGGTAAATGTCATTATAGACAAAAACAAAGAGACAATCATGGCTAACTTTTAAAGGGAAAATGTAGGAACCTTTGACTTTGGAAGACCCCCTCCATTATCAGATCCATCTCACCCATTGTTTGGGTAGCTACCACCACCCATAGGCTCTTATGATCCAAATTATCCTCAATATATGCCAAAAGAAGAGCCTCCAGCCAATCCATATGATCCAACAGACCCAAACATACAATCATCCACCCAAGTTGAAATCTCCATGCCACAAGCCAACCTAGCCACCACCACTCCATCCTTGGTTCATACCTCTCCGCTCCAAACCCCCTTTAGCCAAAATAGCTCACCGTTTACCCCCTTCACTATTGTTGCTGCTGCTCCCCAACCCAGCCTTCCAAATCCACCCATCTCCCAAATCAGTGCTAGCATCTTTGGCCAACCTCAGCAATATACAACAGGGATGCCACCCATGGGGCCAAGTAATCAACCTTTCATCACCCCCAACTTTTTCACTACAGCCCAAAGCACAATCCCATCATTTCCATTAGGTCTTGGGAGCTCAATACCATTAGCTACAAATCTACAAGCTACTACCCTCACTCCACAAAGCTATCAAATTCCACAATCTAGTACCAATTTTCTACCAATCTCCCAAGTGAACCCGACCCCTGCCACCACTCTACCGAGCTTTCAAATCCAACCACAAAGCTATCAAACCCCATCAGTTCCATTCCCAAGCTTTCAATTCCCACCACCTCCACCACCAACTAATCCATTACCTCCAATTACCAACTACTTTTCAATGCCACTTCTAGGAGGTAATCCACCACCCCAGCCAACAACCAATTATTTGCAGATACCATCCCAAATGGGGGCACAACCCACATATATTGGTCAAACCCCACAAGCCCCCTGATCCTTTCCCCAAGCCTCTCAACCATCTTATACCTTACCTCCAAAAAGCAATCCATTTATCCCACAGCCAGCTTATGTTCCTCAATCCCAACCTCAAATCCCATATCAACAGCAAGCCTCACAGCACATGCAGCAATATACGCCACCTCCCCCTCAGCAACCTGTCATCCACCATGCAGCTACCCAAACAATGTACAATCCCTATCAGCAAATCCCTCATAGCCATCCATATTCAGTGGCCCCATCCAGCACATACCTACCTCAAGGCACTCCTACATTGGGGGCACCCCAGCCATCACCTATCAATTCAGAATGGGAGCAAATGAAGATAGCTCTAAAAGCCATCCAAGAAGGGAATGATCCGAAGACATTCAAGTTTGAGAATGTGTGTCCTTACCCATTTGACAGAGCCATTACCATGACACCTTTTCCCAAACACTTTGAGGTACCCAAATTTGACAAATTCAGAGGAAAAGGAGACCCTTTCACACATATCAAAGAATTTTACATGCACTGCCAGGACGTAGCATACAATGATGTCTTCCTCTTGCGCCTTTTTCCCAAAAGCTTGGTTGGACCAGCTCTTGAATGGTTTTATAGAATCCCCTATGGCACAATTAAAAACTTTGCTGAATTATCTGAGGCATTTGTAGCCCAATATGCCCATCTTGTTGAAACAGAGCTATCAATAGTTGATCTTGTCCACACCAAGCAAAAAGGTGGAGAAAGCCTTGCTGAATACCTGCAAAGATGGCAAACCCTTACCACCCGCATATCCTGCACCTTGCCAGAATGCCATGTGGTGAAAATGTTTATTGATAATGCCCATCCTAGCTTGGCTCACCACATGACCATGAACTATTTGCAGACCTACAAAGATGTCAAAGAGAAAGGAATGATCCTTGAGCAAGGACTCATTAAAGATGGTGTGGTCAAGATTTACAAGGAAGCCAACCAAAACCAATCACATTCCAATGACAAGTCTAGGTATTGGAACAAAAACAAGCACGTTGCAACAGATGGTGTCACTGACACCAGACATGTGAATATTGTTGGTCCTTCTCACAACCATTCCAACCCACCATATCAACCAAACAGTCAACAAGCTATCAACTACCAACAACAGAATAACCGAAGCTATCAAAACCACAATCCAAGACCCAACTTCCAAGGGTCTAACAATCAAGCTAATGCCATCAATGTAGCTGTAGGACAAAAGCCTAGATTCCAACCTACACCTAGAAACTATACACCCCTTGGTGAGCCATTGGATGTCATTTTTGAGAAATTAGTCAAAGAAAACCTCATCAAATTTCCTCCTACCCAGCAAATTGACCCAAGCCAATCCAAAGCTGCATGGTACAAATATAATGAGTACTGCAAATTTCATAGGGTAAAAGGTCACACTACCCTCAGATGCATGAAACTGAAAGACTATGTGCAGGACCTCATTAATCGGAAGGAAATCACTGTTGGTGCCCAAACCTCTCCCAATGCAGGCTTACAGATCTATCAAAATGCTTTTCCTCCACACCACAACCAAAATCCTGGAAAAGCACCTATCCAAACCAACAACAACAACACCAACAACCGTCAGCCAAACCAATAGCATGGGAAGAACAATGACCACACTTCATCCTATATAGACTATGGTAGCCTTATAGGTTGTATATCCGAGAAAGAGCCTTCTATCAATGTTATCAATATCCAAGGATCAAACAATGAGTGTGCAGTCACCACTCGTAGAGCGCAATTTAACATCACAGGCCCACCTGTTACACCAACACCATCAGCTCCATCAAAAAGCCAGTACAATATCTTGGAACACCTTGGGAACATACCAGCCCAAATCTCTATTTTAGACCTTCTTCACACTAGTCCTGTGTACAAGAACATCCTCGACAGTGCTCTCATAGAATCTCATGTCCCTTTTGATATCAATGCTACTGATTTTCATAATCTTGTTGGACACCTCTCATCCTCATGTGCCCTATTGTTCAAACCCACCGACATACCCATGGTCGAGCCAGATCACACCCTTCCGCTTCGCATAGCCATCATGGTATCCAACTTCGCTGTAAAAAGAGTAATGATAGATAATGGATCAGCCTTAAATATTTGCACCCTAAAATTCATAAAACAAGCTGGGTATACTGAGGCAGATATCATCAGTGAGGTTATCACCATCAAAGCTTATGACAACTTGGAAAGAACCACAGAAGGAACTATTTTGCTGCCAATCAAGGTTGGGCCAGTCATCCAAGAGACACTCTGCCATGTTATTGATCTAAACCTACCATTTAACATCCTCCTTGGTCACCCATGGATTCATGCCATGAAATCCGTTCCATCCACTTACCATCAGTGCATCAAATTTCCGCATCAAGGCACTAAGGTAACCATCCATGCCGATCCAGAACCCTTTGCTTACTGCAATGCGGTTGAAGCTTCATATACAAACCATTGCCCTGGAATTGATATCGGCACATCCATCACCAGCTCATCCCACACTTATAATGACCCAGAAACCATCCTCGCCTCTACCCTGTCTACCATGAAGATCAATAACAAAGGTTGTGGAGAGTATAGTCTGTCAGATGCATTTGCTGTCAGGGCACTCCCACTTGATTCCACCTCCTCGATACAAACAGTTTGGCCCAACAACCTTTGTATCCTCAAAAATCCCTCTTCATGAGGAGCTCACTCCAGATATCAATGAATGGTTACATAAGGATGCACCTCAAAGAAATCAAGCACGCCTTGATCACTTCAGCCAAAATTATCCCCAAGAACATAAGCTCATCACTGAAAAATGGAACTATCAAGGTGGTGGTCTAGGACCAGAAGAAAGAGGCATGCAGTGCCCCATCGACGCACACAAGTGGGAATCGAAGTCAGGTCTTGGCTTTGGCATACCCACAACTGGGGGCACCGATGAGAATGGTCACACTTTTTTAAACATTCACCACAACCTTGTCGAAATCGAAGACATTTCTGAGGAAGTTGAAAAGAGAGCCTACGACGATATCCTAGACAAAATCTCCCTCGGAGACTCTATTCTCCAAGAACTATCCATCCACCTCATTGACCTACCACTCGCCCATCCACAACTCATAGATTGGGACCAACCAAGTGTCATACACATCGATGAGTTCACATCAGAGGAGGCACTTCTAAGATTCATGGGAGCTGAAACTCCTCACAAGAAAACAAAGCCAGATTTTGCCTATATCTACAAGCTAGATCCCAAGGGGTATTTTGGAGAAAATCCCCAACCTAGTTCCGATACACCCAAAACTGGAACTAAGGTGAATCTGAGACTAGCTAAGGAAATGAAGAGAACCCCTCAACAAGAAAATCCAGAGCCACAAGAAGAACATGAGGATTTAGCATTGCCTCCTCAAGATAATCGACCAGAGGTGTCTTCTATTCTAATTGAGGATACTCGAGAAGTCAACATTGGTTCTTCAGAGATCCCCTGACTTGTTCACATTGCTGCATCCCTATCACAAGACCAAGCTGACCTCCTCTTTGAGGTCTTAAGAGAGAAAATTGGCCGATTTGCATGGTCATATCAGGACATGCCAGGACTTGATCCAAAGCTTGTAGTTCATCATCTTGTAGTTGATCCAAAGATCAAGCTCGTCAGACAAAAGCTTAGAAAAATGCACCCCAAGGTGGCATTATTGGTCAAAGCTGAATTAGAAAGAATGTTAGTTGCTAAGGTTATCCGACCTATCGACTACTCAGAGTGGATCTCCAACATGGTCCCTGTCACTAAACCTTCCGGTGACATCAGAATCTGCACTGCTTTTAGAGATCTTAACAAAGCTTGTCCAAAAGATGATTTTCCCTTGCCCAACATAGATATGATTGTAGATCTTACAGCTGGACATGAAATTTTGTCCCTCATGGATGGATTTTCTGGGTATAATCAAATCAAGATTGCAGAAGAGGATCAGCATAAGACAACATTCACTACCCCTTGGGGAACCTTTTGCTACAACATGATGCCTTTTGGCCTAAAGAATGCTGGGGCTACCTATCAAAGAGCTATGACAGCCATTTTTCATGATCTCATCCATGGCATTTTGGAGGATTATGTGGATGATATCTTGGTCAAGTCTCATACCTTCATGAATCATCTTGCTGACCTGGAGAAAGTCTTTGATAGGTTAGCCAAATATCATCTCATGCTGAATCCCAAGAAATGTGTCTTTGGGGTCACATCTGGCAAGCTTCTAGGCTTCATAGTTTCTAAATGAGGTATAGAGATCGACCCCAAGAAGGTCAAGGCTATCTTAGACATGCCTCCTCCCTAGACACTATGATAGCTTCGCTCTCTTCAAGGAAAGCTCCAATCTGTTCGGCGCTTCATCTCCCAACTTGCGGATAAGTGTACACCATTTTCACATTTACTAAAGAAGGATGAGAACTTCAAGTGGGATCTTTTATGTCAGCGCAGCTTCGACCATCTCAAGCAGTATCTCATCAACCCCCCTATCTTGGTTCCACCAATTCCTGGTCGTCCCCTGATTTTGTACATATTAGCAACACCTACTGCTCTAGGGGCACTTCTAGCACAGCTTGATGACTACAATAGAGAAAGAGCCATCTACTACATCAGTAGAACCCTAGTTTGTTATGAACTCAATTACAATCCTATGGAAAAAGCTTGTTTGGCAGTTTTTTTCTCAACTCAAAAGCTTCGCCATTACATGCTAAGTCATACCATCCAACTAGTCTCCAAGATTGACCCTCTCAAGTATATGCTCTCTAGAACAGCACTTACAAGCCGTTTGGCCAAATGGGTTATGCTCCTTAGTGAATTTGACATCCAGTATGTGGATAGAAAGGCAATCAAAGGGCAAGCTATAGCAAATCACCTAGCTGATGCACCTCTAATAGATGCTTATCCATTGATCACAAAATTTCCAGATGAGCATATCTGTCTAATTGAAGAACAACCCCCATGGAAACTTTATTTTGATGGCTCATACACATCTCATGGATCAGGGGCAGGAATATTTTTGGTCACACCTCAAGGAGATTACATTCCAAAAGCCTTCAAGCTACAATTCCCTAGCACCAACAATATAGCTGAATATGAGGCCCTCATAGCAGGATTAAAGATAGCTGCAGAATGGAACATTGTTGAGCTACAAATCTTTGGCGATTCTCAGCTCATCATCAAGCAAGCCCTAAATGAATATCAAACCAAAGATGAAAAGCTATTACCCTACAAAGAGCTAGTTGATCAGCTAACCCAACATTTTACAAAGCTTCAGTTTACACAAGTGCCTCGAATACAGAACAAAGCAGCAGATGCTATGGCTACTATAGGCTTGCTCTTGGAAATTCCCCAAGCAGCTACATAGTATGAGTTTTTAGTGGAGCAGCTCCTCACACCCGCCTATGCGAATGAGGATTCAAACCGTGTTTGTATCTTGGTTGGTCCGCAATCCCCTTGGTACCATGAGATTCGCGCTTACCTTAATGATGGTATCATATCCCCTCACCTCACATGTACCCAACGCCAGAATCTCATCCGAAAATCATCCCGCTATGTTATCATAGCCAATACCCTATATCGTCAGGGTTATCATGATACTCTCTCTCGATGTTTAGACCAAAATGAGGCCACGATGGTGTTAAAGGAAGTACACTCTGGACTTTGCGGTGCCCACACAAGTGGTATTGTCAGAAAGTGTCTCCCATGTCAGCAACATGCAAATCTTGTGCACGCTCTAGCACAGGATCTACAGCCTATTGCACCACCTTGGCCTTTCGCTTGTTGGGGCCTTGATCTAGTTGGAACTATCACACCCCTCTCATCTGATGGACATAAATGGATAATAACAGCTACAGACTATTTCACTAAATGGGTGGAAGCAGTCCCCCTAGTCTCAACTACAGGAGTTCAGGTCTCCAAGTTCATCTTGTACCACATTGTTTGCCGCTTCGACATCCCATCCACCATCTTCACCGACCACGGAGGTAACTTTGAAAATCTCAACATGGAAGAATTATGCACTTCCCTCTGCATCCATCACCGCTTTTCTAGCCCATATTTCCCACAAGGTAACGGCCAGGCAGAAGCAACTAACAAAACCCTCCTCAAAATTCTAAAGAAAGTTGTCAATGATTTCGGCCGTGATTGGCACCTACAAATAAATCCAGCCCTATGGGCCTATCGAACTTCCTTCCGTACATCCACAGGCACAACTCCATACTCCCTAGTCTATGGTGCCGAAGCAGTACTACCTATAGAGGTTGAACTTCCCTCCTTGCGCATATCTTTGCAAGGGAAAATATCAGATGAAGAATATAGAGTAGGTCGACTCACCCAGCTAGATCTCTTAGATGAGAAGCGACAACAAGCCTATGATCATCTCACAGTCTATCAAACTCATCTCAAAAAGAATTTCAACAAGAAGGTGCTTCCACAACACTTTCAGTCAGGTGACATGGTCCTCAAAGAGAACATGAAAGTCCAAGTAGATCAAGAAAAGAAAGGCAAGTTTGAACCTACATGGCTTGGTCCTTATGTTGTCACTGCTTCCTTTGGCTTCGGAGCTTATCAGCTATCTACACCAGAAGGAGAACTCTTGAATGATCCTACTAACATCATTCATCTCAAGAAGTTCTATGCTTGAAGATCCTTGGTATACCCAGCTTTTGAAAAATACAAAAGAAAAAATAGTAAAGAGAAATAAGCGTCCAATGGTGAAAACTTGGCAATTCAAGCACCTTGGATAGGTACCTTGGTGAAAACCTGGTAATTCAGGCACCTTGTGTACTAAAGACTAATCCATTATCTATCACTATCCTATCCCTCATCCATTCACCCACCATCCCATAAGACACACTTGCTTGTTCCCTTGGTGTTCCAACCAAATATCCAAAATCTGATGAAGCTTGTAAATACCTCTTGTACAGCTTGTAAAATCTTGTACCTTAGCTTGTAAAATCTTGTACCAAAGCTTGTATTATACCTTGTAAATCTTGTACCATACCTTGTGTATCCGAATCTTGTCCAAAGTTTGTACCATATTCTAGCTTATAAATAATCTTGTATCCTAGCTTGTATACTATCACATGCACACACAAAACCCCATTTTTCACTTAAGCTTTTTGCAAACCATCTACCTATCCACCTATCACCTATTATAGACATCCCACCCTTCACAAACATTTCCATCTCACAAAAACCAAAACATGAACAAACTTGTACATTTGTAAGATATCTTGGTCTTTCAGCTTGTACATCCTCTTTACCTTAGTACCATTGTATCTATCCAACGTTTGTGTCAGTTCGTCCATGATCAGCATCTTGCACACATCACACATCTTGGTTAGCTATTCCAACGCATCCTTTAGCTAGATTTCCTATCACCAAAGTGTTATCTTTCTTAGTTCAGCTTGCCAGACGCATCACTCATCCAAATCCACCAACTTCGGTGCTCTCCGATAGGTCCTTGCAAGATATAGCTTTCCTCATGTCTGATCTTGGTCCGTTAGTACCTTGTCCTACCCATCTCGTTGGCAAACGGCTCTCTTTTGGATTTTCACTTTCTTTTGATTTGGGATCTTCCCTTTTGGGTCTTGAAGTATCTTTTCCAAGCAATCTCCTTGTTCCCTCCTCAAGGTTGCCATGATCTTCCATATCATGGTATGCTGCGAATGGGGCAATTAGAGCGTAAGGTCTTGATCAGGTCTTTCGTTTGTTTTTCTTTTCTGCTTGTGGGTTCTCCAGTGTCATTTCCACGTTGCTTCCTCTAGGATTCATGTGTGATGCTGGGGCAATCCTTGTGTGTTTGTTTTGAGTTAGTTTGTCATTCCTTTGGACGTTTGGTGAAAAGGCCTTGATGTTCTTGGTAACCTTGGCAATTAACCAATAGTCCTATAGCAAATCTAGTACTCAACTACATGGTGGTACTTCTCTTTGAAGTATCCCCTCGCTCAAAAAGCTTCAATGGAATCCCTTCATCTCCATTATCCCCCATCCATATCCAACATCCATCTCTCCTACCCCAGCTTATGCATCAGTATCTCTTTGAATCACTCCTCACCTTTAGCTTTAGGGATCCACAATCCTAGTCTTAGGGATCCACCAATCCAACTCAATCCACCAAGCCTCATCTTTCGAGATCCACAATCCTAGTCCTAGGGATCTCTGAAACCCATCTTCTGCCAATCTGACTCTTTGAAATCCTATTGCATCAACTTTATAATCCCCTCATCCATCTCCCTATCCTGGATTCTTTTTTATAGCACTCTGCTCCTTCATCCTCTGCAATCCCTGAGATCTTAAGCTTGCTTCCTCTTGTGCCTCTAATTCTCCCTTTATCATTCTCCCATAGTAAGATTTTGAGCTAACTAAACCTCTTCTCTTAATCCAATCTGAGTCTCCTTGCTCATCCCAAATTCTTGTATTTTTCAAGAAGCCACCGAGCCTCGCTTTCTCTCCCCGCTGCCTTCTTGAGGGGGCATCTCACAGTCCATTCTCTCCTCTTCTGCTCTAGCCTTGGGCATCTTATTTTCTTATCTTCGATGCCATGCCACTTGCGGCATCACATCAAAGAGGGGTAAAATGTAGAGACCTAAAAATCTTTTAGAAAATAAAGTATTTTTATTTTCTGAAAAATTGCTGATGACATCATCATTTATTAATTAATTAATTATTTAATTAATTAATTAATTAATTTTTATGCCATTAAATCCCTTTATCTTAATTAAAAATATTTAATTAAGGAATCCCTCCCAAAAATGTTTAAATCTTATTTAAACATTATTTCCTTATTTATTAATTATTTAATTAATAAATTGACCAAAAATCCTAAAATAAATAAATAAATAATTTTTTGCCCAAAACTTGGCCAATTTCTTTATGACCAATAACCTCTTCCAAAATCTTATAATCCTTCTTTAATTTCGATTAAAGGCTAATCCCATCATTTCCTACCCCTAATCCCAACTCAAAATATTTAATTAAGATTAAATATTAATCCTCATGTTTATTAAAAAAGTTTTAATAAATATCTCCTCAACCCAAACCCTTGAAATAAATAAAACTTTATTTATTTCCTAAAAATCTAATTTATCCTCATCCTAGGAAATTCTAGACTATTCTAGAAAGTCTTTATCCTCATCCAAAATCTAGACTCTTCTAGAATATGTCTTTAAACCTAATCCTAATCCCCTCCTAACCTTGTCACATTCCCTAAACATGGGTTAAAACTTACTAACCCAAGCCAAAGTTAACAAATATATCCTCCTTCACCCACCTTCATTAAATGCCATCCACTTGCCTATCCCTAAGCTAATCCTAAACCATCCTAATCCATCCTCTAATCATTTGCACAAGCCTAAACAAGCTTAAAACCTTCCTAATCAAGTCCAAGTCAAAATTGCTCTCATCACCCTCAAAATATCTCAACCATAAAAATTTATGAAGTCCACTAGGTCATAAATGACTCTTACAAGCCCTTTTATTGCTCTTACAAGTCATTATGAGGGTCTTTATGAAGATTTTATCCCTTGAGCCTCCTTTGTTGAATCATCCTTCCCCTTTCCTCCATCCTCTCACCATGTGACATGTGTCACTCCTTGATTGGCTATAAGAAAGCACAATCCATGTGCTCTCCTCTCATGCAATCTGAGCCCTCCATAAGCTTTTTCCCATCCTTGCATCTTAGCCCTCAATCCCTCAAGCCTCTTGCCTATAAATTGGATCCTTCCCCTTTGCAAAATAACACAATCCATGAAGTAAATTCATAATGCCATTTTGAGAAGCCATTTTACATCAAAACCATACACTCACAGCCAAATTCCAACTCCATTTGAAGCCCTTTTTGAAGAATAAGCTTGAGCATACATCCTATCTATTTAGACAAAGCTACTCAACAAAAGAGCTTCTCATTGAAAGAGCCCATTAATGGCTCATATTCTCAATTGAGAGTTCATCTTAGTCTATCTTGAAGTTTATGAATTTTGTTTAGTTTGTAGAAGCTTTATTTAAATTTGGTTCCTATTAGCATACTAACATTGCTCATATACATTCACAACATTAGATGTAATTAATTAGGTCACTAGTTCCTATTCTACACATGTGAAAAATAATATATTGTGTGGCATAATCATTGTGCACAAATTAAACATAGTATATCAAACTTTTACTAGTTCGTAGTCAACTTTGCAAAAAAAATGATTAGCTAAATAAAGCTATCTGCATGTTTGAAATAGTCAAAGTTCAAAACAACTTCTAATATATTATAAAGTGAGATGGAAGTTACTAGATACATATTGTAGTATATTTTTTGAAGCCTCAAGGGATACTTCACTAAGAAGAAAATGACATTGAAATGACTAGATACATATCATACTATATCATAGTGAAAAATATTATAGCTTTTACATGCAAGTTGTGAACTTTCATTCATAGTAAGCATAAACTTATACATCATCACTATATTCTTGTGGTAATTGGCATCCTGTAATTATTAGTTCATCAATAAAGAAAGTGCCATCTCCCAATATCTACTACAAGATGAATGCCAAGCGGCTCAAAACTATTCTCAAATACAAACAAAAAATGACATGAGTAATGATGCTTTATGGTCTTAGCTGCCAACACTCCTGTATCATTATCATACCATTGCCCAATAATTTCTATGTTTTCATGTCTTATAATCCATTCAAGTTAAAACATTGGATATGTTACCACAAGGTTTATTATAGACAAAAGTGTTTCAACTTTAGCAACTGTGCTAAATGGTGATAGTTCGTAGAATAGTGTCTTGCATGCTGGATTGAAAATGGTTGTTAATTCTTGTGCAGTGTGATTTCCATGAGGGAAATGTCTTATGATATCTTCAGAATGAACTATGATATTAGCTTCCCTATATTGTCACACTAGATTTTTTAAGTAAATCAATTCACCATTAGTCATGAATGGGGCTAGAACACAAATTTGATTAGTGTGTGGCATTGGCTGAATGTCTCCCCATCCATCATATTTGAACATGACAACATGCTTATCATAAAAATATCTTTCCAATATTTTCCTTTGGAATTCCTCTGGAAGTTCTAGAATATTTTCAAGAATACTAGATACTGGACTTTCAGAGAGGTGATCTGTATCATGTTCTAATGAAACAAATGCGTCAAGAAAATCCATTCTTGTGTAATATGGAGATGAAAAACCTGTTTGCAATGAGGAACATTTCTTAGAATTTATTGAGCATCAGTTAGTTCTAAGATATATGTTGCACTTAGTGTCATTCTTTCATGGATATACTTTTTATGGCAATAATCATACAAATATGATTAATATAAATGATTCCATACATACTATTGAATAAATGTGCAACAGATGACTATCAATTACAATGTTTCATTTTCCATCAATGGTTTCCACTATTCATTGCATGTTAATAGTATACTTTTCAATAAATGTGCAACTGATGACTATCAATTACAATGCTTAATTTTGCATCAATAAATTCCTCTATTCATTGCATCTTAATAGTATAATTAGTATTCAAGTTCTAAACTTTTCTATAGTAATTATAGTATCATAAGTTTACAACCAATTATATTCATAACAAAGCTTGAAGAGACATTACTTTAATAATATTTTTATTCATATATCGATACAATATTCACATTACTTGTACATACTTGTTGATTCATAGCATAAAGTACCTAGATAGACTACCTAGTCTCTACAGTATTCTCCATACTTTGTAGATACATGTAACAATACACAAAGCACAATAGTCTATGTGCTATTTTTCACACTTCATATATACATGTAACCATAGGACAAGGATGATGTGGTAATTGAACTTTGACATTAGTACTTCCAATTTATGAGCAAAAGTCAGTTTATAGTACTACTAGACAGTAAAACAGTTCATGAAGAGCTTGCAATTGAAGGAGTTGGAGTGGTCAAATCTATAGTTGGAGCAGTGAGATTTGCTTCAGTTGGGAGTTGTTTGTCACTCAGATGCTTTTGTTCACATGGAACACTAGTTTCCTTGGGTAGATTTGTGTACAAAGACATGAATGCATTGTACAAATTTGTCACTCTTGTCACAAGATGTTCACCCAAATGAGTAGCATGTCCATTTAATGCATGAACTAGAATAGGGTCACATTCATTAGTAATAGCTAAACGCATAGCACTATAAATGCATGATGCAACCTCACACTCTTCAATTGCTTTATGAGAAAAGAGGCTATCAACAATAGATGCATGTGAAGTTCCTCAATATGCACAAATTGCTTCATGGTATCCTATCAGTGGTACAAAGTACTCTCGTACATAAGCATTTTATAGTTTCTCAACAATTGTTGCTTCTTGTACAAAGTCCATACAATGTGACAAGAATCGTGAAACAATATCAGCATAGAAAAATTTTCCTGAAGCATTTTTCAAAAAGTCCTCGCCTATCAGTGTCCTTAGAGATTTCTCAACACATGAACAGTTAAATATGAAGACATGTCGCATTGTGGTTGATTCAATTGGTCTTATAATAGGACAGTCCTACTGTAGCCTTGGAATACATACTGGCTTATACATTTTCAAGTTGTAAAGTCTATTATCAACTTTTCAATTGTCAGATTCTATAGTGCTTTGAATTTCTAAAGCTAGTTATATTAGTCACTAGTATAATTCTCCTTGTAGAGAAAGTAATCGCTCAAGATTTTGAAAAACATGTTGCAAGTATTGTTTATAGCATAAGTTTTTTTGATTGAAAAGAAAAATCAACAAGATGCACAATAATACTATTTATTTTTCTGTTATTTTGTTATGTTTTATTTATTATAGCAATCAATTAACATAGAAACATAGAAACGAATTATAACATTTCAAAAAATTTGATATAAAAATCCAAAAATAATACTTGAAAACTTATTTAATTTTCTTTGTTTTTAGTTCAAATCATTATTATTAAAACATCTTAAATAGGTATCATAATGAAATGTAATTATATATATAATAATAACAATATATTATAATATATAAGTTTCACTACTACAAATTGCCACTCTTCTATTAGTGCTATTTCAAGGTCTCTTGTGGGGCCTTTTACATCACTATTTTTGTCCCCACTCCAAACACCAAAGATGTTGCATGTAGACAATGCAATATTTTTTTATTAAGGCTTTGTTTCCTAGATGCTTTTTTTTCACATTCTAGTATTTCTCACATTAGATCTAGTGGGTTCATTTGTTGAATGTTTGTGTAACTTTTCTAAACATGAATTAGAAACATAGAAACTAATTATAACATTTCAAAAAAATTGATATAAAAAGCAAAAAACAATATTTGAAGAGGAAAACTTATTTAATTTTCTTTGTTTTCAGTGAATCATTATTATTAAAACATCTTAAATAGGTATCATAATGAAATCTAGTTATATATATAATAATAATAATATATTCAACATAATGCAATTAAAATAAAACAACAAAAATATATAACCAAAGATGTCACATGTAGACAATGCAATATATTTTCATTAAGGCTTTGTTTCCTAGATGCTTTTTTTCACATTCTAGTATTTCTCACATTAGATATAGCGGGTTCATTTTGTTGAATGTTTGTGTAACTTTTCTAAACATGAATTAGAAACATAGAAACTAATTATAACATTTCAAAAAATTTGATATAAAAATCAAAAAACAATATTTGAAGAGGAAAACTTATTTAATTTTTTTTTGTTTTCAGTGAATCATTATTATTAAAACATCTTAAATTGGTATCATAATGAAATCTAGTTATATATATAATAATAATAATATATTCAACATAGTGCAATTAAAATAAAACAACACAAATATATAATAATAATAATAATATATAAGTTTCACTACCACAAATTGCCACTGTTCTATGAGTGTTATTTCAAGGTCTCTTGTGGGGCCTTTTACATCAGTATTTTTTTCCACTCTCCAAACACCAATAGAATGTGACCCTAGAAGGAACTAAATCATGGAAGCCTCTCCACATATATCTTGAGGAGAATGTGGGCATCAATTGACATCAAATATTTTTCTTAATTTTAGTGGATGATGAATAATGTGATAAGGATACAAATATCAAACAAACTGTGGTCACAACAGCCATGAACATGGAAATAAGTAATGAAGTAGCTAACATTATAATTATGGAGGGAAGATAACCACAAACATTATGGCTTCTAGAAGGATTCCTTTGATGTACCACATTATGGATTCTAGACAGACCTATCAAATTATGGCTGCTAAAAGGATACTTCCATGGTGTTTTCATGCTTCTTTGACTTTGCATTCATCAATGTGAATCTCATGAGATTGTGGATTTGGAGGTAGTGGGAGATAGGTCTCTCGCATGAAATAGGTGTACAAGAGGAGTATAAGTGCAGGATTCATATAGAGACAAAAGAAAAGGAAAGATAAAAGAAGCATCCAAGTGTAGAATATTAGCCAAACACTACCCAACCGAAAACCTTCATGAACATATAATATAATTTTACAA
Source organism: Cupressus sempervirens (assembly GCA_028749045.1). NCBI lineage: Eukaryota > Viridiplantae > Streptophyta > Pinopsida > Cupressales > Cupressaceae > Cupressus > Cupressus sempervirens. The sequence continues at coordinate 37,470,854 of CM053793.1, read as the reverse complement.
AAAAAATTCAAAGAGGTCAAATTAAAACAAAAATTAAGTTATGATGAAAAGGAATCCATTTTAATGAAAAACTAAAAGCAAGTTTACTTTCTGAACATGAATATATCTTGAGGTAAAAATTAAAGAGAGGTTTTCGACAATAGATACAACTGGTCAAATAAGATTCCTAACAGATTCAATTCTAGATTTATCAAAAGATTAGAAAAACATCCAAGTGTAAAGCATATGCCAAACACTAACAAAATAGAACCATAATACACCTAACATTATGTAAAAATTATTGATACCCATAAAATTACTCACCACAAGTATATTTGAACCCCATAAACCCTTTGCTAAACAAACTCCCCAAAGCCTTATACACCTAAAAATTTCTAACCTCAAAACAAAGAACCTCCACTCAATCTATACTTCAAACTTTTCCCAACTATCAAAGAAACAAAAGCAATAACTAAATTTATTTTGAAAGCAAAAAAAGTTATGGACTTACAAGAAATATTAGAGAGGCAAATAAAGAAGGGAGAACTTGTTGGGAAGAACTCAATAAGAAACGTATAAGGTTTTCAATTGCAGAAATCCCTCTTTTAAAGATGATCTTCATTATAGGTCACACTTAAGGCACATTACTCTTCTAGTCATGATGTATTTAGAACCATTGTAAAGCCCTCTTTTAAAAGTGATCTTCATTATAGGTGACACTTATCGAGCACTACTCTTCTTGTCATGATGTATTGACAAGCATTGGTTCTCATTTGTTTGCTATACTAGTAGTGGAATGTAGAATTTGTCTATTCTCAAGTCAACATATTTTAATGGAACAAACATTAAGTAGTGGAATGTAGAATCTTACTATTGGATATTGGAGAGGAAAAATGAAGAAGGGAGAACTTGTTGGGAATGAGTCAATAAGCAATGTATTCAATTTTAAATTGCATAAAGTCCTCTTTTAAAAGTGATCTTCTTTATAGGTCACACTTAAGCCCCACTACTCTTTTAGTCATGATGTATTCACAACCATTTGTTCTCATTTGTTTGTTATACTAGTAGTGGAATGTAGAATCTGTCTATTCTCAAGTCAACATATTTTAATGGAACAAACATTAAGTAGTGGAATGTAGAATGTTACTATTGGCAAGTCATAGCTTGGATCTTTTGCTATAATTGTGATGTCATCAACAATAATAGATTAAATATATGAATCTAATAAAACATTAAAAAATCTTAATGAATAATCACACTACTCTTCTAGTCATGATGTATTCACAACCATTGGTTCTCATTTATTTTTTATAATAGCAGTGGAATGTAGCATCTGTCTATTCTCAAGTCAACATATTTTAATGAAACAAACATTAAGTAGTGGAATGTAGAATGTTACTATTGGCAAATCATAGCTTGGTTCTTTTGCTATAATTGTGATGTCATCAACAATAATAGCTTAAATATATGAATCTAATAAAACATTGGAAAATCTTAATGATTAATCGAAAGTAATATTATATTAAATAATATAATATATTATTATCACCTTTTATTTGAAAATCTCTTATTTGAATCAAAATAAAAGTAATAATATATTACATAATATAATATATTATTATCACCTTTTATTTGAAAATCTATTATTTGAATCAAAATAAAAATTTGTACTTCAAAATACATAATCCAAATTCTTTTTTAAACAAATAGAACGTTATGTCATATTTAAACCATTTTATGTTTAAAGGTTCTAAAATTCATTTCTAATTTCAATTTTATTCCTCATTTTTCATTTATTTATGTATTTTATATGAAAAATCATGTATTTCAAATTTATTTGAGTACAAAACTCTATAGACATGCCTATATCACTTCTCTATCCTCTACAAAATGATCTACTCTATGAACATTCGAAGGATCATATCATTAAACTTTTGACCTAGCTTATCTAGTATACCTATCGAACATTTAATTACTTGCCTCTACTTACCAAATTTGGTTGCCTTTGGCTCTAAAGTCGATGATATATTTTATTCGCTCCCTATCACAGAGGGCCAGGACCATGGCTCCCTATCAATGTGCAGAAAAAATTGATGCACAATTGTTTTAATTGTGCAGAGATATCAAGCAGTTGAAAAAGTGAAACAATAATTAAAATTGAAAATGAAGGATTTAGTTGGGATCCTTTCTCACCAGCATCTAATTTACTTGTAAGTAGGTTGTAGGTGAAAGCTAGGATGAAAGTTACAATCTGCGGACCAGTTGGTTTAGGCAAGTCAAACATGATGTCATGTATTCTTGGGGAAATGGCAAAACTTTTTTGGCAAATTTAAGCATCTTATGGAATCTCTAGGTTGCAGTGGCTATAGCATTGTTCTTAAGGGAATTAATCAATACTATCCAGTGCCCTTATATCATTAGTTGTGAGTTGGGTTATAGATGACTTCAAGAGTGGTAGAGAATTGCAAATGAGCACAATAATGGCAATACAAAACACAAGCAATCATCAGAGCAAGCTAGGAGAAAAAAGATGGCCCGACAACTGCTCAGCATAGTAAAAGTTAAGAGAGGCTCCATGGAATTTTGTGGAGAGCAAGGAGGCCCTACAGTCTTCTTTCTCATCAAAAGAATGGCCAAGATCTTCATTTTCAAAGGATTCTGAATTATAGGATTTTTCATCCCTCACCCATGATAGCTCCTCCATCCCCTGGTGGACCGTCAGCTGTTAGATAGTAGTCTTCTCTAGCCCACACCCCCACCATGGGGCCCTACAAATAACAAGATGGACCCCCAAGCAATAGATTACCATCACTTGGGTGGGCTCCTGGCTTTCATTTGAAGATGCCGCATAGTTCCTATTGAGTTGAGGTTTCCATACGATGGTAAGAAAATACTTCATTCCTCATCTCTAAAACTCAGAGAACCTCCAAGACTATCCTTGGACAGTAGAGAATCTTTAAGAAATTTTGTTTATTCAAAAAGAAATCCTTCTGTTAATGACACACCCATTACTACCCAAAGGCATGGCCATTCTAATGGGGATTTCATAGAGTTGGAATGGTGTAGTGGACATAAGCCTTCACCAAGTGTTGTTGCATGATTGATGGGTTTAGAAGAGATGCCAACTAGTTTAGCTACTCCCTCTAAAAAAAGGGAACTACTGAACCAATGCTCATATGAAGAAGTATCTATCTCGAGAACTTCTGTAGAGATGAAGAAAAGCTTAGAATATTTGAAGGTTGAATCTCATAATCAGAGTAGAGAAAAAGAAAATAGTTTACTTTTATTGTTAAAGAGACATAACTTTACACAACAGTTCAAGACAGATAGATCTAATCTTGTTCAAGAAATATATGATGGAAAGTTGAATTCTACGAGACAAATTCAATGCTTAGATTCACTCAAATTTAAGCATCAAGAAACAATTCCAAAAACAATCTTGGCTCAAAGGTGTCCTATTGAAATTGCTCCATGAGACAACCAAATAGTTGCCAGACATTACCAAGAAAAGTAGTTGAAGCTCAACACTTCTTGCCAGATTTGACCAAAGAGAATGATAAATCACAATAAAACCTTGGACGATCTTAATAATAAATCACAATGATAATATATTAAATAATATGAAATATTATTATCACCTTTTATTTCAAAATCTGTTATTTCAATCAAAATAGAAACTAATACTTCAAAAAAAATCCATAGGCATGTTACTATATAACTTTCGTGTCCTCTAGAAAATGATATTCTCTTTCATTCAAACCCTATCTCCATAAAACTCAGGGATCTTTCTAATGACAAACAGTCATGAGCCATAATGTTCCACTAGCAACAATCACAAACATACTAGAATCACAATAAACTACTAGTGATGCTATATTAGTTTATTGAGTTTGGCTTTACACCCTTTCTCAGGGGACTTTCCCCAACAACTTGACAAGATCCATGTTTTGTGCTTGTGTTTTGGTAAACTCCTGAACCATTTTGTGGATTAAATTATAGAAATTATTGGGAATATGCATCTGTAGATTACCAAGGTTCATTCTATCGTAGCCAAGCTCGTATATTTCAAAAGCTTCAAGGCTTTTTCTACCAACAGAACAAAGTTACAAAGCACCATCAAACATAAAAAATCTAATAACATTTCATGCACAAAAGTATTGTGATCTAACATATCTGCATAGATCTTCGTAAAAAAAAATCAATTTTTTACAACAAATTTGATTCTACACAATAGATCATTGATTTCAAATTTTGACCAATGGATCTCAAATTTTCAAACAAAAATTGATTCTAAACAATAGACTTGGACAAGCTTCCATAGATAGATTTCATATAAATATGATGATTAGGAAAAACAATACAACTACAACACAATATGTTCTAAACAATAGATTTGGACAAGATTCCATGTAAACATGATCATCACATAAAACAATACAACTAGAACACAATATAATCTCAAATAAAAAGAATAGAGAAATCTCTGACATACCTTGTACTCTAGTAGAAAGAGACAAAATCCAAGCCTTTAGAAATGTGAATTAAAAGTAATTAACCAATGCTATAAATAAGAAAATAACAATTCTAGAAGATTCCATAATCAATGCTCACACATGACAAATGTTAACTTAAAAAACATTTATAAGCCACAACTATAAAGAAATATATTTTCCGACATCCATAATCAATGCTGACAGGACAAATGTTGACCTAAAAATTATTTATAAGCCACAACTATAAAGAAATATATTCCTTGGCATCCATAATCAATGCTCACAGGAAAAATGTTGACCTAAAAATAATTTATAAGCCACAAATATAAAGAAACATCTTTTCCAAAGAAACTTATGCAACGCTACAATCATAAATGGTAAGATACGTCATCTCTCTAATTGCTTATCATATCGTATTTTTTTTTTGTTTGTGTTGATTTCATAGAAATGGAATACAACTGTAACCACAACAATAATAAATGACAAGAAATGTCATCTCTGTAAATGCTTATCATGTTGTCTTATTTTGTTTTTTTCTATTGATTTTTTAGAAATCAAATACAACTATAACCACAATCTATAAATATTTGACAATACTAGTATTGATATCTAAAGTTTGGAAAAATAAAAAAATTATTTTGTGTGCACAAAATAATTTTAAAAAAAATGCTTTCAAACTTATGATTGTAGCACACATAGACCAATCAAATTGCATGAAAATAAGCTTGACTAAGTTTGCAAAAATGTCAAGAAAAAGATATGTCTATAGTGGAAAATGGATAAAAATAAATAAAGGCTCCTGATTGGAGAAACTAATAAGATCATTCGCTTTTAACGAATGCATAAGTTTCCTGCCATGGCATGAACTAATAAATCGAAAAGAAAAGCCTATTGACAAGTTTTCATTGACTTACCTCTCTATTTAGTATTATATATGATGCGACAATTTCTTTTGCGGTGGGTATCAGTACATGGCAATAATTGAGTGATAACATGTAGATATTTTTAAAAAAATGTTTAACTGTTGGTTAATTTTTTATTTAATAGTTACATTTTTCAGTTATTAACTAGTAGAATTTTATATTGTCCTTTAAATCTAGAATGGGCTATCATATGCAAAATTCTGAAATATAAAATTTCTTAAGTCATACAATCTTTTAAAACATTTTTGGTCATGTGTTTTACATTTTTAATAAAATTTGGATATATGGTCATTATCTTATAGATTGGGTGCCTAATAAAGTAGAATTATCTCTCACTTTTCTTATTCATAATATAGAATATAATTTTAGTAAAAATCAAATTTTTTGGTTTCTTATTATTAATACATATTGTGATTGGGATTAGTAAATCAATGACAAAGATTACAATAAATAAGATAATATTGATAAAATTGCGAACATTCAAATTTATATGTTATGAACAATAAGATGATTTTCATAATATAATAATTAAGAATTTAGATTTTTTTTTTCAAAAGAACATTATTAAGAAAAATATATTAATTTAATAATAGACAAAGAAAATAAGATAAGGCTGTTATAGATACCTAGATTATAAAGAAAGAAGAGATCAGATAATAATAGAAGTCCCTTATACCTATTATTAAGAAAGAAAAGAAAAAAAAAAGAAAAAATTAGTAAAAATTATTGAACCTAACTTTCTACTTATGAGATAGTCTCAAAGTTAAGCAACATTAGGTAGGAACATATATGTTGGTGGAACTTGAGGCAATTATATTGAAAGAATCTATAGAAAGAAAATTTTCATATAAAAGAATCCCTCATCTAAAACTGATGCTTGAGTTGAATATAGAGGAGATGCAATAATCTTGTAAATTATTAAATATTAAATAAAGACAATTTATAAATTTGCAATAAAGAAAATTAATCATTAAGAATTGAGAATTTGACTGTCAAATGATGATTTCACTAAATCATATTGTGGTTCAAATATGAACTCTAAGAAGGGTAGAAAATATTCATTCAATCTTAGAAAATTAGATAGTAAGAATTCAGTTCAAATGAAAATAACTTCTCTAAAATATATAATAAGCTATTAAATATTCATATAAAAACATGATTAAATTATGCTTATATGAATTACACAGTTTTATAATGTTTGGGTTAAATAAATTAACATTAGAATCAAACAAATTATCAAAACAGAAAGATTAATTTTTAAAAATAATAATGAAAATAGTTTTCAAAAAATTTCAAGCTTCTAAGTTATCCCTAAAGAAAGATGAGTCAAGTCTAACAAAAAAAACCTTAAGACTACAAATTTGTCTCCGTAAAACATTCCAATGTAAAATAGTACTACCATTAATCAAAACCCACCAAGGTTGGGTATATTTTAAAAATAGTAAAATACTATATTTTTGAAAAAGAAGTTAATTTAGGGTAAATAGTGATATACCACCAGTATTCCTATTTATTTTATTAGTTATGCATGAGTAGAAAACCGATTCAATGGTATTATATAAAGAAGTTTTCAAGAACAAATTATTAGGTAATATGATAAGAGAAATTAAAAATGCAAATGAAAACTTGATAATTCCATACACAATGATGAAAATATATAAAAAATTCATAGTAAACTTACCTTAATATAATATCAAGAAGTAGAAGTGTGATGAGTGGTTTATCCACATTTTCAAAAGAAATTGATTCATTTGAGAAGGCAGGCAAGCCATTCTTGGTTGTCTATCACAGTCTGCCTTACACATGCAATATATATATACAATGCCCATATCATCATCATTCATATTGAATGAGATATTTACAGTGGCAAATGGTCATAGATAATTATACATGGGTTCAATATGTTGGACTAACAGTCAGCCTTTCTTCTTCGAGATTTGTGATATGGCTTAACCGTCTCCTGTGTTGTATAAGTGTAGTGGTTGAATTGGACATTAACAAGTCGATATTTTGGTGTAACAGAAACTCTAACTTGTAATACTATATACTGATTGTTGAATAGGTAGGTGAAATAAATAAAATGACAATATGCTTCAAACTTTATAAGCACATTTCACCATCAGTTGTAAATTTATTCTTCTGCATAGCATGGTCAATAAGAATAATTTTTATTTTTCCATTATCTATTTTGAAGGCATAAAATGTTTGCTACTCTGGAGGGAATATAATTGAAAAGGGGAACAAAAGATACCCACTGCCCACAACAAGAAGGGTAGTAAAAACAATAGTTGCAGAGCATATTACTAAAGAAGATGATAATAAGGTATGTCTGTAAAGAAACACGGGTAAGAAAATAAGGAGCAATTGTTTCATTGTCTTCTTACTTTTATTGATATTACTGATCTTGCCTACTGGTGTATAGCACCCTTAAGAGCCTTCTATTTTCTATTGTTGTAATTCTTATTTCTTAAGCAACTATGTCTTATTTTTTAGATTTTTTTAGATTGATGTTTATTGAATTCATAAAATTTCCACTATAAAATAAATACATTGTCATGAAGGAAACTAAATTTGAAGATAAATTTTGATTAATTGGGATGCATAAAGTGGGTTGACAGAAAGTGCAATGATGTCATTAATATTGGAAAGAGTTTGGTAGAACTATTTTTAATTAAGAGTAATGGGTTTTAAGAATCATCATAAAATTTAAAGAAGCATTAGCATATAAATATTAAGGAGGAAAGGATATATGAGGAACAATTAAGTAGATTAAAAACATTAATAAAACAAGTGTCACATAGTGACTTGTATTTGTTGTTATAGTTTTAATTTAATTAGTAATGAGAAATATAAATTGTCAATTTAAAGTAAATAATTGAAAAAAAATTCAAATGAGAAATGTATTAATGTTTCGAGCATTATCGAAGACTAATTTATTATTGTATATAACTCTTTAGCATATGCAAAATATAATGCTCTAAAGTTAGTCTTGTGAACTATAGCATTTTCAAAATAAAATAAAATTTGTATCGTTTGTTTGCTAGTTATATTAACAAATAATCATTTTAATTGTTTTTATGAAGTAAAAGTCATTTGACTAAATCTTAATGATAGTATTTTATAGTTTTACTATAAATTTTCATTTTTTATTTTTTACCTAATTGAATTTTTCTAATTTTAAATTAGGTAGAGCACCTATTAAATATACAATGCTTACTAAAATATTTCTTTTATTATTAAAAAAATATTTTTTACTTTCTCTTTCATTTAGTTATACAATAGAAATCCATGATGAAAATGTGTATACTATTAAAAATATATTAAAGATGTTTAAATGATTAAATTTGATACAAAATTTATCGGGGTGATTGTCAAATTGTCAAATTATAATATCCTTTAAAATTGATATTTCCTATTGTTATAAAATATTTAAATATGTAAAAATAATAGTTTACTTGTGGATAAAAATTAAAATGTTTTGAGAGAGTACATGTACTTCATTAATTTTATGAGTTTGTCAAAATCTATATTAAAAATTGGTTCAATCAAAAAAATTAAGTTTGATTTTTTAAATAATAGTAAAGTTGTTGTTGCTCACTTAATTGTATAATTTTAAAAAAAAATACTTAAATACAAAAGATAATTCTATAAGCTAATATTTACTCCGAAAATCTTGCATGAAGAAATGCAAGATTGAGGAAGTCTCCATAAAAAGGGGCCCTATAAGAGTAAACAAAATCAACCAATAAAATTTGAGAAAAATAATTTCTACAACATATAAAATTGATAGATAAATATTAAAACTTTACAAGTATTTAAATGTTATAAAAATACTAATATCTGATTGGTGGAAACTAATTGAATAATAGGAGAGAGTGATTGGAATAGTATAATGCCTATGGAAAATACAATAAGAAGACCTTGAAATAGTGAAAATGGGTGGAAGATAATTGTAAATTAGGTTAGAATGTTTTCGCAAGGTAGAAGGTGCATAGAGGGAGGAAGGGAGAGAGAAGTCTTTTAGAAACTTTTGTTTGATAGTTGATAGGAAAGAAATACTTTTGTTGTAGGAAAAGTCCAATAATTGTAGAAGGGAGTGAGGGCCTCTAAGAAAGCTGTTGAAGTGGAAGATGTGTTTAAAAATGAGGATGAGATGGATTATGAGAAGACCCATTAGAATTTTAAATTCTATGTATAATAATGGGAAGAAGAATGAAATAAAAGGCTTCATCAACAATTGATGAAGATCCAAGCAAGATTAGATGTATTGGAGATGAACTAATATAGAGAAGATGGAATAAACAAGATAAGATTTGAATAGAGATTGAAGAAAAGAAAATCTAAAGCATGTATAAACAAAAAGATTATAGTTTACAAACCCAAGACCTAAATTCCATCTTTCAGGGGTATGGTCTCTCAAGCCCTTGAAATCCTATTGAGATTCATTGTTGAACAAGTCCTTGAAATCCTATTGAAATTCATTGCCAAACATTGAAGGCATAAGATATTTCAGGGTTTGAAGTTTATAACTACTCAATTTCATATACATGATCAATGCTTATGATCCTCAAATTTTTTAGATAAGATAGGTGTCATTTTATTAGTAAATATTTTGCTCTCATGATCTTCAATTTTTAGATAGGATAAGTGTCATTTTATTAGTAAATATTTTACTTTTTCTTAGACATGAAGTTGGCAATCATAGTTCATCTTGACACAATGAGACATGCTGTTAGGAAAACCTACCTCTTGCAATTTGAACTTCCAATTAGAGCACAATAATAGTTGAACGTTCATCTAAATCCAATAATGAAAAAAACAAAAAACATTAGAGTTACCCATGACAATTAAATATGAAACACGAACCCCAGCTATAATATAAACTACGAGAGAGAAGACAATATATATCTATTCAACAACGAGAATTACCAGCAAAACATGGAGCAATGGATTAGCCGAAACACGAATAGAACGAACGACGATTTATGAGATTATAGGAATACATTTAAGATAAGAACGAATTTTTTCTTATTATCAAACTTGATGGCACAGTTACGGAGTTCTGTTTCTCAAATTTGAAAAGTTGATGGCGTAGCTCAGGAATTATCTCTTCAATGACGGCATATTCCTCTGTTTACCAAAGTTGATGGCACCATCTTTTCAAAAGTGAAGCCAAATAATCTGAATGAAAAGCTATAGTAGCGGTTTTGTTTTTATGTTCTTTCTTTCAAGATAAGCTTTTAGAATGATATTGGCAAGAATCAATTTAAGTCAAGGGATGAGGGAAACATTTCGAATAAATCGAAAAGAAAATCCTATTGCCAAGTTTTCATTGACAGACCTCTCTTTTCACTATTTGATTTGACGTGACAATTTATTTTGTGGTGGGCATGAGTGCATGGCAATAATTGAGTGATTACATGCAGGTAGGTGGTTTTTGTAATGTTTAATTTTGAAGTGCTGGTTAATTTTTATAATATTTAAAATTTTGAAATTTGAAATTTCAAGTCACACAATATTTTTAAACGTTTTGTATTATAGATTGGGTGCTTAATAAAGTAGAATCATCTTTCACTTTTCTTATTAATAATATGAAATATAGTTTTAGTAAAAAGAAAATTATATAATTGGTTATTGATACAGTTGATTGGAATCACTAAACCAACTGTAAATATTATAATAAATGAGACAATATTGACAAAATTATGAAGATTCAAATTTCTGTATTACAAACAATAAAATGACCTTTAATATAACAAGTGTTACCTAAACAGTATTTGAATTAACAAATTGTAATAGATAGTTAAACTATGAATATAGTAATTTAAAAATATATATAAAAATAACTAATTAATAAGAACAATTAAAATTTGAATTTATTATAAGAATAGTTATACTAATTTAATATTAGAGTAAGAAAATTAAAGAATATCAATATATGTCTTAGTCTTTAATTTTGTGTAAGATAGAATATTCATTGAAATGTCTTTTGATTTATGATAAAAAATTAATGGATGGTATTAAAAAATTAAATTAAATTATTTATTTGAAATAATTATGATTTTGTTAACATGTAATGTTATTAAAATTATATATGTATGTGAGATTATTATTTTTATATAAAAATATTATATAGCTTTTTGATTAATTTTTAAATATGTAATATATTTAATAAAAGTATTAGTTTTAGTATATATTTTCTACTAATATGATATAGTTTCTTAATCCATCTTCTAAAATCATCCGACATGCTGAACAAAAATGAATTATGAACTAGAAAATGAGTCATATAAGAAAAGAATGAAATAGTACATTTCCTACTACAATAATAAATAATTTAACTTTTTCTTAGAAGAATAATACTAAGAAAGTTATTCTTTAACTACAATAGACAAAGAAACCAATTGTCATAGAATGGGTTAATACTTGCCTTAGTTTTGATTTTATGTATAAATTAATTATAATTTACTTATATATTTTAAATAATTTTTAAATATATTAATTTTTAGTTGTTATAATTTGTTACAATTATAATATAATAATTTTATAATTACAATGCAAATTTATTAGTAAATTCTAATGATAATTATTTAAACAAATATTAACTATAATGATAATGTAATATTATATATATATAATCATATTATATGATATAAAATTTTATTTGTAATAGATATTAAATTTTTTTATGTAAAAGTATAATTTAATTAATAATATTATTTGATATAAAAATAATGCAAAGTTTTAATTCGAAATAGTTAGAAATAAAAATACATAATTAAAATCAAAATTAACATTATGCAATTAGCACTATGTATTAATGTTGGCTCAAAATTTGGAGGGACATAGTGCTTCTTGGAAATCTGTGTATAAGACTCAAGTGTTTTGAGCCACTCCAACTAGCTTATAATATATTCTATAATATTTATAAAGGAGTTGATATTTCTAGAGGCTTTAAAATAATAATTGTTTAAAAAACTATAAGCCTTTCCAAGCCTTTAGATATATATATATATATATATATATATATATATATATATATATATATATAAAAGGTAGTAACTAATTTAGTTCATATATAAATGTAAGAAAGAGCATCTCTACTATAAATATAATTTTACTGATAAAATAATTTTTTTTTCTTAAATTATAATTATATAGAATTATTATTGAATACATATAATACAAATTATAATATTTTGTAATAATTTTATCAATGCATAAATAATATATAATTTAATTGAAAATGTAATATATATATATATATATATATATATATATATATATATATATATATATATATATATATATATATATATATATATATATATATATATATATATATATATATATATATATATGAGAAAGAGAGATTACAATGAGGTAATGCATTTTTTTTTAATATATAACTAAAATTTTAACAAAACATAAAAATGGAAATTGATAATAAATACTTTTGAAATGTAACAAACTAATAAAAAAGTTGTCAGTAGTAAATAATTAAATAGATAATTTATAATTATGTTAATATTGTATAATTTATATAGTTTTGTATCTACAATAGTTATCAAAATATTAGGATTAATTTTTTATCTTAATATCATATTAAAAAATTAATCAAATTTAATACCTAACGTAAAAATAGTTATTTGTTATTAGTTTTAAAATAATTTAATAATTGTATAAAGTGAATAAAATAGTACTAGCCTATAACAACAATAATAAGGTTGTTATAGTTACTTACATTATAAAGAAAGAAAATATTTTATCTGATGGAATGAAAGTTTTGAATTAGAAACAAATTAGTAGAAGTAAGATCTTCATGCAAATCAATCATTCATTTTATCTTTTATATATTTAAGCTGATAGGGTTACTAGTTGTTTTAAACTATTTTTCCAATAGTTTATAAATTTTTTAATCTTTACTTTTTAAAATTTTTCTATATTTTTTTTGGACAATTAGTTATAAGATTTGTTTCTTTTTGATAATTTAGAAACTTCTCAAATCTTTTGCATGTATCTTGGCCTTAAAATAGTTATTTTAATTTATATTTTTCAAAAGAACTTGGCAAATTGCTCATGGGTTGAGTGAAAATAATTATTTTTTTTAGTTGATAGGCTATTTGTGGGAACTTTATTCTTCGAAATTGAATTTTTGATGGAAAAGTTGTCTGTTGACTAGAAAAGTTGTCATTTGGCCAGAATATTGCAAATCCTACCTATTAATTATTACAGTCAATTTTTATCTCATTCCACTTTTAGCTCTTGTTTCGATATTTATTACTTGTTATCTCCACTTTTAACTCATCTTTTTCTCTTTCTATTTATTGTTGTGATCTATATTCATTTAACTTTTGATTTTTTAAATTGATTTAGATTTTAGTTTTCAAATTATTTTAATTTTTTTATTAGTTTAATTTGTTATTTAAATAATGTTTTTTAGTTTCTATAATTTATTTAATCAATAGAATATTTGTTACACTTTTTTTTTTTCCTTATTAATCTTTTGTAATAGATTTTTAAAGGATTTTTTAATTGATTATTGTTCTTTATATTTGATAAATTTAAATAGAAATAAATAATATTTATTGATAAATATTTTAGTAAATAATATGTTATTTAAATTAAAAATTATTAATATTCTAATTTATTCACACAATATTATATTTTAAATATCTGTTTTTAACTTTTTTTTCTTTTTTGATTTATTTAAAAAAAATTACTTGTGATTTCTATTTATTTAACTTTAATTTTTAAATTGATTTTAAGTTTTAGTGTTGATTTATTTTCATATTTTTTTTTCTATTTTTCTTATTAATTTTTTTTCTAAATCTTTGAACATATTTCTTAAATAATATTCAAATTTCATAAATATTGTAAATTTTATATCTATATTTTAATATTCAACTTTTTTTTGTATTTTCATTTTTAAAATAGTTATATTTACATTATTTAATGTTCATTTTCATTTTTCTTTTAATTCTCGTCTCCTATAAATGCATAGTTTAGATTTGTGATAGAGGAAGAAGTTTATGCCATGATTACCTTTAGAAAGGACCAGACTCCTTCCTCTATATCAAAGTATCAATCCTTCTGTTGATCTGTTCACACATACCTTTCCCACCCAGCTAACCTTAAATGTATTAAATGTGTTGGATTTCCTGAAAAGAGGAATGGAAGTTTGTTAAGAGATAAAAGGCCTTTTTCAGAGAGCCATACTCAATTTTTTTATTCCTTCAATCCAGTGCATTATCATGAAACAAACCAACGTGGCTTCCTGACAGATCGATGCCAAAATCCATGAACCATACAATCAAAAGAGGGATTACAAGAAAAGTAAAGAAAGTTACACTGATATGTCTAGTTTAAGGTTATGTTTTTTCAGTTTGGTACAAATTCCCCCCACTGCATGTGTCATTGTGCTCCATTACGATTATATCATATTAGTGGACTTTAAGTGATCTGCCTTTTGGAATAGGGATATTGGTATTATATTATATGTGACCAGATTATTCAAGCTATAATTATCAGATCTTTTTGTTCAAATTGTTGTTAATACAATTGGGCGGAGACAATTTTATTTGTAGATTGTAAATGAGAATGAATTAATATTAATACAGAAAGGAAATATATGGACAACATTTTAGTGTGGATGTTGTTTTTTATGAAAACAACTTACAGATAAATAGTTTTATTTTTTTGACATTAATTTCTTTCATTTATATGAGATTTCAATTTTAGCACATCATATTAGACCTTTTTGATTTTGGACAATTAGTTATAGGATTTATTTCTATCTTTACTATTTTAAAAAAAAATCAATAATTAAATTTTCATCCACAATTAATTATTTTGTAGATTTTGAAGTTTCCTTCCAAAGTTTTCATGGATTTCAACTATTGTTTAATTGTTGAGATCTACAAATATTATTGCTACCTCAAATTTTCTATGCAAATTAATGACTGGTTAAAGCTTTGTGCATTCAAGCCTTACTTTTCTTGAGAAGTCATTTTGATCAAGTATTAATTCCTATCTTTATCGTTGTCATACAAAAGCTTATTGTTGCCATACAAAAGCGCGCAACTACTAGTTAAATTTTTTCTTTTTTTTATATAACCGTTCTCATTACCCTCCTTCACAATAAAAAATAATTGTGTACTAGAAACCAATTTATAATATAAGAAATAAAATCGGCTATCTATGGGATAAATGCTTACAGAAGATATGAAGCAATTGATGACCTCCCTTGCGAGCAATTAAAATTATCCCAGGGGAGAACTCATGGAGACAACTCATATTTTAGGGTAAATAGTGATATACAACCAGCATTCCTATTTGTTTTATTACTTATGCATGAGTTGAAAACTGATCCAATCCTATTATATAAGGAAGCTTTCAACGACAAATTATCACATGATATGGAAAGAGAAATCAGAAATGCAGACGGAAACTTGATAAATCCATACCCAGTTGATAAAAATATATAATTAGTTTATCGTAAACATATATTATTATTACCTTGAGAAGCACAAGTGTGATGGGCGGCCACGAATGGTTTGCCCACATTCTCAAAACAAATTCAAGGCGGGCAAGCCATTCTTGGCTGTTTATCACACTCTGCCTTATATATGCAATATAAATTCAATGCCCATATAATCATCTTTCATTCTGAACAAGATATATTAACAGCGACAAATGGTCATACATAAGAAGTATACGTGGGTTCAATATACTGGATGTGGATTCGGCCGGCAGGATTAAAAAAATGAGTAATATGCTTCCCTTTATGCTTCAAACTTTATAAGCACATTTTACCATCGGTTATAACATTATTTTTTCTGCACAACATGGTCAATAAGAAGAATTTTTGTCTTCCCATTATCTATTTTGAAGGCATAAAAGGTTTGCTACTTGAGAGGGAATATAATTGGAAAGTGGAGTAAAAGAGAACCAATGTCCATAACAAGTAAAGAAGCAATGATCTTAATTCACTTTGAGAATCTTTCTTTATCATCTCAAGACACTCCCTTTATCTAGGGAATCTTCTTTCACCATATAGTGTACCCAAAGTTTCCTTATCGTGCTATGAGTATTGTATAGTAAAAGTCATTCCTAACAATCTTCCACTTGAATAGATTGTACACATATCTATCTAGATACTTCACATGACCACATGGGCCATTCAAACTTAATTTTTCTCACTTTGATACCTCTAAGGTATATAATATGAATTCAAAAGAAACAGCATATACAATTTGTAACTACAATCTCAAGCCTCAAAGCTAATTTGCCAATATACACTAAGAAGCTCCTATTGTACAGGTAAAGTTGATTTGATATGAATCCATTAAACAAAATTCACCATAGTCTCTAGGTATTCATGAGCATGTGTAGCTGATCAATCCATGCCAACTCCAAATACAATATTACAATATCACAAAGTATCAAGCAAATGATCAATATACTCAATACAAAGAAACTTAAAACAAGATCAACATGCCAAAATTCCAACCATGACCTCAGTAACATAATCATGACAAAATGATCTAAATAGTCTCAATTAAAGAGATTACATGCTCCATTTAAACATATCATAACATGTTAAATGAAAACATAACTCACACATTTATTAAAGACTCTATCAAACCATCAAGATGTCAACATCTTCAATCACATGAAGATTAACATATCCAAATAGAAGTTAAGAAAATGTGAGAACATCCTTCTACAACATCAAAACCTCGCACCTTCAACATTTGTGATACCAATGAAGATTATTTACTACATCACTGCCAAACACTCCCACTAAACTATGGTTCTGACATACACATAGAATCTACATCACTGCTAACAACTCCCATCGTATGGTGGTGTCAACTCACACATGGAACCATAACAAATATCTTTGACATGAAGATTGAATTACTCTAACTTGTCATCATCATATGGCCGATTAGCCAAAACAACATTGTTAGTAACTTCATCATCACCCTTAGAAGAATTTGAATTGGAAGAACCATTTATTTTCTTCTTCTTCCCCTCTTTACAATCCTTTTGGATATGACTAGTTTGCTCGCAATTCCAAAGCTTCACTTTGGTTTTCTTTCCCAAACATTTAGGATTCATTTCCTTATTTCATTTATCCTTCACTTGGTCTCGAATGGTGAAGGCCTCCTTAGCCACCTCAAAATATTTCCTCCACATCTCCTCTAATAGAAGTGCAATAACTACTTCATTCAATTCAAAGTGGGTGGTAGTACTTCTAATGGCCATCACAATATGATCCCATGAATCAAGAAATGAGAATAATAGTAACATGAAACACTCTTCTTCACTCACATACACACCAATAAATGTCAGTTATGCAACCACCATATTGAACACATTTAAATGATCTATCGCAGTCATTCCTCTATCCATCTTCAAAGCATACAAATTCTTTCTTAGGAAGAGCTTGTTTACCAAGGATTTTCTCTAATAAAAATCTCCCAATTTCTTCTACAAAGAATGCACAATTTTCTCCTCATGAACATTCAATAGAACAAAATCCACAAGATATGACCTTATTAGTCCTCTATCCTTTCAATCTGCTAGATCCCATTTTTCTTGATTCAAGCCTAAAAGCTTATTTCCAAACATAACAATCTACAGATCTCATTCAACCAATATATCTTCAACTTTAAGTTTCCACAACTCAAAGTTTGTGCCGTTGAAAATTTCAATGTCTATTATTTGTATACCTATCATCTCAATTCTAAATAAATACTTTGCAAACTCCCATAGGAACTGAATTGAAATTGAAAAAATCCCTACCCAATGAGGGTAACCTAGGCTCTAATATCACTTGCTATGGAAGAAATGTGCAAAAATGCCTTCCTATTGTCAATCTTGAGGAGGAAAAAGAAATATTTCACAACTACTTCATCATACTTGATAGGAAAAACAAGAATATAAAAATTACAATGCACACAAGATAAACAAAGGAGACTAGATTTAACATGGGAAACCCTTTCGAGAAAAACTCACCACCACAAAACACCTAAGCAACTTTATATTAAAGTAAACAATTTATGTACAACAAGCTCTAGTTTTTGGATAGGCTCATAGGCTCACATTGCCTTTATGATCAACCTGAATTTCACACTTTCAACCCATTCCATTCCTAATGAATCCCTTATAGATTTATACACTATGATTTTTTTTATGAAATCTAGTGCATTAACTATCATAGAACTAATCAATTAGCAACAACCTTGGAACTCATCCATCTACTGGTCAACTATCCATCAAAAAATCATTCCTTTAGGTATCATATGTCTTCAATCACTTGAACACCTCATGTAACTAAGATGCCTCCAGTTATTTGGATTCCTTTGGTGATGCAGATGCCTTTGATGATGGAAATGCTTTCAATGACATTCTCTTTGTCTCAGGACACTCCCTTCACCTCATGAATCTTCCTTCACCTTGGGAGTCTTTCTTTACCTCAAGAAAAGTTATTTTTGCATTAGGAAACTTCCTTCACATGGACAATATTTATTTGCATCAAGAATGTTTCTTTGCCTTAGGATATTCCCTTCACCTCAAGACACTACCTTCACCTCCACAATCTTCCTTCACATCGGGAATCTTTCTTTAACATGGGATATTTCCTTTTCCTTAGGACACTCCCTTCGCCTTGAGACACTCCCTTCAAATCTAGAATTTTACTTCACCGTATGGTGCACCCAAATTTTCCTCAAAACACCATGAACATTGTATAGTCTGAGGCATTCCTAACAATAAGAAGATAAGAATGCTCGAAGGAAAAATAGGAGTAGAAAATAAGGAGGAATTTCTCATTGTCTTATTAAGTTTTATTCCATTCCCTTTGAAGGTGGGGAGTAATGTTTTCAGATGAATTCTCTAATTAATCTTGCACAAAAAATCAAATATGAGTTGAGTACAGGTTGTTTCCATTTTTTCCTTTGTTAGAAAATTTAAAGATAGGTGCTATATATGCTCTTGCCTAAAATTTTTAGCATGCTCTACTATATTTGTAGAGACTTCAAACATTTAGGTTCAAAAGGATGAGATATAGAGGTCTGTCGAGCTTGTTTGGTAATATTTAGATGAGATTACAAATGTTATCTGAACTTTCAGTACTTTTTCTATATTTGATAACTATTTTCCCAACATTTTACAGAGAGTTTAATTATATTAATTAATTGAAAAGAGAGAGATTAATACTCAAGAAAATTAAAACTTCCTCTCTTCCCATACTTTTCTCTCTCCACATACTAAAACCTTTAGAGAGAAGTATGGGTTAAGGTTTTAAGTTTGAGTTTCCACTCTCTCTCCTCCCATTTTTCTCTCTCCACGTGCTAAAAATTTTAGAGAGAAGTACAGGTTAAGGTTTTGGGTTTGAGTTTCACTTTTTCTCTCTCCATGTACTAAAGCACTCTCTCTCCCCTTACTCCAACTTTTTAATCTAATTCTAACTCGAAACTCCCAATCCCAACTTCAACTTGAACACTACTGCCGGCTAGAAATAAAGTCACAGATGTTTAGAGTAATTCAGGCACCATTCCAAAAAAAGCATGCGGCTTGAGAATGCAAGGCTTCGGTATACTCATCCTTCTCAATGTGTTCCACCATAGTATTTATATGTGAAAGGTAATTTTTTGCACTTTGGTTGTCAGCTGGACGAGGGAGCATGGGATAGTCGCAAAGAGAGCATTACAACAGACGTAGCTCATACATCTTCATCACCGGTTTCACTATTTTGTCAACTTCTATTTGATGTGTTTTTATTTTACAAAGGCCACCAAGGATGATTTGTGGCCTTTAAGGCATAGACCAGAACACAAATTGTTGAAGGTAATACCATATATCCAGCGGAGCCATCTTTCTTCATATACCATACAGGCATGTTGTTTCATTCAACATTGATATTGGTGAAATGGTATCTACAACAACATATTATTAGTCTATGCAAAGGCACAACTATTTCTTCACTAGAGGAACTCGATAGATTGAGGAAGGAGACTAGTGAGGTTACATGAGCAAATGGAGGCGTAGATTCCTTGATTCTTTCATCAACCATCGTGCCAAGCCCTGGCTCACTGCTCTTCCTGCATTGTCTACATTTTTATCTTCATTTTTACATTAACTCAAGCTCTTCCCTCCATCAATGAAGCTATGGAAAGTAGAACAATGTATGGTGAATACGGCTTGTCCTCCCTACCACAACGTACACATGGAAACATGGAATGATATGGACATTGGCATACGATTTCTTGATTACACCCCCGCCTTAATGCAACTGTTTCTAAGCTGCCAAGACAAGCCTTGGACTAGCACATGAGTAGAACATTTGAAGACAATTCAAAAACTAAACAAAAAGAGGCAACTTCACTAGCAGGAAAGAAGCGTATATTTTTAAAGGTGCCTAGTATCCATTTGACAAAATGAGCAACTCCAACCCGAAAAAAACACTTCTAAACTACTGCACATTGAAGAATGGATTTGAAAATATGAAGGAGACCTTAGCCAAGTATCATAATTTAAAGTGATTAGTTCTATCAATGAAGTGTTTTAGCCTGTCTTCATATAACCCGCAACGTTCAACAAGGAAGTAATATGTCAGAAAATAAGGCATGTGAACATTTGGCATAGCTGTTACAAGAAGACACAGCTAGTAAAACATTGATGCTTTCACGATAATATTCAATGAAATTGGTTAAAGGGATGTGATGGATCTATACTGTTGGACGATACCTCATCATTCACTAGAGAAAAGACTGCAAAACCAAATGCAAACTCTGTGAGAGTGTACAATGTGATAGACACCATTAAAACTCAGTTAGAAGTTGTTTGCAGTGGAGTTGTGTCATGTGCTAATATCGTTACCATTGCTGCTCATGACTCAGTTGTACTTTTGGGAGGGCCATCATGGACAGCACCGTTGGGAAGAAGAGACTCAACAAGTGCAAGCTTAAGTGGTGCCAACAGCAATCTGCCTTCTCCTTCTTCAGATTTGGCTACACTTATCTCTAGATTTCAAACACAAGGCCTTTCTACTAAGGATATGATTGCTCTTTCAGGTGCTCATACAATTGGTCACTTTAAATATTTTTGAGATCTCTGAGCTATACAATGGGTTGCGAGAAATCCAAAATTATCTAAGATTTTACCTTCCTTCTTCTGAAGTTGTCCATGAATCTCACTGCAAGTCAAAGTAAAGAAAATACCAAAGGAAGTCATCTAAGTCTTATTGGATAGATATATATATTAGAGAAGCTTGCCAACTTTTTTACAAAATGCCAAGTCTAAGTGCACCTACAGAGTTCAAGTTAGAAATATTTTTGTCTAAAGTTGTTTTAGAATTTTATTGATGTACTTTGTAAAAAGGTCAACTTTAGAATTAACTCTAGTTTTAATTTTGCTAACTGTAGTTAAGCTTCAAGGGTTAGAGTTGGCTATGAATCATCTTCAAGTAGTCCAAACTCTAACTTTTTGGGTAGTTATGAACCCGAAGACTTGGTTATTCTAGATTGGCTATAAATTCTTGGAGATCAATGTAATAAGGGACTTTTTGGACTTGGATACAGGGAAACACTAATGCTCTGATCATAAAGCAATTTTTGGAAAGTGTGTACAATTGTTGTTTTTGTGTAATCAGTTATTTCTTTCTTTCTTGGTGCAAGAAATAAAAGGAAGTACATTTAGTGTTCTCTCTCCAAGGAATCTGGATTGTTAAAGTGTTGATTCATCTATGATTACTTTCATGGTATGATGTGAGTATTTGTGGATGTTTGAATTAGCATTGTGTTGGTGAAATTTCTCAAGCGTAGTCCTTGATAGCTCTCATTAATAGTTTACATCATTTTTATGAAAACGTTGAAGGCATGTGGTGCATTTTCTATCAATGGTTTTCCTTCCTATTTTCTAAGTTCTTCTTATCCTTTTTGAAAAATCTAAAATTCCATCTTACGAGGGAGTTGTCCCTCTTAACACAAAGGAAGGCCGAATATCAAGGGCCTGTCCAATTGTTGTGAAAAATTTGCCACTTACACTCCGTTGGGCAATTTCTTTAGTGACAAATCTATTTACAAACAATAACTTAAAGTTGCATTAAGTTTTTCCCTATTTGAACACTCAATTTTAATATGTGTTGGTCTCTAGTACCTATGTCAATTTTTTATCTCCCATTTTCTTTAAAATATTTTTGATGTTACTCCTTTTAGGGAAGACTTGGGAACTCAATGAGGAAAATCCAAATTATATTAGCATTGATCAATTGACAACCTCAGACCAGCAAGTAGAGAAATATCCAGTCTCGAAAGATTATAAATCTATTATTGAGCATTTGTAGATTAAAGCTTAGGCATGAGGTATAGTGTGCTAGGTGACTTAAACATCACACACTAAGGCTTGATTTCTACACTAAAAGTGTTGAATATTCAAAGTTGAATTACTTTTGACAAACTTATTTTTTCATGTAGTGTGTGATGTTCAAAGTTGACTTACATTTTACAAGCTTAAATTTTCACTTAATGTGTGATGTTTAGCGCATCCATAGTGTACCCAGAGATTTGAATGAGGTAGGGATGGTTGTTATCAATGACACTATTCACTTAATTCTGTTCTTGATTGCAAACATGGTATCTTTATTTGCTTCATTATTAGTTCACATGGTGTCAATGTTGAATGTTTCTGAATTTGTTTGAAGTATGATAACTCAAATGTAAGATTTATAATTTCATGAACTTTTATAATAATCCAAATGCAAAATGTTAAGTGTTAAAGATTGAAATTTCAAAAGCTTTATGGTGACCCAAATGTAGAATGTTATAATTCAAGAATTGTATCATGACCCTAATGTAAAATGGTAGAACTTTAGAGATTTTATGATGACACAAATGTTTTTGATGTATTTAGATAGTAGCCAAAAAAGGGGGGCTGATGACCCAAATGTTAAATGCTAACATTTTAGGAATTTCATGATGATCTGAGTGTAAAATATAAATATAATGATATTAATAAACACCCACATGTAAAAGATAGGGATTTTGTCACACCCTAAACCTAAAATGTCAAAATTTTAGGGTGGAATTCATTCGATGAATAATCAAGGGGAATACTATACCATATCATATAGAAATCTAGACTAGTGGTAAAGTCTCTATTTGTGAAGGTCATAGGAAGTTATAACCCATTATGCTATTTTAAGTCAAACTTAAACTACAAGCCAAATATACTCCTCAAAAGAACATAGATATTCCCATTTCCACCTTCAAGACTCAATTGGAGGTAATTTTCTAACATAACATAACATGTTTGAACTATATCTAAAAAGTTATGTCCTATGATTGATTTTTGTGTTGCAATTTTTTAATTTTGTTGATGTGGGCCTATGTGTGACAATTTGTCAAAGGTATATAATCTAGGAGTAGAAACAAAAGGATTATTAGCAATGGAATTATAAAAGTTAGTTGTTTCATTGTTTTCCATCTCAAAGTTGTCAGGAGAATAAAACAATGGATTGTGTAGAACATAATGGTTTGGCTCAAAACTTCAGTGATACCTTTAGGTATGTCCTCTCTTCATAGCTAACACTTAATAATATTCATTTGCAAGGCCTCTTTTATGCATTTGGTAACACATATGGAGTTATATCAAGTTTCTTTTAGAATCACTCTATATATGGTACTTCATTTTTTAGATTTCTCACATTGCTGCATTAAGTCCTATACAACAAATAAAATGAAATTGAAAACAAATCAATGGTAGCTAATGATTTTTATTTGAACAAGCTTCAAAGATCTGCCGAAGTCATGCTGTGAGGTAGGAAAGTTGAATTCCCATGTTCCTTTTCTACTAGTAGTGAAATATTGTTCAAACATGAGAGAATATGCTCATATGTATAGTATTGAATTTTAAAAATGTTACTAGTAATCATTTCTTTTCCCATGACCAAAAACTACAACTTGCTCACACAACTTCTCAACTATTAGTTTCACTAAAAACAAGATTCATAAATTCCATTTCAATTATTTTCTACCTAAATATCTAATATTGAATTCCACTTAAGTATTTAGTAAAGTTAAAATATTGCTTGTTCTCTTGATCAGAAATTTGGTGGTTATTATTTTCTCACTGGATAAATTGCATTAGTTCATTGATCTCTCCATTAAGAAATCTTAAGCTTGCCATCTTCAAGATTTCTTAAGACCTAGTGTATATAGTAATTTCTTTTGAATTGCAAAAAATTTGTATGTTTCTTGAATCTTTAGTAGTGGCTTATAAATCAAAAACATTTTTGTATATTTAGGAATGGCTTACAAATCAATTTTTTTTATACATTTCTTGAATTTTTAGTTTGATTTTTATTTATTTATTTACTGAAATAAGATAGTTTTTTATTTAAATTAGTTTTTAATCTATAGTTCACTCTTGCCGAAGATAATATTGAGCTTCGTCAATAGATATTTCTCCCTTATATTGTTCTGGTAATCTATTTGTAGTTTTAGCTGGATTCTATTAACCTATTTCAATTACTAGAGATAGGCATGATCCTCAACTTCTAAAGACATCCACACACTTCTTCATCCTACCCCACCACATGCAAGGAGTCAAGCCATATGAAACTATTTTTTTATTGAAATTATTGTTCTTGTCTGCTAGTGTATGTCACCCAAAGGCACATTCTATTTTATATTGGTTTAATTTTTATTTCTTGACCAAATATGTATTTTTGTGTAGATTTATTTAGGTAGAAGTTTATTAAATTCATAAAATTTCAATTATGAAATAAATACATTACCATGAAAGAGACTAATTTTGAAGATAAACTTTGATTAAATAAAGGGAGATAAAATGGGTTAATAGGAAATGCAATGATTCATTTATATTGAAAATTCTTCTAGTTTTAAATTAAGAGTAAAAGGACCTTATAAGAATAGTCTTAAGTGTTTAGGCAAGAGCCTACAACCTATCAGTAAATTGTGAGCCTCTCATTGGGAGGTTTTGGTTCAAATCTACTCAAGGTTAACACATAATAGAAATTAATCTAACAATAATAATAAAAATGAATAATGAATAATATCTAGGTTTTGGCTGATTACCTATTAAAAATAATAATAGTGTTAAGTCAATAATTAAAACTTAAAATTGCATTAGAACAAAAAAATTGGAGAGAGATATATATTTAGGGATGTCTTTTAGTAACTTTTGTTGGATATTTAGGAGAAAATATTTATTTTTCGTAATAGGTAGAGTCCAATAATCATAGAGGGTTGGGTGATTCTATGATAAAGTTGTTGAAGTGGAAGATGTGTTTAAAAGAGAGGATGGGATGGGTTTTACGAAGACCCATTATAATTTTAAATTCTAGGAACAATAATGGGAAGAGTAATGAAATAGAAGGCTTTATGAAAAAGTGAAAAAGATCAAAGCTAGATTAAATATATGGAGATTAACTAGTATGGGGAAGATGAAATAAACAATATCATTGACTTTAGATCACAATGATCAACAATCATCATGATGAGGTTAAATTATAGAATAGATAATGGGTGTCTCAACCCATATAGGACCATTATTGAAGCATTTGGATTTTTTTGTGCTCAGATTGGAAATGCTCCTCAGTGAATCGTTATAATCAATGTTCTTGATTTCTATGTCTATATAAATCTCCTTGTGGAGAATATCTAATATTTAGAGGAGGTTTTAGTTGATGAGCTTCATTACAAGGACAATTGATATTCATAGTCATTCTACAACCATATAAACATTCATCAACATGTTTTATAAAAATAAAAGAGAATAATTGAAGTACAAATGAAAATTAGGATCTAGTGCAAGAATAAATAAATAAACTAAATTAAAGGCTAAAAACTAAAGAGTAGAACATTGGGAACTCAAAAATAAAAAACAAATTAAATAAATAAATCCAAGTGTAGAAAAAATATATAAATGCATCTTTTGGATATTGGGGTTCAGAGACCACAATTTCCCTTTTCCAGATATCAGATATCAAGGAACCAACAATTTAACTTTTTCATAGGTAGGAAAAAGAAGGGATGAGAAAGAAGATTGTAGTTTTGGGGGCCCCAACCCTAAATTACCTCTTTCAAGGACTAGAGATCTCAATTTTAGAGACATAATTAATTTTCTTAATGCTCAATTCTTAGAGAATATATGTTCCATTTTATTACTAAATATTTGTTTTTTCTTCTACATGAAATATATAAACATAGTTCATCGTGACACTATGAGACTTCAATTTAATAAAATGGAGCTCTTCCAATTTGAACTTCCAACTAGAGAACAATAATAGTTAAAACTTTAGGTACATCCAATAATGAAAAAAAAAACCAACATGAAGAAAGAACCAAAAATAATCCCTAAACTAATACAAAGACATAGAAAGAGAAGAGAAAGAAATATTACAAAAAATGGGAATACTAGTCAATGGATCACCGCACTAAAATTAACTCCTTAACATAAAAAAAATCTCAAAAATTGAATGGTATAGCTTCTACAAAGTTCACCACATATCTCTCAACAAAATGTGGCTCCTAAAAACTTAGAAACTCTTTGAGTGAAAAGAAATCAAAATGAAGCACACAGATTTGTTTTGTAGCCCCCTATGCCTTATTAGGATTATATCAACCCAATCAAAACTAGTAGGTTAGGGTGTTAGGGTTTCAAGGTGTGAGGATTGTAGAGACCCTTAATCAACCCTAAAACTATGGATAATTGATACCTGATTGGATGATACCATGTAATTTGGAATTTCACTATTTGGATGTGCAGAATGTGAGGTTCATGCCAAAAGCTATGATAGTCATTAAACTTTGAAACCTTCTAAATAAATTCCTTGACAATGTTAAGGAATGGAAAATGAAAAAACAAATAAAATGCTAATAAGGGGAAAAAAATCTAGATCTTAATAACCCAAATATTGAACTATTAGGAGTGCAAAGAGCCCATAATCAAGATTACCTAATGCTAAATTGAATAAGACAAAGGAAAAAAAACAAAAATGAAAATATAATAAAATGGTGTCCTAATTATTCCAAGTTGTTAGGATTAGAGAGATAGATAGACATAATAATTAAATAAATATATAACCAATATTAGAACTTAATAAAGTGCCTAGAAGAGAGAACAATGCACAAATATTTAATGTATAGTTTGCCCAATCCCTAGAATACATCCACCGAACAAGGACTCCAATATTCTTATTATCTAGTGATTTCAACTTGATTATATTTTGCAATCCCTTACAACTCACTACTTCAGCAAGAAGCTACTAAATCATCATACATGATAAAATTCCTAACCTTAAGCCATTTCATACAAGAATTTTGACACTTACAAAATTTGGGCTAGAATATGTCATCCAATAGAAAAAGTTAACTCATGATGCTGACTATAATAGTAAATTCATTTTTGGATTTGGGACCCTACCCCTCAATCCCACCCTATATCACAACAAGGAGTTTTCCCAGGGCCATAGACCCCAGGACCCTACAAGGGGCAATTCTCCCTATCCCTTCCATGTCCAAGGATATTGTATGGGGCAATATCCCTTTACCCCTAGCATGTAGTTGCTACTCCTAAACCCGTATAGAAAATTCTAGGGGGAAACTACACCAAAAAAAGTCAAAAATTAATATTTGAATCTAATTAGGATCCACGTAACAAAAATATCCCACTTGAAGACTGATCAAAACACATAACAATGACCTCCCACTTGGAGGTTGATCTTAGTACTTCAAACCTATAGCTCCCACTTGAATGTAAAACCACCCTAGACTCTATTGTATTTTTATTATGTGTAGTCTAAAAGATCAACTAAAGTTGAACAAGATCTCATCTTCTCGCTTGTCATTGACTTTGTAAAAATATTACTTGTATTGTCATCGATATATTTCTTTTGGACATCTTTAATTGTCCATCATCCAAACCTAATCAAATTAAATAATACTGTAGTTGTATGTGTTTCATCTTTAAATGTAGAGAAAATTCTTTGGAAAATGAATGGAACCCTTGCTATCTATAAAAAAATGTCCTTCTATGGGTTCCCCAACTCTTGCATGAAAATTTGAAGCCATATCATCTCCTTGGTTGCCTCTATACTAGAAACACACTCTACCTCTATAGTGGATAAGACTTTCACCTTCTATAATGAGAAATCAAACTCATTATTTTCCCACCAATAGTAAATGCATATCATGTAGTACTCCATCTAGTATTTATATCCTTTGTCCAATTCAAGTCAATATAGCCTTGTAAATATGTAGTAGAGCCTGCAAAATGTAAACATTTATTGGATGCATCTCTCAAATATTTGATAATCCTTTTGATTGCATTCCAATGCTCAATCCCAGGAAGAAATATATACCTACTAACAAGTCCCACATCATGTGTAATATTTGGTTGATTTAAACAACAAGTTACCATTCCTTTATGTTATTATCATGAAGAATTCAGATGGTACCTTTGGACATTGGCTATATCGTAAAGCAACCATTTTGACTTGTACCTCTATTCATCATCTCACCACCACCCTTCCCAAAAATTTGGTATCCTCAAGAATCTTTCCCTCAGATCCTATAGAATTTTCAATGTAGAAAACTTACCCCAAGAGCTTGACCACTTGTACCAAGTTTTCAATTTAAATGAGTACTCTCATGAGCAAATCTCTAAGGCTCTTACCCAAGCTAAGTCCTCTTATCTTTCTTGCAGTAGTCATAAGACCTCTTTAAACCCATCTCCTCTTAATGTCTCTCTTCCTTCTATGGAGGCTATCTCCCAAAAATTTCAAAAATCTTAACCAAAAAGGGCCTTTGGGTTTCCTTCAAATCCCTTTCAAAGTTAAGAAATTATATGCCCCCACTCAAGGACTCGCATAACTCTCTTTTGGACTTTGAAGTCCACAAGATTGAGTTCTCATGTGGTATGCCCCATATTGGGGAAATAGGTCACTTTGTTATCACTAGGATCTAGGAGCACAATGCTGACATCAAGTATCTAAGGGTACAAAAAATCTTCCCTAGATGAGCACTCATCTTCTACCAAACATCATACTTGTTTGGAGAATGCCAAGATTGTGTCCAAGGAGGAAAATTATTTCAAGAGGAAATTGAAAAAGGTCATTTCCATTATGTACCATCCCACTAACCTCAATCGTGACGATAGGTGGTCACTCAACCATTCATGGTGCCCCCTTCTTGATACTCTTGATAGCCTCCATTTTGGCACACTCAAAAAACCCCACCATTTTTTATGCTCTCATGGTTCCCCTTCATGAGTTTTTTCTTTTTTTTTGTAGTGGTGTCCCCCTCTCTCTCTCTTGCATGTACCCTCTCTTTCTCTTTCTCTATTTTTTTGTTGGTTGATTGGTGAAATTGTTCTTGTCTACTTCCCTCTTTCTTGTAGTGTGTTGATCTCTCTCTCTCTCTCTCTCTCTCTCTCTCTCTCTCTCTCTCTCTCTCTCTCTCACACACACACACACACACACACACACACACACACACACACACACCCCATGCATCAGGGATGTGCATGTGTGTCAAAACTAGTTCTAGTTAGCTATGCTGCTAGAGTACTCTAGTGTAAATTGGTTTGGTTATTAGTTAGGATTGTCTTCATGGTTCTTTATCTCTCTTAATTCTCTTTCTTTTGACTGTATAGTTTTTTTTTTTTTGGTGATTCCTTTATGTATATAGTTACTATATTGAATTTGTGGTTTTTTATTGATTTTTCTTTTATTTTATTTATTTTAATGTGTTTTTGACAAGTTTCTTTTGATATTGTTGATTTTTATTTGTTAGGTCCACTTGCTTTCAAGTTTATTTGTGTGTGTTTTTCTTTATTGGTTTATGGTTTCATTTAAAATTTATTTTGCATTTTCATTCCCTTTCATTTACTCTTACGTAGTAGCATTGTTATTTTCTTTCTCTTATTTGTTTTCTTTCACATGTGTGTGTGTGTGTGTATAAACATATATAGGGATGTATACACATACATACATACATACATACATACATATATATACATACATTCCATATACATTCCACACATATATACATATACATAACTATATTCATTATATATCATGTTATTTTATTTATTTATTATATTTTTAAGTGGT
This sequence comes from Cupressus sempervirens, assembly GCA_028749045.1. NCBI lineage: Eukaryota > Viridiplantae > Streptophyta > Pinopsida > Cupressales > Cupressaceae > Cupressus > Cupressus sempervirens. The sequence goes on along the minus strand of CM053793.1, from coordinate 37,440,312 downwards.
CTCTTGATCTTGTTGGTTATTTATTTAGCAGGTCTATTCTTTCAGATTTTTTTTGTGGGTAATAGGAATTCTTCATTAGTGTGTTTGTGTTTTTTGGTTTGTCGTCTCCTTCAAATTTCCTTTTTATGCTGGTTTTTATTTCCAATTTTTTATCGTATTACATGATAGCATAGATAGGTTCTTACATATATATACCTATAGGTAGGTAATATACATAGCTATATAGATTCATATATTATATGTAGATACATAAACTTGTCTCTAATGCATATATATGTAAATACATATATATACATATACATTGTATATATATATGCACATATATAATTTATATATATATATTGTATACATATATATGTATATATATACACATATAAAAATATACATGTATATATATACATATACATATATATATATATATATATATATATATATATATATATATATATATATATATATATGTATGTATGTATGTATGTATGTATATCTATATATATGTATAGATATATATATATACATATATATACATATATATACATACATACATATAAATATATATATACATATATATATATATATATATATATATTACATACATACATGCATACATATATGCATACATATATATATACATATATATATATACATACATACATACATACATACATACATACATATATGTGTGTGTGTGTGTGTGTGTGTGTGTATGTGTGTATGCATAAATATATACACAAATATAAATAAATAACTATATATATATATTTATTTATATTTGTATATGTATTTGTGCATGTGTGTGTGTGTGTGTGTGTGTGTGTGTGTGTGTGTGTGTGTGTGTACATATATATAAATACACACACGCACACACATATTCTCTCACTTGTGTATGCATATCTGTCTTTCCTTCTTTTATTGTATTTGTTATGTGGTTTTCTTAAGTTTGATTTTTGGTTCATTTTAATTTCTTAATTTTTCCACCTTGGTTCTTTATTGGGGGTTTTTTGTTTTTCCATTTTTATTTTTATTTCTTTTTGTCCTTTATCTTTCATATCTCATTTATTTTATTGGGTGGTGCACTTTTCACTTATTGTTCTTCTATTCTTTGTGTGATTGTGTGTGTTTTCCCCTTCTCTTCTTATATCTCTTAAGAAAGGTTCGGTTTACATATCTCTACTATCTTGCATTTTTTCATCCAAATCACGGATCATGTAGTATAATCTGAAATGTTGATGGTAAAAACACACACACAATTAAATCTAGAAAACATTTTATATTTTACAAATGGATTGTGGAAATCTAATAATGTTAATCCATCATAATGTTAAGCGCACTTAAGCTGGAGTAGTACTGGGATGGGTGACCTCCTGGGAAGTCCCGATGCTTCACCCTTGTGAGCATCACCTAGATCCAATGAGTGCCAAGTGTTCCGTTTATTCTCATGAGAGATGGATTCATGTTGAATCAGTACTCATGAAACATGGTTGAATGAGTTTGACTCAAAATCACATAGTTAATCTTGATAGCAATATCACAATTTGGCTTGCTGTAGAAATTATCGCCTACTTATCAATTGATGAGCTTAAGGGGTTTTCAAATGAATGGTTCATAAGGCACAACACTTGGTGAAGGTTTTGCAAATGGAGTTGCAAGCTTTGGGTTTGACCATGGAGGAAACTCTGTAGTTAAGCGCGCTCAGGCTAGAGTAGTACTGGGATGGGTGACCTCCCGGGAAGTTTCGGTGCTTCACCCCTATGAGCATCACCTAGATCCAATGAGTGCTAAGTGTTCCATTTATTCTCATGAGATATGGATTCATGTTGAATCACTACTCATGAAACATAGGTCAATGAGTTTGACTCAAAATCACATAGTTAAATCCTGGTAGCAATATCACAATGTTAATCTAGTTGATTACATACAATAGAATAGATTAAGCTTCTTACAAATGATACATGAGATACCTTAGACATTTTTTCTCCTATTCTAGTATGTTTGGACACACATCCTTTGTCAATTTCAAAAGGTGCACTAATAGATTTGACATTCTCCATACATATATGTTGTAACACCTTTTCAATATAATCATCCTAAGATAATACCAATTTTCTATTTTCCTATCTCTACAATTTTTCATGCCAAGAAATTTTGTTTTGCCCACTAGCTACAAATAATATCATTAACATATAAACATTAAATAATGTAGTTGTCATCATCCAAACTCTTGCAATAAATAAAATGGTGCAAGTGACACTTAGTGTGACCATGCTCATTAAGTAAACTATCAAATTTAGGATACCATTTCCAAGGCAGTTGCTTTAAACTATACACAAATTTCTTTAATTTGCATATTGAATCCGCATTACCTTTCACCTAAAATCCTTGTGGTTTTTGTATCTATATTTCTTCATCCAAATCACCATCAAAAAATTTATTTTAACATCAATCTGATCCAAATGCAAATCTTTAGTAGCCACAATACTAAAAAGAGTATGAATAGAAATCATTTTAACAACTAGAGAAAATATCTCATCAAAATCTAGATCATTTTTTGTTAAAAATCCTTTTACAACTTGGTTTTAAATATTTTTTTACCTTTATCCTTTTTTTTCAACTTGTAAACCCATTTATTTTGTCAATCACTTTTACCTGCAATTAACTTTCATAATGTCAAGTCTGATATTTTTAGCAATGAGTCCATTTTTTTCTTGCATTTCATACTCCCACTAGATGTTTTTATCCACATGCATCAATGCATTGAATATCCTTCTAGTTCACTAACATCCATTAATCAAATAGTGTACAAAGAGGGAGGAAATCTTTTTGAAACTCTAATTAGCCTTGTTAATCATTTAACATTCATTGTAGTTTGTGCTATTTGTTGTTGTTATTATTGTAGAGCATGAGTAACTATTGGAACATCATCTTTTTGAGTATCATCGTGTAATACATATTCATTTTCTTCCTTCTCATGCTTCTATTGGAACAAATCATTGTAAAACAGTTTCTAATTGAATATGACATCCCTAGTTCTTATAAATTTTATGATTTTTCGGGATCCCAAAGTTTATAGCCAAATTCATCAATGTTATATCTAATAAATGTCCATTTCTTAGATTTAGCTTCCATCTTGGTTATATTTTTAGAATATATATATGTGCAAATTCTTTACAACCAAAGGTTCTGAGAAAAGAACAAATCACCTTCTTATGACTCCATGCTTCCTCTAGAATACCATATCCCAAATGAGTAGAAGGACCTCTATTGATTAAATATACAAAAATATTACCAACCATTTCCCAAATGCTTAAGGGTAGCCTAGCATGAAACCTCATACCCTATGTATACTATATTATTGTGTTGTTCATGTGTTTAGCTACTTCATTTTCTTGTGGAGTCCTTAGAATATCTTTCATTCTACAAATTCCTTTAGTGAAAAAATAATTGTTGTAATACTCACCACCATTATCAGATCTAGGAAAAAAATTTCTTTGACCAATCTTATTCTTAACCAAACTTTTCTATTTCTTAAAAGTTTGAAACACATTAGGTTTCTATCTAAGGAATTAAACCCATACTTTTCTGGTTGTATCATCAATGGATGTAACATAATAATGAGAGCCACCGAAAGAAGATATTTGAGCTAGTCCACATACATTTGTATGCACAAATTCTTTAATTTCTCATTTTTCTTTTCCTTCCCACTCTTCAAAAACTGAACTATCTTTTATTTTCCATGAACAAAACTTTCACATAAGTCCATATTGACACATTTTAGACCTCGTAAAAATTAAATTGAATGAAGTAATTTCATATATTTTTCACTCATGAACCCAAGCCTTTTATTCCATAGTCCCATTTCAAAATTTATAATAATTGTTTGATATTCTTCCCACTCAACTACAACACCTATTCCTAATCATCCATATTTCTCTGAAACCTTTAAAGTATAAGAAATACTATGCGATGTACATAAATTTAAGGTGCCTACTTCACTCCACTTTATACTACTAAGGAACCTTTTGAAATCATCCAATTTTTATCATTAAAAGTAACTATTAACCTTGGAATATGTCTGAGCTCTTGTAATAGCCAATGATTCCCATCCCATAACCTAATCTCAAATTTTCCTTTTTTAGAAATATTACAAGTTTCATTATCTCCCAAATAAACTACCCCAAAATCTCCTTGGACATAGTCAATAAAAAAATAAAAAATATTAGATGTAGCATGAAATGAAACCCCTGAATCTAAAACACATGAATCATCAACATTTTCTAAAGAAGGAATCAATGAATCATATTTATATTTATTAATCACCACTTTCATCTCCTTTTTTCCTTTTATCTATCTCCATTATTATTCTTCCAATTCAAACATCATTTCTTTTTGTGCCTTGGTTTTCAATAGTAAAAACAATCTCTTGGTCCTTTGGATTGAGACCTCTTTCCCTTCAATTTTCCTCTTGATTTCCCATGATTTCTTGAATCATTTCCTCTCTCATTTTTTTCCCCTTCTTTTTGAATTCGAGACACTCCCTTATTTAGATCCACCTAATCTTTTCCTATAAATTTTTTTATTTAGAATGACACCAACCACCATCATTAAATTTTAGGATATTACAACTAGAAATAGTGTTACTCACATAAATTACCAAGGCATAAATAATCAAGAGAGCCCTAATTTAATAATTGACTAGTAAGCATGTTAAAATCATTTAAATTCATATCAACAATAGATCCACATTCTAATATATTTGTATTAAATAAATGCTTCTTGAGAAATACCTTGTTTGAAGTGGAAAGTTTCTCATAAAACTTCTCTAGGGTTTACATCAACTCTTCAATAATCTTCAATTTTGTAATTTCAAATGCCACTGATTGTGCTAGACATAAATGAATACTTCTAAGTGACTTTATATCTAAGATTTTCTATTCTTCATCAAATATATTTGCATCATTTTTGGTCTTTCCTCCAAGTGGTCAGCATAAAAATTTCTAATAAAGATAGTCTTCCATTTTCATTTTCCATAGTTGAAAGTTCTTCCCATTAAGCTTATCAACCTTCAACTTACCATCATCTTCCATTACTCCAACTTAACCATGAGACTACCAATAAATCATGAGACCTTCCTACAGCTGACTGAAATAATCTTTCTTTGATACCAATTGTTAGGATTAGAGAGACAAAAATAATAATTACATACAAACTTAACGAATAAAAAAAATATACATAGGAGGACACAAGACACAAAGGTTTAACATGGTTCACCCAATCCTTAAGCTACATACACAAAAAAACACAAGTCCAATATTCTTATTATCTTGGAATTCCAATCCAATTACAATCTACAATCTCTTGTAGCTCAATAGTATTGCAAGAAGGTACTGGGTCATCATACATCACAAAAGCCCTAATTCTAAGCCATTTTACACAAGACTTTTTCTTCTTACAAATATAGGCCTAGAATATGTCTTCCAATAGAAAAAATGAACTCATAGCTTTTAACAATAGTAAATTCATTATTGGGAACACAATAGGGAACAATAGGGAACACATCTAGGGCCATAGACCCTAGGACTCTTCAAGGGGGGAGCTTCCACCAAACCCCCCTTATATGGGGGTAAACAACACTAAATGAAGTGGGAAAAAATTAATCGCTAAATCTTATTAGATTCCACATAATAAAACAAGTGACCATGATGGGGAGTAAGTTGTGTAGTTGGAATATATAGTGGATGATTAGTTGGACACTTTTTTTGAGAGAAAGCATATCTCTATCTAATGAGCATTATTATTTTCTTTAATTGTAATACAATATTAATAATTTTGTACAAGGTTTTAGAACATGTTAAGATAAAATCAAGGACTAAGTATAATATAGAATTATATCAACTATTATATATGATAAATAATGGGCTGCCATTAGTATATACTTTTTTTTTGGTTTATCATGGAATCAAAGAGTACATGATTCCATTTTGTGGTGTTGGACACACTCTTAAACATGGCACATTTAATGAATAGTAGTTCAATACTAATGGTTTTGTTCATGGCATTTTTTTCGAAGAACTAATGGAACTTAATTGTCCAACAAGGAGCATAGTGTCAAATAAAGGTGCTAAGTTTGTTGGGCACTTGTAGAGAAAGTAATGGTAAAAAGATAAAGACAAACTTGAAGTTTGTGAATAGGAGTTTTGGGAACCTATTGATATACTTAGTACGACATGAAATAAAGGGATGGAATTTGATGTTTTCATTGGAATAGTTTCCATACAATAATTCAACTAATATAATCATTGGTAAATCAACATTCTAGCTCATATTTATGATTTTTTTAATAGAAATTATTAGATTTATTTAAGTTAAAGAAAGGATAAAAGGGTAGGATTAAATTTGAAGGCTTATAGAAAAAATTTGATAATTTTACATGAAGAGGTGAGATGGCATAATAATAAAATAAATATTTAGTACAAGAATAATGTAGATTAGAAAATAGACATAAGTAATTTCAAACTAGAGATAAAGTGATGGTTCATTTGAGAAAGGAGAAATTTCTTGTGGGACCATATTATAAGTAAAAGATGACAAAGTGTGAGCCATAAAAAAACCTTAAGAAACATGTTTTTGAAAATGCTTATGAAGTGTAGTTGTCCAATGTGACCAATATTTCACAAGTATGTTTAATACTTTAGATTTAATAAGGTATCATCAAGGAAGTAGTGAGTATGAGATACTATAAGAATAGTGAAGAAAAATTGTAGAACCTATTTAAGTTGTAGAGGAGATAGAAGAAATTTTGTATAGTCATATTGAAAGAAGGAAAAAATAGGAAATCAAAGAGTACCTAGTCAAATGGAAAGGAAGGCCTACTGAATATTCATCATGGTTATGAACGGAAGAAGTTGACTACAATGGTTTTTTTCTATACAATTCAGATATGATAGCGTTAGTTCTTGAACTAAAATTGGTGTTTTACATACAGGAACCAAAGGTATATGAGTAATCTCACATCACCCAAAATATTATCTAGCTTTATTAATAAGAACAATTTGGGAAACTATAGTATTTTTAGAAATTAACGTTTTTTACTAAGTCATTTGTTTAAGCATTAATTATTCTAATCACTTCATTAGAGGTTTATTTTGAGTATATAATAATTTATATAAAGTTTCATGGCAACATGAAATCTAGTTGTGAAGATAATGATTTTTTTGGTTTTGGCAAGGTGATACAAAAAAATAGAGCTAAATTTTGAAAGGGGTAAAATCTAACCAAGGATGATGATTTTGCATCCCAAGTTGTGATAGAAACATGGTTGAAATAGTTTCTTTGAATGGTGGATCAAAATCAGCAAGAAGGAAAATAATATGGATAGTATTTTGGAGGATGAACTAGGAAAAGAGGAAACAAAAAAGAGATTAGTGATGATAAAATTTAATGAAAAAGAGAGAGGAAGTATTCTAGATAAATGTTGGAAGAAAAGGAAGAAGTGTTGAAAAGTAATTATTTTAGTAATAGAGTTCACTAGGTTGTCTTTTAATTGGATGGTTAAATTAATTACTCAACTCAATTTCTACATATATGTTTGGTATAGCAACAACCAAAAGAAAGACTTAGAAATAATCTTGCATCAATTTTAATTTCTTTTTTTTTAAATTATTCAAAATTTGTTTTCTATGGTAAATTTCTAGTTTATTGTAAATTGTTTAAATCTTGATGAAATAAATACAAAAATAATTGTGATTGGAAACTAAAGACAAAGTTGATTACCTCCAATAGGATGAGAGATTATTTAAATTAAAAATTAGTTGAAAATGCTTTGAATAATACAACTACTTATGTAGAGAATTTTAGATTTTAAGGAAGACCAAAGATAAATATTGAAGATAAAATGATTGTTAATTGTTGCATGTAAATGATCTAAATGTTGGTAGTAGACGCGTGTTCCTTACAGAGTTTTTCTCATGGCTTAACAACTTCTTGTGGATTTTATAATTCTAGTGGTTGTATTGGTTATGGAAAAGTCAATATTTTGGTGCAATAACTAACCTAATCATTTTGACAAGTGGTATAAAAGCTTGGTTTTAGATTTAAATCCACATAGGTCACAGTAAGTGGCATTATGATGGTGATTTTTGACAATAGGTTAGGAACCCTTGCAAGGTTCATGATATGACTTAATTGGTTCATGTGCATTCTATAAGTTTAGTGGTTGTATTTGGCATTAACAAGTTCATCTTTGGGTCTAACAACAATCCTAACTTGTAACACAAAAGAGGTATTGAGGACCAACAAAAATGAAATCACTTTAAAATACTATATCTTCAAGGAGATTGTGACCTTTTTGTCTTTGTTTGGGATATATGAGTGGACATAATTTCACAAGGAATGGAAAATGTTTAGCCTCTAAGATATACAGCTATAAATTCTTACCTAGTATGATGTAGACTCAAGAAAACACTCACTCTAAATTAGGATATGTGATCTTTCATGTGATTTGAGATGTTATGAATCAAAAGTCTCTACATAAATTCTTATTTTGTTGAAATAAGATTTTATTTTTATGGTCGGTTATTTATTTTTTAGGTTTATATATTAATTTTTAGGATTATAAAGAAATTCCTTATAAATTTAGATGGTAGAGTTTGAGTTTTTGTAGTGTTGGAGAACTTATTCTCTTGAAACATAGATCACAAATTCAATATTTGCATGTGTACACTTTGTTTATATCTAAATTAAGCAATTCTCACAAGAATTATGGGATGCTTTCAAATTAGTATCATTATATATATATATATATATATATATATATATATATATATATATATCAATTTAAAAATAGGTGAATAGTATCACTAAGTATAAAAAAATCTTTTCCCCATCTAATATAATTGTGTTGCCTTTCTCAAGGGTGATTGTATTGTACATAATTATAGGCTTGTCTATTTTTCATATGCCTTTGTTAATAAAATTAGAAAATAGATCAACCAATAGCAATATACTTATTTGAATTGTTGTGGAAAATATCTACCACTTATCACTAGATCAACGAAACTAAATAACTAGGAGAATGGTTTCCATATTTCTCTATCTATAAATAATAAATGAATCCCTTGCGAGGTCACAGTACATCATTTTAAAGGATGGGCATGCATAAACATTCCCTTTGAACATTACATGATTGAACACTTGGCTATAACAATGTAGATATGATCATTAATATCCCAATCTAGTCTTTGTTGAGAAATGACTTTGATATTAGCAAACTTGTCTACCATCAAGTTTCCCTCTTGAAAAACATTGAAGAATTTAATCCTCTCAAACCATATAGACATACTTTTTCAATCCTTAATAATGTATTTAATAGTATACTTTGGAGGGACTTTATCCATTAGGAAAGTGATGATGTTAAGGGAGTCCCTTTCAAGCCATGTTTTCTTCATCCTCTTCTCTATAGCCATTTTGATACCAATATAGTTTTTATTAGCCTTTACATAGTAGTTTTTCTAAGTAGATATAAAAGGTAGTTAAATTTCTAAGAGTTATAATTTTTCACTTTCATAGCTTCCAACCTACTTTTTTTTGTAAGGTGACAATATACATAATTTTACATCTACTTCTAGTTCTTATACAATGATTCTATTGGGGCTATCTAATGTTGGTTGTGTGATTCAATATAAATTATTTTCTTTTAGAGATAATGATGAAATCTTTAATCAACAAGAGCTCAAAGAGCTTGAGTCCCTACCTTAGGGGCAGGCTAAGGAGGTAGGGTCAGGAGGTAGATAAGGATAATGACACTTTTAATTTGCAATATGTATTCAAATTATTAATAATTTGAAAGTAAATTACGCCAATAAAGATAATCTAGTTTATGGTTTTAAAATTATTTAATATATTATTATTATTATTATTATATCATATTTCAATTCCCTCTAAGAATTATTAATATTATATTATTTTATTATATTGTTATATTAAACTAAATAATCTTAAAATTATTAGACTATTAAACTAAATTAAGCTAAAACAATCTTAAATTTATGTGTATTATATTTTTGAATAAATCATCAACGAGTTCCTTCACTAGATTTTCAATTAACACTTTCTCATATAAAAATTAATTGAATTAAATACAATTAATAAATTTAATTCATTTAATTAATAATTTGGTCCCGTAGGCTTAGTGCTTAGTATTTGTGCATGATGTAAAGAAGGTGACGTTATTTTAATCTTACCAAAGATTTTGGAAAATTAAAGATTTGTCTTTTCTTTACTATCACTTATAAATAAAAATATCAAACTCAAAATTTTAAAAAATGGATATTATCAAGAGACCGGTACATTATTGTAAAAATGAGATTGTTGCTCAATATTCCACACAGATGTGAAAATCAAGCAAATAAAGATTGTAGAAAGAAATTTGTGAATAAAAAATAGAGTAGGCATGCTAAAGTCTTATTCAATTAGAAATTTACGCAACATTGGTTACCCTTTTAATGTTTTTGATTAATTAATTAATTTTTTTCTAAAAAAGGTTAAAATATTACATTTTATTGATAAGTTTGAAGTTTGAGGCTTGAGTTTGTAGAACACCATTGATCGCCATGTAGTCAACAGAACCCTAGAGATTCTAACATGATATCTAAAAACACAGGTTTCCACGACTCGAGAAAATAATTTATGGTTATTATGGCCAGGGCTTGGCTAAGCTAGCTCTCCACACATGGAGGCATGCTCAAGATGCACGCCTCAAGAACTGCTTTAATTTACTCCTTGTCTGGATTGTGTATTACGTTGTACTTCAATGAATTTGTAGCCTGCAATGCCAACTAGTATCTTACATAGTTCTTGAAATTCATAGTAGTTGTATGTCTAATTTCTTCCTATACTAACAAGTGATTGGTTTCCAGTTTTAGATACTCCTCTGTATGTTTGCTTGCTTCTAGATTGGGCATTAGGATTTGCAAGAAAATTTGTGAATTATTTTCGAATTATTTTCTTAGTGCTTCTAGATTGGGCACTAACATTAAAATAAACTTAGCGTGATAATTTTAATCCACGACGAGATTCAATTCTTTGAAACCCATGACTAAAATTTTGTAGAGATAGTTGTGTTTAGGAGTACAGCTTTAAATGTCTATAAGCAAAGACATGATTATTCTATGGCACATTGAATTATATCAAATATAGATGGGTCAGTCTTCATTCAAAAAAATTAAGCAGATTCAAAATCAAAATAACCCAATAGAACACTCAAACAAAATCTACAAGTTGAATAAAAAATGGAAATAAATTTTTTAATTGACAATAGGAAACCCAACATTTTATAGATAAAAGTCTATGCGACATTCATTTAAGGGTACACAAAAAAAGCTTTAGAAATTATTTGAGATGCATTCCATTTCTCTGTAAATCAAAAGCATTTTCATAGATTAATCATAATCACAAAGGAAGTGATGCCTACAACTTTAGCCTAGGAAGTTTCCACCTAATTATAGCACCATAAAATATAAAAACTAAAAAATATAACCATTTTGTTTGGCACAACCAAATAGCAGTAGAAGAGTGAAATTACATTTGAAAAATGCACACCTCATGGTTGTTTCATTGATCCACACAATTCAGCACACCGCTAGAATGAACCTATAAATAAATTTATCAAAAATGTAAATAATAGCCTATAATTTCCATAAAACCAGTTCACAATAACATCTTTCCATTTTGAAACCATTTCAAATAAAAGACTTCTAGGTCAACCATCCAAATGCATTTCTAAAATTATTTGCCCCAACAATTTCAAGAAGACCTTTTCAAAACCAATTTTTATCAAATTTATTTTTTAGAACTTAAACAAAAACTCTCAAAAAATCGATAGCATAAAATACTTACCTCTCAACCAAAATTAAACATCTGAAATAAAAATTCCTTCAACATCTAAATACAAATCCTTCATAGCCTATTTATATTAAAATTTTATCTTAGAACCTGAATCAAAACCCTAAAACCAAATTTCCACCTCACAAACTCTACACATCAACATCCGAATTCAAACTTGCATAAAGAACTTTACTAAAAATCCTATAAAACATGAAAAAATAGCCTATAGCAAACAATGCAGATAAAAAAATTCAAAGCCAAATCAAATCCACAAAAACCAAACCAAACCTACATTTAGAAGACGTATACTGCAAAACCTCATGATAAATAATGCTAAAAGTTCTACAAATTCAGCAGAATGATTGAAAGCCAGTTTTAAGCATAAAAAAAATCATATAATGAAAGAAGCTGGAGATAACGAGTAGCTAGAATCATTGAGATAAATCTATCCGCTGCAAAAATCAAGAAAAAAATTATTTTCAAATGTCAAACTTGAAAAATAACAGCAAAGAATAGCAAACACCAACCTTATTCATCTGCAATTCTAGAGGCGGAATCCCCATCCATGTTTTTCCTCGTTCACCACACCACAACCAAACTAGTTAAAAATTAAAAGGGAAAAATAAGCTGCACATTGCACGAGAAAATAATCAATTTGCTTAGTACCCAAAAAAAAGTCAGAAGTTCTCCAAAGTTTGTATATATCAATTTTTTAAAAAACATAATCCACTGGAAAAAATTGGTATGTTCTATGATGCAGATCAATCTGAAAAGGGGTAAATTGCAAATTACATAAACTTGAGGCAAACGAAAAATGTATAACATAAATAATTATTTAAGTCAAATCAAACATACAACATTAAAAAAATACTGTAACAATATTAGAAAGAAATGTGAAATGAAAAACAAACATCCTACAATTAATTTGAAAACACTACACCTCCAAATCAGAATTAGACGAAAAGACCAACACCATAATAAAATTCAAGAATGGGAGCCAAAAAAGTTGGGATATATGAAACAAGCTCGTAGTGAGGACTTTCATCAAAGCAACTCTTCAAGTCTTGTGTCCGTTAGTGGATGTTTCATGGACAACTCAAACAATATCTCAAATAGTATTTGCCAAAAACTCTTTGGCATCATCTCAAAATCAATCCAAGAAATCAAAGACTTGAAATTTCATCAAGATCCAGCCTTAAGTCTTTGAAGTGGGTGCAATGGTAACTTTCAAGACCTGGCCTTAAGTCTTTGAAGTGGGTGCAATGGTGCATGCAATACCTGCATGGAAAGAGAACAACTTAGGAAAGCCACATCTGAAACACGTATCTGTAGATTGCTTCCAACAGTTGTAATTTTTCTAATTGTCTAATTAAAAAATTAAAAAGACTTCCCAGGGAAAAGAAAAGAGCCAATGGAAAAATAGAAATTCATTATGAAAAATCTACTCCAATAGAAATATTGCTGAAAACTATAGATTTGGTGGATGTTGCACGATTTTGGAGAACAAACTAATAGCAAAATTTCAAACGAAAACTATAGTCTGTTGCCTTGAGGAAGGGACTAATAAATATAAAAATAATTATTCAGTCAAGTGTAATGTGTGTAAGAGAGGTTTATATGCAAGTCTCAAAGAAGAATAAAAAAATCATTTTTTTAATATGAGAAAATATGTAAAACTCAAGAGAGATAATTTAGACTACAAACATTGAAAACACCTTCTTCAAATTATAATTATAAGTAAATATTAGGATGAAATTATATAGGGTTGTATGTGGGAAACTCTATACTATTAATATTTATTATAATATATGATTCATGAATTACATCTTTTTTTTTCTAGTTTATCTTTTTGTGTTTGTCTACATCAACATTTAAAATCATATTCATGACTCATCATCAAAATGACAGATAGATTTTTATAGATCCATAATAGTTAAAATTGTATATTTTATGGAAGTGGAGTGGGAAAGATGCTACCCACCAAATAAAAAGAGATGCAAAAGATAATCTAATAAACACTATAGGAAAAAAGGATGATAGATGACTAAAGTCTAAACAATTACATTATTTTTTCTTAAAAAATACAAGGCCTCCAATTCTAATCACAAATACTAGTAGTAATATGATGCAATCTTATATTTATAAGGAAATTAGTATTAATAGTATATTTGAATATTTATATTCTAAATATAACTTTAGAATCTAAATTATTAAGATGTATCTTAGGAGGTTTATACCTTTGGTAATGACTTCTATATCTCCACTACTCTTAAATGTCATACACTAAGGGAAAATATAAACTTTGACAAAGTATTCTTTCATTTTTTTATGGCTTAGGTTGTGTATGAGTTCTTAGCATCTAAGCCGAAAGCACATAAAATAATTCTAATGGATTGTGGAAATGTGATGATATTAATTGGACAAAGTAAGTCAACTTTGACAATATAATTTTTTTTGCCTAAGATTCAATCCTTAGTTTCACACTCTAAGAAGTAATAAAATGTATATTTGAATATTTATATCTTAATATAAATTAGGATTATGAAATAGTCTCATGTGTCATAGGAAGTTTAAACCTTGGTATATCTTCTATATATCATACTGTCAAACTCACCATTGAGGCAATTACACCACTTTGACCAATATACCATAAAATAGAATTATAATTCACAAATCAAATTTAATAATCTATTTCTTTCTACAAATTATAGAGTTCATTGAGTTCAAAGACTATAAGAAAATGCTAAATATATTGATAAGATTTTATAAGTTTTTATATCTCATAAAATCACCCCTAACAATTGTAGTTAAACAATTGAATTGTAAATTTTAGTCAATATACTTTTCTAATAAATATTCTATATTTAAAAAAACTTATATTCCAGATCTTTATTTTAGAAAAGGAAAAGGAAATAAGTCAAAGGGCCCTTGGTCTAGTAGTGAAGTTGAAAGGCTCACAAAATGGCCACAACAAATTTGGCAGAATGGAAAAGAAATATAATAATTCACAAATCATATCTTATCATCCAAATATTTCTAGATTTTATATAGTTTATAAATTAAGAAAAAAATATAATAATTTACAAATCAAATCTTATCATCCAAATGGAAGTCTTTGAAAGGCATCAACCTTAAACAATCTGGATCAACACCTTGATTTTGAAAGAATGAGAGACGATGCTCACCCAATGTTCAAATCCAAACTATACTCCCATATATACGTCTTAGAGAAGACAACATAGAATTGCCAAAAATCCATTTTCTGAAGAAGACAACCACCTCAATAGGATCCAATAGGAATGAGAGTAAATAAAGAAGCATGATTCAAGCCTCCAACATAACCACATTGAGAGAACCCATATCAATAGAGTCTATCTCCACCTCCATAGGATTCACACAAAGAATAAAGTAGAAGAGAGGGAAATAAACCCATTTTAGAACATGGCTAAGGGACTAGTGACAAAGAGCATAAGACCAAAAATCCAAACAAAACAAAAAAAAATCCTCACTAGGAATCACGCCTCATTAGGACATGTCCTTGCACCTTTATATATACCTCACCATGCAAGTGATCTGCAAAAAATAGAGAGGTCCCAAGGGCAACACATTCCTAAGAAGAAAAATATCTAGAATTGAAGAAGTTGCCAATGACACTATACATATCGAGGAGAAGATAAAGAAGATGAGAAAAAGGAAGAAAGCCAAAAGAGTGGAAGAAACCCTAATATAGCTTTGTCTAGAGATAAAATAGTCCCTTAAAGGGAGAAATAATGTACCCATTATAATGCACACTTGAACCAATTAAAGAGGGCTAGCGAGAACACAAAATCACCAATGTCATCCACACAAGAACTAGAGAAAAGGATGGTCTTCATACACATAACACCCAAGAACATGTTCCAATGTAGAAAAGAGAGACACCCAAGTGTTGAAGGAATAGGGAAAACTAGATGAGCTAATGAACAATAGGGAAAGGTAGCCTCACCTTAAGGAACAACCCAAAAATATCCATCAAGGAGAACCAAAAAAACTTCATCTTGTAATCATAATCACCAAACACCACTACATATATAGATGAAAGACAAAGTGATAAGGAGAAAGGGATAGATGAGCCCCACCTTAAGCATGAAACATATCCCAAATCCCAAGAGGAACAATGCTAATGCACAAGAACCCATCACATGATGGAGAATTTGTCAAGAATGAAAGAAATGCCACCAAAGGGAAAACTCGATTGATCTACATAAGTGTGTCATCTTAAGAAGAAATCACTTAAATGTGCTATTTCTAGGATAGTTTTGAGCCTACATTAGTGTGCTTTTTATGGTAGGATGTCATACTTACTCTTGAATGCATAACTAATTCAAACATAGGTCATCCTCCTCCAATCCTATTTAAACATGAGGTTCAATCTAATATCTATGCATGATTTTCTATTTTTCCATCTAGCCATATAAATCATTCTCCACCTAAGGCGAGTGCATTTATTTTTGGATCTTAGGACTTTCCCTAATCTTCTATTATGTTGTAAATTTTATCAACACTTCTAATCAAACTTACCAATATCAAAACAAAGATTTAGGCTATTCTAATTGGACTAGATCGAAATGTTGACATTGTCTTAGGACTAGATTGAAATGATTGTGATGCAAGAGCATACTGGGTGTAAAAGCAATCTTGCATCACCCAAAAATATTTTTATTTTCAGTCTTTTCTATTTTAATAAGGACTAGTAGACAAGAGAGTTACTATTTTTGGAAACTTGCTATATTTAGTAATTTTTTCATACAAGCTCAAAATGTTCTCATTTTCTACATCAAGGTTCATTTTAGAATTATAAGCCTACCATAAAAATCACATTGCTCTAGCTTAAGTATCAGGGAAGTTATTACAGATTTTTGATGGAAATTTTTGGAGAAAAATCTTTGAACTCAATTTTGAAGGCCCTAGAAGCCCCGAATGAGATCTTGAAACTTCACAAAAAGGTACTTGCATTGTTTCAATCCTGTAGATTAGGAGCTAGCATTTCCAAAAAGTGGTATAATAGCCAATCCGAGCAACAGTTTGAGTGTTACGGCCTTCCAAAGTTGGGCTACTTGAAATTTCTAAACTAAACGTCAAAGATGTATTTGGCTAACTCTATATGTATTGTTAGGGTCTATTAGCCCTAGGTATTAAGTCTGAATGTCTAGAACCTTCCCAGATGGCATAAAATTGTCTACTTAAGAAAGACTCAAACATTGTCTAGGGCAACTCTGGGTGGTATTTCATAGCTTAGTCTTGTATATTCCTATAATGAAGGTGCCATGTGGGTTAGCATATTTTACTTGCGAATTTTGTAATTCCACATTTGCTGTGATAATAAGAAGTCCATATTTTGTTCTCACATCTGTTGTTGTTTCTTTGTTTATGTTATGTATTTATGGTATTAAGGGGAGTACCCTTCGTCAATTTTTCTTATCTTATTGATTTTATCCTAAATTTAGTCTGGAGCCTGATGGAGAGATTTTTGATGTAGATCAAACCCTTTCAATGATAATAATTTAGAAAACAATAACAACATAGATTTCTAGAATACTAGATTCTTCATTCAATTCTTCCAACTCTACTCTCCCTCTATAATGAAAGAAAACAACTACTTAATACAATTTTGAAAATTACCATATTTGGAAGATTTTAAAAAAAAAAGATTTTTCATTTTTGTTAATTTCCAAAACCCATCTTATGAATCTCAATTTTTCCCAAGAAAAGCCCCCAACTTAGGCAAGATGAATTGCCAACTAATCAACAAAATAAAAAATATAATTTTGGATTTATTACAAAAATTAATTTTCTAAAAAATTCAAAAGAAAACAAAAAGCCAATTTTAGAGGTCAAGATGAAATTTGAGACTCCCAAACAAATGTCGAGACAGTCACCTAGGCATATGCCAAAAATGTGACAAGGTTTTTTTTTCTTCCTAATTTCAATAGCATGTACACGCTATAACGCTCATGCACTATAGCACGCACGCACTATAGCTTGGGTTACCCAAGCCATAGCGCGTATGCACTATTTGCACAATAAAAAAAGTATATATGATGGGCTACAAACCTGCAGCCTATCATTTTTATCTTCATTTTTTGCTATTCCCATAGAGAACAGTGTGTACGCTGGTCAAAAACCCAAGTTTTCACCATCATTTTCCAATATGCCTCCTCACCAACGAAATCAAAGACAAAAAGCACACCCATGACAATGCCATAAGTGATATAAACTTAACTTTGCATTGTTTAATATGTTTTTCATATTATTTTGTAAGTTTTTTATATTGTTTTGTAGTCTTTTTACAAATTTCATTTAGATTTATTTATTTATTTAGATTTCTATTGATTTTTTATTAGGAAATGTCCATAATCAACTGGAAAATCCACAAGAGCCTCAAAACCCTCAAAACCAAAACCCTCCTCAAGAAGAACAACAAATTCCACAACCCAAACCAATTGCAAGACCTCTGCTAGGCACACAAGAAAATATAATAAATGAAATAGAGAGAGGCAAAACTAAATTAGAAAGACTCATTTCTCGGTTGAAAGAATCTAGACAAACCAATCTAATGAGGGCTCAATTTGCATCATCCCTCGATTCCATTAACACCCAGATCGCCTTAGTTAGTGGTCAGTTAGAGATTTGGCAGGTTAAGAGGGATGAACAAAAAATATTTTATGCAAATAAATTGTCATATGAAGGTGTTAAAAAAAATGAAATACCAAAAGGTAGTATATGTAAATTATTTAGAAAACTTAGTGAGCAAAATACTGTTAGAGAGGGTACTAAATGATTTTGCATCGATTGGTGCATACATGATGCTATTAGAAACAATTTTTGGGATAGATGGTGGATGGTTTTTGATGCCCCTCCTTGCAACAATCACGAAGTCTCCATGTATTTTTTGAAGAAATTATATTCTGAGTTTGTCCTTAGGGAGATCCCCAATTATTTTGATATATTAGACTCCCAGGGTAGAGGTGGGGGGTCATCATTTGAGAGGTCGGGAGCACATCATTACCCTATTGTAGTTAGGGCACCTATGGTCAAGCCACAACACGAGCATGTGACTATTCCTTCATTTGTAAAGGAAAATGTAGAGGCCAACACTCTAGGGACTATTAATGCTTTGACGCAGACCCTCATCCATTCCACGAGCCCATTAGTTGAGGGGGAGCCTTCTGTGCATTGTGGTCACATGTACACTTCATGTGGATCCCTATGCACATTTAGCACTCATGTTGGAGATGGTGCGGATGATGGGCTTGTCACCGATCAGTTCATGAATGACACATTTGGCATTCACACATAGGTAAATTACAATTATAATTTACTAATTTGATCACATTTCATATGTATAGTGAATGATTAGTTAATTAGCATCTATTGACATTGTTCAAAATTCAGGGTTAGAGTGTTGGTGGGCCTAGTAGCGATCCTCCAGGCCCATTTTTTGTCCCTTCCATGAGTCCTGAGGTATGTATTGATTTAATCATTTTAATTAATACATATATTTATTACGTAATCATATTAAGGATTGACAAAAAAAAATTATGCATGTGCATCAGTTCTCCATAGGACCCTCAACCTTTACCACAAACTCGGAGCATAGACATCGTACAAGCTTCACACAGGTACAATTTTTTCATGTTAATTTAATTCATTTGATTATATTTATTTTATGTTTCATGTTAGATGTAACATGTATTGTATGACATGCAGCTCATGATGTTGAACACACCTCCTCATCTGTGATAGTCTATTGATACTGGAGTGGCCATAGTTGTGGCTAGCTCACAGCCACTTACGGAGGTATGAAAGAATTTTTTTTCATTTTAGTTTTTGTTTATAATAGTTAATCTCAAAATTTCTAATGTTATTTATAAGTGATTATATTTATTGAATTGTTGTACGGTCTCATCACGCCTAATTGTCCATGAGCATTTGAGGTGAACTTATAGCGTGACTATTTGTTGGTGGTAAGAAAATAATTGATTTTGTGTATACATATATTTGATTTCAATGTATAATAAATATTGATTCATATCTACTTTCTTTGTATCAGTTGGAGCTGGAGAAGAGCCTCAACAAGAGGTCGAGTGAGCATGTCAGGAAGGCCCCATCATCTCCATTGTCTCCCTCCACATGATGACAAAGGACGTTGAGAGATTTGTTTCCTTCCCCTCGTGGGAAGGAAAAGATGTATTTGATCTAGACATGTATATATATAGGCATCAGTGGACATATTCAATACACATTTGATGTATATGACATTCTATATTTGATGTATGACATTATTTGACTTATGACATTATTGGTTAATATATGATATGTTTGTTCATGTTTGTTCATGTATGACATTAAATTAGATATGTGCATGTATGAAATTAAATTCAATACCTAATCTATTCAAAACTTTGATAGAATATTTATTAACAATAAACTTTATCATTGTTTAAGCATAAGTTAATCATTTGCAATATGACATCGTCATATGATTTATGATCTTGTTCATGTTTAAAGTTTTCCTTCTCTATCATTTGTTTATCAAGTTTAATTCAATACCTAAATAGTTTTAATTTTTGATACAATATTGATTGGAAATAGACTTTATTAGGCAATATTTGTGGACCTCCTGGCAATTGGTCACCTAAATAAGAACCTTGAGATTTATTAGGAACTCCATTAAAGAAATCAGTAGTTTGAAATTATTCTATCTAACAAAATTAGATCAAAATTTCTCTAAACATTTATGTTAAAAATAAGAAAAAAAATTGATCACAAGTGGTCACAAAGTTTGTGTAGAAGAAAAAATCATTGTTACAAAAAGAATATAGACAAGAAGAAAAAACACAATTAGCTTGTTGAGCTTCAATACATAACCACCATTCTTTATCATCAATTGAAAAATGTTAGAGATAGTAGAGAAAAGATGGATTATTTGCAAAAAAAAAATCTTTTTAAAAATCATAAATGTAACATAATCACTGATAGTTTTATGTGTTTTCATAAATTAATGATTGTAACATAATCACCAATTGATTGGAATGTGTTGTTATTATTCTATAGTAACTAGATTAAGGTTAAAATAAAAGTTTAATAAATAGATGTGATGTATAAGAAAGAAAGATATTTCACATGAGAGGGGGAAAAATCTAAGATGACACATAAGATACTTGTTAGAGGGAGCTATACTTGTTAACAAATTTACAATGCATGTTATGGAAAATTATAGAGCATCTTTAAAAGGAAATAAAAGAGTATGACAAGTGGAAGGAACATGTTGTTTTCTAGACCCGTATTCAAATTTGGGTGTCAATTTTCTAATGAAGGATTCAAGCATTGCAATTTGGTAGTTTTGGCTCATTTTATCCTTGTATCTCACTCTCTCATATTCCCCCCCCCCCCCCCCACTCTTCATATTTCTATTTTTTCCATATCTATGTATCCATCTATCCTCTTCATCTCCCCCTCACTAATATAGAGATGTTGAGCAAGAAGTGAGGTTTAAGCACTTTCTTCTTCCTAATCTACCAAACTAAACTTGTGGCCTTCATAATATCTTACTCCTTTAGGATATCATTTTACTGGCCTATCTAAAGTGATAGGGTCATTTGTGAACTCCTCCAAGGTGAGTATTTCTCTAATCAAGATCTTGCACCTTTTTGTTTTAGGGACACTAGCTCTATTCCAAGCCAATAACTATAACTCTTCACCAATGGCTTCACCAACCCCAAGTTTCTATTGGGACACCTTCCTTATGTTGAACTAATTGAGAATCAACTCTTGGTTTAACCCTCCAATTAACATACAGTACAAAATATTGACTATCATAGAATTCCTTATAGGTCTCCTAATATGATTTTTTGGACTTAAATTCTTCTTAGGTTGAAATCTAACTATTCTATGGGTAGATTCAGACACCCTTTTGAAATTTATTTAAGACTCCAAAGCCTAGATTCCCAATTCCATTCCTGTAGCGCCTAACCCATGTAAAGTACATAGACCTAATAAGGTCACACTAGGTTTGGTTTTCAAAGTAATTCCTAGATAATTGGTGCATGAATTGGTGCATGGCCTCAGACCTCCTCTATTCACTAATATTTATCATCTTCAAATTATGATGAAACACAATAATGTTTCCACTTTTTTCTATTATATATTCCCCCTTATGAAAATACTCATAGAACTAATAAACCATTCATCTCCTCCTTGCAACACTTCTCTACTTCATGTCTTTGCTTGACTCATATCTTAACTATAACACTTCTCTCCCGAGTAGTATTCGCCAATAGTTCATTTATCCCCCTTTGACTCATATCTTCTATTTTTACATCACTACCTTTGATATAAGTCCATTCAATATTTTATCTTCATTTACAATTTATCAATGTTTTAAACTAAATTTCCAATGTTGTTAACTAAATTTCCCCTTTTCTTAACATCTTTAAAGTTAGTCAATATTGATTATCCATTGTCACATAAGAATAGGACAAGGTTGGGGATAGGGTTTACCTGGCCACTTGGAGCTAACGGAGTAGACAATTTGATCCCATGATGAAATGTGAGAGAGATCTGGCAGTTGGCAACTTTGTACTAGCCAACACTACAAGTTTTAGCATCACCCGAGATGGTGATGTAAACTAAAAATGAAATGTGATCTCCAAAAAATTAGAGAGGTTATTGTAGGTCTCTACAACATGGTCCTATAGGAACTAGAATCACATCTATACCTCGCACAAGCTCCAAGATATGCCCCGTCAAAGATTGTAGCCCTATGGGATTTAGTGACCCTTGGGGACATTCTGGTTCAGCATGCTTGAGAATGTTTGAGCACTAAAGGGGATAGGATGAAGTTGAGGATAGGGTTTACCTAGCCATTCAGAGCTAACAGAGCAGACAGTTCGATCCCATGATGAAAGGTGAGAGAGATTTGGCAGTTGGCAACTTTGTACTAGCCAACATTACAAGTTTCAGCATCACCCGAGATGGCATTGTAAAATGAAAATGGAATGTGATCTCAAAAAAGTGAGAGGTGATTATGGGTCTCTATAACACGGTCCTATAGGAACTTGAATCACATCCATACCTCACACGAGCTCCGAGATATGCCTCGTCAAAGATCCCAACCCTACGGGATTTAGTGACCCTTGAGGACATTCTGGTTTAGCGTACCCAAGAACATTCAAGCACTGAAGGGGAGAGGACAAGGTTGAGGATAGGGTTTACCTAGCCACTCGGAGCTAACAGAGAAGATAGTTCAATCCCACAATGAAAGGTGAGAGAGACTTGGCAATTAGCAACTTTATACTAGCCAACACTGCAAGTTTCAACATCACTCGAGATGGCATTGTAAAATGAAAAGGGAATGCGATCTCCAAAAAGTGAGAGAGGTTATTGTAGGTCTTTATAACATGGTCTTGTAGGAACTAGAATCACATCCATACCTTGCACAAGCTCCAAGATATGCCCCATCAAAGATCGCAGCCCTGTGGCATTTAGTGACCCTTAGGGACATTCCAGTTTGGCATGCCCGAGAATGTTTGAGCACTGAAGTGGATAGGATGAGGTTGAGGATAGGGTTTACCCTACCACACAGAGCTAACAGAGCAGACAGTTCAATCCCACGATGAAAGGTGAGAGAGATTTGGCAGTTGGCAACTTTGTACTAGCCAACACTGTAAGTTTCAACATCACGTGAGATGGCATTGTAAAATGAAAAGAAAATGTGATCTTCAAAAAGTGAGAGAGTTTGTTGTAGTTCTTTGCAACACGGTCCTATAGGAACTAGAATCATATCCATACCTCACACAAGCTCTGAGATATGCCCTATCAAAGATCGCAGCCCTATGGGATTTAGTGACCCTTGGGGACATTCTGGTGTAGCATGCCGAAGAATGTTTGAGCACTGAAGGGGATAGGATGAGGTTGAGGATAGGGTTTACCTGGCCACCTAGAGCTAATAGAGTAGACAGTTTGATCCTACGACAAAAGGTGAGAGAAATTTGGTAGTTGGCAACTTTGTACTAGCCAACACTGCAAGTTTCGGCATCACTCGAGATGGCATTGTAAAATGAAAATGAAATGTGATCTCCAAAAAGTGAGAGAGGTTATTGTAAGCCTCTAAAACATGGTCCTATAGGAACTAGAATTACATCCATACCTCAAATGAGCTCTGAGATATACCCCATCAAAGATCGCAGCCCTGTGGCATTTAGTGACCCTTAGGGACATTTCGGTTTGGCATGCCTGAGAATGTTTGAATGCTAAAGTGGATAGGACAAGGTTGAGGATAGAGTTTACCTATCCATCTAGAGCTAACAAAGTAGACAGTTCAATCCCACGATGAAAGGTGAGAGAGATTTGGCAGTTGGCAACTTTGTACTAGCCAACACTGCAGGTTTCAGCATCACTCGAGATGGCATTGTAAAATGAAAATGAAATGTTATATCCAAAGTGAAAGAGAGGTTATTGTAGGTCTCTATAACATGGTCTTGTAGGAACTAGAATCACATCCATAACTTGCACAAGCTCCGAGATATGCCCTAGCAAAGATCGCAACCCTATGGCATTTAGTGACCCTTGGGGACATTCCAGTTCGGCATACCCGAGAATGTTTAAGCATTGAAGTGGATAGGAAGAGGTTGATGATAGGGTTTACCCAGCCACCTGAAGCTAATGGAGTAGACAGTTTGATCCTATGATCTTTTTTCCACTAAGTTGCAAATTTGAGCAACTTTTACAACTTTCAACAATGCATCTTTGCACAAAAAGTGCAACTTTTACATTTTTCACTTGATTCCAATTCTATGACACAGAAAAGGTTTGAAAATAGTAAAACCTCAAAAGAATATATGAATATAGACAATTTTATGGTTATTTCCTAAAAGTTGCTAAACTGTTCCAAAACATGCTAATGCAACTTTGCAATTTTTGCATTGACAACATTTGGGTGAATTATGCATTTTGTCTTGGAGGGTATGGAAACTAAAAGTTGTTGATGGGAACATGATAGATAGTGTAGAAAAAACCTATTAAAGCTTAAAA
Organism: Cupressus sempervirens; assembly: GCA_028749045.1. Lineage (NCBI taxonomy): Eukaryota > Viridiplantae > Streptophyta > Pinopsida > Cupressales > Cupressaceae > Cupressus > Cupressus sempervirens. The sequence goes on along the minus strand of CM053793.1, from coordinate 37,415,358 downwards.
ATATCTTAGAGTTGATTTTTTGTAGGATTTTCCCATCAGGACCTATAAAGGTCACTTGGCACATTGTTACAAATTTGCTCATTTTGGGTTGTTACTTGGGTCCACCACCCTATCCTCTACATCAGGATTGATCCTAGGTTAGGGGTGGATAGAAAAGACCTATAAAGGTATTAAATAATGCAATAAGGCTATCGAAGCCTCTAAAAGATGTAAACGACACTAAAAGTGCAATATTTTGTAAAATTGCCAACATTGGCAATATATGGCAAAATGAGCTTAATCAAGTCATGTAAAGGGCCCAAAGGGAGGTTTCATTTGGTTTTGAGAGTCTAAATGAGTTTAAAAACTCATTCCCATGTGTGGGATACAAGTTTGGGTAGTCGAAATTGATTGCTCCAAAGGTGGATTTAGTGTTTTCTCTAAAAAAGAGTTTCATTTTACATTGGAAGTCATCTAATATAACCAAAGTGAAGGTGTTTGAACCATTTTGGGATTCTAGAGATGTTGCAAAGTAAGATTTCTAGAAAGCCCTAGGGTAAAGGGGCTAGAAAGGAGGGTTTTGTAAAAACAATTGTAATGTTGATCATGAGACCAAAAAAATAAAAGAATCCTTGCATTTGAGTCATCTCTTAAGACTTTTTTGGGTCATTAGAGTTCCAAAAGTCAAGGGAGTGTGAATTTCTTTGTAAATGGCCTTAAACTAGGCCTAGTTGGCAGACTAAAATAGCTAGTTTTGAGTCTTTATAATAGTTGGTATGTACTAGGTGCATGGTGCATGGTAATCTAGCCTTTTGGTGTTGTCAGTTTTGATTGTTCTAGAAAATCACTTTCAGTTTAGTATTGGAAATAGTTTGGAGTTAGAGGACAAATGATGGGGAGGATCTTGAACAAGGTTCTAGCCTCAACTACTAGAACTCACTTAAGGTTTTCTCCTAGCCTCTTAGGGTATTTCTCCTATACCCTATTCCAAGGGAATCTTCTCTCTATTCCCTTATTACACTAATCCTCACCAATCAACTCAAAACTCTATTTCACCATGGGCTCTCCCTAGTGCTCTCATTGCATTGTTCTTCATAATTGGCTTCTAGGAGTGCATTCTTGGCTATATTGAATTACAAGGCTTGTATTAGGTCTCATTCAATGGTTTTTAGGATCACTAAGTGGATTGGAGGATTGGGTTTCCAATCGATTTGTAGATTGCATAGTTAAGAGGGCTACTAGGACTAATAACAAATTAGGCCTCCAAAATTGATTTTTGGCTTATATCTCCTCAAACCCTTAAGAAGAACTCAAAAAAATTTATGATTTGGGTACCCTTTTGGCTCCCCTTGAAGATTTTTTAGGTCTGCAACACCCAGGTCATCCGTACAAGGGATTCCCAAAAATATGCCTATTTACAAGGGTTTCTTGTTTGTATGAATAGGAATACAGAGAGCTTTTCCTTCCACCACTCAAATGGACTCTAAATGACTAATCTTCTGGAATTAATTTCCTTCGCTCACGACTCTTGGCTTCCATGAATTTGTATTGCACCCAACTGATAGGGAGAGAAGGGATGAATCAATCACTGATTCATGTTTCCAACCTACCTCTGAGACTTACGGTGTCCTCCAAGATCACCACATGGATTTATAGGATCTTTTTCAATTAAATATCCCCCAATCCTAAACCCTTCTCCACTATCTTGAGAAGTTTTCACTTCTTGCTACTTGGGAGGCTACCATTCTCAATGAAGATCATTCAAAACCTTTAATCAAACTAGGTCTTCTTGACCAATCTTACCACCCACTTGTAGTATCATGGAAGGAGTCTCATACCCTTGTAATTTACTCCTTTTTCATGTTAAAATAGGTTTCTTATTCCTTCTTCCTTACCAATTTCACCAAATTGCTCCAAAATAGAGCTACAAGGAATCAAAGGACAACCTACTATCCTATCTTGTTAGTTGGCCAAATGGATTGATAGAGCACTGTCCTTTCACCCAAAGAATCTCCTTTCACTCCTCTTCCAACTTCCTTTAGCAACCTGCAACATAATCCACAATCTTGCAATGTAAAATGCTTATTTATGCAGCTCTTCCCTAACGGGGCTTGCTTTGGCTTGCCTAGGGCAAGAGATTAAAAATTCTTGCCAACATTTTGAACGGCCCTAATTTTTCCTACATATATTACATTGAGTGTACTCACTATCCCCAAAATTTTGTACAATTCCTACAATGGGATAGTGAGTTATCTCATTTTCTTTACAAAGTACTGTAAACTAGACAACAAACTACGTAAAAATAAAAGAATTTTACAACTACCAAACGAAATGCTTTCAAGCCAAACTTCCTAAATAAAAATTGTTCTAAATCATGCCACCTAACATTATATCAGGTACAACATGCAAAAAAAATGAAGGAAAACCTCAAAACTGAAAAGGCCTAGTCTTTTTGCTCTAAAAATGCATGCTACAACACTTGGTTTTTTCAAAATGACAACTTCTTCCTCACTTTAGGGTTTGGGAAGTCATTTATACTTCCTCCTAGGTCTTTTCCTCCCATCCTAATGTTTTTCATCGGCCTCTTTATGTTTTAAAACAAAAAATGCCAATTTCTAGCAAAGGACAACATTTTTTTCAAAAATTGCAAAATTGCAATAGAGAAACTTTTGCAATTTTTCTTGCTTGTGCCTTTTTACACTTCCAACTTGTGAAATAGGTCACCCCTTAGAAATTTCATGCTAGATACCCTTTCTTAAGTTAGTTACTCATCACTTAATCTACCTATTACCCCATGGTAAGGTATACCTTGCCTTTTGGGCTATTTTGCACTCTACCTAGGACATTTTGACTTCCTACATCCCAACTACAACACTTAGGTCCAATGACCCTTATTATTATTTACACGAGCTCTCTTGGAGCACAACACAACAAAAAGAAAAGGTGAGTGACCTATGTTTCAAGGTGCCCGTGCACCACCAACACCCCATTCTATGCTCCTTTCCAACACTTATTTCCTGATTTCATTGCCTAGCCGGGTATGCAAACTCGCCTAGGGCCTCTTGGGAAAAAAAAAAAAACCTCTAAAAAACAAGAAAAAAATACATATTTACATTTTTTATACAGTCTATTACTTGATTCCATAAGGCCATCATGGTTCCACCATTGGAATTCAAGTTATAGAGGTTTCTTTGCTGATTTCTTTGTACAGGCCAGCGAACTGGCAACTTTAAAAAGATTTTTCAAACTAGTAAAGAAACTAATAAAAAAAACTCCTAATCTTTACCAAAGCATCTGCATTCCATACACTATCAAACCACATGAAAAAATCAACCCTATCAATCCATTAAAGGTGTAGATGAAGGGGGAAATCAGAAAATTGTCATCAAAATGCTTAGTTTGCTCTTCATTCCAATGCCAAAATTCTTACAAAAGCATGTACCAACCCTCAAAATGACTTAGATTGGTCAAAAATACATCTCACCCACATGAATCAATATATCTCATGGTTTTCAACTGATTCTCTAAGCCCTTATAAAGTTTTAGCACTTTTTGTTAATTTTGTCAAGCAACTTTGCAAAGTTGCAAAGTTGTCAAGTGCACTATTGTTCTATTGTGCATTTAATTGCTCCATGACCTCAAACATGGTTAAATGAAACTATTTTCATGTAATTACAACTTTTAACATATTTTCCATCTTTCCCATCCTCCTGGGGTTTTGGTCAATGTTTGACCATTCTAGGCTCTAACAAGCAATTTAAGCAATTTTGCCAACATAGAAACAACTTGAGAACTCAAATACAACAAAAACCTATTTACAAACACAACTCACAAACTTGGGGGTTTATCACATAGAATTTATTCATGTGGTCTGTCCAAGACCACTACAAGCCAAAAATGATTTAGGAAACTTGACATATTTCCTAGGTGCTCCTACACCAACAAACCTCAAAGCCAATGGGTAGAAGTCAATAGTAGGAAGAAGAAGTTCTCAACTACTAGCCCCTTTTTTAACATGGTTACTAAGAGAAAGTAAAAACCTAATTTGGAAAGTAATAATTATTGTTTGGGTAGGAATAATAATAAAGAAATAAGAGAATTGGCAAGTAAAGTTGATATAGTAATGGGAGATAGTTCACCATCTAGGAGAGTTGTAACAAAAGTTATAAAGGAATATCATATAATATAATATTAGAGGATTGAATGCTCCTCATAAGAAGGATATTTTGTAGAATGTAGTTTGGTAGCATAAATAGTATGTGATTTTGGTGCAAGAAACTAAGATGACTAGAGATAAAGGGGAAATGCTTTCTTTCTTCAAAATGGAAATTGTTGGTTTGTAGGTGATATTTTCCTTTATAATATGTCATGTATTTTCAAGGAAAGGTAAAGTAACCCTTGTTCGAATTTGGAAGTGGTTGGAGAAGGCACTTTGAGAAAGCCCTAGTTTTGAGGGCATAAGACTAAGGGTTTGGTAGTTAGCCTATCGAATGTCCATGGCTAGGTAGATGGGTGTGAAAATATGTTGTTTTAGATCATGATAGAATATTACCATAGCCTATATAGGTCCTTGGGTTAGAAATATTGAGAGTTTCTTTATAAGTGAAGGGTAATTAGGCCTATTTTATTGAATCCATAGTGTTGGGTCAAATAGTTGGTCCAAAGGAACTACAAATGAGATTGATATATGTTGTCATACTCCAATAGTAGTATTTGTAACTATAATTTACTTGTGTGGGGTTTGAGAGAAATTGGTGAAAATAAGGAATTACCTGATTCATAGCGATACTAAGATCAAGCCTAGATAATGTCCAAGTAAGGGGTTTTGAATAAACCTATTAAAGATTTGCATTTAGACTATTGGAAATACCTAATTGAGATATTTTAAAACCTTAGAAAGAGTTGGGACGAGACAATAAATTGGTAACCCAATTTGAACATTTGGAGGGACCCTTGTGGAGAAGGATAGATATTTAGTTTAATGGTTTGAATCTATTCTTGAAACAAGTCATTTGCTAAATGTTTATTACTTCTTGGGGATCTAGTTTGACTCCTCAAATCATTGGTGTCAAATCTAGTAGATCTATTGAGGGGTCCAAAATTAGTTACTTGTGTTATAGATTGTTATATTGAGAAGATGCCTCCAAAAAAAAATATAGAAGGAGATACTAGAGCTGATATAAGCTATTAAAATAATGGATAGAGAGTTGAGGAAACAAAGAGCCTAAGATGCAATAAGGTAAAGAGAACTGAGACAAGTAAGCAAGTAAAATGCAACCATCTTGGAAATCTTGGAAGCTTTGGAAAGGATTACTACGAGGGATGTGCATGAAGAACAAGAAGTGATGCTTAAGCAATTGAGAATCCTCATGGAGAGGATGGAGGGGACTTAGGTCTTGAAGAAAGAAGGAATAACTTGAATAATACAAGTAAATAAAACAATCCAAAAATAGAGGATAAGGAATAACTTGAAAGAAAAGGAGATGGGTTTGATGACCTACATAGAGGAATTTCACAAGTTGAGCATAAGAGGTGGACTAGAGAATAAAGATGAAAATGTTGCAAGGTATCTTAATGGGCTCATATAAAACTTCCAAAATGGGATTACATTTTCTAAGACACCTAGAGATAGTTTCCAATTGGCTATAAGTGCATAAGATATGGTCAATAGGAAGAAAGAGAGACAAGAAGGTGGTAGAGAAAATGAAAATAGAGGAAGGGGAAGAAAAACCAATAATATAGGAATAGGATAAGGAAGAAATGACAAGGTGAATGAACCTTTCTTTCTTATCAAAGAGGAGGCTATAGAGTTGGAGGAAGATTTTGTTTAGGTAGAGGAACATGAAAGTTTATAGGAAGGGTAGGGAACACATCAATTAAGTGTCAATTAAATGATCAACGTGAAAGGAAGATTAAGAAGAGGGTCAAGAAGTTAGAGCACATAGAGATTCAGATCCTTATGTTTAACTAATTTTAGAGACTAAAGGATAAATGTTGATTTTTACAAGGGTAAAACAAAAAAAATTAAACCAAAGCTATTAATTTTTAGAGCACAATATAAGTATCAAGATAAGTTGTGAATGACAAGAATTCATCTAGGTTCCAATGATAGTTTAGTTTCATATGAAATGGTGAACAATTTATATTTGGAATGGTCACCACACAATAGGCTGTATAGAGCATCACATGTAAGTAGTGATGATTTTCTTAAAAGATAGACGACTATGAGGTGACTATCCTGAATTAAATGACATCTCTAGGAATTGATTGGAATCCAGTTCTATATGATTGTGCTCTACTTTAAACAAATGGAAGTTCTGAGCATTGTAAATCTATTTCAAGTCATTAGAATGTGACTTCCCAAAAGTATGTACTTATAACTATTTTAAACTATGTCAAACTCTTCATGAAAGATATGACCCAAATGCATCACCATTGTGTTGAATCTTCTAATATACATCTCCATTAAAATATGTTTGCAGGTGTAAACTTGTGAGGAATAGTTGGACCCAGTTTAGTTGCGTGTCAATATTAGGAATGTGACCAATTAATGCTAAAAACCTTAGTATTGACATAATTTAACCATATTGCAGGTTGAATTCAATTGGGTTTGGAAATAAGTTATTATTAACATGTGTATGAACTGCTAGAGTAATTCTAAATATAGTAGATAATAGCCTTCCATGTTTGATATTGAGGGATAATGTATGCACATGCTATAAAAAAACTAGAGGATCATATTATATGCAGATTGAAATTTCTATTTTTCATTCAAAGCATGGTAAAAAAATTATTCTAGGAAATCTAGCCTTTATTACTTGTGTGTCAACTTTATTAGCCCTCTTCTTTGGTGACCTACAAATGAAGAATTAGCACAATAAAAAATCCAAGATAAGTTTAATCCACTAAGATTAACACACATGGGATGAATATTCATAATCAACTATTAACCCTTTCCAACATTCCAACTTTATGATAATAATGAGTCAAAGTCCAACAAATTGGAATCTTTAGAGAGAACTATATCTGTCACTGCCCCATTATCATCAAATCAAGACATATTTTCCTTCTTAATTTTGATGATTGTGATCCTCTGCAATTCCAAGCATAAGATGATTAGCATACAATGGTATTTGAACAAAGAACACTAACAAATATTGAGAATGTGAATTGATAATACCATTTCACAGATGATTTTGGCATCTCACCCTTTATTAGTGTGCATCAACTTTATTAGCCCTCTTCTTTGGTGACCTACAAATGAAGAATTAGCATAGTAAAAAATCTAAGATAAGATTAAAAAAATGGGTCCTATTAAAGAATATAATATAAATCCAAATAATATATCTAGATTCTAAACAAATAAAAACTAAATCTCATCACTTACACATCATAACAATATGGTCCACCTTAGTCATGTGATAGTCTTGGGGAAGAGGTTGTAACATTGTATTTGAGTCCAATTGATCTCTCTCTCTCTCTCTCTCTCTCTCTCTCTCTCTCTCTCTCTCTCTCTCTCTCTCTCACATGAACTTTCCAAAGAATCTTATTATGTGGTTTTCCACCATATTTTATCAAGTGGACATTTGATGCAGCAACAAGGTTTGAATAATGAAGAATCTTCCTCTCTATTTGCCAATCCTCGAATAACCATAAGTTAGGACTCTTCATAGGATATCATCTAAGCCATGTGCCTATTACAACCACCGCACCGACATGGTACTCTAAACCTTCACCATCTATAACTGAGTGATCCAATTTTTTTTTGGCTTCAACACAATGACACAAATAATAATATGTCCCTTCTTCATTGTCTTCAGGTGTAATAACAACAAAAACATGGCCTGTAGTGACAAATGTACAAAATGCGGTCATTAATTTAGAAAATACTTGGGTAAAAGTTATAAAGTTACATACTAAAATTACAAAGATATATATATATATATATATATATATATATATATATATATTACCAGGATGCACTGGATCTGACAAGTGGTCAAAGTCAATAGATGAATCCATCTCTACCATTTCTAGTGCTTGTGGGGGATGATAGGTGTCAATTGGGTCCAAAACCCATATATTCCATTTGTCCACCCATTTAGTTGACTCATAGTCATCCCAATTTTCCTCTGCACATGATGGACAATAGCATGCCATTTTTCGTGTGTGGATACTCCATGAACCTACATTAGAGCTTCTAAAAGAGTGCAGCTCACTAGATCCTATTAGTGTGCAACAATCTTGATATGGTGCAATGTTAGTATTATCTATCAACCAAAAAACTCTATGAACTATAGACTCACCTTCCTTACCTGGACCCATTGTAGCGTTACACCATTGGATGATGGATTTTGCATCTATCAATATTGCTCCATCTTTTTTCTTTAGTTCTTCATGAGCCAAGGCTATTTTAATGCATGCACCTACACCATCATGCTCTCCCTTACCATGACTAGCCTCTATGAAATTCTACATATATTGAATTCTAAACAACCTGTGCATCCTGCTCAACCAATAGAACATCTGTGCATTCTTGAATTGAGATGCACAATTGTCTAACCAAATAATGTGCTAACAATATGATATGCCCCTATTAGCCAAATCTCCATAATATAGTTTAAAACAACCATGTATGAACTCCATAAAATATGATCGATCATTGCTGATGTTAAAATGGTACTCCCTCAAAATCTTCTGGTCATCCTCTGTACTTGTTAGTGAATGCATGAATTTTATGTGAACAAATATGGAAACCTATTGAGATGTATAATAATTTGCTTGCACCTCATTTTGTGGTTGTAGTGTTTAGTTCTCTACAAAATCTACAACTAAAACAATGGTATCCAATGGAAACATATCTTTGCACAACTTGAATTGCAAATCCAACCATCGAGCTCTATGGGTATGACTTGCATATTTGTAAATAATTTTTTCACCAAGAATCTTCATAAACTCATACACTGGAATCTTTTTAATGACTAGATCACATCTTTTTTCATGTTTCTCATCTTTTAGAGCATATGTCACTGTCTTGAATTTTTTGTAATCTACTATTTCATTTCCAATTGCATGTGTACTATCCATATGTTGACAATTTGATAAAAGTTGCAAAGAACCACAAAATAAGCATGTACCATCCAAGAATGATGTCTTGTAAAATTATTGGTCATCCCCTATTTCACATAAAATGTTGGATATGAATTTCCTTGAAGATCTTGGTGGCTCTTTTATGTCACAATCCTGCAAAATAAACAAAGAATGCAAAACTATGCATATATGCCTAAAAACATCAAAATGGTTTGAAAATTCAATACATATCCTACAACAACAAGTTGTGCATGTGTGATTTATCTTCACATAAAAAGGTTTACCCATCTCAAAAAATCTTTGACTTATTCAAATTTGAGGATACATACCAATAAGTTTTGTAAAAAATTGTGTCTGAGTTGAGTCCAAAAAATGTTTTGCATATGGCTCGCAATTTCGGCTACCAATCCTCCTTCTTACAACATCTCTTTGATTAGGAGAAACACGTGTATTATTTTTCCAAAAATTTTCAATCAATGATTTCAAGGCTTTACTAATTTCTTTATCCTTTCGCAGTAGTCTACCTCTAAATGTCCATAACTCATTTTTTGTTGGATATTCTAATCTCACACGCCTTAGCATCGCTCTCCTTAGGGTACCTCTACCAATTTTTAATATTTTTCTTGTCTTTCTCATGAGTCGAGCTTTCTTCATTTGGATACTTACTATTGTCAATGTGAGTACTCGTCTTGTGATATTACTATCTTTGGTGAGTGATTTAAAACCCACTTTGTCATAAGCACTCATTAGATTCTTTACAATATTTCTTTCATTTGAATCGTCCATCGTTCTTAGCCCAAGAATCTTCATGATAAGCCTAAATTTTAAATTTTTTATCATTTCAACAAATAATTTTCATTGACATGTAATATTTAATTCTTCAAAAAATAATCTCCACATAGTATTAACTTTTCTTTGACAAGTACGCTTGCTAATCTTGTCAGGCATTGATTTCAAAATGTTAGTATCAATATCAATCAAATATTTTGGTCTTCTAAAACAAATCCTAGAATGTGTTCTAATATATTCAATTCTCTCAACATTTTGAACATCAATATAAGGTTGAGTGTATTGCATACCTTGAACCGAAGATGATGTGCCTTGGAAATAAGATGTAAAAGATGGAATATCACCTACTTGATGTATTGATGTTGTGCTTTCAATATGACATGATGGAGTGTGTATATCATTAGATCTACAAATCAGTGCCTCTTCTACATGAGAGGATGATATGCCTTCAACATTGAAAGATGGTACTCGAACATTGGAAGATGGTGTAGCGGACGAGATGACTCCAACATTGGAGGATGGTGTAGCTTTACAATTCAATTGTCTTCTTGAGTGTAACAATCTCATTCGTTCTCTTTGTCTTTCTAATTCTTCCTCTTTGTTTCTTTGTACTGGTGGTTCTTGATCCTCTTTGAAATTCAATTCTTCGTTATTGCTTTGTAATTTTCTTTGTTCATGTAGTAATTTTATTTTATCTCTTTTAATTGCCAAATCTCTCTCCCTATCTTCATTTGTTTGAATCTTTGGTTTCTTCCTTGGCATGATGATGATTTCTACATGTCAAATTATTCAAACATCTGAATTACTTAAAATGTGTGAATTAAAAATTATTCAATTACATATAAAAATTATAATTATTTGAATGAATACAAAATATATATCAAACGACTTCTCAAATTTCTAACCATTCTGAAATAACATTTCATTCAAACATACAATTTTCAATGAATTCCCTATATATTCAATAACATGTCAAATTATAATCAAATTTGTATATATATATATTGAAAAACAATATTTAAAATGGATTGCACTAACCTTTTCTATACAAGGAATATACAAAAAGTCTTCAAATCACGTATCCAATGATTAAATTTTGTGTTTGCTAACTTCCAAAAGAGTTGAAATAGTGTTTGCTATGTTGAAACCCGTGATTTATGTCAGAATAACATAGTGCATAACAAACCAAAAGAAAAAAATGGATGAAATGGGCCCCAAGGTTAGTTTTTCACTATTTTTAGGTGATTTGAGATAGTCCATACACACTATAGCATGTACGCACTATGTGAAATCACATCACTCCCCATCCTCCCTATTGCCCATCCTCCCTACTCTCTATCCTACCTACTCTCTCTCTCCCATCCCCTCCCTCTCTCTCTTCCTACTCTCTCTCTCCTCTCCCATCCTTTACTCTCTCTCACTCTCCATCTCCCACCACCTACTCTCTCTACATCTCTCACCCTCTCTCCTCTCCCATCCCTAACTCTTTAGATCTCTCTCACACACTCTTATCCCCCCTATCTCTCTCCCTCTCCCTCTCCTACCGCCTACTTTCTCTCCCCCATCCCCTACTCTCTCTCCTCTCCCATCTCATACTTTATCTCTCTTACACACATTCCCATTCCCCCTATCTCTCTCCCTCTCCCTCTCCCTCTCCCACTCCCTCTCCAATTGCCTACTATCTCTCTCTCTCAAGTTCTCTCTCTCCCTATCTACTCTCTCTCTCTCTCTCTCTCTCTCTCTCTCTCTCTCCCATCTTGTATGAGCTCTCTCTGCCACCACCTACTCACTCTCACACGATCTCCCATTCCCTACTCTATCTCTCTTACACACACTCACATTCCCCCTCTCTCTCTCCCTCTCCCACTCCCTCTCTCATTGCCTACTTTCTCTCCCCTATCTCCTACTCTCTCTCCTCTCCCATCCCCTACTCTCTCACACTCACACTCTCTTCCATCCCCTAATTTGTCTCTCTCACATAGACACTCCCATTCCCACTCTCTCTCTCCCTCTCCCAATACCTACTTTCTCTCCCCCATCCCCTACTCTCTCTCTCTGCTCTCCCATCCCCTTCTCTCTCACACTCACACTCTCTCACACACACTCCCATCCCCCCTCTCTCTTTCGCTCTCCCATCGCATACTTTCTCTCCCCCATCATCATAATCTCTCTCTACCATCCCCTACTCTCACACTCTCACACTCTCTCCCATCCCCTACTCTCTCTCTCTTTCATAGATACACACACTCTTGTACCCCCACTCTCTCCCTCTCCCTCTCCCACTCCCTCTCCTACTGCCTACTATCTCTCTCTCTCTCAAGTTCTCTTTTTTTCTCTCTATACTCTCTCTCTCTCCCATCCCTTACTCTCACTCTCTCTACTATCCCCTACTCTATCTCTCTTACACACACACTCCCATCCCCCCCCTCTCTTTTCCTCTCCCACTTCCTACTTTCTCTCCCCCATCATCATACTCTCGCTCTCTCTACCACCCCCTACTCTAACACTCTCACACTCTCTCCCATCCCCTACTCTCTCTCTTTCATAGATACACACACTCTTATCCTCCCACTCTTCTTCTCTCCCATCCCCTACTCTCTACATCTTCCACACACACTCCCATTCCCCCCTCTCTCTCTCTCCCTCTCCCTCTCCCACTCCCTCTCCCACTGCCTACTTTCTCTCCCCATCCCCTACTCTCTCTCTCCTCTCCCATCCTCTACTCTCTCACACTCTCTCCCATCCCCTACTATGTCTCTCTTACACAGACACACTCCCATCCCCCCTCTTTCTTTGCCTCTCCCAAAACTTACTTTCTCTCCTCCATCATCGTACTCTCTCTTTGCCACCCCCTACTCTCTCTCTTTCAGAGATACACACACTCTTATCCCCCCACTCTTCTTCTCTCCCATCCCCTACTCTCTACATTTTTCACACACACACTCCCATTCCCCCTATCTCTCTCCCTCTCCCTCTCTCACTCCCTTTCCTACCACCTACCATCTCTCTCTCTCTCTCTCTCTCTCTCTCTCTCTCTCTCTCTTGTTCTCATTCTTCCTCTCTACTCTCTCTCTCTTTATCACTCTCTCTCTCCCATCCCCTACTCTCTCTCATGCTCTCCCATCTCATAATCTCACTCTCTCTCTCTCTCTCTCCCATCTTGTATGAGCTCTCTTTGCCACCACCTACTCTCTCTCACACTCTCATACTCTCTCCCATCCCCTACTCTATCTCTCTTACACACACACTCTCATCCTCCCTCTCTCTCTCTCTCCTCTCCCATTCCTTACTCTCTGGATTTGTCACACACTCCCATCCCCCCTCTCCCTCTCCCTCTCCCACTCCCTCTTGCACCACCTACTATCTCTCTCTCTCTCTCAAGTAATCTCTCTCCCTCTCTACTTTCTCTCTCCCATCCCCTACTCTCACTCTCTCTCTTCCATTCCCTACTCTCTCTCACACTCTCTCCCATCCCCTACTCTCTCTCTCTCTCTCTCTCTCTCTCTCTCTCTCTCTCTCTCTCTCTCTCTCTCTCTCTCTCTCTCTCTCACCCCCATCCTGTACGAGATCTCTCTACCACCTCCTACTTTATCTCAAACTCTCACACTCTCTCCCATCCCTTACTCTATCTCTCTTATAAATAAATACACATTCCCATTCCCCCCCCCCCTCTCTCTCCCAATCCCTATCTCACTACCTACTCTCTCCCATCCCCTACTCTATCTCTCTTACATGCTTCCATTCTACCTCTCTCTCCCTGCCACTCCCTCTCCCACTGCCTACTCTCTTTCTCACTCTCTCCCTCTCTCTCCCATCCCTTTGCCATTGCCTACTCTCTCTATCTCTCTCTCCCTTATCTCATTCCCTACTCTCTCTCTCTTTCACACACACACACCCATCCCCCCTCTCTCCTCTTCCATCCCCTACTCTCTCTCTCTCTCTCTCTCTCTCTCTCTCTCTCTCCCTCTCTACTCTCTCTTACATTTTGACACTCTCTCCTATCCCCTACTCTCTCTCTTTTTCTCTTACACACATTTCTATCCCCCCTTTCTCTCCCTCTCCCACTCCCTCTCCCATTTTGTACTCTCTCTCTTTCACACACATGAACTCCCATCCTCCTCTCTCTCACTCTTCCTCTCCCACTCTATCAACCATCATTTACTCTCTCTCCCCCATCCCCTACTCTTAATCTCTCTCTCCCAACCTATACTCTCTCTCACACTTACTCTCTCTCCCATCCCCTACTTTCAATCTCTTTCCCCCATCCCACACTCTCTCTTTTCCACCCCTACTCTCTCTTACACTTCTTCTCTCTCACATCTTGTACTCTCTTTCCTACCCCTACTCTCTCTCCCATCCTATACTCTCTTTTCCACCCCTACTCTTTTTCACTTTCTCTCTCCCCTCTCCCATCCCCTACTTTCTCTCTATATTTGTCTCACACACACATAGCCATTCCCTTATCCCCCCACCTAGTTCTCTTATGCAATTTAGGTCTTAATAGTGTGTGCGCACTATAGCGCACACATGCTACTGAGAAATCATGTTTTAGATAGCGCATGCACACTATAGCACATGCGCGCTATAGGGCACACACACTATAGAAAGATTATTTAAACCCAGGCCTAAGGCTTGGTTTTGCCTTGGAGATCCAACCCAAAGGTTTGAAGTTTATGAATAGATCTGAGACGTGTTTTCCAGCAAATATACCAAAAATTATTATTTTTTCTTATGTGCTCCCCTTCAAGATTCCTCGTGGTTGGGTATCGATAAGATCAAGTCACATAACATTATAGGTCTCTATGTTAGCTATCTAACCATATAATTTATTTTAAATTTAAACTATTTCAAACCTTTCATCTATATTTTCCTTTGAATGTATGTTCATTTTTTGTCAAAAACCACCATGTACTAATTGGGCTATATATTTTAACTCGTTCATTAAATTTTGCAACAACTTAGTTTTTTAGAAACTATACTCCATTCTACACACTTTGAAAAAAAAAAGAGTTTTGATTTTAGATTAGTTTTCAATTATTTCTAGGGGGAGCACATAGATATTTCATGTTTTTGGGATGTGTCTAGTTAAGAAATTCATTAAAAAAAATACACATTATAAAATTACCCAAAAAGTATGGGATGAACTACATAGCATTAAGTAACTTTTGACCAGAGTGATTAAAGAATTTTTTTTTAAAAGTTAAAATTTTAGGGGGGCCACACTTTGTACTATGTTATATATATTTTTGGAATAAACATTACAACTTTTTGTGGCCCCATTTTTTGAGGACCTAAAACTAAACCATTTTGGAAAAAAATTAGTAGTTTAGAAAATAGATTCAAAGGACTACGACTTTAGGTTTTTTCATATCTTAAAATTTTGAGCGTAACTATCTTCAAATTCTTGTTGAAGTTCAAAATTTTTAGATTTCAGGAAAAAGGTGTCCACTTATACCCCCCTTTTGGCACCACAACTTTGTGCACTTACCCACCTATCAAGTTCAGCTCAATCGACAATCCAAATAATTCCTCCTCACATAATTGCTTGTAAAATTTTAGCCAAAACCCATATTCGAGTCAAAATTTATGACTCTTGGAAGTTAATGCATCAATTTTGTACTAAGATGAGAAATTAAAGTCGGCCTTGATGGAATTTGAATCCTAAAATGCATATAAAAAGGCATCAACTCATTAGATTCTTAAATGCATTACATATACAATCTACATCTTCATTTTACTTGAGCATGTTATTATATATCTTGTGTGCATTCAAGAGATCCAAGTACAAGAAATTGCCCATTAGTGAAGACATCAATTATAAAGAATTCAAGACTAAGGAATCCATAAGGATCCATCAAGCATTCCAAACCTTCAATTCCACCATCCTTAAATGAATTTACTTCCATAGATATTTCTATTTTCTCTCATTGGAGGCCAAGAAAATGAGTTTTCAATAAAGAAAGGATATCTATATTCATCCATCAAAATGTATTCTTCTCTCTGTTCCTTGTGTTCAACATTGTACTAAGTCACAAAATCTATTATATGTGGTTTTTTCTTAAACATTATTTCCTTTTGGTTTTTTTGTTGAGTCAAACTTATTGCATCAACATATACTTGATCAAATTCTAAGAGATAATTGTATTTTCATGGTATGATGTTCTCAATTGTTTAGATCTAATCTCTTTTACATGAATAATCTTTTCCTTTATTTATTTTATTTCAAGATTGATTCCTAGAAAATGAGTTTACTAAGTGAAACCTCTCCCGTTGACCTTATTCTCTTATTTTCTATAGATGCATGAAAAAATTGTAAAGTTATGAATCTAGGTTCAAAAGGTACAAACACAGTCATAAGTTCTTAGAGATTTTCATTAGATTTGGAGCTATTAAGACTAGGTTAACTTTTATCTATAGTCCTTGGACTAGGTTAACTTTTCACCATAGTCATGTAGCTTTTAGCTAAAAATTGTATAGTAGATACTTACAAGGAAATCAAATTCCTAGTTCTAGAATTGTTCTAGAGAATTTAGGATATTCAAAATCACGTCAAAAGTTTCAATTTCCTCATCTTGTTTCAAGGTGAGTTTATTCCTTCTTTTTTCATCTTTGGCTTACTTTCACAGATCAAATATACTTTTCTTTAATTATTTATAGCTCTATCTTCACCAATTTTTGGCCATAATGTTGCCCCCTCCCCATACCCCCTTGACTAAAAATGGTATAAATTTCAAATCAATTATGGTAAGATGAGTTGCTTGGTTTCCTCTATTAAAAAGAAAATAGAGATTGATTCTCACAAAAAATAGAATGACAAAGATGATGAACCAAGGGAAGCTATAAGATGGTAGTCCAAAATATCATTATAAAGAAGATTAATCCATAGTCATTTAGCATATTATATAGAATAAGACCTAGAAAATCTCTTCCATTTATCATAACAATCCAACAACAAGTTATAATGGATTCTCAAATTTGGCTTAAGATGGAATCCTTCCAATGGTATCTAAACCAATCTAAACTTTCACTGAACTAATTTTATTCTTAGATAAACAATCATGTGTTTTGGTTTGTCAATAACATTGAAAAACCACACACACACACACACACACACACACATATTGTATATGAAAATGAAGAAGATGGTAATATATAGGTTTTTATAATTTATTTTCCATTAGCTATTGAGACCCCTAGAATAAGTTTCATATGTAGCCAACACTTTCTATCTCAATAGAGGCAATAATCATTTTTAAAGTTAAAATGTAAAATGTGTTCTCGAGGACTATCTCTAATATTACCTCCAATCTAGTATAATTCATATGTAGTCTTTCATATCTATAGGAATCAACAAGTATATTTATTACTTTAATATAATAGTTCATATGTATGTATGTATGTATGTATGAATGTATGTATATACATGCATAAATACATACACATATACATATACATGCATATATCTCTATATACATATGCATATATGTGTGTGTGTGTGTGTGTGTGTGTGTGTGTGTGTGTGTGTGTATGCATGTTTATGTATATATATAGATATAGATATAGATATATATACACATATATGTGTTTGTACACACACACATGTATACATATGTATATATACATATGTACATATACGTATATACATATATTCATGATATGTATATATGCATGCATGAATACACGCCTACATGTATGTCATTGAGTAAGAAGAAGAGGAATTGCTTCAAATATCAACTCTCTCTCTGTCTCTCTCTCTCTCTCTCTCTCTCTCTCTCTCTCTCTCTCTCTCTCTCTCTCTCTCTAAAATTGACATTGGAAGCAATTTCTCCTATTCTTACTTAATGGCTTGCATATATATTACCATATAAAATAGCATTATAAATTTTGACTTAGATATGTATGATAAGATGTTCCATTATTAAATAGATTATAGAGTCCTCTAATAGCTATCATAAATTTAAACATATATATGGATTTTTTAATATGCATATCTAACAAAATCATTTATAAAAAAATATTCTTAAAAAAGTAATTAGGAAGAATATTGATCTTCATTTGAATAAAGGAAAAAAATTCTAGTTACAAGTACTAAGGGAAGCTATATGATGGTAGTCCAAATTATGAATACAAAGAAGACTAAGCCATAAGCATTTAACAAATTATATAGAAAAGGTCTAGAAAATCTCATCCATTTATCACAACAATCCAATAACAAGTTATAGTGGATGCTCAAATTTGTCTTAAGATGGAATAATATATAATGAATGATCCAATAACAAGGTATTGTCTGTGTGTGTGTTGCATGCACGTACATGCACATCACACACACACACACACACACACACACACACACACACACACACACACACACACACACACACACACACACACACACACACACATGCACGCACACGCACACACACACACACACACACACACACACACACACACACACACACACACACACACACTCACTCAATCACACACACACACACACACACACACACACACACACACACACATGCACGTGCGTAATATATGAAAATTTAGAGGATTATAATGTGTGTGTGTGTGTGTGTGTGTGTGTGTGTGAAAATGAAGAGGATGGTAATATATATGTTTTAATAATTCATTTTACATTATATATGTACACACACGTAGACATGTATCGATATACATATGTATATAGTGTTGAGAACATGTGTCTCGACCTTGCAATCTTTTTCTAGAAAATTATAGAATTTGTTTGTCAAAGTTTTCCACTTGTTTATATCTTAGAAAAGAGTGTATAAAATATCAAAAGGTGCCCTATCCATAATAGAATATAGGAGGGTCATTTTTAGAAAATAGCTAGCTTGTTTTATGAATTTTATGGGGGTCCAAACTAAGAGACAAAATTATGGACGGGATTACTATTTTAACCTGGTTATTTTTGCATATTGGAAATGTAAATGTCAAAAATGGGTAACATGTGGCATGTTAGTTTTGCCCATGGTTTTGTAAAACCACAAGTGGTTTCTAGGTTGTAAAATCACTATAAAAGGAGGGCTTAGGGAGGTTTTTGTGTAATGGAGTTCAGTTTGCAAGACTGGTGCTAGAAGGAGTCTCTCTGAGTTCAAGTTGTGGTGATGCACTCTTGTAAGAACTTGCATTGCAAGTGTATTGTAATCATCTTCGTTTGATGATACATTGTGTAGGTTTTGGAGGGTGGGGTTTTTCTCCTAGAAGGGTTTCCCCATGGTAATCACTCTGTTATGTATTTATTGTTATTTTGATTATGTTATTATGTATTTTTTAGATGTCTGCAAAAGTTAGTTGAATTTGCATAATCATCCTCTCAAAGATTAGTGTAGGAAGTGATTCTGCACACCTTTTCTTCCTTACAAGTGGTATCAAAGCCTGGCCAATTTTGGTTCTATTTATTGGGTATAGGGTTTTTTGAGCTAATCAAGCTTTGAGTGGGAGCTTGTGCAGAGTATTTCCTTTCTATGTAGCAGGATTGAAAAGATGGCAAGCATGTTAGGGAGAATTCATGTTGAAAAGTTTTCTGGAACAAACTTTGAGATGTGGAAGCTAAAGATGGAAGATCTATTGACTGATTGGGATCTATAGAAGGTGATTAATGAGAAAAATTTGAGGCCCACAGATCTAAATTTAGTTGCATAATATGACGTGATAGACAAAAAAGCTAAAGGTCTCATTAGATTGTGTCTTACAAACTCAATTTTGATTAATATCCATGAAGAACCTATCACAAAGAAGCTTTGGAAAAAGCTAAGCAAGATCTATCAAGCTAAATCACTTGTAAACAAGATTTTCTTGAGGAAGAAGTTGTATTCCTTAAGAATGGGAGAAGGTGGATGGATTTTTGAGAATTTGGAAAGCTTTAATATGTTGGTGACTTAGTTGACCTTAGTAGGGGTGCCAATGGATGAAGAAGAAAGGTGTCAAATCATGCCATGTTTATTGCCAGACTCATGGGATAGTCTTGTGATGACTATAGGGAGCACTTCAGTTGTCTTGAAGATGGAGGATGTGGTTGGTTCTCTACTTTCTAAGGAGATGAGAAGGAAGCTCTCTCTAAATGCCAAAGAGGCTTTGAGTGTTAGAGGAAGACCAAAATAAAGAGGCAAGAAAAAAAAGTAGCATGCCCATTCTATGTCCAAAAATAAGGGGAGATCAAAATCTCCTAGTAAGTCCAAGAAAATCTACTGGAATTGTGGCAAACTTGGACACTTTCGAAAGGACTACAAAGAGGAGAAGAAAAAGAAGAAGAAGTAGAAGAAGCAAGATTCTAATTATGAGTTCAAGAAATAAGATGGAGACGCTTCCATCGTAGCCTTGTGCACTCATGTAGGTGAAAATGAATGGTTAATAGAATTAGGTGCATATTTCCACATGACTCCTAATAGAAACTAGTTTTGTAAGAATGAAAATTTTGATGGTGGTAAGGTGTATTTGGGTGATAACTTAGTGCTTGATATTATTGGTCATGGAAGTATTTGTGTAAAATTTTCTAATGGTAGAATTAGAAGATTTGATGGTGTCTTGCATATCCTTGGACTAGCAAGGAATTTGTCCTCCGTTAGTAAGCTAATAGATGTGGGTGTTCATGTATAGTTTTTTAAAGCATGTGTAAAAATGGTGAGAGGTGCTATGATAATAGCAAGAGGAAGAAGATTGGGTACATTGTAAAAGCTTGATGCATGTATGGTTGAGTGCAATATTACTTCTGATAAGATTGTGAAAAAGACTACTCAATTGGAGAAGGAGAAGATTTCTCTTTCAATAGATGTCATGGTTTTTGAGTACCCATGGGTACTTTGTCTGTCAAATCAAAGTTGCCCACAAAGAAGACCATGTTATGGAACTAGAGACATGACCACATAGGTAAGAAGGGTCTACGGACCTTGAAAAATAAGAACCGTATTCATGGGTTAAATGACTGCAATCTTGAATTTGATTTTTGTGATCATTGTTTCTATGGTAAACAAAATTGCATTCAATTTTACTCAAGTTCTCATAAGTCCTCATGTACTTTGGATCTAATCCATTCAGATGTATTTGGTCCAATTGATGTTCCTTTTATTGGTAGATTA
Organism: Cupressus sempervirens; assembly: GCA_028749045.1. Classification (NCBI taxonomy): domain Eukaryota; kingdom Viridiplantae; phylum Streptophyta; class Pinopsida; order Cupressales; family Cupressaceae; genus Cupressus; species Cupressus sempervirens. Next base: position 37,394,401 of record CM053793.1, on the reverse strand, counting down.
GTTTATTATGTTTCTTTCATTGATCATTTTAGTAGAAGAACATGGGTTTATTTCCTTAGGAGTAAAGCTAAGGTTTTAAATTGTTTCAAAGAATTTAAACCAATGGTTGAATTGCAAATTGGAAAGAAAATAAAATGTTTGAGAAGTAATAATGGTGGTGAATTTTTCTCCAATGATTTTGACATATTTTGTAAAGATTGTAGTATTAAAAGAGAGAAGATAACTCTGTATTCTCCATAGCATAATGGAGTTGCAAAAAGAATGAATAGGACCCTAATGGAGAAGGCTAGTAGTATGCTCAGTGGTGCTAGAGTAGAACAAAAGTTCTGGGCTGAAGCTGTAGCCACTACCTACTACCTGACAAATAGGTCTCCTACATCAACTCTTATTGATAAGATACCAATGGAAGCATAGTCAAGCCACAAGACTTCACTTAGACATCTAAGAGTGTTTGGTTGTGAGGCATATGCTCATGTGCCAAAGGAGAACCAAAATTTTTTTGACAACAAAGCTGTCAAATGTATCTTCATCAGATATAGTTATGGTGTGAAAGGATACAAGCTTTGGGATCCTATTGCAAAAAAGGTATTTTATTCTGAAAGTGTTATTTTTAGAGAAACTAAGCCTTCTTCTATTACAATGTAGCTAGAATGGATAGAAGAAAAGAAAGATGTGATTCAACTTCCTACTACACTTGAGAAAGTTGAATCAAAGCCCTTACAAAGATGAGATGTTGAAGAGAGCTCTACGAGTTTTGAATCATCAAAGGAAGAGGGAGAAACTAATCATGAACCTAAACCTCTTGAACCTAAACTAGATCTTGTTCGAAGATCTACTAGACAAAGGAAACAACCTAAAAGGTATTGGTATTCTCCTGATGATTGGAGATGCATATTTGCATTGAATGCTAACATTGATGAATCAAAATCGATCCAAGAGGCTCTTGGTATGAATGAATCAGAGTCCTAGAAAATAGCCATGGATAAAGAAATGGAAGCTCTTAAGATGAATCAAACATGGGACCTTGTACCATTGCGTGAAGGACAAAAGATTGTTGGTTGTAAATGGGTGTTCAAAAGGAAGATGGGTTCAGATGGAAACATTGAGAAGTATAAATAACATTTGGTTGCAAAACATTACTCTTAGGTTGAGGAAGTAGATTATGGTGAGATTTTTTCTTGAGTAGCCAAAATGACATCCATTAGATTTTTTCTTTCTATTGCAATAGCTTATGATCTAGAGATTAGGAAAATGGATTTGAAAACTACTTTTCTTCATAGAGATTTGGAGGAAGAAATTTACATGTCATAGCCAGAGCACTACGTGGTGAAAGGTAAAAGTCATTTGGTCTGTAAATTGAAAAAATCCTTGTATGGTTTAAAACAGAGTCCTAGGATGTGGTACCAAAATTTTGATACATATGTGTTGAGTTTGGGATTTGTGCGATCTAAATCTGATCACTATATATATTTCAAATCTAATGGTGATGCTTTCCTAGTTATTGCCTTCTATGTTGATGACATGTTGTTTATTAGCAAAGGAAAAGGTTTGATTGTAGAGTTAAAATCTCAACTCTCAATAAATTTTGAAATGAAAGATCTTGGTGTAGTTAGGAACATTCTAGGAATGGAGATTATAAGAGATAGACAGAATATAAAGCTTTGGCTAGGCCAAAGTGAGTATGTTGGTACTATTTTGAAAAGGTTTAATGTGTAGGATTCAAGACCATTGAGTGTTCCTGTTACTATTGGAACAAAGCTATCTGGCTCACAATGTCCCACATCCCCATTGGAGATGGAAGAGATGAGTTGAGTATGATATTAGAGTGTAGTTGGAAGTTTGATGTATGCTATGGTCTATACAAGACTAGACATTGCCCAAGAAATGGGAGTACTTTCCTGTTATATGTCTAATCCAAGAAGAGCACATTGGGATGTATTAAAAAGAGTTTTCAGATAATTGTGGGGTACCTTAGAGTACTTGATATGTTTTCATGGAATAGGAAATGAGCATTCCTTGGATATTCGAGGCTATGTGGATTCAGACTGGGCTAATGATGTTGATAGTAGAAGATCCACTAGTGCATATGTATTTACATTATTTGGTGGTGCAATTAGCTAGATGAGAAAGCGAGAGGTTGTGGTAGCTTTGTCCACTACTAAGGTAGAGTATATGGAAGCTACTCATGCATGTAAGCAAGTCATCTAGCTAAAGAGATTGTGTTCAGATATAGAGTTCAAAAAAGGTGCAGTGACAATTTATAGTGATAGCCAGAGTGTAATCTGCATAGTGAAGAACCCAACTTTTCATGTCAAGACCAAGCACATTGATGTACAATATTATTTTGTGAGAGATATCATCAAGGATGGCAAGGTGAAGCTGGAAAAGGTAGAGATTTTGGTAAATGTTGCTAATGCATTAACTAAGCCTATGAGCACAAAGAAATTCAGATGGTGTTCAGAGTCCATGGGCCTCTTGGCCCCTAGCAATTAAATCCATGATATCTTTGATCCCCTGAATCTTGAAAGGTTTTCAACAAGTGAGAGAATGTTGAGAACATGTGTCTCAACCTTGCAATCTTTTTTTGAAAAATTCCAAAATTTGTTTGTGGAAGTTTTCCACTTGTTTATATCTCATAAAAGAGTGTATAAAATACCAAAAGGTACCCTATCCATAATAGAATATAGGAGGGCCATTTTTAGAGCATAGTTAGATTGTTTTATGACTTTTATGGGGGTCTAAACTAAGAGACAAAATTATGGACGGGGTTACTCTTTTAACCTGGTTGATTTTCCATATTGGAAATGTAAATGTCAAAAATGGGTAACATGTGGCATGGTAGTTTTTCCCATGGTTTTGTAAAACCACAAGTGGTTTCAAGGTTGTAAAATCACTATAAAATGAGGGCATAGGGAGGTGTTTGTGTAATGGAATTCAGTTTGCAAGACCGGTGCTAGAAGGAGTCTCTTTGAGTTTGAGTTGTGGTGATGCACTCTTGTAAGAACTTGTATTGCAAGTGTATTATAATCATCTTCATTTGATAATACATTGTGTGGGTTTTAGAGTGTGGGATTTTTCTCTTGGAAGGGTTTCCCCATGGTAATCTTCATGTTACGTGTTCATTATTATTTTATTATGTTATTATGCATTTCTTGAGATCTCTGCAATAGTTAGTTGAATTTGCATAATTGTCCTCTCAAAGATTAGCATAGGAAGTGATTTTACACACCTTTTCTTCCTTACATATAAATGTGTGTGTGTGTGTGTGTGGACCTCAAATCTGCTAATAACTAATATGTAGTCTATCATATGTAAAAGAGTCAATAAGTATATATATATATATATACTACCATAATAAATAGCAAGACATTATAAATTTTCAGTTCTAGATATGTATGATAACATATTCCTTTATTAAATAGATTGTAATAGCTATCAATAGTTAAATTTTTATATAGATTTTTTAATAAACATATGCTCCATTGTTAGAGGAGAGTTTTATAGTGTAACATATAGTTTTTCTAAAAGTAATAATAAACAAGAATATTTCTCTTCACTTGAATAAAGAACAAAACTTCTAGTTATATAAGCATTTTCTTTTATTTCTATATTTTAGTATTATTATTATTATTTGTAAATTAATGAGAATTATTATAATTATCCATAATAATATAAAAAGGAAAAAAAATAAAGAGCAAGAGGTTAAAAGGAAAGTGTTTAAAACAATAAGATTAAGATTTAACATATAAAACTTGAGTTAATTTTGAGGAACTTATCACCATATATAAAATAGAAGTAAAATTAAAATGGTTCTTGCATTTATTAATTAAAGTCATAGTTGTATACGGACTTAACATAATTTCATATATAAGTATCACATGATTTTCTTGAAGATAAATAATTAATTAATAAAAAACTATGTTAAGATTTCTAATTTTATTTTGGATGAGATGATCATTATTTGTTTGATTCTTAATGACTCTATTGGAAGCACAAAATCAATTATGGACTTAATAATTTATGGAACAAAATTATTTTGTTAATTTTTTGAGAATTTTGAGTTCCATGCTTCAACAAAAAGTGGTCTTCTAAGAAAAGAATAATGAATTGCTACAAAGACTCATCTAATTATAACACTAGAAACGTATATCAATCCAATAGTTGACAAAGATGATATTAAGATGGTGTTGTTATAGATTCTTGAGTGGAAAAAAATAAAGAGATTCCCATTTGATGGATGCAAACTTTTATAATGGAAGATTTTTTTTTTTTTTTTGTTATTTTTTAACAATTTAGAATTGCATACTTCAAAAAAAAATAGTCATTTGAGAATAGAATAAAGTTTGGGACAAATACTCATACAAATATAACCTAGAAAAGTATACAAATTAAATATTTGACAAAGATGATAAGGTGACGTTGTTTCAAATTCTTAAGTGGAAAACAAAAAAAGAGATTCTCATTTGATAAATGAAAATTTTATAAATTGAATAACCTAATGGAAATTTTAAAAATTATATTTTATATAAATCTAAGAAATATTTAGTAAGTTTTTTTTTCCTAAATTGTATATATATTTTTTAAGTGGAATTATTTGAGTGAAATATTTAAGTAACATGGAAAATATACAAGTTTTAGTTTAGGACTAATACACTCCATTCATGAATTTCTAAATAAGTAAAATATTTAATACAAGTTATAATATTTTCTTATGATTTTATAAGATTAATCATTAAATAAATTGGAATGTCATTTCAATATTTAGTCAAATGATTAATTAGATATCATTCAAGTGCATATGAGATTCCCAATTTAAAATGTAAAATCAATTAAAACCTCTTAAAAAACAATTCTATGAAACAATGTTGTGTAAATGTACATTGATGCCACTCATAACTTATGATACAAAAAAGCCCAATAATGTTTAATTATGTTAAATTTTGATGGGTATTCAATGGGTAACCCGAGATAGGTGGGCATTGGGGACCTTATAAGGAATCCAAATTAGGAGATGTTGGTTGCTTACAAAGTTAATATGGGATCAAAAATGGCCTCAATAGCTAATATGTTAGCACTATACCATGGTGTAGAGCTGCTAGGGGAGAGGACCCAATAGTTGAGTGAGGTCTAATAGTCAATCGCCCTATCATGATCATAGAGTCCAATTTTCCAACATATTTTTACTATATATTGTAATTAATTGATCTATTTGTAAATATATAAAAAGTCCAACCGTTGATAAAAAATATACCAATACTTGAACACATAAAAACTTACAAATGTTATAGAAAAAATAAATATATAAATTCATTAATGAGTGAAATAAATAACTTTTTGCTTCAAAAAAATATCATATCTATTTAATATATGTATGTCACTCAAAACTTAATATGCTCAATTAAATAAACATTGATATGTTAATTTAAAAATACTACTCTTATGTGTACAACTATTGGGGTAGCAATGTATATCCATAGAGTAAATCATATCAATAATATGTCTCATCACAAATATAAAAGGTGAATACTAATAAATTCGTTGTATTTTGTTATGAAATGTGTGACGTTGTCAAAAACTTTTAGTGTTCAACTAATGATCCCTTTGTGTTGGTTATAGGTTGTATTTTATATAATAATGTGTTATTTTTATAACAACAAATTATTGTTTTAGTTGAAGTATTTGTCCTTTTGTGTTATATATAACAACTATTTATGATTAATAATAACTATTTGGTCCATCTAAGTTACATATATGCTACATTTCATATAGTTATACAATATTCTATTAACAAAAAATAATAATTTTAAATTCAATTATTAGATATTTTTAGATTAAGCTTTGGTTGAATGTTTAAAAAATTATTTTTTCGAGACATCTCGCTAGGTACACTATTTTAATGAGTTGTGTGATGAGTCACAACTTCAAACCTTAGTTGTAGGTAGTTCAATGTCCATTTTACATTTCTAAAAAAAATGAAGGTTTTACGATATCCCATGTACCTGCTATGTGTTCATGAAGTTAGCCCTCACGAATACTGGTTCCTCTTCCCTAATAAGGAAAGGTTTCAAAAAAAGTCTTTATTGAAGGGGACACACTTAATGTTATCAAAATTTTGATTAATGCAACTGATGTTGGGTGAAATGAGAGGGATATAATTAATAATATTGGATAGTTACTTGCTACTATGGACGTGGTGCATTTCCTTCACATGTATTAAGAAGGAAATCATTCTGCTAACAAGCTTATAGTTATGGAAAAGTTCGTAGATTTCATCAAAACTTGGTAAGACACATCATCAATTCTTATGGAGGTAAGTGTGACGATCATGTAGGATCAAGAAAAATTGGTAAAAAATGACAAGACATTTACTAAAGATTAAGACAATCTTTCTCCTTCATCTTTTTTTATATTTTATATTTTTCTTATTTGCCCATTAAGTTGCAAGTTTGAGTTTCTATGGAGACTTTATTTTTTAAGTATTTTCCAATGTAAGATTCTTGAGTCTTGGAAGGGTTCTTGGTTTGTAGTAGAAGTTTAGTGAGATTGTTTTGTTTTAACACCATTATGGTGTTAGTGAAGTTTTTTATTTTTCCTATTTTGCTAGGTTTTTCCTACACTTTTAATAATTTCGCTTAGGTTAATAAAGCATGTCTTATTAGGTGAATGGTGGTGAGGTGTCACCTTCCTACATGTGAGCATCCATTAGCTATCTTGGGAAGATACTTTGCTATCTTTAGTCTGATAGATGGTTGCTCCTCATTGGTTGGTGTTGCCACCTCCTCCCTCTTCCTAGCCTATATAAGCATGCTACCTGACTTGTATTTGCATCTCTTGTTTTTTGCATCCTCTTAATGCTATTTTGCTTCCATCATTTGCATTACTATCTTTGAGACTAACTCTATGATGCTATTTTTATTTTGTATCATTTGCATTCATAGTTTAGATATTCATTCTTTGCACTAGTTTTTTGGGTTATTAATCTTATCGGATTCTAACATGTTATCAGAGCTTTTCTATGTGCAAGAGTAGATTTTAGTTTCCTTATTTGAGAGATTCGGGGGGGCTAATAAACTTTATTGTAGTTTTTTGAAAAAAAAAAGTATGCTCTTCTCTTGCATCTTTGGATGATCTTGAGAATCAGAAAAGTTTTGACAAAAATGGTTTTTCTCTGGGGTTTCAATCTCAAAACTGACAACCAGCTTGCATATTTGGAGTTTTCAATTAGTATTGCAGGTTCCAGCATGCCATTGATGGACTTAGGAAGTTGATCCAGCATTTGCATGTCATATTTTGGTTGCTGGGGTCATTTTTTGATTTTGGAGCCATTTTTTACTATTAAAGGCGTTTAATTTACACTACAACAGCATCTTCTGTACATCAACAAGAAAAATGCTTTTTGGATTTTGTTCACAGCCCCAAAAAACCATCTTGGTATCTTTTAGATTTTGCATGCAAGCTGCATATTTTGCAGAATCAAGCATGAAAGGCTACAACCATACCCCTCTCCGTTGGCATTCGCAGATTTGAATGTAGCTTTCAAATGTCTCGTTCTTGCTCATATGGACTTCAATTTTGATGATTCTAATTATGAACTTGGCTATTTTTTGTGCTCTATCCACTAGTGGAGTTGTTTTTTGATTTTCATGCATGAATTCTTCAGAAATTGCAAATTCTCAGCCATGACTATGCATAGTTCTCATTTTGGAAACTTCAGAGGATCATAACTTTCTTATACGACCTCGTATCGAGGCGATTCTTTTTTTGAAAGTGCATGATTTTTTGAGTAGATCACAGTGGTGTCATTTATTTCCTTGATTATTGTGCCCAAGTTTCACTTGTAACATATGCTCTTCTTGAGGGTTTGTAATGCATTGAAATCAAGACCACTAAGTATTTCTTTCTAGTGGTAGTTGTAAACGCACTAAAATAAAGTGCCAAATCATATTTCTTTGGGGGAGTTCTTTGATTGAGTTAAAGGGGGGGGGACATTGTCATGGATGGGTTCTCTTCCTTTTAGCATTTCTTTGCATTTCTTCATCATGGATCAAACAAATATGCCCATCCTAACTCCATAGAATTACTTTGAGTGGAAATCGCGCATGACAATTCACTTAAGGAAAGCTGGATTAAATAGGATAACTATGGGACTTGAAACTGAACCTGCTAAAGATGAAGACAAGCCTAAGTGGTTTAACAAATGTGATGAGGCATATGAAACATTGTGTTTGTCTATTTCTCCTGACTTGCTATTTCACATTGAGTCTTCAGATACACCAAATGAAGTATGGACAAAGCTAGAAACACTATTTGGCACACAAGATTCAATGAGGGGTCATATGTTGGAAAATGAATTAATTAGTTTGAGTCCAGGAAATTTCAATACAATCCAAGATTTCTTCACCAAATTGAAATCACTAAGGCTGCAGTTAAAACAATGTGGAATTGAAAAGAAAGATGAACAACTAATTCTCAATATTCTCTCAAAGCTAAGTTCAGAATATTTTGTGTTTGTCTCTACCTTCTATGCTACTAAGGGTGCACTTGGTACTCAATTCACCATGCCATCTCTATATGATTTTGCTGTCAATCTCACTCGAGAACAAGACAAGCTAATCTAGATGGGCACTCTTAAGTCCTCTAAGTCACATGCCTTAGCAACCAACCAAGGCACAAAAGAACAAAAAGGAAAAAGTAGTAACAATAATAGTAAGGATGAGAAACAAAATAATAGTGAGGAAAAGAAGGATCAGATACCAATTGCTTCAAAAGAAACTATTGATACCTCATCCTCTAAGGGTGATAAGCCTAAGAAAGAAAAGGTTAAATGTGCCTATTGTAAAAGACTTGGTCATGATGAACATAAATGTTTGAAGAAACAAATTGATCACTTGACATACATTCTTGAGAAGAATAATATTAGTGTTTCTAAGTCTATCAAACAAAGTTCTAATGAAGAGTCTAACAAGGCAAAGAAAAACAACTAGGGGAAAGGAAAGGGCAAGGCTCTTGTTGCCATTGCTTCCTCACCATCCACTTGGGTTCTTGATTCGGGTTCTTCACACCACATTGCTTCATCTAAGGAAGAACTTGCATCCTTGGAGCCATGTACTATGCCTTCTATTATGATGGGTGATGATACTCCTATTGAGGTGTGTGGGAGAGGGTCTGTTGATGTGGGGGATGGTACATTCCATGATGTTCTTTGTGTACCCTCATTATCAACTAATCTCCTATCAATATATCAAATCACTCACACAGGTTTAGGCAAGCAGGTTGAGTTCATCCCTGATTCAGTGGAGATACGTGAGTTGCATAGTGATTCTATAGTTGCAATTGGGAGAGCAGATCATTAGTCACGGCTCTATTTGTTTTCTTACTTTGTTCCTGATCCTCCTTCAACTGTTTTTCTCACTCATTCTAATGATGTGAGTAAACTATGGCATCAGCGGTTTGGCCATCTTAACTTTCGTTATTTGCATCAGCTCAACCGGCAGAGCATGGTCATAGGGTTGCCTTCGGTTCAATTCTCAAGAGGTGTTTTCCAAGGTTGCATTCTTGGTAAGCATCCTAAGGAAAAGTTTGACAAAAGTAAGGCATGGAGAGCTTCACAGATACTAGAGTTAGTTCACAGTGATTTGGCTGGTCCATTTCAACATCTTTCTTTCAGCAAGGCCCAAAATTTCCTCACATTCATTGATGACCTTTCTTGATATACATGGGTGTACTTTCTCAAACATAAGTCAGAGGTATTTGATCATTTTCAAGACTTCAAAAATTTTGTAAAAAGAAATCTGGGAAAGCCATCAAGGTTTTGTGCATAGACAATGGTGGTGAGTATGTCAACCATCAGTTTGAAAGATTTTGCACTTCGGAGGGGATTGATTTACAGCATTCAATTTCATGCAATCCTCAACAAAATGGTGTTGCAGAATGGAAGAATAGATCCTTGAAGGAAATAGAAAACTATATGATTCACTCTAGATCTCTTCCACCACAGTATTGGGTAAAAGCCATTAATTGTACTTGTTATATCCAAAACTGTGTTCCTCACCGAGCCTTGAAGGGAGTTACTCCTTTCGAAGCTTGGAGCAGTCGAAAACCATTAGTTAAGCACTTTCAAGTTTTTGGCTCCCCTGCATGGTCCCACATTCCTATAGAGAAACATAAGGCCTTGGATGTGCAAAGTAGACCTTGCATATTTGTAGGTTATCCTGATGGTGTGAAGGGTTATTAGTTGCTCCACCCTACTACACATGAGTTATTGATTGAGAGGAGTGTTTAGTTTGAGGAGGGATCTTCAAGCTCACTTTCTATCACTTCTCCAACTCCTTCTACCTTGACATTAGAGTCACTTGGAATACATGACCGATCTTCTAATGAGTCAAATTCACCTGAATAGTCTTCTACCTCTGCTTCTGATGCAGAAAGTGATTCAGAGAACTCACCTCCTTCCTCTCCTAGTCATCATTCAGAGGTTAATGATTCCCCTCCAGATTCTCCATCTTCTTGTCCACTTTGGGCTAGACAGACCTTGCAGTCTGTAGGTGATTGGGTTGGGGATCCATCAGACACCAGGTGAACTCATTCACAATTCCAAGATGCTCCACATGTCTTCATTGCTACTACCTTAGATCCATAGTCCTCTCATGAGGCTTCTAGTATTTCTGAGTGGGATACAGCTATGCAGGAAGAGTATAGTTCCTTGATGAGGAACCACACTTGGGATCTTGTCCCTCTTCCTAAAGGAAGATAACTTGTTTGATGTAAGTGGATCTATCGGACAAAATTTACAGAAGATGCGTCAATTGACAAACACAAGGCTGGCTTGGTCACCAAAGGATTCTCCCAGGTTCCTGGGATTGAATACTCTGAGAATTTTGTGCCAGTTGCCCGAATGAATTCCATTCGAATTGTTCTTGCCATTGCTATAGCTAATCATTGGGAAGTACATCAAATGGATGTGAAGAGTGCTTTTCTTCATGGTGACCTTCATGAGGAGATATACATGGAGTAGCCACAGGGTTTCCTTCAAGATTCTTCACTTGTGTGTCATCTTCAAAAGTATCTCTATGGACTCAAATAGGCTCCTCAGGCCTGGTATGCCAAGATGGACTCCTTCCTTCTATCAATTGGGTTCACTCGGTGCCATTCTGATCCTAATGTCTACATTTTGCAATAGGGTAATTCACTTCTATTTTTGGTTTTGTATGTTGATGACTTGCTGATCATAGGAAGTTCTTCACCCACCATTAAGGCTATCAAAGTGGCCCTTTAGGACAATTTTTTGATGACTAACTTGGGCTTGTTGCATTAATTTCTCGGGATTGAGATCCTTTAGTCTTCTTCTAGGATCACCATCACACAATCCAAGTATGCTCTAGATTTACTCTTGAGGTTTCATATGGCTGACTGTAAGCCTGCTCTGACTCCCTTCCTTTCTAGAGTCAAACTTGAGGCTCAATTTTCTTCTCCACTTGTTGATGGCACTTCGTACTGCCAACTTGTTGGGAGTATCATTTATCTAACTCATACGAGAGCTAACATCTCCTATGTTGTAGGCATGGTCTCTCGATTCATGCAGGAGCCCCATGTGTTACACTAGAAAGCAGCTGAGCGGATCCTTCACTACATTCAGGGTTCTCATAGTTGTGGGATATACTATGCAGTAGGTATTGAGCTTGATTTGGTGGGCTACACAGATTCAAATTGGGCAGGTGATTCTGAGGATCGCAAGTCTACTTCAGGGTATAGCTTCTCACTTGGGTCAGGTCCTGTTTGTTGGTTGAGCAAAAAGTAGTCTGCTATTGCTCTGTCTTCTACTGAGGTTGAGTAACGGGGGGCTGTAAACGCCACAACTGAGGCCATTTGGCTTCAACATCTTCTCACTAAGTTTGGTATCTAGATCAGACGACCATCAATCATATTTTTTGAAAACCAGAATGCCATTCAGATCTCACGAAATCTAGTTCATCATCAGTGGACCAAACACATAGAGGTCCACATGCACTACATCCGGGAGCTCATCCATGGTCATGTCATTGACCTTCACTATTGTTTGACTTCTAAGCAAGTTGCTGATATCTTCACCAAACCCTTCAATGAGAGAAAGTTCCTTCATTTGCAAGCTTTGCTGGGGGTGTGGGATGCTTCATCTTTTGGGGGGGCCTCTTCCTCTCACTCAGAGTCCTGACTTTTTTTGTGTGGGGGGGTCTCTTTTCTCTCTCTTTTGGGAAATCTTATGTACATGGGTACCTCATCAGGATTGACTTGTCGGGACCCATTTCTACATCCACCTAAGCTTTTGCTTATGGGGGGGTGTTAGTGTAGTTTTTTATTTTTCCTATTTTGCTAGGTTTTTCCTACACTTTTAATAATCTTTCTTATTTTAATAAAGCATGTCTTATTAGGTGAATGGTTGTGAGGTGTCACCTTCCTACATGTGAGCATCCATTAGCTATCTTGGGAAGATACTTTGCAATCTTTAGTCTGATAGATGGTTGCTCCTCATTGGTTGGTGTTACCACCTCTACCCTCTTCCTAGCCTATATAAGCATGCTACTTGGCTTGTATTTTCATCTCTTGTTTTTTGCATCCTCTTAATGCTATTTTGCTTCTAGCATTTGCATTACTCTCTTGGAGACTAACTCTATGATACTATTTTGATTTTGTATCATTTGCATTCATAGTTTACATATTTATTCTTTGCACTAGTTTTCTAGATTATTAATCTTATCAGATTCTAACATATGGGTGGGGCTCTTAACTTGTTTTCAAGATGAAAGAGTGTAAGGATCATAAAAATGACCCTAACCTCTGGGAAGTTTTAGAGAAGGGTAAGATGGTATCTTTTGTCAAGGGCATGAAAGGCTATAACCCCAAGCTTTCTCAGAGATTTTTTATTTTGTGGGATAATAGGAATTTCTTTGTGGGTTGTGTATTGTTTATGGTTACCACCAAGTCCATTTTAGTGGTCACTAGTCTTAGCATGTAAGGCATTACAATCCCTATATAGTAGTAAGATTTTCTTCAAACATGTTATTAAGTAGTTTTTAGAGGTGGGGGAGAGAATTATGAGGCTCCAATAATGCTTAACAAGGATATTCTCTTGGGTGTATGGAAAATTATGGCAATGGTCCTTATCAATTATTCTCGTAGGTGTATGGAAAATTATGGTGATTTTCCTTATCAAGTATGTTACTTAGGAAGGGAGGTGTAAATGCTTCCACTTTGAATTGTTTCCTATGCTTAATCTTTCTAGGAGGGATGCTAAGTTATTCTTTCCTTACTGTATTTTCTCTTCTCTCTCTATTTTAGTGGAGAAAGCTAAGGTCAAGTGTTGTCCCCATCTCCACCAAATTTTGTTGTTTAGGTTGTATGAGTTTGATACGGACATTGTGCCTCAAAATTCCCTTAATCTAGTTTTGGAGCTTAATAATATTGTATTTTCCCCTATATCTCATCCTTATTGAAAAATTCACATACCCCCATTTTGAAACCTAAGGAAATTGGGCTATATTGGGTATTAGGGTGAATCTCGATCACAAAGAGAAAAAAAAAGAAAATCAATATGACCAGTTGGAGAAAATGGTTGAGTTTTTTGATGATCCAACTGCAAGTTCTTCTTGGGCATCCAAGTCTTCCTAGATAACAAATTTTTCTACCCATCTCTCTTCCCCTAACTCCCTCAATACTACTCCGTTCCCTCCTAACCCTAAGATTGACCTAATCTACTCTTGGTAGCCAACTATCACTTTTTGTAGCTCACTAGGTACTCTTCTCAAAATGGAGAATGGTGGTATAGATTTAGAGGCCTAGATTTACACTTGAATGAGATAGTTATTTGCTACATTAAACTTAAAGATATTACTAGGCAGCTGTTATTCCAACTATATATTAGCCATAGGAAGATGAATAAGATAAAATTAAGAGGAAAGTAAAGGATCAGATCAATGGTAAAAGGTATAAAGCTTTGTGGAATGTTTGGAGGGATCTAGGGAAGAAGCTACACAATTGGGAGTAGTTAGAAGAGAAAGTCTCTAAAATCAACACTATGGTGCCTTCAAAGAAGGAGAAGAACAAGATATTAATGGCTCTTAATTCCATGAAGAATTCCTAAGTGAAGCTATGAGAACAACTCAATTATTTAGTTTATTAGAAAATTATTTCCCAGAAGAAGATTGATTCAAGCATTGGTGAGATCAAAGAGGATCTTGAAGAAAGGAAGTAAAAATGAAAAAGGTGAAAGGATGTGCAAAGTAAAGATGAGGGGGTTTTTTTGGCTAATAAATATGTCCCTAGGTTGTGAAATATCATTTCTTCTTGTCCTCCCAAAATGCCCTCCTTCCTAGACAAGATTAAGGAGTTGCAGAAGTAGTTGGGTATGTCTTGAGTTGTTGTTGGTCTCTAGGTTTCTATTTTAGGATTTTTATGGTGCAGTGGTTTCATTGGTTTTTCTAGTTAGTGGTGTTGGGTTTTTGCTGGTTTCTGGTCATGAGGTTGCTAGCTCTTGGGTCATGGTTTGAGGTTTTAAATTTTTGGTTGCTATGGGCATTTTTTCAGGTTGGGATTTCTTGTCTATTTCCTTAGTTGTTTTTGGGTTCTAGTTTTAGTTTATTTTATTTTTCATTCTACTTTGGTAAGGTGTCATGGGTTGTGAAACTATTTTTTCTATCCTTCATACTTGATATTACTTTTGTAAGAGTTTGGTTCCTCTCCCACTTTACTTAATCAAAATTTATGATGCACAAAAGGACATATAAAAAATGATTCCATGGGTGAAATACCTTCCAATTGATACAATTGCTAGGATTAAGGTTTATGATTACTAAGGCATGGGAACCATCATAAGTATGACCTAATAAATTCTTCCGTAGACTCACTTTAAGGTTGGTCTAAAATATGCGAGAAGAATAAATCGTCCATAAGTAACATACATTCAAAATTTTCTCATCTCAACATGAAAAAAATCAGAGCTAGCCTTTGTATATTACACCAACAAGATTGATAATAATAATAATTAATTTTACTATAACTATAATGTTCTTGAAGAGTATGCAAGGGTTACATTGATTGCAAATTGTCCAATATCACTAAAATCTCTCTCTCTCTCTCTCTCTCTCTCTCTCTCTCTCTCTCTCTCTCTCTCTCTCTCTCTCTCTCTCTCTCTATCTCTCTCTCTCTCTCTCTCTCACACACACACACACACACACACATTATTTCCCCATCTCTCTACTCACTTCATATATGTACATTTATATTTCTATACCTTCCCTTACTAAATGATATTTTTAAAATAAAAGATGTGTATTTAATTAAACAACATTAATTGATCCAATTTAACATATCAAACAACCTAGAAATAGTTATAGTTGTTTTTCAAGTAGTGTGTCAATCAACACTTTATATGTAACTCCATTAGAAAATAAGTAATAAATACTTATTGAAATCATAATTTGACAAACCTTACATTTATGGAAAGCTAAGAACATTCTTCAGAAACCCTTTTCAAGTCATGAAATTTTTGTGGAAAAAAAGTCACCAACTACATGTTTGAAGTAAGAAACACACGATAACAGGCCAAAAACACATTTTCAGGATTTTTTTAAATTGAACATTTAGGGTTGGTATCTAAAGATATAGTAGGCCTTATAAAGGTATTCATTATTTTTATTTAGTATTAGGATGTGTGGGGAAACAATTTGAATAGATTTTGAAATGCTTTGAGGCATTTCAAAACTAAATATTTTTCAGATCGCCACTTTTTGGCACTCTAGATCTTGCACATTCTCTCTCCCTCTCTCCCCCCCCCCCCGCTCTCTCTCTCTCTCTCTCTCTCTCTCTCTCCCCCCCCCCCCCCCCACTACTACTAGTCTCTCTATTGCCCTCCCTCTCTTTTTCATTAAATTTAAAAATTAATAGCTAATATGCATTCAACCCTTTTAAATTTTTTTCTAATTAGGACCTAAATATATTTGGAACTACTAAAAAACCATAAATAAAGCCGTACAACCTCAAATTCAACCTTCATTCATAGTAAGGATTTCATTGCTAGGTTTCTAGAGCTTTAAATGTCATATTATATACATTTACATCAAACTCAAGATTAGAAATTAAAATTTTTAGAAATGAGTATTCAACTTTAGAAGAGACAAACCACAAATGAATTAGTACTTTACACACAGTTCTAGTTCTCATCCCTCTAATAAAATTTAATGATATGAGTAGTGAAAAGTTTTAGAAGACATTCAATTTCCATAGTTCATAGTAGTTAGTGTTGTGATGTGGAACCTAATTAGATTTGGAGGTTATTTTTTCCCACTTTACTTGGTGTGGTTTCCCCATATATTATTTCTATGAGTTTGGGGGTAGTGCCCCCTATAGGCTACTAGGGTAGAGCTCAGCAGACTTTATTATTGTAAAAGGTTTTTTCTTCTATTTATCTATTGAATAGATTATTCTAGCCATAATTTTGGAAGAACCAAAATAATTGAATAAAATAGCTCAGGGTTAGGAATGTTCATAATGTATAATGAGATTGGATTGTATACATAATGGGATTTGCAGAAGCTAGATGAGACTAGATGGAAGGAATTTAAGAACCCAAACTTACAGGAGCTTCATTCTTTTCAAGCAAGGGAGAATGATTTAGGAGCATTTGAGGATCAAGGTTGTTGACTCATATGTGGGTTTCGGGTGAGATATACTTTTGAGGTTCATAACTTTTGATTCAAATGTGGGTTTTGGCTAGAATTTTATAGGTAGTTTTGTGAGGAGTTATCTAGACTGTTGATGAGCTCAACTTGATTGGTGGCAGTTTCAACATTTTTTTGAGAGGCTAAAATATCAGCTTGCCTTCCAAAATTGGATTTTTTTATTTTTTCCTATTTTTTAGAAAGTTGTTTTAGTATTAAATTCAAAATCATATTCTTGATTTTGTAGATTTGTTGTCAATTCATCTTGCCTTAGTTGAGGGAATTTCTTGGGAAAAATTGAGATTCATAGGATGGGTTTTGAAAGTTACCAAAAAATGGAAAAAAAATTTTTATCCAAAAATCTACCAAATATGGTCATTTTTAAAATTGTATTAAGTAGCTTCTTTTCTTTCATTATAGGGAGAGTAGAGTTGGAAAAGTTTAATGAAGAATTTAGCCTTCTAAACTCTGTGTTCTGTAATTTTTTTGAGTTAATGTTTTGAAGGCTTTGGACTACATCAATAAGGGATTATAAATTGTATGAGCAAGTTGCAAACATTGGATAATAAGAATATTGGACTCACTATTTGGTGGATGTAACCCAGAGATTAGGTGAACCATGTCAAATCTTGGTGTCTTGTGTTCTCTTTTGTGTTATTTAATATTTTCTGATATTGGTTATATTTGCATGTAATTTTTATCTCTATATCATTAATACTAACAATTAGAAATAAAATTTTGTAGATTAATTTGCATTAACATTTAGATCATACCATTATCTATCATCAGGATGTAAGAAAATTGCATCAAGATGGATAATTGAATTCGATCCAAATGTTGATAGAAATAAATATACATAATTGAATCTAGAAGTTTTAAATCAAATGATTTACTAATATGATAGCATTAATTTCTCACTATCTAAAATGTCTCTATAGCTGTTGTTGTAATATTAGCATTTTGATCCAAAATCATTCTAGATACTCTAATTAAAAATATCTTATATTTTGAAATTAAATGGAGGATGATTAGATTGGGAAATCATAGGATAAATGACACCATTCAAGGGGAATGAGGCTTTTAGTAATCTAATGAGAGAATATTTTAATTTAAAATGAAAAGTAATCATAACTAATAATGAGACAATTCTAAGAACTATTCCATTCTTAGAGTTTGAATATTATAGCTTCTACATTTACAATTTCTTTAAAAAATAATTAAATGTAATTATAAATTAAAAATATATTATCCTTTATTTATTCTATGATAATATACACATACATACAATGCTTTCAAGATAGAGATTTTATTCACGCTATGGAAGGTAGAAATGCTTCTCTTTTTACTCATAGCTTTCTTGATATAAATGTTTCAAAGTAGATTAAAGATTGCATAAGTAACAATGCAATTATGCAAATTCATGTTTAAACAAATAAGGTGGCCCTTGGTGTGGCTTACCTATATGAGTTTCTTAACAATTGGGGTAGTGCCCCTAAACGGTGGTTAGATTACCACTAGATTCTAGTTTTGTTTATCATATTCCACCTTATGGTTGTTATCGAGCCCAAAGTTCTTTCATTCCCCAATCTTAGACTTCTTGGCCCCAAACTCTCCACTACCCTCTTCGTAGTGGGCATGATGACTAGCATCATTTCTTGACCTCTTCATTGTGGCATGTCTCTAGGTGGTCCCCAGTGCCCCTTCTCCTACTCTTGTTGTTGCCCCTGCTCCTATTCAGGATACTAGTTGGTCCACCCTAGGTGGTGGCTCTATGTGGCCTAAGACTAACTCTTCTACATGGTCTTTTCCTCTCTTGGCCCTAGAAATTTTTCCTTCTTAGACTAAGGAGGAAAATGATAAACATAAAGATTCTATAGATGATGGGTGTTCTTCACCTAACCCACATGTTAACCCCACTAATGTATTGGGTTCAAATGATCACTAGAATCTTCCTCCCTCGGCCAACACTGCTCTTCTAGCCTGAGGATGTTTATACTACTTTTTTATGAATAGTTTGTAAGTTATCTAGCCTTGGTGTTGTATGAACTTTTGTAGGATGATCTTGTATCCCCAACCCCTTTTTTCTAAACATGTAACTTTAACATTGCAATTAATAGAGAAGGGACTATATATATATATAGCCTTGGTGTTGTGTGAACTTTTGTAAGGTGATCTTGTATCCGCCAACCCTTTTTACTAAATCTGCAACTTTAATATTGCACTTAATAGAGAATGGACTATACAATTTAAAATATTCTAAACTGTTTGCATTTTCTATATTTTTTAAGTCAAAATATTTTTCCATGTTTACAAATTTAATTTGAAAATAAGTGTGGGGACATTTTGATTTAAGGTGAGTGCAACTAATATTTAACAACCAAAAAATCATAGATTATTTTAATTTTAAAACTAATATTTATTTTTAATTTTTTTTGTGATATTATTAACTATTGCAATTTAGTCATTTCGTAGGAAATGAATTTTCTTATAAAGTATAAGAAAAATGGGTAAAAAGTGAAATAGTTGATTTTTTCTTTTCAAATTTATGCTTAGGTAAATCTATTGAAATGACTTTAGAAACTCTCTAACAAAAAATACTACTATGCTATGATTTTAATTATGCATGATAAATATTTCTTTATAAGTACATTTATTCTTGAAACTTACTAGTAGAAATAGTTTTCTTATATTAAACAAAGTAAAATTTACAAAAAATAAGCTATCAAAAAGTAGCTAAATAAAACTAAATTTCACTATACTAACCAAACACATAAACACATACCCTAAGAACTATATAGTTAATCAAGTGGTAAATGTAATAGATATCTAAAAGACAAGTATTACATGTAGACTAAGGGTGAATTACATAAAGTAGGCCATCAAGTAGAAAATAAAATAAATAATAGAAGAAGAGATATTTTATAGGCTCACCACCTATGGTGAAAAATTCTCCATTCTTTAGGAGAAACTCTTTTAGCTAGGTGTGATTTGTTAGAGATTGTGGATTTTGTTGATGTTATTTTCTATGTGTGTTTCCATATTTATCCTCCATAAGGTTTGCTAATGAGGAATGGACACAAGCACTCTCTTCAAAAAATAGAGTGGGGGCATGAAGTCTGCCTCTGCAAGGCTTTGTAAAAATCAACATTGACAAGTCTTCTAAAGGAAAACTCAACTCTTAGGGAAACCCAAGTCCTACAAGCACTAGTGGAGTTATTAAAGACAAATCAAGGATTGTTTAGTTTATGTTCTCTATTTATAAAGATTATTATACTAACACTTTGATGAGGTTGCTACTTTTTATATGATGTGGAGCATGCTTGTGCTATTCAATGAAGAAGGGTCATTTGCAAATTTTATTAGCATGTGGTGACAAATTAATTAACTAGGGAACATTATAAGGATGTTAGTTATGGTTGTTAACCATATTCTTAATTTGTGTACTTAATTGGATTGTGATACTTTTGATTATATTGCTAAGGAGTGGAACAATATGCTTCTGACCAAATACAAAATTATAATATTGTGGATAAAAATCAATTACCTCTGTACTTGTCACAACAATTTGACCTATTGATTGCTTAATGTATCTTGATAGAGTGTTCTCTATAGCTCTCTTATTTGAATAAAGTTTAACCCTAATTTTATTTCCAAATTTTGTATTACAACTATTTTGAAACACATAAATGCCAATACATTTTTCTTAGTCAAATCTAAAAGTTGGCAACATAAAAGACAACCTAAAAATTTATGCTAAAATACTAGTTTTATAAAACTAATTACTTCAAATATAATAGAACATCATAGACATCCACATATATCATAAAATAACTTGTTTAACTGAATTATGAATTATCATATAATCTAAGATAAGAAAACAATTTATGTTTTAATTGTTGCCTCATAATTGGTGATCTTCTTTCTTAAAGCATATGGTCTCACCCCTACATGACTGTTGTCAATAAGCCTCTATAATCTCCTATTGATGTCTTTGACTCTAGCCATAGTCAAACCACAATATATTCAAAACATATTATCCCGTTATCTTTATTCTTCTTTCTAACATGTTTTCGAAATAAAAGTAGCCAAAACAAGGGGACTAATCATTACAACAAGCTGGACAACTACCAACAGATAACCATTAGAACAAAACTAACCCCTTAAGCTTTTAGAAACAAAATACGATTTTTATGCTATAATTATTATAGTAACTATAGGCTTTAAAAAAAATGCTTGTTAAAAAGCAACATAAGTTTATACTAAAATTATAAAGATATCTACAGGCTATAAATAAAATGGCTGCTAACCAACATAAATCACTTAACAAAAACAATGGTGTGATAGCCTTAAAATCAAAAAAGTTTATAAACTAGCAGATTAATAGCATGCATAAAAGAAGAAGGAGGGATCCCTTAAGATTTCTTGACCTTCTTCTTCCCCAGGAGGACATTCACCTAGTCTTCCGCTAGGAAGTCCTAAACCAGCTTGGAGTCCTCCCTAGCCAGGTCCCCTTTAGCTTCCCTCAATAGCCACAGAGTGGTAGCTACCACATGAGTGACTTTAATTGTAAACTTGGTTAATAGTCCCTTTCTTTCCTCTAGTGCATAAATTCTCTCCCATAGCTCATTACCAACCTTATCTAAAACACCTGGATGTCTGTCCCTACCAGCTTGTGTATCCTACACAATAAGGGGGTTAGTGGCCCTTTTAGAACCTACCTTAAGAGGGGAGGAGATTGTAATCGGGGAAGGCATTCGATCCACCATTTCAGGGAATTGATCTTTAGTTTGGTCCACACACTTGGGCACAACCATCACTGAGACATGTGACACCTCCTTATTCTCCTTGCCATTACCCGAGATTGACCTAGAGGAATCAAAAATCTCTTCATCAACCCCCTTTTTACCTCCCTTACCAAAGTTAATAGTTTTCTCCTTCATTATTTTTTTGTGGTAGCCCAAATCCTCATAATCTAATTCCTCCTCCTATGAGGCCCCCTCCCTTAACTTCCTCTTAGCATGAGACATAGGCAACCTCCCTAACCTCCCCCTTCCTCCTCTCTCCTCATCCTTTGACTCCATTTGCATTTTCTCCTTACCTTTTCCTTTTTCCCCCCTGGGGGAGGGATTAGTTGGGGACCCACTTGGAGAAGGATGAGGGGTAGGGGCTCTAGGACCAATAATCCTGAGGTGGACCATTTGGGGCCTAGGATTTGGTTGAAGAAGAATATCAACTTCCACAATCCTAGGGGGAACGAAGGCAAGGTGAAATTGATACAGCCTAAAAATAAGACCTTGGTGTAGAATAGTAAAATTAAACCCCCCTTCTCATTTTATCTTTCACATGCACAATAGAATCTTCACAATCATGCAGTAGGAAGAAGGGAATTGAAAGAAACTCACGATATCTGAAATGATTAAGAAGAGGAAAATGATAGTAGTAGAAAACTCCATACTTTCCTTCTAGGGTAAGATATTTCATTAGAATTAGAAAAACCTCGTTCCATGAGTCAGGAAGCTTCTCCCTCATGAAACCCACTCTGTGCGACACCAGTTCCTCACCATCCTTGAAAAAATGTTGCAAACTAGCTTCATCAATCACATTTGTCACCTTCTACCATTTTCTTCCCCTCATCGCCATGCCTGTCGCCATAGCAATCACCTCCTCTAAAACATGAAATGAGATACCATTAATGGTCATCCTACGATTTTCTCATGAGTTAACAAACTGCATAGAACAATTCTCATCATGACCATTGAGGGTCTCCATGAATAGGATGAAACCACACTCTCTTAGAATATACCAGACCAAGGGCTTCCTCACACTATCATCGATCATAGCTGGTTCAGTGTGCAATAAGTCACCTCCCATCTTTGTAATTTTTTCCTCTCCTCTCTCTTTATTCAAAACATAGGCCCTAAAAAATGCTTCACTCTTAGAAAGATGAACCTGTAAATGAAGATTATAATTACATTTAATAGTAATAATGGAACTTGCTAAATTGGTGAGAAAGATCACGAGTTGGCTGTGACGATCTTTCCCCCAATCGTTTCCATCATTCCCAACATGCCACAAATCTATAAAATATAAATCTTTTTTTTGCACAGTGCACGATGATCCATAACGGGAAATAAATGAAAAATCCCACCTTTCAAACTTCAAATTTTTGGGCCATGAGTAATAATTATTGCTTGTACTCAAGCCTTTTCTCCTTACCACATAAGCATCAAGTACGTTTTGACCCTGCCAACTCAACAAAATTATATAAAGTAACTAGCTAGGATTCATCATTATTTATTTCCTTATTCACTAACTCCCTCACAAAATTTGGTAAAGTGTTCAAATTCCTCCAACCTCTTAGCCCTTCCAATTTTAAGCCAACTGCTACCATGCTATTAGTCATGCTATTTCCCTCCCAAAAAAATGTGATTCAAATCAAATCTGTTAAGGATGGCTAATAGGTACTTGATATGATTAATAATACTTTTGATAGCCCATCCCTCTCGCATATTGCCTTTAACTGTCTCAATAATGACTTTAGAATCACCTTAAACTTTTAAATCTTGGCATCCCACACTCAAGACAAACTTTAAACCCTAGTACAGAGCCATTAACAAACCAACATAAGCCAACAACATCCTTCCCTTACAGTCTCTAACAATCCCTCCTCCTGCTAATCCCTCCTTTCTGGCAACACCATCAAAATTAAGTTTGACTCAGTTAGTTGGTAGGGGTTTCCATCAAGTTCACTTTCTAGCCATAAGATTAGAATTGTCAATCTCCATAATCCCACCCATCAATGACTAGCACTTTGCAATTCTTATCTCTAGGGTAGAAGGGGCGAATGCTAGCTTTCTCCAATTGCTACATCTAATGTTATCAACTATCAATTTGGAGACAATATCAACCATGATCTTCACCTCCCTCTCCTCATTTCTGAACACCCTATTATTTCACTCCTTCCATATACCCCAAAACACCTAGGGTGGAATAATCTTCCACAAGTTGATAAGTAGTGGGTGGGTGAAGGGGCCCTACTAGTTCACCAAATGCCCAACCTCTGTATTGAAAACCCAATTCACCACAAACTTTTGGAGGATTTCCCCCCACACCTTAGAAGAAATTTTTCAATGTAGGAATAGATGGTTGATGCTCCTTCCTCCCTCTTACACATACTACATCTGTTAGGTAATTGGAACACTCTCTTCCTCAAGTTGTCAATAGTGAGAATTTTTCCATTGATGGTGGTCCATCATAAAATGTTGATTTTTGGGATTAAATGGTTGAACTAAACATTTCCCTAGTGATTAGGTTCAAGAGATTTATCAAATATTAACTTGTCGATGGATTTAACCGAGAATTCCCCAGCTAAGGTGACCCTCCAAATGAACTCATCAGTCCTATCTCTTCTCGAGATCCTATACTCTTCCAGCAAAGAATTCATCTCATTAGTCAAGGCCCCTCCTATCAAGTCATTCCATTGCAACCTTACCTTCTTCCATTTTCTTCTTGGGCCAATATAATCTGCAACCATTCTACCCCCCCATATCTTGTATGTTATATTGAAGGGATCCAAACTTGTTCTTGACAAAAGTTTATTTGTAAGCCATGGATCATCCTAGAAATTGATCTAGTTACCATTCCCCACAAGCCACCTTACACCCTCCCTCAGAAGGGTTCTATTTCTCATGATGTTACCCTAGATATTAGAGCCCATAGGAAGATCATTTCTCCAAGTACAATGAGAGAAATTAAGATTACCAAGGTACTTAACTCTCATTATATTACACCAATTAGAGTCTACCTTAATCAAATTCCACCCCACCTTTGTGAGAAGCACATTATTCAAATTAGTCATCTTCCTCACTCTCAATCCTCCCCTATTCTTATGTTTATAGACTATATCCCAACTAACCAAGTTTAATCTTATCTTCTCACTTCCCCCAGACCACAAGAAGTTACGTTGATTTTTTTCTAATTTATTGGCCATACATTGAATAATTTTGAATATGGATAGGAAGTACACTGGTAATCCTTGGAGAGAGGAGATCAGAAGTTTTAGTTTACCTACACTACTCAAAGTTTTTCCTTTCCATCCAATCAGGTTCTTCTCCATCCTTTCCAAAATGCTATTCCAGAAGTTAACACTAACTTCTTTCACAGTTAAAGGAAGACCAAAATAAGTATCTCTTAACTCAACAACATTACAAGCAAGAATATTAACAATCCTATGTTGATGGTCTAGAGGGGTATTAATGAAGAACACTTTAGTTTTGTCAAAGTTGATCTTCTATCCTGCATTCATAGCATATATCTCTAGCACCGAATTCCAAGCTCTAGCTTCACCTACCAAGGATTCCCCACTACGGAAGGTGTCATCCACAAATTGTTGGATCACTTCTGGAGCTAAGGTGGGCAAGTTTAATCCCTTTGATTATCCCCCCCTCCCACTTCCTCATGAATGTTCTCCCTAGAACTTCAGCCACCATAATGAATAGGTGGGGAGAGATAGGGTCACCCTGCCTAAGTCCTCCCCCCCCCCCCCCCCGATGTTTCCCCATGATGTCCTGTTAACCATCACAAAATATTTAGTAGTTTCCATCATTGATTTTACCATTCTAATAACCTTTTGACTTAGACCAATCCCCTCCATAACTTTATACATAAAAGTCCAATTGACCCTATCGTAAGCTTTAGAGGTGTCCAATTTTAGGGCCATACTAAGATAACCACTTTTCTCAATAGATTACAAAACTTCATGCATCATTATTGCAGCATCTAGGATTTTTCATCTTGGGACAAACCCATTCTGGGTTTTCCCAATAAACTTGTGTAGTAGTGGCTTCAACCTATTCAACAAAATTTTAGAGGAAATCTTGTAGGTGGTGTTACAAAGGCTGATTGGTCTAAAATCAGATAGAACCTCTGGGTCTTTCACCTTGGGAATTAGAGAAATGAAGGTTTTATTGAGCTCTTTGAGGAGCTTCCTAGTCCTAAAGAAGTCATAGGCCACCTGAATGAGATCTAACTTGATTATCTCCCAAAAGTTCTAAAAGAATGCTGGCGGGAAACCATTAGGACCAAGGGATTTATAGGCTTTCATGGAAAACATCGCTCTATGGACTTCCTCCTCAGTCACCATCTGCACAATCTCTTCATTCTCTTCTGCCAAGTTCACTGAGGTCATAGACTCAGATAGCCACTATTGATCCTCCTCTCTGAAGTCCCTCTGTTCTTCCTTAAAGGAATTCCTAAAGTAAGCTATCGCCCAGTTCCCTATCTCTTCAAGTTCATTCAGCTTCACATTATTGTCATCTCTAATGCTATCAATAGTATTTCTCTTTCTATGGATTGAAGATGATCCATGAAAAAATGCAATGTTCCTATCCCCCTTTTTAAGCCATAACTCCCTTGATCTTTGTTTCTAGTAATTCTCCTCTCTATTCAAATTTTCCTTCCAAACTTTCCTACAGTTCCCCACTTCCTAGATCATGTTATCTGTTGGCATTACTTCCCCCATAGCTTTCTAGAGTTCCACTAACTTCCCTTCCACCTCCACCTTGGTCTTAAAGATGTCCCCAAAAAACCTTTTTTCTAGGGCACTACATTTCTCCTTACATTGTCAAGTTTAACAGAGAGTCGATACATCGTTGTCCCTTCTATTCTTATCCCCTACCACTCATCCACGCTAGAGCTAAAATTAGGATGGGATTGCCACATAATTTAATATCTAAAAGGTCTTGGGCCCCCCAAGGAATATTCTTTCCAATTAAAAAGGATTGGGGTGTGATCCAAAACCATCCTGGGTAGTCCCGTAAGAGAGGAGGAAGATAATCCATCCCATCTTGTTGGAACCAAAAGTCTATCTAGTCTGACTTGGAACAAGTCAACCCCTTTTCTATTATTTGACCATGTAAACTTCACTCCATGCACCTGCATATGCAAAAGATCATTATCATTTATAAAGTTAGCCAGATCCTTCATACTATCAGTAAAATCAATCATTCCTCCAATTTTCTCTGAAGGGTACAGAGGCAACTTGTAATCTCCCATACAAAGGGTATACTTGTTTTGAGAAATAAAAATTGACAGCTCCTCCCATAAGCTATATCTACCATTTATCATGTTAGGGGCATAAACATTAATAATATTCCATTTTCTATCATGTATCCTATGCTTAGTAATAAGATAGAACTTTGGGCTATAGATAAGACTACCATTACCAGCATCTGGATTCCAAAAGGTTGCCACCCCTCCTGAAGCACCTTTTGCTTCACTATAGCAAATTTTGCCCCAGGCAAAACAAAACTTGCCATATTGACCAAGTTGACCATAGACATTTTAACCTCCTGGACAAGCAGGAAATCAATTTTTTGGTTTGCCAGCTGTTGTTTGAGAGAAAACTTCTTATTAGGGCCATTCAATCCCCTCATATTCCAAGAAAGAAAGATCATTTCCTACCTTTCCTTATGGATTCCAAAGTGGCCTGCCTGCCACCTGCTTCACTTGCCTGGCCATCTTCTTGGCTTTCTTAGTTTGTTTACTTAACATCCCTACATCCAACTTCAACTCTATTATCACTTTTAGTTTCCTTGAAACCCTTGTCTATCTTCTTTGTGTTTTCCACCTCTCTTCTTTATAATCTAGCAGGGCTAGGTTCACCATCTTAATTGGCAGATCCTCCTCATTCTAGCAAAGAACATTGGTAGCTTCCCTTTCAATCCTGTCATTCACCTCTCCCTTCTCCATAGCCTTGTCAATGCCCCCTCGAAAGACCTCCTCCATCACTAGGTTCCTCAAAGGGATATAGTGAAGCTCCTCAATACCTTGTAAAAACGGGAAAGAATCAATTTCTCCTTCCTCCAAACCCTCCATCTCCCCTTTCTATGTGGAGAATAACTCTAGCCTTCGAATCGAGCTAGGCCTCCCCTCTAGCTCCTTCGTTCTTACCCTCCCTAACCCAACATTAGGGTTATCACTTAGCACCCTCCTAGGAGAGGGAGTCAATTCCTTATCCTTATCCTTCTAAGGGTTCTTTTCTTTGAGTTCCCTCCCTAGAGAGAGAGAAACCTCCTTACTTCCTTCAAGAGGCCTGTCCACTACTCCTGAGACTGTAGGAGGAGGAGGGACTCCCATTACAAGATCACCCTAAAATTTCTCCTTAGCCATTCTTTTTGACTTCTTACAGTCAACAAACAAATGCCTAAAAGACAAACATTTCTAACAAACACCTGTGTTCTCATAAAAAATGGGTTGAATCTTCTTACCCCATTTCAAGGTCATGATGGTAAACTCAAGTAACGAAGTACCCACTACCACATTAACACTAAACCTCGCAAAGACAAGTTAGGATCTTTGTAAAGTGACCAAATCTGCTGCCACAAAGTGTTCAAAGGAATCCCTAATAAATTTTAAGATCCTTTCACCCCAGAACTCAAGAGGAAGGCCTTGTAACCTAACCTAGACTGGAGCCATCCTATTCAGTTCTTTGCTGGATCCAACCCTCGATGCCATTTAGCCACCACCAAGCTATGCTTTTCGTATGACTAGGAGCCTAGCATCACCATTGTCATATCCTCCACTACCTTAAACTTAAAACAGAATAGGCCTTCCAACATAATCGAGACCATAACACTTCCCATCGACTTCCATCTCTGACTCACCCACTTCCTGACTATCTCAATCGATGGACAAAAGGAAACAAATCTGCCAATGAGGAAGAGTTGTGGATTGGCAAACACGCTATCGACCAAGCTATTTGAAACCACAATTTCCACTCCCTCGTCACTACTAATCACTTTGGCAGCTTCCACGGGGATGAGAACCTCCTTCTCACCAAGGACCACTTCCTTTCAACCCAGAGCCTTGTTGTGGCTCATTTGAATCTCTTGGCCCACCAACTGAGCCCTAAGAAGGCTTGTATGAATCTCCTGGCCCACTAGCAAAGTCGTTGACTCCAACAGCATCTCCCAACAGGACGAACGACATCGACATTCCCCTGGGTAACCCCAGTCGCAGTCAAAACGAGGAGCAGGTCTAGGTAGAAGTTCAAGGCCAGGCCCGCCCCTTAGGAGCATCCACACTCATCCAAAATTCAAAAAAAATCATGAGCAGTTTAATGAGCAATTTCAATCGTTGTGGGGAACGGGAAAAACGTAGGAGCGGGCTTAAAAAGGAAAATACGTGGAGTATGCTCTGATATCAAGTGTAAGACACATGGCTCTAAATTTTACAAACTAAACAACTTCAAATACATAGCCATGTCATCAAAAAGTTGAGCTTAGTAATATGTTCAGAGAGGAAATCTTTATTATGTGCGAGCTTCGATATGGAAAATTTCTTGACCTTCTCAGAATTCATGACAACCCTAAAACAAGAGTTGAAGTTAGGTTATTAATTGCATTGGTGTTTATTTGTATGACGCAATACATATTAAATTGTTTTCGAAAAATAGTTAAATACATAGAAGAAAAATTTACATTAAGAAAGAATAAATCTATTTTCTTTATTGAAACTCCACTATGATGAATGAAACTTGTCATAGGAAGAATAAATTTGAATTCAAATATATACAATTAATAATAAATCAAAATATAAGATTTTTTAAATATGAATTAGTAACAGGTTTACAAATTTAAGATCAGAATAAAAATATAGAAAAAATCTATTAAAAAAAAAATCAGGATTCAAAATACAAAAGAAAATTAATTAATATGCATAATTTTCAAGATTTTGTAGTTTTTCCCATCAACACTATAGAACATACATGACTCAGCATTCAAAATAGAGTTCTTTTCTCTAATTCAATCTTATTTTGTAATAAAACATTGATGCAATTTTTTTATACACTTCAGTTTATAAAATTATACATATTAAATAAATTTAAAAAATAAATCCTTTTACTTTTTTCCTTACTGGTTGAAATATTTTTCTTCAACAAAATCTTATCTGATTCTATTACTCTTCTCCTAATGGTGGAACACAGAATGTGATTGAAAGGCTTGACAGAAAAATTCGTATACAATCATAAATCTAAAATTATTAAAAAAATATCTGCATGAATTGTAGAAATCTCACTAAAGAAAATCTTATCTATCAAAATAAATATTTAGATAACAAATTTAAAAAGATCGAACTTAAAATAATAATAAATCACTGTTTGAAATTGTTAATTACTAACAAATCCTCACCTTGTAACCCTTTGAAGCAGGGTGTGATGGACAGCCAAGAATGACTTACCAACGTACTAAAATAAAAGTATCCTTTCATTTTGTAAAGCAGGCAAGTCATTCTTGGCTGTCCAACACACTCTTAACTTAGAAAGAAGATCAAAATACATATATGCTTGGCCATCACAGAGGAGAGTGCAGTATATTCACGTGGAGGAATAATACAAAGCATATATAAAATGTTTAGTGTTATACTGCTGAATGATATGACAGGAGGAACAATTTTAGGGTTGACGGTAGATGGGATTTCATTATTGTTCTCTCATTTTGAATTATTTGTCAAATTTAGCAGAGGCATCTTAACATCTGTTAGAATTCCATTCGCTGATATACACAAGACATATTTCTGACAGTCCACTTTCTTGTCTGAGACTAAGAATTTGTTCGTTAAATGAGTTTCATGGGATAAAGTGTTAAATTATTTAGAGGAATCCATTTGAAAAGGGGAATAAGTATGGTGAAAGCGACAATGATAAGAGATAAGGATAAGGCAAGCATAGGGAGAAATGTTTCCACCGATTTTATGAGAAGACTGACGAGTCATAAACAGGTCCATTGATAACGTGGGAATATTTGGATGCTACCGCTTTCTTCAAAGAGAGAATATATAACTTGGTTTTTAAATAGAGAACAATAATAGTGATCATGTTGGAGGATTAAAGTGAGAATAATATCTTTAATTTTGTTAAGGTTTCACGTAAAGGATTGAGGGGTATTTATTTCATCAAAATCTGCATGGTAAACGATCACAACTTCATTCCTACCTCATTTCTTATGATGATGGGTTTATTTAGAAGAACAAGATTTTTAAGAAAGAGAAACTGAAATACAATTCAATTAATCAATAAAGAACAATAACAACAAATAATATATATAAGTAAATGTTTCATAATTATAACATTAGAAAGTTTGTGACAGTTAAGTCATGTTTTTTTTAATTCTTATTATAAGATCCAAATATTTTTAACATTATGCACTATGGGATAATAGAAATATATGAGTTACTGTTAATCAAGACTATGTCATGAATTCCTCTAACTAATTGTTTTTGATGCTTGTGCAAGTCTAAGATTACAATGTAGATTTACACACCAAAGCGACATCGATAGTTCACATAGCAACATGGTGCAAAAAATAAAAAATTAGCCTTACACAACAAAATTGAATAAAAAGTAGTTTGTACAGCAATAATTTTTGTTCTAATCTATGAAAAAGAAAAGAAAGGACCATACAACATAAATGTATATGAATCTCACGAACTCATGTACTTTCTTCCTTCAATCCTACACATAATAGTAGAAAAGAAATGTGCCAAGATACTTGCTTTAGAATCTTTGCAAAACTGATAACCCTATTTCCTTGTTTCCACCTCTACATAGAGAAAATATAGATAGACATGATGGTAGATAAGATAAAAAATAAAAAATGTAGATAGACTATTGTTTTTATCAAAATGTAATTGGCTATAGGATCACTTTTCTTTGAAACCAAAAAAATAAAGCTTACTAGATTGAAGGTAAGAACAAAATGGTGTTTAATTGAGAGTGCTAATATAGCAATGTTAGATGACCAAAAAGCTCTAAAAATCATCCAACAATGGTGAATTGAGCTCAATAAGAAGGATAGAGAGATTGTGTGTAACATAGTTGACTCAAAAGAATAAGAGTGGAAAATGAGACAAAAATTAAAGTTCACATGTGGTAAAAGGATTCTCAATGTTAGTGCACTATTTAGAGAGGGGTTACACTACTATAAAATAGGTGTAACATCCTAACAAAAAAATTCACTTAGTAGATTCACATGATGACTGTGTGCCACAAAATTTTCTATAGTACACATGCATAGTGAACCAAACAAAACACTTATTCAGTAATTCACATATGTGAGATGACAAGGAAATCAAAATGAAATGGTGTAAGTATTAAAATGAGCAAAGAAAAGGAATCAAGAAAGACATAAAACACAATGCAAGTATTTATCATGATTCACCACAACTCGTGACAACATCCACACTCCGGCAGGGAATAATTATATTAATGAAATATTTGATATATTACATGGGCTGCACACTTTATAAGAAGTTGAAGAGTACAAATGGAGGAGGCTTTTATAAAAATTGTATTTTCAGCCAAAGTGGAGACATTACATGCAAAAAAGAACTATGTAGGGTGTAATTTATGACATTACAACCATTATCTTGAGGACACATTTTCTTGTTTCTATGATGGTTCTTAAAATGTAGTGGGTTGTGAATCCTTACTTTTATAGTTTGGGAACTACTTATTTTTGTAAGGTGAAAATTATTCATTTTTTATGCATTTTCTATTGAGAGTATTCAGTGTGCCTTGTATCCTATAGAGATAATGGTGGAATATTTATTCAAAAAAAGTAAAAGTTTATTTAGTCAAGAGAGAAAACAAAATATGCAATTTTTAGGTTAATTGTAAAAAAGGATAAAGAAGTTCAATTTTGACTATAAAAATAATTATTTATAATACAAAAATTGAAGACACCTTCTTATATAGGTCTAGATATTGGGAAGAAAATATAGAGGGTTGAATTATAGATATGTTTACGAATTTTTGGGGGGTGAGGGGTAGGGAGATTTTAGTGATCATGCTAATTATAATATATAATTGACCGAACATGAAGAATTTGATGTATGATATTGTTGCTCCTAGTTTATATTACACTTGTTTAGCTACATCAACATGCAGTAGGGAAACCATTACATATCAAATAGGGAGAGACACAAAGGAAAGTTTAATAAAAAAGAGACAAATATCAAATAAGAAAAGTTAGATATATGACTAAAAATAGAAGAATGACAACATTTAATAAAGTACATCTTTAATCCTAAGGACAAAGATTAATAAGTGAATATGATGATTTTTTTTTAATTTTACATAAGAAGATGCTATATAAACTAAGAAAAGAGGGATAGAAAAGAATACACCAATCTTAATAGAGAATTCAATAAAATACAATAACTTTAAGGGTAAGTACAAAGAGGCATTGCCATTGCATCTATGGCCATGCTACCTGTTGAGTGAGTTTTATTGTTTTTCTGTTGTACCAAAATCTCTCTATTTATATACATAAATACATACGTATAATCCTATATATACATATACAAATATCACAAGGGCACAACAACAAAATCCAAGATCTCCACTGATCTCCACAATCGACAAGATCTCTCTCTCTATATATATATACATACATACATAGACACATACATGTGTGTATGTATTTATGTGTATATACACACGTATATATACATACATACATATATACACATACATAGATACATACATATGCATATGCAATTATATCACCTTGAAAATTTGTATTTGATCTCGCTAGCTGGGAACAACTAATTGGTTATTTTATTGTGCCTAATCTGATGATAGTTCTATAGGAATTTCTAATCAACCTAGCTAATCAGCAACTAGATCAATTTAACTAGGTTATGGCTTGTTTCTTTCTAAAAAATCTACTATGATATGTTTTTTCTAAAATTTATTGCAAACTTTGCCCATTTTTCCTAGTCTACATTATTTTTGTGTAGGATCTTGAGCTAAGTCACTTAGCATAGGTTGAGTAAGTTTTATTGTTTTATTATTTGGATTATGGAATATGTATGTAGCTGGAGAGATTTTTTGGTTGTGCTAATATGTAATAAGCACCTTAAAAAAGATCTCTCTCTATATATAAAGACTACAACAAGTCTAATTTGTCATCTATTGCATTTTTATTTGCTTTACCATTGCTTATAAGAGTGTTTCAAGGTTGGGAACCACTTCAACATCCTTTTCATGGTTTAGTAGAAATTTCATTTTGGAAGTGAGACTATGTCATGCCCTTGTGATCACTACATTTTATTGTTGTGCCCTTATAATCTCTATGTCTTTTTCTCATGCCCTTGGCGGAGATCAATGGAGAACTATGATTTCATTACCATACCCTTGTGATCATTGCATTTCATTGTCATGCCCTTGTAATCTCTATATTTCATTGTTGCCATGCCCTTGTGATCTTCGTGTCAATGTTGTCTGATTTTGTTACCATGCCATGCCCTTGTTATCTCTATGCCCTTTGATTCCACTATAATGGTGGTGTAATTTGCGGTGTATTTAGACCCAAATGCAGTAGCACTTTCTCTATGATTTTTTCCAAGAAGAGAAGAGGTACCTATGTAAATATTCTTTTATTTTCCTTCTAAACATGTATCTCTTTATATTTCCCCTAGCAGGTGATTAGAGAAGCTTCTCTTTATATATATGTATGTCTATATATACATACATACACACACATGTGTGTGTCTATGTATGTATGTATATATATAGACTTCTACCTATTTATATATATACACACATACATACATACATACATACATAGACACACATATGTGTATGTATGTATGTAAATATATACACATATATACATATACATAATTATATATATATATACAAAGATCACAAGGGAGGGATAATAAGATGCAGAGATACACATATACAAACATACATACATACATACACACAAACATACATACATACATCTTCATATGCAATTTTATCACCTTGGAAAATTGTATTTGATCTTTACTCAATCACCAAGAGATAATACAATTTGTAAGTAAAAATTTCTACATACTTAGTTTGTTATGAATAGGTTCTATTGAATTCATCTAAGGAGAGTAAGTTTGCTCATGATGATAATGGTTCCATGTATTGGGTCTTTAGAGTAGAGAAACTTTACAAAATATTAGATTTTGTTTATGGAAATGGGATGATTCATTTGTGATGCCAATATATCCTCCTCTGTATCGAATTTCTATATCATCAAATTGCTAGATACAAATCTGTAAGAATTTTTCTTAGGGAAAAATTCACCCAAGATCAAGGAACTCAAACACAAGCACAGTAGTAGACCAACAAGGTATGATCAGAATAAAAATTATCCACGATTGATTTATTGCTATTCAATTCCATGTGTTGAATTAGAGTTGCTTACTCTAGTGTTGTCAACATGACAACTGATAAGAGTATGCAAACTTCTAAGTGTCTCACCTAAGAAATAATAAAATAATGTATTCACTAAGAAAATTTAAGTAAAGTGTAAATAGTAAATATATATTTACACCAACACCTCCCCTTAAGTGCAACTTAGGGGAATTCCCTTAGGCTTATGAAAACTAGGATGAAATGCATAATGGGTCCTGGCTACTAGGGCATGTTAGATACCCATGTACATAATGAAATGCAATCTCTCATAAAGTAGAGAAAGAGGGAAAAACTCATGGAAAAAACCCTCCCCAAAAAAGAGATATGAAAAGAAAAGATGCATGGATGGATGGAGTAATCAAGACCCCTCTATTATCACATAAATCAATTATGTACAATAGTGAAGTATGAGAAGGACAAAACCCCATAAGAGGAAAAAATTCCCTCCCATAAGAAAGAAGATGAAAAGAGATAAGGTAGTCTCCCCCCACTCAATGAAGAGTCGATCAGTGATAGCTGCTCCTAGGAAGAAGCTGGTCCATGAGTAATATATAATGTTCCTCCCCTTTGGAAGAAACAATGAAAAAGGTACAAGTGAGATGCTTCCCCTGTGTCTGGAAAGAATCCCAAAGATTTATTATGGCCCTAAAATTTTCTCATCTATCTTTGTGTCAATGTTGATGGTCACCCCTTCCAAGACTAGTGAAAAGGACAAGTGCAAATCTGGCAAGGATGGATATAGAACTTGTCCCAAAGAACCTACTATCTCCTCAAATGATAAAGAGACCTCCAAAAATTGCTATTCATAAGAATCCACAATCACATCAACCTATAAAGAATGATCATGTAGAGAATGGATAGGAGAGTTAGAGTGAGCCCTTGCAACAACTATAGAAGGATCATCTTCAGAAAAGAGAAGATATAAATCATCAAAGATGTCTCCCAAATCTGCTATGAGTGACTCTATGAAAAAACCTAAAATATTTGTCAAGAATTTCCTTAGGGAAAAATTCACCCAAGATCAAAGAACTCAAGCACAAGCACAAGCACAATAGTAGACCAAAAAGAGTATGATCAAAATATTGATATGTATTAGATTCAATATAAAAGTACACTAGGAGTGCCTATATATAAAGGCCTCTAGAATGCTTCTAAGATGCATAGGAATCAACAACATGATAAGTCATACAACTAGGCACATGTCTACTAGATATGGGTTATCCTCCATTAAGCACAGGAGTAAGTGTGATGATGAGAAGATAAGCCTACAAAGGTGTAGCATTCAAAAAGGAGTCCTTATGAGGGAGATATTACTATTTCAAAATTGTTGCTGTAATTATTTTTCCTAAACCATTGCCATCACACCTCCAAAAATCAAATGGCTCCAGATTTTGCCTCAGATGTCCGATTTGGATGAAACAAAATCTGATTTGGGGCTTTTTTGACCTTTTGAATGTGATACAAATATTCAATTTGCACCAGCAAGCTTCAATCTTCATGTGCAAAAAATCTCTCCTATGGGCTTGATGGCCAATTTTTCCAAAAAAATAATGCAAATCCAAAAAAAATTGTAGAGATGTAGATGAAAAAATGTAGATCTGAAAATTAAATTCAAAGATCTGAAATGATCATACCAAATTTGCAAATCAAGCCTTTGGGTTGCCATTTTGCAAGAAAAAATGGTGCCTCAATTTTGACTATGGCCCAACATAAGAAAATTTATAGTCAATTCACCAAATTGATGTCTTAGATGCAATGGCGAGGTCTGCTTTGGCTCTAGACACTCCTAATGACTATAATACTTTGGATCTGGGTCGAGGTGCTATAGCAAGAATGGTCTTGAATGACTATGTGAAGAAAAATTCCCAAGCTCTGATACCATGTAAGAATTTTCCTTAGGGAAAAATTAACCCAAGATGAAGGAACTCAAACACAAGCACAATAGTAGATCAACAAGGTATGATCAGAATAACAATGTGCACAATTGATTTATTGCTATTCAATTCCATGTGTTGAATTAAAGTTGCTTACTCCAGTTTTGTCAACATGACAACTCATAATAGTAAGAAAACTCCTAAGTGTCTGACCTAAGAAATAATAAAATAATGCATAATAATAAATAATGCATT
This sequence comes from Cupressus sempervirens, assembly GCA_028749045.1. Taxonomy (NCBI): domain Eukaryota; kingdom Viridiplantae; phylum Streptophyta; class Pinopsida; order Cupressales; family Cupressaceae; genus Cupressus; species Cupressus sempervirens. The sequence goes on along the minus strand of CM053793.1, from coordinate 37,357,346 downwards.
AACCTAAGTAAACATAAGTAAAGTGTAAATAGTAAATACATATTTACACCAATAAAATCATTGGACTTGGTCTTCTAAAAAGGTATGGACCGCTTGGAATTGTCAAACTCGAACTCTTGAACTGTACATTCAGATTGATGAACCAACACTTTAGATCACTATTTTCATGTTCAGAACCTTCAACCTTTGAAATGTGAACTTTGATTTTGATTTGTGGTGCATGGACTAATATGAACCAATAGACACCTAAATGTTCTTGGAGACATTTTAAAGAATTTAAACAAATTGATATGAACCACTTAATCTAAGTTATAGAGTCTTTGAATCTTAGTACTCTAATCCAAGCCAAGAGCCTTCTAAACATTGAAACCACTAAACTAGCTTAGAGACTAAACTTATCAAACATATGAACCTCCTTGAACCAATGGAACCAATTTGAAATAGGTTCAATGAGGTTCAAAACCCAAGAGGGACAAAGATATAAACTTGAAATAAGGGTTGCATGCTATGGTGGGGTAGGAGGAAGATGGTTGTGTGAATGGTTGATTGGGGAAGTTGCGGAAAATCAATGTGTCATCTACAAGTAGTTTCATTAATTTGATAAGGGAATCAACTTTGAAAAAGGGATGATCAAAATTAGCATGTCCATCCTTATGATAGATGTCTCTATCTCAAAATATAAAATCACATCAAATGACAAGCAACAAATTATTAATTATGGAAAATCAGAAGAACATTCACCTATATTATTTTTGAAGGACAAAAATATAATAAAAATATAAGTCAGTGGAAAAAGTCATGAGCTATGTGGCTCCACATTGTGGCTATTCCATTGTTCAGTAGTGGAAAGTCTTCATGTTAAATATGAAGGTTTTGAAATGAAAAAAACATAACTATCAAAGATCTATATTTGTGTTTCAGTGATAACAAACATAAAGTCTAATTTTAAGAAAAATAATAGTCTTAAATGTATATTATTAATTAAAATTAAAAAAAAGTACTAGCCATAGCTATATAATTCTAGTATTACTGATTATGTTAAACTAATTATTCAATAAAACATGTATGAAGTAACACAAATGGATCATCTACTCGATCTATTATGACTTAATGTGAATGCATTTAATCATTACTTGGACAATATTATCCACAATATCTTTACTCAATCACTAAGAGATAATATAATCTATAAGTATAGATTTATGCATGTACTTAGTTTGTTATCAATAGTTTCAATTGAATGCAAGGGTAATTGCTTGTGTGAATTCAAGACATGAATGATTAATTTAATTTAGCACAAGGGTATGTCCAAGATCATGGAGTGCCAAAAAAGTGGCAATCTAAAAAATATGTAGTTCTGAAATACCTCAAAGCATTTCAAAATCTATTTCAACATTTTTCCCACCCATCCTAATACCAAAAAAATAATTAATACCTCTATAATGCCTAATATATTATTGGATACCAATCCTATGTGGTCAACTTCAAAAACATCCCAAAAATTGTATTTTTGGCTTGTTCTTGTGTGATTTTTTAATTCAATCGTGTATCTGATAACTTTTTTCCACCCCAAATTTGATGAAATGAAAATAATTTCTTAATAATGTTCTTAGCTTTCCATAAATGTAATGTCTATCAAATTACGAGTTCAGTACGTAATTATTACTTATTTTCTAATGAAGTTATGTATAAAGTGCTCAATGACATGGTGATTGAAAAACAACTATAACTTTCAAATAGTACAATATTTTTCAAATCTAAAAGATGCATCACATTCTATGCTTCTTCTACTATAAGGAAAAATAAATTAAATTAAATTTTACAGAGTTTTGAATTAGTTGAGGTGGTCAGACATGAGAGTTTTTTAATTCTAAAAATACTAATGTAGAAAATTCATAATTAATTAATTATTTAGAATAAAAATTCTCAAAAATATGTGTCACATCTAGGCATGAGGCTACTTCTTATCTCTATAATATTATTAAAAAATATTATCATTTGGTTTTTATTAAGGTGGTCAGACATACATCTACTTCTTATTTTTGTCCTAAACATTTTTGTACTATTGCATTAAAATTAAAAAAATTGACCAATCAATTTTAACTTAAATTTTTTTTTTCTAGATAAGGCCTAGTAGTTTAGAAACTAAATTCAATATCCTAGAGATTCTTTTCTCTCAACTTTTTTTTTCTAAAGTTCATAAGAAGTTGAAAATTGCATAGTGAGTTGACATAACCTTGATTTTCTGCTTTTTCATTGCCACTTAAGGGTATAGTTTGGTTGACCATAATCCTGCACATACCCACAAGTACTATATAAGTGTGTATGTATGCATGTGAAATAGTTTACATAGTGAACTAATGTACATACATACGTCCATACAATCATAATAAACATTTTTTCTTGAATCTAATCAAAGCTACTATATATGAACAAGAGATATATGTTTAGAAAGGGGGGAAAAAATAACATTTAGATAGGTATCTCTTCTCCCCTTGAATAAAATCGTAGAGCAAGGGTAAAAAGATCACAAGGGCATCGCACAACAATGAAATGCAACAATCACGAGGGAATGGCAACAAAATCCTAAATCTCCACTGATCTCCACCAACATTTAGAGCTCTCCACCTGTGTTCAAAGTTCTCCACTCTCTTTCGTGTGCAAATCTCCACAATCAATCAAAAAAAAATGGGAAATGATTAATGTTGTATTTTTTTTTCTTTTTTATTTATAATCTATAATCCACAATCTATAAGATCTCTTTGTACACACACACACACACACACACACACACACACACACACACAGATATATCTATATATATATATATATGTATGTATGTATGTATGTATGTATGTATGTAATCAAAATTTAAGGCACAAGAGTGAAGGAGAAGGAGCCACATTAGAAAGAGAAGGATAAGGAGCAGCTTTAGAAAGAGACTAAATGATAGAAACAACTAGACAATGTAGAGCTTATTATAGGAGCCACTGGATAGAATCCAAGAAAGTGTTGCGGTAGGTACTATGACATTGGAAATGCTAGTTAAATTGGTCTAGTTGCTGATTAGCTAGGTAGATTACTTCATTATTATATCATCCAATGGTAATGTTAGTTATTATTTTGACATACATGAAAATATTATTGTTATTAATTATTATATATACATACATACATGAAAAAAGTAATGCACTTTCTAAGAGTTTACAACTGTTCAACAAAACTAATGTTTTACAAGAAAATGCACCTAAAAACTATTAGCTTAGAAGCAAGAACATGGTGTTGAAATAGTACAAAAAGTGCTTGACATTAGAGGTTCGCAAGTGAGGGTGTTGACCAATCTTGAAAACTTGAATGCTGAAATGAAAGTGATCGATGATCAAACAACTATGCTAGAGTTACAACACAAAGTGAAGTTTATGTCAGATAAGGTAGAGATAGATATTTAGAAGTTTGATAATCAAAATTTAAGGCATGAGAGTGAAGGAGAAGGAGCATCTTTAGAAAGAGACTGCATGATTGAAACAAGTAGATAACATAGAGTATATTATGGGAGCCAATGGGTAGAATCTAGGAAAGTGTTGTGGTAGGTACTATGACATTGGAATAACTTGCAAGTGTACTTGATAATTTATAATCCAAATACCAAATTCTTATAAGAGTGTTTAAAGTATTTCCACAGTCTTCCTACAATGATCCCAAGTATCAAATGCTTATAAGAGTGTTTCAAGATTGGGAACCACTTCAACATTCTATGCATGGTTTATAAGTAATGTCATTGTGGTAGAGGCTTCTGCAAGGGAATGCACCTTGTCATTATGGTATTTACATAGAAGAAGACCTTGCTTCTTCAACTCCTTACTCTTTACTCTTCATTGAAGTTATTCTTTAATTCTTTGCATATGTAATTCTATCACCTTGGAAAATGTATCTAATCTTGCTAGCTAGGAACAATTATGTTATCACTTAGGTTTGCACCCTTGTCCAAGGCCTATGTGCAAGGACAACCTAGTGAAACATGGAAGCAACCTCCAAGCTATGGGACTTGAACTGCGAGGTTGAGTCTCCGGAGAAGGACGGCTTCCTCTTACTATCAGGGTGCACCTATCTGCTCTTGGAGAGGAAAAGGGAGAAAGAGAGCACGAAAGAAAATCTACCTAGTTCTAATCTAACGAGGTGATGCACCAAAATAGGATTTTCGGACCAATTCTCTACCCATACATGCGCTACTGAACCAGAATGAAACTAAGGATATACACATCCAGACTTGCTTTCATCAAATAACCACATACAGATCAGAAAACCAAGATGAATGACACAAGGAAGAAGTTCACTTATATATCATTCACAGGCCAGCAGAGATACAGTCATGCGAATTACAGATTTCCACAAAACAATGGCACAGGCAAGGAATTCTTGCACTTTACTACCAATGGCTGAAGGAGATAAATGGAGAATCAAACAGTTCAGAGGCACAGGGGAATTCACACTAGAATTGCAGAGCAAAACTAGAGGAAAAAATCAACGAGAAAAGTACCCTTACAAAAACTACAAAATCTTCCTTTATAGTTCAGGCATAACTGAGATCTTTTGCTGCTGAAGTGACCCTGCAGCTACTTGCCATTAAGTCCTGTGGAGGACAATCAAGGGAATCTGAGGAAAATCTGATCTTTTTGCAACAGGTGTCCTAAGAGGACTGAAAATGGTGTCATCGATGTTCTGACTGGGTAGATGGATCAACTGAGATGGTGGAGTGTTCTTCCCCATTCTGCATTCATTCCAAGTAGGTTAGGTTTGATCATGAAGATCAGATCGAACAACAAAATTGATCACCCTTGCTTTTAAGGTTCATGAATTAGCGGGGGTAGAAAGTCAACCTATTTTCACAAACCAACTGGGCCACACAGGCTAATTGCTTCTTTTTGTTCTGCCACCTGGGAAGTCCTCCGTGGTTGACCTTCTTTTATTGAACTAACCGTGCCACCCTCGAACTGTTATCATTAACTACGGCAATTACAAACCTGACTGTGACACTAACTGCCAGGCGTTAACCATCAACCCTAGCTGAGCCAGTGAGACATGTGTCAGCAAGGTGCTATGTCGGTATTGATATCTGTTGTGCAGCTTTCGATGATGAGATAGCGCCAACCATTGATCGGCCTTAAAATCAGACGATCATGAAGACTCGTCATATCACTGTGCTATCCTTACCCTGGGCCCATCATATCTGGCACCACCTCAGCAACCGCTCCACACAAGAATGACACCTGGCATACTTTGGTGAGACCTGGCCCTGCTGATCCACGTGGAGGATGGGCATTATGTCACTATGGTAAAGATCACACAACTTCACCATAGCAACATGGCGTCATCCGTCCATTTGAACTGATCTAGTGGTTACGAGTGACCCAAACCCTTTACTGTGCTGGCTACATGAAAATATGCTCCCACCAAGACACGTGGCACCCAGGTGCTATGTCGTTGTTGATATCTCTCGAGCAGTTCCTCATAGCGCGATAGCGCCCATCATAGATCAATCTCAATCTGATGATCAGAACCACCTCGTACTCTACACATCCCCTAAAAATTGATGGGCTTGCGAACCACATATGCTCTGACTTATACACTTGGCACCTCCCTATTGGCCTTCGAAGCATCAACCTAGCAGACCCAAGACTTTGACCCTACAGAGCGGCCACGTGTCAACAAGGCACTATCTCGCTATGAGGAAATCAAGGCCAATTCCCCATAGCGTCATAGCGCCCAACTGATGACATGTCTTCTAATTTGCACGTGTCTTCAAATGATTCGCCATCATGGCACCAGACTCCACCAATTGGGCAGATGAGGTACATGGGACCCATCTGTCTTTGATTCACCATGGTGGATTTTTTCATTTGGGCACTATGTCACCATTAGAAAACTCATGAGTTTTCTGATGGCACCATGGCGCCCCACCAGCTTTTCTGACTTCCTGGCCTGTGAAACTGACTGGTCATCATGAACATTTCTCGGTGATGCAACCTACCCATCATAAGACATTTGCGTCACACGCTATGTCGCTATGAAGATTTTCTAGCCAACACATGATAGCGACATAGCACCCACGGTGCCATGGAACTTTTCTGACCCATCGAAACATGTCTGCCCTACAAGCTGGACCCACCAGACATGTGTCCTTTGGGTGCCATGTTGCTAACATATTAACTGTGCAACTTCCAATGGTGAAACAACGCCAACTGTTGATCTTCCTTAGATCTGATGGCAGAGAACTTGCGGGCCGCAAAAAAAAAATGTTATAAGGTTCGAAGCTGGGTATTTTAATATTTCCACGGGTATTTGATTATGGACATTTCAAAGGCGGGAAGGGAAATATGAATTATGAATTTTGGCGGGAAGATTAAAATACAACAAACTGATTGTTCATTTTTCTATTGTGTAAGATGTAATAAGAACCTTAAAAAATATCTCTAAATATACATGTTTAGAAGGAAATACAAAGAGATGCCTATTTATAAGGAAAAGAAATGAACATTTACATAGCTCCCTTGAAGAAAATCGCATAGCTAGGTCATGACATCAAAATCATAGAGAAAGGGCATGATGCAACACCAAAACCACAAAGCAAGGGAACGAAGATCACAAGGGCATGACATGGCAACAAAATCATAGAGTAAGGGCACGAATAAAAATTCATAAATCAAGGGCACAAAAATGAAATGCAAAGATCTCAAGGGAACAATAGACAAATCACTGAGCAAGGGCATTGCAGTGAAATGTAGAGATGCATAGAAATGAAATCATAGAGCAAGGGATTAGAAATAAAATGTAGAGATCAGAACAAAAAAATTCACTAATGACAATGGCATGACAATGTTCAGAGCTCTACACCCTCGTTCGAAGCTCTCCACCCTCTTTCACGCATAGCTCTCCACAATTAAAACAAATGGGCAATGATTTATGTCATGTTTTTTTTTTTTTTTTTGTTTATATTCATGTTAGCATCGTAATTATGACACCAATGTCAGTATTACAATGGAATCTAGGATAATAGAATATATATATATATATATATATATATATGACCATAAATTATATTGCTATCACAACTTGTCATCACAATTTGACCCCAAATATTGTACTTTTAGTCCCTATCAGGAGTTATTCCAACCCTCTTAGGAGTTGTTTAGGAAGACAGATGGACCCACTTTTTAAACAAGTTCAGTACCATCCTCACTGAATAATACAATGATATATCAACACTATTCAACATCAGCTTCTTTGGAAGATAAACTTCCTTGTCACTTCATCATGCCTCAACTTAACCAACCAGTTCTCTGATAGAAAAAGATATTACATGTAGGCTTGCATAGTACAAGATCTCACTCTCAAGTCCTTGTATTGTACAATATCTGCACTGGATGATTTCAACCAAGTAAATCATCTTTCCTTTATAACAAGTGCTAAAAAAATTTATTAACTTGAGCTTGCGGCTTTCCCAATTTAAAGTAATAATATAGAATCAACTTAAGATATTACATTTATTTGTTACATTACAATATTATATCATATCATAATCACACTCAAATTGTCAGATCATAGTCTTCATAACTCTTCATGTGCTAGTCATGTAGATGTGCACGATAAACCACATCATATTCATCACATCTTCTCTCTTTATTCAAGTCCTCTTAATTAGATTCCATCTATTTTAGAATATATAATCAAAACAACAATAAATACTACATAAAAACTCTATCTAAATGATGTCTTCATTAAATCCATCACATCCATGTCCAATCTTCATATTTCCATACACACTCTTAACTGTAGTATTTATATTGTCTCTAAAACATAATCCAAAGTACACATAAGCTCATTTATTTTTCTCAAAATTGCGTGAAGCCAAACTTTGCCTATTGTTCATCAGTCTTCATAGAATAACCTATATGTTGACACCACTGGAAAATTATATCATGAATGAAACACACATCCTCTGAATCATGTCACCAATAATGCTAGGATACTCCCCCATATGAATACCATCAACATTAATTTCTAACACAATCATGAGTCAAAATAAATTCATGAAGGAGAGAGTAATCAATATTCCTATCCAAGGGTTCATCCCAAATAGTATCACTATAAAAGGTAGGAACATCGTGAATCACTAAAAGTTAATCAAAAAAATCTGTAGAAATATTATCCTTTCAAGGGGAATGATAATCATTATAAGAATAAACTAAGTAGATGTCATATGTGTGTAACAAAACATGTCAAATATCATGAATAAAAATTGAAGAGAAAGATAACAACCCTATTGAAATGAAGTGCAATAAGTATGAAAGAAACTAAATAAAAGTTTTTGTATTTTCAAAGTGAAAATATATGAAATGCAATCTATATTGAAACAATGCAAAGGAGGTCTAATTACAACTAATGTAAACAAGAAATGTAGATCTAGATACACCAAAATAAAATCGAAGTCCACAATCAAATAAGAGATGCAAGTAAGTTGGGCTCACCAAAAGATTGTCCAATCCCAATGCAAAGAATCTAACTCCAATAGGAAAAGTGCATAGGAAGTCAAGTTCACCAATTAATCTAGGATAGTAAAATGGAAGAAATATACACCACACATAAATAAATGGTAGAAGACTAAGATCCACTCCTTTGATCAAGTATGATTAATACAAAATAAAGTTTCAATGCAAAACCCTGATGCAAAATGAATGAATAACATGGATTCATTTCTCTCTCATCTCCACTATAAGAGGGTTTAAGAAAGAAGATACACAATATTGAGTTGAGATATAAAGATATGGTGAAATGATTAATTATATAGAATGAAAGAGAGGAAGATGATATACCTTGTGAAATATAAACTTGAAAATAGGTTGTCAAATGACCTTTGAAAGGGTTGATTCCTATTGCTAGACTAAAAAATTTCTATGAAAAAGACCTTAAAATTGTTCAACGGTCTTTTAGGAGTGACTTGGGTAATCAAGGAATAATGAAGCATCATGGGTATTTTGTGCCTCTAATTGACTTTGTATGATGTTGATTCTAATTTTGTAGTTCTAAAGAAAGAAGAAATGAGTACTCATATCTAAAACCTGTTTGTCAATCTAAGAACCAAAACTTGCAAAAAAAAAAATGATTTGTTCATTTTTCATTGGGGAGGTTGCCTCAAAGTAGGTGTAAGAAGTTGGATCTCACTTTTGGGCAAAAAGTGGAAGTTTTTTTCCTATTTTTGGAATTTCTCATCAATCGATGTCAAAATTTGATGCATTTAGAGATGAATATAAAAGAACTCCAAAAATAAAAAGTATAGTGTTCAGAATCTAATTTTTGAGTATGTACTTATTTGTGTACCCATATGATAGATTTTATTTTGGTATGGATCTTTAAAATCACTTTTTCAAAATTTCTATTTGGGGACCATACCACGCTCATGTATGAACACCATAATTTGACACAAATAAATCAATTTTTGTAAATGATTTTTAATTGGCTATAAAGGTAAATTTTAAAACCTCTTCTATACGAACACCGTAATTTGATCAAAACTTTACTTTTTTCAATTTTTTTAAAAAAAATCAAAAGAATTAAATGTAGATTGATGAGATATAGATTAATTTAAGAAAATAATAAATTAAAAAATTTATTAAAGTTTTAGTGAACCTCACTATTTTACGTTTAGGTAACACCTTTGATTAAAAAATAATGTAAAAATAGTAAATAAAATCATAATACTATAAACTTTATATTTCTAAAATCAAGACAATGAGAACTCTAATGGGTTTCTATTTCGTAAAAAAAAAAATTTATTGGGAAGATCCTCTAAAAATTATGGCAAGGTGTGAATATGTCAGTTCAATGCCTTAGCCAAAACTTGAGAGGTTAAGGCATAGGCTTGGTCTCGCCAAGCCTATCATGAACCAAAATCTTAGACATGAGAAAAAAATCTCACCCCATGTTGTAAGAAATGGAAAGTGGGTGCCAATTTTGAAAAAGTAAAATTAGTGTTTAAAATGCATTCAAAATCCCCCCCAAAAAAATGATTTTAAAAAGAAATGGGCAACCATTTTTTAAAAGTTAAAAACAGGACCTGATTTTTTAAAAATGGTTACTCGTTTTTTATTTTTAAAAAATGGGTACTTGTTCTTTAAAATTTCAAATTTTTTATTTTTTAAAAATAAAAAAATGAGCACCCATTTTTAAAAAAATGGATGCCCATTTTTTGAATTTTAGGTCAAGCACCCAAGCCTAATAAGGGTGCCCTTTTTTTAAAAAATGGGTGCCTAGTTCAAAAAGATCATGATCTTAATCTACGAACTTCCAGAGAATTGATACCCAAGTTCTTACTTCTACCAAGGGTAATCTTTGAGAAACCCCCCTCCAAAGAAAAAAAATATATTGGCGAATCTTTCATTATTTTGAAAAAAGAAAAATTCACGAATTAATCATAAAAATTAATTTAAATATTATTTATATTTGTGATTATTTTGGAATCGTAATTTTTGTATAGAAAATATTGGTGAATCTCAATAATAATAGAAATTTTATTAATCACCATAGAATATTACAAATGAAAATTGAATATTTTTCAACTCATGGAATATTATGAGGATCATTAGAATATATTTTAAATCAGCAATGAAAACATAATATTGATGATATATCACTAAAGTAATTAATAATTATTATAATTATTGGTGAATTAATTTTAATTTATTCAATACTATATAATATTTAGGTGAATCAAATATAATCATATATCTAATATTATGGAAAATCTTTGAATATAATTTTTTTAATAAAATATATTATTGAGCGATTTTAAATATTCTAGAGCTAAAATTTATTTAAAAAAATATGGTGATTTCAGTTGTGTTAAATCTTGAATTATTAGCCAAACTACTAGCCAAAATTTTCCAGTATTAGCCAATTAATGAATATTATCCACTAAAAGATACCTTGCTTTTAGCCCTCAATAAAATCCCAGTTTAGGAATTAGCCCTTAATTCAAATAAATATAGAATTGTATCAAGTATTAGTGATAGATCTAACATGAAGCAATGGAAATCTATGAATGTGATCTTGAATTTTGAATGTAATCAAGTACATAAATGCAATAGCTTTGCTTCAACTTTAAAACCATAGAAAGGAAGTAAAAGTCACAACAAAACCTTCATGAATGCATCTGCTTTAAATCTTCCTTTGGAATGAATGTAGATAAATTTAAATCTTGAGATGATAAATGTAGAAGATGCAACAAAGGATATTGAAAATATAGAAGACAAAATAAACAATCTTGAATGTATGAAGGAAGATCCTAAATATTTAAACGATAGATCTTTTATAAACTAGACTTGAATAGCTTGACTTCATGAAATCCTTGATATTCACCAAAGAAATAACTTGAATGCCTTGAATGCTTGAATAGAACTTGAGAACCTGTGATCTTGAGCATGAGTAATTAAACTTCTAAATTATTGACATGAAAATGAGGAAATTGAAGTGTTTATATAGAGCTCAGAAATGACTAACTCTCACAAGTCAACCTACCTAGGAATGAACACCTAAAATAGGTCCTAATTAGGAGTTCACTATGGTCTTGATTGGCAAGGACTATTTTGCACCCCTAAAAACCTAGTTGTGGAACCCCTGGAATGCCTTTAGGATCCAAGAATGGGTCCTAGATCTTTGAAATATGGTGTAGAGCCTAAGATGTAGTTGTTACAATTTGAAGAGTAGATTCTAAATTGATAGATGAAGGGAAGGGATGTACATAGGATGATTCTATCTTGAGCTTAATTCTATAAAAATAGGAGCTTTAAAGAGGATACATTATGTTTTAACCTAATTCCACCTAGTAGAAAGGGAAGATAAAGGAAGAAAGGAGAAACAATACAAATGAGTGATGACCTCTCCTTAAATGAGTGTTAAATCATCACTACATTTGAGGTCATCCAATTTTAGATGGTGTACACTATAGAAATTTCTTCAAGTGAAAGTCAAGAATGGATACACTTAAGTTCATTCCTTCTATATAAAGATATGATGAAACGATAAAGTATATAGAAATGAAACAAAGGAAGATGATATACCTTGTGAAATATAAACCTTAAAATGGCTTGTCAAACGACCTCTAAAAGGATTGATTCGCAGTGCTAGACTAAATAAAATTCTAATGAAAAATCCTTGAAATCATTCAATGATCTATCAGGAGTGACCTAGGTTATTAGGAGTAAAATGAAGCATCATGGGTATTGTGTGCCCCTGATTGACTATGTAGGCTATTAATCCTAATTTTGTAGTTCCAAAGAAAGAATAAAAGAGTACTCAGATCTCAAACCTATTTGGCAATATGAGATCCAAAACTTCCAAAACAAAGGATTTGTTTGTTTTTTGTTAGGGGTTTTGCCTCAGTAAAATCCAAGTTTAGGAATATCCCCGAATCAAAATAAAGATAGAATGCTAGCAAGTAGTAGTGATAGATCTAGCATGACGCAATGTGAATCTACGAATGTGATCTTGAATTTAGAATGTAATCAAGTATGTAAATGTAATAGCTTTTCCTCAACTTTAAAACCCTATAAATGAAATAAAAGTCACATCAAAACCTTCATGAGTGAATGTCCTTGAAATAAGCCTTGGGAATGCATGTAGATAAATTTAAATCTTGAGAAAATTAATGTAGAAGATGCAACAAAGGATATTGAAAATATAGAAGATGAAATAAAGGATCTTGAATATATGAAGGAAGATCCTAAATATTTGAATGATAGATCTTGCATAAACTATACTTCAATATCTTGAATTCATGAATCCTTGATCTTCAATGGAGAAATATCTTTAATGCCTTGAATGCTTGAATAGAACTTGAGAACTTGAAATCTTGAGCATGAGTATTTGAACTTGTAAATTTTTGATGTGAAAATGAGGAAATGAAACATTTTATATAGAGTTCAGAATTGACTAACTCTCATAAAATGACTTACTTAGGAACTAACACCTTGAAAGCATTTTGATATGAGACTCAAAGAGGAGACCTAGAATAGGTTTCAATCAAGGATTCACTATAGACTTGATTGGTTAGAAGTGTTTGGTACCCCTAAAAACCTAGTTGTTGAACCCCTGGAATCCCTTTGGTTTCTTAGTATAGGCCCTAGATCTCTAAAATCAATTTTAGAGTCTAAGATATAGTTCTTATAGTTCAAAGAGTATATTCTAAATTGATAGATGAAGAGAAGGGAGGAACCTAGGAGGATAAATCCTATCTTGAGCTTAGTTCCACAAAAATATGAACTTTAAAGAGGATCTATGATCTTTTAACCTAATTCTACCTAGGAGAAGGGACATAAAATGGAAGAGAGGAACAATGCAAATGAGAGACGACCTCTCCCTAAATGGGTGCTAAATCATCAATAAATTTGAGTATGTCCAATTTAAGATGGTCTATAGTATTATATCTAAATATATTCAAGCGGGATTCAAAAATGGATAGACTTAAGTGAGCATTCCTTCTAACATCCATATAGGGATTATGGGAGATCAAGTTGAAAGCCTCTTTAAAATAGTTAACCAATCCTGATAGAGTTCCTCCTTCTCACATATAAAACCTTGATCTATTGTTAATTCCTTATTCAAATTCCTCTTCCTTTGTTTCAAGAAAGACTGATTTAAAAATATCATATTTCCATCACCCTCTCTAATCCACTAGACCTTAGATATCTCTATTTCCAATAGGTTTCCTCTTTAGAGATGATAATATGTAGTTCACCTTGAAGAAACTTCTCATTCTTGTTTCTTTCTTGATCCCACCCCAAATATTCTATTTGTGTTTGAAGGATATGAAAATTTCCCTTGATAGTCATTTTTTGTTCAAAGATATTCTAAAAAGAGTATTTATTCTAGTGTCAAATATTACCTTAGACATTCTTCAACTTACTAGCCAAACATAAGATGTTAGTACCTATACTTGCTTGCAGTTCCACCATTCTTTGAGAAATGAAGAAAAATCTAGATTGAGGGTCCACATGACCTCAAACTGGAAAGAGAATTTATTTAAGAACACTTTAGGATCTTGGTTGTACAAGATGGAATGATGATCATAACCATACCTAACAACTGTCAATACAAAAATTTTGTTAACTATATTCCAATTATAAGAAAGTGGTCATTTGACAAGTTTCATTTAAATGCGGCAATCCCCAAGATGAATATTGGATTGAGTAAAGCTACCTCCCTAAAGATAAAAAACTAGGAGCTTCTATTTACAAATAAAGGTCTGTAGATCAAGCATAGAATCAAAAAAATCTACATTATCTCCATTTTTAGAGGGGTGAAGAGGGGTATTGAAATCCCCCATAACCATCCAATGATTATTTTTATTACTCTTGTTGTCATGCAAAACTTCATCCCAAATCATTTTCCTATCACACAAAGAGTAGAGACCGCCCTTGAGAGATGCACAACCAGATTGAATATAGGTCTCCAAATTTATAAAGCTGAATGAGAAGCTTTCCCAAGAACCAAGGGCTTGATGCTAGGATTCTTAGGAAATCCTCCTTTGGGGAGAAGGAAAATTAAAACTACCTTTTGAAAGACATGAAACTACTACATAAGCTTTTATATCCCTAGTAGAAAACACATTTCTAGACAAAAACAATATTAGGTCTTCTACCTCTAAACTAGTCATCCTATCCAAATTCCTATCCAAAGAAGTTTCCAATATCTAAATACATGTAGCTTCATCGAACTTCACCATGGAAACCCCACCTTTATTCAACTTTGGGGCTTCCCCAAACAAGGTCTTCTAATTACCTTGAGGTTTCAATTTTCCCTCAAAATTTGGGGTGGGTTCCATAGAGATTGAACCCACTGATTCTTGCTTCCTTGCAATCTCTGGAAGCATCTTAGCATAAATTGAGTCACCCTGCACAAAAGGCAACTCACCTTGTATAATCTTGCTGCCATCCTTCTACGAAAATTCTTCTTCTAATTTTTTTGGTTATAGCTCCAAAATCTTGTAGCTCATTCCAATGTGAAGCTTGGACACCTCCATTTTTCCACTTGACCATTCTAGAGAATATTTCGAAAAAATTAGCCTCAATAAAAATAATTCAAGAAGAATCATTATCTTGTAGAAAGAATAATAGAATATTTACCTCAATTTTGTTTTTTAAATATTCAATCACTAGGAGGAAGGAAATATACTATTTCTATGATAACTTCAACGATGAGTGAAAGCATCCAAATTTATTGATGAAAATTTATTTAAAATTCACGAGAGTTTTAAATTTATGGCATGAACATTGAAGACACATTCAAGTATAGCTCGAGGTAGATATTAGAAGAATCTATTCGGGGTCATTTGCGGCAAGATCATTATAGTACTTATACTTGTTTTAATATAAAATTGGTGGAATATAAGAAATTGGATGTATCATATTGGTCCTAGTTTAGATTTTGTGTTTTTGTTTGCATCCGCATTTAATATCAAACTTTATTATCCATCTTTAGAATGATAGGTAGATCATGGAATTAAAAGATAGTAAACTGAGATGATTCATGGAAGGAGCTAGATAAAAATTGTTTCCCTTGAGGAGTTTGAATCTTCTTTGATGGTTTCTAATATCATATCATCATCATTATTGATTGAGCTACAATTTTTTGACTAATTATTTTATTTTTTATAAATGTAAAATCAAAATTATTCACATATTTATTTTTAATAATAGAATTAAAAAAATCATTTCAAGATCAAAAAAACTAGAATTATATTGCACAGATGAAATCTAATCGTGTAATTATTTCTACATATTAAAAAAAAAAGTAATTTTAACTATACATTCAAGATATAATTCATTCAAATTATTTAAATTTATTCTTCATGATCTGTATATTTGTAATCTTTGATACATTTTGTATGAAGCAACTACTCCACTTTAAATTTCTGAGTCCATCGAACCTTAAAAATATTGCAAGAAAAAAGAATGTACCTTCAAAACAAAAAGTATGGATTAGCATTTATAACAATTATTTGTTCCATGATGACAGCATATTCCTCTGTAAACCGGAGTTGATGGCATCACCTTTTCAAGTGAGAAACAGAACACATGAACGAAAAGCAATCTGAGCGTTTTTGTTTAAATGGCAACCTTTCCTGAAGCTCTTTTTGTCCAGAAAGCTTGTACAGTGAGATTCCAAGGGATAAGTTTAAGTCAGAGGATGGTGAAATACATTGAGAATAATTTGAACAATAAAGCAAATTGAGAGGCTTTTATTGAACGCCCTCTCTTCTCACTATCTGATATGACAAACAATTATTTTGCGTAGGCACGAGGCAATGAGATTCTTTTATTCATCGCTTTTATATTCTATCATCATCGTTATCGTTGCTGCAAAAACATGCACGAAAAGTCATCCATTTTCAATTTATCCATATGTATTTTAATGGTAAAAGTGAAGTGGTAAAAACCTATAAGGATCAACCATTTCAAAATCATCAATTGAAATGTATGAAGTTACATGCAATCAGAACCACAGAAGTTGATGTCAAGAAGCAGAATAGTAGTACTAAGAAGAAAAATAGCCATCCCCAAAATCTAGTACCCGTATCCATAGAATAGTAGGGCCCCTCCTAAAATGTTCCCTTTTATGTATGAGACATCAAGGTCGAGAATGTAAGTCTCACAATACAAGATTGGAAGATTTTTTTAAAAGATGTTCATAATGGAATTTATTTTTACCAATCAAATGCTATTGACAATAGAGAAACTTTTAACATCACTCTTGCAAATCATGCAATCATGAAGATCAAATGCTGAAATTTTTTAAAAACTTCACTATGTTTTTTTTTAATGGTGCATTTTGTAGGGAGTCCCTACAAATTGTACTATTGATTAAGAATTATGTTTGACAATTTTATCTTTGGTGCATTTTGTCTGGAAGCGTATACCCTACCAAAACTACTATGAAGATTGAGGAGAATAAGCAAAGATAAGTGTAAAACATGCAATTCCGTCTCGACCTACTATGAAGATTGACGAGTATAAGCAAAGATAAGTGTAAGACATGCAACTACCTCTGAAACATGTATGCATAATGTCAGAATTAAAAACTAGCCACATGAAACATTTATAGAATGCCAACTATAGATATAGAATGCCAACTATGGAGGAGGTTATTTGCCACTTAGTTAAAAATCAATCTATTTTAATGTTAATCTTTTGAGAGGAAAAATAGAAAAGACTATAGACAAAATACAACAGAACCAACAGAACCAATAGGAAAAAGAAGGAAAGAAAAAATTTAAATTTTCAATTTAATAGAAAAACATTTCAAACATTAGTCTGGTGGGTGGGGACTAAAAATTTAGTATCCTTTTTGTGTAGACACAATATAATAAAGAAATATCTTCCCCGCAACCCCAATGATTGCTTACCTTTTCCCAATTTCATGGCTATTAAATACAGAATTGCATTGAACTATCTTTTAATATAATATAGATAGAGTATATAATATCTAAACTGTTTTAATTGTTAGAAATAGAATAGAATAATTATTTGTAAACTATTACAGAAAACAAGATTAAATATTAAATTATGATATTTTATAATTCATGTATAATTTTAGTCAAACTTATTAATTTTCATAAATAATCATTGAACTATAATCTCTTTAACACTCGTTTTATGTACCAACGATTTAACGTTACAGAGAATACATTACCTTACTACCCTGCAAATAATAATTAGACCGACTAGAAACATCCATTGATTATCATCAAAGCATGAAAGATTAAAACATTAGAATACGGTTGCTGCCAATAAAAACCATAACCTGACTTTATGACAATGTAAGAATTCTTCTTAGAGTAGAATGGAAATATCTTGAGAAGCGAAAGTGTGATGGGCAGCCGCGAATGTTTGCCCACGTTTTCAAAAGAAATTGATTCATTTGAGAAGGTGGGCAAGCCATTCTTGGCTGTCTAACACACTCTGCCTTACACATACAATGCCCATATCATCATCATTCATATTGAACGAGATATATTTATACTGCCAAATGTTCATAGATAAGAAGTATACGTGGGTTCAATATACTGGTTGTGGATTCGGCCGGTGGAATAAATAAAATGAGCAATATGCTTCTCTTTATGCTTGATACTTTATAAGCACATTTCACCATCTGTTGTAACTTTAGTTTTTTCTGCACATCATGGTCAATAAGGCATCCCTTTTTTAATAGGAATCGTGTATTTTGAGGGGCATCAAATGTTAGCAACATTAGAAGGAATATTATTGGGAAGTAGAATAAAAGATACCCACGGGCCAGAAGAAGCAAAGATATTCGAACCATAAGTGTGAAGCATATCACAGAAAAAACATAAGCCATGTCAGAAGGGTAAATGGGTAAGAAACTATGAAGGAATTTCTGATTCTCCTGTTATTGTTGAAATTATCTTTGGATCCTTATAATGTTTTTGTTTAGTTTATATTTGGTTCAGTTGGAATTTGATGGGGAATTTAGGGGGTAAAAATTTATATTTTCGAAAATAAATAAAACTAGAACAGTAATATGTATTCCAATTCCATCTATATAGGTGGAATTGCAAATTCTCATTTTTGGACCAAAATTGAAATACATATTCTTATTTATAATTCCAATTTTGAGTGCCCAAATGGAGGTTTTGAAATTTTATAAATTTACATATGCCTATTCCACTCATATTCCTATTGCCAAATAGACCACAAATGATCAAATAAATAGATAACGTAAATTAGAGATAAAGTTCAATTCTAAGGGCTATTTGGTTCATGGATTCAAATAACATTTCTGTTAGTTTGTGGTGAATGATCAGGGAAGTATTGTACATACTTCATAAATTCTTTTAGGTGACTGATAAAAAAATAATTTTGTGCTACTATTCGCCAATTGGCTATTGCTTATATTCGCCAATTTATGGTTGACATGTTGTAACTAGTTTTAACCCTAAAGCGACAAAAATACTTGTATAAAAGAGCTTAGGGTTAGGGCTTGTATCATAAGGTGTGATGTGAAAATTGCTTCTTGTGACAGTATTGAGCTATAAGAGATTATAGATTATAATTAGGTTGTAATCACTAAATCGTAAAAATATTAGACTTGTTGTTTGGTGAACGTAGCCTAGGGTTTGAGTGAACTATGTTAAATTTTTCTGCCTTGTGTTCTTTTTTAAGTGATCTATTATTTTTTGATATTGTTTATATTTTCATGTAATTGTTATTTGTGTCTAAGGTTTAATCCTAACAAGTGGTATCAAAGCAAGTTAATTTTTCAGTTATCCTCTACAGGAAAGTCTCATAGTTGAGTGGGAGCGGTGACAGACGATGGTAAGCTAAGGGTTGACAAGTTTAACTAGCAAAACTTTTAGTTATGGAAGATTATCTTTATCAAAAGGATTTATGGAAGCTTTCGAAAGGAAAAAACCAAGAATCAGGGACCCATGACAAATGATGAGTGGGATCTTTTAGATAGAAAGGCACTTGGAATTATTTGATTATCCCTGGCACCATCAGTGGCATTTGATATTAGAAAAGTGAAGATGATGGAAGAGTTGATGGAAACCTTAGCAAAATTGTATGAAAAGCCCTCCGCTTCAAACAAAGTATTTCTTATGAAGCGTTTATTTAATATGAAAATGACAGAAGGTGGATCTATTGCGATCATTTAAATGAGTTTAATTCTATTACTAGTTAGTTATCTTCTATGGGTATTAATTTTGATGAAAAAATTAGGGCTCTGATGATTTTGTGTTCTTTTCCTAAAAGCTAGAATGATGGCTATGAGTAATTCCATTTTTGGATCTAATACTCTAAAATATGATGATATGATTAGTGTTATTTTGAGTGAGGAAACTCGTAGAAAATCCTCAAGTGGATCTATATGAGGAAGTGTTTTGAATGCACAAATTAGAGATAGAATGACTAAAAGAGGAAATAATTTTAGAAATCGTGTGAGATCAAGAGAAAAGTCAAAAGGGAAGAGGTCTCAATCGAGAGGAGCAAACGACTAGTACTATGGAAAACCAGGGCATAAAAAGAAAGATTGTTGGACTCAAAAGAAAAACAAAGGAGAAAAGCAAGATGGAGACAAGGAGGGAAATGTGGTAAGTAAAAAATTCAAAGAGGATGCTTTGCTTCTATCTTTAGAAAATGTTGATGACTTGTGGATTTTAGATTTTGGTGCTTCATTTCATACTACACCTCATTGAGGTTATTTCATTGATTATGTTCAAGGGGATTTTGGGCTTGTTTATTTGGAAGATAATGAACACTGTCAAATTGTTGAAAAGGGAAAAGTTAAGATTAAGTTGTAGAATGGAAATCATTGGCTACTACACGAGGTAAGAAATGTTCCAAGGCTGAGTCAAAATTTAATTTTAGTAGGGAAACTCGGTGATGGGGGTTGTATAGTTACTTTTAATGATAAAAATTGGAAGGTTTCAAAAAGTTCCCTAGTAGTAGCAAGAGGTGTGAAAGTAGACACCTTATATCTTTGTACAGATCATATTATTCCTTCTACTTTAATTGTTTCAAAAAAACATGAATGTTTAGGAATAGTTTTTGTAGTTGACTAGGGAGAAAAAATAACTATTGTAGATTTTGATACAATGATGTGGCACTACAAACAAATAACTATTGTAGTTTCTAATACAATGATGTGGCACTGCAAACTTGGGCAAATGAGTGAGAAAAGTATGAAAGTACTTTATTCAAAAAAAGTTTTACTAGGTTTGAAATGTGTTAATATGGATTTTTGTGAAAGTTGTGTGTATGGGAAACAAAAGAAAGTAAGTTTTGTGAAGACTAGGAAGGAAAATAAAAGGGATAAATAAAAGCTTGTGCATATAGATGTATAGGAACTAGCTTAGGTATCTTCCCTTGGTAACTCTCATTATTATGTTATATTTATTGGTGATGCAACTAGAAAAGTATGGATTTATTTCCTTAGACATAAATCTGACATTTCAAACTTTTAAGAAATGGAAATGCTTAGTTGAAAATGAGACTGGTAAGAAATTTAAAAACTTTCTCAGATCTGATAATGGTGGTGAGTATTGCAGTCATAAATTTTAAGATTATTGCTCCATTAATAATATTTATAGATATAAAACTATTCCAAAGAATCCACAGAAAAATAGAGTGGTTGAACACATAAACACGACTATAATGGAGCATGCAAGGAAAATGAGGTTGCATGCTAGGTTCCCCTTACACATGTGGGTGGAGGTTGTCAATACTGCTATATATTTGATCAATAGAGGTCTATCTACTCCTTTGAGTTGTGGTATTTCAGAGAAAGTATGGAGTAGTAAGAAGGTGAGTTATTCTTATCTCAATACCTTCGATTGTGAAGCATTTTCTCATATAGATTGTGAAAATAGAACTAAGTTGAAAGCTAGGTCAAAGAAATTTATATTTTTTGGATATGACATTAATGGATTTGGTTATAGGCTTTGGGATTTTAAAAATCATAAAATTGTAAGTAGGGATGTCATATTTAATGAGAAAGTGTTGTACAAAAATATGTTATAGCAACATGAGAAGAAAGAAGATGATTATGTAGTGTTGGATGATACTCCAAAACATGATGTTCCAACAATTACTCATGATGTGCAACATTCAAAACAACAAATACCACACACACCAGTGGATGTTAGACAGTCAACAAGGCTAATTAATCCTCTAGAAATATTTTCTCCCTCTTTGTATTCCGTTTTACTAACAGATGCTGGTGAACCTAAATGTTATGATGAAGCTATGTAAGTGGTTACTAAGATTCAGTAGAAGTCTACAATGAAAGATGAAATGGACTCTTTGCTACAAAATAAGACTTGGAATTTATGCAAATTTCTTGTAGGTAAAAGGGTTTTACATAATAAGTGGGTTTACAAGTTGAAAGAAGAGGATGGAGGTAAGAAAAGATTTAAAGCTACATTAGTTGTAAAAGGATTTGTAGCAAAAAAAGACATTGATTTTGATGAGATATTCTCTCTTGTTGTTAAAATGACTTCTATTCGCATTATTTTAAGTATTGTGGCTATTGAAGATTTACATTTGGAGTAGCTTGATGCTAAAATAACCTTCCTTCATGGTGATTTGGATGAAGAGATATATATGGCTTAGCCATAGAGTTTTGAGGCCAAACGTAAAGAGAACTTAAGGTGCAAATTGAAGAAAAGTTTATATGGCTAGAAGTAAGCACCTCGATAATGGTATCTAAAATTTAATAGTTTTATGCATGAGCATGGATATAGAAGGTGTCATTTAGATCATTGTTTTTATTTTAAGAGGTTAGATGATGATAACTACATTATTTTATGTTCATATGTTGATGATATGCTTGTAGCTGGGTCAAACATAGATCACATTAAAGGGTTGAAATGCCATTTAGCACATTCATTTGCTATGAAAGATTTGGGAGTAGTAAAACAAATCCTTCGTATGAAAATTTGTAGAGATAGGAAGAAAAAAAATATTGACACTCTCTCAAGCTAATTATGTCCAGAAGGTATTGCAACATTTCTCTTTGGAAAATGCAAATTCTATTAGCACACCTTTACCTAGTCATTTGAAGTTGAATAAGGAGATGTGACCCAAGATAGAAGAAGGGGAGGATAAGATGTCCAAGTTACCCTATGTTTCATCTATAGGAAGATTTATGTATGCTATGGTATGAACAAGGCTAGATATTGCACATGTAGTGGGAGTCATTAGCAGGTATATGAGTCATCCAGAAATTGAGCATTAGAATGTAGTCAAATGGATTCTCAGATATTTGAAAGGAACATCTAGTAAGTGTTTACACTTTGGGGGCTCTATTACTGACTTATAGGGCTATGTTGATTTGGTAGGGGATATTGATACCAAGTGGTGTAAGTTATAGATTATGTATTTACTATTGGTGGGGCAATCATGAGTTGGGTTTCTAGGTTACAGAAGGTTAATGCTTTATCCAATATAGAGGCAAAGTATATTTTTGCTATAGAGGAAGCCAAGGAGATGATATGGCTTTAGTTCTTCTTGGAAGAATTGGGACACCCTTAGAGGGATAATTATTTGTTCATAGATAGCTAGAGTTTCATTCACCTTGCAAATAATTGAGCTCTACAGTCAAAGACAAAACACATTCAGTTGCGGTACTATTTCATTTAGTTAATTTTGGTTGATGGACAATTAAAGCTAGACAAGATACATATAGATAAAAATCTAGTGGATATGTTTACAAAGATAGTGGCAAGGAAAATTTGACTTCCTCTTCAGCTTTGGTTGGTCTTCTAAACTAAATAGGAATAAAAGAACAACAAAGTCTAGGGTGGTTTGATCTAGCGGGAGCCCCATGTGGTAGTAGTATTGCTATAGGATTAGTCTTCAAGTGGGAGATTGTTTTCTAGTGTGGAGTCTAATCAGTCCCCAAGTGGGAGATTGTTAGTTTGTGGTGAATGATCATTGAATTACTATACATACTTCATAAATTCTTTAAGGTTTAGGTTCTGCTACTATTCACTAATGGTGGGCTACTATTCACCAATGGTCGGCTACTATTTGCCAATGGCTATTATTTGCCAATTGGCTATTTCTTATATTTTCCAATTTATGGCCAACATGTTGTAACTAGTTTTAACCCTAAAGTGGAAAAAATAATTGTATAAAAGGGCTTAGGGTTAGGAATTGTTTCATAAGGTGGGATGCAAAAATTGCTTCTTGCAGTAGTATTGAGCTATGAGGAATTAGGATTGTAATTAGGTTGTAATCACTAGATTCTAATAATATTAGAATTGTTATTTGGTGGATGTAGCCTATGGTTTGTGTGAACTACATTAAATCTTGGTGTCTTGTGTTCTTTTCTTAGTGATCTATTATTTTTTGATATTATTTATATTTCATGTAATTGTTATTTCTATCTAAGGTTTAATCCTAACAATTTCTATCTATTTGGGTGTGTGAAATCAAAATTAATATTGGACAAAAATTAGAATTTGGTATCTCCATTTAGCCTCAAATCCAAATTTTGGTATTTCATCTAGGGCTCATTTTTTTGCAACATAGTAATTGAGAATAGGAAAACAAATTGAGAATAGTAATGACTATTTCAATTAAAACTATCTTTTGCAATGGACATAAACTCATTTAAGGGAAAAAATGGTAATATGTATTCCTACTCCCTATTTCAATTTAACACACCATAGGAAAATATATTCCTAATTTCCTATTCCTATTTTGACAACAAAACATTGCTCTAATTTCCATTTTAATTCCAATTTGATAGAAAATGAGTATTGAATATTAATTGACATAAAAAAAATTTAAGTTTGCTTTCCATCTCTAGAAGGTTAGAGTTTTTTCTTGGGTTGGGAAGAGGGCTTCAGTAGTGGGTGAACCTGGATCGAAGCAGATCTTCATTGCAAGTGAAATGACTTAGTTATAGAGGATGTCGCAAAGTAGTTTTTGCTTCTAGATCTCATAACCTAGAAGCAATTTGTGCAAGCTTTGGGCTACCCAACAGATCTATGAGCACACAAAATTTCCTTTTAGGTTTCGGTAATTATAACATTTGATTTACAGATCTGCATTGTTATGGCTTGTTTTTTTAGAAATGATGTAGATTGTTGAACAATTTCATTTACTAGGGTCATAAGATGGAAGGTTTCACTACTCAGGATTTGTCAACTATAGGTGAAATCATAACTATATCACTTCTCCATTCCATCATTCCAAACCATTGGCTTCTATATTCCACCATTAGGCGAACACAAAAGTGTACACTATCAAGGAATTTTCTTTGTGTTGAAATAATTAATTTCCCTACTCCAAATCATCTATTTTTTATACCGAAACTTCAATGCTAACCATTGATTATGTATTTGTTCCAGATGACTCCTAAAAATCAATAGGCAATTGATAATTTTTCTTACATAATAGTAGCTAATATGTTTTATACACTCTTAGTTTTTGGTTAACATATCAGTTTATGTATTTGATTTTGTTGGAGTTGGTGAGATCCAACTCTAAAGATGCCCAAGATCACCTGCATGCAATAACCTATCAAAGGGAAGCCAAGGAGAGAAGAGCATGGAGCTACGGAAAAACCCTAAATGGACATCAAAGAGAAAATATGCAAAACAATGAAATTGTATTTACAATGAGAATGTAATATGAGTTGTGTAATACAATGAGGGAGCTCGAATATAAAGATCTCAAGGAATCTCCTAGAACAAGCTAAAAGATGCTAGGAGATAAAGTTGACAACTAAGCATACATCCACATGAGGTGGAAAGTCCTCAAACAAGGTGAGAGCATAAGTATGACTTAAGAGAGAACAAACTTTCATATTGTCAATAACTTATAACTAACTCCTAGACCACAACTATTTAATGAATGCATTTACCTAAGTAAGATTAAGTAAATAGAATAAATAATTAATAAATTAATTATTTACTCTAACACTGCTCCTTAAGTGTAACTTAGGGGAATGCCATAAGCTCACAAAACTAAGATGAAATGCAGAATGGGTTCCGACAATGAGGCCATGTTAGGTACCCATGTACAATGCAAGGAAATGAAACCTCTGAAACTAGGGAAAGAGAGAAAACCATGTGGGAAAAACCCTTCCCCAAAAAGAGATAAGAACCTAGTGAAGAACTGAAGAAGCCTCCAACTAGGGGAATGTCCCCTAAAAAAAGAACAAGGAGTGATCATGAAGAGCATCACCGAAGCATGAAAAAGCCACAAAATCTACCATAAAAAAGAAACTACTAATCTGAAGAACCTCCATGGAAGAAGAATGCACAAACCGAGTGTTTCTATATGGTAGATGATCCATCTCACTGAAATGCATAGGTAACCAACCACTACAATCGCCTTGTATATAGGATCAACCACTGAATACATAACTCACACTAATGAACCATCGAATTATGAAAGCATTAGAATAATAGAATAACCCCCCCTTAATGAAGATAGGGTGAGATGATAGGAAACTGAAAAGGTGGGCCAAAAATCTCTTGTAGACGAACAAAGAATGATGAGAGAGGAAGAGGTACAAACACCTATAAAGACATGATCACAACAATGTTGCATGGGGCTAATTTCCTAAAAGGGACACTCACTTGACAAAGGGAGAAGGCCTAAAACAACAAACAACTAGATCCCCCCCATGGTGCTTTATAAAAATAGTTCATGTACAACTAACTCAAAAACAACGTTCATGAACCCAAAACGGAAAAGTGACACTTTATCTTAGGACATATATAAAAGAAGCAACAAAATTGCATCAAAACCTAAAAATACCTACGCGAATGTCTTTTCCTTAGAACTAGCTTTCTAGTGCTTCTTTCGGATTGGAAAAATACCTTTGCATGCTCAAGTTATGGCCAAAAAACCACAAGTAGGTCCAAAATGACCCGGAGAGGTGCAAGGGGATGATGCAAGTGATGTCATGCTGACACCAGCAAAAAATAGGCTCAAAATTGACGGCCAATGGCCTGTCAACACAAAAAGAAGCCACATGGTAGAGAAGATGACGTGGCAGGGTCCACATGGCACTTGTGCCATGTGTCACTTGTTGGTTCGTTGTGACTGTATAAAATGTAGAAAATGCTTTGTGCTATCTGTGAGCTAACTGTGTAGGGTGTACATGCTGGAGTAGAAATGTGACACACATCAAATGATAACAAAGTCCACACATCAATAGTGTACAAGAAATCAGAGCAGAGCAGATGGGCAGTGGAGTGGAGATCTGAAGACTGAGCAAGGGAATGACCTGGTGGCATAGCCAGAAGGATTGTGCATCGGCAGAGGCAGACACTTTACATGACTGAGATGGAGCCAGGGGTGGCACTACCTACTACAAATGTGGAAAGCCATGTGTGAGTGGCGGGTTGGCGGCCTCGTGGTGGCATGATGGTGGTGCTTGCCTGTTATAATATTTTTTTTTTCAGCCGATCGTCCATACGATCCGTACAGAAACCTCTTGCAACTAAATTTTTTTTGCCTCCCGAAGCCTTCTCTCCAAAATTGAAAAGTTTTATATGAATCTTGACTACAAATGGTCTTCTAGATCCAATGGCAGTGTTCATTTCGGCCCAATGTGCTCCAAAAATTTGTTGTTCTTTTGATTTGAAGAAAAATGCACAAACAAACTAGGGTTTGTGACTTCAAATCACAGCTTCAAAAATTCTTCAACGAAGCAATAGCAAGAAGGCTTTGATACCATGTTGGAGTTGATGAAATCCAACTCCAAAGATGCCCAAGATTACCTACATGCAATAACCTGTCAAAGGGAAGCCAAGGAGAGAAGAGCGTGGAGCTAGGGAAAAACCCTAAATGGACATGAGAGAGAAAATATGCAAAACAATGAAATTGTATTTACAATGAGAATGCAATATGAGTTGTGTAATACAATGAGGGAGCTCAAATATAAAGAGCTCTAGGAATCTCCTAGAACAAGCTAGAAGATGCTAGGAGATAAGGTCGACAACTAAGCATACATCCACATGAGGTGGAAAGTCCTCGAACAAGGTGAGAGGATAAGTATGATTTAGGAGAGAACAAACTCTCGTATTGTCAACAACTTATAACTAACTCCTAGACTACAACTAATTAATGAATGCATTTACCTAATTAAGCTTAAGTAAATAGAATAAATTAATTATTTACTCTAATAGATTTTTTACCTCTATAAATTAATGAAATGGACTTGTAATCTCTGAGCGTAGTTTGGATGTCCAACACTTTCTCTATCAATCTCATAGCTAATTTTGTAATACCACCCTTTTTTCATGAATCCCAATGGTTTTCAGATGGGAAGGCCCACTTCTCTATGATGAAGTAGTCACAATAGCTCAATCTATTGAGCAGGCTCAGATGCATCAAGGTCGACAAAATCTTCTATGCTTGGAAATATTAGAGAGGAATTTGGTGTGGAGAAGTTCTAGGTGCAAAGATTAGAGGAGTGGAAGGATGATCCTCGACTCGAGTATTGTTGGTTTTCAAATAGCTCTATGAAAAAGGGGCTTTACCTTTTCAAAGATGCAACATTGGATATTTGAATTGTTATGGCTATGGAATGTTAGATTTTTTAGTTTGAACAAAATAGGGTCAGAATAACAAACCTGAAATATCAAATATATTTAAGTTTGAAGGAATGGTCCCAAACTAAACTCTCTCTAACTATAATTTAGATTTCAAGGTCCATGACTCCAAACCTATAATTTTAAATTCCAATTCCCAGAGCATATTCCAACAACCAAATAGACCCTTAGAGTAGATAAGTGGGATAATAGAAAATGTAGTATCGTATTAATAGAAAAGGACTATTCATCAAAAAAAAATATTGGTAATGTATTACTAAATAATATCATATGATAAGAGGAGAAAAAAATAAAATTGAAAGAAAAGTAATGAATGAAAATGTCCAAATGGAACTTAGCCATTAAATAATATAATATGTGTTAAATAAAAATAAGTAAAACCAAAAAGCTATTAAATCTACCAAATTCAATATTTTATTTCTTTGATGAATAGTCCCTTATTTATTGATTGAAATATTTAATTAAAGTTATCCTAAGAACAAATAAACAAAATAAAGAGAAAAACTAAAATAAAAATTAAAGATATCACATTAGCAACATTACACAAATTATTATGAGGTGATTCCACAATAGTGGGTGTCAATTTTGTGGCACGAAGAAAATTGGAAATTGTTTCAAATTTCCAATTTTCAATCATTCTAAAGGACGTTCACATGAACATTCTTGCCATATACATTCCCTCAAGCATATTAAAAAATAAATGGATATGTTTTCTCTCCTGAGCAAGTTGCATCTTTTTCCTCCATTGTTTGGTCATTGCGCTATTTCGAGTATGTTTATATGTTATTATTTGAATGCTTTTTATGTTTTTAAAGTTTTCAAAGAATATTTTAGTGTTAATTTAATAATTTTCTTGCTTATTAATATTAGTTATCTATTTTAATTTCTCATTTATAATTTTTTTATTGGTTAATTATATATTAGTGTTATTAGAAAATTATGAGAAAATACATTTGAAAATATTAAAAAATTATTAGTCTAGAAAATGAAAAAGATATTAGTGTAACATTAGGAAACAAATTTAGAAAAATATTAGTGTTATTAGATAAATATTAGAAAAGACATTAGAAAATATTAGAAAATACATTACAAAATATTAGTGTAGAATATTAGAAAATATTAGAAAAATATTATAAAATATTTTTAAAACATTAATCTCGAATATTAGAAAAATATTAGTATAACAATAGGAAACAAATTGAAAAAAAATAGTGCTATTAGAAAAATATTAGGAAAAACATTAGAAAACATTAGAAATTACATTAGAAACTATTAGAATTTTTTTTTAAAAAAAGTATAGAAAAAGATTTAAAAATATTCGTCTAGAATATTAGAAAGTCATTAGAAAATATTATAAAAACATTAGAAGATATTAAAAAAACATTAATTTATAATATTAAAAAAATATTAATCAAACATTAGAGAACAAATTTACAAAATTATTAGTATAACATTAGAAAATAAAAAATAATAATAAAAAGTCTAACCCTAACCCTAACCCTATATATAACCATAGTTTGGTAACCCTAATTCTAATCTTAAACCTAATCCTAAGCCTAATCCTAACTCCAGCTCTAGTTCTAACTATAACTCAAACCCTAACTCTAACCGTAATTATAATTCTAACCCTAGCCCTAACCCTAATCCTAACTCTATCTCTAACCCTAGCCCTAACCCTAGCTCTAACTCTAACTTGAACCCTAACCCTAACCCTAATTCTAACCAAAACTTTAACTATAGTCATATTGTTAACACTAGAATTCTAATTAGATAATTCCACCCCTAAATCTAATTTGAACCCTAAGTCTATCTCTAGTTCTAATTATAACTCTAACTCAAACCCTAACTCTAATGCTTTAATTCTTACCCTAACCATAGAATCCTAGTCATAACTCTAAAACTAACCATAATCGTAACCTTAGAATCCTAAGTCTATATCTAATGCTAATCTTAATTGTATCTCTAATCCTAACTCTAACCCTAACCCTAACCTAGTTCTCTAACCCTAACTATAACCCTAATCCTAACCCTAACCCTAACCATAATAATATCTCTAATTCCACTCCTAACAATAACCCTAATATTATATAACCCTAACCCTATATAACCTTAATCCTAACCCTATATATAACCCTAGTTTTGTAACCCAAATTCCAATCTTAATTATAACTCTGTCCATAAGTCTAGCTCAAACCTTAACTAGCTCTAACTCAAACTCAAACCCTAATTAAAACTCTAATTGTAACCCTAGCCCTAACCCTAATCCTAACCTAAACTTTAGCTAGACCCCTATTGTTAACCCTATAACTCTAATTCTAACTCTAACCCTAACTCTAATTTTAACCTTAACCCTAATCCTAATACAAACCCAAACTTTAACTATAACCCTATTGTTAACCCTAAAACTCTAATTCTAATTCTTAACCCTAACCCTAAGCCAAACTGTAACTCTAAGTCTAGTTCTAACCTAAACTCAAACCCTAACTCAAACCCTAAACTAAACCTAACCATAAGCCTAATCCTAACTCTATCTCTAACCCTAATTTTAGCCCTATTTCCCTAACCCTAACCCTAACATGCTAAGCCAAACTCTATTATATCCCTATTGTTAACACTATAACTCGACAGACATCAATTTTCCATAGTCCATCATTTATCACAATAGTTTCTAGAAGAGATTGTGTTGGATTTTTTATGTCAATGTTTTAGATAACACTTTGTGATCCATCATCATGAAAAAAGAGAGCTAAACCTTGAGTAGGAATATAGATTGATCCAAAACATTGATGCAAAAACTCTAATGCAATCTCTTCCAAAAACTGTTGTGATACTAAAACTCTAATTCTAACTCTAACCCTTACCCTAATTTTAATCCTAACACAATCTCTAATTCTAATTCTAGCTCAAACTCAAATTCTAGTTCTAACCTGTTAGTTCTAACCCTAACCCTAGAATCCTAGTTGTAGCTCTATCTCTAATTATAATTGTAACCCTAGAATCCTCACTCTATCTCTAACCATAACTCTAATCCTAACCCCAACCCTTTTTCCCTAGCCCTAACCTAACCCAAATCCAATCTCTAATTCCATACCTAACCTTAACCCTAACCCTAACCCTAATCCTATCTTTAATTCTACCCTTAACCCTAACCATAACCCTAACCTTAGTTCCCTAACCCTAGAATCCTAACTCGAATTCCACTCCTAACACTAACCCTATATATAACCTTAGTTCGGTAACCCTAATTCTAATCTTAATTATAACTCTAACTCTAGATCAAACCCTAATGATCTCTAACTCTAACTCAAACCCTAATTATAACTCTAATTGTAACCCTAAACCTAATGCTAACCTAAACTTCAACTATACCCCTATTGTTAACCCTATAACTCTAATTCTTAATCTAACGCTAACTCTAATTTTAACCCTAATGGTAAACCAAACTTTAACAATATCCCTATTTTTAACCCTAGAACTCTAATTCTAAGTTCCTTAACCCTACCACTAACATGCTAACCCAAACTATAACTATAGCACTATTGTTAACACTCTAGAACTCTAACTCTAACTCTAATTTTAACCCTAGTCATAACTCTATCTCTAACTGTAACCATAATCATAACCCTAACCCCAACTGTTACCCTAACTTTAAGTCCACCTCTAACCCTAATCCTAACCCTATATATAATCCTAGCTATGTAACCCTAATTGTAATCTTAATTATTTAACTCTAATTCTAACTCTAACTCAAATCCTAACTAGCTCTAACTCTAATTATAACCTTAACCCTAATGCTAAACTAAAATTTAACTATACCCCTTTTGTTAACCCTAGATCTCTAATTCAAACTCAAACCTTAATCGTAATTGTGTCTCTAACCTTAATCCTAATCCTATCTCTAATTCCACCCCTAACCCTAACCCTATATATAACCCTAGTTCTGTAAGATTAATTTTAATCTTAACCCTAACAAGTTCTCTTTCTCATGTATGATATACATGTGTAGATTAGATGATGTACAATTTTTATCTTTTAGATCTAAATTTGTGTAATAGACTACTATAAATTTAACTATTTATCTAGCTCGATCATAGTAGCATTTTGCACATATGTGTGTGTGTGTGTGTGTGTGTGTATTTACAATATATATTAGCTCAATCATTATAGATATGACTTCACCCAAATTAACCTAGTCATTAGCCTAAGGGTGATGAAGCTCCTATTGTAATTCCTACTATTGTGGGTCATGGTGCAACTCGTGGTGTGAGTCATGGTGGGGCTCATGGTATGGCTTGTGGTGGGGCTGATGCTGCGGCTCGTGGTGTAGGTCATGTTGTAGTTCCTGGTGTGTCCTACTACAAGTCTTGGTGGAGCTCCTGGTGCAGCACCTTCACGTATTGATATTGATGCATTATTTTCATTTGTAGAGCATGAGGCTACTAGACTATAGCATTCTATACTCTACTTTGATGATGGTGTATATAGAGACATCTATGCGATCATATGTAGGAGCTTAGATGATTTGACTACTAGATTTAGAGCACATTATTCTTTTACCCCTGATGTATTAGCTACCATATCTATGGAGTCTAGAGCTGAGATTTCGAGAGATCCATATTTTGAGGACATTGAGACGGTGGCCCCAAAAGATGTCATCAAATGAGATTTGTTTCCATCATATGAGGGTACCTAGGGTAGGGTGAGGGGTTATCGAGTGACACGTTGCATGGATCATGTTGTCACTAGTATGATCTATCCTTGTTTATTAGCCATGCATGGTCATTATCCTAGAATAAAAATTAGATTCCTCTTTATTTTACACAACAATTGTATGTTGATTTTCATGTGGGGCTCAACATCAATTAGTTAGATATTCTAGATTATTGCGGATAGAGGTATAGTTGGATAGTAGATCATGAAAAGCATCATAGTGCAGAGTGTTTGCCACCTCTAGATGTCAAATAGTTTGTTGGGAAGAGACATCCTCTAGTGACTCCAACACTAGCTCCTATTGTTGATAGAGTTGCAATTGCTTCCTAGAGGGAGCAATTGATAGTATTGGACACATCACATCTATAGCTACTAGTATCACATCTAACTCTCTTGGCTAGTATATTCACACTCGATGGAGTCATCTAGGTCAAGCATCTTGAGAGGCATTGAGTAACACTTTAGGCACCTCCCTTGATGAGGCATATAGAGCTATTGGAATACCATTACTAGGTGATGTTCGTACTCTTTCTAGATAGCACACACATATGGATCTAGTGCTATATTTTTTGAAGGACCTATTGTAGGGTATCATTTATATTTCTAATAGATAGGGATACTAGTTCAGTTAATGATGGACAACATTAGACTACATTAGGGCCTCATAGTTCCATAGGTATAGACTGCACCAGCAATAGTCACCACACAACATAGGTCACAACATTCTGCACTAGACTCATGACACTCTACGAATGGCTCAAGTATACGAGTTGGAGTTTTCAAGATGACAGCTGAGGGCCTTGATGATTTTGGTGAGTAGTTATGAGGGCTATCTCAAATTGATACTATTCAAAGCATGAGATCATCATTGTTCATGAACATGTTATTCTAGGGCATTGATTCTACACCATTAGCTAGCCAGTTACACACACCTCTTCACTCATCATTACTAACTATTGGAGTTTTAGACTTTGTGGTTTCCTTGGGTGCTTTAGGAGATTCTGGTAGTGAGGGTTCTTTAGTAGGTGTTGGAGCTTCAAGAGATGTTGTCGGTGTATTAGGGTAGAATGTTGACACTAGTACTAGAGGTGTATTGATAGATGACATGTAGTCTAATCATCATCCTCTAGGCCATAGGATTACTTTTAGGATTTAATTGTGTGATTTTAAGTCAAACAAATTGATCCATGTTTCATGAATAGCAATTCAAAATGAATCCATCTCTCATGAGAATAAATGGAACACTTAGCACTCATTGCATCTAGGTGATCCTTGTGAGCATCACCTAGATCTGATGAGTGCTAAGTGTTCCATTTATTCTCGTGAGAGATGGAATCATGTTTAATCACTACTCATGAAACATGGGCTAATGACTTTGACTCAAAATAAAACAGTTGAATCATGATAGCAATGTCACAATGTGTTTCACTAGTTATTTTACTATTTAGTACTTCTGTACTCGGATGATATGTCTTTCACTATTTATATTTTACATATACATGCTTATTCAAGACTTACATGAATTTTTTGTTCACATAGTTTGCATACATGAATTTGAGTATATATATTATATTTAGATGTTCATTCTTGAGATGTACATGTATACTTTTGTATTTTAGTAGATTACCAATATTTATGTGAGCTTACATTTTAATCTTTATAAAATATATGTTAATTTTGTAAATTCTTATTTAAAGAAAACATATGTAATAATTAAATATATGTAATTTGTATATGAACTAAATTATGAGAGAGAGGGGGGGAGAAGAGCAAGAGAAAAGAGAAGGGGAAGGTAAAGAGAGAGAAAGGGAAGGGGAAGAGTGAGAAATGAAAGAGAGAGAGAAAGAAAAGAGACATATATAGTAATCTTTACAAAATGTATGTTAATTTTGTAAATGCATGTTTGAAAGAAACATATATAATAAATGATGTAATTATTTCTAACAAATTACTATACATAATAAATAAATTGGTATAATTGACAAACATACAAATCAATTTGTATATATAATAAACATATATTTTATCAATTTGAAATTTTCTTTGAATTTAAAATCATTGATACCATGGTGCTCATGTATATCCAGAGCAATAATTAACAAAAACAAAATGTCTACATTTAAAGGTCCTAAAATTTGGTGTAACTTAAATTAGACCATCTCAAGGCCCAGTTCAACCATGATGTTCACTTATAACATGTAATATCTTTGCATGATCTTCACTACCTAGTCTCCACTTGCAATGTACATGCTTAAATTTGACTAGATGTAGACAAAGCCCAGTGGCAATAACTAGGTGGCTATATTGTAAAACCTTGTTGTCAGGTTGATAATCAACAAAATGTATTCCATGTTGGACTATTTTGTCTTGCTTCAAATATGTTCTCTGTATCACAATAGAACCTACACCACGTTAAATATTTTAAAATTTGATGGATATAAAGTTACCTCAACATATATAAATTCATAAATTATGTATGTGCACATGTATTTATAATACCTATGGGGAACAACATTTCATCAATTTTTCAAGATCATATATATTTTTCCTCTCTCTAAGACATCACAATAAATAATAAATGACACCTTGATGATTTTCAGGCTAAAAAACCCTACAAAGACATCTCCTACTAAACAAGAATGTACATTTACATTGTATAAGATAGTTCATTGATAATTAAGTAGTAAGTTGAGATTAATTAGCAAGTTGAGATTAATTTTTATGATACTTACCCACTTTTACCAATCAAGAGATATGATTATAATCATCAAAAAATAATGGAATGTCATAAAAAAAAATTATCATCTTTATCAAATGTATTAGTAACATGAAGTGGTACCAAAATCCATGTCCTTGTATATCCACGTGTTTGATTGATGCATTCTTGATAGTTTTCATAAATGCAAGTGTAACCAAAATATGAGTATTCTCTTGTCTTCAGTGTCTAATCATGATTATCTGTACTCATGAATGAATGTAAGGAACATGTCTTTTCTATCCACTTGCCACAATGCATCTTTTTACTATTAACACCTGAAAGTTCATTATAGAATAATGGAAAAATTAAATTTGAACTTCAATGAATCAAGACAAAATTAAAAAATTTAATTACATAAAATTTAAACAAATGTACACATCCATACTTATTATCTCCCAAAAGACTCTATATGGTACATGTTGACTTGTTCTTGATGATGTCCCAACCTCATTTGATGAAAAATGTATCTTACATCATTCAACAACATCATGTGCATTATTTATATGAACTCCCTTATAATTCATTTGATAATTTTCTAGAGCATGTTTGATGCAAGCTCCACCACCATCATGTTCACCTTTTCCATGCCCACTCTTAAATAAAATTCATATATACATTTTATATTTTCATTACGATGATATCTACATAATGCATAAAATAGTCTAGATGATTTGAATTGTGTGGCACATCCATTAGAACAAACATAATGTTTATCAATATTTATATTTCTTTATTTCAAATAAGAAAAAAAAATATTGAAGCAATGTTCTACATAGTGAATGTCATTTTCTTTATCATCACTTATATAAAAGTGATATTCCTTTTTAATGACTCATGCTTCAAGTGTAGGGTATGTGTAGAATCATGGTCAACCAAACTATGTTCTTAAGTGGCAATAAAAAATCAGAAAATTATGGTTATGTCAACTTGATGTGCAATTTTCTACTTGTTATTAACTTTATATCAAAACATTGAGAGAAAAGAATCTCTAGAAAATTGAATCTAGTTTCTAAGCTACTAGGACTTATCTCAATAAAATTAAATTTGATTGGTCAAAATTTTGAATTTTAATACAATATTGTAAAAATTTTAGAACAAAAATAAGAAGTAGACATATGTTTGACCACCTTAATCAAAATCAAATGATAATATTCTATGCTCTTAAGTGGCAATAAAAAATGAAAAATTATGGTTATGTCAACTTGATATGCAATTTTCTACTTGTTATTAACTTTATATCAAAATGTTGAGAGAAAAGAATCTCTAGAAAATTGAATCTAGTTTCTAAGCTACTAGGACTTATCTCAATAAAATAAAATTTGATTGGTCAAAATTTTTAAAGGAACTAGACCCCTAATTTCCAATGTTTTTCGGCAAGTAAAAAGTTGTCTTTATAAAATAGGAAATTATATCATTTCTTTTTATAAATAATTATTAAGAATTATAATCCTAAACTTCATCCATTTCTACACATTTCACTAGTTTACTCAATTTTCAAATTCTAAATAATAATACAAGATTTATGTCATTAAAGGTGAACAATTATACTTTTGTTAGCCTTTTCCTTTGTAAAAGGGTGACACGGGTTTGTGCTTTTACCCATTGATATTTTCAATTTTTAAAGGAAAAAGAGTCAATTCGCCACATGTTTCACATATTCTTCCAATGCAATTTATTTGACCAACTGGATCATCTATTTTTTCACATAAAATGGATGATATAAACTCACTTCATCTACTAGACGGAGGAGCATGAAACCCATATGTCTTCTACAAACTATCAAAATACCTAATAGTGGAGATAAAACTCAATATGGTAACAACAACAATAAGTTTCAAACATTATTTTTGACCTCACAAAGTTTGGTTTCAATATTTCAAACTATGTTTACCCAATTTTTATATTAGGATATTCACTATAAGATGACACATATAACTCATGATGTGTTGTGTCCAAAAAATGTTTTGTATGATATTCATATTGACCAAATGCAATCCTATGCCTGATAAAATCTCTACTATTTGATGGAGGACGAGTGTTATGAATCCAAAATGATATGATTAAATTTTTTTAATCCCTCATCAATCCTAGCAGAATGAGGTGCTCTACACATTATTTCCAAATTGCCTTCCATAGTACTATCATCCAAAATTAATCTTCTCTTAACATATTCTCTCATTTTTTTCCTACTAAAACCCATTTTAGATGAAATTGAAAATATTTGTCTATTTTGGGTCATATTCTTATTTACAATAGACATCAAAATCACTTTTCTTTCCATGGACCTATCTCTAGTTTGAGACCGCTTTCCTATGTTTCTCTAACTTTGTTTAACATTTTCAATCACATTAGTTTGCATGTTAGAAAATCTTCTCTTCTTTGATGTTGTGTGTACACCTAACAATTTCAATGCCTCTTACAACTTCTTTTGTGTAAGAATAAGTGAATGAAACTAAGCTTGTTCAAGTTTTTTAATGTTATCAAATTTAGTCAAATGT
Organism: Cupressus sempervirens; assembly: GCA_028749045.1. Taxonomy (NCBI): domain Eukaryota; kingdom Viridiplantae; phylum Streptophyta; class Pinopsida; order Cupressales; family Cupressaceae; genus Cupressus; species Cupressus sempervirens. Next base: position 37,319,233 of record CM053793.1, on the reverse strand, counting down.
TATTTCTCTTATCATCTTATTCATTGACCTTTTCTTAGAAAGACTTAAGGGTTGAACAGAAGCTGCAAGTGTTATCAATCTATTTTAGTAAATGATCTATTTTTTAATGAAAATTTCTATTCTTTATAGTTTAAGCAATATTTATGAGTTCATCTATACTAGTAGAAGCACTTGATTCCAACCCTTCTCTAACTTTTGTTACTTGAATTTCTATAGGGAGTGATCTTGAGCCTTCTCCAACATTCATTATTTGAGATTCTATAGGGAAAGATTCTGACCCTTCTTTGACTTTTGTTACTTGAACTTTTGTAGGAAGTGACCTTGAACCTTCTTCAACATTCATTGTTTGAAGTTCCATAGGGAGAATTATTGACCCTTCTCCCATATGTACTTCTTCTACTTGTGTTGAGCCTCCTTCAACATTTTTTCACCTTCACCTTGTTGATTATTTACAACATGTTTATAAATGAATCAAATTAGACAAAAAATAATATTGATACAAAATTAAATTCAAAACCATGAAAATAAATAAATTTAATATATATGTAAATTACATACCTTGTTTATTTCTATGATAGTATGCCAATGTTTTGTGAAGATTTCTTTGTTCTGCTTAATGAGATCTCTTCCTTGCATGCTTGTTTTGTCTTCCTTTCTTGTTTTCCATCAAAAAATCAAAAAATTGTTGTTGCCCTAACAAAATTGCATTTACTTTAAAAAAATCACCTTCACTTCCAAAAAGATTTCCTCACATTTGTCCTTGTTGGTGTAAATAAGTATTTACTATTTACACTTTACTTAAGTTTACTTAGGTTAATGCACATTCATATTAGTTTTCATGTAGACACTAGAGTTTGCATATTCATATGAGTTGTCATGTTGAAAACATAGTAGTTTGCACTCTAATTGAGCACATGTTTTCTAGTACATCTCTTTATGAGATATACCTTTGTATTCTTATCATCTCATTTTTCCATGTATATTCATGCACAATGGAGGATAATCCACTCTTGGTAAACATGTGCTTGGTTATTATGCTTATCTCTTGTATGACTCATACAAATATTAGTTGCCTTTATATACAAAACACTTCTATGATTTATTTATCTAAAATCCATTATTATTTGATCAATATTGGGATTCTAATTTGATCATCCCTTGTCTCTCTTATGCTATCTCTTATGCTTCTTGATCTTGGTGTGGTATTATTGCCTTAGGAAAATTATTACATGGTATTAGAGCCATAGGAGCTTCATTGCATAGCTATTGGGGAACATCATTTTACTTCATTTTAGAGGGATGTGATTCAAATCTAGGATATCCATAATTATTGGGAGCATTTTGAGCAAGATGTGACCTCGTTATTGCATCTAGGTGGTCCTTCTAGCAAATTTTTACCATAAATTTTCCTATATTGGGAAAAATTCAAATTTGAGGTTAAAAATATTACAAATCAGACATGGAAGACTGATTTACCCATTTGAAGGATTACAAGTATCTTCTTCACGGCAAGCTTACTCTCCATGATATAACAACTGCCCATTAGATAACATTGTGATCAAAAGGATATGAGAACAAGCTCCTACAATTTGCACTCATAGTCTATCTTGATCCATTTTTATTATCTGGTAATGCCTTGTGTAATAGTGAGATTATCAACACTCTAATCGTAATCCTCCTCACCCACCAGTGGAGGCACTTATTTTAATATATTCATGTGTTAGTTGCACACAAGATCATTTGACCTGGCCCTCCTAGTCCATAATTTGACATTGGATCTAAGCTCAATCATAGACATTGAGCCCAAGCCTATGGCATCAGCCCAAAGTGCCATCCAAATTGCTCATCATTGGGCACATATTGATTTCAACCACTATCTATATATTATCCCCCGATCTGATCTATTCTCTTTAGCATATCAAGCATGCTTGGTATATTGGTGTCACAGTGAAATATTGGATTTGACCATCATTGGTGATGCCTCACACATTGGAGTCCCTCAAAGAATCCAAATTTTATATACAAAAAAGAAATATTGCCATTTAACCAAGCCCACGAGAGGCCCGATTTATGAAGACTTGATTTTTAACTCCCATAATGAAAGAAGTCCCACATGGGCTCCCACAAAATCTCACAATGCACAATGATCTACAACATAGAGTGCACAAGCTTGATTTGATCACAACATTCAATATCCATATCTACACTCACAAAGGAAAATAATTTCTAGTATCCATCTTTCAATCTGCTCGATTTGAGTTTTTTGTAGTAATTACATCTTTCCTATGGACACCATATAGTACATGGCATTGGTAAACATCTCACAAGCGCATAGTCCCTTTAACACTATGATCTAGTTAAGGAGATTGCTGTCATCAAATTAGTGATTAATAATGGTCTTCTCTAAAAATGAAATTAGAAGTGGAAGTTGATAGGTAATTGGTATTTAATTTAAAAAATAAAATTGCATTTGTTTGGATTTGTTTGAAGGATGAATTTGACACCTATTTGAGGGTATTTTCTGGTCATTTTAATATTTACCTTGATAGGACTTGAACCATCAAATTTAGTGTCATGTTTTTATGATGTTAGCAAGCATTTGAATTTTGGAACCCTCTTCATATTGATTTTTGATTTGGCAGTGTAGCTTTTAAAGGCCATAAGTCAATCATCCAGACTCCAAATCAAGCACAATTTAAAAAAATAAAAATTGGACTACATTTCCTAAATTTTGCATTGGTGTAGTTATTTTTTTGTTTTTGTTAGTTGATTTTTCAAAATTGAGAGATTTTGGTGACTGCTCCTATGCAATCCTCATTTTTGCAACTTTAGAGGCTTCATTCAACCTCATATAGACACATTTTCAGGTGTCATTTTTTTTGAAAGTGCATATTTTTTTGTCTACTTTCCAATTTTTTTTTATCAATTTGGAGCAACTATAAGGAGTTATTGTAAGTTCAACATTTGGTTATTTTTGGCCTATTTTGGCACTTTTAACTATTTAGATCCTTGAGAAATTTGGTTTCTTATGTACTTGAGTCTACTATAGCTTCACATTTTCTATAGTAGACTTCAAAATTAGAAGTCCACTTTGTTCCATTTTGACAAGTAGGTATTGTACATGCACTGAATATAAAGTGCTAAAGCATCTATTATTGGGGGTTCATTCATTGAGTGATTTGGGGGGGTGTCTTGTGTGATTTTTTCTTGCATTATTTCAATTTTTCATCATGAGTTCTTCTTCATTTTCTACATTAACTCCACATAACTCTACCACATGAAATGAAAATGTATGGAGTAGATTAATGAAGATAGGCTTGAATATCTTTGTGAATGGAACAATTCCAATTCCCTTTGGTCCTGATGTAGATCCTAAGGAAACAATTGCATGGAAAATTGAAGACTCTAAGGCTTTTGGAATTAGTCACCTGAAGATCTTTTGTTTCACATTATACCCTTGAGTAGTTCCTAGGAAGCTTGGGACAAACTTGAAAGTTTGTATGGTAAAGTAGATTAAGATGAGGGATTCGCAATTCAAGAAAAAGCTCCTCAAATTGAATCCTAAAATCTTTGACACAATCAAATATTTCATCAACAAGGCTAAGGAGTTGAGAGTGCAACTTAAGGATTGTGGTATTACCATCAAGGATTTATAGTTGATTCATCATATAATGGAAAATCTTCCTTTAGATAATGTAGCCTTTGTTTCAAGCTACAACACTCACTAGTTGACAATAGGAATTACATTCACTACACCTTCATTTGTGTCATTTGGAGAGATGTTGATGTTGGAATAATCAAAACTAATGAGAATGGGAATTCTCAAGTCTTCCTATTCTAAGGCATTGGTAGCTAATCAAGGGAATCAAGGCACAAAGAAGAAAAATAAGTGTGAACATAAGACAAAAAATGAGAAAGAGAAATCCATCTCCTCACCACAGGACGACTCCAATAATAAAGGGAAATCATCCAAGAGGGAGTTGCTTACTTGTGCATATTGCAAGAAGAGTGGACATCAAGAACATCATTGCTATAAGAAGGAAATTGATGAACTAAAGAATCTTCTTAAGAATAATCAAATAAATCTACCTTCAAGAATGACTACTTCATCCACTTCTTCACATTCAGATAATGGAAAGGATCACATGGGAAGAGGTCAAGCCTTAGTTGCTACTTCAAGTCAAGAATCAAGGAGAGGGCTTCACATCATATGGCATCTCTAGAGTCTATGTTTTCATCATTTGATCCTTGTCATGCTCCACCTATTTTAATGGGAAATCATACTTACATGAATGTTATTGGAAAAGGAACTATTGATAAGGGGGAGGGATACTTCAAATATTTTTTATGTGTACCTCACCTAAGTCACAACCTTCTTTCCATCTATCAGCTCACTTATGAGGATACAAGGAGGACTATGAAATTCACACATAATTTAGTGTTTTTTATAGACTTGAAGACTAGAGAGGTCATTTTTATAGGGGTATTTGATTACACATCTAGGATATACTACTTTCTTATATTTTTGTCATGATGATGACAGTGATTTTGTAGTAGATTCTTTAGCAAATTTTGATCACACTTCTAATGATGATTCAGACTTTGAGGAGGACATTGGCTACTTGAACTTGGGTATTTTGACATGTGATCAAATTATTGAGCCATCAAATTCTACTCCTACTTTTATTGCATCTATTATTCATCTTAATGATGCTTATATTCACATAGTCATGGATTCATAGGATTCAGTGCAGTAAGATATTCATTGTCTTCCAAGCTTAGTTCCATGGGATGACTACTTGAGAGACATTTCTAATTTTTTTGTGGAGTCCTACATTGTAGATTTGGGAGAAATTATTGATGACATTCATCTTCTCTTTGGTGAAGATGACCCTTGTTTAGTTGTTGCGAGGGAGTGTGCTAACCCTCATCTTTATTCTCTACTTGATCAATCTTTTGAAATGATATGATGGTAGATCCTTTGATACAATAGTTGGAGGAGGTCAATTTCTCTTAAGAGGAGATACTTGATTCATTGATGCAAATTCTACGTTCATCCTCAGTTGAGCCTGATTTATCTATTTTAGCAAAGTGGCATAGTATAGATGATTTGGAGGAGTTACCTTTTAGTATTGACATGGGGATACTTAAGAAGGTTTTAGAGATTTTAATAATTTTTTTTTTTTTAATTAGTGTTTTGATCCTCAAAATTGGGATCAAATGATCTCCTTCTATAAATAAAAAATTGTCAAATTGTGCTACTCAAAGAAAGATTTCCAATGACTATAATTTTAATATGTATTATATTAACTAAGACTTTCAAATATGATTTTAACTTGTTATAGGTTCATTAATGATTGAACATCAACTAACTTACAGACTTTGAAAAAATTTGTAAATTACGTCAATATTTTTTTGAAAAATCTCTAGGAAATAGGTTACTAAGTTACCTTTCTATTTAAATTCAAAGAAAAATTTATTTATGATATATTGAGTTCAAGTTATCCTTGTCAAAATGAATGTATGTTTGAATTATGATTGATGTCACTTCAAAACTTCATAAGCTATACAATATTCAAGGAAATAAAATCAAACCAAATGCATCCTCTAAGTATTGACGTTACAAATCCAATAACAAAAGAATTACCTCATTACCATTTCTAGAAAAAAAATTATGCTTGCCAAGCAGACTGTCACTCTTTAAAAAAATTGATTTTTCATATGTATCACTTTTCGAAGGAGAAGAAAAAATTGAACTACTATCTATCTATATATATATATATATATATAGATAATTAAAAATGTATTTACAAAATAGGGACATAGTAATAGAATTCACTAGTTTATGTCATCTTCAAATTATTTATAGTTTTAGAGATATAGTCACTCAAATGTTAGGTTTCTTTAAAAAAAATTGATATTAGTATCTAAATTGGTCAAAATGTGGTACCCACTATTGTGGGATTACCATGCGCATTCAGTAGAATTTGAATTGGGGCAATAGCATCACTAAAATGTTGAGAGATGGTGAATAGGATTTAGACAATGATAACCACTTGAGTTGCATGCCTTGGATTTTCCTTGTTGTAGGTGCTCATAGCCTACCCTCCTTTGATGGGGCTCTCATTTCTTGCAATTATCATGGGTATACATTATAAATTGAGGTGGGGCTCCTTTTATTCTCTTTATCACTTCTTATTTTGAGGAGACATACTTGTATTTAGAATTTGATCCAAATTCATATATAGATTAGTTACAATTGGTTCTTATTTTATCACCTTCTTCCATTGGGATTGATCCTAAGTGGTTCATGTCATCTTCATTAGAAAAGAAAATGAAAACACATACAAATACTTTAGAGATATCATACTTCATTTGGATCCCCCTTCCCTTTTTTCTATCCATAGTTGGAAGCCTTCTTACATTTTTAATTGACATGTATTTTTCCTAAGGGGAGAAATTTTGTCTATAGGCCAAGCTCTACCTTTTGCCTTGAAGTACTCACTATTCTTGTAGGAGATCATTTAATATGGGTGGCTATTATATCTTTGTATTTCCTTCCTACATAGGGATACTTGATTGTAGATATATACATGCATCTTACTCCATTACTCAATCTATACATGAATCTTATTTTTTCATCATTTATTTTGTGGGAGATTTTTTCCCATTGAGTTTTCCCTATTCCCTTTCTTTACAATAGAAAGTTTTTTTGCATCTTTCATATTGTACATGTATACCTAACATGACCTAATAGATCAGATCCATCATGCATTGTCATCTAACTTTTTGAGTTTATGCACACTCCCCTAAGTTATGCATATGGGGAGTATTGGTGTAATGAAATATTACACTTTACTTAAGTTCATTTACTTTAGATTTAATGAACTTACATATTAGTTTGAACATGTAGTGATCGAAACATGGTCCAACAAGATGTTGAGGATGTTATCATAAGAAAAAATGAGAAAATCTGAAATTAAATTTTTTTTTTTCTATGTTCTATTATTTTTCATTTTCAGAGGCCTCTGGGGCATATGGAATCTTTTTCCAAGTAGTTTGAGCATATTGATTGCAAGTTACATAGAAGGCATCAAGCAAAATATAGAATAAACATCAACAATGTGTATAGTGAATGTAGAGTATCAGAGACAATTAGTGCCAAGTAACACATAACTGACATTCAAGTCAAGAATGATACAAACTTTGATGGAAAGAATTTCAAGTTGACATTGACAAGATATTTAATAATTGTAGAGGTTGTTACAAAGATTATTACATGTCATATGACATGGATCATAGATCCCTATGTGTTGTGATTAACTAATCAGATTAAGAGGTGAAATAAGGAAGGATCTAGAAAACTCTTGACAAAATATTTAAATAGACTATATCTAAATCCATTTTGGTATGGTGATATGATGAGATACAAAGTAGAAGTGAGCTATTTTTACTATCATAGAGATCATGTGTGAAAGTGCAAAAATTTTAGAAGAGGCAAAAGAGTTTTATTATTGCAGAATAGAAAAAGTGACCTTGTCAAAGAAGTGAAGGACATTAAATCTATATTAGATTAGAGGTCAAATCATATTGTAGAGAGGAGATTCAAAACCAACTTATCAGAGTAGATAGAGGACCAAGTACTAAATCAAGTGTAACAAATTCAGTCAAGAATAATATCTTAATAGAGTGGCCTTAACAGATCTTTGTAGATCTCTTAACTAAGTCCTTACTTTGTTGTAAGTGTAAAATCCTCTCACAAGGTATTTTGCATATTTAGAGGCCTCTGAGGCTACTCTTAATACTTTACACAATAAATGTATAACTTTAGAATATCTTTCTAGAAATTATGACAGTTTCTTATTTTGAGCAATGAGTACAAAGTTATGACTTCTACAAGTAGATGTAAGTTCTAATATAGATTTTTGTATTTTTTATAGTTGTTAGAGTTTATTTTATATTTAATTATTCAGTGGACTTTTCATTTTCATTTCTAAGGAATAATGGTGACCCTTTGGATCCATCAAACTTGTATAAAATTTTTTTTCCAAAATGAATGGATCACTTTTTGACTTGTAGAAACATCTATTATTACATTTTAATTCCTTTCAATTTAGTTACAATATCATGGGTTCTACACTAGGCTTTGTAATCTAAATTCCTAATTCAAATCATGTAGACACATAAGAGTTTGCATTTTATTTTAGTATATGGTGTTATAGAAATCCACTTCAGGCGGAGTTAGTTTTTATCTCATAATTCTTTGTATGTGAGACCCACATATTTCTCCTATTAAATCAACATCTTGACATTGTTTCATATACTTTGTTTTATAGTGGAGGATGATCCACCTCTAGTGGCAATGTCATTACATCTTATCTAGTTGATAGTTTATCTCTTTCATCACTCCTAGCTTTCATGCATTGGCTATATATTTGACATATCTGCATTCCATAACCATCAGAATTTTATCCATTATCACTTGATTATTATTTAGTTATTCATTTGATTATATTATTTTGTTTCTCTTTTTTGTACTTTTTATAGAGTTTCTAGATCTTGGTGTTGTAGTAATTAGGAAAATTCTTGCATCATATCTTAATTAAAATTTCTTTTGGAATTGATATTTGTTTTTCATTTGATTGTAGGGGTGTTGTAGGATCACTTGAAGCTCTAAAAATAATAATATTTAGTATAAAAATTTGAGTTTATAATTTGTTTAATAAGTATAATATTTGAAATCTAACCATATAAACAAAATCATATCAATATTTCATAATCTAAATAAGATTGAGTTCTAAAGGGAAAATAATAAATTACTTTTGATCAATGAAATATGACATCTAATCTAAAGGTTTGATATAGTACTGTATTCTAAAAATTATGCCTATTGATACCATCGAATGTGTAAGAGTAATGTTATTAATTAATTTTTCTTTTATATTTCGAATCTTCATTTCCTTTTATTGTAGGCATTTACTTGTTTTTCTTTTGTTCTAAGATTCAATAAAAAATTCATTAATTTATAGTTAAATTTATCATATATTTATATAACTTAATTGTTTGTGTTACATAATGAAATTTCAATGTGCTTTTAGCATTTATTATAAACTATCAACTTATATATTGATTTTAAGTAAGGTTATGTAAGATTATGAAACCAATAAGGTTATTTAAAATTATAATGTTAAGGCTTATATTAATTGATGACAATTTTAAGAATTACTAAAAATTTGTAGGACCATATTAACAGTCTTTTCTATTAAAACTATAAAAAATAAATATAAAATCAAAATGAAATTTGATGATAGCACAATCCAATACAAAATGAACACAACAAGAAAAGAAGAATTTTATTATTAGAAATGATATACTATTTTATTCACTATAATGAAAATAGACTCAACTACATGCTCTATGGGCTAACAATATTATCATAGTCAGGAGAAAAACCCTTCTCATAGTATCTTCTCCCGTAAAAAAAAAAAAAAAAAAAAACTTTACAATGCAAGAAATGACCTTAAGTAACTTGAATTATGTTTAGGGTTAAGAAGACTTTAGAATATGCCATTTTACATCCACTGCCAAAGTAGAAGGTTATAGAAGACAAGTCAGAAGTCGGTGCAAAATTTGAAGAATCCAAGAATGGTAGTCCAACATGTGGGAGACACAACTTTTGATCCAGGACTCTGTTTGACAAACTGTTTATATTTTTGGAAATCTTGCTAAGCACTCTACTACCTTATGGATAGGTTTAGTGTGTATCCTATTTTTTAGGACTATACAAGTTCATTTAGTACCTCAAATCTGACTTTACAACATTCTTAATGGGCCTCTAGGAAATTTCAAACTGTAATAAATTTCAAACCATAAGGCCTTTTGACCCTATTCTTTTTTTGGAGTGCTTGAAATTATAATTACAATAATTGTTCAGACTTACACTCTCTAAATCCTCATAAGTATGGCTCAATTATAGAATAAACTATTTTCTATTATGACACATATCCCAAGGTGCTAAGAAACACTAATCTAGAAATCTAATAGTGAAACTATGATAGTTGGAGTCTCTATTAGGCCCAAATGGGTATCCTAAAATATAAAGGCATTAAACAAGAACTAAAACTAACCATATTTTTGGGTGATATAGGAGCACCCTTACACCATTGGATGCTCCTGCATCAGACACCCAAGATAAATTGAAAAATTACATTGTCACTTTATACTCAGTTGAGGAAAAACAAAATGAGAAACCTCCATCTTGGATAACTAGGTTAAATCTTCCACCGATCAATCCTTCTACTTCACTAGGTACTCATACTACATGTTTTTAATGTTCCATCGCATAGGACTATCCAAAATTTCTTCAATCTCCTCCTTCTTAGAAGTAGGAATGAGACATGGCTCTAGTACCAACTCTTCATTTGCAACATCTTCATGATATTCTGTTAAGTTTGCAATATTAAAAATAGTGGAAATATGGATCCCATCCTCAAACTCCAATTCATATTCATTCCCTAAACAATGTTTCTTCAAAATCTTACAGGAACTAATTTTTTGTTGGAAATTTATTGGGAAACTAAGATACTGAGATACTACATTCACCACATTATCCATCTCATATCTAGATTATTCATAACATAACTTAAAATTTCAAATTATGAAATAGATCTAAGTATCACATCCATCAACATGAAAATGTAAACACATAACACCAAAAAAATTGGTTACTTAGAAACCCTCCAAGGTGAAGGTGAAATGATGCCACCCACATATCTTTACTTGTAGTAACAAAGTTAGCTTGTGAGGAGTACAAATTTGATCATTTTTGATGATCTACCCTGTGAGGGGTTTGACCTATTAGGAGCTTTATAAATACTATTAGGTCTACCTTGATTGAAGGATTTAACACTCGCAATGAAGTAAGGGCTTTGTTAAGTGATTTACATAGGCCTACTAGGAATCTATTAAGATATTTACATTGATTCACTTTGCCAAAAATGATCCAATATTCGATCCTTTGGTTTGCACTTATGATGTTGATTATGGATCTTCTCTTTCCAATCTTTGATCTGATCTCCTTGTATGATATATCTTTGCTCTGCACTTCACTGCTTCACTAGGTCACTACACTTTGTTACTTCATAACTTTTTCTTGCAGCCTCCAAAACCCAACTCCTTTGTACAATACTTCACTTCCTTTCTTTTGACATGCACGTACACTATTACCACTTTGTGAGATAAGGTTTGGATCTTCTCTTATAAAGACATTTGTAGAGTCTTCTAGAATAAGATCAATGATCTAGATGTTTCCCTTTTTGTTTGATTGATCATCCTCCCTTCATAGGGATTGATGATCCACATCATAACATGCTACAACCTATGTAGAAAACTCTATGATCATTAAGTTTTATTTACATTTCATCTCAAAATGGATTAGCTAAAAGTTTGTACCATTTCATAAATATTTGTTTACACTATGTTACTCAGCACATATTGTCTCTAATGCTAAACTATAACTAGCTCGACTCCTTTTGTATGACTCAGCATCCATATACTCTTTTCTCTCTACATTTACTAAACTCAACTTAAATGAAAGTACTTTGTGACCAAAGACTATTCGAACTCCTAGAAAGCTCATTATATACAAGATTATTTACAAATCTTTACAAATACATGACTCAGTATATATAAAGTAACTCAGTCACAGTGATGACCAACTAACTATGCCTTATATATGAGTAAGTGTTTCACACTAATAGACAAAATAACTTAGAGAGATAAAAAATCTAGTCCTTTGACATTAGTGACAAAAACATTTAATCATGATTACATCAATATAGTACAAAATATGATCGTGCTCCCCCTATGGCTATGACTCCATCCTTATAGAACTTTCAAATAATTGACAACATACTCATATATACAAGTTATATGTTATATTTTGTGACTCAAATAGTCTAATGTTCTGACTTTTTTTTTAATTTGAGCTCTACATCTTTGATTGTATCATTTTAAAGTATCCTTCATTATGCCCCTTCAATTCTTTAGTTCATTGCTTATCCCCCTTGATTTTGTCACTTATAATTGATGTTGGGGTTGGGAGGATGGAATCAAGCCATACTTGTCAATGAATAGTTTATGAGTTTGGAAAATCATGGCAAGAGCATGATCCCATGTGGTTCTTACTAATTCCAAAACTTTAATCTTCATTTATAAATTTACAACTAAGTCAATTAAGCTATTAGCAGTAGAAAGATTATGATCTTTTTGAACTAGATCCTTTATTGAAGCCAACTCTTGCTAAATGACCTCCATGTGAGGTATGAACATCTATTGTATGGAAATAAGCTTGGCCCTCATTCCATTATCTATTGTGTGCATCTTTAGAAACCTCCCTTGTGCAAATAATAATCTATTATAGTGCATTGAACTAGATCCAGCTAATATGTAGATAGAGCTTCTTGATGTTTTTAAATTAGTCTGAATCTTGTGAATGCTTGTTTGAAATTAATTTGTGAACCTTGGCACATTAAAAAGAATAATTTTAAGATATTGTATTTTCTTCATAGGTTTTTCCACATTCTACACTAGTGCTGATAGTTTAACCTTCCTCAAAGAAATCATAGTAGAAACTTTTTCTAGTACATTTTTCTCAAACTTTTTCTTTGACTATTCCATTAATTTTGCATTTTCTTCTATATCCTCAATGTTGACTTTCTCAACAATTTTCACTAACCAATATGTGATAGGGGCCTATTCATCAATGTTTTGAATATTAGAAGAATCAACAAATATATGTTTGATATCATGCAACACTTGCCTTTGTTGTTGCTCTCTTCTCATCTCCTCTTGGTGTTTCTTTCTTGCCAAAATGTCTTGCATGATTACCATTTGTTCTAAAGTGACATTCTTCAAATCCCAATCTAGTATTTCAAAAACATCATGCAAGGTAATAGTAGTACCTAGAGAATTGACCTTCTTCTTCTTCTTCTTCTTCTTCTTCCCTTTTCCCTTCTTAGGAGTGTTGATGCTCGACACAACTAGAGCCAGAGTCGATGAAGGTGTTTCACCACTTGGTCTAACTTGTGTAATAGTACCAAAGAAAAAAATAGTAGCACTTGTCATGATTTGGTCTATAGGGTCTTGTACCTAATGTGTTGATGTGGGATCTTACATTGTTGGGGCTGGAGTGTGAGGTTGCACACTAGGCTCTTTGCTCTTATCTTCTTATTTTTCCTTCTTATTTTCTTTTGTCTTAGTCTCTTTGATTCCCTCAAATATAGGTCCTGAGTCTTGTGGTCCTTTCTCACATTTAGTAGATTGATCTACATTTAGTTCCTTGCCTTTCTCTTCTTTTTATTCTCCTTTTTTTTGGCTCCTCAGCTTCTATTACCAATGTTTTGGTATGTGAGGCTTGTTGGAGTTTTTTCCCAATCTATTTTATGTGTTCACTAAAATAAAAAACTTAAACTTGGATTTCTCATGTCTTAGGATAGTCCTTCATTTTGTGAATCATAGGAGCATCATATGTGGTGGTATGAATAGGGAATACATTGTCTTCTAGGCTTGACAAACCTATATCTTCTTCATTACTATGATCATCCTCACTAGTTGCACTATTATTTTCCTGTATACTTCCTCTACCTCTATCTTCTATAGTTAGTCCAAAAATACTCTACTACAATAGTTCATTTTATTGTGTAACTACCTCAACTTTATTTTACAATATCATAAATGCTCTATATTTAGGAAAAAATCTATTCCAATGCTTCTCCAAAAATGTTGTCTTCTTCTTAGTTTTTATCTCAAGCATAATTTTAGCTAATGTCTCTTCTCTTATTTTCTTTTGAGTTATAGTTGTCTATTGACAGTTGGCAGCAATTCTATTAAGAAATTAATTAGGAATCTTTCTTCCTATCCCTATAGGTGTTAGCTTGAATTTTTCCATCATCTCTAATATGGAATCTTCTACCTTAGTCTTGTCAGCAACACTTAATGTTCCATACTTGATAAATTTGAAACCTGACAAGCTTGCAAAGTTCCTAATGTTGTCACATAACTCATCAATAGTATTAGGCTTGGTATGCACAATGACTTAGTGCTGACTTGGTTCATCAGGCTTGGTCCTATTTGTATCTTCCTCTTCAAAATCTTCTTGTGCTTTCAATTTTTGCCTCTTTGTCTTACCTTTGGTGGTTGGAAATTTTCCTTTTATTGCACTTGTGCCACTAGAACCTTCACTAGGTTTTGTAATCCTTAAAACACTCTTTTTTTAACTATGGCTCAACACTAGTTGCTACTTCTTCCCTAGTTCTCAGCCTTAGTGGTGTAGGATGAGAGAGGGGCTTAGATGTTACCTTGTTTACATTCTCTCTCAGCTTCTAGGCTCAATGATTTTGACTGTTTGGGCCTTCTTTTTTTGTGGGGTGAAAAGTACTATGGCTTTACCCTATTTATCTACACTTTCATCCTCTTCCTCTACATCACTACCATTATTTTGATTCTCTCCAAGACCTTGTGTTATCATTAAAGGTCCTTCTCCTTTATTTTTTGTGCCTAGTTTTACGTCTAGGCCTTCAACCATTTTCTTCCTCTTCTTCTTAATAGAAGCAATCTTTATGTCCATAATAATTCTTTCTTTTTCTTCTTTAATGTTTTCAAGGGACTCTTCCTTTGCATAAATTTTTGAAGGATTTGATCAATACAAATCCACAAAGCTCGAAGAATACTTACATGTAAAAAACTTGTCATGGAGAATAAAAAGACAAGAGGAGGCAAGGGTTTTGCTTTGAAAATATGTAAATTGTATTCTCAAAAATAAAAAAGATGTAAGATACTTACAAATGATCTATCCTTATAGTAGGAGATTGAAACTTGAAAAGGGTAACCTAAAAGGTAAAAGGGTAACCTAAAAGGAAAATGCTATTTAATAATTACTAATTAATTATTAAATGAGAATGTAAAATGTGCATAAAGTGAAATCTTAAGAAGGGAATAAAGTGAATTCAAATAAATGAAATGAAATTAATGCTTTAGTCTAAGACCCCCCTTAAGATGAGCAACAACATAGCTATAAACAATGTAGAAAGAAAAAGGAATCTACAATGTAAAGCTGAAAGAAAATTTGGGTCCCAACAATAAGGCCTAATGTGGTACCCAATCAAAAAAAAATCTCTATGAAATAGACAAATGGAGAAAACCCTGTGGGAAAAACTCTACTCCAAAAAGAGATAGCATGAAAAAGAAGGAAGGAAGGACTCATTGCTGAAACCCCCCAAGGACAACTTCCTTCACCCCAAGGATAGAACATAGTTCAAGATATTGCAAGGATGCAAAAGGTTTAGTGAAGGTGTTTGTAGCCTACAGAGTAGTAGGAATGTACTCAAAGCTCAAAGTGCCATGTTGAATTAGGTTCCTAATGAAGTACATGTGAAGCTCGATGTGCTTGGTCTACTAATGCTCAACTAGGTTGTGTGAAATGTGTATAACACTCTAATTATGACATGATAGAAAGGTGGGAGTATTAGGAGAAAATCCAAACTATGTCATCAACTGTCAAAGCCACAAAACCTCCTGACTAGCCAATACAGATGTCCTATATTCTACCTCTATAGATGATAATGTGTGAGCATGCTACTTCTTGCAAGGCCATGTGATAGGACTAGAACCGAGACATAATACAAAACCATAAGTAGACTTGCAATAATCAATATCACCAACCCAATTTGAATCTGTGTAACCAACAATGTGAGGATCCCCTAATGTGTAGTGAATGCCATAACATGTTGTACATCGAATATCCCTCAAGATACATTTGGAAGCCTTCCAATTAATCTCATGAGGATCATGGGAGAATTGACAGACAAGTCTAACCATAAAGGAAATATTTGTATGTGTGTGTGTCAAGTACAACAAACTACCCACAAGTTGTTTGTATAAAGTGGAATCCATTGTAGTAGAGAAAGTGGTAGATAAAAAAGAACCTGACTAAAATGGTGTGGGAGCTAGCTTGTAGTCAAGCATGTCAAATCTCTGAAGCATATCAAGAGAATACTTCTACTAGAGTATGGCTATCTCATCTGAAGATTGAACAACCTGTAGGCCCAAAAAGTAGTGCAAAAGTCCAAGATCTATCATCTCAAACCACTCTCTCAATGCTTGTTGAACACTTTATATCATGGAGATTGAACTTCCTATAATGATGAGGTCATCAACATAAAGCACAAGTATCAATAAGTCAGCCCTAGGATGCTAAATGTAAACTATACGATCAAAATGACACCAAGTGAGCTATGAAGAAAATAAGAAGTAATCTATCTTCTCATACCAATCCCTAGGGGCCTAATTGAGACCATATAAAGACATCTAAAGTTGGCATACCAATGAAGAGTCATGCACAAGACCATGAGGCTGCTCCATATAGATATCCTCATGAAGATCTCCATGCAGAAAAGAACCTTTCACGTCAATCTAAAAAATTGTCCATCCCTATGAAGCTGCAAGAGAGAGTACAAGGTGAATAGAATTCATCTTGGCAATAGGGGAAAATGTCTCAAAGTAATAAGTAGCCTAAACCTATGAAAAAATATTTTCAACATGATGTGCCTTATATCTATCAATAGAACCATCTACAACATACTTGGTATGGTACACCCACTAGTGCCAAACCAACTTTCTTTCTTTCAAAAGAGGACAAAATCCCATGTGTGGTTCTTCATGAAAGAAGAGTACTCCTCATCCATAGCCCTATCCCATTTTGAGTGTCCAGTCTCCTATGAAAAACTCTAATGATCATCTGAAATGACATGAATCAAAAGGCCACTACCTATAGCCTAAGCACTAGTATGATGAGCATATGTAGGATCACCTACAAAAGGTCCAGTTGCATCAATAGTATCATGAACCCACTTGAGCACTCATGAAAAATCTAGTGGAGGTGGTGAAGTAAGGACAATATCTATATCTTCCTCAAAGGATGCATAATCCTTTAGAGGAGTAGAGGAAGTATTGGGTAGTAAGGAGGAAGCTGGAGATGGAGGATCCATCTAAGGATAACACTCATCAAGCTTAACATCTCATAAAAAAAAGACATCTCTATAATTAGGATCAAAAAACATATATGCCTTCACATCCTCATAGTAGCCAACAAAAATTAGTGGGTGACTCTTCTTCTCCGTGGCTTTCCACTAAGAATCTAGAATAAATGCCCAAGCCTCACTCTTAAAAATGTAGAAAGTAGAAACATCAGGCTTGACATGAGTTCAAGCCTTCTTAGGAGTCATGTGTTGCAATACCTTATGAGGCATTTAATTTTGAATATAGTTGGCACAATTGATAGCTTCAACCCAAAATGAAGAACAAATAGATCTAGACTGAATCATACAATTGGCCATCTCCCTTTAATGTCATGTTCTTTATCCCTACAACCCCATTCTACTGAGCTATATAGGGAAAAAAGAACTAATGTTGTAAATCATGCTTAGTGAAAAAATATCTAAAAGACTTATTCACATATTGCCCCCCATTATCAATGTGTATACACTTGACACAAAAACTACACTACTTCTCTACAAATGTCTTAAAGATTCAAAATGAATCAAAGATATTAGACTTGTACATAAGAATTTACATCCATGTGCATCTAGAGTAGTCATCTATGAAGTCAAAAAGGATGGAGTGAGAAATGACATAAGATTACTATGTATGAACTCCAATGTTTCCTTAGCACATGTGGATTTAATTGTCAGAAAAGGATCTCTATGATGTTTGCAAAGTGCAAAACCTTGACACACACTCTCAATAGAAGAGATCTAAGGCAACCCAATCAGTAGCTCTTGTGTACTCATCTATTGTAGATATTTGTAGTTGACATGGCTAAAATGCTCATGGCAAAGCTTGATCACTATGTCTGCATGAGAAAAGAGAGAAACACCTATAGAATCAAAGCTCTTAAAGCTATTGAACTAATATAAGTGACATTAAAGATCAACACCCCCTATAGAAATAACCAAATTAGGATCATGGAGGTCTCAAATAACTACATCATGTGGTGAGAGCTCAACTATCTTTTGAAAGCCTGAATGATGAATCTAAAAGATAGATAGGAGGTTCATAGAAATGTCCAAAACAAAGAGAAAATCCTATAGTTAACCACCTTATAAAGAGATAGTTCTTGAGCCTATGAATAGAAGCTGAGAAGAATCACCAACTACAATCTATGTAGTAACACTTTGATCAAGTGCGATAACCAAATTAGGTGAGTGTTTCATATGTTGGTAAGCTTTGGAATCAAGAATCCAAGAAGTTGTAGAAGACAATACTCATGTAGAAAGATCATGTCCTTTCCCTATAGGTGAAGGTGGAGGCTTTAGAGAAGTAATACTAGAATGTTGTATGGCCTCCTCTAATGCCTCAAGACATTTCCAACATCTATAGATTTGATGTCCTTCCTTGCCACAAAAGTTGCAAGGTTCACCTATGTACTTCTTAGTCTTGGAGGAAGACCCACTAGACTTAGAAGAATTAACCTTCTAAGAGGGCTTCTAAGCATCTAATTTGGGAGAAGGCTTGGAGGGACTCTCACTACCTACTAAATCTAAATTATGCTTCAATATCTTCTTTAACTTTCCTATAAATTTCTGAGCTCTACCAATGCCTTCATCTTAGAACTAGTCATAGTATCCACTTGCATAAGCATTGATTGGTCTCTAGTCAAGCAATCACAAAAGACCTCAAAATTAGGAATAGAAAATCTATTCCCTAGAGAATCTTTGGTGGAATAGAAGGTGGAAGCAAAAATCTGAAAATTCCCTCAAATCTTAGAGAGAATCAGATAGATGCACTCGGCATCAGTCTTCATCTTTCCACAACCCTACAACATAGATCTCTATTGATTAAACTTCATCAAGAAGTCATCAATAGTCAAAAAGGAATCTGGTATAAGAGAGGTAAGCGCTACCTCTATCTAAAGTGCCCTAAACTCATTCATAGTACCAAACAAGCCATGAAGCTTGGTCCACATAGCTAGAGTAGTATTGTACCCTTCCAAATGAAATTGTAGACTATCTGATACCTATAATGCAATAATCTGATTGCCTCATCCATCTTGTTTTTGGTGTTGCATGATCTCATAAGGCCTATAAAAAATAGGTTGTACAACATCTAAACCTGACCACAACCCTTTTGACCAGAGAAGCCAAGTCATTGAGGTCTTCCAAGTGTGGTAGTTGTGAGGGGTCAGAAGTTCTAAACAAGAAGGGTTCTCAACCATTATTTTAGAAGGGGTTTTTGATGTTTTTTGATATGTTGATATAATACGAGAAAGTAATATAAAAATACCCCCCACAATGCAAATAACTGAACCCTAGCTTAAAAAAAGAATGTGTAAATGAGTGAAGAGAAAAAATAAATTAAGAAATGAATCACAAATACCTGGCATTGAATAATGGTGAAATGACAGAGAATATGGAAAGTGCTCTAGAAGAGCTTTTTGACACCTTTTTGGCAACGAAAAATAGAGCTATAATGAGGAAGTTATGTCCCCTAGAAGATATAAGTCATCAAGAGACTTCAAGCATGAAAATAGGTAAAAAACTAGAAAAAATCCAAAAAATACCAAATTCATCATCTCCATCTTGGAACCACCTTTTTCGTGCTTCTTTTGGATTGAAAAAAATACCCTTGTATGGTTGAGATATTGCAAAAGAAAGAAAAGTACCTCCTAAAGCTTAAAAATAGTTTTTTTTTTTTTTTTTAAACAAATTAAAAAAATCTCTACCGAAGTGGAGTGGAGGTGGAGTGGAGGTGGGGACCAACTAGCAGAGTAGAGTAGAGGAAGCCACTAGTAGTTACTCCACTATTAGAGGTGGCAGGCAATTGTTAGAGCAATAGTGATCTATAAGACCACTGTAATTACCACAACCACTAGTAGTTTTGGTGACCGCTAGTAGAATTTTGAAATCATGTCAACAAAAAAATGGTGTTTTCAAAAAAAATTAATAAAAAAGCTTGCCTTGGGTTGTGTGTAGAGGTCGTATGGCCCTACTGTGCAAATTTTATTTTCCTCTCGAATCAATGTTGTCCAAAATTAACAAACTTTGTATGAAAATAGAGGTTTTGACACCTTCTAACTCTAACCATAACGTTTATTTTTCCTCAAAGTGCTTTGAATTTTAGAGACCCCACTATTTTCACAAGAAATACCTGAAAAAATTCATATATGTTTTGTCAAACCCTCATTGTCCTTTTTCTCCATATATCGAACAAGCTATAGCATATCTGGCTTTGATACCATGAAGGATTTTATCAGTACAAATCTACAAAGCCTGAAGAATACCTGCATGTAAGAAACCTATCATGGACAAGAAAAAGACAAGAGGATGCAAGTGTTTTTTTCTAAAAAATGCAAATTGTATTCTCAAAAATGAAAAAAATGTAAGATAATTACAAATGGTCTATCCTTATAGTATGAGATCAAAAATTGAAATGCGTAACCTAAAAGGTAAAAGGGTAACCTAAAAGGTAAATGTTGTTTAATAATTACTAATTAATTATTAAATGAGAATACAAAAGGTGCATAAAGTGAAATTTTAAGAAGGGAATAAAGAGAATTTAATAAATTAAATTAAATTAATGCTTTAAAATTTTCTTCGATAACTAGTGTAATAATTACTACACTCATATGATCAATATCAATTTCATATCCAAGAGTGATAATCCAAGCTATCCTTGACTTAGCTACCTGTACATAAGTATAGTCAATGTTAACTAGAAAACACACATCATTATAATACTTTTCAACTAAGGATTCAAGAATTCTTTTTCTTTTACTCATTTTTTGTTTGAACTCATCAAAATAGCCATCTAATACATTCTCAAACTTTTCTTCCACGTTTGTAATATATTCAATTATCTAGCTAGTAGCAATTTTACCCTATTCCCACACAACATTTCTAATAGTAGGAAAATAACTATAACTATAAAAGAAAATACACATTATTAGTGATCCAAACTTACACATTGAATTCTTCATTTTTCTGATTGATAATAGGTTCTGTTCTATTTGAAATAATTAGAGCTCAATAAGATCATATTCATGCTCTTTCATTAAAACCTTATAGGCCTGATCTATCACCATACATGGCACACTAATCGGTTAGCTTAACTCCTAGAATTTTTGTGCAATCACTCTCACTACAAATACAATCAATAGATCAATGATCCTTCAAATAGACATGCCACATCCATTCCATTCAGCATTAGTGTTTTCCTCAATTGCTTATTTAGTATTGTATCATGCAGTCTTCCTTTTATCAAATGTTTGGTAACTTGTAAAAGCATGAATAATATTCTTTGTGATTTTAACTAGCCCATTCTCTAGCCATAATTCCTTGTCATGAATTTGGCTTAGCACAACCTTTATCCATTCAATTTTGAAATCTCTTGGAAAATCTAGGGCACACGTTAACCCTTTCTTCTCAAAAATCTTAAATTCATCCTTTAATACCCCTTTATTACACAACTTATATGCCAAACACATTTCATAATCTTCCACTCCATAAATTTTTCCCATATAACAACATCGTACATCATGAATCATAGTAAAATTAGATGGTATCAATGATCACACACCCATTGAATCTCCTTTCATAGTAATTTCATGAATATCATGGTATTTGGGTGGAGGACAAGTGTCACTATTCACCAATTGAAAATTACTTACCTCTTCTCCTTGATTCTTCACCATCGATGATGATAATGGTCTTTTTGCATTATGATTTTGAGATTTTTTCTTTTTGAACAACTCAACAAAACACAAAATCAATTACTCAATCACTTCTTTAATTTTAAATTCACTTTCAAATGACCTTAACATTGCTTCACATTTTTCTTAGATTGCTTGAGCTCTGAAATATGAATGTAAGGTGTTTGAAAAATTTCAAATTTTTGATATATACCTTTATTCATTCAAATTATAGCTCTCATAAATGATGCATCCTATGTTAGGTGGAATTCGGTTGTCTTGATCATTGTTACCCTTTTAACTCAATCTCTATTATAAAACTCAGTTAATACCATCTAACTTGACCTATACATCATTTCAATCGTATATATTATTTGGGTCATTGTGAGTACTTGTTCCATATTGCAATGCTCGATCAATATAGATAATTGTACTAATGCTCAACATCTAATAATATAACTAATTCCATTGCACTGATATTTCCATAAATATGTTATAATGCATCTTTCCTTATGTAGTTATGAACTTTGGGGCATTTATGTTAGGAACTAATGTAAGATAATTCATTATATATATAATTCCATACATACATTTCTTGATCAATTTGACACAATGCGATCACCTTCTCCATTGGATTGGGTGATCACAACCTCATTTTTTCCACTACTTCCAGCTTCCACCATTTTCTTCCAAGTTGAATTCATCTCTTTCTTTGTTGTTCTACATCCACTTTGCCTTTTCCTTTGATGTTTTTATTATTCGGTGCTAGTGCTCTGGTCTTATAGTTCTTACTAACATTTCCAACCTTGTGATAACTAAAACAAACTATGCTTCAATTCAACCATTTCTTATAATTACCTTCGAAATGTGTTCTTATACAATTTTATGGAATATGGCCATGCTCTGGACAATAATGATAGCTATACCATGTATTGTTGTCCCAATTGTAAGAGTTACCTTTCTTAAGTACATTGTCTTGGTTTTTGGTTGTCCAGTTAAACTTTGCCTATGATCTACAATCATGTGCTTTGAGTCCATAATTTTGACAATTATAACAATATCCTTCAAATCTGGTATAGTAGATGTATTTATAACCTTTGGTTAACATTTATGGGTTTGATGACCTTACTTCTTGCAATTAAACTAGTAACCAGTAGACCTAGGTTTAGGATTTTGCTTACTAGTCTTGATTCTACAAATATTTTTTGTATGTCCAAGTTTGCCACAAATATAGCATGTAGGTTTTCCTTTTGAATTTTCATTTCTTTTCTCTCCACTCTTTGATTATCCTCCTTCTTCAATTAATGAATGGTGTCTGTTATGCCCTAATCCATAGGTGTCACTAGAAGACCTAGGTGATCTCATTAGTTCTTCAAAATATCTTATTACTTCACTAGGCTTGTTCATCCTTTACACTATTTCTTTCTTAGATCTTATCTCATTCCTCAATTGGTCACTTTGTGATCTCAAATTTTTTATCTCCATGTATTTCCTATTTAGTTCTTTGTTTGGAAGTATCAATTGATTCATCATGTCTTGTCGAGTGTTAGTATTCTTTTGTACATCAGATGACCTTTCTTCAAGTCTAATAGCCATTTGTCTTTTTTTTTCTTTAGCAATAAATTTATCTCCCTCAACTTTCTTCTTTTGTTTGGCCACCTCACATAACCTTATAGACTAGAATTCATGTTCTCTTTTCAATTCTTTAATTTCTTCATTTATAATACTATTATTTTATAATAGATTTGAAATACTTGCATCACTTTCTCTAGGACTTCCATCATCAATAAGTCCTTAAGTATCAAATTCTTGATAAAGTGTGTCATTTTTCTGAATAGCCATATCCTTTCTCTTTCTTAGGGGTTTTCATGGTTCTTCTCTTGCATGCCATTTAATTTCCATTTTGTCAATCATTTTATTTTCAATGTTGTTTCCAAAATTATAAGCCTCCATCTCCAAGATTTGAACTCTTAAGTTGTTAGACTTATTTCAAGAGAACTCTACTCTAATATCAATTTTTGGATGTCTATTGGGAAACTTATATACTGAGGGTGGGGGCAGGGGATGGGGGGGTGTTGAATTAGGACCACTAAAACTATAACCTTCAAAATAACTTAACTATATTCACCATATTATCCATCTCCTATCTAGATTATTCATAACATAACTTAAAACTTCAAAGGTTGAAATAGATCTAACTATCTATCACATCCATCAACATGAAAATGTAAACACATAAAAAAAATTATTTTGGTTTACCCAGAAACCCTCTAAGGTGAAGGTAAAACTAGTGTGGGGATGACATCCACAAATTTTCACTATTTCAGTAACAACGTTAGCCTTTTAGGACTACAAATTTGATCACTTATGATGATCTACCTATTGGAATATTCAAATAGGAAGAATACTTATGAGAGGGGGGGGAAAGGGGGGGGGGGGGGGGGGGGGTGAATCAAAAGTATCACACTTTAACCAATAAAAGTTTTAGGTGGAAGTAAATTGCATGCATGTAAATACATCAAGTAAACATGAAACTAAGACATGCATCAACAACACATAACACTGGAATTTGGTAACCTAGAAACCCTCCAGGAATAAGAAGGTAAAATTTGGGTGGGGATGATACCCACAAAAATTACTGCAGCAATATTGTTCAATCACTTATGATGGTTTGCCCTATTAAAGGCTTTACACTGTGTCAATAGTGACCTAGTTATAGGATTTACAAACACTTTACAAGAAGTGTCACCCTATTAAAGGATTTGATTACCTATTTAAAGGATCTACGAAATAGTTGTTAAGCTAACCTATCACCATAGGATTTTCGTTCTAATACAATTGCTAGAAAGTATTAGGTACAATGAACCTGATAGATTACAATCCTTAATTTTTGAATGCAGGCACTTATTCTGCTTTCTCTGATCTTGATCCTTTATGATCTGATAACCCTTGTTCTGAAAGTAGATTTCCTTATACACCCTTGTATATCCGCTCATATATTTTACAATGAAATTTTGACTTCCTTATAAAGACATTTGAGGATTTAGAGTTAGGTATGGATCTTTGATCCATATTCAATCTTTATTTTTCGTTCATTGTTTGCACTTCTTCCATTGGTTGCATGCCTTCATCATTTTTCTTATTGGCTTCATGTAGATTGCATAGGAAAGATAAAATATTTGATCTTATCATTTAATCCTTCGAGATTTACCTTATGTCGACTATAAAAATTGTTTGCATCATAGTTTATGCAATTACAAACTCTTATGCTGATCCTCTAAGTTACTCGGCTCCTAAAGCATTACTGATGCTCGGCACATGCTATTTCCTGGATAACTCGGCACCTAAACAAAATTGGCTTACTTGGTACTTGTTTTATTTTTGTATTACTCAACATCATCTAGGACTTGGCACTTGAATATCACTCGGCACTTAAAGTAATTTGGCACTTGAGCTTTACTCGGCACCTGATCTTCACTTGGCATCTAAAAACTACTCAGCACATGAAGATCACTCAGCATTCATGGTGTAATTGGCTCCAATATAGAAAATAGGTAAGTGTATTGGCACTCAAGTGTCAAAAACCATTATGAAGTTAATAATCTCCCCCTTTGACATGAGTGACAAAGACACTTAACTGACCTTATGAGTACATTTACTAATCTATTCGGTATATATAGAGTTTAAAGAAAACTTGATCAAAATTTGTAACTTACAATATATACCTTAAAAAATCGTGTAACTCCCCCTGAGTTGATTGTGCCATTATCTATATATCATGCTCTTACTTTTATCTTTTCTCCCCCATTAATTCATCTTCATAATATCTATATCTCCCCCTATTATATCTCTTTTTCTTCTCCCCTTTTTGACACTTATGTCAAAGAATGTTTAAGGGTTAAGACCATATTTAGCAAAAAATTTGTTGTTTACCTCCATAATCATCCTGAGAGTTGCATCCCAATTGTTTAAAGCAATTTTTAGTGACTTATGTTGGATGATAGTCTCTGTAGCAAGATGAATAAGTCCATCTAATGTTGAAAGATTAGGGTCTTTATTGAGAATACTTTTAGCATAGACTTGCTCTTTATGGAGTATTTCTAAATGTGGGGTAATGGAGGACTGGAGTTGTATCATTTTTGCCTTAATATTGGCCTCTTCTACTGTTAACACATCTATTTCTTTTTGAGTGTGAAGCATCTGGGTAAAATGCTTCTCACTT
This sequence comes from Cupressus sempervirens, assembly GCA_028749045.1. Classification (NCBI taxonomy): domain Eukaryota; kingdom Viridiplantae; phylum Streptophyta; class Pinopsida; order Cupressales; family Cupressaceae; genus Cupressus; species Cupressus sempervirens. The sequence continues at coordinate 37,293,269 of CM053793.1, read as the reverse complement.
TGAGCTGGATCTTTAGGTAGTTGCATGCTAGAAATATTTAAATTTCTTTCCAAGCTCATTGTCTCTTGTCTAGTCTCTTGTGTGAAGTATGAAAAGTCACACAACTTTTTGTACAATGAGAATATATTCTCAAGTACCTTTTTCACTTTTTCAATTAGCTTTTCCAATTCAACCTGGGAAAGTGCAATTTGACTTGATATTTGCTCATTTACTTTTCCCTAGAATTTTTTTTTAGACCATTCCATAAGTTTTGCATTTGTCTCTTAGTCTTCATTTGTCACCTAGTGATTGCAAACTAAAGGCATCCATAAAGATGTCCTTAATCTCATGTAAAGTTTGCTTTTGTTTATACTCCTTCCTGAGTATCTCTTATCTTTTTCTCCCATTTAGTGCTTCCTGCACCTCATTTATTTGATCAATGGTTATAGTTTTTGAGTCATAGCCTAGTATGACTATCTCCTCATCTAATTCGGGGTCTCCATAGTGAAGTACCCTTGCAACTTTTGTAGTACTAGATGTTTGTATAGATATTTGCAATGACTAGTGTGAAGGAGTTCCCGAGGTAGGCAAATTTATCAATGTTTGTATTGCCTCCTGCTCTTTAGGGGTTTCCACTGTTTCCTCCTCCTGCTATCTTCTATCTTGATCAATTATGGTAATCTTAAGAAATGCACCTTTTGTTTGTGCTATAGGATCAGATGTAATAGTCTATCCTATTTGTTCTATTTGTCCTGTTTGTTCTATTCCTTTTTCTACAGCTGCACTCGGCTTCTGTATTGTAGTATCAACTATGCTTGTTGAGATAACTGTTGGCATTTGAAGTTGACTACTAGTAGCTATAGAGATGATGGAAGGTGGTCGTTGTGGACTCACTTATCTCTAACTGTGCTTTCTACTAGTTTTTATGATTCATCCATACTGACCAATACTGGATCTACACATAATATTGCTTGTTGTGTAGATTGGTCAAGGATTCTTTTGAGATCTTCTGCAGTTAATGGATTGATATTCTGACCAAAAGTATTAGGAATATCCATAATAGTTATACTTTCTGCAGGTGTGATGGATACTTGAGGAGGTCTATAGGGTGGCAATTGTGTGTCTTGCACACTCTGATCTGGTTGCTGCTCTTGCTCAGCTATTGCCATTATATCTTGTTTTTGTGTCTCTTCCTCCTCTCCATCTTTCTTTTCTTCTTTCTTCTTCTCTTCTTCTATCTTCTTTTCTTCTTCTACTTTCTTTTCTTCTACTACTTTCTTTTCTTCTTCTCCCTTCTCTACTACTGTCTTCTCCTCTCTCCTTTTTCTCCTCTCTTCTAGTGGAGTAGCAGCTTCTTCCTTGTATTCTTCTTCAAGAAAATCTTCAATCTTCTTGTACAAATTTTTCCATGATTTCATTGTTCTTTGAACAATTTCTTCCATCTTGTTTTGGAGTATGAAGAATGCCTTGTATTTAGGTGTAAACCTATTATTGTGCCTTTTGACTGCTTTCTTTACTTGTTCCTTAGTCAAATTCAGCAATACGCTTGCTAGGGTTGATTCCCTCATCTTCATTTCCATTTTCAAACAAAAATGCCATCTGTCTTCTACAATTTTAGATAGTTCTTTTGGCAATTGTCCATCTAGTTCAGGTGGAGTGTACTTGAACTATTCCTTCATTCCGTAGACTGTTTCTTCTATCCTATTCTATTCTTCTTTGGTAAACTTATTAAAATCAATTTTATTTAAGTTGCTTAAATCACCATTTCCAATCTTTTTACATAAAATATCAATTGAAGAATGGCTTACCTTTTCAAATGGATCTTCTTCATCAGTATCAGGTTGAGCCACATATCTTCTTCTTTTCCTCGACTCTTCCTATGTTTCCTTGATTTGGTTCTTCTTTGTAACTTCCTCTTTAGCCTTTTGAGTGGAGGCCCTTGTTGTAGCTCGTGTTGTAGGCTTTTGAGGTGATGGCATGGCAGATTTCTTTGGTTTTTGCTGAGCTAGAGGTTGTTCTATTGCCTTTCTTTTCTTTGACTCAGCTTCAGTTGGTGCTTCCTTGGCTTCTTTATCTTCTGCACCTTCCTCCTTGTCTTCACCCAGTCCTTGAGTTAATTCCATTGGGCCTTGTTCTTGCTCATCTTCATCATCATTGTCATCTTCTTCTTCTTCTGCTTCAGCCTCAATTTCTTCACCAAATTTATTCTTAATCTTCTTTAACAATTTTTCTTTCTTCTTTAATGTTGAAGCAGTCTTTAATTCCATGTTTATTTTTTACCTTACTACATCATAAGTGCTAAAATGTGGAGCACTTTTATCTGTTTCTTCTGCCAATAATGTAGTTATTGTTGTAGATGCCTCATCAACATTGATTTCATATCCAAATGGCCTTATCCATCTCACTCTTGGAATTGCTGCTTGGATTTATGTGAAGTCAATATCAACCAAGAAACATTTATCATTAACATGTTCTTCTACTAAAGTAACTGGTATTCTCACCCTTTGTTTTATGGATTTCTTGAAATCTTTGAAATAGCTTGTCATTAGGGTATCAAATTTTTTTCCCATTTCTTCTATATATTCATTGATTTGGGCAATGATTGTTCTATCATTCCTCCATGTCACTTTTCCAAAAGATGGAAACTCATTTTGAACATAGAAGAATATACAAACTAGAATTGCTCCAAATTTACATTGAGTGCCCTTTGTCCTTCTTATGGCAGCTAGGTTTTCATTAATCTGTTGTAGCTGTAATTCTGCAAGATCATAAGTATGATCCTTTTTCACCAATTTGTAGCCTACATCTACTGCAATACATGGTACACTGTTGAGTCTACTAGATTGGTAGAACTTATGGGCGATGACTCTAACATCAAATTCAACTAGAGAATCCTATATGGTGTGAATTTTCATTCTTCTCTTATTCCACTGAGCACCAGTGTTCTTTTCAATAACCTCCTTCGATTCACTTCTCAAGGTTTTGAACTGATCTAGGGTTGGGTACCCTGTTACTCTATGTATCATTTCTTTGGTTAATTTGATCGGAATATCTTCTAACCACAGACTACCACCATGAATTCTACTCAGCACAAGTCTAACCCATTCTATTTTGAATATGGTGGGAAAGCTCAAAACTCGGGTCAAACCCTTTCTTTCAACAATTTTGAATTCATCTCTTAAGACTCCATCTACGCACAATTTCTCATAGGCTTGCCTTATTTCCACATCTCCTAGGGCACCTATCTTACAATTGTAGCATTTCCTAATGTCTTGAACCATTACAATTTTTGGGGGTATTTGGGAGAGAGCTACGACTGGGTCATTTTTGTATGCAACTTTAGGTATGGGACATAAATCAAGTTGCTTGACCTCATTGAACACTAACTGAACTTCAGATGACTCTTTGTCCTCAGTTTTTGTGGAACTTGATGCCATTTATGCAAACTAGGGTTTCCTTTTTACGAAATATAAAACTACGTGGCTCAGCACAAATGAGAAATACCTCAAGATCAATGAAAACACGTTGGGAGAGGTTCCAATCTACTTGAAATGCTAGATTCTTTGCTGTGAAGTTGCTCTGCTCTTTTTCTCTTCTTTGCTTCTTGATTGAGATGAGTAAAATTGATTAAAATTGTGATAATATACCCTATTTTCATTGCATTAAATGCTTAATTGCCAACTTAGCTTTTGAAAAAAAAATTGACCTAAATCAGCATCAGTTATCAACTCGGTCGCTGTTAGGAGCTCAGCATGTGTTGGAGTTTAACTTGGCATCTTGGAAACATCATTTAGATTTTTTGTTGACATCTTGTCTCATGTAGATTTATACTTTGCATAGCTTCTTTGTCTTGGGACTGATGTGTGATATAGCCTTGTATATTAGTCTCGTATACTTCTCATGCTTAGTTTGATGAAGTGTGATCATTGGCCCCATTAGGTGAAGTGATCCCTCCATTTGATGTGTTGCACTCATCTTTCTTTTTCCAAGTTTTATTCATTTGCCCTCTTATATTTTTGACATCAATCTTTTCTTTGCCTTTATTTTCTTCAGTCTTGGGTGCCTTTGACTTTGTAGGACAGTTTCTACTAGTATGACCAGTTTTCAAACAACTAAAACATGTGGTTTGGTTCAACCATCTCTTGTAGTTCCCTTTGAAATGTGTTCTTATGCAACTCTGGGGCATATGTCCATATTCTTGACAATAATGACAGCTATACCTGGTGTTGTAATCCCAATGATAATGACTTCCATTCCCTTTTGATTTTTCTGGTTGATTTGATTTTGTAATGTCCCTTTACTGATTTTTTATGATATTTCCAGCCTCAAATCAGAACTTTAAAATCAAACAACCAATATTACAAAGATCTGCCAATTTCCCAATAAAACCCAAATCGGGTATGTCCAAATTAGTGCCAAAAACTTCACAACTTCACAAATTATTAATAAATCTGAAAATGGACATTTTTACAGAAATTTCAGCAGCATAAAAGCCTAAAAAATGACATTTTCAGATTTTTATAGCCTTTACACAACAGCTCACAAATGTAGGGAAAAACTATGCTCAATCGGGCTCCTGAAATTAACACAAAAATGCCCGAAAACACCACAAAACACTCATAAACTATCTCAAAAGTTTAAGCATGACCCAATACATATATTCAGCTCTATTTTAACATCATAAAGTCTAAAATACAGCAGCAAACCAAACTGATATGAAACACTCGACTGAAAACCCAAACTCAAACCAAAAACAACCCCGAAAACACCCAAATTGGCACTATTCAGCACAAAGGCAAACTCTGTATGAGCATGCACATGGAATGGCTTCAAACTCCCATCTTTAGCCTTCCTGGAAACCTGCAAACTCCTATTCTTGGGTCTCCTTCTCCACAGGTTTGGTAGCCTCTGAAGAACAACAAGAAAATTAGCAACAATCAAGATGTAGAATGAGCCCAAAATGCCTCCAAACCCCTTTTAAAGAGGGCATAACCCTAACTAACGTCCAAGAGGGGTTAATAAAATATAATTTAATAATAATTTTTATTTATTAGTCCATTGCTTTCCAAAGATTAGCCCCTTTTTCTGAAATTTCACCTTTTTGGAGCCTGCCTGCCTTAACAAAGTTTATTTTTTTTAATTATTTGAATAGGGGACATGACAAGTCCTCCCCTCCCAAATATTGCTTGAGAAGGTTGGAATTCTCAAGAATATGTGCTCCTTCCCAAGTTGCATCCTCTAGTGGTAATCCTTTCCATTTGACCAAATGCTCTATGATGCTCCTATTTCTCAACCTTTTCTCTCTTGTATCCAAAATCTCTTCTGGTATCAAAACTAATTTCCCTTCATCATCAAGAGGTGGTAATTCTGTAGATACTATGGTTTTCTGGCCTAGAACCTTCTTTAAGAAAGATACATGAAAAATATTATGTATTTTGCTATTTGGTGGGAGCTCCAATTCATAAGCTACCTCTCCTACCTTCTTGATGATTTTATAATGCCCATAGAACCTTGGCTTGAGTTTCTCTGCCCCACTTCTCTTCAAGGTGCTTTGCTTATATGGATACAACCTAAAAAATACCAAATCTCCCACCTCAAAAGATCTTTCAATCCTTTTCCTATCAGCATATATCTTTTGTTGGTTTTGTGCATGTTGTAGATTATCCTTGAGGGACCTTATTATGTCTTGGCTTTGCTTGATGAAATCACTTGCTGCGGGTACTCTGCTATCAGAAAGTATTAGATCAACAAAGGAAAGGGCATCATAACCATAAAGAGCATGAAAAGGAGGCATACCAATAGACATGTGATGAGATGTATTGTAACAATACTCCCCTAGGTGTAACCATTTCACCCAAGCATGTTGTTGATTTAAAACATAGTTCCTCAAATATCCTTCTATCCATTTATTAACTATCTCTATTTGTCCATCTATTTGAGGGTGATAGCTAGTATTGGGAGTGAGTTCAGTTCCTGCCAAATGAAAGAGCTCCTTCCAAAAAGAGCTGAGGAATCTATTATCCCGGTCACTAACAATGTTTCTAGGCAAACCATGTAATCTAAAAATTTCCTTGAAGAACAATTCGGCCACTTGTGATGCCTTGAAATCAGATGTGATAGGAAAGAAATGTGCATACTTAGTTAGTCTATCTACCACCACATATATGCAATCCTTACCTTGAACCTTGGGCAACCCAGTGATGAAATCCATGGAAATACTTTCCCATTTCTGTTCGGGAATAGGAAGTGGCTGCAACAACCCTGTAGGAAAATTTTGCTCACTCTTGCTTTGTTGGCATACCATACATTCCTTAATGTGTTTAAGGACATCCTCCTTCATACCCTTCCATGAAAACCACTCTCAAATTTGCCTATATGTCTTGAAGTATCCCTGGTGACCAGCCAAAGGTGTGTCATGAAAGGCCCTCAATATCCTCTCCTTAGTTTTGGACCCTGGCACTGAGAAGATCCTATTCTTGTAATAAATCAATTCATCAACAACCTTGTACCTGTTATCATCCACTAACTTATCCAAAATCTTGGTGGCAAATGAATCTTTTGCATACTCTAAAATTATGGAGACTTTCCAATTAGCAGAGATAGATGATAAGGAACACAAAGTGGGCTTTCTTGAGAGAGCATCAGCAACCACATTATTCTTTCCTTTCATGTATTCAATATCAAAATCATAACCTTGCAATTTTCTTACCCATTTTTGTTGACGATCATTCAAATCCCTTTGGTTCAAGAAGAACCTGAGGCTATTATGGTCTGTCTTTACAATGAATCTCCCACATACCAAATATTGTCTAAACTTATGAAGTGCATGCATGATTGCCAACATTTCCTTATCATAGACGGAGTACCCTTTCTCTGATTGATTTAATTTTTGACTGTCAAATGCTATTGGATGTCCCCTTTGAGTTAGGACAGCCCCTATACCTTCTCCCGAAGCATCACATTCAACAACAAAAGGTAAAGAGAAATCTGGAATTGCAAGCATAGGGCATGAACTCATTACCTCCTTAAGCTTATCAAATGTTTTTTGTGCCTCTTCTGTCTAAACAAAAGCTCCTTTCTTTGTCAAATCAGTCAAGGGGGTAGCAAGCTGAGAAAATCCCTTGGCAAATCTCCTATAGTAGCTACACAACCCGAAGAAACCTCTCAACTGTGTAAGATTAGTGGGTGGAGGCCAATCCAAAATTGCCTGGTTTTTTTGTTGATCAACCTGTACTCCTTTAGAGCTTATAATATGTCCCAAATATAGGATCTCTGTCAAACCAAACTCACATTTAGATAGCTTAGCATAGAAGGATTGTTGCTCCAAGATTCCCAAAATAGTGTCTATGTGCTTTAGATGCTCTTCCCATGTTTTACTGTATATCAAGCTATCATCAAAAAATACCAAAACAAATTTTCGAAGATGCTGACTGAATACCTTATTCATACAAGATTGGAATGTTGCAGGTGCATTAGTGAGTCCAAATGGCATAACAAGAAATTCAAAGTGCTGATAGTGACATCTGAAAGCAGTCTTTTTCACATCTTCACTCCTCATTCGGATTTGATGGTAGCCTAATCTTAAGTCAATTTTTGAGAAGTATACAGCAACATGTAACTCATCAATGAGTTCATCTATGCGTGGTATGGGATACCTATTTTTTATGGTCTTCTTGTTTAGAGCCCTGTAGTCTATACACATTCTCATTGTACCATCCTTTTTCTTGACAAGTACCACAGATGATGCAAATGGACTAGAGCTAGGCCTTATGAATCCCATGTCCAGGAGTTCTTTAATAGTTTTTTCAATTTCTTCCTTATAACCTCTTGGATGGTGGTATGGGGTTGTTATAACTGGTTTGGCACCCTGTTCTAACTCTATAACATGCTCAAAACCTCTATCTGGTGGTAATCCTGGAGGAAAATCATTGAAAACTATACTATGCTTATCAAGAATATTTTGAATTTCAAAATGGAAATTACCTTGATTCTTTGGAGAGCTTGTTGGTTGGATTATGACTCCTGCTGCCCATGTTACTTGTCCTCTTTGAAAAGTCCTCTCCATCCTCTTTGCAGAGACCGCCTTAGGTGCTCCATTAGATAACCCTCTCAATATGACTTCTTTCCCATTGGAATGAAATTTAAACTCCATAGTTTGATGGTTCATGTAATAGCCTTCGATAGAGTGCAACCATTGAACACCCAATACAAGATCTGTCTCCCCAATACCAACCACATAGAAGTCATCACATAACTCATAATCTCCTAAGGTCATCTTGAGTTGTTTCACCACCCGTGTGCAAGGCATAGTGAATCCATCAGCTACAGTAACATTGAATCCCTCAAAATCTTTTGCTTTAAGCCCTCTTTTCATGAAAAATCCCTCATCAATAAAATTGTGAGTTGCCCCACTATCAAGAAGAATAGTCAACCTTTGCCCTGCTAGTACCCCTCGAATTTGGAAGGGATGGTATCTTGGGACTCCTGATAATGCTGCTAAAGTGCCATCCTTGCTGATTTCTTTTACTTTCTCTTCTTCTACCTCCTCCTTAGTATCATGAAATTCTTCATGCTCATCTGAATCAGATTCTGAAGCAACTTCAATATAGTGCACTTGACCTTTCCCCAAACATCTGTGTCCTAGAACCCATGGTTCTCTACAAGTAAAACAAAGCTTTTTCCTTCGTAATTCACTCCTAGTCTCTTCATATATTTTCTTTTTTGCCACATTTGTCACATCTTTTGGTGGTAGTGTTGGGAAAGTCTTTTTCTGAAAATTTCCCTTGTGTTGCCAAAGATTTGGGGGTTTTTGATTAGTGATTGATTTCATAGGCACACAAGTTTCAAGTTGCAAGCTTCTTTTGATAGCTTCCTGTAAGGTTGAGGGTCAGAAAGCCTTAACCAAACCCTTAACAGAATCTTCTAAACCATCATGAAAAAGATAAACAATCCTCTTTTCACTCATATCAGGTACCATAACAGCCACTTTTTGAAATTCTTCTATATACTCATTAACTGATTTGGTTTGCTTCAACTTTGACAATTCTTTAAAGTACTCTTCATCATCCTTGAGGTCAAATCTATCTATCACCCTTTGACTGAAATCTTCAAATGTAGTTACCTGATCATGACCTTGAGTAGTCATTCCATGATACCACCAATCATAGGCTACATCTTCCAAGTGTAGACTTGCAAATTGAATAGCATCACTCTCTTTCATGGGGTTAAGTGTGAAGAAAGTTTGTAATTTTTGTAGCCATGCTCTAGCTGAAATTTTATTTTTTCCATCAAAAGTAGGTGCTGTAAACTTGCTTATCTTATTTTTGAGCTCTCTTCCATTTGTGTCATGGTCCCTCCTGTTCTCTTTCTTGGGCATCAAAGCATTCATCATATCCACATATTCTCTAAAAGGAACTGAACTACGAAAGTCATCATCTAAGCCATTGTAAGTAGCTCTTAATGTAATCAAATTACCTGTAACCTCTTCCGCTGGATTAATGGCTAGATTTGGTACTGGTGGCTCATCTGCAGGCAAGAAAATAGATTTGGTTGATTTAGATGGTGTGGATCTCCCATTTCTTGGCTCCTCTGAAGTGCTCCCTTTTTCATTAATAGATGCAATTCCTTGTAATTTTTTTGTCAATATTCACAAAGCCTCTCTAGTTTCTGCCAAACCATCCACTGTTTGCTTCTGAGTATTTTGGATGTCTTGGAAGAATTTCTTTGCCATCTCATCTGGATCAGCCATACTTTTTTCTTCCTTGGATTTTGTACTTTTGCTTTCAACTGGGGGTTTGATCAAAATTTCTTTATTCTTTTCTTGCTGCAAATAACTTTTTTCTCTTTCACTTAGTTGCATACAATCATAAAATATGACATGCAAGATATGGGTAGTTATCAAAACTTGACATGCAAGATCTGGGTAGTTGTTAAAACTGACATGCAACTTCTACAAACCCTCAGGCTGGCAAGATCACGGCTCTGATACCACTGTAATGTCCCTTTACTGATTTTTTATGATATTTCCAGCCTCAAATCAGAACTTTAAAATCAAACAACCAATATTACGAAGATCTGCCAATTTCCCAATAAAACCCAAATCGGGTATGTCCAAATTAGTGCCAAAAACTTCACAACTTCACAAATTATTAATAAATTTGAAAATGGACATTTTTACAGAAATTTCAGTAGCATAACAGCCTACAAAATGAAATTTCTAGATTTGTATAGCCTTTACACAATAGCTCACAAATGTAGGGCAAAACTATGCTCAATCGGGCTCTCGAAATTAACACAAAAATGCCCGAAAACACCACAAAACACTCATAAACTATCTCAGAAGTTTAATCATGACCCAATACATATATTCAGATCTATTTTAACATCATAAAGTCTGAAATATAGTAGCAAACCAAACTGATATGAAACACTCGACTGAAAACCCAAACTCAAACCAAAAACAACCCCGAAAACACCCAAATCGGCACTATTCAGCACAAAAGAAAACTCTGTATGAGCATGCACATGGAATGGCTTCAAAATCCCATCCTTAGCCTTCCTGGAAACCTGCAAACTCCCATTCTTGGGTCTCCTTCTCCACAGGTTTGGCAGCCTCTGAAGAACAACAAGAAAATTAGCAAGAATCAAGATGTAGAATGAGCCCAAAATGCCTCCAAACCCCTTTTAAAGAGGGCATAACCCTAAATCACGTCCAAGAGGGGTTAATAAAATATAATTTAATAATAATTTTTATTTATTAGTCCATTTCTTTCCAAAGATTAGCCCCTTTTTCTGAAATTTCACCTTTTTGGAGCCTGCCTGCCTTAACAAAGTTTTTTTTTTTTAATTATTTGAATAGGGGACATGACAGATGTCCACATAGGTTTTGATCTGCATTTAGATGCCCTATGTCTATACTTTTTTCAATTATAAAAATTTCCATCAAATCTCTGAGTCCTTGTGACATTGGATTTGCAATCTTGTGTCATATGTCCTTGCATGTTGCACTTGTGATAGAAGTTCTTACTCTTGGGTGTGTTTAATTGATTGAATCTTCTACTCCCAAAAACATTAGCTGTATGACCCTTCTTATTATAGTAATGACAAGTGGGTTTTGAATCCTTACCTTTGTCACTTCTTTATTTAGCACTCTTTGATGATTCTCCAACTTTAGTGTTGTTGTATCCAAGTCCTGATGTATCATGGGCGGATCTTGGGAATTTCATCAATTGTTCAAAATACTTGATGGCTTCACTTGACTTGTTGAGATTCTCTGCTACCTCTTTTTCTCTATTCAATTCATTCTATATTTTTTCATTCTGCATCTTCAAAGTAGAGATCTCAATGTCTTTCACATTGAGTTCATGATGAAGGTTCATCATTTCGGCAAGTGTATCCATCTACATGTTTGAGATCCTTGTCAATTTAGTACATTTTTCTTCAAGTCTGTTTGCAAGATTTCTTTTGTCATTTTCCATCATGACTTTATCCTCAATTTCTCTTTTCTTTTATTTAGTAATTTCACATATCATTATGGCCTATGATTCATGTTCCATCTTGAGAGATCTTATCTCCTCTGCTTGAACTTTATTTTTCTCCATTAGTTTTGCTATTGCTGCATCAAATTCTGTAGTGTCTCCATTGGCAAACACTTATGTGGTATCAACCTCCTTGTAGTGTATATCATTTTTAGCTATGGCTATCTCCTTTCTTCTCTTTAAATATTTTCTTAACTCCACTCTTGCTTCTTCTACTTTTTGTAGAGTGAGATGCACATCAATCACCTAGTTTTCAATGATCTTTCCAAATTTGAAAACTTTCATCTTTAGATCTTTTTCTCCAAGCTGTCAAACTTTTCCTTGTGAGAACCTGGATGCTCTGATACCAATTGTTGGAATATTCAAATAGGAAGAATACTTATGAGAGCGGGGGGTGGGGAGGGGGGGGGGGGGTGTGGTGAATCAAAAGTATCACACTTTAACCAATAAAACTTTTAGGTGGAAGTAAATTGCATGCATGTAAATACATCAAGTAAACATGAAACTAAGACATGCATCAACAACACATAACACTAGATTTTGGTAACCTAGAAACCCTCTAGGAATAAGAAGGTAAAACTGGGGTGGGGATGATAGCCACAAAAATTACTACAGAAATATTGTTCAACCACTTATGATGGTCTGCACTATTAAAGGCTTTAAACTGTGTCAATAGTGACTTGGTTAGAGGATTTACAAACACGTTATATGAAGTATCACCCTGTTAAAGGATTTAATCACCTATTTAAAGGATCTATGAAATAGCTATTAAGCTAACCTATCACCATAGGATTTTCATTCTAATACAATTGCTAGAAAGTATTAGGTACAATGAACCTAATAGATTACAATCCTTGATTGTTGAGTGCAGGCACTTGTTCTGCTTTCTCTGATCTTGATCCTTTGTGATCTAATAACCCTTGTTTTGAAAGTAGATTTCCTTATACACCCTTGTATATCCACTCGTATATTTTACAATGAAATTTTTTCTTCTTTATAAAGACATTTGAGGATTTAGGGTTAGGTATGGATCTTCGATCCATATTCAATCTTTATTTTCCACTCATTGTTTGCACTTCTTCCATTGGTTGCATGCCTTCATCATTTTTCTTATTGGCTGCATGTAGATTGCATAGGAAAGATTAAAGATTTGATCTTATCATTTAATTCTTCAAGATTTACCTTATGTCAGCTATAAAAACTATTTGCATCATAGTTTGTGTAATTACAAACTCTTATGTTGATATTCTAAGTTACTTGGCTCCTGAAGCATTACTGATGCTCGGCACATTCTATTTCCTGGATAACTCAGCACCTAAACAAAATTGGCTTACTTGGTACTTGTTTTATTTCTATATTACTCAACATCATCTATGACTTGGCACTTGAATATCACTCGGAACTTTATTCTGCTCGGCACTTAAAGTCATTCAACACTTGAACTTTACTCAGCACCTGACCTTCACTCGGCATTTGAAAACTACTCATCACATGAAGATCACTCGGCATTCATGGTGTACTTGGCTCCAATATAGAAAATAGGTAAGTGTATTGGCACTCAAGTGTCAAAAACCATTATGAAGTTAACACTACCCTATGAGGGGTCTTCCCTATTAGGATCTTTATAAAGATTATTTGGTTATTAATGGATTTAACACTACAATGAAGTAACAAATCTCTTAAGAGATTTACATAGGCCTATTAGGACCACTCTATAAAGAGATTTACCTTGATTAACTTTTCCAAAATTGATTCAATACTTGATCCTTTGATATGCACTTACAGTGTTGATTATAGATCTTCTCTTTCCAATCTATGATTCAATCTTTGTATCTGATATATCTTTACTCTACACTTCACTACTTCACTAGGTTGCTACACTTTGTTACATCACAAATTTTACTTGCAGCCTCCAAAACCTAACTCCTTTGCACAAAAATTTGTTTCCTTGATCTTCATATGCACATACATTATTACCACTATATGAAATAGGGTTTGGGTCTACCTTTATAATGATATATGTAGATTCTTCTAGAATAGTATCAATAATCTAATGTTTCCCTTTTTTACCTCTTCATTTGATTGGTTGTCCTCCCTTCATGGGGATTGATGATCCATGTCAAAATGTGTAACAACCTTTGCAACAAACTCTATGATAATTAAATTTTGTTTACATGTTGGCTCAAAATGTTTTACCTAAAAGTTTGTTCCATTTCACACATTCTTTTTCACACTATGTTTCTCAACATATACTCTCCTTGATACTCAACCTTTACTCTCTTGGCCCCTTCAATATGACTCGACATCCATATACTATGTTTCCTAGAAAGTTACTTAGCTTATATGGAAGTACTTGGTGGACAAAGACTTTCTCAACTCCTATAGAGCTTGGCATATACAAGATTATTTATAAGTCTTTACAAATACATGACTCGACCTATATAGAGTAACTTACTCATAGTGATGAGTGACTAACTCTATGTTATATATGACTAAGTGTTTGAAAATAATAGAAAATAGACCTTAGAGAGATCAAAACTTTCTTCATCTTCAGCATGTTGTAGGTGCCCACTAGAAATCATTCTTTCCTCAAGTACACCATGGCAAGGTCCCCAACTTGGAACTTCTTATATCTCCTCTTTTGATCTAGTCTAGCCTTATAATAAAGGTTCATCTTGTTAATTTGTGCACTTACCTCCTCATTTAGGATGTTGACATTTTCAACAAAGTCTTCAACCTCAACACTAGTCCTCTCTCCTTGCTCCAACTTCCTCAAATCTAGTGTAGTCCTTAGACTACTCCCATATAAAGTTTGGAATGGTGACCTACTAGTACTCCTATTCACAAAATTATTGTAATAAAGTTCCCCTTGTGGTAGAATAAAATCAAATCCCTTGGGCTTATCTCCTACTAAACATCTCAACAAATTGCCTAGACTTATATTCACCACTTATATTTTTCCATAAGTCTATGGATGATTTGCAGAACTAAACTTGAACTATGTCTTCAACTTCTTCCAAAAATTCCTCTAGAAATACCCAACAAATTTTGAATTTAGGTTAGAAAAAATTCTTTTTGGAAGACCATGTGGCCTCAACACATCTCTAGAATTTTTTTATATATAATATGTACTACATTATAAGTCTTGTGGCATGGAATGAAATGCATCATCTTGGAGAACCTATCAACCACCACAACTATTGAGTCATTACCCCTTTGTGTCCTTGGCAACCAAAGAACAAATGCATAATTATGTCGTCCTAGGTCTTTGATGGAACATGCAATGGCTAATAAAGTCTAGTATTATGACTGACTCATTTATCTATCTGACATAATCGACAACTCTACACAAAATTCTTCACATCTTATGAAAAATAAGGCCAAAAATAATGTTCACTAACAATAGAAGTCATCTTCTCTAGACCAAAGTGTCCTTCCATCCCTCTCCTGTATTTCTCTTTGACCAATTTCTCCCTAATGGAACTCCTTGGAATACATGTTGGAATGTTCAAAATGAGAAGAGTACATCTAAGAGGGGGGGTGAATCAAAAGTAA
The DNA here is from genome assembly GCA_028749045.1 of Cupressus sempervirens. NCBI lineage: Eukaryota > Viridiplantae > Streptophyta > Pinopsida > Cupressales > Cupressaceae > Cupressus > Cupressus sempervirens. Next base: position 37,278,198 of record CM053793.1, on the reverse strand, counting down.
CACACTTTTAACCATTTCAAATCCTTTAAAGCAAATAACTAAAAGTAAACTATATGCATGTAAACAAGTTAAATGAATATGGAATAAACACATGCATCAACACACATAACACTAGATTTGGTAACCTAGAAATCCTCGAAGAATAAGAAGGTAAAAATGGGGTGGGGATGATACCCATAAAAATTACTACAACAATAATTGTTTGACCACTTTTGATGGTCTGCCCTATTAAAGGCTTTGCACTATATCAATAGTGACCTAGTTAAAGGATTTACAAACACTTTCCATGAAGTGTCACCCTATTAAAGGATTTAGTCACCTCTTCAAAGGATCTGAAAAATAGTTGGTAAGCTAACCTATCAACATAGGATTTCCACTATCTAATACAATGGCTAGAGAGTATTAGAAACCTTTGACCTGATTGTTTGCAATCTTCAATTGCTAATTTTAGGCACTTGTTCTGCTCACCTTGATCTAATCCTTGCTTGATCTAATATCTATTTGTATCCCTTGTACTGTTCTAATTAATTAGATGTGTAATTACTGCTCAATTCCCTAAGTTTTTGATGCCCCTATTGTTTTCCCTATTCTATAATTTATTATCTGTTTAGCAACTTCTTCAAACTTTTCTTCAGCAACATAAAACCTCAAGGTCTAAGCCTCCTTATAAAGACTTTATAGACTTAGGGTTATGTATGGATCTATGATCCATATTGAATCTTAAGTTCCCACTCATTCCTTTCATTTTTCTCATTGGTTGCATTCCTTGTCCATTTTTTTGATTGGTTGTGTTGGCTCTAAAAATGGTTTACATCTAAGTTTGTGAGGGCGCAAACTCATATGTTGATTCTGTGTTACTTGACACATACTGAACTATTAGTGCTTGGTACATATACTCTTCTGGTTTTCTGGGCACCTATTACATTCAGTCTTGCTTGACACATTTATGACTATGGCTCACTTTGTGTTTGAAGTATTCTAAATTTCTTGGCATCAACTATGACTTGGCACATATATAATGCTTTATACCTGAAGTCACTCGGCACCTACTAAAGTTTTGGCTCAGCACACACTATGACTCAACATACATAGTGTACTTGGCTTTAATGTAAAAAGTGGTCAAGTGTCTTGACAATCAAATGTCAAAACCATTCTAAGGTCAAAAATCTCCCCCTTTGACATGAGTGTCAAAAACACTTAACTAAACATTACTATTCTAGCCTTATGAGTACCCTATCCAATTTGTTTTGAATATGTACAAAATTAGAAAAAAAATTCAAAATACCTTGTCACTCCCCTTGAATTGATTGTGCATTGACATCCTTTGCAACCAAAATTTTGTGCTAAATGTGCCTGATATTCTTTCCCTTTTTCCTGTATCTGTAATCTATACCTGTGCTAATTCATTCATATCTCCCGCAAAATATTATTTCTCCACCATACTATTTACATATTATGACTTCTCTCCCCCTTAGTTATATCTTCCATATTATTATTTCTTCCCTTAAAAATTATATTTTTCTCCCCCTTTTTGATACTTATGTCAAAGGGTTCTAAGGAGTAATACCATATTTTTCCAAAAATGTGTTGTTTACCTCTATTATTGTTTTCATAGCTATATCCCAATTCTCCAAAGCAATGTCTAGTGACTTGTGCTGGATGGTAGTCTCTGTAGCAAGATGTAAAACTCCATCTAATGTAGAAATATTTGGATCTTTCTTTAAAATAGTTTCATCATAAACTTGTTCCTTGTGGATGACCTCAAAGTGTGGGGTTATGGAGGATTGAATCTGCATTAATTTAGCCTTTATATTGGATTCCTCTACTATGAGTGTAGCTAACTCCCTTTGAGTGTGATGCAATTGGGAAAAATGATTCTCACTTTGAGCTAGATCTTTTGGTAATTGCATGCTAGAAATCTTTAAATTTCTTTCCAAGCTCAATATCCTTTGATTTGTTTCTTGTTTGAAGTTGGAAAAATCACACAACTTCTTGTACAATGAGAAAATGTTCTCAAGTACAGCTTTGACCTTGTCAATTTTCCTAGCCAACTCTACCCATTCAAGTGTTATACCACTTGATATCTTCTCATTTACCTTCCCCTAAAATTTTCTCTCAGACCATTCCATGAGTTTAACATTGGTGTCCTAGTCTTCACTAGTCACCTAGTCAACTATATTAGATAGTTGTTCTATTATGGGCTTTGCTTCATCTAGTTATTACAAGCTAAATGCATCCATAAAGATGTCCCTAATGTCATTCAATGATTTCTTATGTTTATACTCTTTTCTAAGTATCTCCTACCTCTTCCTTCTATCTAAAACATCTTGCATTTATGTGATTTGAGCCATGGTGATGCTCTTGGAGTCATAGGTAGGTATTACTATGTCTTCATTTAATTCATGGTCTCCATAGTGAAGTACCCTAGCTAATCTGGTTGAGCTTGAGCTTGGAGATGAGATTTGTAACGGTATAGCTTCAATGCCTGGCTTTTGAAGGATCTTTGTAGGAGTGCCTATCTTTGGTAGTTCTACCAATGTTTGTATGGCATTCTGATCCTTTTCCTTTGATGTATCCTCCTTCTCATCAAATTTTCCTTCCTCTACATTTGGCCTCTATAATGTATGACCTACTACTGGAGGTGGTGGAAGCATCAAAATTTTAGTGCTAGTAGTTGTATAGGTGAAAGGTAGTTCCTTTGGTTTCACCTTTTCACTTTGTGGTTCTTCTACTACCTTCTATAGTTCATATACACTCACCAATATAGGGCTTCTACATAACTATGCTTATAAATTTGATTGGTGAAGGATCTTGGAGAGATCCTTTGTAGTTAGGGGATTGATGTTCTGAGCTGAATTGTTAGGGACATCCTTAATAGTTATTGTATCTGCACATATGATGGTTATATGAGGAGGGCTAGAAGGTGGCATTTGTGTGTTTTGCACACTTTGTTCCTCTTGTTACTCTTTTTGTTTAGTTGTTGCCATGTCTTCTCCCTTAGTTGATTCCTCTTCTTCTTTCTCTTTATTCTCTTCATCTTTCTTATCTTCCTCCTCTTTATTCTTTTCTTCATCTGCTCTTACTATTACTTCCTTCTCTTCCTCTAGCATCTCTTCTTCTCCTTTCTTTGCTTTTGTCTCTTCTATTTTCTTTGCTTCTATTTCCTTTCCCTTAGTACTGGCATTTGCCTTATTTGTTTCCTCTTCCTTATCATCAATTATTTTGTAAATTATTTTCCACAATTGTGCGGATTTATTTACTACATCCTCAATCTTGTTTTGAAGGATGCTAAAGGCTCTATACTTAGGTGCAAATTTGCCACCATGTTTCTTATTAGCCTTTGTTATTTTTCTTGTTGCCATCTCAAGCTTTTCTTGAGGTAAGGTAGATTCTCTAATCTCCCTTTCCATTTTTAGACAACAATGCCATTTATTCTCAACTATCTCATACAGTTCCTTGGGCATGGTATTGTCAAGTTCTAGAGGTGTGTTTTTGAATTGTGCCATCATGGCATCCAGAGATTCATCTACTTTATTTTTCTCTTCTCTACTAAGCTTATTAAAATCAATATTTTTTAATTCATTCAAATCTGCATTCCTAATCTTTTCACAAAGTTTATCAATTGTAGACTTAGGAGGATAGCTTACCACTCTAAATTGGCTGAGGTCCTCTTACTCTGTTATCTCCTCATCATCAGTATTTGGTTGTGCCACATACCTTCTTCTTTTCTTTGGCTCTTTATCAGGCTATTCAATGGATTTATTTTTCTCTTTTTCTTCCTCTTTGGCCTTTTGTGTGGATGCCCTTGTAGTAGTCCTTGTTGTAGGCTTCTTTGGTTTTTCTTGAGTGGCCTTTGCTGCCTTTTTGGCCTTTGGTTGAGTTGTAGGTTGAGTTTTAGCCTTTCTCTTATTTTTCTTGGCTTGAGTAGGCACTTCCTTGGCTTCTTCTTCCTCAACACCTTCCTCCTTGTCTTCTCCTAAGCCTTGTGTCGGTTCCACTGGGTCTTGCCTTGGCTCTTCTTCTTCTTCACCTTCACCTTCTTCTTCTTCTCCTTCTTCTTCTTCTTCTTCTTCACCACCTACTTCTCCTTCAATATTTGCCCCAAGTTTCTTCTTTATCTTCTTTACTAATTTATCTTTCTTCTTGACAATAGAAGTTATCTTTAATTCAGTTTCAACTTTTGATTTTACAACATCATGTGCCAAAGTGAGGATCTTCCTTATCTATTTTTTCTGCAAGCAATGTTGTGATTGATATTGAGGCTTCATCTATATCAAGTTCATATCCCAATGGCCTTAGCCATCTTACTTTTGGTATTGCTACCTATATGTAGGTATAATCAATGTCAACCTAAAAGCATATGTCATTGATGTGTTGCTCTACCAATGAAACTAGTATTCTCATTCTCTACTTCATGGATTTCTTAAAATCCTCAAAATTATCTCCCATCTGATGAATGAACTCATTGATTTGTGTAATTGTAGTTTTGTTTGGGTTCCAATTCACCTTTTTAGTAGAAGGAAACTCTTCTATAACATAGAATAATATACACATAAGTACTAAACCAAATTTGCATTGAGCACCTTTTGATCACCTTATTGCTCCTAGGTTTTCATTTATTTTATGCAACATTAGTTTTGACAGATCATATGTGTGATCTTTCTTTACAAATTTATAAGCTAGCTATGCATGGCACACTATTCAATCTACTAGATTGGTAGAATTTGTGGGATATTACTCTTACAAAAAAATCTAGAAGAGGATCAGTTATAGTGTCAATAGTCATACCCCTCTTATTCCATTTAGCTCTTGTATTTCTTTCAATGATTTCTTTGGAATCACTGCACAGGGTCATAGGCCAATCTAGGATTGGGAAACCTGTAACCCTATGTACTATCCTTTTTGTAATCTTTATTGGTCCAATTTCCAACCAAAAACATCCATTGTGATTTTTTCTCAAGACAATCTATATCCATTCTATTTTGAAACCAGTAGGGTAAACTAGGGCATTGATCAAACCCTTTTTCTCAAAAATCTAGAATTTTTCCTTTAGAAATTTTTTTTCACATAGTTTATCATAGGCTTGGAATATCTCTAGATCACCTACTATACCTATCTTGTAGTTATAACACTTTTTCATGTCTTGCACCATGACAACTTTAGGTGGAATGATAGACAATGCGCCAACTAGGTCATTTCTATAGGTGACTTCTAGGATTGGCTTAAACTTATGTTGTTTAACATCAATAATAACTAAGTGTACCTCATGACCTTCCTTTCCTTTGGGGTTTCTTGAACTAGAAGCCATTATACCAAACTAGGGTTTAAATGTATTAAAAACTTTAACTCTGCATAGCTCGGTACTTGATAAATACCTTAGATCGGTGAAATGTATGTTGAATTGCTATTGAGATCGATGCAAATGGCTTCAAGGTTGTTGTATGATCACTCCTACTATTTTCTTATCTTTTCTCTATGTTTGAATGGCATGAAAATAATCAAAAGTTGGCCTTATACCTATCAAAACCTAGCATTAAATGCTTAGTGCATATAGTTGTAAACTCAACACTTGAAGGATTCAACATGACTCTGCTTCCATTTTTTTTGTTTACTTGGCTTCCACTAGTTCATCACTTCACTTGGCTTCAACTATCAACTTAGTCTCTATCAGAAACTTAGCATCCATTAGAGCATTACTCAGCATGTGAGGATAAATCAATAGTATTGGCAAAAAATTCAAATTTTGACTTGGCATCCTTGCTCATGCATATTTTTTCCTTAGAGTACTTCTTTGTTTTGGAATTGATGTATGATATAACTTGTTATATAAGTCCCATACACCTATTCTTTCTTAGTTGGATGAGATGTGATTATCTGACCTTTTGGGTGAAGTGATCTCTCCATTTGATGTACTGTACTCATCTTTCTTCTTCCAAGTCTTGTTCATTTTCCCTCTTATTTTTTCAACATCAACCTTCTCTTTTCCTTTGTTGACTTCTATCTTGGGTTATTTTGACTTTGTTGGGAAATTCCTACTAATATGACTAGTTTTGAAGCAACTAAAACATGTGGTTTGACTTAACCATCTACTGTAATTCCCTCTAAAATGTGTCCTTATGCAATTTTTAAGAATGTGTCCATACTCATGATAATAGTGATAGTTATATTTGGTGTTGTAATCCTAGTTGTGGTGATGACCATGGTTGTTTCCTTTTGCAGGCTAATTAGGTGCCCACATAGGCTTTGATCTACATTCAAATGCTCTATGTACATATTTTTTGTAGTTGTAGTAGTGACCTTCAAATCTTGGTGTCCTCATGGTCTTGGTTCTACATTCATGTGCTTGATGTCCTTTTTTTTACACTTGTCACAAAATCTTGCATTTGTAGACTTATCATGCTGATGACTATTCTTGCTCCTGCATACATTAGAGGTATATCCCTTTTTACCATAGAAATGACAAGAAAGTTTAGTGTCCTTACCTTTATTAATCCTTTCTTCTATAGTCTTGGATGATTCTCCTTGCTTGGTGCTGGAGAAACTAAGTCTTGAAGTATCATTACTAGCCCTTGGTGATTTCAGTAGTTGCTCAAAGTACTTGATAGCCTCATTGGGTTTGTCAAAGCTTTCTGCTATCTCCTTCTCTCTTTTCAATTCATTTTTTAGTCGATCATTTTGTATCTTTAATGTACTAATCTCAATATCTTTCATATTTAGCTCATGATGAGCATTCATCATCTAGCTTAAGGTATCTAGCTGCATGTTTGAGATTCTTTCAAACTCAATTGTCTTTTCCTCTAATTTGTTGGTAAGATTTCTCTTGTCATCTTCTATCAGGACCTTGTCTTCAATGTCTCTCTTCTTTTGTTCAATCACTTCACAAAGCATTATGGCTTGTGATTCTTGTTCAAGCTTGAGTAATCTGATTTCTTCAGCTTGTGCTCTATTTTTCTCCATCAATTCTACTATTGTTGCATCGAATTCTTTGGAATCTCCATTAGAGAAAACTTGTGTGGTATCAATCTCCTTGTAGTGTATGTCATTTTCAGCTATGGATATATCCTTCATTCTTTTCAAAGGCTTTCTCAATTCTTCTCTGGCTTCCTCCAATTTACGTAGAGCAAGATGCACATCAATCACCTAATTATCTATGATCATCCCAAGTTTGAAGACTTCCATCTTCAGACCTTTTCTCTAATTTTTTAGGCTTCTCATTGTGAGAACCTAGTGCTCTGATACCAATTTTTGGAATGTTCAAAATGGGAAGAGTACTTCTGAGAGTGGGAGTGAATCAAAAGTAACACACTTTTAAGCTTTTCAAATCCTTTAAAGAAAATAAGTAAAAGTAAACTATATGCATGTAAAAAAGTTAAATGAACATGGAATGGACACATGCATCAACACACATAACACCAGATTTGGTAACCCAAAAACCCTCCAAGAATAAGAAGGTAAAACTGGGATGAGGATGATACCCTCAAAAATTACTCTAGCAATAATTGTTTGACCACTTCTGATGGTCTGCACTATGAAAGGCCTGCCCTATTAAAGGCTTTATACTGTGTCAATAGTGACCTGGTTAGAGGTTTTAAAAACACTTTACATGAAGTGTCACCCTGTTAGAGGCTTTAGTCACCTCTTCAAAGGATCTATAAAATAACTGTTAAGCTAACCTATCAACATAGGATTTCCACTATCTAATACAATGGCTAGATAGTATTAGAAACCTTTGACCTGATTGTATACAATCTTAAATTGCTGATTTTAGGCACTTGTTTTGCTCACCCAGATGTGATCCTTGCTTGATCCAATATCTGTTTGTATCCCTTGTACTATTTTGATCAATTGGATGTGTAATTGTTTCTCAATTCTCTAAGTCTGTGATGCACCTATTGTTTGCCCTATTCTGCAATTTATTATCTTCTTAGCAACTTTCTTCTAACTTTTCTTTAGCAACATAAAATTGTGGGGTCTAAGCCTCCTTATAAATACTTCATATACTTAGGGTTAGGTATGGATCTATGATCCATATTGAATGTTAAGCTCCCACTCATTCCTTGCATTTTTCTAATTGGTTGCATGCCTTCTCCATTTTTTTGATTGGTTGCATGTTGATTACATAGCAAATGAAAAATATTCAACCTTATCCTTGTTCACCTTTGAAATCCTTCTATGTCAGCTCCAAAAATGGTTTACATATAAGTTTTTGAGGGCACAAACTCATATGTTGATTCTATGTTACTCGACACATACTAAACTACTGGTGCTCAACACATATACTCTCCTAGTTTTCTCGACACCTATTACATTTAGTCTTGCTTAGCACATGTATGGATCTGGCTCACTCAACATATCAAGCATTTTGACTTTCTTGGCATCAACTATGACTTGGCATCTATATATCACTTAGCACTTATATAATGCTCAGCACCTGAAGTCACTTGGCACCTGTTGAAGTTCTAGCTTGGCACACACTGTGACTCGACATACATAGTGTAGTTGACTTCAATGTAAAAAGTGGTTAAGCATGTTGACACTCAAATTTCAAAACCATTCTATGGTCAATAATACATTTTTGACTTTCCTTGAATAGCATACCATCTTGGATCATGCAACCCAACCACCTGGTACGATCTAGAGTAATAGGTTCTTCACAAGCCTTCCAAGACTCTGCAAATTTGGGATCCTTGAGGTATATATTCTTGAGTTCATTAAACCCAACCACTTTAACTTTCATTTCTACTAGAAATGATTGTCTCCTAATTAATGCATCTACAAACCTATTAGATCTTCCACTTGTATGTTTCAATACAAATGAATAGTTGCACAAGAATTCTACCCATTTCAAATGTCTCTAATTCAATTTACCTTGGCTATCTAGGTACTACAATTCCTAATGATCAATATATAGAACAAAATCTCTTAGAAAAAAATAATGCCTCCATTTTTTTAAGTCCTAAACTATCACATAGAACTCTTGATCATAAACATAGTACTTCTTCATTGCCTCAATCAATTTCTCACTAAAATAGGAAACAGGCTTACCTTTTTGGCTCAACATAGATCCCATAGTACTACCACTAGCAGCATATTCTACCTGGAACACTTTGTTAAAATTTGGAAGTGCCAACGTAGGCTGCTCTAATGGAAGGAAAATATAAGGTAGGGAAAAATAATAATATAAAAGAAAAAAATAAGGCACCTATGTAGTAGACACTAAAGAATAGGAAATATTAGTCATACGAAAGAACCAAAGTAGTTTTGAAAAGTCAAGCATATAAAGAGGTGAGTATGTAGTATGTACTTGTTATTTTATTTCTATTTTATTTTATTTAAAAATGTTATCTATACCAAATAAATTAAAAATGCATGTTGTGTGTGTGTGTGTGTGTGTGTGTGTGTGTGTGTGTGTGAATGCATAATTTATGCTCTAATTTATTTATATGAAAATAGATTACCAACTTATGTGACAATATATTTATATATGTATAAATATACATATATAGAATAATATTAGTAACTAATATATTGATGTGGTTATGCTCATTAAATATTTTTTATCAATATTTTTGCATATAGAGGGAGAAATTAATGTTAAATTCTAATGGGTTAGTATGAGAGATTGGCATAACCTCCATATGAATGACACAACTATGATTTTTATAATCTCTTTAATGTTGGTATCTAACATTGTTATAATCTACACCCAATTGACATGCTTGAGATTGATGTGCCAAAATATTCTGATTATGTCAACATATGCATATGTGATTAGCCTTGGAGAGCAGATGTCATGTCCAAGAAGAATCTTTAGGGGTGCGCTCTCAAGAAGAGATTGAGATAGCTCTGAGATAGGAATCTTGACCTAGAGATGTCCTTGAGACTGGTGTTGAATTAGAGGGAATAATAATTTTTTATTATTATTGTTGTGATTCAAACCTTTATTTTATAGGTATTACTTGTCCCAAAATAACCCTAATAGTGGGGACATTACACTTTCTATGGGTAAAGATAAACTCAAAGGTGGGGTCCCATTACACTAAAGCTAAATATTTCAATATAATTTTTATTTGATAATCACTCCATAGTTGGGTCCATCGTCCATTGTGTCTATTATGCTTAACACTCCTACTTTCATAGACATTGAGTCAAGATCTAAGATTCAATTCACTTCTCCTACCATGATCTCTATGAGAGATAATCTAGCCTAAAATGGTTTTAAAATAATCTCATAACTATTGAGGACTCCTTTGAGAGATCTAAAGACTTGGCTTCCTCCTTGTCCATGGAATCTTATTCACCCTTGATAACTTTGTTCCCATTTCTCCCTCCACCTTCTTCTTCTCACGTTCACCTACAGCCCAATTTAATTATCCAAGGGATCCCTTTATCCTAAGATCCTCTTCTCCTAATATTATTCCCAAAACTATTGAGGGATTGATGTGGATTCTTTGGCTGACAAATTGGAATATTTGAGTATCTTCTAATAGGTTCAAATTTCTTTTCAAGTAGATGCTCTACCAAACTTAGATGGTGAGAATAAAAAATAATAAACATGAGGTGGATATAAAATCTAAATCTACAGTTGAGAACTAGATGAAGGATAAGGGGGATGACACCCTATGGAAGGTTGGAAAAGATGTTGGGTATAAATTACATAATTAGGAATTTATTGAGGATCAAATTGTAGAGTAGAAAATCTAGGTGCCCTTGAAAGAAGATAAAAATGGATATCTTAATTCCTTGGTAATGATGAAGGATTCCACAACCCAAATGGTACTAGAGATTCTTGAGTTAGCTACCCACAACATAAATATGTATGAAAATACAAATAAGTCCATTAATGTTTCATAGGAAAACTTGGAGGAGCAAAAGCTAAAGGGGAAGAATGGGAAGGAAAATGTCCTAGTGGTTTGAAAGAAAGATATGCATATAGGTGAGTTGACTTCTTCTAGGATGACTTAGTGGGCGATGGGGTAGTTTTTTTGTTTATTTATAGGTCTTCTGGCTATTTCTCTTAATTTATGTGTTGGTTGTGGTTATTGGCTTCTATATTTTGGTTTTGTATTAGATTTTTTTAGTTTTTAACTTGATGGTTTCTAAAGTTATTTGTTGGAATTAAATTCTTGTGAATTCCCTCTCCTTATTTTCCAAATTAGATCATTTACCAATGTCTAACAAAGACCATATTTCAATATATGTGATAGACAAATATGAAAAAATTTACTAAATCCTTTGTTTACCTATTATAATATATAATTCCTTATTCTTTTGATCTCCCAATATTGAGGTGTCCCAAATTTATTTGGAGGAAGAGGGTTTGTTGGAACCCTTTATTTGAAAGTTAAGAAATCAGTACATTGTAGTAGGGTTGCAATTGAAGTACCTTGATAAATCCTTCTCATCTCTATCTATTTTCACTTCTTTCATTTTAACCTTCTTAAAACCCTTTGATCTCCCTTCCCTTATTTTTCTGATATACCATCCTTCTTAATTATTGTGTGCTCTAGCTTTATTTAAATTGAGTTAATTTGTGAAAAAAAAATCTATGTTTCTTCTTTTTCATGAATCCTTTTTTTTTAGTCTTTTTATTTTGATAGTTTGAATAAAGGTTTCCTTGATATTTGGTCTGAAACATTTTCCCTTTTTCTCCTTAACAATAATCCACCTTGACATGTTTGAGTCTCTTTTTCAAATAACTCTCCATTTTCCAATGGCTATAGACTTAGCCTTGCAATTATAGTCATCATTAATCAAGTGAGATTTGATTTTTTTTAAAGTGATATTTTGCAATGAGCCAATCTTGGTCACTATTTTTCTCTTCAATATAATTCATCCAATGATCTTTCTTCCATATCTATTATTACTTTTCTATATTAAAGATTAAATGTTTTTTCTAATGGTTGTATTTATTACTCTCTCTCTCTCTCTCTCTCTCTCTCTCTCTCTCTCTCTCTCTCTCTCTCTCTCTCTCTCTCTCTCTCTCTCTCTCTCTCTCTCTCTCTCTCTCTCTCTCTCTCATATATTAGCTTTTATAGATTTGCAATAATATATCTTTCTACTCTACAATCTACATATCATCCTAATGGTGCATGTATAGTGGGATATTGAATAATGATGTAAATGATAGAACACAATATAACTATTAGATACATCTCCCATCAACTATATATCAATACAAAAATGTTTCCCCAAGTCCTTTACTTATATATGATTCTTGAACCCTCCATAGTTTCTTCCTATTCAATAAGGAACTTTATGATCCACATGATGTATGCTCCAATTCTTTGAGCTACTAATTATAATAGTCTCTTTACTTTTTATTGACATGTAGGCTTCTCATAATCAATGCCATATATTAATGTGTGAAGCCTTTAGAAATAAGTGTTTCTTTAGTTACTACAATACTTCCATCATTATTAAATATTTTGTTGCACACCAATCTGGTACAAATATTCTTCTTGTCATGTGAAAGTGCTACAAGCTCCAACTATGAATTTAATTCACCTCTTCTTCCATTTCTTTGATACAAATCTCATTGGTAATTTCCTCTTAAAACCATGATGGTTCAAAGTCTATCTTTGTGAATTATTTTTCTAACCTCTTGGATTCTTTTCATTTTATTGATTTTTACATCTTTAACAAATATTACTCATAGATAATCTTCCTTATATAGGACTTTTCGAGTTGAATATGGACTTGTTCTTGGACTTGAAGAATTAGATGAAGGGGTGCTTGGTGGATTTAAATTTCTTGAATAAGAAATATTAGTGGGATGCTTATGAATAATATCTTTAGTAACATCATTCCATTCAAAATACTTTTTTACTTTTCAACATATCCTTTTTTGATGGCCATATACCCGCCTTTCATCAAAAGTCACATCTCATGAGACAATAATCATTTTACTAAGAGTATTGTACAATCTAAAAGTTTTTCCTTCCTTACAATAACCCAAAAACACACATGGTTCAATTTTAGCATCCAAATTTTGTCTTTTTGAAGCATGAAAATGTACATAGGATTCACAACCAAAACATTTAAAATGATTTACATTAGCAATTCCTCATACTATACTTTATATGGACTCATCTTGTCTAAGCTACTTCTAGGAAACCTATTGAGAATATAGGCATTTGTAGCAATTGTATCTCCACAATAATAAGTTTTTATATCCTTGGTTTGCAACATGCTCCTTGTCATACACACCAGAGTATGATTCTCCCTTGAGTTATAATTTCTATATTTTCTGTTCTTCATGTTCTCTTGCATCTTGATGATGGATCATGTAGTGTGATCTAAAATGTTGATGGTAAAAAATTGCATGCAATCAAATCTAGAAATTATAACTCATGTTAATAGATTGTGGAAATTTTATAGATCTAAATGATTCTCCCTTTTATATATTGCATTATTTTAAGGTGTGTATGTAGTTGTGAGTTTCCTTTTCATCCCATTAATCTCACCTAAATTTTGAAAATCCCTTGAGAAAAAGTCTCCTTAACAATTCATTTTCAAACATATGATTGTTTCCCCATTTATATTCTCTAAATGAGATTTAAAATATTGAAACTATCTAGGAATTCATATGTGGTATTTAAAAAATACACTCAATAAATTCATGAGTAATCATCAAATAAAGTAAAATTATGATGACCTGCCCAAACTCTTTGTGTTCATAGGAAAACATATCTCTAAATGAGGAAGCTAAAGCATGTGATGGGCCCTCCATTCATTTCCTTTTGTAAATCATTTCATTTCATACTCCCTTTAACACATCCTTAACAAATCATCTTATGCTCTTCAACCTTAGGCAATCTAAGAACCAAAGCATTTGGTGTAAGAAAGAAGCTTCAAACTATTAAAATTTAAATGACCATACTAGAGCTGTAAAATCAACTTTTATCCTCATAATCCATATTGACAAGTTGATTGTTATTTTCACCAAACTTGAAATAAAACATCTTATTCTTGGTTATAGGAACAACTGAAAGACATCTATTTCCTTGAATGCTATCATAGATAGTGCATTTTAATTTTCAAATACCACTTTATAATTAATATTATATCACTTTCCAATAATTAATAAATTATGGTTCAACCATGGATTATAATAAATACTCTTGAAAAAAATGCATGCCTTCCTTTGTCTAGACATCCATGGATCCTTTGGATGCAACCACCAATTTATTATTATTACCAAATTGTAATATTATGTGGGAATCATCATCAAGATTTGAAAAATATCACCTTATTACCTAACATATGATTAGAGCACCCTAAATCCAAATACCAAATAAAATTCACATCAGTAAATAATCTTTGTCAAAAATAAAAAATAAATTAACCAAGGAAGGATACTCATTTTGTTGATCATAATTGGCATTAATATTATGTAAATTCAATCTACACTCTTTTTTAGAAGGCCCATACCTATTTAAATGATAGAAATGAGTGTTTTTTTTATCAAATCTACCTCTTCCTCTTCCTCCATGAGCACAACTTCTTCTTCTTTTTTCTCTTCAATAATTATGATTTGATACCTTTCTTTGCCTTTATTGTTGTTAGAGATTTTGTTAGTAGTATCACTCTTTGGAATTTACAACTAAGAAGAAAAATATTTTTCATTGACATCTTTAGAGGAATCCTTCAATCTCTCCTCATATGACATGAGAGATCCAATCAACTAATTATAAGCTAAGGTTTCTAAATATTTTCTCTCTTCCATAATGATTTCTACCTCCCTCTAATTTTTTGTGCCTATAAAAAAAATTATATTTCTTTTCCTATGTTCATCTTTGAAACAATGTAGAGTTTACAACCATGGATGCATTGATCTATTTAAGAAAAAGAAGAAAAACATGGAGAATAGGTCAATAAAAAATTGAGTTGCTCAAAGTGAAAATATAATTCCAAAATTTACATTGGAAACATTGTATAGATTTAAATACATTAAAATTTTTAATCAAGAGAAATTGTTAACAATAGAAAATGACAATGGAGAGAGAAATTAGGAATCAAATGAAAGTTATCCAAGTTAGACTTAATGCATGACTAGTAATCACCCTTCTTTAACATAGGAATTGGAGGATAGAATAAAATAAGAAATGGTTACCATCTTCAAATTATGAATCAAGTTGTAGTTCTTTGAAGGGTGACAATGGTTGAATAATAATTAACACAAATAACTATATCAAATCCAAAGCAATTATATTCCCTCTAAATATTGAATAAGATGGGATCTGTTGGAGTTGATAAAATCCAACTTTGAAGATGCCCAAGATCACCTGCATGTGAAAACCTGTGAAAGAGAAGCAAAGGAGAGAAGAACATGGAGCAAGGGAAAAAACCCTAAACATGTAAAAATAATGAAATTGTATTTACAATGAGAATGGGTTTTTGTTATAAAAATACAATGAGGAAGAGACCGCTTATAAAGGCCTCCAAGAATCTCCTAGAACAAGCTAGAAGATGCTAGGAGATAAGTGTGACAACTAAGCATACATCCATTTTAGGTGGAAAGTCCTCAAACAATGTGAGAGGATAAGTATGACTTAGGAGAGAACAAACTCCCGTATTGTCAACAACTTATAACAAACTCCAATACTAAAACTAATTAATGAATGAATTTACCTAAGTAACCTTAAGTAAATAGAATAAATAATTAATTATTAGTTATTTACTATAACAACTCTCCTTAAGTGCAACTTAGGGAAATATCTTAAGCTCACAAAACTAAGATGAAATGCAGAATGGGTCCCGATAACGAGGCCATGTTAGGTACCCATGAAAAATGCAACAAAATGCAACCTCTAAAAATGGGGAAAGAGAGAAAACCACCTGGGAAAAACCCTCCACCAAAAAGAGGTAAGAACCTAGTGAAGAACTGAAGAAGCCTCCAACTAGGGAAATGTCCCCTAAAATAGGAACAAGGAGTGATCATGTAAAGAAGCGTCATTGAAGCATGAAGAAGCCAAAAATCTACCATCAAGAAGAAAACTGCTGATCTGAAGAACATCCATGGAAGAAGAAGGCACAAACCAAGTGTGTCTATATGGTAGATGATCCATCTCACTGAAATGCATAGGTAGCCAGCCACTGCAATCGCCTTGTATATAGGATCGACCACTGAATACATAGTTGACACTATTGAACCATCGAACCAAACATGCATTAGAACAATAGAACAATCCCCTATTAATGCAGATGGAGTGAGATGACAAGCAACTAAAAAGGTGGGCCAAAGTCTCCTGCAAACAAATCAAGAATGATGAGAGAGGGAAAGAGGTACAAACACCTATAAAGACATGGTCAAATTGACTCTGCATGGGGCTAATGTTGTGGAAGGGACACTCACTTGACAAAGGGAGAATGCCTAAAATAGAAAACAACTATCTGCTCCATGGTGCTTTATGAAAATAGTGCAAGTACAACTAACTCAAAACAATGTTCATGACCCCTAGAATGCAAGAGTGGCACTTTATCTCAATGTGATACATAAAAGTGCTTCAAAATGATATCTACAATGATCAAAATTGAAAACAAGCTACAACAAAATAAAGTACAACCCAAAAGAAAGGAAACCATGCTAGGAAAATGATCCTCGAGCTTAAAATACTCAAGATATCCACCATATAGAAAAAAAAAACAAAAAATATGATAGAAAGAGCATGGGCCAAAAACTTTTTAAAAGGACCACATTTCTAAAAAGGTGACAAAACTAGCTTTCCAAAAATATAAAGTTTTCAAAAATTGGCCATGGGACGCAAAAGATATACAAGCTAGAGTTAAAAACTAAACTTTGGACTTCAACTAAAAAAGGGAAAAAAAATGAATCAAAACCTAAAAATACCTACACTAATGTCTCTGTCTTAGAAATAGCTTTTTGACACTTCTTTTAGATTGGAAAAATACCTTTGTATGCTTAAGTTATGGCCAAAAATCTGCAAGTAGGTCAAAAAGGACCTTGGAGAGTGCAAGAAGGTGCTGACATCATGTTGATGTCAGCAATTTATGCCATTAAATTTGATAGCCTCTGACCCATCAATGCAAAAGAGAGGTGCCATGTGGTAGTGCCACATAGATGCCATGTGGCAAGTAGGCTAACGTGGAAGATGCCATGTGGCAAAGTGCCACATGGCTACCCTTCCACGTGTCATGAGGAGACTGTACTGACTATGCTCAAGGAATGCCATGCAGCATTGACAGGTTTACTGATTGGTAGGAGTGGCAACAGGGGTTAGAGTATTGGCAGAGGTGGCAAATAGGAGAGGTGTTGTGGTGAAGGCGACGCAATCCTTGGTAGCAGTGGCCAGATCAGGAGGCGCTGCTAGGGACAGGTGGAGCGTAGGAGGTGGTGGCTCCATGGTGAGGAAATAGGAGGTGCAATCGGGGTTGGCAAGGCACTAGTGCTGTGTGGGTGGCCCTACACTGAATTTTTTTTTTAAAGCCCAAAATCTTTTGTACAGTCGTACAGAACCTCCTGGAACCAAAAAAGTTTTGCCTCTTGGAGATCTATCTCCAAAATCAACAAATTTTATATGAATCCTAGCTGAAAAGTGCCTTTTGAATCCAATGGCAACATTCATTTGGGCTAAAAGTGCTTTGAAAATTCTATGTTCCCCCAATTTGAAGAAAAAATGCACAAACAAACTAGGGTTTGTGACTCCAAATCATGGCTTCAAAAATCCTTCAATGAAGCAGCAATAGAGAGGCTCTAATAGCATGTTGGAGTTGATGAAATCCAAATTCAAAGATGCCCAAGATCACCTGCATGCAAAAGCCTATCAAAGAGAAGCCATGAAGAGCAGAGTGTGGAGCAAGGGAAAAAACCCTAAATGAACATGAGAGACAACAATTATGCCAAAATAATGAAATTGTATTTACAATGAGAATGGGTTGTTGTTATGAAAATACAATGAGGGAGAGACCACTTATAAAGGCCTCAAGGAATCTCCTAGAACAAGTTAGAAGATGCTAAGAGATAAGTGTGACAACTAAGCATACATCCACATTAGGTGGAAAGTCCTCGAACAATGTGAGAGGATAAGTATGACTTAGAAGAGAACAAACTCCCATATTGTCAACAACTTATAACAAACTCCTAGACTACAACTAATTAATGAATGCATTTACCTAACTAAGCTTAAGTAAATAGAATAAATAATTAATAATTAACTATTTACTCTAACAAGATCTCCTTTGAATTTGAAAACATGTTAATCCCAACCAAGTCATGATGTTGCTCAATCCCTATCATAGGCACATCAATTTCCTAGCTATTGTCAGCCCCTTTTATGGGAATCACAAGGTGTCCTTTGTCCCCATATATTTTAGACATTTCTAACATGTATATTTATTGTGTCACTTAATTTTTTGTGATAAATGGAGTCTTGGGTGTTAATACATTCTATGGGATTCAAATTTGTGCTTCAAATTGGATGTCTTAGAGAAGAACTAATATAGGTATTTTATAATTAGGAGTTCACTAAAAGTCATTATATTCTTGACTATCATATCCCTATCCAAATAAAAACTATATATTTTTCTTTTGATAGAGGATTATTGGGAAATGACATACCAATTGTGGAGAGAGACTAGAATCTGGCATTAATACCAAACACCATGTAACTACCATACATGACAATATTAAAATTGTACTTCATTATGACCAGAATGAGGTGGAATTGAATTCCCTAAATCATACATAGAGGAATTAATCGATTTCATAATCTTGCAACTTCCTCCTAATCCACTGACATTTATGAGTATCGAACCATGATTTGTTAGTATTTGGAATTGAGTTGTAGAGTAACCTATTCACAATATATATAGAGCTCTTGAAGATCAAGTATTTAAATCATTGAAACTAAGTTGATAAACTTGAAATAAATTATTACATAAATGGCCAAAAGAAAATCTTGTATCTAATTTATAGTCTTGTACTCCTTTGTGTAAGGAAAGAAACAATATAGGATTGCCTTCCATATGCCAAATTGATATGGAAATAAGAAACAATAAATTTTATAGTTGTGTAAGTAAATAAAATTTGATAAAAGCCATACACAAGATATATAGAAAAAGATCAAATTTAATATGGTAACCCTTTCCAAAAAAAAAACCACCCAAAAAACCTCAAGAAACTTTCTATTACAATAAAATGTTATACATAAGGAATGCCAATTTTTTACATAGTATCATATTGCCTTACAATCAACATCATTTTTATCAATAAAATTTCTAATGAATCTAATAGGAATTTATAAATTGTGTAATTTTTTTTACAAAAATTGGTATCTTAACCATCATTTGACAAAATATCATTTACATTCTTCTAATTGACGGTATCTACATAACTAAGCATTATCTCATGGCCAAAAGTACTCCGTGGGAATAAGATTATACTCACTCTACCATAACTAGAAAACCATAAATCCTATACAAAATTTCATCTTACTACCATCATATTGGAACATCTCATTTTACATCATAGCTTAGCTTAAGTTTCACAATACAACATGTTGCATGGTCTACATGCCCCACATTGCACGATCATCATCTTCCCTTGTCATATTGCACTATTGAGCATGATGCCTCATACACTGAAACCTTTTATTGTAGACTAATATATGATGAATCACCATGTAGTGGCTTCACCATACCACAACAATATTATACTTGATGAACTACTTGCAAATATCCACGAAGATACTAGATGATCTTAATAGGAATCAAGAGCTTTAAGCCATATTGAGCTTGTGCACCATTTGAATTTAACCATGTTTACTTGCTTCATCAATGCATTTTCAACATTCTTTAGAGTACCAACCATTTCTAGATTTATCTTTCCATGTTCACCTATGTCACATAAAAAAAGATAATGCACATCAATATGTTTTGTTTTGGAATGAAAAGTGGGATTCTTTTCCAAACATATTGCATTCTAACTATCACACACCATGAATATATATATATATATATGGATCTTCTTCTATCAATGTCCCCGACCCAATCAACATCCATATAGCCTTGAATGATAACTAGTCTATTTGATTCAATTGAGTTATCCTAATAACATTATGTGTACGATGATGTACCCTTTAAATATCTTAGAACTCTTTTCATGACATCCCAATGTTTTTTTCTTGAATTTTTCATAACCCAACTCAATACTCCCACTTCTTGGGAAATTTATACTCTCATACCAACCATTGTGTACATGAGGCTACCAATAACACTTAAATAACATACATGTTCTTCACGTCTTCAACCTCATCTAGAGATTTCAAACTTTTAGTAACCAATAACTTTATAGTACATGTTGCTTGCAATTAGTCATATTAAATCGATCCAAAAATTTGATAATATATTTTATCTGGATGATCCAAAGCTTTTTGCCAACCCTATCCCTTTTAATTTTCATCCCAAAAATATTTTTTTCTCTTCCTAAATATTTCATTTCAAATTTCAGGGAAAATTGATACTTTAACTCTGAATTTGTTCCCTTGATATTTCCTATAAACATCATATCATCTGCATATTGATAAATAATAAGTGTCTGATCACCTTCAGTTTGATAGTACACATAGTGATTAGTTTTTTAGATCTCATAAAAGCTAAAGATAAATTATATATATCATATTTTTAATATCACATTCAGGGTGATTTTTTCAAACCATAAAGAGACTTTTCTACTTTAAATATCAGATGCTCTTTACCTTTTTTATGTGAATTACTTTAGTTGGGACATATATATCTCTTCTTTGAGATCACCATGAAGAATTTTGTCATCACATCCACTTTCTTGATTAAGGTAATGTGCCCCTAAAAGTGAAAAAAAAAATCTAATGGATGTTATCTTAGTTACAAGAGAAAATATTTGTCCATGGTCAATCCCTTCTTTATGAGAATACCCCTTCACAACCAATCTTTACTTGTACTTGTCAATGCTACCATCTAGACCCTGCTCAATTTTAAATGCCCACTTATGAGCCATTGGCATTCTACCTTTAGCTAAGTGTAGAAGATCCCAAGTTTAGTTCTTCTCCAAGAACTTCATTTCATGTCCTTTTTTTGTTCTAATAAGGAATATAAATCTCGTATATTGATTTATTTTTTACAATTCTAGGCTCATTAGCATTCATAACTAAAGCATACACACAATTAAAATTTAAAATAGAATAATTAAACCTCTCTAGTGAATAGTTGTACCTATCAAATTTTTGCATATTCCAAATGGGACTCCTTACTTCCTATGGTGTAGATTCTTAAGGTTGAACATAAGGTTCATGATCATGTTCTTCTAAATGTATATGACTACTTGAGCTCTCCTCATCCTTATTCTTTGGTACATATTCATCCTCATTCTTAGGTTCATTTAGAATTTTAAATATCTCTATTTTGGAAGCTAAATGGATTTCAACAAAGTCTTTTCCCTTTTATCTCTTCTATGGCTAGATTGGTCAAATATATTTATCTTGTGAAAGATGACACTCCTTTTGTACAACACTTTTTCAATGAGATGGTTATATAATCTATATCTCTTCGCATCAATGTCATACCTGATGAAGATACACTTCACCACTTTGCTATCAAACTTTGACCTAATCACATTACACACGTGACTGTACAACTCCGAGAGGAAGGCACACAAATTTCTTAATGAGCACTTCTTACAAGACCATTCTTCCATAGGTGGGTATGTATAGGATCATGGTCAACCAAAGTATGCCCTTAAGTGGCAATGAAAAATTAGAAAATCAGGGTTATGTCAACTTGACATGAAATTTTAAACTTGTTATGGACTTTCAATCAAAAATTTGTTACAAAAGTATTTGTAGGAAATTGAATTTAGTTTCTGAACTACTAGGCCTTATCTAAAGAAGAAAAGATTGATTGGTCAATATTTTGTATTTTAATGCAATAGTACAAAGATTTTAGAAAAAAAAAAAGTAGGTGTATGTTTGACCACCTTAATCAAAATAAAATGTTAATATTTTTTACTAAGGTTCTAGATATAAGAAGTAGACTCATGCCCAAATGTGACACATATTTTTGGGTATTTTTATTCCAAATAATTAATTAATTATGAATTTTTTCCTATTGTGTTTTTGGAATTAAAAAACTCTCATTTCTGACCACCTTAACTAATTGAAAACTTTACAAAATTTTAATGTTCTTTTATTTTCCTTATAGTAGAAGAAGTATATAATGTGACACATCTTTTGGATTTCAAAAATGTTATACTGTTTGAAAGTTATATTTGTTTTTAAGGGTAAAAGCGCAAACTTCTGTCACCCTTTTGTAAAGGCAAAGGCTAACAAAAGTATAACTATTCACCTTCAATGACATAAAATTGGTATTATTATTTTGAATTTGGAAATGAAGTAAACTAATGAAATGTGTAGAAGTGGATGAATTTTAGGATTATAATTTTTAATAATTATTTGGAATTAGGGTTCATATATTTTTCTTATTTTTATAGATAATTTTGAGGTGCTAAAAAATGCTAAAAAATAGGGGTCTAGTTCCCACCACAAAACTATATGAAAATAAAAATTGGCTTTAGTACTATATTTTCTCTTTTATAAGGATTGAAATTTCAACTCAATTGAAATTGATAGTTTTCATTTCCCACAACATTTTTAAAAAAAAATCTATTTTAACTAGGAGAAAAATTATACATATTAGAAGAAGACTCTCTCCTCTAGATCATCATATAATTTTTAGATTTTTTTGATATGATTTAATATTTTTTCTTTCTCAAAACTAACATCTTTTCAGGTGTTAAAATGTCTAATTCTAGAATTTTTTTAATTTCAATATACTATATCTAATTAAAACACTATAAACTCTACATGAGAATAGTTTTGACTCTAAGCTCTATAAAATGGTTTTTATATGTTATTAAAAAAATATCATAAAAAATACTAAGAGTTATTGAAACACCACTTTTGTGAAATAATTTTATTTATTTAGTAATTTGATATAGACTAGTATAAAACATGCATTTAATAGACTTTTCCAATTGGAAAAGTGTGAGATCATATATAAATTAGGTAAAATAAATTTATCTATATATAAAATTGGGATAGGAATACTCAAATTCAATCATTTTGATAAGTCAACATGAAAGGTAACACAACTTTGTACTTTTTCCCTAAAATCATTGCGTTAATCAACACTTTATGGATAGCTCCATTAGAAAGTAATATTAATTACTTATTGAACATATAATTTGATAGAAATTATATTTACAAAAGGATAAGACTATTCTTAAGAAATTCTTTTCATTTCATCAAATTTGGGTGAAAGAAAGGCCATCAAACACATGTTTGAATTAAAAAATACACAAGAACAGGCTAAAAATATGTTTACGGGACATTTATAAAGTTGATCATGTAGGGTTTTTATCCAAAGGAATACTAGGCCTTATAAAGGTATTAATATTTTGGTTTTTTATTAGGATGGGAAGGAAAAAAAAGTTAAAATAGATTTTGAAATGCTTAGAGGCATTTTAAAACTACATATTTTTTAGATCACCACTTTTCAGAACACCATGATCATGCACATACCCATGTGTTTTGTCAACTGATGTTGTAGTAGGAGAATGGTTCAACAAGTAACACATTGTAGCCACCTACATTTTAGCCCAATACATCTGCTCTAATCTAGGAGTTTCTAACATGCTCCTTACTCTCTCCACCAATGATTATTTCTTCCTTTTAGCTACTCCATTCTATTACATACTATAATAGCTACTCCATTCTATTACATACTATAACGTATTATCTTATGCCTCTTATTACCATCATCTATATATAATTTTTCAAAATCTGCATTCCAAAACTCACCATGAACATTATCCATTGTGAAGCAATTGATCTTTATCCTAGTTTGATTTTCAAGATTGCTTTAAAATTCCTTAAAATGACTAAACACTTATAATTTACTCTTTGAAAAATAAACAATTTTCCTTCTTGAATAACAATCAATAAATAATATGTAATATCTGAACTTACATAAAGAAGGAACATCTACATGACCATTGGCATTTTTGGAAGGAAAGAAATAATAGGATATTTAGGGAGATTGAGATGACTATGTAGGGAATACTACTTATGATCATCAAACAACTTCATGAAAACCTAGCAGTGGCTAAATGGAACATGCTTAATTATCCCTCTCCCTATGGGATTATAAGGTGGCTATTGCATGGTAGCTCCCTACAAATGTTATTTCCTTCAATAGTTTGAAGAGGATGGTCTTGGCCAACATTCATCGGAAGCCTCCTCTAGCTTGTGTGGCTGGCTAAAGCTCAAATTTCAATGAGAGGAATCTATAATATATATCTCTTGACACCACTATCACACCTGATGAAGATACACTTCACCACTTTTTTATCCAACCTTGAACTAATCACATTACATACATAACCATATGACTCAAATCCAAATACACACAAATGTCTTAATCAACACTTCTTACAAGACCATTTTTCCATAGGTGGGTATGTGCAAGATCATGGTCAACCAAACAATGCCCTTAAGTGGAAATGAAAAAGTAGAAAATCAAGGTTATGTCAACTTGGTGTGCAATTTTAAACTTGTTATGGACTTTGAATCAAAAAGTTGTCACAAAAGAATTTGTAGGAAATTGAATTTAGTTTCTGAACTACTAGGCCTTATCTGAAGAAGAAAAGATTGATTGGTCAAAATTTTTTATTCTAATGTAGTAGTAATAAAAATTAGGATAGAAATAAGTAGGTGTATGTTTGACCACATTAATCCAATTAAAATGTTAATATATTTCACTATGGTTCTAGATATAAGAATTAGAGTCATGCCTAGATGTGACACATATTTTTTGGGTATTTTTATTCCAAATAAAGAATTAATTATGAATTTTCTCTTATAGTATTTTTGGAATAAAAAAACTCTCATGTTTGACCACCTTAACTAATTCAAAATTTTACATAATTTAATTTTTCTTTATTTTCCTTATAGTAGAAGATGTATATAATGTGACACATCTTTTGGATTTCAAAAATGTTATACCTTTTGAAAGTTATATTTTTTTTTCAATCAGTGTGTCAATCAAAACTTTATGGGTAGCTCCATCAAAAAAATGAGTAATAATTTCTTATTGAACTTGTAATTTGACAGATATTACATTTATGGAAAGATAAGATCATTCTTAAGAAGCAATTTTCATTTCATCAAATTTGGGTGAAAGAAATTTCATCAAGCACATGTTTGAAGTAAAACACACACAAGATCGAGCCAAAAACATGTTCACAAGACATTTATAAAGTTGACCATCTAGGGTTGGTATCCAAAGAAATACTAGGTTTTATAAAGGTATTAAATATTTTGGTTTGGCATCAAGATGAGAGGGGAAAAAGTCAAAATAGATTTTAAAATACTTCGAGGCATTTTAGAACTACATATTTTTTAGATCGCCACTTTTTGGAGCACCATGATCATGCACATAAGTTGTTCTCTGAACTGATTTTGTAGTTGGAGAATGGTTCAACAAGTAACACATTATAGCCACCTTCATTTTAGCCCAAAACATCTACTCTAATCTAGGGCTTTCTAACATTCTCCATACTCTCTCCACCAATGAATGTTTCATTCTTTTAGCTACTCAATTCTATTACAAAATATAAGGTATTATCTTATGCCTCTTATTACCATCATCTACATGGAATTTTTCAAAATATGCATTCCAAAATTCACCGTCCATATTATCCATCATTAAGCATTTGATCTTTATCCCAGTCTGATTTTCAATATTGCTTTTAAATTCCTTAAAATGACTAAACACTTCTAATTTACTCTTTAAAAAATAAACATGTGTTCTTCTTGTATAATAATCAATAAATAATGTGTAATATCTGAACTTACATAAAGAAGGAACATCTACATGGCTATTAGCATTTTTGGAAGGAAAGAAACAATAGGATATTTAGGGAGATTGAGATGACTATGTAGGGAATACCTCTTATGATCATCAAAAAACTTCATGAAAACCTAGACGTGGCTAAATGGAACATTCTTAATTATCCCCCTGCATGTGGGATTTCTAGGTGGCTATTGGATGATACCTCCCTACAAATTTTATTGTCTTTAATAGCTTGAAGAGGATGGTCTAGGCCAACACTCATAGGAAGCCTCCTCCCCCCTGTGTGGCTAGCTAAAGCTCAAATTTCAATGAGAGGAATCTATAATCTATATCTCTTCACACCAATGTCATACCTAATGAAAATACACTTCACCACTTTGTTATACAAATTTTACCTGATCAAATTACATACATGATCATATGACTCAAATCCAAATACACACAAATGTCTTAATGAGTGCTTCGTACAAGACCATTCTTCCATAGGTGGGTATGTGCAAGATCATGCTCAACCAAACTATGCCCTTAATTGGAAATGAAAAATCAAAAAATCAAGGTTATGTGAACTTGATGTGAAACTTAAAAATTTTTATGGACTTTCAATCAAAAATTTGTTACAAAAGAATCTGTAGGAAATTTAATTTAATTTTTGAACTACTAGGCCTTATCTAAAGAAGAAAAGATTGATCGGTCAAAATTTTGTATTTTAATGCAATAGTACAAAAATAAATAGGTGTATGTTTAACCACCTTAATCAAAATAAAATGTTAATATTTTTTACTAAGGTTCTAGATATAAGAAATAGACTCATGCATGGATGTAACACATATTTTTGGGTATTTTTATTCCAAATAAATAATTAATTATGATTTTTCTCTTGTAGTATATTTGGAATAAAAAAGTCCCATTTCTTACCACCTTAACTAATTCAAAACTTTACAAAATTTAATTTTTCTTTTATTTTCCTTATATAGTAGAAGAAGTATATAATGTGACAGATCTTTTGGATTTCAAAAATGTTATACTATTTGAAAGTTATATTTTTTTTTCAATCAATATGTCAATCAACACTTTATGGGTAAATCCATTAGAAAATGAATAATAATTACATATTGAACTCATAATTATGCATAAATTACATTTGCAGAAAGTTAAGACCATTCTTAAGAAACCCTTTTCATTTAATCAAATTTTGGTGAAAGAAAAGTCATGAGACAAATGTTTGGAATAAAAACCACAAAAGAATAGGCCAAAAACATGTTTATGGGACATTTATAAAGTTGACCATGTAGGGTTGGTATCCAAAGAAATACTAGGCCTTATAAAAGTTTTAATATTTTTGTTTCATATCAGGATGAGAGGGAAGAAAGTTAGAATAGATTTTGAAATGTTTTGAGGCATTTTAGAACTACATATTTTTAAGATCGCCACTTTTTGGAACACCATGATCATGCACATACCCAAGTGTTTTTTCAACTGATTTTGTAGTAGAAGAATGTTTCAATAAGTAACACATTGTAGCCACCTACATTTTAGCCCAAAACATCTTCTCTAATCTAGCACTTTCTAACATGCTCCTTACTCTCTCCACCAATGATTTTTTCATCTTTTTAGCTACTCCATTCTATTGCATAATATAAGGTATTATCTTATGCCTCTTATTACTATCATCTACATGGAATTTTTCAAAATATGCATTCCAAAACTCACCATCCATATTATAAATCATTAAGAATTTGATCTTTATCCCAGTCTGAGTTTCAATATTGCTTTAAAATTCCTTAAAATGACTAAACACGTTTGATTTACTCTTTAAAAAATAAACATGTCTTCTCCTTGAATAATAATCATTAAATAATATGCAATATCTGAACTTACATAAAGAAGGTACATCTACATGACCATTGGAAATTTTGGAAGGAAAGAAATAATAGGATATTTAGGGAGATTGAGATGACTATGTAGGGAATACCACTGATGATGATCAAAAAACTTCATGAAAACTAGAGTTGGCTAAATAGAACATGCTTAGTTATCCCCCTTCCCATGGGATTGTTAGGTGGCTATTGGATAGTAGCTCCCTACAAATTTTATTTCCTTCAATAGCTTGAAGAGGATAGTCTAGGCTGACACTCATATGAAGCCTCCTCCCCCCTGTGTGATTGGCTAAAGCTCAAATTTGATGGGATTGTGAACAACAGTTGGGTTGCAAGTGGTGGAATTGTCAAAGATGAGGGAGAGAAATTCATATTGGCCTATAGTGCTAATTTTGGAATGAACTCTTCATATATGGTCAAAGCTTTAGTACTACTATGGGAGATTAAATTCATGGCTTGTCTGGGAAAATATAATATCCTAGTTGAAGGAGACTCTAAGTTGGTTATTGATGTTGTTGATAAGTATTTAAAGGTTGTTTGGGCATTGGAAGTGTGTTGTCCAACATCTATTTTCTCCTTCAAAAAAAGGATGAGGCTAAAGTTTAACACATGTTCTCAGAGAGGAACAAGGTGGCTAATAGATTAGAGAGTTTTGGATTTGAGGTGACTGGAATGCAATGTTCACAATAGTTTGCATCCCTCCCACATGAAATTCAAACTCTCTTTGAGAATGAAGGTACACATCATCAATAACATGTGCCATAGTTATCTTAATGATACCTTTGGAATATAGTTTAAGGGTGATGGAAATCTAGTGGTTTTTTTGTTGGCAATATGGTCAATTAGATGTCTAGAGATTTTTCATTTAAGGAAACATGTATTCAACATTTTATTTATGCATTTATAGATAGAAAATTGTCTAAGTGTTAGATAATTTGTAGCAATACAGAGATAGATGTGAAGTGTATAGATGACACACTTTGAATTATTTAATGTGTAGTTGAGGATATCTTAATGGAAATGTAATGATGGCATAAGTGCATAGATGTGTATGAACAGTTTGACACAAGCTACAGTTAAAATACTAGTTTAGGTATTTGACAAAATAGAATAGATTATATCAAAAAAATGAGTTCTACAACCTAAGGAATTATTTTTGTAACAAAATAATTACTAAGTCATGATAACATGACATTATTGATATTAATCCATAATTAATTATATATTATGTCAAGTGTGTGAAGGCATGAAGGCTGCCTGAGAAAATATTTATTAATTTGTGATATATATGTAGTGATCTTATCTTGCGCAAATAGTGAGAAGTTGATCTGTGAAAGATGTGTGACATGTGAACTACTGTGAAGATAGCTTAAAAGATATGTGAGCCTTATGCGATGTGAGATCTGATGTATGATCAAATAAAGTATGAGTTTCAACAATGAGAAAGTATAATATGTATACCTATACTTGTGGAGAACTTTATTGATTATTGCATGTTAGGGAAATGGACTCTTCTTTCATACATTGTATTTGATCTACCAAACCCTAATAGGATTATGGCTTATAACAAGGCCTAGTCCTATAACAATGACTCGAGACACTATATGTACTTCATAGACTCCTAACAAGGTCAATATCTTTAACATGATTCTTTTGTTTAGTGGATCACATAGTGGGTATCATTCCCACTAGAGCTTTCCATTGGCCAGGGTTTCCCTAGTTAAAATATAATAGTGTTACAAGTTCTCTTTGTGTATATTTACTATTCAACACTATTGGACTACTTTCTTATGCAAGTTATAAAATAATTAACAATATTCATTTGTGGGCAAAAGTTTGTAGAACATGCTTCAAACACCCCCCCCCCCCCCAAGTATTATCTATTTATAACAATTGGTATTAGAGCATAGTTACTTTGAAGAGTAATAAAAGCTTGAGTAATATGCCTATAGATACGGAATAATTAGAGAGAAATATTGAAGAATCTCTTGAACAGATTGAAAGAAAGATAGGTATGAAGATGCAAAAGTTTATATTGGAAAAATAAAAGACAAGATTGATGATCTAAAATCTAGTAAGGAATCCAATGTGCAAACTAGTGATAATGATGAAGTAGGAAATCTCAAGAAAGAAAATGAGATCTTGAAACATGAGTTGAAAATTGTGGAACTTAACTTGAGTCTTAAGAAAGATGGTAGTAAGAGTGAACATGATCTCAAATCTAAGAATATAGACCTTAGATCCCAATTGAGTCTAGTAATATATGAACTAGATTCTATTAAAATTGAGCATAAAGAATTAGAAAAGTACAATACAATTGTGAAGTGATAATTGGCACAAGCTAAGCAACCGTTAGAGAAATTTTATTCTTGTAGTGAGAAAATTGATGAAAATATATTTCAGTAGAGACCTTCTTATGATAAGATAGGCCTTGGTCACCTTATTGGAGAAAAGTTAGCCAAGAAAATTGAAATTAGAAAAAAAAAAAAGATCTAATTGTTGAATCCCCTAAAGAATATGATATAAGTAAGATCGAATCAAGTATTACTACTGAAGTATGTAAAGAGATTGAACTAGTTGATCTATATATGAAACATGATGAGCCTAAGAAATCAGAGCAGGTTGATAAACCTAAGAAAGATGAACAACCCATGGAAGTTAGACATTAATTTAGATGTAGATGTTTCATATGCAATGAAAATGGTCATATGAAAAGGGATTGCATAGGTAAGTCTTTTAAACCTATTACTAATTTCTATTGTGATAATTGTCATGGTTATGAACATAAAGCAGTAGATTGTAAGAAACCTAAGTTTGCTAGTAATAATGCAAATAGTAGAATTTTTAGAAACACCAACCCTATAGGTAATGAAAGAGGAAGCTCACAAAGAAGATCTAATGATAGAGGAAGATCTAATGGAAAAAGGAAAAAAATTGTATGTTATAAGTAGAAATTTTTTGGATACATTGCAAGAAATTGCAAAGCACATGATAGTTAGAATGGAACCAATCAAAGGAGGAATGCACGTATATGTCAGTTACATAACAACTTTCGACAAATAGTGCCATATTATAGAATGGATTGAAGAAACTTCAATAGAAATCCTAATCATAGAATAAATAATAACGGAAATGAAAGAAGGAATGATAACAACAATGATAATAATTAGAAGGAAGCAATAAAGGAACATGTTAATGAATTCAATGAAGTATTTGTGAAAGAAAATGATCTAAAAAGTTCTTATACAGTTTTGAAGGAATAATATTTTGATGCACCTAATGAGAGATTAAAGTTAGAAGTTATTTGAATTAAGTAGTTTCAAAGGAGGTAGAGCATCAGTTGATTAGAACTAATATTAGAGAGTGAATTAGAAGTTGCAAAATTACCTTAAGGTAGAGGATATAGAGATAAAGCTATTGTCGAGTGTGCAAGCTTAGATATGATCACAACAACCTAAAAGATAGAAAACAAATTTACTAGTAATCAGTGGTAATTCTTGAATTTTTGGTAGATGTACATTTAATGTGAAGTAATTTTTGAAGTGTTTTAAAGATTGCAAGCAAGATTGTATGTACCATTTGTTCATGTGAAGAGTTTAGAGTGATTAAAGAGTGATTTGATAGCAAATTCAAGTGTTAAGAAAGGCATTTGAACTGTGAAGTTTTAGAAGCCCTAAACATGACATTTTAAGGTATTTTATGAAGCTTGAATTAAGTTTTCAATATATATAGTTAAAGAATCAATGTTTATTCAGATAGTATATGATGTTAGTGAAAGATCAAGGTATAAATTCAAGAAACTCCCATTTGTTTCTTTAAAGGATGATCTGTTAGGTGCATTTTGGCAAATCCCATAGAATGAACTTCATGTAGAAGATATTTGGAGTTCCATCCATTGTAACTTTCAAAGTATTGGAGGTGAGGATATACAAAATGACTTAGGAGTCATGTGTAACAATGACCTAACCTTGAAATCTAAGTATGCACATCTGAATGAGTTAAACTTAGTAAAATATATGTTTTACATAGAATTTGACAATCATTAATGGACTAGAATTATTCTTAGTAGAATTCATGATGAGATGTTTTGGATAGGCAATGTAATAGTCAGAATTAGTAATGAGCTAATTCATAAGGTCATAGTTTTGAGAAATGGAGGATGCAACCCCACAAATGATAGAAATGTAAGAAAGATAGCTAAGACAAACATCTACACTAGCTTTGATGGAAGAAATATGAAGATGGACATGATTCAAGATAGAGGAGTCAAAGTATTAAATAAAACTTTATGGTACAAGCTTAACCATGGTTCAAGGATTAACTTAGTACCAGTCAAATTCTTACATACAACTTGTGTAATGAGAATTGAGAGAAGAAAAGTAACCTATGTGATAAAGTTAGAACTCAATTATTGGACAACATTGCAAAACTATAGAAGACTATGAATGCAATGTTTAGATTTGAGTCCCTATTGACATGTTTATTCTTCTTTGCAACCAAGAAGTTCCCAAGAATGAAAAATTGAGGAAGTAATGAGTGTGCAATGAAGTTTGTGACACATTACTATAGGGAAAAATTGGAAAATGTTAGAGAATGAAATAGATAGGATGTTGAAGAAATTCAAACAAAGATGAAACATAGGTACAAAATGCCTCCCTCCATAGTGGAGAAGTACAAAGATGATTTATGCTTCATGTTGGAAACTAACAATACATGCATGGAAGCAATAGAACCAAATGTAAAATTCATTAAGCCCAAGGGATATGAGCATTGGATACAATTGTTCAAATTGTGTGTTGTCTTTGATGTCACACAAATGTCATATCAATCATCAGATATTGTCTACTGAGCTTAGAAGGTCAGCAAGGCAAAAAAAAATGTCTACTAAGCTCAGAAGGTCAGCAAGGCAAATGATAGTTTCTACCGATCTCAGAAGGTCAGCAAGGAAAAAGATAGTGTCTACCGAGCTCACAAGGTCAGCAAGGCAAATGATAGTGTCTACCAAGCTCAGAAAGTTAGCAAGGCAAAAGACAGTGTTTACCAAGCTCAGATGGTCAGTGAGGAAAAAGGACAGAATCTATCAAGCTCACTCAATCATCAAAAGAAATGTGGCAGAAATAGTTCTTACCGAGATCACTCAGTCATCAAAGGAAATGTGGTAGAAACAATTCTTATCAAGCTCACTCGATCATCAAAGGGAATGTTGTAGAAGTAGTTCTTACTGAGCTCTCATGAAGGAATTTAGTTCTTACCAAGTAAACTTGGTAGCCAAAGGATTTTACAGATGTTGCAATGTTAATCGAGTCAAGAAGGTTAACTCAGGTAATTTTTGGAAATAGTATTTATCGAGCAGGGTCAGCCAGTAAAGGATTTCACTATTTTATCAAATAACATATATTTATTCAGAGTAATATCTGTAGTCAACTGATGTTTGGTTTATTGGTAAATGTAACATGTAAATGGGTCGACTTGACAATCTGAATGGTATAAGTAAGAGGTCAAGTCACAAATTCTAAGAGTATGGAAGTGGAATTAATGTAATATGAAGATTGATTATTCTGAAAGTGAATTTGAAGGAAGATTAGAGATCATTGAGGAGTAGCAGAGCCATATTTGATTAAGGAGGATCTAATGATGTTGAACAGAGACTTGTAACCAGCAAATTTAGTTGCATCTTGTTCAAGTCAATACATAGTTTCTTTCTAACCATTGTAGCAATGATTTCAAATCTCTTAATAGAATTGGTTTAACAACCATTTTGTAAATCCTCTAACAAGGTGATCATTTAGTTAAATTGTTCTAAAGTCCTCTAGCAAGGCCAGTCCTAACAGGGTGATTAAATCCTCTAATAGGGTCACACCTAATAGTGTGTATTGTAACCTTTAATAGGGTTAGCTCCTAATAGGGCTCACTTTAGAAGAGTGAAAAATTGGTGACTAATTACTTGGTGGTTTTTTCCATATTGGGTTTCCACATTAAATCTAGTGGCTCTTGTGTTCATTTTGTTTTCAGTTACATGCATGAATGCCTGAAAAAAAGTAATAGTTTAATTTATCAAGTTAAAGCATTTTTTTACCGAGTATCAGTAGTAACTAGATCTTTAAGACATCTAAGGGATCTACAAATTAATTTTTGATAAAGTAACTATTTCACCCCCCCCCCCCCCCTCTCAGTTACCCTATCTTTATCCCAATAATTGGTATCAAAGCTATTGGTTCTTATAGAAAAATATTTCAAGGATCTAAGCTAAAGATTAGGATGTCTTACAAAAGAGAAATTCTAGGACTTAATAGGGTGAACTTCTCAGCATGGCAGGGATTGATGAGGTTTCATCTGGCTTCTATTGGTGATATAGGACTAAAGTACCTTGATGAAAAATATGAAGAACCTTCTGGTACATTATCTTTCAATCATATTGCTGAAAAAAAGACTCACAATAACATGATGATAGATATAGCATCTACTTTGAGTTATGAAGAGTTTGATGATATCAAGGATTGCAAAACCACCTTTGAAATGTGGAACAAGCTTAAAGAAATCTATGGAGGAGATGATAATGTGAGAAGAACCAAAGCAGAAAGTTTGAGAGGACAATTTGATCAAATGAGGAATAGAGAGCATGAAAACATTGCAAATTATGTTAAAAGGATTAAAGCATGTGTTAGTGCAATCAAAGCATCTAGAGGAGATATTAGTGAGCAAACAGTTATAAGTAAAGTTCTTAGAACTCTACTTCCCATTTATGCAATCAGAGTCTTTGCACCTCAAGAAAGGAGATGTGAGGAAAATCATAAAATAAATTAAGAGGCCATAGTTGAAAGATTGACTACATTTGAGGTAGACAACTATGACAATTATGTTCCAGCTGCCAAGAATGTTGAATCAGCATTTGAAGCCAAGCTTTCACTCAAAAAAAAAGGGAAAAAGATACAAGATCCACAATCAAACAATGATGAAGAATCAGAACAAAGTTTAGACAATAATCTTGAAGAGATTGAAGCTCTGCTAGCAAGAAAATATTCAAGAGGCAAAGGGAAATACAAAGGTAAGGTTCCTCTAATCTACTTTTCTTGTGAAAAAATTGGACATATTGTTTCTAGGTGCCCAAATAAGCAAAACAAAGATGAGAAGAAAGGTCACGAGTACAAGGGCAAGAAATACTTCAAATCATTCAAGGATAAAGGTAAGAAAACATGTTTTATGGCTAAAGATTCTAATGATTTTGATGATGACAAAGAAGATGAAATTGTCTACATTGTTGTGAAAGATGAGTCTAATAATGATGAGAAAATGATACTCATTCTCATATGAGCAGAAATGATACATCGATCATAGATAGTGGTTGTTTTCATCACATGACTGGTGATAAAACTAAGTTTGAATACTTTGAAGACTATGATGGTGGTAGTGTAAGTTTTGGTAACAATGAACCTTGTTTTATAAGAGGAAAAGGAAGAATCTCACTAACCAAGGAACTTCTATGTGATAATGCATACTGGGTAGAAGGACTAAAGCATAATTTTTTGAGTGTGGCACAGCTACTCAATAATGGATTCAAAGTAGAATTTATGCATGGAAAAGAAAGATTTTTGGATGGAAAAAGAAAGCTAATTGGATTAGGTAGTCAAAAAAAAGGTAACTTATTTTATCTTGAACTTGGTGAATGTTCATGTTTCATTGCTCAAATTGAAGAAAGTTGGTTATGGCATAGGAGGTTGTGTCATGTAAACTTTGACAACTTAATAAAAATTAGTAAATTCAGGAAAGTAAGAGGTATCCCTAACATAAAGAAACTTGAGGTTGGTCTATGCAAGAATTGTCAAATTGGTAAAATGGGAAAGACTAATTTTTAAAGCAAGAACTATCAGACTGAAGAAGTTCTAAAAAATGTGCATATTTATTTGTGTGGACCTATTGGCATTGAAAGTTATATAGGTAAAAAATTCTTCATTTTGTTTGTTGATGATTATTCAAGAATGATGACTGTCATGTACCTAAGAGAGAAATTAGAAGAATTTGAAAATTTCAAATGGGTAAAAGCACAAACCTATGTCACCTTTTATAAAGAAAAGTGATATCAGAATGTGACAGTTCAACATTAATGACAAAAAAAATGGTATTGGCGTTTAAAATATGAAGATGATGTAAACTGATGAAATGTGTAGAATTGTATGAATTTTATGCCTATAATTTTTATTATTTTTTTGACTAAGAATTTATTCATTTTATTTTATTTTGAAGTCCATTTTTTAACTGTAAAAAATATAGGATGTAGTTCCTGTCAAACAAGTATGTGCAAATCATCTTTTTTTGTTATGATTTGAAAATATTTTATAGATGACATGTATAGCTAGTGCACAAAAGAAGAAATAATTATTTTTTATGTATATTTTCTTTGGTATAAGTACTCAAGTTCGACCTTGTCAGAATCCAACAGTTTTTTCCTCCCGTCAAAACTTCCCTATCAAATCTATACCTTCTTGAAAAAAAATTACATATTCATGAAGAGGATTCTCTCCTCTAGTGATAAATATATTTTTTTTATTTTTTTGATATGATTTACTATTTTTTTTCATTTTTTGAGAGAGCATCTTTTGAAATGTTGAAATATCGACTTATAATATTTTTAGATTATAACATATTATAACTAATCAAAGCACTCAAAAATTTATATAATGATGATATTGAATCTAAAATCTATAAAAGGGTATTTTTAGTTTTTTTTTAAAATTGAGTTTTAATAGGGAAATGAGATTTGACCAAAATAGGTTTTTGTATCACAAACGATGACACAGATCTATACTTTTACCCAAATGATATTTGGCTAGAGTAGAAAAGGAAACATGCAAAAGACTGAAATGCTTAAAGTCTAATAGGGGTGTTGAATTCATTTCACATGAGTTCAATAGCTTTTGCATTGAAAGAGAAATTAAAAGACAAGTTTTAGCACCTAGAACTCCTAAACAAAATGGAATAGCAGAAAGAAGGAATAGATCTATCATTGATTGTGCAAGAACCTTAATGATTGAGAAAGGCATTGCTATCAAATATTGGAAGGAAGCTATCAACACTATAGTTCATACCTTGAACCGAGTACAACTGAAAAAGGACTCATTCAAAACACCCTATGAGTTGTGGTATGGCTACAAACCCAATGTAAGTTATCTAAAAGTATTTGGAAGAAAATGAAACATTTTGAAAGAATCTAGAAAAGGTAAATTTGATATATAAAGTGATGAAGGAATATTTTTGGGATACTATTGCAAAAGCAAAGCATATAGATGTTTGAACTTATCTACTCACAAAGTCATAGAAAGTGCACATGTGAAAGTTGATGAGTTTTCAGAAAGAATAGAAGAAGAAAGCAATAAGGAACCTAAAGATTACAGAAGATTTGTTTACACTGAACTTGATACAATAACAAGTATACATATTAATCAAGAATCCTCAACTCTAGAGTCTTCATTAACTGAGTCACAAGAAGTACAAACTGAGTCAATACCTACCAAGTTGTAAGAACCCTAGTTGCAAACATAAGCTACAAAGTTAGCATCTACTGAGCCCAAGCAACCAGAATCAGAACTAGAAGTTGAGACAAAGAAGGATAACAATGCAAGTCATTCAAAAGGCAAGGATCCCGTGTTAGCCAAGTATGTCAGAAAGCATCATGCACTAGATTAGATTATTAGAGATAAATCAGAAGGAACAATGACAAGAAGTAAGTTGAAAGGCACTTGTTTACTTGCTGAGTTTGAACCTAGAAATGTCAAAGTTGCACTAGACAATGAAAGTTGGATTGAAGCTATAAATAAAGAGATAGAGTAGATAGAAAAAAAAAAAACATGGACTATTGTATCAAGATGCAAAGAAAAAAATGTGATTGGAACAAAGTGAGTATTCAAAAAAAAACTAAATGAAGATGGTAAGGTATCAAGGAACAAAGCTAGACTAGTATGCAAAGGTTACTCTCAAGAAGAAGGTGTAAACTATGGAGAAAATTTTGCTCCTGTTGCAAGATTGGAAGGTGTCAGAACCTTACTTGTATATGCTGCATTCAAAGGATTCAAATTTTATCAGATGGATGTTAAGTCAACATTTCTCAATGGCATACTGGATGAAGAGGTTTACATTGAACAACCTAAAGGTTTTGATGATCCAAACAAGAAGCACATGGTCTACAAATTTCATAAAGCAATATATGGTCTAAATAAAGCCCTTAGAGCATGGTATGAAATATTGCATAACTATCTTATTTAGATTGATTTTCAAAGAACTAATGACAACATTAGTTTGTACATAAAGGAAGAACAAGATAATAAGATTGTTTTGGAAAAAATATTTGTAGATGATACTTTGTTCACAGGAAATGATGATCTTTGCAAAGAATTTTCAAAACAAATGAACAAAAAATTTGAAATGTCAATGTTTGGTGAAATAAAATTCTTTGTTGGTCTTCAAATTCAACAAAATAAGAATGGCATCTACATCACTTAATCTAAATACATCAAGGGGATCCTGAAAATGTTTGGCATGGAAGACCGCAAACCAGTTGGGACTCCTATGTATACTAGATTAAAACTGACCAAGGATGATGAATCAAAGGAAGTGGATCAGACATTGTATAGATCTATGATTGGAAAGTTGCAATATGTAGTGCACACAAGACTAGAGATTGCCCTTGTAGTAGGAATTGTAGGAAGATTATCAGCAAAATCAAAAGGATCATGAGATACCTAAAAGAAACTGAAGAATATGGATTATGGTATAAACTTGGAGGAAATATGGATTTAAAAGTGTTCACTAATGTAGATTGGGCAGGAAATATTGATGATAGAAAGAGCACAAGTGGAGGAGCTTTCTTTCTTGGACAAAGGTTGGTTTCTTGGACAAGCGAAAAGAAGAATTGTACATCTCAATCTACAGTAGGGGCTGAATATCTTGCAACAGTAGTAAATTGCTCAAACATTGTGTGGTTTAAATAATTATTGGAAGGTATGAAGCAAGAAATCAAAGAATCAGTTGTTATGTTTTGTGATAATACAAGTCCAATCAACATATCTAAGAATCTAGTGATGCATTCCAAAACCAAGCACATTGCAATAAAATATCATTTTGTCAGAGAATTAGTGCAAGATAAGAAGATTAGATTGGAATATGTCCATACAAAAGAACAAATTGCTAACATATTCACAAAGCCATTACCTAAGGATGCATTCTTGTATCTAAGAGGTAAGTTAGGGATCATTCCCCTATCTGAAGCTCACTAAAATATAGTTCTAGTGATGCATCAATAGGAACAACATTGAAAAATTATCAGTTGATGCAGTAAACAATTGAAGAAATTGCATATGAATTAGTAAATCAAGTACAATACTATTCAACTATTTTGAGTTGTCTTTGGCATGTGTTGTCAAAGAGGGAGAATATACTGTCATATCTTTCTAAAATTTGCAAAAAAAAAAGAATTTGTATAAGAGGGAGAGATTATTATGAAAGAGGAAGTTTTTTGTATTTGAAAAAGAAAGTGAAGTATTCTGTCAGTAAAAGACTTGTTTTCAAATTTCATTCTACTATGACATGTTGTGTTGCCATCAATGCCAAAGAGGGAGATTGTTGGATACAATTGTGTAAGTTGTGTGTTGTTTTTGATGTCACACAAATGTCATATCAATCATCGAATAGTTTCTACCAATCTTAGAAGGTCAACAAGGAAAAAGATAGTGTCTATCAAGCTTAGAAGGTCAGCAAAGGCAACTGACAATGTCTACTAAGCTTAGAAGGTCAATAAGGAAAAAGATAGTGTCTACTGAGCTCAAAAGGTTAGAAAGGCAAAGGATAGTGTCTATCGAGCTCAGAAGGTCAGCAAGGCAAAAGATAGTTTTTACCGAGCTTAGATGGTTAGTGAGGCAATAGGATAGAATCTATCAAGCTCACTCAATCATCAAAGGAAATGTGGCAGAAATAGTTCTTAGTGAGATCACTTGGTCATCAAAGGAAATGTCACAAAAATAGTTCTTATCAAGCTCACTCGATCATCAAAGGGAATGTGGCATAAGCAGTTCTTATTGAGCTCTCATGAAGGAATTTAGTTCTTATCGAGTAAACTCAGCAGCCAAAGAATTTTATAGATATTGCAATGTTAACCGAGTCAAGAAGGTTAACTCAAGTAATTTTTGGAAGTAGTATTTACCAAGTAGGGTTGGCCAACAAAGGATTTCACTATTTTATGAAATAAAATTTATTTGTTTAGAGTAATTGTTAGATACAATTGTTAATTTTGTATTCTCTTTGATGTTACAAAAATGTCATATCAGTCATCAGACAGAGTCTACCAAGCTCAGATGATTAGCAAAGCAATTTATAGTGTCTACCAAACGTTCTTGAACATTACATAGTAAAGTCAGTTCTTAACTAACTCACTCGAGCATCAAAGGATTGTGTAGCAAAAAGTTAGTGTTAACCGAGCTCCCAAGGTTAATGAAGAAAATTTAATATCTATTGAGATCACACGGGCATCAAAGGATTTTGTGCAGAAAGCTAGTGTTAACTGAGTTGCCAAGGTTAACGAAGAAAAGTTAATGTCTACCAAGCTCAGTCGGTCATCAAAAGAAATGTGGCAAAAGGTTAGCTTCTATTGAGCTCACAAGGTCAGCAAAGGAAGGTTAGTGCTAACTGAGTTCACTCGGTCTCCAAAGGTTTTTGCAGAGTTTGCAGTGTTTACCAAGCTTCACTTGG
Organism: Cupressus sempervirens; assembly: GCA_028749045.1. Lineage (NCBI taxonomy): Eukaryota > Viridiplantae > Streptophyta > Pinopsida > Cupressales > Cupressaceae > Cupressus > Cupressus sempervirens. Next base: position 37,237,681 of record CM053793.1, on the reverse strand, counting down.
TTAACACCAAAAAACCATTTTGGAGTAGTGGTTAGCGAACTAGGTCGACCAACGAAGGATTTTATTGTTTTGATTATTTCATACAATAAATGTAGCTGACTGATGTAATGATTTTTTTAGTTGTGGTAACTTATATTTGAGTTGACTTGATAATCTAAAAAGTATATATAGATGTTCAAGTTGTGAGTTCAAGTGTGAGAGTGAATATATGGATGAGGATGAAATAAGTGAATATTGAGCAAATTTTGATGAAGGATTAGATATCTTGGAGGAGCTGCAAAGTTGTATTTGATCAGTAAGGATCTAGTAAAGCATTATAGAGATCTGTAATTAGCAAAAAGATAAGTTGCATATCATTCAAGTCACTTCATTGTTGCTTTCTAATCATTGTAATAGTGAATCCAAAATCTCTTTATAGAGTTGATTTAATAGCCATTTTGTAAATCCTCTAACAAGGTGATAGTTTAGTTGAATTTTTCTAAAGATCTCTAACCAGGCCACTCCTAATAGGGTGATTAAATCCTCTAACAAGATCACACCTAACAGTGTGTATTTGTAACCTTTAACAGGGTTGGCTCCTAACAGGGCTCACTTCAAAAGAGTGAAAAATTGGTGACTAGTTACTTGGTGATTTTTCCCATATTGGACTTTTACATTAAATCTAGTGTCTCTTGTGTTCATTTATTTAACATTTTCATGCATATTAATAATGATGAATGCTAGATGATCAGTAACTAATTAATCTACCGAGTTATAGTATTCCTGCATTATTTACTAAGTATCAATAGTAAGTAAGCATTATAGACATCTAAGGGATTTTTGGAATTTCTTTTGTGGTAACTGATTCACCCCTTCCCTCTCAGTTACTTCATCTATATTTCCAACAATTGGTATTAGAGCTTTTGGTGCTTAGAGGATAAGATTTCAAGGATCTAAGCCAAAGATCAGGATGTCTTATAAGAGGGAAATTCCAAGAGTTAACAGGGACAACTTCTCAGCATGGCAAGGATTGATGAGACTTCATCTAGCTTCTATTGGAGATAGAGGACTAAAATACCTTGATGGAAAATATGCAAAACCAGCTTGTACACTATCTGTCAATGATATTGCAGAAAAGGAGATCCACAACATTATGATGACAGATATAGCATCTACTCTAAGTTATGAAGAATTTGATGACATCAAGGACTACAAATCTACCTTTGAAATGTGGGAAAAGGTAAAAGAAATCTATGAAGGAGATGATAATGTAAGAAGAGCCAAAGCAAAAAGTTTGAGAGGAAAATTTGATCAGACGAGGATGAGAGAGGATGAAAACATTGCAAAATATGTTGAAAGAGTCAAAGCATCTGTCAGTGCAATCAAAGCACCTAGAGGAGATATCAAGGAGGAGATATTTATAAGTAAAGTTCTCAGAACATTGCTACCCATTTATGCAATTAGAGTCTCTGCAATTCAAGAAAGAAGATGTGAAGCAAATCATAAGATAAATTTAGAAGCCATAGTTGGAAGATTGACTCCATTTGAGCTAGACAACTTTGACAATTATGTGACAACTACCAAGAACATTGAGTCAGCATTTGAAGCCAAGCTTTCACTCAAGGAGAAAAGGAAAAAAAAAAGGAACCTCAGTTAGAAAGTGAAGATGAATTAGACCAAAGTTCAGACAATGATCTTGAGGTGATTGAAGCTCTACTAGCAAGGAAATATTCTAGAGGCAGAGGAAAATATAAAGGTAAAATTCCTCTAATCTACTTTTCATGTGAAGAAGTTGGTCATATTGCTACTAGGTGCCCAAACAAGTAGAACAAAGATGAGAAGAAAGGTTATAAGTACAATTGCAAGAAAGACTTCAAATCATTCAAGGATAAAGGTAAGAAAACATGTTTTATGGCTAAAAATTCTAATGATTCTAATGATGAAGAAGATTATGAAATTGTCTACATTGCTATGAAAGATGAGTTTGATAATGATGAGGAAATGGCACTCATTTCTCATATGAGTAAAAATGATACATGGATCATAGATAGTGGTTGTTCTCATCACATGACTGGTGATAAAACTAAGTTTGAATACTTTTAAGACTATGATGGTGGTAGTGTAAGGTTTGGTAATAATGAATCTTGTTACATAAAATTAAGAGGAAGAATCTCTCTAACCAAAGAACTTATATGTGATAATGCATATTGGGTAGAAGGACTAAAGCATAATTTTTTGAGTGTGGCACAGCTACTCAATAATGGATTCAAAGTAGAATTCATGCATGAAAAAGCAAGATTGCTAGATGGAAAAGGAAAGCTGATTGGATCAAGCATTCAAACTAAAGGTAACTTGTTCTATCTTGAACTTGGTGAATGTTCATGTTTTATTGCTCAAGTTGAAGAAAGTTGGTTATGGCATAAAAGGTTGTGTCATGTCAATTTTGATAAATTGGTAAAGATAAGAAAATTCAAGAAAGTAAGAGGCATTCCTAACATAAAGAAACCTTAGGTCAGTCTATGCAAGAATTGTTAGATTGGTAAAATGGGAAAGACTAGTTTTAAGAGTAAAAACTATCAGTCTGAAGATATATTGAAAATTGTGCATACTAATTTATGTGGACCCATTGGAGTTGAAAGCTATACTGGAGAAAATTTATTCATTCTTTTTGTTGATGATTACTTAAGAATGATGATTGTGATGTATCTAAGGAAAAAATCAGAAGCATTTGATAAATTCAAATGGTATTTGGCTAGAGTAGAAAAGGAAATAGGGAAAAGATTGAAATGTTTGAGGTCAGAAAGAGGTGGAGAATTCATTTCACATGAGTTCAATAACTTTTGCATTGAAAGAGGAATCAAAAGATAGGTATTAGCACCTAGAACTCCTAAGAAAAATGGAGTAGCTGAAAGGAGGAATAGATCTATCATGGATTGTGCAAGAACCTTAATAATTGAAAAGACCATTGCTATCAAATACTAGAAGGAAGCTATCAACACTATAGTTCGTACCTTGAACCAAGTATAGCAAAAGAAGGACTCATTCAAAACTCCCTATGAGCTATGGTATGGCTATAAACCTAATGTAACACTAATACATTAGGGGTCAATTTGCAACGTTAATTTGCGACGGCAAGAAAAGGTAATGTGGTTTTGGCTTTTTTTTTTCAATTATAGCCTGATGTCGTCGCAATTATGATGCCAATGAGATATAAGAGAAAAAAAAAAAAGCCAAAAACCCTCATTTGAATGAAATTGCACGACACGAGGTTCTTCTGAAAGGAAAGGTGCATTGTAGGATAGCCTTTCACATAACATTGGAAGTGACGGTACATGGTCATACACAATAAAGGAATTACCAAAATCTTCCAAGTAAGTTTTTTAAAATAAATATTTAGCTGTTCAAGAACCAGAGGAATCAAATTTTTGTTTAGAGGATGTTCCATTGGATAGGCATTGTGGCCATAGATTTCTTGCAGAAAATCTGAAAAGTCGTGTAGATAGAAATAAAGAAGTAAAGCACCCCATGGTTCATAAGAAAAGCTCTCCTGCAAATGCAACAAAGTGACTTGCAAAAGAGATTATTGGAGTGGGAAGCCCTCAGACCCCTGATCAAGTTTTTCCCACTCCTAGAGTAAAAACAGATTCTGTAAAGAAGGCACATCTTACTCAAGGCAGGCAATCTGTAAGTTCCAAAGTTTTAATATTATCAAAATAAAGGCATTTTGAAAGGCACTAACTCAAGACCATGTACATTATTATATTTTTGTATTTGAAATAGATATTTATATTAGCTAACACCTTACAGGAATAACTAATAACAAGATTTTTTCTGGTTCAACGACACAACTATGGACATTCTATCAAGTTATCTTTGAATCAAGGCTTATTCAGTTCTCCTGAAATCCTTAATATTACTACTAACTATAACCGTCTCCTACATATATGCTTAAATATTTCTAAACATTTATTGATACACACAAAAATAGAATTTAACACAACGAATAGACCAAGAAAAGAGTAAGAGAATGACTCATTCTCGATAAAAACTGAAGAAAGTGATAGAAAACTGATTCACATTCATAGAAAGAGATATTTATTATACATAGCAAATCCTTTCAATAGGCATCAAATTGAATGTAAATCAAGTGAAAAGACAGCATCTTAATAGCATACTCTTCATCATCACCATAATCTCTCTTAATGTTTTATCACTTTAAAAATAGCAAGTACCCTAAAAACCTACTAAGTAAACAAGTACAACTTAGAGGTACTATGAAAAGAAGCGGCAAATGAAACATGAAAAGAAATATTCAAATTCAGAGAAAAGACACGGTGAACATGCTATCAGTATTACAATTCAAAATAATAATGTGTACGATACAGGAAAACATCAATGCAAGAGAATGCACATAATTATATTCTACATCTAGGTTGTACATAATTATCTCTCGCTCACATGCATCCTACTTGATTATTTCACTTTGGCATATATGGAGCATGGTTCAAACTTCAAACAACTTGGCAAACTGGTGATTACATGTAGAAAAACTCAGTAATAGAAAAAGAAGTGGTTCTGGCATTTTCCTTTAGAGCAGAATCAAACTCAGAAATAGTTGGTTACTTATTTGTATTGTGGCTACAGTCTCGATCAGCTGAGGAATGAGAAGAGATCAAGTATTTCAAAGATGGTACCCAATACAAAGAGATAAGATCTCATAACATCATTAGATGTATTCCAATGGTGCCTTTCGAGACATGCACAATAGGATTTTACTTTCCATGAGGTAGGGTATTCAACATCATCATATTTGACTTTAGGAGTAGCAGCCCAAGAATTTCTTGCCCACACTTGTCTGTGCAAAAAAATATATTAACTATTCGTTGGTAAACATCCTTCTATTTGGTGAATTAAAAACAACTTTCTGTTATACATAACAATTTTTTTGCTATCCAAGATTTTACTTGATGTTGTTTCTAGAAGAGATTGTATATGTTTTCTGAATCACAATGTTTCAGATCTCACTCTATGACAATCATATGGGATCTAGTTATGATCCTCTATATTCATATTAGAGGCTTTGATGTTGAAATTGGCTTAGCAAATAATCATGACGATGACCATAGGGTCTCTTGATAATTTGTTTGGTGACTAATCTATTTATGTTAAAGCAGGATGTATCAACATTGACTGTAGTAGAAAACCAAGTTACACAGATGAAAACTTGCATTATTGCACTTACAATTGACATTTGACACTTGGAGTTGATATGCACGTTTCTTTGAGGTGGGTGATATTTAAGAGCTCATCAATTTTCACTATGTTATCTTCTGGCTACAAGTCTACACCATTCTTCACTATTTTTCATTTATACCTAATACAATTTTATTTTTCAAAATGTTTATCACTGCCACAATTTTTGACAGCTGGCTTCTTTGTATTAACGCCTATAAGGAGCCATTGGATATTCGAAGATAAAGGTTATAAATCTCAGGTAGTTTGTCTGCGAGATTTCTTTTGGATTTGGCTGTGTTACATGAAATGTTGAAGTAAGATGCACTGATTTCAACCCATTCTGATTGATTTGTACAAATTCTTATAACCAGTTCCATATATTTAATTACATTTAGACACTATCTTTTAATGCTTTATTTCAGTGTGCTACATATTCTATTTCATATTTGTGATATATGATGAAAGTATTATAACATATGGAGGAATAGTCCATGAGTGGCATGGCCAGTTGAAATGGTTTTAGTTTCAATTTTACACCATTTGATACAAATAATTAGTTTACCAATCGACCCCTAGGTTCATTCCATTTGCAGTAAAATCTTCATTACATAGAAAATGTTCACAAAATCTATGTCAATGCTCACACATCTTCTTGGACTTACGCAAATCTATGTCAATCCTCACACATTTTCTTGGACTTACGTAGGAACTATGTTGCCCTGCAGCTCTTGTTAAATATGTTATCAACTTGACTTTTCTATTAAAGGCTCTCATGCTAAATTGAAAGCTAGGTAAAGAAAAAGATATTATACACTATTTTGTTGGTACCCTGTGCAGCACAACAAACTTGTTCTTACTATAAGAAAATTTTCTTTTCTTTTGTTTCATTGCAGATCTTCTACTTGCATAGAGGTCTCTCCCCATCATTAGACACACTTGATAACATTCGAGCTTTGGATCACATACAGGAAGTGCATCTATACACATAAGTATAAACTTCTTCTTTTCCCGCAACACATATAACAACAATTTTAATTGCTTGCAAGGTATATACTTATGAATAAATATTACATCTTGATTTAAATGTATGAAAACAATTTTCATTCCCTTTAAGCTTCATTCATCTCGAGGTGCAATTCACAAATTCAAGAATAGTGGCTTTTGTTCTTTAGGATACCTTTAGGGGAAGAGTATGTGAATGCCCCCTCGTGTCTGGAGTCCAGTTTAGAGGAGATGGCTATTTACACTGCTAAGGTTTGTTGAATCTAATTCTGAATAAAATTGCTTGCTATTGTTGAATCTAATCTAATGTATATTTTAACTAGACTTGTAGCTTATATGTTTTCAAATTTTTGTTAGGACTTGTAGTTTGTATAATTTGATTGCTGGAGAGCTTCTACAGCTAAGCAAGAAGGCCGTTGCACGAGTTATAGCCATGCGTTCGGGTATGAAAATTGTTTTTTTTTATTCTAATGTATATTTTAACTAGAATTTTAGCTTATATGTTTTGAAATTGCTTTTAATAGCTTAATGTTGTAAGGTCTCTTGAAATAAGACCTTCAGGCGGTTGGTCAAAGTTTTACAAATAATCTTAGGAATAAAGTCAAAGAAAGTATTTTTAAAATATTAAAGTATTTAGCTAGGTCTAAGAAGATTTGTGTACTTTCGACAATTTTTCTTAGTTTGTGAAAGTTGTAGACCGAAGTTTTTATAGCCCGATTTTTGCTTCCTGCAAAGAATGATCATGTCAGATAATATAAGTGAAGAACAAAACAGGGAGACAATAGCTAGATTGTGGTCTAACTTGAAAAGAAAAGGCGATGGAAAATGTTATTGTCCTTGCAATATTTGTAAGGGCTTAAATTGTAGAAGACTACTAATCAAAACAGTTAAGAGACATTGTAGGGAGAATCGTCACATTGAAGGGGGGCATGACTATCATCCACTGGTAAGTCATTCATTATATCATTTTAACAATTTATATACATATGAAATTACTTGATGATGAGTTGATGATCATGGTTTATTTATGTTAATCAATTTTATATAGGTTGATCTTCCCAGGGAAGTACATGATATGAACCACAACAATCTGAAGAATATGGTTTTCAAAGTGGAGGAACATGGAGGTGCAAATATCCAAGGTGAAGATAATGATCCCATGGAAGATGATGATCATGCGCCAGAAAACACAATTGAAGAGGATGGTATAAATACATTGATCCATGACACATCTAGTCCAAGTGTATCTGATCATGATGATGATGATAGCCTCGATGTACCTCTACTTCAGTAGGCATACGAGCCCCTATACAAAGACTCCCAAACAACTCTTCTCTCTGTTGTATTGTTGTTGTTGAACTTGAAGGTTATGAATGGTTTATCCAACATAAAAATGTCACGTATGTTAAGGTATGTCATATATGTCTTTATATTTAACAAAGGGTGAATAATGTACCACTAATATTATTTATATTAACAACTTATATTTTTTGTTGTAGATTGATAGGCGAGTTTCTGTTACCATCATCAAATATTCTACCTCACTCATATCGAGAATTAACTGCTATTATGAAAGATATTGGAATGGAGTATGAAGCAATACATGCTTGTCCCAATGATCATATTATATATTATAAAGAACATGAATTTGCAACACAATGCCCTGTATGTCATACAAGTAGATATCGAACAGATCGACTAACAAAAAAGGTGCCTCAAAAGGTTCTACGTTACATCCCCATTATTTCACGGATGCAACAATTATTCAGGTGTAATAGCTTGGCTCAATTTATGGATTATCATGCATGCAATAGAAGTCGAGATGACATTATTCGAATCCCTATGGATGGTTCGACATTTATGCACATAGAGGAAAAGTGGCAACACTTCAAAGAAGAACCTCGTAATCTCAGGCTTTCATTGGCAGCGAATGGTGTCAATCCATTTGGAGAGATGAGATCTATTTACTTGGTGTGGCCTATTTTTGTTATCAACAATAATATTCCTCTGTGGATGTTAATAAAGAGGGAGCACATTATGTTGGCAATGATTGTCCCAGGTATCTTATCCTTTGATAGTTATTAATTTACATGTACATACAAATCTTGCAGTAAAACGGTCACAATAACTATGTAATGTTACTGTTCATTCAAGTAGGTAAATATCAAGTAAAAGATATGAATGTATATATTGAGCCTCTTATCAACGAGTTGGTGGAGTTATGGAATAGTGTCACTATGTATGACGTGTCTAGACCAATATGAAAAAGACAATTTCAATTCCATGCAATACTTGCATGGACAATACATGATGCCCCAGGGATAACACATTTTTGTGGTATGTTATAGTGAATTCAAGTTGCGCAGAATAATTCTAATTATAAAAATCAACATATTTAATAATCCAATTACATCATTATCTTGTAGGTCTTCAAACAAAGGGAAAATTTGCATGTCCAGTTTGTGGTCCAAAGATGAAATCTCATCATTCAAAAAGTTTAGGAAAGTAGGTGTTTGATGAATGTAGAAACTTCCTCCACAGGAATCATAAGTATCGAAGTACGGAAAAACATATTTTCAATGGGAAAGAAGAGACTACATCAAAGCCACGAAGAATGACACCTCACCTATGGAAGTTGGAATATAATAGAATTAATCGTCGAGGTAATGCCATTCCACCTAATGGTTTATGTTTGTAATTTACATATTTCTATTGTGATTTTTGTTGACTAATTGTGTAATTGATGATCGTGAAGGTCGTCAAGGCAACACTGACAACCTTCCAAAGGGACTAGAAAGCTATCCCAGATAATTTAGTAGGTTGCCCTACTATGAGCACTTACAAATTGTGCATTTGTTTGATACTATGCATATTGGAAAGAATATAATAGAGACATTGTGGAAAATATTGGATGGAAGGCGTGACAAAGAAAAAATTGTCAAAATTTGTAATGACATACATGAATCCAATCATGCATTGAAAATTTTTATTCACTCAAATAGCAGCAAAGATCAGATTAATATAAGTGCCATTGCATGGTTATTAACGGAGCAGCAAAGTGATCCCATAAAATAATTCATACGAAAAATTCGATTTCCTATAGGATTTGCAGCGAACATAAACAATCTCATATCAAAAAAAAAGTGAATTTGGGCCAGGGCTCAAAACGCATGATTGGCATACTTTCATCAAGGTAAGTTATGTTCTTCTGTATTTACAATATATTCATAAACTACATGAATTGTTCATTATGTTATGTTAGAAAACAATGAAATGATTGGTTTATAATTACTGTAGTATGTGCTTCCTCTATCTCTCCCAGAGCACTTCAACAATAACATCAAACAAGTGATATACGATCTTGGAAAATATATGAGGTAAGCAGTAATATCTGTTCAATTTGTTGTATATATTTATTATATTCGTGATTTGTTTTTCTTGCTATGTAATCTATTGTATATTATTTTGTAAAGTCTCATATCTATATTTTTTTGTGACTTGAATCTCTTAATGTAGGTGGTTGTCATCTAAAGAAATCCATAAAGAAGATATAAACTATTGGAAGAGAAGAATTCCTCATTTACTATGTGAAATGCAAAAGTGTCTACCTCCAACTTTTTTCAATGCACAGGAACACTACCTCATACACCTAGTTGAGGAGATTGAATTGTGTGGACCTATACACACTAGGTCAATGTGGATGATTGAGATGCATTTGAAATCTTTGAAGGCTTTTGTTCAACAAAGAGCACATCCTGAGGGTTCTATGGTAGAGGGATATATGGTATACCAGACTATGGTGTGCATTACTGAATATCTTCCTAAGTTTGCATCAAATATCCATGTAGATTGCATTTGGGATCTCGAGCCTTTTAAAAAATTAGAAGGGGAGTACTTGATGGGGAAAGGTACATTGAGGAAAGTGAGAGGTAATAAATTATAAGATGTTATCGTAATAAATTATTTCTTAATCTTCAAAATAAATTGGTTGTAAGTTGTCTATTTTTTTTGTACAGGTGCTCGAGAGTGGGATGCACTACATTTTTATATTTCAAACAATCTTGATTGGATGATGGTATGGATTGAACGATGTCAACATTCTGGTTGCACAATAACATGGGAAGGTGTATCTTCATTGGTTAAAGAAGCTCATCGTAATGGAGATTCCAATGTTACGCAAAGGGAAATAGATTTAGCATGTGGTTCAAGAGATTTCTAGGTATGTACAAATTTATTAATCACCTGTATGTTTATCAACTCACGATACAATAATTTTGATATGTTTCACTTATTATTGCAAGTTAAACAACACAAGGCTATGTTTTGTAATGGTCAAAAATTTTGCGTCAAAGTGTTGGATGAAACGAAGAAAACTTGTGATTTAGGAATAACTAGAATCTTTCAAGTGACTAATATTTCATCTAAAAATGACTTACATCCTCAAGAGTCTAAAAATCGATACTATGGCATTTTGGATGAGATAATTGAGTTTAACTTTAGTTCCTTCAAATTAGTACTCTTCGTTGTCAAATGGTATAGGCTACGACTTAATCCAAATGATCCTAATAGAACTATTATTGAACATGATAATGGATTTACAATGGTTAATACAAGGTCGTTTGAGCCAGTTGGGAATGAGCCTTATGTTCTTCCAAGCCAATGTGAGCAGGTATTTTACTCAGAGGTTCCACATAAATTGGTTTGGTCATTTGTTGCTAGACATGAACCGAGAGGAAGGCCAATAAAGTATAATGCGATGGAAGAAGAAGATACCAAAGAAGTAGAAGATGATGTAGATGGTGATCACGATCGATAGTTATTGGATGATGTTCCTAACACAAATTTTCATGAAGAAGAAGAAGAAGATGATGACGATGATGCTGATACTGATGATGATGATGAAGATGATGTTGATGTTGATGTTGATGATGATGTTGATGATGACAATGATGACAACAACGATGATGACGATGATGGTGAGGAGGATGATGATGACGATGATGACGAGGACGATGATGATGATGATGATGATGATGATGATGATGATGATGATGATGATGATGATGATGATGATGATGAGGATGAGGATGATGATGATGGAATTTAGAGGTATTCCATCAATCCTTAATCTATTTAATATTCATTTCTTGATAGAAATATATTTTTCTTATATGTATGGTTACATAGTTTATTCATTATCCATTTAAAAGCTACAAGTTTCAACTACAAATAGAATACTGCTAATCTAAATTAATTAAATAAAACTATTTAAAACACGTATTGATGCATGAATTTATTGAGCCTTATTTTCTTTCAGGTCCAAAGCATTTGTAAGTGTTTAGTTTAGAAAAGGGAATTCATTAAATATCTATAAAAGGGAGTTGTACCTAGAATAAAATTCATAGGGAAAACATAATATAAGTGCTTACCCGATTTGTTGGTTAATAATTCAAGTATCTCTAACATTTCATTTTAGAATAGGAATAACATTGTATCAGTATGTTGATTTGCAGACTAAAACTAGAAAACTTATTTCAGTACATGTATTTGGATCTATGGGATTTACACGGTAAGTAAAAAGAAACCAGTAATCCATTTTAAAATTATTATAATGAGTTTTGGAAGAAATTATAGTTATCTTAATTAATATAAAATATCTAACTAAATTTCAAAATGTTATGCAAGTGGCTTTAGTCTAGGTGTTTCCTCCACCTCCACACACATCAAACAACTTCAAATAGCATGTCCCCAAGGCGACTAAGCCCTCAACTCATCAGCTGATACAAAAACCCAATTTTAGCCCTTCACTAGGCCTACTTCCCTAGTAGGCTTATAATGTGAGCCTGATTTAAGTGTTTTATTCTGTACCTTTTAATGTTTTTAATTTTTATGTGATGCTAATGATGGATGTGATTATGATTATGATGTGATTATGCTCACGATAGTTGAATTACATTTGCAGGAAATTGAACCCCTTTCAGGAGCATCTCGCACAGTCTCATGGATTGACAGGTATAAGTCAATACTCCTTATAGACAGTCTATTTAATACACTTATCAATAGTAAGATTGATGTCTTCTAAGATCTCTCCCATTCGCAGGTACTAGCGAATAGGTATTTGTCAGAAGTGTCTTCCTCGAGTGAGGGAAAAATAGGAATAGAAGAGGAAAGTGAGACATGCAGTTTATCTAGAACAAGGAGATTAACTAGAGGTCAAAGGACTAGAAGGAAATTCAATAAACGCATGAAATTTTTCCTTGCTGAAGGGGGGTCATGTTCTTATGATGATGAGACAGAAGGCGACATCAAGGTGCCCTTGAGGTACCAACATCTACAGAAACATTGGGTACCCAAGGAACTTCCTCCAATAAACATTGATTTTTGTGTTAACGAGAGGATATATCGCATAGCACCATCATCACTACATGGTTTGGGCCTATTTTCTATGGACGGCATAAAGGTTTCTTACAACAAAGTTTCTGAATTGATGGAGTATGTTGGACCATGTTATGATTACAAAAGTCGGATGCATATTGTTAAATATAAAAAAGGTATGCATAGGTATGCCCTCTCGAAAAATTATATACAACAGCAAGACAATAATCAAAGTAAAAGTGTGGCTATATACATTGATGGAAGGCCAAAAGCAACATGGAATATTGCAGGTTTTATAAATAGTACACGACCTGGGTCAACTATAAAGCAACCCAATTGCATATTTGAGGCGCGTGAGGGAAATCATGTATTCATCTGTGTGATAAAATCAATACGTGCAGGGGAAGAGCTTCTTATTGATTACAATTTGAACCGCATAGATAAAAATGAGGCTACTATCATGGGGGTGGTACATACTATTAAACCAACTTCTAATCAATGACTCCAACATACCATTTATTCAATAAATTTTTGGCTAACATTTTTATACTTCATCTTTGACACAGGGGCACAATATGGAGCAACCGCCCAGAGGGGATGTTAACGATGCTCCCAGCTCATCTACACATGAGCAGGTAGAACTCATTTTTAATTGTGCAAACTAGATAGAAGCAAAATGTTATTTTTTTAATGTTGTTTTCTTTATTGTTTTGGAGTAATTTTGATAATACTAATACTATTTTTGTCATAGAGGGCTAGTGGTCGGAGGGAGGGAAAGGAACCTACAGTCCCTCAGCAGATCCCCCCTGAGGAGGACCCTTTCTATATCGATTTAGCAGAGACCGATGACCAGATTGGTTTGATTAAAATTAATTTAAAGAAAATTACCAAAGAAATTCTACATTTGGCAACCATAAAGCCTATGACTCAACAAATAAAAGATAGGGCATCTAAATTGTTGCACACCTCTGAGTCCTTAAAAGTAATTATTAATGAAATTTTTAATTATAACAAGAGTTCAATAATGGTTTTTATGTTATGCTCTTTTATGGCATTAATTAAAATATGGATGCGTTGTCTTTACAGAGTTTTTTGCTTGATTTCGAGCCCTATTCCCATGATGAGGGTGCTGCAGGTGGTTCAGATAGATCACATGTTCCATTCCCCACTTCTATTTTCCATTGAATATATATAGGAATGATCATAATCATTGATAATACATGCTCGAACAATCCTTTTTTTTAATGCTCTAACAATCTTGTCCATGCTAGTCCACGCGTTCTATATTTATGCATGCTCTAACAATTTTATTCTTTAGCTTCACATCAATTGAATCCTACAGTGACACCGCCTCCATCCAGGATAACCACAAATCTCTTTTTGACTGCTGAGTCAGCAACACGCAGCTCACATGCATCGACTGTTGCACCATCTGTTGGTACACAAATCCCTCTTTTTCTCTCTTATGACAGCAACAAACAGTTTCTTTTTTACAACTTTATAAAATCAATTATCATTTGTTCTTTTATACTTCAATCATGACAAAGACTTATGAAACTTTTTGCAATAGGACCTGCAACATCATTTCTTGGATGTTCCTATGTTCCTAGTACGGGAACGGTGAAGGATGTCACATTGATCGTCAGTGATGATGAAGGCATTCCATTAAAAGTAGCCAAAGTTCTAGGTACTTTAAAGTTATTATTATTCTATAGTGATATAATAGTAATTTACTTTTTGATCACTCTTCATCGACTAATGATCCCATGATTGTTTTGTAGGGAATGATCCTTTTTGGAGAAAACTTGGTGATGAGTGTTTGCAAATATTTGGGCCCACCATGCATACTTGGTGGAACATCATATCCTAACTAAAACCCCAAACCACTATTTTGATTTCATATCATTGTTATAATAGTTTTCCTTTTCGTCAATTTCTTGAACTATATTAAAGGTAGCTTCACTTCATTTATGAGTCTAACATGTTTTTTTTTTACTTAAAAGGTGGAATCACCAAAGCAAACTGTTGAAGGATGATCTTATAGAGAGCATGACCCAACTCTTTGGACCTCGTGCATTTGAGAGAAACAAGCTCCTTGAAAAAGCTAGTTTATGTTTGAAGTATATTAGGGACCAGTATAGAAAAAATTTACAAGATAACCCCAGGTACGAGTGTCCACCCTATGTTCCTGAGGCTGAGTGGTCGGCTCTGATTTTGGATGGAAGGTATAAAGCTGACAAGAAAAATAATATTACACCAGTGGAGAGTACATCAAGGTATATGATACTGTTGAGAATCTAATTATGTACTAATTAACCTCCATATTTATAATATCTAACATATTTCAAACTTTTCATAGATTTCTTGACACATCAAAGGCAACAAGGGCAAGACTAGAAAAGCACGGGACACACAAGCTCAACTCTGGTGGTTTTTTGAAACTTCAAGCAAGAGTTGTAAGTATTAGTAAATGAAAAATTGTATCAAATTTTTTATATAATGTGAAGGGAAATGCTAGGACTCCCTTATTTAGCTCATCAATTATAAATAGGTAAATAGAATATAATAACAGTAGTGGATTTTCATATTCAATATAAACAATTCAACAATTGAAGTCAAGACTCTGCAATCTAGATTAGTGAAGAAAACTTGTGATTCACTAATATGAAATTATTTAAAATCTCACCCTTGACTAAATTTTCCTCCAATAGTTCAGAATAAAGGTAGTGATTGAAAGAATGAGGGAATGCAGCAACACTTGCAGCCATTTTTATTTCCAAAGAGCTGAACTAACTCTTACCCAACTTAAGAATTTGGAGAAAATATGTTGGTACAAGAAAAGCATACAAACACACAACATTTATATAGTAGATTGCTCCATCAAAACTACTCAATTTTTCTCCTATTATATTGTGATGGATATAGATGATTTTCTATTGATATTTTAACTACCCTCCATTGGTTGATGAAACAATGCAAGTAAAATTCACCATACCACACAAAAATGCAGGGCTCAGAGTTCAAGAGATGCCTCACAGAAGACGATAAGAGAATTGGCTTCCAACAAGGCTATAGAGTCATGGTTGAATGGCTACGAGCTAAAATTAGTGTGGAAGGTTCTAATACTAATGCATCTGAGCCACAGGTAAATAAGCTAAATGAAATTTATTTCAAATTGAATACTTTACCAATTAGTCTATTTGATGTTAAGTTCTAATATAAATTAAGTATATCTATTTTAAGCAAGCAATGATAACAATGCGTAGGATGTTGGAATGCAGCCTGACAATCCTTCTACATAATTTGTGGATGTCAAAGGTTCACATGATGTGCATCCCAGTGGTGGAGGTATACATTTTCTATTAAATTTTTTATATGTAATTGCAATTGGTGTTTGGATTAACGTAACATTTTGTATAGCAGCTATAGAGGATCGAGGGGTCAATGTTCATGACCATGTTGACGTTGAGTCCAAACAAAATGATGTGGTCAGATCAGGTAAAGAGACACAGTTATGTTATTTAAAATAATTAAATACTTGTAACAATTATAATAAATTATTTTTAATTTAACTCTTTTATTTGTTATTGCAGAGGACCCCCCTTTGCAACAGCATAGGAATTTGAGATCATTAAGAACAGAGAATAGAACAACTGATGAGGGGGGGATTGATGATGACACTGATGCTCCTCTTAGAGCTTACATAGAAAAAAGAAATAGAAAGAAAAAAAAGAAATGATTGTCACTACATACCTTAATTGATAATGACTATATTTTATGTCTCAATGAATTTAATTATGCACTAATGAATGTTCATGAATTATGTGTTAATGCAGAATATTGATGAATCTTGCATGTTAACGAATCTAATGTGTTAATGAATGTTATCATGTGATATTGATTGAATGTTATCATGTGATATTGATTGAATGTTACATTTTATTAATGGTTGAAAGAATGAATGAATGTTAGATGTTAACGGGGAATGTAGAGTGATGTTAGGGGGAGGGGGGTGGGGCCAAAAGAGCTTCCACCTTCACGTGGTTGGCCCTGTTTAGTAGAGAATATTAAACTATTCTCGAAACAAAGTGAAGCTCAATAAGATACTTGTTATTACCTTTTTTAAAAAAAATTGTGTGCTTTAGCCTTGATTTTTGAGCATGACATTAACCTTTAAAAAACTCCATGGTTAAGAACATTTGGATTGGAGTGGTGCTTGGGTGGGTAACATCTCGAAAAATCCCAATGCTTCACCTCCGTGAGCAAACCTAGATGCAATGAGTATTCAGTGTTCTATTCATTCTAATGAGAAAGAAGTTATTGTGAAACACTACTCATAAACATAGACCAATGAGTTTGACTGAAAACTACACAATTGAATCCTAATAGCAACATCACAACATTAAAAAAACTTATAACTTTTTAATGCACAAGAAAATTTTGTGTCAATAACAATAGTTTTTGGCTAGTTGAAAGTAATACTTATCAAAGTTGTTTGTAATTCCTCATGTAAGACATTTGATATTTACTTTATGATACTAGAAGAAAATATAATGAAATCCTCCTTAGACCGTTGAAGATAATAATGCAACAAAACCAAATCTATAAAAATTAAGAAGAGTGTTGACATAAGAGAAAACAAGAGGAGAAAAGAAACATAAGATATATACTCAAATAACCACCCTACCCCAAAACACACGAATGTGTTTTAATTCTCCATATAGGTTGTGATACACTCATAAAGTCCAATGCTTCAGAAGAGATCACCACTCTTATATCAATTCATAGTGCAAATTTTGAACTCCAATGGCTATGCAAGGACTTCATAAGTACAAGGGTTACACATATCAAGAAGGGTTAATGTCGTAGTATGTAGAATGAGAGACTAGCCATATTGATAGTTTGATAAGATGGTTTGGCTCTTCCTAATGGGTTTTACAAATACCACATAATCAAATCATCTTGGATTAGCCATATTATCCGTTATTGTTGTAGTATTCTATTTTATATCACATACACTCTCTTTCATGGAAATATTTATGCATGCCCTTAATCTCCAATCGATGCATCCCATCTCTTGGTAACATTCCCTTAAGCCAATTTGTCCAACAATTTGGATATACTGTCTGTACTCCCATATTATGTTTTGATTCTAGCGTGTGTTGTGCTCCATTGGTCTTCTTTTTTATTTCACACACACTACGCACTCTTACTCATTCACACATATCCACACCTTATATTTTTCCAAGATAGAGCCTTTAAAATTTATATTTGAAATCTAAAATTATTTCCATCCCATTGATATTGATATGGGAACCCTAATGGATGTGTATTTTCATTCCCAACTCCTTGTAAATGCAAAGATGTCAGCAGTTTAGTCAACAATATAATATTGCTTTATCAATCTTATGCAATCCCTTGCAAGAAGATTAAAAGCTCCCCAAAGGACAGTAATTGCTCCCCCTACATATTCACTACTGCTATGTCAAGGTAACTTTAAGGATTTTATAAATGAGAATTTGTGTCAATGATTAGCAATTTTATCCATTGTGTTGGCACATCATAGCCACGGTCCTCTTAATTGAATGAGGTCTTATTTGCGGCATTTGTCCCACCACATAGCTCCTTTATTTGGTTCACGTAGTAGATGGGTCACCTGAAATAATTAACTTTTCAGTCTCAATGCCTTATTAGTATCACACTTCATTATACTTCTACTTTTGTGAGATATATAATTGTTTTTTTATTCATATAAGTCATTGGATATATAAAAGTTGATATGTCCTCCAGAAATTACAACTTGAGATAAGGAGCTAAGAAAAAAATAAATCCAGAATATTTCATTATGTGCCATCCCAATATACAGTTTTGTGGCTGTTATTGTTTTAAGTATGAGGTCGATCATCTGGTACTAGCAATGCTTGAATATTGTCTTTGTCTTCACCAAAATAAAATTCTCCATCAACATAGACAAATTGCAATTATGATCTATAATCATAGAGTGCTCTAAGAGGCCCTATGCAGATCATTTCCACTGCATACTCCCACCACATACGTTAGATCTTAATCTTTTCATTGCCTTTGCAGGTGACATGGTAAGTAGTTTTGGTAACAATACTTGCTTTGCATAGAAGACAGCTACTCACTGAAACTACTATGACATCTTCTTTCATCTTCATAGTTGTATAACACGTTATGTATATCATGATTCACTATGTACACAATGTTCTTCATTCCTTTCTATTGATACATATCAAGTTCTAACCCAGTAATCTTCCATTGTTGGTTCCTATTACAAAGTTGATGCTGCACAAGGTGAGTCAGAGATATAGTTATTCCAGTGGTTCAGAAGTTCTCCATCATTATTTCAGGCATGTGATTCTATTATTCCTGGGAAATGATCTGTTGTGATACTAGATCTCTGATTTGCTATCTTGATCGCAACACTACTCTGATACCATGTTAGTGAAATAGGATCGACTATTTTGTAACTTGTAATAGCACTTGTGGATCTTTTATGTGTGTTTCAAGTTACTATATGAATGAATATAACTGTGAAATAAAGAGACATGTCTCTTTAACATACTAACTTATATTAGTTATAGTTATAATACAAGTAATATACCCTCAATGTATTATAATTGTTATATAACAATATATATATATATATAATAAGATATATATATATATATATATATCACTCTTAATATAAGTTAATTATTCCATACATAATATTTGTCATATATTATATTTTCTTTAAAAAATCAAGATATTTTCCCAAAAAAATGTTGATCAGGATTTTCCAAATTTTTTCTAGAATTTTAGCCCACATTTTATCAATAATTTTTTTCCCCTTAGCATTAGCTAGTAAGGAGGAAAATCAAACTTGTTGACTTCTTGCCTCCAAATTTGACAAGAACTCCACAAGCTCTTCATCTAAAAACACAATGATTCTTTTCAAATGCAAATACATCACTAACAATTCATTTTTTTTGGCCCGTCACAATAAGTACAACATTTCTCCTTTCCATGTCACTGTTTGTGATTGCTATTACATCACCATTGCCTATATAAGTTGAGTAGAAATGGATCAATCGACAACACTTTATTATGAATTTAGCTTTCAAATTGCACAACACTGGTTCTTCTGAATCGTAAAAGATGGTAAACAAAACTTGTGAAGCCTAATGAGCATTTTGTGCCTCCTTGAGGTACTCATATATATGAGCAAAATTACCACAAATTGTCAAAAAGCTATGCAGATCTTTCACACACAATTTTCATTTCAAAAATAGAAGTAACATCATTTTTGTAGCTTCCTGTGTCATTTGTAGGCAAATCATCTTAGTGAATACTATAAAAAAAAAAAAAAAACAAGTTTTTATACCCCTATGCAAAAATCGCAACTACTTAGGGTATAGTCCCATGAAGAGAGGGGAGCCACTTAAACTGCTAAGAAGTTTAGGAGACTCATAAATTAGCTGGTCCCATGGCTTTTATAGGGCAAATTGTACTAAAAGAAAATTGGTTGAAATTTTTTGGGACATTAGCAGTCTCATAATTCTATGGCACCAATTAATGCTAAAATAATTAATTGAGAGTCTTTGTAATGGCTGATGTATTTGATGTGGAACAACTGAACCAAATTAGGAGTTAAAACAAAGCTAGAATTTTTCATTAAGAACTACAACCCCCTCATGGATCATACATCATAGCAACCAACCTTACTGGCTCATCTGAAAAGTGTTTCTTTGTTGCTTGGCATTTACCTTTTGTAGTTTTTGATTGATTTTGAGGGTTTGACTTAGAAGTTAAATACATTCTAGTTCTGAGCTAATGCAATGTATTTCTTTGCCCTTATGCATAATTTTGAAATACTGCATATCATAAATACATGTTTGATATTTTTTTGTGAAAACACACCCATCCTCCAAAAAAAATATCATCGTAACACCATCATAACTTTCACACATGACAATTTTTTTCCCATTATTTACAAACATTTCAATGTAGTAAACATATAATTATTGCACTATATCTTGCACACTTTTCTTGTAGAATATATAACTATTGCAGGTTACATAAAAAGACTTTATCAAGATAAATCTGGTTGAGATCCCGCAACCCTTTTAGAAAAATATTTGAAGTATAGTTCATTAAACCCATCTTTTTATTAGAGTTCACATTTAAAGAAGTAGTATGATAGATTGGCCTGAAACAATCCTTGCACTAAGACCGAGCGCGAACCCTCGCTCTCTTGGCCCCAACTAGCAAGCACATAGGACATCAAGCAAGAGGCGTACTGCCTAGTGGAGTGTTGGTATCTACCCTCCCTATTCATGCCACATCTAAATTTATTTCATAGCATCCAATCACCATACAATTGGAATTAGGGAGCATGACAGGTTGGCCCAAAGCAATTCTCACACTAAGCCCAAAAGCGGACACTCGTCCTCTTGGACCCAAGTGGCAGGAAAATTGGATTTCTAGCATGGGGTGCTCTACCTAGTGGAATGCTTCTATTTGCCTCCCTATTTGTGACTCCTTATCCATCCTCTTGTGTTTCTGATTACTCCAACAATCAACCATCATAGAAATTGAAATGACTCCAATAGTGTCCAAGCTAAGCACAAGCATGAATACTCACCCCCTTGCCACCTTTTACCAAAAAAAAAAACACCCATGATGATAATGAAAATGAGTCAAATATGTGATGTAATAATAATAATTGGACACATTTAAAGATGATCCAAGTTCCATAAGAAAAAAGTGTAAGCCCGGCCCATCCAATATAAAAGGCAGCCTGTAATCTAACCAAAAATGTAGGAAGCAAAAAATGAATAGGTCTCCTATTGCCTCTGTTGATGTTTTAGCCCAGAAATAGAGATAAACAGCAATAAAAAAGCATAAACAATTCACTGAACACTCAAAACATTTTTATCCTGGGAAAACTCTTCGATAGGAAGGGGAAAACTTAGCCACACCAGCAAAAATATATTTTATTGATCATAAAATATTCATGTACAAAGCTCGATTTTACATATAATGATGTGTGTGTTCTGTTCTTCTGTTTAAGATAGTATGGTCCTGTAATTCACTAACTTCAATGTCTGATTCCTGTTACTATGATCTAATTTGACACTTGGTTATTGATATAAATTAAAGAAAGCTTGTATATATCTCTATTGGCACAACCCATGAAGATTCATCCTCATACTAGTGATTCTTTAGCAAGCTACACCTTATGAGAATTACAATGTTATAGTAAAAAGTATAAATTCTAGAAGCATGGGTAGCAAAAAGGTGAGAATATATATTTCATTTAGCCGCATAATGGAGTCAGAAGATTGAGAGGATGTGGTTATCATCTCCAACACCAGCTGAGGGAGCAACAACAGGGCACCGACAAACAATATGTGTATGACCAACCTCCACGATAAGAAGAGCAAATGGAATGGAAGTTTCTCAGCGCGCCATCCAATTGCTTGATATGACTCATAGGCCCATTGATCTGACACTTTGGGGCTTAGCAGTCGAGCAAGTGGGCAGTGAATTGCAACAAAGCTACTACTTGCGAGACACTACACTTCTAGTGGTTAAGGGAGGCCGTGTTACTAAGTTCAATGGAAGAGTACTCAACACCACAGGTAATACACAACTGATGATCAATCTCCAAATTCTAGAGATAGCGGAGTTAAAGTCATGGTTCGATGACAATGTTAAGGAAAATAGTGAGCCATCGATTAGCTACGCCCCACAACCTCCTGTAGTATTGAGAATGAAAATTTATGACATACATGATCAAACTATGCGTTCTACTTGTGCTATAAAGTGCATCATGAAAGCAACCATTATAGAGGTCAACACAGACAAGCTATCCTACCCGGCTTGCCCCAACCAAGTGGTAGGAAAGCAATGCAAGAAAAAGTTGTCTGAAAATGCAAATGAAGAATGGTACAGTAAAAAATGCAACAAGCAATTTACAGAATGCAATTATAGCTGCATGGTCCGCCTATAATTGCAAGACCACTCTGGGGAGCTATGCACAACCACATTTGATGAAGAAGTAGTACAATTGCTCAACATGACTGCGAACACATTGCTAGAGCTAGCAACTGAAGATGATGCTTGTGGCGAGGCCGCTGTGACGGCGACGACAGTTGGTGTCACCACCACAGCGGCCCTGCCATATTGCTAACCATAGATGTCACAATTGCGACGTCCGCATGAGCATTGCAATGAAATAAGCATCGCATGCATAGTGACGCCGTCACAATTGATGATTTTGCGTCGCAATTGTGACACATTTGCAAACATTGCGACGGCCAGCGGCGTCGACAGCACCGTCGCAAGTTTTCGTGGACGTCGCAAGTGCGACACCCATGGAAGAACTGTAAAGGCTCCTACCTCAACGAACTCGTGGGTAGATGCCGACGCCACCCCATCGCAATGCGTGGTGAAGACATCAGAATTGTGATGGGAACCACATCCATTGTGACGGGAGCAATGATGGGATAGAATGTTGAGCTTGCAACAGATAAGCGTCAAAATTGTAACGTCCAAGAATAGACATCGTAATTTGTGACTAAAAAACAACGACGTCTACTTCCGTCACAATGGCGACACATTTGCGTCACAATTCTGACACTTGGCCATCGCAAATTGATGCCAAATGTATTAGTGTAAGTTATCTAAAAGTATTTGGAAGTAAATGTTACATTTTGAAAGAATCTAGAAAAGGAAAATTTGATGTGAAAAGTGATGAAAGAATATTTTTGGGATACTCTTGCAAAAGTAAAGCATATAGATGTTTGAACTTGTCTACTTACAAAGTCATAGAAAGTGCACATGTGAAAGTTGATGAGTTTGCAGAAAGGACTGAAGAAGAAAGAAAAAGGTAACTAGAAGATTATAGAAGGTTTGTTTTCATTGAACTTGATACAGTACCATTCAATTAGGAATCTTCTACTCTCGAGTCATTAGTAACCGAGTTACAAGAAGTTCAAACTAAGCTACAGCAACCCAAGTTACATTCAAATGCTACTGAGCAAGTGTCTACTGAGTCTAGAGGACCCGAGCCAATAACTACTGAGCTAGAACAACCAGAACCTAAAGTTGAAGTGGAAGAGGATAACAATGAAATTTATTCAAAAGGCAAGGAACCTGTATTAGCAAAATGTGTCAGGAGACATCATTTAGTAGATTAGATCATTGGAGACAAATCTGAAGGAACCATGACAAGAAGTAAGTTGAAAGGTATTTTTTTACTTGTTTATTTTGAACCTAGAAATATCAAATATGCATTGGGAAATGAGAGTTGGATTGAGGCTATGAATGAAGAGATAGAGAAAATAGAAAAAAATAAGACATGGACTCGTGTACCTCGGCCTAAAGATAAAAATGTGATTGGAACTAAGGGGGTATTCATAAACAAGTTGACTAAAGATGGTAAGATAAAAACAAATAAAGTTAGACTAGTATGCAAAGGATATGCTCAAAAAGAAGGAATAAACTATGGAGAAACTTTTACTCCTGTTGTAAGATTACAAGGAGTCAGAACCTTAATTGCATATGCTGCTCACAAAGGATTCAAAGTTTATCAGATGGATGTCAAGTCAGCATTCCTCAATGGTATACTGGGTGAAGAGGTTTACATTGAATAACCTAAAGGTTTTGTTGATCCAGATAAGAAGAACATGGTTTGCAAATTGCATAAGGCATTGTATGGTCTGAAACAAGCCCCTAGAGCATGGTATGAAAGATTGCATAACTATCTTATTCAGATTAGTTTTCAAAGAACTAATGATAACTATAGCTTGTATATAAAGCAAGGACTAGATAATAAGATTGTCTTGGTAGAAATATTTGTAGATGATATTATTTTCATAGGGAATGATGATCTTTGTAAAAAAAAATTAGAGCAAATGAACAAGGAATTTGAAATGTCTATGTTTGGTAAGATCAAATTCTTTGTTGGTCTTCAAATTTAGCAGAATAAAAATGGTATCTACATCACTCAATCAAAATACATCAAGGAGATATTGAAAAATTTTGGCATGGAAGACTGTTAACTAGTTGGGATTCCTATGTGTACTGGATTAAAACTTACCAAGGAAGATGAATCAAAAGAAGTAGATCAAACTTTGTATAGATCTATGATTGGAAAGTTGCAGTATGTAGTTCATACTAGGCCAGATATTGTCCTTGCAGTTGGTATTCTAGCAAGATTTTTAGCAAAATCAAGAGAAAATCACATAATGGCAATCAAAAGAATAATGAGATATTTGAAAAGAACTGAAGATTATGGTTTATGGTACAAATTTGGAGGTAATCTTGATTTGAAAGTGTTTAATGATGTTGATTGGGTAGGAAACCTTGATGATAGAAAAAGTACAAGTGAAGGAGCATTCTTTCTTGGACAAGCAAAAAGTAAAATTGTACATCCCAATCTACAACAGAGGCAGAGTATGTTGTTGCAGCAGTAAACTGTTCTAATATTGTTTGGTTTAAATAGTTGTTGGAAGGCATGAAGGTGGAAATCAAAGAACCAGTTGTTATGTTCTATGATAATCCAAGTGCAATCAACGTATCTAAGAATCTAGTGATGCATTCCAAAACCAAGCACATTGCAATAAAATATCATTTTGTCAGAGAATTGGTGCAAGATAAGGAGATCAGATTGGAATATGTCCATACAAAGGAACAAATTGCTGATATATTCACAAAGCCATTACCTAGGGATGCATTCTTGTATCTAAGAGGTAAGTTAGGAGTCACTCCTCTATCTAAAGTTCACTAAAATAAAGTTTTAGTGATACATCAATGCATATCAAGTTGAAGATCTATCAATTGATGCAACATAATCAAAAAATATTGCATATGAATCAGTACTAAAGGTACATTAAAATTCATTTGAGTTGTATTGTCTTTGGCATGTGTTTTCAAAGAGGGAGAGTTTTACTATCATATATCTTTCTAAAATTTATTTGAGAGGAAGATTTTGCTATGTAATTTCTTCATAGAGGGAGATAACTGAAAGAGGGAGAGTTTGCATGAGTTTTCTATCTAATAGAGAAAGTTGTTCTAATAGAAAAAGACTTGTTTTCAAATTTTATTCTGCTATGACATGTTGTGTTGCCATCAATGCCAAAGAGGGAGATTTTTGGATATATTTGTTAATTGTCTATTGTCTTTGATGTTACAAAAATGTCATATCAGTCATCAGATAGAGTCTACCAAGCTCAGATAATTAGCAAAGCAATTTACAGTGTCTACCGAACATTCCTGAACATTACATAGTAAAGTCAGTTCTTACCGACCTCACTCAGGCATCAAAGGATTATGTAGTAGAAAGTAAGTGTTAACCAAGCTCTCAAGGTTAATGAAGAAAAGTTAATATCTACCAAGATCACTTGGTCATCAAAGGATTTTGTAGCAAAAAGTTAGTGTTAATGGAGCTCCCAAGGTTAACAAAGAAAAGTTAATGTCTACCGAGCTCACTCGGTCATCAAAAGAAATGTGCTAGAAAGTTATCTTCTACCGAGCTCACAAGGTCAGCAAAGGAAGGTTAGTGCTAACTGAGTTCACTAAGTCTCCAAAGGATTTTTGCAAGGTTTGCAATGTTTACCAAGCTTCACTTGGTTAACACTACAAAACTATTTTGGAGCAGTGGTTACTAAGCTAGGTCAGCTAGCGAAGGATTTTATTGTTTTGATTGTTTCATGCAATAAATGTACTTGACTAATGTAATGATGTTTTTAGTTGTTGTAACTTATATTTGAGCCAACTTGATAATCTAAAAGGTATATATAGATGTTCAAGTTGTGAGTTCAAGCGTGAGAGTGAATATATGGATGAGGATGAAATAAGCGAATTTTGAGCGAGTTTTGATGAAGGATTAGATATCCTAGAGGAGCTGCAAAGTTGTATTCAATCAATAAGGATCCAGTAAAGCATAACAGAGATCTGTAATTAGAAAAAAGATAAGTTTTATATCATTCAGGTCACTTCATTGTTTCTTTCTAATCATTGTAACAGTGAATCCAAAATCTCTTTACAGAGTTGGTTTAACAACCATTTTGTAAATCCTCTAACAAGGTGACAGTTTAGTTGAATTGTTCTAAAGACCTCTAATCAGGCCACTCCTAATAGGGTGATTAAATCTTCTAACAAGGTCACACCTAACAGTGTGTATTTGTAACCTTTAACAGGGTTGGCTCCTAACAGGGCTCACTTCAGAAGAGTGAAAAATTGGTGACTAGTTACTTGGTGGTTTTTCCCATATTGGGTTTTCACGTTAAATTTGGTGTCTCTTGTGTTCATTTATTTAACCTTTGCATGCATATTAATAACTATGAATGCTAGATGATCAGTAACTAGTTAATCTACCAAGTTACAGTATTTCTGCACTATTTATCAAGTATCAGTAGTAAGTAAGCATTATAGACATCTAAGGGATTTTTGGAAATTTTTTTGTGGTAACTGATTCACTCCTCCCCCCTCAATTACTTCATCTATATTCCCAACAGTAATATCTATAGCCAATTGATGTATGGTTTATTGGTAAATGTAACATGTAAATAGGCTGACTAATCTAAATGGTATAAGTAAGAGGTCAAGTCATGAATTCTAAGAGTATAGAAGTGGAATTAATGTAATATGAAGATTTATTATTGTGGAAGCAAATTTGAAGGATGATCAGAGATCATTGAGGAGCAGCAGAGCCATATTTGATCAAGGAGGATGTAATGATATTGAACAGAGACTTGTAACCAGCAAATTCAATAACATCTTGTTCAAGTTGATACATTGTTTCTGTCTAACCATTGTAGCAATGATTTCAAATCTCTTAACAGAATTGGTTTAATGACCATTTTGTAAATCGTCTAACAAGGTGATAGTTTAGTTGAGTTGTTCTAAAGACCTCTAGCAAGGTCACTCCTAACAAGGTGATTAAATCTTCTAACAGGGTCACACCTAACAATGTGTATTGTAAAATTTAATAGGGTTGGCTCCTAATAGGGCTCACTTTAGAAGAGTGAAAAATTGGTGACTAGTTACTTTGTGGTTTTTCCCATATTGTGTTTCCACGTTAAATATGGTGTCTCTTGTGTTCATTTTGTTTTCAGTTACATGCATGAATGCCTAAAAAATAAGTAATAGTTTAATTTATTGAGTTACATCATTTATTTTTTGAGTATTTGCAGTAACTAGATCTTTAAGACATCTAAGGGATCTGCAGATTAATTTTTGATAAAGTAACTAATTCACCCCCCCCACCCCCCCCCCCCCCCCCCCCCAACCCCAACCCACCTCTCAGTTACCCTATATTTATCGCAACAATGAGATGGGTGTGGAACTCATTGAAGGGTATACACAGATCATACTCTAGTTAGAAAAGGGAACTGAGTTCCCTAGATGGGGTACCTATGATGTGAAGGTAAGGGAAGTTCATTTTAAACTTCACAGCAAAGATATTAGGAAGAAAGTGGAGAAAAACATAGATTCAATCTCCAAGGATTCTAGTATGACTCAAGAGGAGTTTGATGAAATTAAAGGTATTGTTCTACAAATGAAGAACACTAGATAGATTGAGGTGATAGTAACAACACCAATTGCTATTGCACCACCTTCTGAGGGTGTTGATGGCACTCAAAATTGCATTCCCATTTTGAGTGTCCATTCCAAAATTTGAGTCACTTTGAGCCCCCTATGAATGCTTTTCATTCTTGTATACCCAGCTATTGAATTAATTCTTAAGTGGTGTTTTATGTTTTTGACACCTTACTTTCAGCCTGCATATGTGTTCTATATTGATAAATTGACATTCCTAGCCTTTCTACGAAGCTCCATCTCCAAGGATTTCCACACCTAGAAAAGCCATGTGCATGAAGGAAAGAACTCATAGGCAAGTTGTCATGGACAAGTTTCTATAGGTAGAAGATGTTGAAGGGAAATATCAATGGGATGGATAGAGGCCACAGTCAAAGGTAGCAGAGCTTCACCCACAAGGTAACATTTTCTAACCTACTGAATGATGTTTTATCCCACATTAGGGATGTAGCAATTTGAAATAATTTTTAAAATAACCCAAGGCATAAGTATTAGTGTCTTAAGACATGTTGCATATTGAAGCCACTTCTTTCTTAGAGGGGCTCACCTACGGCTAGCTTGGGGACTTCAAAGAAAATTTTTGACCAAATGAAATTCCCATACATGAAGGTCCATGTGGCATCACTATGTCCCATGTCATGAGATCACCAGGTGCAAAAAAGGAAGCCACGATCTTACGAAATTTTGTAAGGTTGTGAGGCAAAGATTGAAGGTTCATGATATTATGAAATTTCATAAGATCATGGAAAGGGAATCGAAGACCTACGATAATATGATTGGTCGAGAGATCATAAGGTCCATGTTTGGGAGTCGTGACGCTATGATAGCCCCCTTTGCCATGTGGTCAAAATGTTCAAACCCAAAGCCTGTGATATTATGATCATATCATGAAATAATGGGGCCTCAGTCTAAGGTACATGATGCTACAATGGGGCCCCATCATAAGGTTGTGAATCAAAAATTTAAGGCCTATGATGCTATGAATTTGGTGGTCATCGTGAGACTAGAAGGAGTTTCAAACATTGCAATGTTACGCTAGGGAAAGGTTTCATCATAGCATTAGGTTTTTGTATGATTGTGAAGTTAAATGTGAAGGTGTGTGATGCTCTGAGGTTTTCCATAAGGTCAACGAAGTCAAAAATTATTGAGGAGATACTACGATAGGAGGATGTGTTTGTTATGTTGTTGTGAGATCAAAGGTGATACAAAATGGAGGTGAGATATTACGAAAATATAGTATGAGGGGCTTGTTGTAATATTAGAGAGGGGAATGATTAAGAAATTTCAAATTGAAAATATTTCAATGATTTAATGATGTTATATAGTTTATACTATATAAACATTTTCAATTTTTCGATCTTATGCTTTATTGATGGCCCGGGAGCCAGATTTTTAGATCAATCTCAAGCCCATGATTTATATCCAAAATATGCAGCATAATATACTAATGGAAACAAAAAAATATGAACCATCCATTTCTATAGTCAAATTTTTTCCAGGTGTTTGTTGGAAGTAGTTATAGGAGGATTTTTGATTTTGGGGGTCTCTTAGTAAAAATGTAGAATTTTGTTTCCAACTTGATTTGATATTAGATTTTGATTAGATTGTATCAAATTTTATTTCATCATTAGTTATGAGGGGGATATGATGGTATTAAATGCATTTGGTTACAAATGATGTGTTTTTGTCAACAACACAAGTTGATTTCATAGCAAAAGTAGATATGACTAGCTAAATCAAATTTTGAACCTCCAACTTAGATTTGATTTATACTTGATATTTTCTCCATGAGATATTTTGCTAATTATTATAATGAGATATATTAGATATTTTTGCATTGTTTATGGTTTTTTGATGGTAGGAAGACGAAGAAGATCAGTTTCAACAACTTCAAATTGAAGACATTTTTAGTGGAACACATGTCAAATTCAGCTTCTAGAGCCTAAAATATCTTCTCTTCTATATATTCTTCCTCTTTGCTCTTTGTATGGGTTCCAATTTTTATGACTAGTGAGACCACAAGGTTGGCTCTAGTTTTAGAGTTGTGATACCATTTTCCTCAGTATTTCTCTATTATGAACAATAGTACTATATTTCTTTTGAGGCATTTTTAGATATATAGTCATTTCTTGGTGTTCTTTTTTGAATTCTAGCATACAAATGATGTATTATTTTCAAGGAAATTAATACAAGAGCTTCACTTCTTTTAGTTTCATTTTCATTCTCATCTCCTGCTTTGCTTATTTGCAATCTTTTGTGTTTAAGAATGAAGAGCTTGAACTCATTTACAATCCCTTAAGGTTGTCTGTCAGGATAAACTTTTTGTTGGAACAAAGAAGTCAAGTAAATTCTTGTTTACATTGATAGGGTTTTAGTTTACACTAGGAGGATATCACCATAAGTATGAGAATTTTTATGAAGATTGATGTCTGTTTGTAGGTCAAATAGATAGATCAGATGTTTGAATATATGAGTATACTTCAGATATCCATTTGTATGTTAAGGTTTAGTTAATGTCCAATGGATAAGGGATTGGTCATCTTGAAGCTTACATGTTCTCTGTTATTGCATACCTAGGTTATGCTGAGATCTAAATCTTTAATTGAATATCAATTTCCCATTATATGTATTGAAGAGCTAGAAATGTCTAGTCATGGCTTATTTGCTGTTACTTTTTGGTTGTAATTAGCTACTATAATCAGAAAGTTTGTTAGAAAATTATAGAAGAATATTGACGATTTTTGGTATAGGGGACAGTCTTGTAGAGAAAAATATCAAGTTAATAAGATAAATCCCTTAGGTTTTCCTACCTTGGCTTAGCAGAGCCTAAAGTGAAGTGAGTCCTGATGACTCTGTTAATGTTGGCCCAAAATTGAGATTTAGCCTTGTTGAATATAGGATTTAGCTCATCCTTAGACTTGTCCCTATCTTTGTTTCTTGGTATTAGGTTTAAATCCATCTAATATGTTCTTTACAAGAAAGAACTCCAACAAAATGGTGACTCTTTCAGGGAGAGACACAATGAAAATATTATAGTAGTAAGAAACTGTAAGTTGTTTTTCATCTCCATGTTGGATTTGTGTCTCTCAGTTGTGCCTTATTCTTGACAATTGTATCTTTTAAGATTAGTAATAGATAAGTGAACATAAAGTATTGTTGTTCTTTTAAGGGTGAAGAATAAGTTTTCTTTTACTTTGTTAAGGGTGTGAAATTCCAAGGTTGTGTGTTATTTTTCAAATAACTATTATAAATTTTGGACCAACTTGTTGTTTTGTGTAAGTTGGGAAAATCTTTTCTCACTTAGTGGGTGGCAACTCGAATTTATATCTCTACACTAGTGCAATTGTGAAGTTGAGGGTATTGTAAAGGTTACAATAGTCGGAATGCAAATTTGAAGAAGTCATCTCAGGCCCTTGGCAATAGTTGTAAGGAAAATGAGTGATTCTATGCAAGAGTTACTAAGATTTGAATTTGTTGTTGTTCACAATATTAAAGAATTTTTGCAAGCATCACATTTAAGGTATTTTCCTCTTTCTTGAGATTTATGTTCAGGAAAGTAAGTTATACAAAAGCTTTCTCCATTAAGTGATATTTCAGAACTAAGTAGGAGAAGTGTTTAAGGCATCTCAACATATTCTATGAAAGATTGTTTAAGAAAGTGTAATTACATCTGGGAATATGTTAGAGATTTAAGTTGGTAGATGAGTTCTTAGATCTACTGCAAGTTATAAATTCTGGAAGTTATTTTGGTGAGTTGTAAGTTTACAAGACATGGTAGATTTCTTTTTACCTAGTATGAAGTCCATTGACCAAAATCTTAGATCTTTTAGTACCAAGAGATACATGTAATTATGTTTCAATGGCATTCATGGTTTCCCAAATGTCATTCCTAATGATATTAGAGATTTTTTGCCTAAATTCAATGGCAACCATATGGTTTCAAATAGTCAACATATTCAAGTTTTTAGTGATTAATGAATGACTATGAGATTATTCATGAGGATATGCACATGAAATTATTCGTTCAAACTCTAGAAGGTGATTCTAGAGATTGGTTTTCCTTTTTACCAGCATGTTCTATTTCATCTTGGAGTGAGTTGTATTCAGCCTTCATGGAGCAATTTGAAGTATGTCTGATTCATATAGTAAGTTTTCAAGGATTCATATTGAGGATGGTGAACTTGTTGCTCAATTTAATATCAAATTTGCAAGAACCTTGAATGAGATCACTGAGAAATGTAGTTTAGATGATCAAGTGAGTCTAATAGTTTACCTAGATGCATTTGACAAGAAAATGAGTTATCGGTTAAGGGATAAAGAACACAAAACATTATATTAGGCTTTTATGATTGCTATAGATATTGAGAACAATTTGAAGTATGGAATTACTAGGAGTCATTTCTCTAAGGCTACTTGCTTGCATAATGAAGTCAAAAATAAAGAGCAGTATCATGTTGAGTATTCAAATATAGATTAGTGTATACATTCCTATGTTGTTGTAGATAATCTTATTAAAAATTTAGAATAAAAAACATGTGATATTGAAGTTGAAGTATCTTTGTTTCAAAGGAGAGATGATATTATTCTTGCCAAATAGAGTGCATATGTTTGTAGTACTTCAGTAGTAGATGTTAAGGCTGATTCACTTGATAAGTTATATGTAGAAGATTTAATTTTAGGTGTTGTTACTCCAATTGATGATTTTCTTTGTGTTGAGAATGTAACTAATCATGAAGTTGCAAGGAAATCATCTCAATTTTATGTGCATGAAGAAGCTAAAAGTTGTGTTTCAAGTGATGTGAACAATGTTGTTGATCTAGTATAGAATCAAGAGGCATCATATGAAGAAGATGATGAGAGTGGTTACTTGAATTAAAGTGAGGAAAATGATATTACATGTTCATCTTCATTCGAGTATGATGTTGATTGGAAAGAAGAGAGGAATGAGGAAAGTAAGTGTGCTTATCCAAGTAAAAGTATAATTTCTTCTTCTAAATTTAAAAATGAAAGTGAAATTCCATCTTTGAATTGTATAAACCAGCATGTAGTTGAAATTTTTGAAGAGGAATTGTGTACACAATGCAAGGACAAAGATGTTATTTACAAAGATCAATTACCTAGTTGTATAGATGAATGCCATGGGGTTATGTGTGACTATAATCATTAGCATATAAGTAATTCTATATTTACTACAACAACACCTAGTTATAAAATAAGAGATGATTGTTGGATAAGTCATTTGAATCATCTTGTTGAAAAATATATAAGTAATACTGATTTATACTCCGCATGCTTAATTGATGAAGTGGATGTTGTGTCTTCAAGTAATGATGATAAAGATTATGGTTTATCCTCTTCACATGTTGAAAGTTTTCATGACAATGATGGTGGAAATGGTTTTAAGGTTTATAATAATGCTTTATATGATGGAGATTTTAATGATGATTAGCCCATCTTTTGTCAAAATGTTCAAAGAGGATCCCTGCATGGAGTTATCAATCCATTGTTTGAAGGGGACATGGAGGTTTCAGGTTTAGTTGAGGATGAGTTTAATGGTGATACACTATCATACTATTGTAATGAATCAGATTTTTTTTCTTCCATTTATGACAGTGAATATTCTGATGATTTTTTATTTTGTGAGCTTGAAGATGAGGTGCTTGATGAAGTTGTCTTTGAAAATAAGCCAGTATTTCATAGTAAGTTTTATGATGATTCATATGAGGAATTTTATAATGAATGCTTTAATGTGACTGATTCATATTCTGATTTTGAAGAATCAATGGAGATCCTTGGACTAGTTTTAGTCAATGACAAGGATAGTATGGGTGAGTACAAATCTGAATACTCATTTAATTGTCAAACATCTATACATGGAGATACATAATTTCAAGGTGTGTCTAGCCTTCTTCCCAAATTTGATAGCATGCATAATTCATTTGTTGAAGATAGTTATCAGTTTGATCTTGGTCTATTTGAGCATGCTGAACCCTATTTTCATAGTGAGCATTATGTTAAGGATGTCCCTAGTATGCACTATGAAAATCAGGAAAGTTATTTTGTTTTTCCACCTGAGATAATTGAGATATTTTATGTGTTTGGTGAAACTGATGGAAAATATTTTTCCATCTTACCTTAGAGAGATGTTAATGAGAATCAATTATATGATAGAGGTAGGAAGCTTTGAGAAGTTTTAGTGGCCCAAGGTCACCATCTTGTATAGTTAGAGCAGTCTCCTTGTTTTTAGTAAGTTGTTTGAGAAAGTTTTTAAAGTTTTTTGAAGTAGTCTACTTCTTCTAGAGATCTGATTTCTTGTCATGCCAGCAAGGGGCATGCATCCCCAGACAAAGCCACTAATGGCACTTAAAATTGCATTCCCATTTGAGTGTCCATTCCAAATTTTGAGTCACTTTGAGCCCCCTATGAATTTTTTTCATGCTTGTATACCTGACTTTTGAATTCATGCTTAAGTGGTGTTTTATGTTTCTAAAACCTTTCTTTCAACTTGCATATGTGTTTTATATTAATAAATTGACATTCTAAACCATTCTGTGAAGCTCTATCTGCAAGGATTTCCATGCCTCACAAAGCCATGTGCATGAATGAAAGAACTCATAGGCAAGTTGGTACAGACAAGTTTCTACAGGTAGAAGATGTTGAAGGGAAATCTCAATGGCATGGACAAAGGCTACAATCAAAGGTAGTAGAGCTTCATGCACAAGGCAACATTTTCTAACTTTCCAAATGATGTTTTATCCCACATTGGGGATGTGGTAGTTTGAAATAGTTTTTAAAATAACCCAAGGCATAAGTATCAATGGCTTGAGACACGTTGCATATTGAAGCCATTGCTTTCTTGGAGGGGCCTGCCTGCAACTAGCTCGGGGACTTCAAAGAAAATCCCATACATGAAGGTCCACATGGCATCATTGTGTCCCATGTCATAAGATCACTAGGTGTAGAAAAGGAAGCCATGATCTTATGAAATTTCATAAGGTCATGAGGCAAAGATTGAAGGTTCACAATGTTACAAAATTTTGTAAGATCGTTGAAAGGGAATGGATGACCCGTGATAATATGATTGGTTGGGAGATTGTAAGGTCCATGTTTGGGAGCCAGAATGCTATGATAGCCCCCCTTTTTCATGTGGTCAAAAAGCTCAAACCCAAAGCCTATGATATTACAATCATATTGTTAAATTGAGGGGGCTCAATCTGAGGTGTATGATGCTACAATGGGGCCCCAGTCATAATGTCATGAATAAAAAATTTAAGACCTATGATGCTAAAAATTTTGTGGTCATCCTAAGATTGGGAGGGGGAGTTTCAAACATTGCGATGTTATGTCGAGGAAAGATTTCATCATAGCATTAGGTTTTCATTGTTGGCATTAAATTATAATTTCCATTAGTGGCAACACTTATCTGTATAAGTATAGCTACTGAACTCAACACTTAATTCTCTACTCTCACTAAGCATTCTAGTGTTAACCAATCTTTGAAAAGTTTAGCAGTTTACACTAAGAAGACAATGGCTACTAAGTGAATATAGGAAATTTGAATATCAGTAGTGTCTACTGAGCTCCACAGTGTCTATCGAGTAGTAAGTTTGTGTCATGGAGATCCAGTGTAAACTGAATTTTGTAAGAAGTAGTGTTTACCAAGTGAAGTAAGGTAAACTCAGTATATACTGAGTGACACTACATCTACGGGGTCACCGAGTTTAGAACTAAATTGAGTGATTAGTATGGACTGAGCCTTCACTTCTATCGAGTGCATGATGATGTTGAGTAATGTAGTGAATGTTGTTTATTAGAAGGTCATTGAGTTAGTTCAGTAAACCTGAGTTATTTACTATTAGGCTCGCTTTGTAATATATTTGTTCACTTGTGTTTTGGCCAACCTTGTAGTTTTGTAAATTTGAAAGGTATATATGTAAGGCATATTGTAAGATATCAAATGTATGGAAGCAATAGCAAAGTAACAAGAAGTACATGTGAAAGATTATCAGCAGCAGTTCAAGGAATATAGCAAGGTCATTATAGAGGTAGAAAATTTATATCCATCACATAAGGTGATGAATGCATAAAGGATCTTATCAGTAATCAGTTGTAAGTAGATCCACTACTTAATCTTAACAAGTGAATCAGTTTCTAAATCCTCTAACAAGGTAGACTTAACAATCTTTGTACAAATCTCTTAACCGAGTCCATACTTCATTGTATGTTTGTAAATCATCTAACAAGGTGGACCTAGCAGTCCTTTGTGCTCCTAACAAGGTAGATCACCAAAAGTGGTAAATGTAAGCCTTAACAGGCCAAATTTATGTTTTAGTATTGAAGTTTTGTGGGTATCATCCCCACCCTAGTTTTACTTTCTATTTGGAAAGTTTCTAGGTCACCAAAATATTGTGTTCTTTTGTGTGATGAATGTCTTATCTTCCACTACTTATGTATGCAGTAGCATATATGGGCATGTGGTAAATTTAAAGGAAAGTTTTAAAGTTACTGATTCACCCCTCCCCTCTCAGTAACTTATCATATATTGAATATTTCCAACAATTGGTATTAGAGCATTGTGGTTCTTAGGATAGAAGCTTGATGGCTTGAGCAAAGATCTAAGGACAAATGGAGATATTCAAACTTGACAAGGAAATTGAAAATGAAAAGCTAGACCTGGAGATGACCATAGCTCAACTCAAAGAAATAAAGCAGCATCTTTCCCAATCCCTAAAAAGAAGGAAGGAACTTGCAAGACAAATGGATGACCATTAGTATATTGTAGAAAAGATTGAAGACCTTTTTCCATCAAGCAACTCAAATGAAGCTAATGAGCCAATCAAGGAACTCCTAGCAAAGAATGGCTCTCTGCAAGAAGAAGTAAGGGAACTCAAAAGAGAACAATAAATCTAAACAGTCAGGCTATGTAAAATTTAGGAACAAAGGAATAAGGCAAATGAAGACTTGGAGGCAAGAAATAATGAAGAATAGAATCAATCCAATCAACATGAAGACCTCATTGATCAAAGCATTGGAGCAAATGAAGAAATTAGAATTCTTATAGCACAAAATGAAAGAATAAGAAGTGATCTAAATTATGTAAGAGAAATCAATGAAAGAATAATGAGAGAGCTGAGATGTGAAAAGAAAATTATTAAAAAATTGAAGAATGACCTAAATGTTGAAAAAAAACTCAATGAGAGAATGTTGAAATCACAAGAAGACATGAATCAATTGAATCAGCAAAATGAGCAGAATCTTCATAGGAAAAAAGGTAAAGTAGGACTGGGATACAATGAAGAACAAGGAAAATCTTCCATGCAAGGTACAAAAAGGAATAAAAAATCCTCATGTAATCATTGTGGAAAAATTGGTCATACATCAAACAAATGTTGGAGCAATAGAAAAGAAAAATTCAACGGAAAGTGCTATAACTACAATCAGCATGGTCACAAAGCCAATGAATGCAAGGATAAGACAAAATTTCAAGGTAAATGTCACAAATGCAAAGAGCATGGTCACAAGGCATCTTAATGCAGATCCAAATCATTCAATCCAGCTAAACAATTTGTAAAGGCAATATTTGGATGGGACTACAATACCTAGTGTAGATGTCATTATTGTGGAGATTATGGACACTCTGGCATAAATTGTGCAAGGCATCACCTAAGAAAGAAAGATACTACTATAAGGTGTTACACATGCACTAAACTCAGTCATATAGCTAAAAACTACATGAATATAGGAAAAATTGAAGATGAAAAGAAAGCAAGGGCTAACAACATAAGGAAACAAATGAAGTAGCAATGGATTCCCAAATCTACTGAAGATACAAGCTCAAATCATGGAAGTGAAGTCACTCAAGAAGTGGGTGACTCCATCCCCTTAAACTAAATTCCTAAGAATTTCTTGGAGTTGTACTCAACAAGATAATCATAAGAAGTTCCAAGAAATATGATGAATGCAAATGATCCAATCAGTATTACAGATACACGAGGATCACAGAAAAGTTATCTTTCATAGAGTTGCATCAAACTCCATCGAGGAAAGTTGGTTGTAGACCTTACTGAGCGAGGTCAAGAGTAAAAGGAATTTGGTTTGTTCACCAAGTTGATACTCTTGTTGAGTTAGGTCAGTGGATGATATTTTGTTATGCACTTTTTCATAATGGCATTGAGCATTTAAGAAAATTTCTCAACACAAAGTGCAATTTCGACTTCATTTTTCATCGCATCCACAACATTTGAAGAGAAGAGCCATTTAAAAGAGAATTATAGTATTTTTGAGTGATTTAGTAGTGAGATCTTCATGAATTTCATGATCTACCAAGTAGTAATGGTGTCTACTAGTGGAAGCAGCACTAAACTAAAGAAGGGTTCTAAAATGTTGGTTAAAGGCATTGAATGGAAAGCGCCAAACTTCAAAATTGTTTCGGCCATTGCTGAATCAATTGATCTTTATGGTACTCAATAACAAATACCACCCAAGGTACTCCTACTTAATGAAATTTAAACTCACTTTAAATTTTCTTTTCAAGAATTAGGGACACTAGAAATGGATACTGCCCTAGCTGAAATGTGTGTTGACAGAGTTTTGAAACCCAAGCATAAACATTTGGAAGTTAAGGGATTAACTCATATCCCTCACATCCTCAAAATTTCCAAGTGAAATGGATAAGATATATATTGATTCAATTTCACAATGGTCAATTATGGTTCAAGCAACCCATTCTGATTACAAAGAAGATGATACACAAGGTTATGGGTCTGCCAATACTAAGCAAAGGCAAGTCAACCAAAAACCTAGGTCAAGAGTAACTATAGAAGAAAACCCTAGCCAAGTGGGATGGTAGAGGTTTGAAACTAAAAAACTTCATTGACATAGAGCTTAGGTTTGGTATCCATATCATTGCACATAAGATATACAACTTGAGTCAGTCAAATAGCGTTCCTTGTGAGGTAGTTGACCTAGCATACAAAGTTATAAAGAAGAATCTTCAATTTGATTTGTCAGATGTATGACTGAAGCACTTTAACAAAAACATTGAAAGTGTGAAGACTTCTAAGAATAATTCCTTCAAGTTTGGTTCATTTCTTACCTATTTATTCTTTTATGTTTTAAAAAAATTTCCATCTAAGGGCACAATTGTATGGAGGAAAGACACCCCTATTCTTTATCAGATAAATGAATTTATTAAAGAAATGGGTGAAAACTTTGAAAGGGTGTTGGATAATTATTTTGAGGTATTCAAAGAGAAAATGAATAACAAATTTTGAATCCCACCCAAGCTTGTGGAAGACTATAAGGATGACATATACTTCATGGTGGATTGTGATAGAGTGTACATTCAAGTAGTCATTCCAAAAGTGGCATGGGTAAAACCATTGCCTTATGAAATTAATATTGGATGGAGCCAAAGACATCATTGAGGCTTTAGTAAATGTGCCAACCAATCCAAATCTTCCTACATTTGGCACTTATGAGGAAGCCAAGAAGAGGATAGAGCTCAGTATCAAGATTCCTCAAGCTCTCAGTAGAGGCAAGAAGAGGATTGCAAAATTGAAGACAACCGAAGGTCCTTTAATGCTTACCAAGGGCAAGGGTGAGGATGAAGAAGAGGAATATTATGAAGGTGAAGAAGATGAATCAGAGAAAGAGGAACCAACAAGGAAGAAAGGTAGAGTGATTATCACTAAACCTTAGTAGAAACCTACTACAGTATTCTCCAGGAGAGGTGGGAAAGGTAAAAGTGAACCAGTATTCATTCACTCTCCACCTACATTTGAGGAAATGATGAAATAGCTAAGAGTTGGAGCAAGAATGTGTAACTTCAAAGTTCTCAAATATGAGACTTGGAATCCAACTGAGTAGAAAGAGATTGAGGACTTAGGCATGGAGAAGATGGGTATTTGTAAATATTCCCCTACTCAAATGCAACCTCAAATCCATGCAGATCTTTTTGCCAAAACTCAAGTTAGATGGGAGAACATGATGCAAACTGTAAAAGACATCTTTGAACAACAATTAAGATAGTTAGTACCTAATCTGACTAATGCAGAAGTAAAGAAGGCAATAAAAGAGCATGAAGAAAGAATGATTCTAAAGGTTAACTCATGTTTTATTTTAACAAATAACATAGAATTAGTGGTTAAGCATACCTCATATGTTTGGAGAGATGTATACCATCTCAACAAGCCATTAGATGAAATTTTTATAATTAAAGATGATGATAATAATGACAACACTCCTTCCATCATAGTTACTGAAGGTGAATTGTATGCTCTGATGGAGGAGAAGGAAGAAGAAGAGGAGGAAGAAGAGGAGGAGGAAGTAGAAGAAATGGATGAAGAAGGAAAGGAGGAAGAAGTAGAAGAGGAAGGAAAGGATGAAGATGATCCAGTCAGAATTGCAACAAAAGCAATTGCATCTCTTCCTCACACTCCACCACATACTATCACATCTATGGAGATAGCTTCTACTAGTGATATTGTGAGTGCAATAGCAACATCAATTGCTCAATATTCACCAATCACCTCCCAACTCTAAGTGTCTACAATAAAAGTGTCAAGCACTTCATCTATTGAGCTAATTGTTACTTCCTTAGCTACCGAGTTTGCTCCCTCTACTTTTGCATCTTTAGTCTGTTCATCACTAATTTCTACAATTTTGTCTTTATCAATTCTAGTAAGCTCTATAGTTTTGTCTTCATTAGCATTATCTTCATCTACTTCGATTCTAGTAAGTTAATGAACTTCTATGGGTATTCTATCGAGTATGGTACCATTTTTGGGAAGTGCTTCAAGTTTTGGTCGGGTTAGTACTTCTATTAGCATTCAATCCTTAAGCCATATTCTATTTTTCACTTCGAGCCCTTCTATCTCTACTATTATGTCTGTTCCAAAGGTCAAACTAGTAATCACTAAAGTAAAACCAAGGCAACCATTGAAACTTTTGATCACTAAAAAGGAAATTGAAGAAGACATTGACTTAGACACAGAGATAATAATACCTAAGATTGACTATGAGACTACTACTATTGAAGAAATGAGGTTAGCTAGTCAACTCATAGAGAAGAAAGCTATGCAGAAGAAGCTAAGGTTTGAAAGGGATAAGGAGTATAGAATAATTGAAATTACCAAGAATATAATTATAGATGCTATAGGTATTGAAGTGGATTCCACTCAACATATTTTGATTCAGTTAGAAGAGGCTATACATAAATATATAGAGGACTCCTCTGAACAAGAGAAGCTAATTGAAAAGGCTAAAAGGAAGTTTGATACCAAGGTGCTAGAGCATATTTCTTAGGAGATTGCAATCAAACAAGTGGACTTGTCCACATTTTTGGGTAATCTTGAAAATTCTTTTAGTAATGTAGCATCACTTTTTGCCAAACTTTGTGATATGTCCAAATTTACCAATGAAATAAAGGAGAACCTAAATAAGATTGATTCTAACATGAAATCTAGTGCATCAGAGTTGCAAGTTGACCCCTCCTCTAGCTCCTCTCATCACACCAAGGTGAAATGTCTAGCAAAAGTGTAGACAAAAATTCTAAGAGATGAAGAAAGAATAAGAGAAACCTTGATTGATATTCAGAATATGATCTTGTCAATAATGGATACAATGCAGAAAATATTGCTCATTGCAAGACATTGGTCTAGGACCAGAACTTCTTAGTGGCAGATCACATGATCAAATTATCAGTACAAGTTCAAATTTCTCTCTCCACCTACAAAATTTTGCAAGAGAATTGGGATACCTCATTCACCCTCATTTTTAAGGTACATCAAGAATTTCTCTCTCATTTTGGTGTAACTATATAGATAATATATGTAGCCCTTTGGCATTACTATCAAAAAGGGGCAGAGATATCATATTAGTATAAGTGAAAGGGGGAGATAGCACTCAATAGAGTTAGTATGTATATTTCTATAGCTATGTACATATGTATATTTGTATATACATTATGTGTCATCAAGGATATATATGTAGAAATGTATATGCAGTAGCTTTACAAAGATCATTTTTGAAAGAACAAAACTCATAAAATCAATGAGTTAGTTTATGTACATATGTTTTGGCTTATAAGTTTTTTTTCACTAATTCCAAAGTGGGAGATTGTTGACATTAAGTTAGTATTTCCATTAGTGACAACACTTATCCATATCAGTATAGCTATTGAGCTCAGCACTTAATTCTCTACTCTTACTAAGAATTCTAGTGTTAACCAAGCTTTCAAAAGGTCAATAGTTTACACCAAGAAGATAGTGGCTATCAAGTGAATATAGGAAATGTGAAGATCAATAGTGTCTGCTAAGCTCCATAGTGTCTACTAAGTAGTAAGTTTGTGTCATGAAGATTCAGTGTAAACCAAGCATTGGAAGAAGCAGTGTTTACCGAGTGAAGCAAGGAAAACTCAGTATCTATTGAGTGACCATCTACTGAGTCACCAGTGGTCATCGAGTTTAGAACTACATTGAGTGATTAGTATAGATTGAGCCTTCACTACTACCAAGTACATGACAATGCTGAGTAATGCAGTGAACACCATGTATCAAAAGGTCACCAAGTCAGTTTAGTGAACTTGAGTTATTTACTATTGGGCCAACTTTGTAATATATTTTTTCACTTGTGTTTTGGTCAACCTTGTAGTTTTGTAAATTTGAAAGGTATATATGTAAGGTGTATTGTAAGATATCAAATGTATGGAAGCAATAGCAAAGTAATGAGAAGTACATGAAAAATATTATAAGCAACACTTCAAGGAATACAACAAGGTCATTACAGAGGCAAAAAAGTTATATCCATCACATAAGGTGATTAGTGCATAAAGGATCTTACCAACAATCAGTTGTAAACAGATCCACTACTTCATCTTAATAGGTGAATCAATTTCTAAATGCTCTAACAAGGTAGACTTGACAATTTTTGTACAAATCTCTTAACTGAGTTCATACTTCATTGTATGTTTTTAAATCCTCTAACAAGGTGGACCTAGTAGTCCTTTGTGCTCCTAATAGGGTAGATCACCATAAGTGGTCAATGTAAGCCTTAACAGGCCAACTTTATGCTACAGTATTGACATTTTTTGGGTATCATCCCCACCCCAATTTTACTTTCTATTTGGAAGGTTTTTGGATCACCAAAATATTGTGTTC
The DNA here is from genome assembly GCA_028749045.1 of Cupressus sempervirens. NCBI lineage: Eukaryota > Viridiplantae > Streptophyta > Pinopsida > Cupressales > Cupressaceae > Cupressus > Cupressus sempervirens. Next base: position 37,194,320 of record CM053793.1, on the reverse strand, counting down.
TTTTGCATGATGAATGTCTTATCTTTCAGTACTAATGTATGCAATAGCATAGATGGATGTGTGGTAAATTTAAAGGAAAGTTTTACAGTTATTGATTCACCCCTCCCCGCTTAGTAACTTATCATATATTGAATATTTCCAACAGTCGTATGGTCATGAAGTTAAATGTGAAGGTGTGCAATGCTCTAAGGCTTACCATAAGGTTAGGGAAGTTAGAATTTATTGAGGAGATACCATGATAGGAGGATGTACTTGTTATGTTGTTGTGAAATCAGGAGTGATACAAATGGAGGTGAGATATTATGAAAATATAGTATGAGGGGCTTGTCATAATATTAGAGAGGGGAATAATTAAGAAATTTCAAATTGAAATGATTTCAATGATTTAATGATATTATATAGTTTATACTATATAAACATTTTCAATTTTTCAATCTTATGCTCTGTTCATGGCCCATGAACTAGATTTTCAAATCAGTCTCATAGGCATGATTTCTATCTAAAATATGCAGTATAATATACTAATGGAATTGGAAAAAGATGAACCATCCATTTCTACAGTCAAATTTTGTGTAGGTGTTTTTTAGAAGTGGCTCTAGGAGGATTTGTGATTTTGGGGGCTTCTTAGTAAAAAATGCAAAATTATGTTTCCAACTTGATTTGATATTAGATTGTATCAAATTTAATTTCATCATCAGTTATGAGATGGATTTGATGGTTTTAAATGCAGTTGGTTGCAAATGATGTGTTTTTGTCAACAACACAAGTTGATTTCATAGCAAAAGAAAATGTGACCAGCTAAATCAAATTTTGAACCTTCATCTTAGATTTGATTTGTACTTGATATTTTCTCCAAGAGATATTTTGCTAATTGTTATAATGAGATATATCAGATATTTTTGCATCATTTATGATTTTTTAATGGTAGGCATATGAAGAAGATTAGTTTCAACAACTTCAAATTGAAGACATTTTCAGTGGGACACATGTCAAATTCAGCTTCCAAAGCCTGAAATATCTTCTCTTCTATATATTCTTCCTCTCTACTCTTTGTAAGGGTTCCAATTTTTATGACTAGTGAAACCACAAGGTTGGCTCTAGTTTTAGAGTTGTGATACCATTTTCCTCAGTATTCCTTTGTTATGAACAATAGTATTGTATTTATTTTGAGGCATTTTTAGACATACAGTCATTTCTTGGTGTTCTTTTCTGAATTTTTCCATATAGATGATGTATTTTTTTCAAGGAAATTAATACAAGAGCTTCATTTCCTTTTGTTTCATTCTAATTCTTAGCTCCTACTTTTTATTTTTGCAATCTTCTGTGTTTAAGAACGAAGAGCTTGAACTCATTTTCAATCCCTTAAGGTTGTATGTCAGGATAAACTTTCTATTGGAAGAAAGAAGCCAAATAAATGCTTATTTACATTGACAGGGTTGCAGGTTACACTCGGGGGATATCACCATAAGTATGAGAGTTTTTATGAAGATTGATTTCTGTTTGGAAGCCCAATAGATAGATCAGATGTCTTAATATATGAGTATAGTTTAGGTATCCATCTATATGTTAAGGTTTAGTTGATGCCCAATGGATAAGGGATTGGTCAACTTAAAGGTTACACGTTCTCTATTGTTGCATACCTAGGTTATGCTAAGATCAAAATCTTTAATTGAATATCAAGTTCCCATTTTATGTATTGACGAGCTAGAAATTTCTGGTCATGGCTTATTTGTTGTTACTTTTTGGTTGTAATTAGAATTTTTTTCAAAAAATTATAGAAGAATATTGACCATTTCTACTATAGGGGACAATTTGCAGAGAAAATTATCAAGTTAATAAGATAAATCCCTTAGGTTTGTCCACCTTGGCTTTGCAGAGCCTAAAGTGAAGTGAGTCTTGATGACTATATTAATGTTGGCCTAGAACTTAGATTTAGCTTTGTTGAACATAGGATTTATCTCATCCTTAGGCTTGTCCCTATCTTATTTTCCTTGTATTAGGTATAAATCAATATAATATGCTCTTTACAAGAAAGAACTTCACCAAGTGTAACAATTGTAAAACCTAGTGTGTGGACACATGCACCCTATCCAAAAGTTGCATAAGTGCAAACAATTAGAGTTCATCATGATCAACCTAGGAGTAAATGAGAGGATGACTCACCTTTTCTATAGAGGAAGTCTGAAATATTGGTAAAGGTAAAGGAAGAATCTACACCATCTACAAGAAAAATGGTTTGAAAACCTCTAATGGACATAGAAAAAGGAGAAATACTTTACCAGTCTATGATTTAGAAGAATCAAAGGATGAAACTGAGGACAAATTGGTTGAGCAAGCAACATAAGAGGGAAGAACACTAGCATGAAAGAAGGCATGTAAACTAAATGTAAAAAACCTAAACATGAAAATTATAAATGATGACAATTTTGTAAAGTTGAATAAATTCTATAGCTTGTATAATGATATGGATATAAGGCAACTAGAGAATGCCATAGTAAGAAATGTGATCTTGAGGAACAAAAGGCTTGACAACATTCAAAACAAGATCCTAGAAGACCTATATAATAAGTTATTAAACATGAAGAAAAGAGTGATAGAAGAAGACATGATAGAAAAAACTTTGTTAAGTTAACTCAAAGGAAGAGATGGACATAATTTTGAAGGGTATTGAGCCCTTGCTAAGGAATAAAAGATGAGTAATTATTTTGATTGTAAGAAATTATGAAAGAGTAAAGGAGATAGAAGAAGCCATAGTAAAACATATGACTTCTAGTTTAGAAGTAAGTGTGTAGTCAAAACTAGTGATCTAAATATATGTACAAGCAAGCACACCATCCAATGATGAGGAAGATGTTGAGGAGACACATCAAGCTACATCACCTTCTCACATAGTTATGGGTACTTAATCTATGCAAGTGGATAGTACACATGTAGTAGTAGATACAAAATAAAATCCTTTTGTAAGTTATGAGTCATTAATTGTTGGCAATATTCTGCCTACACTAGCTTTTATGAGGAAGAAGAAGAGAAAAAGAAGAAACATGTAGAGGAGAAAAGAAAATAAGAGAAGAATCAAGAAGAAGAAAGGAAGAAAGAAATAAAGAGGAAATGAGAAGAGGAAAGGAGTGATACAAAAAAAAAACCAAAGAGAAGAGGAAAAGAGGAAAGAGAAGGAAAACAAAAAAGAATCAAGAGGAAGAGAATAGGAAGAAAACTAAAGAAGATTCTAGGCTAAAGCAGAGGTGGAATATTGTGATGCAAGAATCATCATTCTTTTCCAGACTGAAACATGTGGAGTCAAAACTTGGGAATGTAGTGTTTCAAAATGAGGTTGACATATCTTATGTAGCCCCAACAATCGCACCTATTGCAACACCTCTAGCTAACCCATCATCAATAATAAGCTCTTGAAAACATTATCTAATGATGATGATCACCAGAAACGATTAATGAGCTCATTGAGAAAGTCATTTGAAAAGAATAAATGTGTAAAGTCCTTGGAGAAGAAATTAATTGAAGTAATGGAGAGAATGTAGAAGACTGTTACTACAACAGTAACTAGTCTAGACTTGCACTCAAAGGCTAAAGAATTGGTGAAATCATTTGATGAAGAAATCACAACTTTGTCTAAAGTTTCTTCACCACAAGCACAAGCAAGGAATGATGCATCACTTTTTATAAAGTGTACATGAATGTAAGGAATGACTTGAAGGCACTTGATGTATGCATAAAGGAGTTATGAAAACATATTGATGAAGGTAAGAAGTTGTATGGATAGTGTACACTGTCATACAAATACCTAACATATTTTGAGAATTAGTTAAAGGGTCAGATGAGTAAAATGAGTACACTCACTACAAGATTATAGCTCCTAGAGGCTAGAATTGAAGATTTTGTAACTAAAGTTGAGAAGATCCATAATGCAATCAGAGGCACATAGGCTGATAAGGAAAAGGTAATAAAAAGGTTCTCTACTCTTAGGGATATTTTGTCACCTAAGATCAAATTTTTGCAAAGGAAATTGAAGGAGTGCCTTGCAAAAAAGGCTTCTATGATAAATTCACCTATACTAACATAAGAGCGGTTGAAGCGGCATCATGTGCACTAATCAATATATTTGATATAGTGAAGGAAAACTGGAAGAAAGAAGTTGAGTGATTGAAACTTGTGTATGCAGATTATTTTTTGTGAATATCAAGTTGATCAACAACAAGCCACAAAGTTTTTATTTATAGTCCTTTTGACACCTTCGCCATAGATGTCAAAGGGAGATTAATGTATGTAAATAAAATTGTATGTACTAAGGAGTATATGCATAGGAAATTGTATATGTATATGCAAGGAAGAGTACACTTATGTATAAATGTAAGGAGTGATAATGAATGTAATGGTTCATCAAAACAGGAATAAAATTGTCATGTTTTCAAGGAAATTTTGTGTAGTTACTTTTGTTTATTTTGTATTGTATGACATCATTTTTGGACTTAGCCAATTTTCCCAAATGTTTCCATCAATGCCAAATGGGGAAATTGTTGGCAATATGTCAGTTAGATGTCTATAGAGTTGTCATTTTATGGCAACATGTATTTAACAATTTATTTATGCATCTACAAATAGAAAATTGTATAAGTGTTAAATAGATTGTAATAGTACAGAGAAAAATGTGAAATGTACGCTGACACACTTCAAGTTAGCTCATACATAGTTGAGGATAGCTTTTATTACAATTTAATGATGATGTAAGTTAGTGCATAGATGTGTATGGATAGAAAAATGCAAGTTATAGTGAAAATATTAGCTTAGGTATTTGGCAAAACAAAATACAGCATATCAAAAATATGAGTTTATGACCTGAGAAATTATTATGGTAACAAACCAATTACTAATTCATGATGAGATAACATTGTGGATATTAATCCATAAGTTATTTTATATTATGTCAAGCATGTGAAGACATGAAGGCCAACTGACTAGAGATTTGTTAATATGGGATCTATATAAGTAGAGATCATATCTTGCACAAATAGTGAGAAGTTGATGTGAAGGAGGTGTCACATGTGAATTATTGTGAAAATACCTTGAAAGATATGCAAGACCTAATGTATGATAAGAGAAAGTATGAGCTATTGTAGTGAGAAAGTATTTTATGTATAGCTATACTTGTGAAGATCTTTATTGATTATTGCATGTTAGGGTAGTGGGATCTTCTTACATACATTATATATGGTCTACCAACTCCTAACAAGGTTGAAATAACTACTAATAGGTTTGAGACTTCTAACAAGGACTCAAGAAACTATATATACTTCATAGACTCCTAATATCGTCAATATCCTTAACAAGATTTTTTTAGTTGATCGTGTAGTGGGTATCATCCCGACTAGGGTTTTCCCTTGGCAAAGGTTTCCCTAGTTAAAAAATTATGTTGTTATGATTTCTCTTCGTGTATCATTATATTTACTATTTAGCATTATTGGTTTACTTTCATATGCATGTGATAAAGTAATTAACAATATTCAATTGTGGGAAAAAAAATTTAGAATATTATTTCACCCCTCTCCCCCCTCTCTTAGTATTATCTATTTCTAACAATGTTATCATGCCAATTAATTATGAAGTTCTCTACAAATTTTTCTCAAGGAAGATTTTGGTAAGATTTGGGGTTACATTTTCAAGTATGTTGTGTTAGAGTAATTAGTTGTTTTGACTTATTAATTAAATCACTTTGATTTAATTAAATAAATTACCTATTACTCTAGTTTTGTTAAGCTATCTTGTAGGTGCATATAATTAATATTTTATTAATTATATTGTGCAACCTAGCTTTTTCATGCTTAGGTTACCCTTTTCGAGTTTTGATCTACTCTTATAAGGATTGATCTCTTTGCATTTTTAATTATGAACATCCATTGAATAATATTTTCTTTGTTTGAGTTTTTCAAATCAAACCTTTGCCTCTTCTTGTCTTTTTCTTCTTTGTGACAGGTTTTTTGCATGCAGGTTTTCTTGGGCTTCATCAATTTTTTGTGCGCTTTTGCTCAAATCCTACATGGTATTAGAGCTAGATCTATTCTAGCTTGTTCGACATTTCAAGAAAAAGGGAGAACAAGGGTTTGGCAGATCAGATATGGTGTTTTTTCAAGTTTTTCTAAGAAAATAAAGGGGTCACTAATTTTTAGAGCATTTTGAGGCCAAACAAAAATCATGGATGTATCTAGAAGGTGTCAAAACCCCCATTTTGATATAAAATTTGTCCAATTTGGACAACATTGGTCTGGGAGGCAAAAAAATTTTGCTCGCTGGGTTGTACAACCCCCTACATGCATTATGACGTCATAATTTTTTTTTTAAATTGCAAAAAAAAAAATTCCATGTTTTTTTAACTTGCTGATGGTTTGTTAACCATAGCGAAACTACTGTGGTCACCACTGTGGTTTTCACTGGCAGTTACTGCTCGCGGCCTACTAGCAGCTTCGCTGCAGCCCGTTGGTGGCTCTGCCAATAGTTTGCCCACTGGCCTCTCGTACAGGCTCCATCCGCAGCCCACCACAGCACTGGCTGACATCTGCCCACCCATCTCCCAGCTACCACTCTTCCAACACTGTGGTGGTTTTATGTGATTTTTTAATTTTTTAATTTTTTTTTATTAAAAAAATAATTTTCCCTGCATTTCGGGTGCCCTGGAGGTCTTTTTTCCATAACTTGAGCATAGAGACATTTTTTTTTAATCTAAAAAATGCATCGAAAAGCTAGTTTTGAGATGGAAATGTTGATATATGTGTTTTTTGGTTTTGATGTAGTTTGGTTGCCTATTTTGGCAGTCAAAGCTAGATGTTCTATTTTGCACTCCGGGAAGCGTATCTTGAGCATCTGATCTCCATTTTTGGACTTATTTATATCGCTGGAAAGCTCTTTTTGTGCTCTTTCTAGTGATGCTGGTTGTTGTTGTATATTTTTTTCTAGGAACATCCTATTTAGTCTTATCCATTTTTGCATGCTAGTGGATATCTTGGTTGTTTCAGGTTCAGGGATTGATTTTGTTGCTTCAAATACATCATTTTGGGTTCTTCCTTTTGTTGTATCAGCCTTATGTTTTTTTTATCATTGTTGATATTCATTGTAAGCATCTTTATGCAATGCACTGAGATAAAGTGCCACTCTTGCATTTCAGGATTCTTTTCATCATTGTGATTTTTTGTACTCGCACTATTTTATAAAGTGCCATGGGGGGGATAGCTATTTGCCACTTATAGGCCATCTTTCTCTTTTGCCTCATGTAGTGTCAATGACACGTGCCTTTATTGGTGTTTGTACCTCACTCTCAATGTGTCTGGTTCTTGTGTTGTAGGAGATTCTTTGGCCCACCTTTTCAACTGCCTGTCACCTCACTTGCATTAAGGGGGGGTTATATTGTTGTTTCATGCTTCTTTGGTTGATGGTTCATTGGTGTGAGCTATGTATTTAGTACCTGATCCTACATACTAGGTGATTACAGTGGCTCGCTACCTATGCATTTTGGTGAGATGGATCATCTACCATATAGACATGCTTGCTTTGTGCTTTCTATTTTTGTGGAGGTTCTATAGATCAACACCTTTTGACAAATTTTTGTAGTTCTTCATGCTTCAGTGGTTCTCTTCATGATCTCTCTTTGTTCCTTCTTCTGGAACATTCTTTGCTATCTCTTTTTGGAGTAGGGTTTTTCCCATATGGTTTTCTCTATTTCTCCTCTTTATAGAGATTTTGTTGAGATTGGGTACCTAATCAGGCCTTGTTGCTGGGACCCATCTCTTTGCTTTCATAGTTGTGCTAGGTTATCTTACATCCTAAGCTTCACTTAAGAGGGGGTGTTAGAGTAATTAGTTGTTTTCACTTATTAATTAAATTATTTTGATTTAATTAAATAAGTTACCTATTACTCTAGTTTTCTTAAGCTATCTTGTAGGTGCATATAATTAATATTTTATTAATTATATTGTGCAACCTAGCCTTTTTAGGCTTTAGGTTACCCTTTTCAGTTTTCAATCTCCTTTTATAAGGATTGATCTCTTTGTATTTTTAATTATGAAGATCCATTGAATAATATTTTCTTCATTTGAGTTTTTTAGATCAAACCATTGCCTCTTCTTGTCTTTTTCTTCTCTTTGGCAAGTTTTTTGCATGTAGATTTTCTTGCGCTTCATGGATTTGTTGTGTGCTTTTGCTCAAATCCTACATGTTGGGGGATGGAGCATTAATGATAGCCCTAAAAGTTATTATTTTCACTATGTTGGAAATCCCAAAAACTACAACTTTAATGAAAGATATTTTCAAATAACCTTTTTCAAGTTCCAAAGAATTGGCCTCAAGATATTTTTAACCATTTAGCACTCAAAATAATAATTACAATGACATAACTTTTTCTAATCAAGGAACTCAAAATATTATGGCATCAGATCTCTTTGGAATGATTGCCACTTTAACCTTTTCACTAGACTTGACCAATTTAACAAGCTTTTTGGTTGTAAAGTAAAAATTATGCTTTATGATTCCATTAAGGTTTTCATGCTGGAGGAAATAGAGGAGAAAGAGTTTATGGTTGAAAGGGGTGGAAAAAGAGATAGAATTGAACCCTAAAAAATTGAATGTGAATGATAGAAGAAAGAATATGCATGGATGTATATCACAAAGAATGGTTTCTATTTTTCATGAAGGCCATAAAAGGATAAAATGAGTTGATGTCTATGCAGTTGATTAACTCTTGGGTTGACCAAAAGGTGACCATAAATGGTATTACTTTGGAAATTAATGATAAATTTATTTCTTAAGATACTGGTCTCTCTTGGGAAGGAAAATAAGAGGAAATTTATGACTAAATTTGCATATGAGACAATTATGAATCACTTCTTCAAGGTAGACGAAGAGTTTGTTTAGTTGAGATTTGGCTTTAATAAGGAGAAGCTTTTGGGCCCATGGAAGTATGTCTACTACTTAATAATGAAATACCTAACTCTAGTTGACCACTACAAATGGAGTTACTATTACCACTTGACCCTTTTTAATCACTTTCACTATCATGATGAGATTTATTTTCCTTTCTTTCTACTACATGATTTAGAGAGATCTATAATAGATGTTAGGAATTAAAGGGAAGAAGGTAAAAACTATTTAATACTCTCTAGCTTGTTTAGTGGGAGAAGATGAAAACTAAGGAAAAGAGGGATGATGAGAGTTCCAAGAGACTCCATAGGTTCCTGTTGGATGTTTGGTTGGATGTATTACTAGAGAAACCAAATCCTCTAGATGAAAAGAAATAATGATGTCTTGTTCTCATTCTATGCCAATTTTTATTCCATTTCTATGATGGTTAAGCTTTAGTCTTGAGTGCCCAATATGAAAACTTTTTATATGGACTTTAATACTATTAGTTTTCTTAGTTTGTTGTTTTTCTAGTTATTTTTTGTGGCTATCAACCATAATGATTTTGATAGTATATTAAAAAGCTCTCATTTATATATGTTTTTTATGTTAATGCATGGATAGTGTATTGTTTATGTTTCCTGGTCAGTGAGCTATCTATTACCCTATAATGTTTCTTTTAGTATGGCTATTTCTACTAGGCTATTCACCTATTTCTGACTTCTATTAATATCAAAACCATCTATATCAAAAAATACATCATAATGAATATATTCCAATAGACCAAAATAATTTTTAGAATTGAAATAAAAATGAATAGAATTTTTCTATCTATAGATGCAATGTTTGCAAAAATTAAATTCAATGTTACAATCAAAGAACCCCTCAACCAGGTTTTTATTCTTCAAGAGTTTTACACATTTCTCACCAATATATCCAAGCCTATAATGCTAGGATTTTTTTTCTCAGCATGAGGTATAACTTTCATAGAATTTACATTATGTGCTACCATATTAATTTTATCAAACTTTATAGAGACATTATTCAAGCATACATGTTTGGCATCTAAGCTTTACAGTATTCCAATGCATTCACCCTTACCTAAAACAATAGAAACCTTATTAATCTTGCAACCATCATGGACAAATGTTATATGGATTATGACATCATTCAACTTCCTAATAGAAAGAAATTTTCAAGCTAGACCAAGTATATGAAGTACTCCATTAATCCCTTTACTATGTTGTCAAGAAACATAATTTTAACTCTTCCTCTACCAATGATATCTAATGTGGAATATATTTCTAGGAACACATTTCCTCCATTTCAAAACTCATGCTTTGAAAACCATTATTTCAGAGGCATCAAGAGGAATGATGCTCCCGAATCAACCAACCATACATATTCATATGCATGCACTACCAAGGCTTATAAAAAGGCATCAACATCACTCTGAGAAGATTAATTGTTGCAAGTATATTTCTTCTTATTCTTTTTATACTCCTTGAAATCCTTCCAAATATGACCTTTGTGCACACATTTTCAACATATTTCCTTAGACTTCTTTCTAGGAGTGGTGGATTGCTCTTGAGACATTGAAATTTTTGTCCTTCTTCTTACTTTTTCCTTAGATATGATTTGCTGATGGGGACACGACCCAAGCACAAAATGGACACAACATAAAAGAGGAAATTATATTAACTAAGAAAATAAGCTAGTACAAATAGTATAGAGAAAATAAACTTCAAAACATGCCCTAAGGCTTACAATAACATAAATTTGGAGATAATTTCTCCTTTCAGTACCTCCTCTCAATCTCCACTCTGAACTGCCTTTTAGAATGCCAAAAATCTCCTTAAATAGACTCTAAAGGGTTAAGGACTAGGAGTACATTCTAGAAAGTGCTAGTAGGCATCCACCGACCAAATAGAAGGTTCTAAAAGCTGTGTTAGAAGTTGACGCAAATCTAGAAGAATCTAGAAATGGTAACCGAACTTCTGGGAGGCATAACTTTTGAAGCGTAGCTCCGATTGATGAACCGTTTACATTTTTGGAAAGCTCTTAAAGCACTCTATAGCCCTATGGACCAGCTTCACTCATCCCCCATTTTGGCCCTTTTTTAGGTCATTTAATGCCCCTAACCTGACTTTGAAGCATTCTTAGGAGGTCTCCACAACCAAAAAAACTGCAATAGCTTTCAAATCGTGGGACCTTTTGACCTAATTCTTTTTTTGGAATGCTCTAAATTACAATTACATTCATCTAGACAATTTACACCTCCTAGTTCACAAAAATGATGGCTCAATTACATACTCCTATTTTTTTCAAGATTTACACGAACACTGATAGTGGAACTGTGAGAGTTGGAACCTTTATTTGACCCAAATGGGTATCCAAAAATGAAAACACGTGAAGCAGAAACTAAGTTTAAGTATTTTTTTTTGGGTGACATAGGATTTCCCTTATACCTCTAGATGCTCCTGCATCAGACACCTAGGGTAGATTGAAAAGTGACCCTGTCACTTTATGAATGGTAGAGGAAATCCCAAATAGGAAACCTCAGCTGCTGAAATCCAAGTTGAGTCCTCGACTGACCGTCCTTTCCACTTCACCAAATACTCTTCATACTGCCTATTTCTGGTACTCCTACCCACACGATGATCTAAAATGTCTTCTATCTCCTCCTTCTTAGAAGCAAGAATTGGACATGGCTCTAACACTAGCTCATCATCTGCACCATCATCATGATACTTTGTTAAGTCTACAATATTGAAAATAGGAGAAATGTGAATACCATCTGGCAGCTCCACCTCATATACATTTCCTGAGTCATGTTTCTTCATAATTTTGCAAGGTCCAAATTTCTTCATTTTAAGCTTGTTGTAAGTACCAACTGGAAATATTTCTTTTCGTAAGTGCACCATGACTAAATCTCCTACTTGGAATTCTTTATGTCTTCTCCTTTGATCAGCCCTAGCTTTATACTCTTGACTCATTTTGGTAATGTGTGCTTGAACCTCCTCATGTAGACGCTTGATATGTTCAGCAAATTCCTCAGCTTTAGCACTTGTCCTCCCCCCTTGTTCTATCTTCCTCAGCTCTGGTGCAGTCCTTGGGCTACTCCCATATACAATTTGGAATGGTGATTTTCTAGTACTCCTATTTACAGAGTTATTATAAGCACACACTACCTGTGGTAGAATCAAATCCCATCCCTTAGGCTTATCCCCAACTAAACATCTCAACAAATTGCCTAGACTTCTATTTACCACTTATGTTTGGCCATCAGTCTGCGGGTGATGCGTGGAACTGAATTTTAGGTTTGTTCTCAACTTCTTCCACAATGTCCTTGAGAAATACCCCACAAATTTAGTATCTCTATCAGAAACTATACTCCTTGGGAGACCATGTAGTCTCACCACCTCTCTGAAGAACAAGTCTGTAATATAGACAACATCATGAGTTTTGTGGCATGGAATGAAATGTGCCATTTTGGAGAACCTATCAACCACCACAAATACTAAGTCATTACCCCTTTGTGTCCTCGGCAATCCAAGAACAAAATCCATACTTATGTCCTCCCATGACTTTGATGGAACATGCAATGGCTGATATAGTCCAGTATTGTGACTAAATCCCTTAGCAACTTGACAAACTTGACAGCTCTGTACAAACCTTTTCACATCCTGTGACATTTGAGGCCAAAAATATTGTTCTCTTAGAATGGCAATGGTCTTATCTCGACCAAAATGTCCTACCATCCCTCCACTGTGTTTCTCCTTAATCAGATTTTCCCTCATGGAACTCCTTGGAATGCACAATTGACTACCCTTGAACAACATGCCATCCTGAATCAAATAGTCTAACCACTTGGTTCTATCTACAGCACTAGGCTCTTTACAAGCTTTCCATGCTTCAACAAAATCAAGATCCTTAGGGTACAAATTCTTGAGTTCATCAAACCCAACTACGTCAACCTGCATTACTGTAAGAAACAACTGTCTCCTACTTAGTGCATCTACAACCCTGTTAGATTTTCCACTTCTATGCTTCAACACAAATGTATAGCTCTACAAGAACTCTACCCACTTCATATGCCTCTGATTCAATTTACCTTGGCTATTTATTTACTGTAATGCCTGATGATCAGTATACAAAAAAAATTCCTTTGGCAATAAATAATACCTCCATTTCTTTAAGGCCTGAATTATTGCATAGAACTCTTGATCATAAACATAATACTTCTTCTTTGCATCATTCAATTTTTCACTAAAATATGCAATAGGCTTACCTTCTTGGCTTAATAAAGCCCCAATAGCACTACCACTAGCATCACAATCCACCTGGAACACTTTTCTAAAATTTGGAAGTGCCAACACAGGCTGTTCTATCACCTTCTTCTTCAGCAATTCAAAACTTCTTGCAGTAGCTGTAGTCCATTTGAACTCTTTTCTATCCCCTCTTATTGTATCAGTTAGGGGTGCACATATGCCACTGAAATTCGTAATAAACTTCCTATAAAAACTAACTAGAGCATGAAATAATCTTACCTTAGTAGCAGACCTTGGAGTAGGCCATTCCAAGATGGCTTTTACCTTCTCTGGATCCATTTTGAGACCTTCAAGTGATATAACAAACCCCAAATAGACTAACTCCCTTTTTGCAAAGATACACTTCTTTAGATTAATTAATAGTTTCTCTTCCCTTAGCCTTTCAAGGACACTACGAATATGCAATAAATGTTCTTCCAAATTCTTGCTGAAAATTAAAATATCATCGAAATAAACAATAACAAATTTTCTCAAGAACTTCTTAAGTACCTCATTCATGAGCCGCAAGAAGGTGCTTGGGGAATTTGTCAATCCAAAGGGCATGAATAACCACTCATAAAGAGCCTCCTTGGTCTTGAAGGCTATTCTCCACTCATCTCCTTCTCGAATCTGTATCTAGTGATAACCACTCTTTAGATCTATCTTTGTGAATTACTCAGCTCCACTCGAGCAGTCCATAAGATCATCCATCCTTGGCAAAGGAAACCAGTACTTGATGGTTATCCTATTTATAGCTTGAGAATATGTACACATCCTCCACTCTCCATCCTTCTTTGGTGTGAGTACTACAGGTATTGCACATGGACTTAGGCTCTCCCAAATCAAGCCCTTCCTCAATAGCTCCTAAACCTGTCTGTTTAGCTCCTCTGTTTCAGTAGGAGTCATCCTGTGAGAAACCTTGTTAGGAAAACTAGCTCCTGGAATGAAATCTATCTGATGACTGATTTGCCTTACTGGTGGCAATCCATCTGGAACATTATTAGAGATAATATCTCCAAACTCACCTAGTAAATCTGAAACTTCAAGTGGTATTTCACTACTACCTTCTTTATCTTTCCTAGGAATCAAAGCATAGAACATACGTTGATGTGTCATGCCATCTAAAAACTTCCTTCCATCAACAAGACAAATCCTAGCACTGCTACATACCTTTTCACCTTCTTTTTTCATGGGCTTCAATTTGTGGTAAACTTCATCCTATGTTAGAGAGTATGTGTTTGCATGACCATCATGTATTGCATGCCTATCAAACTACCATGGTCTACCCAACAATAGATGGCAAACATCCATCGGAATAACATCACAGAGAACTTCATCATGGTAACTCCCAATTTTGAATTTTACTAAACATTTTTCACTTACTAGGACCTTATGATCATCTTTTTCCCAAGCAATCCAATAGGGCTGGGGATGTTTCTCCCTCTTGAGCTTCAGCTTAGAGACCATCTCTTCTGATACCAAGTTATCAATGCTACCACCATTAATGATTATGTCACAACATTTATCCTCACACTTGCATCTGGTACGAAACAAACTCCTCCATTGTCCTGGTTCAATCTCACCACTTAGTAGGACTCTTTCATTTACCAAGGTCTCTCCTCTTTCTGCATCCTCTGAATGTGATGATTGTGCATCCTCATCCACATGAGTAACCCTAGCTTGGCCCTCAGCTCTCCTATTTGTCCTTCCTTGTTGTTGAAAGCATTCAAAGGCACGATGACCTTCTTCATTGCAATGGAAATAGGTACCATGGAAGCCTCCTCTTCCTTGTCCATGTCCTCTACCTCTTCCTCTCTAATTTCCAAAGTCTTGGTCATAGGAGCGGTTGAAACCCTCATTCCTCAGGTTCCTGCTAGTACCCTCATCTTCATTTTTCATTTGGGTTTCATTGTGGCCTCCAGATGACCTACTACTTCCCCTTCCTCCTTGACCAGACCCTCTTTGTCTTCCTTCAAACCTTTTATTCAACTTCTCTTCAACTTGTAGGGAAAACTGGTATGCCTCTTCAATGCCGGTCATTCCTACCAGACTTAATTCCTCCTAGATGCTAGGTCGCAACCCACTGATATAATGAGCAACCTTCTCCCTATTTGCTTCTGCATGCCTTGCTCTAATCAAGAGTTGGTAAAAATCCTCTGTATATTCTTGGACTAATCTTCCTGCTTGCTTTAACCCATGCATCTTCTTAAACAAATCAAGCTCGTAGTCCAAAGGAATGAACTGCTTCTTCAATTTGTCCACCATGTGATCCCACCTTGTGATCTTCTCCTTTCCTCTTCCATTTCTTTTCAATTGGACCTCTTGCCACTAGATTTTGGCATGGCCTTTCAGTTTGGACTTTGCAAACTTAACCCTATCTAGATCCCTGATTTCCTCATACTCAAAGTATTCTTCCAGTTCATTTATCCAATTGATCAACTCATCTAGTTTCAGATTTCCTAAAAATACACCCACTTCAATTGTAGGTATTTTCTCAAACTTAGTAATGGCCCTAAAAAGCCTTTCCTCTGCATGATTCAGAACTTCCCCACGAAATTCCCCTTCTGGTCCAATTTCATCTTCTTCGTTGTCATCTTCACTTTCATCACTTGTGGCCACAGTTGTTCCTCTATAGAGTTCCTCCTGCAATGCTTGTACCTGCCTTTGGAGGGCTCTAACCTCCTTAGGATTAATAGCTCTTGCCCTTCTGCCAAACTCTCTTCATGGAGGCATCTTCTTAACTCAAATGCACAACCACATAGTCCTGGTGCAAACTGCCTCACAGTCAGCACTCTGTCTACACACTCAGGAAAACTAGCTCTGATACCACTTGATGGAGACACAACCCAAGCACAGAATGGACACAACAGAAAAGGGGAAATTATATTAACTAAGAAAATAAGCTAGTACAAATAGTACAAAGAAAATAAACTTCAAAACATGCCCTAAGGCTTACAATACCATAAATTTGGAGATAATTTTTCCTTTTAGTACCTCCTCTCAAACTCCACTTCGAAATACCTTTTACAATGCCAGAAATCTCCTTAAATAAACCTCAGAGGGTTAAGGACTAGGAGTACATTCTAGAAAGTGCTATTAGGCATCCACTAACCAAATAGAAGGTTCCAAAAGCTGCATTAGAAGTCGATGCAAATCTAGAAGAATCCAAAAATGGTAACCAAACTTTCGGGAGGCATAACTTTTGAACCGTAGCTCTGATTGATGAACTGTTTACATTTTTAGAAAGCTCTTGAAGAACTCTATAGCCCTATGGACCAGCTTCACTCATCCCCCTTTTTTGGCCCTTTTCAAGGTCATTTAATGCCCCTAACCTGACTTTGAAGCATTCTTAGGAGGTCTCCACAACTCAAGAAACTGCAATAACTTTCAAACCATGGGACCTTTTGACTTGATTCTTTTTCTGGAATGCTCTAAATTACAATTACATTCATCTAGCCAATTTACACCTCCTAGTTCACCAAAATGATGGCTCAATTACATACTCCTATTTTTTCAGGATTTACACGAACATTGATAGTGGAAGTGTGAGAGTTGGAACCTTTATTTAACCCAAATGGGTATCCAAAAATGAAAACACATGAAATAGAAACAGGATTGCCCTTATATCTCTGGATGCTCTTGCATCATTTATACAATGATTGATTATTTGGATACCTCGAAGGAATTCCTTCACATCTCTTCCAAAGAAATGTAGAAAAAACTCTATCTATTTTAAACATGGTAGTCATAGTGATAATGACCATTACCAACTGATCCCATAAAACAAGCAATAAGCACAATAATAATATGCAACTCTATTATTCACTAATAGACACCCCAATAGATGTTAACTATGTAGTCACCATATTGAACATATTTAGATGATCTTCTATAGTCACTCCTCCATCCATCTTTAGAGAATAAAATTCCTTTCTCTAAAAAAGATTGTTTACCAAGGGTTTTCCAAAATAAATGTCTCCCAAGTTCTTCCAAAAGGAATGCACAATTTTCTCTTCATGTACATTCAATAAATATAAATCTACAAGCCTTAGTCTTATCAATTCCTTATTCTTCATATCCACTAGATCCCAATCATTCTGCTTCACACCTAAAGACTTGTTTCCAGACACATTGGTCCATAGATCTCGATAACCAAGAATATTTGCAAACTTATGTTTCCACAACTCAAAGTCTCTTCAATTAAAATTTTCAATGTCCTAGGTATGTGCAGGATCATGGTGTGTTAAAAAGTGGTAATATGAAAAAAATAGAGTTTGAAAATGTTTAAAAGAATTTCAAAATTTTCTCTAACTTTTTTTCACCCATCCTGATACAAAACCTAGAAAGTAAGGCCCAACCCTTATCAGGTATCCAATATAATATGGGATACTCAATATTATCGGATCCCCAATATCGGATATCTGATAATATTGGGTATCTGATATTATATTGGATACTTGATAAATGTTAGTGTTATTTTTAAAAAAAACACAACTTGTGGGTTGTGTTTTCACAGTCATATATCATGTTTTGCTGCACAAATATCTATTTTTCAATCAGATACACGATAAAAGGTGAGTTTCTTTTTTTTAAATCAATTTAAGAATAAATTTAATAAATTTTTTTATTTTTAGTTGAATTTGTTAGAATTTAGGGTTTTTTGATAGAAATTGTTAAAATTTAGGTTTTTTATAATATAAATTATATTTGCAAATTAATAGGAATGGCTACTCAAAAAGATGACACTGAGGCAAGGAATATTGTTCCTCATAACCCCCCACCAAATGATCCATTGCCCTCACAAAATCATCCACCAAATGATCATTTAGCCCCTCAAAACCCTCCTCAAATTAAGGATTTGATAATTGAAAATCTCACCGAATTGAGGGCATTGTGAAAAACATATAATAATGTACCCACATTAGCTCCTATATTATCCATGTTAAACACCATAGTGGATAACATTAAAACCCTTACCAGTAAAAAAAATTCCACTCTTCATTGGCATGATGAAATGGATGAGATGTTTGATGATGGCTTGGACTATGATGAGTTTGCAGCCCTCAATATAAGCAAAGATGAATTGGCTAGCCTTTTTGCAAACCCAAAAACCAGTTTACCAATCAACTGCAAAAAGCTAACACTATTGGCTAAATAGTGCACAAATGACACCATACATGCAAAAATTTTGGATTTTTGGTTGATGGTTTTTGATATCCCTCCACATAGCAATTTAGAGGTGCCATTTTATTTTGTTAGAAAATTGTATGAAAAATTTGTGTTGAAACTCAAAGTGAACTATTGGAGCATGAAGCCCAACATGGGTGTAGGACTAGGAGCTCCTTAGGATAAACCCTCTTCCTAGTTGAAGAAAGATGGAAATTTTTTCCCCCCTACTGATGTCTCCCCCCTCCTTGAGTGCAACATCTTGATATTATTGTAAAGGCTAGCTCTCAAACAATTAGAGCCATCCATAGACTAAGTAGCCTATTGATATCTCAAGCTAGGTTAGTCCTACCTCCCTATGTTGATGATGTTGGGGAGAGTTAATCATCGGCTAGCTCATCACATGTTTTTGTGCCTCATACTTGATGTTTATGTGCCTTATACTTGCATTACATGCGAGAATATTTGTTTGGGTCCCATAGATGATCTTCTTGACTATTAGTTTGTATTAGATGAGGATACACCAGAGGCACATCTAGAGGCTACAAACTCTAATGTGAGAGAGGAGGAGCATGCAGAGGCATGGACTCCTTCTATGTCAGTACATGTATACATTTTTTTATTATGATATATGTGATTTAAAGTTAATTTTTATAATAGAGTAATTTTAATTTTTAAGCCATACTAACTTATACATGTATGTGATCTTCATTCATGTTTAGTTGATGATTGAGGAGGAGCTGAGATAGGTTGATGATGCCATGCTCTCGGCTATTTCATTTGGCCTTGAGACATCTATGGTACATTATGTTGTGTTCTCATTGTTTTTTCTATTTGATATTGTAGCATATATGGTTTCTAATCTTTCTTTTATCTTGCAGGTACCACCTATCCCTGGGGGACAAAGGATGGGGGATGAGCCAGGACCGATTGACAAAGGAAAGGTAATTATGTGCTTTATATTTGATTAAATATCAATGCATTCTTGTAAAATGTTTGTGGTAATGAAATTTAATTACATTATTTATTGTACATAGAGCATGGCTACTGGCGATGAGCCCATACAGATTCCATGTCATAGACAATCAAGCATTTCCATTCGCACCAAGAGCCCCATTGTATGTATACTGTATCATTTATTTTTTAATTTTTCTATCTTCATAAATAAATTCAAAACTAATTTATGTGATATCAACAACTACTATTTTGTATCTCATAGGAAACTCCTAGTGCACATGAGGTTCAATGGGAGAGTTTTGTGTCTTTGATGATGCAACCACTATAGCCTTAGGATGAGCCTACACTAGTAAGTTGTAGTTTGAATTCTTGATTAAAAATGCTATAAATTTAGTGTGCTATTAATTATAATTTAATAATTTAAGTTGTCGATTAATCTAACAAACATATTTGAACATACATAGGCCATAATCAATGAGGTACAAGCATTGCTGAGGGCATAGGAAAGGACTCCTCCCTAATGTAGGAGGTCGACGAGAGAGGTATTTATTATGAAATTTTAATAGTATAAATCTTCACTAAAAAAATATCATTATGAATTTGAGTAATTCAACATTAGATACAAAGAATCATATAAATATAGTAGTCTAACTTTGGGTTTTACTTTTTTGTTTATGTAAGAGGCATCCGATCCATGTGGTGTAATGAAGAGGCTACATTTTGATCATCCAAAAGAACCATAGGATAGTATGGTTTTCATAGGATGCATCATGAGACATTTTGAGATGGCATATGTCACATTGTTTACAAAAACATTGATATTATACACATTCTGATGGCATGATCAACCACATATTGTATATAGATCTATGTATTTTTATATACATTTATGTACTTTGTCTATGGATACATGATATTTTATATATATTTGTGTAATTTTTCTATGGATACATGTATTTTGATATATATTTTTGTCATTTATGTGCACAATGATATACATATTAATATAGTATCTAGTATTGTTCAATTTATCGTGGATCATGTGTATTATTCATGTTTATGGAATATCATTAATTTTGATCATGGTTTTTATATTCAATTCAAATGAAATAATTTTTTAATAACATTTTAACAACCTTTATTATCAAATTTGGATGCAATTTTTAATTTGAAGTGCTATCATGACATAAACACACTTGTTAACCTCCTACACAAGGTTCACATAACCCATACTGATCCACTTAACAAAAATGGCTTCATTAATGCATGTTATCATTTCACACCTTATATAGGTGTTTCCAACCTTGTATGGTCATGCTCAAACCCCTAACTAACTCTTTGCACTCATTTTCACTTTGCTAGAAAAAGTTGCAAAAGTTGCAAAATTACAATTTTGCAACTTTTACAACTTTTGCAACTTTTGCAATTTTGAGCAATTTTTGTTATAACTTTAAATTCTTAATTAGACAAGTTCACAAAACTTGGTAAGGGGTTATCAATAGCCCTCATGAGCTCCAAGTTATGACACTCAAAAGATTGACCTCGAAACACACTTAGAGCACCTTGGAGTCTCCTTGGTATAGGGTGGTTGTGGATGATGGATGGTCTTCATGGCTGAAAAAAGGGTGTCACTAGGGTTCACTCACCCATCCAGAGCTGATGGAATTGACAATTTGATGCCAAGATCAATAGTTTCAGAGTTACACTATGGTGCACCTATGAACTAAGGCACACTGCAAGTTTTGGAATTGAGCGAGATCACTATGCTAAATCCAAATGAAATGTGATCTCTCAAAAATGCAATAGGTTATTTTAGGCCTCCAAATCACCATCTTATAGAATTTGACATTTCATCAATAGCCCTCATGAGCTCTAAGTTACAACCCTTGGATGATCGACCTTGAAATGCACTTAGAGCACCTTGGAGACTACTCAGTATGGAGTGGTTGTGGATGATGGATGGTCTTTGTGGCTATAAAAAGGGTATCACTAGGGTTCACCTACCCATCCAAAGCTAATGGTACTAATGATTTGATGTCAAGGTCACTAGTTTCAAAGTTACACTATGGTGCACCTATGAATTGAGGTACACTATGAGTTTTGGCATCGAATGAAATCACTGTGCCAAATCCAAATGGAATGTGATCTCTTAAAAATGAGATAGGTTATTTTAGGCCTCAAAATCATCATCCTATATAATTTTATGTTTCATTGATAGCCCTCACAATCTCCAAGTTATGACTCTCAAAAGATCAACCTTGAAATGTAATTAGAGCACCTTGGAGACTACTCGGTACAGGGTGGAAGTTGATAATGGAGGGTCTCCATGGCTAGTAAAAAGGTGTCACTAGGGTTCACCTACCCATCTAGAGCTAATGGAACTGATTAAGTGATGCCAAGATTAGTGATTTCAAAGTTACGTTGCAGTGCACCTATGAACTAAGGCACACTATGAGTTTTGGCATTGACCGAGATTGCTGTGCCAAATCCAAACATAATGTGATCTCTTGAAAATGAGAAAGGTTATTTTAGGCGTCAACATCACCATCTTGTAGAATTTGACATTTCATTGATTGCCCTCACAAGCTTTGAGTTACGGCCCTTGGAAGATCGACCTCAAAATGTACTTAGAGCATGTTGGAGACTACTCGGTATGGGGTGGCCGTGGATGATGGATGGTTTTTGTGGCTAGAAAAAGGGTTTCTCTAGGGTGCATCCACCCATCAAGAGCTGACAACATTGACAATTCGATGCCAAGATCAATGGCTTCAAAATTATGCTTTGGTGCACATATGAACTGAGGCACACTACAAGTTTTGGCATTGAGCGAGATCATTGTATTGAATCTAAATAGAATGTGATCTCTTGAAAATGAGATAGGTTATTTTAGGCCTCAACATCATTATCCTATAGAATTTGATGTTTCATCGATAGCCCTCACAAGCTCCAAATGCCCTTAGAGCACCTTGGAGACTACTCAGTATGGGGTGGCCACAAATGATGGATGGTCTCTATGGATAGAACAAGGGTGTCACTAGGGTTCACTCACCCATCCGAAGCTAATAGCATTGATGATTTGATGCCAAGATAAGTGGTTTCAAAGTTACATTGTGGTGCACCTATGAACAAAGGTGCACTATGAGTTTTTCCATCGAGTGAGATTTCTATGCTAAATCCAAACATAATGTGATCTCTTTAAAATGACATATGTTATTATAGGCTTTGGCATCACCATCTTGTAGAATTTGGTGTTTCATCGATAGCCCTCACGAGCTCTAAGTTACAATCCTCAGAAGATAAACCTCGAAATGCACTTAGAGCACCTTGGAGACTACTCAGTATAGGGTGGCCATAGATGATGGATGGTCTCCATGGTAAAAACAAGGGTTTAACTAGGGTTCACTTGCCCATTTGGAGCTAGTGGTGCTGACAATTTGATGCCAAGATCAGCAGTTTCAAAGTTACATTGTGGTGCACCTATGAACTGAGGCACACTACAAGTTTTGGCATCAAGCGAGATCACTATACCGAGTCCAAATAGAATGTGGTCTCTTGAAAATGAGATAGGTTATTTTATGCCTCAACATCACTATCTTGTAGAATTCAATGTTTCATCAATAGCCCTCATAAGCTCTAAGTTATGACCATCAGAAGATCAACCTTGAAATGCACTTAGAGCACCTTGGAAACTACTCAATATGGGTGGTTGTGGATGATGGAGGGTCTCTGTGGCTAGAACAAGGGTGTCACTAGGGTTCACCCATCCATCTAGAGCTAATGTCACTAATGATTTGATTCCAACATCAGTGGTTTCAAACTTATGCTACAAAATTAATCCTTTGTTTTAATACCATGTTGTTCAATTATTTGACTTATATAATAATTAGATTTAAATTCCTATTTGGCTTGACTTTAAGGAGACTTAAGAACCCATGATTTCTAATTTGGAGATCTTTGGACGTTCATTTATCAAGAAACCACATTTGTATTAGGTCATCATATGCATGAAAGCACTAGTATTGTGCTAAATGGCTAGTCTTACACTTGATCGGCCCTTATAGAGCTCGGTTTCACACATTTAGACATAAAGATTGCAAAGAAAGAGCCCTAATGTTTTTTCATAGACCGTCTCAAATAGATTTTATCTAATGAATCAAAGATTGTAAGATGTGCATGAATGGAACTTGTTAAGTATGCTTTAAAAACTTTCAAGAAATTGCATTCTTAGGTATGAAGCATCATTTTGAATTTACAAATTGGGGTCTAATAGGCTTTGAGAGTTTCATAAGAAATTATGAATGATGAATTATCTCCAATCTTTTGAAAGTTTCATAAGTTAAGGTTTTCAAAAGGTAGAGAATTTGGTTTTTGAATAAGAGGTCATAAGTT
Organism: Cupressus sempervirens; assembly: GCA_028749045.1. Lineage (NCBI taxonomy): Eukaryota > Viridiplantae > Streptophyta > Pinopsida > Cupressales > Cupressaceae > Cupressus > Cupressus sempervirens. Next base: position 37,170,600 of record CM053793.1, on the reverse strand, counting down.
CAAATTTAATAAAATTATTCTAGATTATAAAAGTTTCATTCCTTTCTCTCTACATGAAAATAAAAAGAGGTGTGTCAAATGTTGAAAATCACAGCGAAAAAATAAGAAAATAATAAATGAAATTTACTTATTTTATTTGGTTTTTCTTATTTTAATATAATATTAGTTCAATATAATGGCTTTGATTTAAATGTTAAATTTTTTATTTTTTTTTAAAATTATTAGATAAACTATAATATATATGGACAACAATACGCTGAGTTTATACAAGTGTTTCAATAAGTTTATGTGATTGTTGTCACACAATTAGAGCCTAGATAATATATAGAACCCAAAATTTGACTTGAACTATAACAACCAACTTTAATAAAGTGTGACAAAACCACCCTAGCATTCCCAAGATATAGAAAAAACATTATCCAAATCAACTATTTCTTCCACCTATCACTCTTCTTGCACCACAAGTCTTTCTTTATAATAACCTGGAGATGAAAATCTCACAGCATAAAAGAAACAAAATGCATTGATAAGACTTTTAGTAAAAGGCTTACACAATATTTGCATCATAAAATAACTTCTTGTTTCAATGCCTCATTGTGAATGAGTATTCAAACTTATTGACACCTTCCCCAAATTATTTTTTAAGGAATCATGTATACATATTCTCAACTCAAATTTTCTCCCTCAATAGTTATCTATATTAATTGTAATTGTTCATCCACTATTTTCTAGATTTGTAATATTTAATTAGTTTGATAAAAATGGTTTTAATAATCATAATGTCAGCTCTATGTCAAATAAGAAAAAAGCCAAACTTGTAATAGGATATCCACAAGAAATTATCTTTCATTTGTCTCCTTGCTTCAATACTCATATAGCTATAATTGCTCTTAGAATTGTCCCTATAGCCTTGTGTCACATGCAAATATGATTTGCAAGTACTTGTTAAATATCTTTCTCTAAGGATCTACATCTACTATTTATTTCATTTTTATATCATTCTCTTATAATTCCTTACAAAGAACCTACCAAAATACAAATTAGGATATGTAATTAATTTAACCCTTCTTTTCATTATTACAAAAACTATATAAAGAAACTTCACATTTTACATCATAAATCTTAGGAATTCTCCTCAACACCCTACCCTCCCCCCAACTCTTCATGATGTACCTACATTCCAATACCATAAAAAATATTAGTAACTTATTCTATTAAACAAGATAATCATCGATTCACTGAATCATTATGAAGAAAATAACATAAGAAGTAAATATACCCAGTCGAGTGTTCCAATAGGGTCCTCTCTCTATTTTAGGGTCTCCAATAGGGCTTCATGATTAGCATTAGTAATAGTAAAAATATCTTTTACTTTTGGTCTTCCTTGATGCTTTAACAACTTTAAATTTGTTTCTATAATAAGATGTGAATATATGAGAATTATTTTGTGCTTTTGATAGTCTTTAAATGCAAGAATTCCATTCCTTCTAAGCATGTATGTCCACAGCCATCTTCCAGTGACAACCACTGAACCATTAGGATATGTGAATCCATCATCATCTATGATTGGTTATGCAAGCTTTTTTTTACCTCCTTCACAAAGTTCAAACCAATAATAAAATTTTCCATCATTCCCTTATGGTGCAACCAATGCAAAGACATGTCTTGGCTAAAGAAGATCTGATAGATGGTTATGCTCAAGTGAAATTTTCATGTCATCATTTCTAATAGAGGCTATGATAGAAAATGGAGTAAGAAAATGTGGAGCCCATGTGTCCATGCACTCCCTCAACTCACAGTGATCCCAATCACACTGAAAATAACTAGGGCAAAATCAAGCTAGTTGTCATGTCCAAATGGTCCATGCACTAGAATTAGAGTTTTAGAATGAATGCATTTTTTATGAGTCTCTCACTATAGCACAATTTGATCTTATCACCTATGGACCCTTCCTCGACCAACCAAAAAAACTTATGTACCACTGAATCAAGAGTCCCCCCATACAATAATGCTAAACTACACCAATCAACAATGCTACGAGCATCAAGAAGCTCTGCTACTGAAATCTCCAGTTACTCCTTATCTAGAACTCTCTTCACACATGCCCCTACTCCATCATACTCCCCTTTCCCATGACCAAACTCCAAATATGAGGCACCCCCCTCTCTATGTGCATCCTACACAAACAATAAAACATACGAGCATTCTCGAATTGACCTGTACAGTTATCTGACCAAATGATATGTCTATCCATAGAAATTGAATGCTCTAGTAAGAAATTATCAAAATAAATCTTGAAACAATGTTGCACAAACTCATGCGAGTGAGATTTATTATCACTCATATAAAAATGACACTCTCTAATAATCCTTTGATTATCTTCTGCACTATTAGGGGCATGTCTATATGTTCAAAAATAGGAATCTAAATGGAGTTGTAATAAGAGATTGTGTCTTATTTTGAGGTTGCAATGTGTAGTTCTCATCAAAGTCAACAACTAATATAATAGTGCCAATGGGAAAAGTCTCCTTACACATTCTAAATTGTTGATCCAACCATTGAGACCTGTAACTATGTCTTGCATACTTGTAGAAAAGATTTTCTTTGAAATCCAAAATAAAACTAGCCACACTGATTTCTTTTGCAACCAATTCACATCTAGAGCCCTCACCCACACTCTTCAATGTGTATTTCATCATTTCATATACCCTTCTTTCTTTTTTCTTTCCAAGATCTTGTTCACACCCCTCATGGAAACATGTGTCAAACTTGGATAAGCCAACACATTTTGAACACTTCTCATTTAAGCAAGAGTTTCTATAAAATAAACAACCATCAACTCTATGACATAAAAATTGATCTAGCAAGTCTCTTGATGATTTTGGAAGCCCACTACCATAGCAATTCTCTAACATTTCTTTACTATGCAAAGTAGAATGAATGGAGCATAATAGTTCATGGTGCATAGAAAACTCAACATGATATTTGCAACAACATGTATTTCAAATTTTAAGTGGCACACAATAAAATGACTTTAAAGATTCAAAATCCCTATTTGATATATGAAGACTTGGATGACTCTCTCTAAATTGTTTGAACAAAATAGTTTGACTTACCTCCAACTAGTGCTTAGGATGTTGCATGCAGTCTCTGATGCCTATTCTGAACTTTAACACATCTTTAGCATTGGGTGATACTCATGAGCTAGAGTGCCAACATTGTGTAATTTCTTCCTTCACATTATCGAATAAATTCTTATCAAAATATGGAAGTCTCCCACCAAAAGCCCATGTTTCATTTATAAGAGGATCATCAATTCTCTCTCATCTACTAAGTGCTCTTGTCAAAGTAGTGAGATTTAGATTCAAGTCAATACAAGTTTGTCTCATATATCTACCCTTTCTCAAATGATGACTTACCAAAGAGGTTATAATAACCCTTCGAGTAGCTCTCTTATCCTTCTTCCTGCTATTTCGAATGCTATTGAGAGCACTAAAAAGATTCTTCACAATAATGGCATTTCTTTCCAATTTTTTATTGACACGAATCTTCAATTTGAAAAGCATAGGTCTCATCTTTTGCATCTTTAATAAGTGCATAAAAAGTTGACATTGCTCCACCACTATCTTGTTGCTAAAAAACATCTTATATAGTCTTAAAGTCCATAACCGAATGGTTCTTTTTGATTTTTTCCCCTTCCAAATTGGTAATAATCATTTTATCAATTTTAATTATCTATTTTTGTGTTCTAGAACCTTCATGTCAATTATAATTAGGAGGTATGTAAGGTTCTTATGCATTGTCATGTTCGACATGGTCAATCATGCAATTTACATTATGACCTAGTAGCATTTCATCCTCCAAATTTTCATTCTCTAAATTTTCAATCCCAACATTATCATTTTCAATTGGTACATTTCATTCCCCAACTACACATATTCATTATCTGACTCTATGATTTTCACCTTTGACTAATTCATCATGAACTTGACTCACATTTAACATACCTTGTCTTTTCCTTTGGTGATTTACTTTGTCCCTTTCCCTATATGTTGCAATGTCTTCATTGGATACCTTCCTTTTGCATTTAGCCTTTTGATGACTACTACTCCCCATTCAGATGACAATATTAAACAGCTAATGATATATTATCAAATTTTTTTGATTGTTTGGGCCTCAAAATGTGACTTTCCTAAAACCCATGAAAATGGCCCACAAAAAGTGATGTTGTCAGGTCTATAGTCATAGGGAATATTTTTGGAAAATAATGCTAGTAAAATTAGGTATCCGATCTAAGATTAGATACTTGATAATAAATTGGATATCCAATTTCAGATTGGATATTCAATATTGAGGCCAAATTTTTTGAGGGAAATAAGAATTAAGATTAAGCTTATAATTTATAATGAGTTATGAGTTATGTATTAGATTATACTGTATTATTATATAATAATATATGTTATTATTATTATTATCTATAAATATTATATATATATATATTATATATATATATATATATATTGGAAATAAAGGCGTAAAAATTTATTCACTCAAATCTAAGTTATAGAGCAAAGGCTGAAGTCCCAAAACAACATTACATAATCTGTCCTCAAGTAACATCTGATCAATTATCTCACAATACTCAGAAGGTAACTCATCCCTACCATTAATAATCCATCTACCCACATCCTCTAAAGCCCACTTTGCCAGAAAATCCACCATTCTATTCCATTCACAAGGGATATGATGAAAGGAGATAGAGTCCAAGGAACTATGGAGACTAAGAATTTTTTTGGAAAAAGAGGTAAGTTGCTAGCTAAGAATTTTTTTGGAAAAAGAGGTAAGTTGCTAGCTAACATCTTCCAGCCTCTGGTTATTCAGCATATCCACAACAATCGAAGAGTCAAACTCACAGATGATCTTCTACCACCCTAATGAATAGCCATGATCAATAGCAACTTTAATAGCCAGGGCCTCCATTAGATTATTAAATGTTGACCCTTGTAAATAGAGAGGAGAAAAAGTGCACCACCATCATTGCCTCTACCAATAGCCCCAATACTAGCATGACTAGGGTTCCCCCAAGAAGACCCATCTGTATTGATCTTCAAGAACCCAGTTGGGGGAGGAGACCGCCTCCCATCCTAACACACCTACTACTTACCATAACTTGGTCTTTTATTGGGAATGTATCCTCAAGAGTTATCTCCCAGGTTTAGATTCCTCACAATAACCTAATCCCCAAGATCTATATTAACAGACATATCACACTTTGCATAGATCATCTCTTGGAGCCTATTGAGAATCAACTTCCATAATTGGGAGCTTCCTAATTTGGACACACAAAAGATTCTATGATTCCTTTCCAGCCAAAGGTTCCAAAGAATGAAGATCAGACCAACCATCCAAGAAATCTGTAAGAAAGAAGTCTTTGTTGGAGGTCTATCGAAGCTTTCCCAAAAATCAATAATAGAAGTAGCATGAATACAACCATGACATCAAGCCTCCCATCACCTATGCCATATCTATCACAAGAAAGGGAAAAGAAAAAAAAAGTGGGAGACACAATCCTCATTTTGCAAACAAAGAATGCAAATCAAAGATCCCTAAAAACCTCATTTGTGAAGATTCTCCTAAGTGAGGCATTTCTTCTAAGCCAACAACCATAAGAAAAAGTTACATTTGGGCCACAAAAAGTTGCTCGAAGCCTTCTTCCACTAGTTTACTTCGGCCAAATCTTGTAAGTTCCTGTCAAGAATAGAAAAGCCTTAAGCCACTATAAATTTACCTTTTGGACTAGGACTCCAACCCAAGTTGTCCCTCCCATTGAGAGAGCTACAAAACCTATCCTCCAAAACTCCAGAGAGCGTCTTGATCCTCATCAAAGTCACCCATCAACCAATCTGAGAATTCTTCTAGCAAGTCATCTCAACCTACCCCAAGTACTTGATGGTCTTAAAATGCTCCACCTTAAGCCAACCTACATTAGTGAAATTTTGGGAAAGGGGAAGAAGCTAGGGATAACTAGAAAGAATGGGAGGATGGACATCCCACAAGTCCTGCCAAAAATAAGTATCCAAGCCTCTGTTATAAATCTAGAAGAGCCCCTCCTTAACTAGTTGGGCACCCTTCTTAAGAGTATCCCAAATACAGGAGCCTTTACCCACTAGAGGAAGATGTGGCACCTCAGAGAAATCTGCACCAAGAAAGTACTTATGGGTAAGAATCTTAGCCCACTCTTGATCTTGATTGTTACACCATTGCCAGTACAATTTGGCAGTCAAGGCTATGACAACAAGAGGCATCGAGCGAAACCCAAGGCCACCCACATGTTTTGGCCTACACACATACTGCCACTTTACTAGGCTCCACTTCCAAAATAGAAGACTACCAGACCAAAGGAATTGTCAAGATAAAGCATCAAAGCCCCTCACAAAATTAGAAGGGGGAACCTGAACACAACACCTATAAATGGGAAGAGATTGTACCACAATCTTTAGCAGAACCACTCTCCTAGCAGAAGATAACCATCTGTAGGTCCAATGACTAACCTTACTCCTAAATTTATCTAAGATCTCATGCTAGTATTCCTTCCACTATGCACCGAAGAACAAAGGGACCCCAAGATAAATCAAAGGAAGGGACCCAATTTAGAATCTAAGAATTCTAGCAATCTTGTTCTAAATAAGCCAAGGAGTGTTAAAGAAATAAATAGAAGACTTGTCATCATTAATTCTCTATCCTGAGGCTTTTAAATAGATATCAAAAGCTTTACTAATATTCACTGCCTCACTGATTCTATCCATGCCCATAAATTCAGTATCATCCACAAATTGAATATGAGAATATGAAGGAAGGTTATTATTCCAACTCCAACCTTGGATAAAACTCTGCCACACCTAAGCTTTTAAAAATCTACCAAGACCTTCTTCCATGATAATGAACAAGTAGGGAGAAAAAGGGTCACCTTGCCAAAGTCCCTGAGAGGCACCAAACAACTTTGAAGGTTCTCCATTAATAAGAACTAAGAAGGAGGGCGATGTCACATAGCTAAGAACCCACTCAACCAACTCCACAATGAAACCAAAAGTCAAAAGAATTTTCTGTAAGAACTCCCAACTCACCTGATCATAAGCCTTGGCCATGTCAAGTTTAATCAACATAGCTTTCTCCTTAGAAGTAGCCATAGAGTGGACTACCTATGTTGCTATCACAATTCCATCCAAAAAATTTCTTCCTCAACAAAGCCACCTTGTTTAGCAGAGACCAAAAAACCAAGGAATGGTTTGAGCCTCTTAGCAATCAATTTGTTGATGATCTTGTAGACAACATTACATAATGCTATAGGCTTGAATTGATCCAGTTGATTAGCCCCTTCCTTCTTAGGTATGAGAGCCAAGAAGGTAGAATTTAAAGACTTCGGCATCTATTTATTCCTATATGATTCCTAGACCACATCTAAGAGATCATACTTTATTATCTCCTAGAATTCTTGGAAAAAATCAATAGGAAACTCGTCTGGACTAGGGGCCTTACCTTTCTTCATATTAAACATAATTTTCTCCAATTCTAGAAGCAAGATAGGGCTTAAGAGGGAAAAATTCATCTCTGTAGAGACTAGGTTAGGGATACAATCCAATACATCTCGCTCTTCAAGCCCAACACAAGGATCCTCCCTAGAAAGAAGATTAGAGAAGTAATTGACTGCTTCCCTAGAAATTTCTTCATAAGAAAAGATCTGATTCCATTCATTAATACAAGAGAGGAGAGAGAGAGTTCCTATGCCTTCATGCCTTAACAAAGTTGTGGAAAAAGGTAGTGTTCCTATCCCCCTTCTGAAGCCACTCAATATAGGATTTTTGTTTTCAAAAAATCTCCTCTTGAAGCTCATATTCTTTTAGCTCCTTAAGATCTAGGGACTCAACTTCACTCATCTTAGAGTTCAACCCATGGTCCCAAATCTAGTAGGTAATATTATCTAGCCTAGTTTGAGCAGTAGTCTTCTGAACCAATAGATACCTGAAGCATTGTTTATTCCATCTCTTAAGCCTGTATTTCACATGTTGAAGGCTCTTACTAAAATTATACATGGCCTTACCATGATTAGGCATCCCCTCATACCAAAAATCCACCATAAGATTAGGTAAAGACAAGTATCTAAGCCACATCAACTAGAATTTGAAAGAGGGATTCTTGGTGACTTTGTATGAAGTGATGGCTAGATTAACGGGCTAGTGATTTGATCCATTCTAGTCAAGAATTTTAGAACTGGTGATCCACCTATTATCCATCCAATAATAGGAAACCGAAAAAATTTCAAGCCTGTTTGAGATAGCCTCACCACCACATCTCTGATTATTCCAAGTAAAGATACCATTAGTTGGCTTCACATCAATGAGAAACAATGAGCCAATCATATCTCTGAGTAGATTTGAGGATGGGTCCAACCTAGCTAACTCTCCTCTTTTTTCCTCTAGACTAATAACTGCATTAAAATCTCCCACCATAATCCATGGAAGATAAGGTTCCAAGGATTGGATGAATCTAACATGGGTCCATAACTAGGATTAACCTAGAGAGTTCATAGGAGCATAAATATTGGATAAGAAGCACCTTTCTCCATTCTCAAAGCTAGTGGCAATCAAAGAAATGAATGACCAACTGGACATCCACCATAATGGGGAGACTTTCCTTGGGTCCCAAAAGCAAGCCACCCTTCCTAAACTATTCAAGGCACCCACCCCCTACCAAGAGCCTTGGGGCTAGATATACATAGCACAATTATCCAATCCATCCAATGAAAGTTTAGTTTCCTAAATAAAGACCATATCAGGAGTTTGGGACTCAATTAATCTATGAAAAATCTTTTGTCTGGGGATTTTGTTCAACCCCCTTACATTCCATGATGGCACCATCATTTATGGGGGTGAGAGAAATGAGAATTAATGGGTTTTACAGACCTAGAATCAACCAAATTTTCACCCATTATCTTCACTTTCTCCTGATTAGTCTTCCTACCACTTTTTGGCAGTTTTTCTAAACGTCCCTTTTTGAAGTGTTTGTACTGAATGCCTAAAAAAAGAGGAGCTTTATTAGTTTTTGTAGAATCAGATGTCCCCTTAGACCTAAGGGGGTCAATGGTCACCAAGATTGGGCCCTACGAACCCTGTGATCCACAAAGATCCCCGATATCCTAAACAGGAGGGGGCAAATCAATATCCAACGGCCTGACTTGTAGGTCCCCTGTAACTAGAATCTGATCCTCTCTCTACATATCTCCTTCTTGAATCTCATGTTGACTTTTGGCCTTAGAAGAGAGCTCAACTGGGATGCCTTCCTCTTGCACCATGTCTCCAAGATCCTCAAACCTATTAAAGGTGCCATCAATCTGCCTATCCATCTAGGTTCTCTTCTTACCTTTGCCCTTGTTACGAGATTTAACCTAAGTAAATCCCTCACTGTCAATAGGTCCATTAGATACTATGGCCTCTCTATTTTCTTCCCTAGGGGGACCTCAAGCATCCAAGGAAGGGTTCTTACACCTAGGACATCTGTGAAGAAGATGTCCATATTCATGGCAGATTTTGCATCTAAATGGTAGGGTCTCATAATCCAACTACTGAATCTAGAAAATAGAGCTCACACAAATCTCCATAGAACCTAGCAACGGATTATTTAAATCAACTTCTACACAAATACAAGCAAAAGAAATTACCTTTTGATCTTGAGTTTGTGTAGCCAATCCCATAGGTTTTCCCAGAAGTATAGAGATTGAGTGAAGAATATCTTCCCTCCAGAATTCCAAAGGAAGTCTCGGTAAGCATACCCACACCAAAACCTAAGAGTGGATTTCCTCAGAAAAGTTAAAGCCTATGTGCCAAGGCTTGATGAATAGCCCCACCTGGGTAAAGAAATAACATCCACCTTCAAAGGCCTTATTCCTATCTGACATGGATGAGAAGATGACCATAAAGTAATTATAGGCTGCTAATAGAATCTCCATATCTCCTTTTGGGATCCACACCTGATGAACCCAAAAGTCCAACACAGGCAATGAAAGATGAAGGCCCAAAAATGTGTAGATAAGAGAATGATTACTCTATTACTCAACATGCTCTAAAACTTATTTAGGTTGAATGACTAGAATTGGCTGGACCTCGACTTTCTGCAAACATCCATTAATTTTTTGTAGTTAGAGCTTCCCATTTGAAGAGAATTCTCCTTCCTTCGATTGAGATTTATCATTTAGAGCCCTACTACTGGCATGCACCCTCAAAGTTGGCTCACCCATCTCCAAATCTTGACCCAAAGGTTAGGGAGAGGTGACACCAAGGTCTGCCATTCACCCTGAGCCTAGATTTAGCACATAGACAAGGAAAAAAATGGAGCAAGAGCCCCTCACCCCTGCACTACCACAGACTTTTAAGGAAACTTGACAACAAAGAATATAACTGTTTCCACATAACCCATAATAGATCTAAAATAAACACAAAATTAAAATCCACATGCAAGAGAATAGCCAACATACCCACAAAAATGTGACACAAGATATACCCTGGGAAACCCTGATTGAGGGAAAAACCTAGCCTCCAAAAGCATCCATCACCATTTATTATTCAGAAAAAATATCATTCCATGGACATAGCCATAACTGAGCAAACTATGTGAACGAGCATGAATCCACACATCCCATGCCATGCTTCCAACCTTCACAAACACTCCCTTGGCTAACCTATCAAGCCTTGTCCTACTTGATTCTTGCCTTTCTCACTATTACTCTACAACAACTACCCTTGTGGCTACTTATATAGTAGCAAGTTAGACAAAACCACTAAGTGGTATTACATAAACCATGTGCTACCTAACCCATTGACTCCACATTTAATATTGGACATTTAATTCTTTTTCCCAATATTAAATAATTACATGAAATATTATCACAATGCTACAATGCAATTCATAAAAAATATTTCATGGGAATCTTTACATGTTGCACGTCCATCTAGACACAACATTACATAATAAAATATAACAATACTATACAATGTGTGCAACATCCATTATCTCAACAATCTCCCACTTGTTTTATACATTGCATAGGGTCAATCCGTAGCCACACAAATGAACAAGGGAACAATCCCTCCCAACACATCCACCATTATGGATAAAAATACACCAAGTGCTCCATCCTAGTACCTACAACAAAAACAAAGTATCTAGCATCTCAAACATGAATGATCTCACCTCCTATTATGCCACTGCCACTGGACATACATAGAAGCCATCCAAAGAGAAAGCCACCCAACCTATCGCATTAGAAGATCATAAAATCATGTACCAATTGAAATTCAAAGCACAAATAACCTGATCCAAAGGTAATCACATGTATTCGTAGTTGTCAAAATATCCATAGCTGAAATAGAACCCACAGCAAGTGCCAAACCCATCCAACTATCCATACCTCAAAGATATAACAAGTGAATCTCATATCACTGACATATCCAATCTGCAACCTACAATCACAAGCTTCAAGAGAAATACCTACCATATATATACCAAGAAGCTCCCACTACAAAAGATAATGTCAAATCTATAGCCAATCCACTCAACACATCTCAAAGAAGTGAATCCATGTAGTATCAAGGACATCTACAATACATAAAATAATATCCTACAAGAACAACTCTTGTAACAACTGTCCAATAGTCTCCCAAATTATCTACAACCAACAGAGGAAAGAGATAAAGGAATAACCATGTCATCTCTCCCACGACATACATGAGCACAAACTAGTGATCACAATCTCTAACTAATCTCAAATCCAATGTAAGAAAAATTGAACATCTAGGAAGATAACCAAGACCAGAGAAACCATACAAATCATAACCTGTATCATGTTCTTCTATACACACCTCTAGATGTAAACTATGCAAGTATGATCTCTTCCATAAAACCCCAACAAGAAACCTCAACAACACCCAAACCATAGCATATAACATATCATGGATGCAAGCCTCTCACAAGAAGATCAAACTCATAAACCATTCCTAAACCAAGGAAAATCCATTCCTAATCCAAGGAAAATGCCCAATACAAAACTATCTCCCAAATTCAACCAACATAACAACATATGCACATGGGGATAACCAATGCTAAACCATCTCTCAAATGAACCCTCTAGAACTAACTCATGTAGTATACCTCAAGATCCATATCAATGAAAGACAAGCATAAATATAATGCAACTGAGAGAAACAATGGGCTATAATCTCAAGTAGCAAACCGCCGAGTAGACCAAGAGTGGGGAATGAGAATGCTCATCAAGATACCCAAGTCTCCAACCAAGACTCATCTAAGAAAAATCTCCTCTCAAGTCCATATCAGGTGATTGCCCCTCAGACTTCCTTCTGAAACCATCAACCATCTCAACAAATACTTCTCCAATCCAAGATAAATTAGCACCACCACCATCTCTACGTATCCATGAGCACTTGTAGCCAATCAATCTATGCCAACTCCAAATGCAACATAGTAATATCATGAAGTATCCAGCTTATGATCAGTGTACTCAATACCAAGAAACTAAACCAAGATCAATGTCAAAGTTCCAACCATGGCCTCAGGAACATTAACATGACAACATGATCTAACCATCTCAACCAAAGAGATAACATGCTCCACATGAAAATACTATAACATGTCACAACTCTAAATACGTATCAAGAGTATACCATGACATAATAATGAAACCATCCTCACACCAAGGATAACATGCCAAATAAAAGCATAAACCACACCTTTGCCAAGAACCCTGTGATTCCTCAAGATGCAACCATCTCCACACACCATGAAGATAACAAGTGCACCATGCAAATGTCAAAGATGATTCTGCAACAACAAGATCTAATACAAACCTCCAACATCTGCAAACACTCAATAAATATATCAATGCTAAGGACTTCCACTCAACTATGGTACCAAGTCACCTATGGAATTATAAAATCCATCTCCTATTTGAAGATCCAAACCAAACCATAAACTAATCTTGCACTATCAGCCCATCACTGTCACAAGCTCCCACTAAACCATGTACCCAAGCTATCCATGACATCATGATAAAAAAAAATCCATCCTCTAACCATGAGAATCAACCAAGGCATCAAACCATCAAAGAACTCAAAGTGCACATCATGAGATCCTAAAAAAAAAACCAAATAACCATGATCCTCAACCAAGAAGATATACCACCATAACTGACTCAAAAAATCCAAGCTAATGAACATCAAGGATGTACTTGTCTATCCAATCATGTCATGCCAAAATCCATGACACTATGATCACATCCATGAACCGAGCATCTGGCTCCCAAAGTGTCTAACCTGCCAACATAAAATAGTCAACCGCAATCCTCCACTATGACTGTAGCTGGTAACAACATCTCATCCCTTCCACATGAAGAATAAAATCAGCAAATCATGTGACTCAGGGCATGGACAACCCAAATCCAAGCCACCAATCTGAATATACATCAATAATGAAAGATCAATGGGCAAAGATAACCCATAACCAAGCCAAAAATGCAACCTGTAAGTATAGACCGCTTACAACATTGCACAACTTATAGATCCAACAAGTCATCATACATATCCAAGCCAAACACTGATAACCATATCATCATGATACCAAACTTGAGTATACAATGATATCAAATCTCAAATCTTCAATGCCATAAACTCACAATGTTACCATAGTCAAAATATACCTATAAACTGTTCAGATAAATATATCACCAAATAAATCATGCCAAACCTACACCAAATCTAAACCAATGTGTTGAGCTTTTCAAGAACTTTCCATTGACCACTCAAAGTCCAAAATCTGACTCTGTATGCCCAAGTTATACCCTAATCCATGCTCAAAATAAACAACATCTTCCTTTAGGGCTCTTAAAACCTAAAAAAATTTCAAAATCATATAACAAAACCTATACCATGTTGTAGTGCTCTAAATTAGCTTTCCAACGCCTATAAGAACTCTGAAATTTGATATTTTGAGAGAAAGTTATGGCCATTTTACTAAGATAGTCTTTTTACCATTTTCACTGTGATTTTTTACCCTCTTTTTTTTTATGACGAAAATTTCAACAGGATTAAATTTGATGGCCATCATGGGCTGAAATCAAAAAACTCTTTCATTTCCTCTGAACATGGCCAAACTAGGGCATCTTATATATCCAAATTTATGGAAATGTCAACCCAGATCCAATGGTGAGGTCTATTTTTACCGAGGAGGTCATTTCTGCAAGCTCTCCCCAAAACCCTCATTTAAATGAAACATTCGAAAAATCCTTTTGTCTAACAATTTCATATGCCCAAAATATTTCAACATCCCATCATAATAGAAAATCCAAAATCCTTAGATCTATAATAAATCATTCATATCTCTTGCCCTTTTCTTTTATCCTCTCATGCATTCCCATGGATTCAATCTAGGGTTACAAATAATAAAACCATATCTTTGATACCACTTGTAAGGAAACTTGATAACAAAGAATATAACCGTTTCCACATAACCCATAATAGATCTGAAATAAACATGAAATTAAAATCCACATGTAAGAGAATAGACAACATACCCACAAAAATGTGACACAAGATATACTCTGGGAAACCCTCATTGAGGGAAAAACACAGCCTCCAAAAGCATCCATCACCATATATTATTCAATAAAAATATCATTGCCATACAACCATGGAAGCCTTCATGGCCATAGCCACAACCAAGAAAACTATATGAACAAGCATGAATCCACACATCCCATGCCATGCTTCCAACCTTCACAAATGCTCCCTTGGCTAACCTATCAAGCCTTGTCCCGCTTGACTCTTGCCTTTCTCACTCTTACTCTACAACAACTACCCTTGTGGCTACTTATATAGTAGCAAGTCCCACAAAACCACTAAGTGGTATTACATAAACCATGTGCTACCTAACCCACTGACCCCACATTTAATATTGGACATTTAATTCTTTTCCCCAATATTAAATAATTACATGAAATATTATCACAATGTTACAATACAACTCATCAAGAATATTTCATGGGAATCTTTACATGTTGCACGTCCATCTAGACACAACATTACATAATAAAATAAAATAATAAAATATAACAATATTATGCAATGTGTGCAACACCCATTATCTCAACAAGGCTCCCACCAAAGATGCAACAATGATCACAAAAAATTAGTTGTAGGCAATCACCCACGGCCAAAAGAAACACCAGCATGCAGAACACCACCACACACCTAGTCTGCAGCAAGCCATGAACCACGAACCAACAGACAAGATGTCACATCAAACAAGAAAGGATGCAGGTTGGGCTAGGGCATGCAAGCCCTAGCAGACTGAGAATCGCCCTCCTGCATTCTTCCGCCTCAATCATATATATATATATATATATATATATATATATATATATATATATATATATATATATATATATATATATATATATATATATATATATATATATATATATATATATATATATATATATATATATATATATGAAATTATTATTATTTTTACTACTATTATTAAATATAATAATGCAATATATGTTATTATTATTATTATTATCTATAAATATAATATATATATTAATATATATTATTATTATTATTATAACAACATATAATATTATTGTTATTATTATTATTATTATGACATATGATCCATTTGGTTGGTTCTAAAATGTGTCGAGACTGGTCATAAGGTAACCTATGATCTTGATCGATGCAATTCATGACAATGTGTGTCCCTAGGGACCTTAAGACCCCTAGGGATGCATTTGGTTGGTTCCAATGTGTCAAGAGAGATCATTGGTTAACCTATGACGCCGATCGATGCATTTCATGACAATGTATGTCCCTAAGGGCCCTAGGACCCCTAGGGATGCATTTGGTTGGTTATAATGCATTAAGAGGGGTCATAGGTTAATCTATGACCCCTCTTGATGCATTTCATGACAACCTATGTTGCTAGGGGTCCTAGGGCCCCTAGAGATGCATTTGGTTAGTTCCAATGCGTCAAGAGGGCTCATAGGTTAACCTATGACCTCTCTCGGTGCATTTCATAACAATATATGTCCTTAGGGGCCTTAGGACCCCTAAGGATGCATGTGATTGGTTCTAATACATCGAGAAGAATCATAGGTTAACCTATGACCCCTCTCAAGGCATTTCATGACAACTTATCTCTCTAGGGGTCCTAACGCACCTAGGGATGCATTTAGTTAGTTCCAATGCATCCAGATGGGTCATAAGTTAAGCTATGACCTCGATCAATGCATTTCATGAAAATGTATGTTGCTAAGGGCCCTAGGACCCCTAGGGATGCATTTGGTTGGTTCTAATGTGTCGAGAGGGGTCATAGGTTTGATGCAATTCTTGACAACCTATGTACCAATAGGCCTTAGGACCCATAGGGACACATGTGGTTAGATCTCAACCTATGTTCCTGCATGCCCTAGGACCTCTAGGTATGCATGTGTTTGGTTCTAATGCATCGAGAGGTATCAATGCATTTCATTACAATATATGTCCCTAGGGGCCCTAGGACACGTAGGGATGAATTTGGTTGGTTATAATGCATCGAGAGGGCTTATAGGTTAACCTATGACCCCTATCAATGCATTTTATGACAATGCATGTCCCTAGGGGCCCTAGGACCCCTAGGGACACATGTGGTTGGTTCTAATGCATCAAGAGGGGTCATAGGTAAACCTATGACCTCTCTCGATGCAATTCATGACAAACTATGTCCCTAGGGGCCCTAGGACCCTTAGGGATGCATGGGGTTGTTTCTAATGCATTGAAAAGTGTCATAGGTTAACCTCTGACCCCTCTCGATGCATTTCATGACAACCTATGTCCCTAGGGGTCTTAAAGCCCCTAGAGATGCATTTGGTTGGTTCCAATGCATCATGAGGGTTCATAGGTTAACCTATGACTCCAATCAATGTATTTCATGACAATCTATGTCCGTAGGGGCCCTAGGACCCCTTTGGGACACATATGGTTGGTTATAGTGCATTGCCTTAATGCACTTCATGACAACCTATGTCCCTAGGGGTCCTAGGGCCCCTAGGGAAGCATTTGGTTGGTTCCAATGCATTGAGAGGGTTCATAGGTTAACCTATAACCCTCTTAACACATTTCATGACAATGTATGTCCCTAGGGGCCCTCTGACCCCTACAGATGCATGTGGTCGGTTCTAATACATCCTCTTGATGGAATTCATGACAAGCTATGTCCTTAGGGGTGTTAGGATCCCTATGGATGCATGTGGTTGGTTCTAATGCATTGAGAAGCATCATAGGTTAACCTATGACCCCTCTCAATGCATTTCATGAAAACCTATGTCGTTAGGGTTCTTATGGGCCCTAGAGACACATTTGGTTGGTTCCAATGCATCTGGAGGGATCATAGGTTAACCTATGACCCCAATCAATGCATTTCATCACAATGTATGTCCCTATGCTCCCTAGGACCCCTAGGGATGTATTTGGTTGGTTATAATGCATCGAGAGGGGTCATGCACTAATCTATGACCCCTCTCGATGAATTCCATGCCAATATATGTCCCTAGAGGGACTAGGACCCATAGGGATATAACAAGAGGCATGATAGGTTAACCTATGATCCCTATCAAAATATTTCATGACAACCAATGTCCCTAGGGGTCCTAGGGGTCCTAGGGATGCATTTGGTTGGTTCCAATGCATCAAGAGTGGTCATAGGTTAACCTATGACCCCAATTGATGCATTTCAAGACAATGCATGTCCCTAGGGGCCCTAAGACCCCTAGGAACACATGTGGTTGGTTTTAATGCATCGAGAGGGGTCATAAGCTAACCTATGACCCCTCTTAATGCATTTCATGACAACCTATGTCCCTAGGGGTCCTAGGGCCCCTATGGACACATTTGGTTAGTTCTAGTGCATCGAGACGAGTCATAGGTTAATCTATGACACCTCTCGATGTATTTCATGACCAAGTATGTCCCTAGGGGTCCTAGGACCCATGGGGTAGCATGTGGTTGGTTCTAATGCATTGAGAGGTGTCACAGGTTAACCTATGAACCCTCTTAATGAATTTCATGATAGCCTCCATCAATAGGGGTCCTAGGGCCCCTAGGGAAGCATCTAGTTGGTTCTAATGCATCAAGAGGGGTCATAGGTTAACCTATGACCTTGATTGACACATTTCATGACAATGTATGTCCCTAGGGGCCCTAGGACCTCTAGAGATGCATGTGGTTGGTTATAATTCATTGAGACCTATGACCTCTCACGATGCATTTTATGACAACCTATGTCCCTAGGGGTCCTAGGGCCCCTACGGATGCATTTCATTTGTTCCAATGCATCGACAGGGGTCATAGGTTAACCTATAACCTCTCTCAATGCAATTCATGACAACATATGTTCGTAGGCGCCCTAGGACCCCTAGGGACACATGTGGTTTGTTTTGATGTGTTGAGAGTTATCACAGGTTAACCTATATCCCTATGGTTCCTAGGGATAGAAAGGACACATGTGGTTCATTCTAATGCATCAAGAGGCACCATAGGTTAACCTATGACTCCTCTCAATGTATTTCGTGACAACCTATGTCCCTAGGGGTCCTAGGGTCCCTAGGTATACATTTGGTTTGTTTCAATGTATTGAGATTGACGTATTTCATGACAATTTATGTTCCTAAGGGCACTAGGACCCCTAGGGATGCATTTGCTTTGTTATAATGCATCGAAAGTGGTCATAGGTTAACCTATGATGCCTCCTGATGTATTTCATGACAATGTATGTCCTTATAGGCCCTCAGACCTCTACGGATGCATGTGGTTGGTTCTAATTCATAAAGAGGTTTCATAGGTTAACATGTGACCCCTCTCAATGCATTTCATGACAATCTATGTCCCTAGGGGCCCTAGGGGCCCTATAGATGCATTTGGTTGGTTCCAATACATTAAAAGGGATCATAGGTTAACCTATGATCCCAATTGATGCTTTTCATTACCTTGTATGTCCCTAAGGGTCCTAGGACCCCTAGGGACACATTTGGTTGGTTTTAATGTGTTGATAGGGGTCATAGGTTAACCTATGACCCCTCTCGATGCATTTCATGACAACATATGTCCGTAGGGGCCCTAAGATCACTAGGGATGCATTTGGTTGGTTATAATGTGTCGAGAGGGGTCATAGGTTAACCTATGACCTCTCTTGATGCATATCATGATAACATATGTCCCTAGGGGCCCTAGGGCCCCTAGGGATGCATTTGGTTGGTTATAATGTGTCTCAATGCATTTCATGACAACATATGTCCATAGGGGTCCTAGGACCCCTAGAGACACATGTGGTTGGTTCTAATGCATCAAGAGGCATAACACATTAACCTATGACCCCTCTTGATGCATTTCATGACAACTTATGTCCCTAGGGGTGTTAGGGCCCCTAGGCACACATTTGGTTGGTTCCAATGCATCAAGAGGGGCCATAGGTTAACCTATGACCCTGATCGACACTTTTCATGACAATGTATGTCCCTAGGGGTCCAAGGACCCCTAGGGATGCATTTGGTTGGTTATAATGCATTGAGAGGGGTCATAGGTTAACCTATGACCCCTCTCAATGCATTTCATGACAACTTATGTTCCTAGGAACTCAAGGACCACTAGGGATGCATGTGGTTGGTTCTAATGAATTAAGAGGTGTCATAGGTTAACCTATGACCCCTCTTGACACATTTCATGACAACCTATGTCCCTATGGGTCCTAGGGCCCCTACGGACACATGTGCTTGGTTCTAATGTGTCAAGAGGTGTCATAGGTTAATATATGACCCCTCTTGACACATTTCATGAGAACCTATGTCCCTAGGGGTCCTAGGGCCACTAGGAACTCATTTGGTTAGTTCCAATGCATCGAGAGGGGCCATAGGCTAATCAAAGAATTTCATGACAATGTATGTCCCTAAGGGCCCTAGGACCCCTAGGGATGGATTTGGTTGGTTATAATGCCCCGAGAGGGGTCATAGATTAACTTATGACCCCTCTCGACACATTTCATGACAACGTATGTCCCTAGGGACACTAATACCCCTAGGGACACATGTGGTTGGCTCTAATGCATCGAGAGGTGTCATAGGTTAACCTATGACCTTTATCGATGCATTTCATGCCAACCTATGTCCCTAGGGGTCCTAGGGTCACTAGGGATGCATTTGGTTGGTTCTAATGCATCAAGAGGGGTCGTAGTTTAACCTATGACCCCAATTGACATATTTCATGACAATGTATGTCCCTAAGATCCCTAGAACCCCTAGGGATGCATTTGGTTGGTTCTAATCCATCAATCAGGGTCATAGGTTCATATGTTAACCTATGACCCCTCTCGATGCATTTCATGACAACGAATGTTCCTAGGGGCCCTAGGACCGCTACGGATACATTTTATTGGTTATAATGTGTCAAGGCATCGAGTGGGGTCATGACCCCTCTTTAATTGTCTCGACATATTATAACCAACCAAATGTGTCCCTAGGGGTCCTAGGGACATATGTTGTCATGAAATGCATCTAAAGGGGTCACTAGGGGCCTTAGGGACATATGTTGTTATGAAATGCATCAAAATTTGTCATAGGTTAACCTATGACCCCCTTCGATGCATTTTATGACAATACTATTTTTAATAATAATATAATACTGTATATTTTAATATAATAATAATATATTATTAGATTATATAAAAATAATGATCATATATGTTACTAGATTATAGATTTAATAATAATAATAACCATATATATTGTTATATATAATAATAGTCATATAATATTACTTTATATATTTAATAATGATAATAATTATATTTATAACTATATTATACTTAATAATAATAATCATACATATTGCTATATATAATTATAATTATAATCATTTATAATAATAATAGTTAATAATAATAATCATATGTAATAATAATATCAATGTCCATACTTCCCCCAAATAAATTTCCCTCTAAAATACTTTAAAGTTTCCCTCTCAAATTTCTCTCCAAAATTTCAATTGAAAAATCATGTACCTAATCGGATACCCAATTACATATCAAGTATTTGATTTCATATCGAATACTCAATTTGATTTCAGGTATCCAATTAGGCTCGATATTTACCAAGCCTATTTGATCAACCCAAAAAATGTGTTTGAGAAGGGTTTCACTAACACTCAGACTTCGGGTAGTCATCTGACAATGTTATTTTCATCAAAATTAAATGAAACAAAAAGGATTTTTTATAACACTCGAGATTCCACTGATATAATTGTTGTCGAATTCTTAGTTTGATAAGTATTTATTAGTTAATTTTCAATGAAGATTATTGTAAAGTGTTGATTGAAATATTGATTGAAAAATACCTATAACTTTCAAATAGTATAACATTTTTTAAATCCAAAAGTTGCATCCCATTCTATGCTTCGCCTAGTATAAGATTTTTTTTAAAAAAAATTGGTAAAGTTTCCTATTAGTTGAGGTGGTCAGACATGAGAGTTTTTTTTTCGAAAAAGTTTTAGTAGAAAATTCATATTCAATTATTTATTTGGAATAAAAATACCCATAAATATGCATCAGATTTGACCATGAGTCTACTTTTTATATCTATAATTATATTTAAAAATATTATCATTTGATTTTGATTAAGGTGGTCAGACATACACCTACTTTTTATTTTTCACCCTAAATTTTTTGTAGTACTGCATTAAAATCTAAACTTTTGACCAATCAAATATCTTTTTCTCCAAATAAGGCCTAGTAGTTTAGAAACTAAATTGAATTTCCTACAGATTATTTTCTTACAACTTTTTGATATAAAAACTAGAACCAATTTAAAATTGTGTGTCAAGTTGACATAACCCTAATTTGTTGGTTTTTCACTGCCACTTAAGGCCATAGTTTGGTTGACCATGATCCTGTACATACCCTCGTCTCTTCTTGACATACCAACCATCTCAAATTTATAGAGATTTTGTTTTTAGCAATTTTCCACTGATACCAAATTGACACAAAAATTCAACTATACCTGATAAGCTGTGATACCATTTGTACAGAACTAAATGGTCTAGAAATGACTTCCATATGCCAAATTAACAAGAAAATAAGCAACACTAAATTCTAGCTCAATCTGCAAGTAAATGAAATATGAAAATACTAGACACAAGATACATAGAGAAACAACATATTTAACATGGGAAATCATTTTTGGGAAAAATCCTACCACTTAAAAACCCCAAGAGAATTTGTATTATAGTAAAAGGCTTAGATACAATGAACTGAATTATTTTTATAAAGGCTCAAACTACCTTACAATCATCTTGATTTTCATCAATGAAGTTCCTAATCAATCCAACATAAATTCATACACTTTGTAATTTGTTATAGAATTTGGTATGTTAATCGTCATTTTACAAAACAGTCATATCCATTCTTTCAATCAGCAACAACTGCACAACTGAGAATCATTACACAAAAAATACTACTCCACAAGCATCAATATACACTCATTGTACCATAACTGGAACACAATACATCCTGCCATAAGTGGCACCATACTACGACCATCTTGAAAAATTTCCCAATATATTGTATGTGGGCTTGAGTTTTGTTATACACTACACTACGCAATCTACATACCCCATGTTGCATGGTTACTATCTTCCCTCTTTGTAATGCATTGCAGAGAATGATGCATCATACAATGTTGTCACTATACATCTTCATTACACCACAAAACTTTTCCATCTTTTGAAATTATTGCCTGATGGATTTCTTATATTGTGCATCATCTATGCAATTGAGAATTGAACTAATCTTCTAATTTTTCTCTTTGTAGGCTCAACATCAAGGCATGATAAAAATTAAAAAATAAAAAATTGGAGGCATGAAAAAGTAAGGAAAATTGGAGAAAATTTAAAATAAAAATTAATATTTAAATTTTTTGAAAAAATTAAAAAATAAAATGGAGAAAATCTGGAGGAAAATGCATTTAATATTTGCTTCCAAGGTGACTTGTGGCTTGAAGGTGTATTTATTGAGAATGTTTATTAAATGTCTTTTATGCTAGGTAGACTTGTGGCTTGGTTTAGTATAAGTGGATGGTCTTGTGGAATCTTGTGTCATTATCATCCATCATGGAGAAGATGAGAAGTTGAGAAGAGAAAAGTTTGAGCAGAGCTAGTAGCAAAGTGTGGGCTTGAGAAACAAGAAGATTGCTTAGTGGCTTATGAGAAAAAAACTAGATTCTTCTTGAGATTTTCTACCAAATTGGAAATTTGGGCTAGCTAGGGTTTGGATCTTGGGAGATCTTGTAGAGCTTGTTATTATATTCTCTTATGTATTTGGTCATAACCCAAAAGGCCTTACAGTTAGGCATGTTGGATGTAAACATAATGATTCAATTATGATAATTGGTGTTATTGTGGATCTAAATCTTGATGTTATTATTTATATTCACTATTTCATTATTTTTGGGGGATAAGACATCTCCTTTGGAGATTATCCTTCCTTGTATTGCATCAAGTGGTGGCAAAGCAGAGTTTGATCTTGTGGTAGATTGTTCCTACTAGAGTCCTAGCTATCCTTTTTGTGAGGTACCAAATTGTGGTTCTAACTTCCAATTACAGAGGACTCGCAGATGGATCATTGTTTGCAAAGATGGAAATTCGATCTTGTTGATTGAAGGTTTGATCTAGTTTACGATTGTTTGCAAAGATCTTGTCAGATGCCTCTGAGAAAATTGGACCCTGGGACAATTGTAGATAGTCAAGTTTCATAGAGATTTCTAGACTTCGAGTCTACTTATCCAGAAGAAAGTGTTCTAGTCAGTTAAGAAGATTGTCCAGAGAAGAAGAAACTTTGTTGTTATGGAAGAGATAAGGGACAACTTAACTAAAGTTGAAGAGGATATTTATTTTCATGATCAGTTAGATGGATCTAACCTAAAAAGTCTAGAAGATCTTATTGTGGATGTGAAATGTCCCTTTTCTGATTTTTCATGATATTTCCAACCTCTAATCAGATCTTTAAAATCAAACAACTGCTATCACAAAGATCCACCAAATTCCTTAAGAAACCCCAAATCGGGTATGTTGAAAATAGTGCTAAAAGCTTCACAACTTCACAAATTATTAATGAATCTGAAAATGGAAATTTTTACAGAACTTTCAGCAGCATAACAGCCTACAAATTGATATTTCCAGATCCGTATAGCCTTTACACAACAGCTCGAAAATGTAGGACCAAAACTATGCTCATCGGGCTCCCGAAATAGCACAAAATATGCTCGGAAACACCACAAGAACACTAATAATCTATCTCAGAAGTTTAATCACGTCCCAATATATATATTCAGCTCTATTTTAACAGCTTAAAGTATAAAATACAGCAGCAACCAAAACTGATATGAAATACTCAACCGGAAACACCAAACTCTTACAAAAATACACCCGGAAACTCACAAATCTGCACTGTTCAGCACAAAGGCAAACTCTGTATGAGCATGCACATGGAATGGCTTCAAACTCCCGTCCTTAGCCTTCTTGGAAACCTGCAAACTCCCGTTCTTGGGTCTCCCTGGAAACCTGCAAACTCCCGTTCTTGGGTCTCCTTCTCCACAGGTTTGGCAGCCTCTGAAGAATAACAAAGAATGAGTGAAAATCAAGTCTGGAATCCCCCCAAAATGCCTCCAAACCTCTTTAAAAAGGGCATAACTGTAACTCACGTCCAAGAGAGGTTAATGAAACATATTTTAATAATAATTATCATTTATTAGTCCAACGGTTTCCAAAGATTAACTCCCTTTTTCCGAAACTTCACTTTCTTGGGCCTGCCTGTCTTAGCAAAGATTATTATTTTTTTAATTATTTGAAAAGGGGACATGACAAGTCCTCCCCTCCCAAACATTGCTTGTCCTCAAGCAATGGCTGAACAATAAACCAATCAATCCTCCTGGATCCCAAATGTAGTCATGAACTATACTACTACCAATTAACACAGACTCCTGCAAGATCCTCTGCAATATGACCAAGAGGAATCCATAATCAAAGTAGCAATTATAGCTCAACCAAACTCCAAAATCACCATTACCACAGTCAAAAACCCATGAGACACAAACTCTTAGAATATCAAAACCCAAGTAAAGTGGACTACCAACATAGTAAATACCATCAATGCATTCCACTGGCCTATATGGAATGTACAATCCAACTCTGCAACAATGGTGAATGCTCTCAAATGAAACTATACCAAGTATGGAGAATCCACACACTATACAACTCCTTCAGTCAACACAACTCTGTAGATCATTGGCCACTGTCTCATAACCATAACTCCCATGCACCCCTGATGGTGAAAAGCCATCACAAGATAAACAACAAGAAATGGAACCCAAACCAAATTTTCCATGAACAAGTGATACAACCCACTGTGACTGATCACTAGCTAAGTCAGGAGATGTCATAACCAAAGGAGTAGAATCAATAACAACACTTGCTGAAGCATCACTCCAAAACTCCTGCTCTGAGTCATGTATTATCAAGCTATCAACTACAAAACCTATCGCCATGTCGTGCCCATCACAACTCTCATCTCGAGGCATCAAACTATTCCATAATTGATGATAAGCACTAGGAACCAAAGTACATCTCTGTATCATAATCTCATCAACATGGTCATCAAAGGTAAATTGATGAGCGTACCTCACAGTGTAATGCCGATAGAATGCGCCAATCTCAGTCAGTGGCTCAGACTGTAATCCAGATGAAACTAACTGCAATTGATCATCAACCATGTTGGAACTGACTACTACCTCCAAAGATATCACCAAGGGAGTAGTATTACTATCAGGAACCATGCCAACTGTCGACTCACCAACATCACACATGACCTTTGATACATCTCTAGTCTCTGTGCCTTCAGTACTAGAGGCCACCACCCTGTCAGGCATACAATAATCTGCTACAATACCCAACTCAACTAAACCTGACTCTAGTGGGAATGAACCTGATATGCCAATGTTAGTATCAAGGATGGATGCATCCCCATCTCCATTGTCTCTGACAATCTCAGTCATGGACATCCTCGAATCACCAAACACCATAGCTTGTGACTGTATAGAATCAGATAAAGACTGTAGTCGCTCTAACTCCATGGTCACCTTAGCCAAATGAAACTGTGACTCCTTGAAAGCCAACTGTGTACTCTCAAGAATCTCAAAAGTCACCTCAAGCTGCTCAGTAAGCTCACTCACCTCATCTTCCTTGGCCAACAATGCATCATATGTTGTACTACCCCACTCCATAAGATAATCTCTATCAGCTACCAACTGCATATAATTCTGTCTCAAAATCTGAATAGCCTCCCATAAAGAGTGGATCTCTGTCAAGGAAAGATAACTTCCTTCCTGCTCATCACTAGTAGGAGAACCCCATCCATAAACTGCTAATAATTGACGAGCAGCATCAAAATGTTGGCAAGTGATAGCAATGTCTCGGTCACTAACTCTCAACTGATTAGACACATGATGGCATTGGCTTGACTGTCTCCTACAAACCTCCTTTGATGCACTGTCTAAAGGAGTATCCTCAAAGTTACTAGTCTCTAGAGTATTACCATCCATGTCCTGTGAATCAACTCTAAAGCTCATATCAACATACAGAGTATCAAAATTTGTAGCACTGCTGTCCAACTCCTCTGTACCCAAAGAAATTAAGTCTTCAAAATTGCCCACTACATCCTCCTGGATGTCATCGATGCCAATATGATCCTGGGACTCATCTGTACACACGGCCAAATATGAAAGATCATCAACACATTCCAGCAAGTATGGTCGACTGGATATATGAACAAAGCCCAACACCGGTGTATAAAAACTAATACCAACATCAGACAAGATACTGGCACAAGAAAAGACAACACCGTGTAATCTACTAATCAAATCCATGATAGCACCCAAACAAACACTGCGACCAAAAAGTGTTAAAGATCTCCAGTCAACTGAATCCCAAACACCAATATAACAATCTCGTGTCCATATCCGTAAACTAGAATCAACTGGTAACTCAAGCAAACTCCTCACCTGAGTAATATGACCAATACCAACTAACTCCACATACCTGTCATGATAAGGTAATGAAGTCACAATACTATCTTCACTCACCTTCAGCTGGCGGGATAAATCATGTGAAGTACTACCTGCCTCAACCTCATGTGATGAAGCATCTAACTGCGCCTGGTACTCTTTCTCAGCAAATTCATGAATGCTCAATGTCTGCTCATCTCTACTAGGTATCTCACCATCCTGCACAACAACATCCTCATAATCATCATCTGAACCCACTACACTGTAGTCACTGCCTGTTGTAACTATACCATCCTGAATACCTGTGGCATCACCCTTTGACAACCTGTAAACAATTGTCTCAATTTGAGTATCAAGTTGACTATTACTATCAATCTGTGTAATATCCTTTCCCACCACCTCCTGTGGCAAAGTAGAATCTGAGACCACTACCTGGCTATCAGCTAGTTTCTCAAACTCCTCATGCAAGTTCTTGGGAATTGTGTCATCTGTCCTGTGAGAAAATCTGCCAAATAGAAATCCAGTCAACTTATCCACCTTAGCTGGGTCAGATAACATGTCATTTATACGGTGGTGCTCAACCAACTGTTTAGACATGTCATGGCTTATTTTCATAAGTTTATCTCGAATGTCTAAATAACCATCCTTTCTACTATTTTGACTCTGGCTATCAATTGTCCAAGATCGTTCCCTCTGAGACTCTGTACTATACCTGTCCATTCTGGATAAAGTAGAGTGTAACCCCAATAGGATATAACTTCTTCAAGCACCAAGAACTAACATGCAAATGATTAGAAGTAGCATGCAACCATAGATTTGGACATGCAACTGATTAGAAGCAACATGCAACCACCAAATTATGACATGCAAGATCTGGGTAGTTGTCAAAACTGACATGCAAACTTCTACAAACCCTCAGGCTGGCAAGATCATGGCTCTGATACCACTGAAATGTCCCTTTTCTGATTTTTCATGATATTTCCAACCTCTAATCAGATCTTTAAAATCAAACAACTGCTATCACAAAGATCCACCAAATTCCTTAAGAAACCCCAAATCGGGTATGTTGAAAATAGTGCTAAAAGCTTCACAACTTCACAAATTATTAATGAATCTGAAAATGGAAATTTTTACAGAACTTTCAGCAGCATAACAGCCTACAAATTGATATTTCCAGATCCGTATAGCCTTTACACAACAGCTCGAAAATGTAGGACCAAAACTATGCTCATCGGGCTCCCGAAATAGCACAAAATATGCTCGGAAACACCACAAGAACACTAATAATCTATCTCAGAAGTTTAATCACGTCCCAATATATATATTCAGCTCTATTTTAACAGCTTAAAGTATAAAATACAGCAGCAACCAAAACTGATATGAAATACTCAACCGGAAACACCAAACTCTTACAAAAATACACCCGGAAACTCACAAATCTGCACTGTTCAGCACAAAGGCAAACTCTGTATGAGCATGCACATGGAATGGCTTCAAACTCCCGTCCTTAGCCTTCTTGGAAACCTGCAAACTCCCATTCTTGGGTCTCCCTGGAAACCTGCAAACTCCCGTTCTTGGGTCTCCTTCTCCACAGGTTTGGCAGCCTCTGAAGAATAACAAAGAATGAGTGAAAATCAAGTCTGGAATCCCCCCAAAATGCCTCCAAACCTCTTTAAAAAGGGCATAACTGTAACTCACGTCCAAGAGAGGTTAATGAAACATATTTTAATAATAATTATCATTTATTAGTCCAACGGTTTCCAAAGATTAACTCCCTTTTTCCGAAACTTCACTTTCTTGGGCCTGCCTGTCTTAGCAAAGATTATTATTTTTTTAATTATTTGAAAAGGGGACATGACAGGATGATGCGATTGTTGATTATAGGAATTCACATATGGATATTTCTACTGACATGGAGTTGGATGTTGTTGGTGTGGATTCCCTAGTTGTTGATGTGGTTGAGGATCTATATGATACTATAGATTTATATGTTCCTAATTCTTCCATGGTTGACATGGCTGAGGATTTACATGTTACTCTTATTGTAGATTTGAGCTTACATATTATTGATTTGGTGCAAGCGTAACCTTATGTTGCTGACATGGGTTTCATGTTTGAGGATATTTTTGTTGGTGGTTGTGATTGGTTGCAGAGATTGTAGGTGAAGCATTATGTTCATTTTATTCCTAGGAGT
Source organism: Cupressus sempervirens (assembly GCA_028749045.1). Classification (NCBI taxonomy): domain Eukaryota; kingdom Viridiplantae; phylum Streptophyta; class Pinopsida; order Cupressales; family Cupressaceae; genus Cupressus; species Cupressus sempervirens. The sequence goes on along the minus strand of CM053793.1, from coordinate 37,141,204 downwards.
GAGATTGTTGATTGGGTTGCTAAGATTCATTGGATTATGATCTTGGAGTGGATGAAGCATAGATGGTTGATTTTTAGATTTTTTCTTCTATTTGGGATTGATTGCAAACCTTTGGTGAAGATGAATTTGTGTGCAAATATATCTTTTGGCATCAAAGTATGGGACATACTTTTCTATCTACCAAGGGATAATGATGTAGAAGCATCTTGCATCACAAAATAAAATTAAAATGGGCATAATAAAAAATAAAAATAAAAATTTGGAGCAAGAGAAAGTGACAAAAAATTGCATATTTTTTTTTAAGAAAAAAGAATTACATTAAATAATAATATTTTTTAAAAAGAATTTAAAATGGAGGAAAGAGGGAAAAAGGCATTTAATGTATGTTGCCAAGATGACTTGTGGCGTGAATGTGTATTTAATGATAGTCTTTATTTAATGTCTTTTATGCTAGATCTACTTGTGGCTTGGTTTAGTATAAGTAGAGGGTCTTCTAGAGTCTTGAGTCATTATCATCCATCATGGAGAAGATGAGTAGCTAAGAGGAGAAAAGTTTGAGAAGAGCTACTAGCTAAGTGTGGGCTTGGGAAATAAGAACGTTACTTGGTGGCTAGTGAGAACAATCTTAGATTCTTCTTGGGGTTTTTTGCCGGCTTGTGGATCTGGGAGTTGGGGCTTGCAGAGCTTATTATTGTATTTGCTTATGTATTTGTCCATAACTCAAATGACCTTACAACCAAGCATGTTGTATGTAAACCTAATGATTCTATTCTGATAATTGGTGTTACTATAGATATAAATCTTGGTGTTGTTAGTTATATTCCACTATGTGGTTATTTTTTGTGGGCTAGGACATCTCCTTTGGGGATTCTACTACCTTGCACTACATCAATCACTCTCTATTGAACTTATTGAGCTTAATTTTCAATGATTTTTTTTGTCAACATAATTGGATTCATTTATGAAGGGATGAGGGGAAATATAAGGGCATGTGATCATTGGGATCATACCACAACACTTATTACTTTATATTCCAATTTATGTTTCACTCACTATCGCTTGTTTTTTTAAATTCCTCCCATTAAACATAATGACATAAGAAAACATGGGATAGTTACAAAAGGATTCAACACCCTTAAATGTGGGCATTATTAATGACTCCATAGAAAGGAATATCAAACAAAATAGAGGGTTGTGACAACTTATCTTGTTCATTTTCTTCTTCAATGTGAGTGGTCTACTGGTTTTTTTCCATATTTACAATTACTTTTATATATTTGATTAAACTGCATTTCAATTTTTTGTATTTAGCATTCAAGATGTTCTATTCTCATTAAATAAATTATTATGATATTTCTATTCTCAATTCCTGTCTCTCCTTTCCAATTATATTTTTATTTACTATAAATTAATTTTTTTCTATCTCTTCTAGTTTGTCTAAAATCTTTCTTCTCTCTCCTTCCACTAACCACTCATTTTAGCTTTGATGGATCTCTAGCATTCTGCCTTCCTACACCATGTTCTATCTATCATTCTAATGATGCATGACAGTTAGACAATAAATATTGATGTTAACCAAAAAAACACTATTGAAAGTAGAAAAAGCAACAAGATACATGATCTATCCACCATATAATTTACAACAATTCTAAACACTCCAATGCTTCTACATGTACATGATCCAACCTTCCATAATTTATTTTCAATATCTACTTACAACTATATTTGAAGGCACCTTTAATGTTTGTACTCTAAATAATATTCAATGATTTTTAAAGATTTTCTTTTAATATTTGATTGAATAAACTTTAATATTTGCTTAACAAAAGTCTCTATCATTCTCTCTACAAGACAATAATTCTTATTGAACTATGCTAGCAAAGCTAAATAGACCTTAAATTAAATATTTATCAATGTAAAATTATGAATAATTATCACTTTGGATAAATGAGCAGTTGCCAAATATAAGTGAACATTAACTATAAAGATTTAATACCATAATAGATAGATGAATGGCTGTCCATAAGATGGAGAGAAGAAGATAAAACAATATAATAATTTGACCTAGCTACCAAATGTCTCGATGATTGTAAACGAAAAGAAACAATCAATGATCCTTATAATAAATTAGCTTTAAGCCATCTTGATTGCAAATTCTTGCTCATTTGTAAAACGTTTTTACCTGCATTTTTTCTTCTTCATTTCTTTGTTGTGATTTTATAAACTACTACTTATTTTATTCTATTGTAATCAACTTGTCATTGTTATTGCCCTCTATTAACTTATTAGATTATAGAAATGCCTTTCAAAACATTAGATTGTATTAACGCTTTATCTCTTTGCTAAAGAGATATTCCCACTTTAGTCTTCCCTGATGATCGGTATTTCTATATTCTCTAATAAAAATACAGGGTAGTATCCTAATATTCGACGCATGTTATCTATGGACTCTTCGTGATATGTCAGTCTCCTGATAAGATCAGTGGAACCATTCGTTCCCATGCTTGCCTTATCCTTTTGCAAATTGTCTCTTTCACCATACTTTTTCCTCTTTTCACATGGATTCCTGTAAATAATTTGACACTATCACTTACAAAACTCATTCAAAGAACCTTTTGCTTATTTTCAGAGAAAAAAGGGGACTATCAGATATGCCTTGTGTATTTCAACGAATGGAATTGCAACAGTTGTTGAAAAGTCCCTACTAAAGTTGAATAATAATTCATCAGGGGAGAATAATAATGGAATCACTTGTACCGTCAATCACTCAAATTATTCCTCATGTCATATCGTTCACTGTAACATTAAAAGTTTTATACGTACTTTGTATTGTTCTTCCATGTGAATATACTGCACTCTCTAATTCTTTAATTGCTAAGAATATATGTGCTTTCATCTTCATTCTAAGTTAAGATTGTGTTGAGCAGCCAAGAATGACTTTCCCGCTATGAAAAATGAAAGGTTTGTTTTATTGTTTTATTTTAGTACGCCGGTAAGCCATTCTTGGTTGTCCATCACACCATGCGTTACAGGGTTACATGGCGAGCATTTTTTCACAATTGATAATATGAAATTGTGATTTATTATTATTTTAGTTTAATAATTTGTTATATTTCCTTTGAAATAATGGATTTTGATTGTTAAGATTTCATTGAAGTGGAGGTTATAAAGAACTGATGATAAGATTTCATTATCAGAAAAAATGAAAGAAGACAGCGTCGTTCAGTTTATATATTTTGATGTGAATGAAAATATTAGAAAAGCGGTATCCAAAATTTATTATGAAAACCGAATTTAATTACAGTATAATTAAGCATTTTGCAAGCAAGAGGTTAAAACAATCTGCATTCAACAATATCATAACATAGTTACATTTTAAATTGGGAGACATGCAGTAAAATAGACAGCATCAACAATTTACTTTCAACCCACATGAGGCTGCCCAAAATAAATGAAAAAAAACGCCAACACAACAGGTTACTTGCTACCCAAAAAATTTAGTTGCGGCAAGGAATTTCCACAGCAGAGCTCTCAAATACTGACAATTGTCATTGAGATCTTTGCCCAATCGCATTACTTATATTATATGTGTAGGGGTGGGTTTCTCTCGCTACAAGTATCTCGGACGTTTTAATGAATTTATTAACCTACATCACTCCAAATATGTTTTTGGGAAAATATCAATAAATTACCTTTCAGATCTCAATCAAAGAGCTACCTTGTCTCCCAAAGGTTTATATACAAAGTGTAGACGCGTAAAGAATTCAACTTCACTAACTACAACTTTGCTTGGCAAACAAGGAGTGTCGAGTGACACTTCTACTCGGCACAAGAGGATGCCAAGTGACAGGTAGATGGTGCCGAGTGACACGGCACACGAAGAAGCCAAGTGAGCTCAATAGTAAAAGCCAACTCAACATAAGATGATGTCGAGTGAGCTCGATCACCGAAGGAGGTGGAACTCAACACAGTGGATGCCGGGTGAACTTGGTAAACAAAGGGAAGGTGGAGCTCAACAGGCTCAACAATCAACCAAACACATAGAACTGAGTGGACTTGGTTGACGAAGGCACTGAGTGGACTCGGTTGACAAAGGAACTAAGCGAACTCGGTAAGGACTATAGATAGAAGCATGGTGGACTTAGTAGAGACAACACATCTTACACAAATTGAGTGAGCTATCTATAGATTTTCTATCTGAACATTTCCACCATTAAAACACAGAGACAACAACTACGAAACTTGCAAGTATGAACTTCTCAAATACTAAGCATGCAATAGCAAATAGAAGGGAGATAACAATGAGCCAAGTATGCCTACTTGCTTGTTTTCTATTCAACTAGGTTAAAAACTATTACACAATCTGGGAGCAGTTGACTTCAACCAAAAAACTACAAAATACTTCAACTGATAACTAACTTACAACACTAATAGTTACATACAATATGCTTGGAGCAATCACTACTTCTCAAGACAAACCAAAATGAACTTATAGAATGACAAAGAGATTCAAACACGTGTTGCTACAAACACTGAAACTAAACCTTCCTTCTATCCTCTGGACTCTGAGTATTCCTCTAATTTGATCTACTAATCTTCTTCCTTCTCTACTCTACTTTTTCTCCTCTATCTAACTTCCTTCTAACTAATTGAATGAATGAGATTCATTTCTTTTGTCTAGCGTCAAAAATGTTTCCCTCTCTTTTCAAATTCAAACTCATCTACCAAATTAATGAGCATCAGGAGGGTAGGTGGGTGTTTGGTTCTAGAGGCAACTAATCATGTCACATCAATTTCTGACACTCCCCCTTTGTCATGAGCCAAACAAAGAAAGGATCATTCCTAATCAAAATTAACTACACCAAGACTCCTTCTTAGGTACACAAAAGTCCATATGCCCAAAGGCTTAGTAAATATGTCTAGTAGCTACTAATCAGACTTACAAAATTACATTTTGATATCTTCAGTTTTCACAAACTCTCTTATGAAGTGATATCTGATTTCTATGTGCTTTATTCTCCCATGGAAGAATGAATTCTTAGATAGTACAATTGAGAAAATGTTGTCACAAAAAATTGTGGTTCCATCCTCTTGCCTTTCATTCAAATCTATCAAGATCCTCCTTAACCAAATAGTTTGACATGTTGCAACATTCGCTACTATGTATTCAACCTCTGCTATAGAGTGAGAAACAATAGGTTGCTTCTTGGATGCCCATGAAATTGCACCTAATCCCATATGAAACATGTATCTAGAAGTATTTTTCCTATCGTCTAAACTTCCATCCCAATCACTATCAATGTAACCAACCAACTTGAAATCATTATCTACAGTATCCAAAATCCCAAATCCCTTGGTACCATTCACATACCTTAGGATCCTCTTTCCCACTTGTCAATGGGAATCATTTGGCATTTTCATAAATCTGAAAATTAGACTTACTGTATGGATCATGTTAGGTCGAGTTGTTGTCATATACATTAAGCTTCCAACCATACTCTTGTATAATATTGTATTCACACTTTTTCTACAATCTTCTTTGCTCAACTTTAGACCTATTGTTGTTAGTGTTGGGACTGCCCTATTGTTCTATATTTTGAATCTCTCCAAGATCTGCTTTGCATGATTTTCTTGAGAGATGAAGATTCTGTCATGCAATTTTTTTACTTCTATACTTAGAAAGTACTACAAAAAATCAAGTTCTGTTATCTCAAATTCATTGTTCATAGCCTTTTTGAACTCACCAATTAAGAAATTATCATTTTTAGTGAAGATTAAGTCATCAACATAAATGACAATAATCAACACTTTACCATTTGTTGCTTTGATGTAGAGAGTGGACTCACCATCACTTTTGCTTATGTCATTTCTCATCAAGTATGAGCCAATCTAGTTGTACCATGCCCTTGGAGCTTGCTTGAGCCCATATAGAGCTCTGTTCAATATATACACATTGTGTTCTTCATTTAGGACTTCATAACCAGGTGGTTGCTCCACATAAGCCTGTTCTTTCAATCCACCACTCAAGAAGGTGGACTTCACATCCATTTTATATACCTTCCATTTGTGTTGGGCTGCGATTTCTATGATAGCATGCATAGTTTCCATTCTTCCAACTGGGGCATATGTCTCATCATAGTCTCTATCATACTATTGCTTATACCCCTTGATCACTAAATGCACCTTATGCCTATCTATTTTTCCTTCAACATTGCACTTGGTCTTGTAAACCATTTCACTCTAATTACTTGTTTCTTGGGAGGAAAAGTAGTTAATTCCCATGTCTGATTTCTTTCAAAAGCATCTATTTCCTCATTCATGACATTACACCATTTCTCCTCCTTTATAGCTTCTTAAAAGGAAATTGGCACACTATGAAAAAATAATGCAAATTAACACTCTCATCATAATCTTTCCCATACCTTTCATCTTGGTATATCTCCCCTAGACTCTTGGTCTTTCTTGGCAATAGGGATGCGAGAGTGGGATCTGAATTCTCAGTATTACCATAGCTACTATTTTGCATACTAGCTCAAAGTTGTCTTGAACTTCTTGGAGTTTTCACTTAGCATGAAGGGGGTCACTTACCTTTTTGTCTTTTTTTGCAATTATCCATGTTATTTGCTCCATCAACTTGCTCATCACTAATTTCTTCATCAATACTTGACACTTTGCTTGAATTGTTTAAAGATTCATCAATTGAGCCATCCCATAAATAATTTTCAAGAAACTCCACATCTCTTGACATGATGATCTTCTTGGTGATGGGATCATAGAATCTATAAGCCTTTGATTCCAAGCTATAACTTATGAAGATACACTTCACACCTTTTTCATCTAGCTTCTACCTTTGTTTCTTGAGAACATGTTCATATGCTACACATTTGAACACTCTCAAGTGATCAACTCTTCGTCTATTCTTTGACCATGTCTCAAGAGGAATCTTCTCATGAACTAACTTTGTAAGACACCTATTAATCAAATATATTGTTGTTTCTATAGCCTCTTCCCAATATTCAGTTGGGATTCCCTTTTCTTTCATCATGCTTCTAGCCATTTCAATAATGGTCATATTCTTTCTCTCAGCCACTTCATTTTGTTGCAGAGTATAACTAGTTGTGAGCTCCTTCTTGATGTCATTCTTTCTACAAAAATTTACAAAAAAATTGGAGGTATACTCCCCTTGTAATGCTTTGCCAAGCGATCCAAAAGAACTAATCTAAAGTTTTACTTAGTTTATGAAATGTGTTTTTTTAAGAAAATAATATGTACAACATACATAAAGTAGCAAAAGCAATAATGTATACTCATACATAAGAAAACATAACAGATTACATTCCTTAAGGATCCCAAGATGTTGAATCACATTTAAATTTAATTAATACTAAGTCAAATAAATAACACATCCATATGAAAGAATAATTACAAGTCCAAGTCTACTTAAACAATATACATTTGTTCCAAATGCCACTTGGCAATAAAATTTGGAATACACAGTCATCCACTATACATGTCACAGGGTATGATAGGCTAAAAGAATATACATTTATAAAAAATAGATTACATCATTCCTTCCGGATCCATAAAAAAAAGTACAATACAATAAGTAAAATCATACAACATAAAAATATAACCATCCATCATAATACACAAAGATAAAATGAAAAGAAATGTAGAACAAGGAACTTCAACCATGGCATCGACAGATAGATCTTAATGGTAAAAGTAAAATACACTACCACTTGATCTCATGGTAAACCCAAAAAGGTCCACTCCCACTGCACTAAGGAGATAGTCTCAAGTCCCAAATAAGATATCAATCTCAAAATAAAAAGCAATATCTAAGTCAAGGAAACCCTAAAAGTAATCTAACTCAAAGGTTCCAAGATAAATCAACATCTAGACCTAGAGGCAAACACAAACATGTAGGAAATCTATACTACTAGTGGGCAAGTGTCATTGCATGAATCAACTCTAGAGTTACCCAGCTAGTCTTTTAATCCTTCGGCCCCCTAGTGACTCTATGCGACACTAGTATCCTTTTATACTAACAAGGCATACTAATGATGCATGGTCACAACCAAGTTTCCTCTATTCTAGTCTATACTAACACTTGAGGCATGGGTGAGAAAATACAAAGACTCTTATTAGATTCATTTAACTCTCATTTAGTGTAATGTTTTCACTTATTAACTACTTACAATGGGTTACCTTGGCAGCCACTTTGGGCCTCGGCCTACATTGCAAACCACTTCCCAACTTAACATACAGATTACCTACCCTAGGCTCATAAAAGTACAAATTAAAGAATCACAATTTTCACCTTAATCTTATACAAGTGATTGGAAAGCATAAAAAAAAGCTCACAATAACACTTCAGTTCTTTACAAGCAACTGGAAAGCATCTCAAAAAATAATTGATTAAAAGCCTCAAAAAGGTAAAGTCAAATATGTCATAACATTCATCTTAGTTTTACATAAGAACACTAAAAGCAATAATGGACATTGAATCCAAACTCATCATAGATCATACTAGACACATTACCATGGCTATGTGATGCAGGAGCATCTTGCATGGGAAAATTATTGAAAAAAAAAAAAATTAAAAAAAAAAAATTGTGGAGGAGAGAGAAAGTGACGAAAATTAGAGGAGAAATAATTTTAAAAAATAAAAAAGGGGAAAAAGGAGAAAAGAAAGAAAAAGAGGATTTTTATTTTCGAGGTGCATAGGTGGCATAATAGAAAAAATAAAAAATAAATGGTTGTCATTCCATTTATCGAGGTGTGTGGGAAGAATTCTAGAAAGTTATTAATATTGTAGAAAGTTTTTGGAAGTTGTAGAAGGTTGTGGAGGAATTCTAGAAGGTTGTGGATAAGTCATGCATAGGGTGGTAAGTGCCTATTTAAGCAAGTCATATGAGCATTTCTAAATCAAGCTCAAGGAGTAGCTTGAGAAGTGGAAGCTCAAGAAGAAGGTGAAAGCTCAAGGAGAAGCTTGAGGAGTAGAAGCTTGGGAAGTAGAAGTTGTGGAAGGTGAAGCTTGGAAAGCTTGGAAGGCTTCAAGGTGTGAAAGAGGAGGAAGTGAAGAATGAGTTTTCCTGAGTCTGTGGACAGAGTGCCGAATGTGAGGCAGTTTACAGCAGGATTGTGATGGAGTTGTGAGTGTGTAGACAGAGGGCCGAATGTGAGGCAGTTTACACTTGGATCTTGGATAGAGTTTGTGAGAAGAGCTAGTGGTTGCGGTTTAGAAACAAGAGGTTGCTTGGTGGCTTGCAAGCGCAAGTTGAGATATTGGAGGTTTCTACTAGAGTGTGGATCTGGGCTAGCTTGGGTTTGGATTGGATCTTGAGAGATCTTGTAGAAATGTTATTGTAATTCCTATTGAATTTTCATGTATAATAAAATTGTATTCATATTGTTGCATTCTTGGTTGTGAGTTGGTAGGGTGGTGTGGTACTTCATCAGTGGTATTAGAGCATACCTTCATTACTATGTATAAAAGATTAGGATCAAATCATCATAATACCACAAGCACAAAACTCTTAAACCTTTGGTAGATGTCCTAAAACTAGTCAACACTCTAGTCAACCTAAACCCAAAACATAGACAACATATAGGTAACAATGTAGTTTCGTAGTTTGGTTTGATTTTGAAAGCACATAGTTGAGTTAACAGAAAGATTTAAGTATTTGTTTCAATGTATGTCTCAAGTAGATGAGATTCATAGTTTACCCTTACAAATTAACCCATTTCTTATATTTGAATAAAATGCACAATTAATCCTTAATTTATGAAGTCACAATTAACCCCATTAAATATCACATGATAACTTAAAATAATTATCTATCAAATTATTAAATTAATAAATATCAATTATTAAATAAATGCTTACAATTCTATTAATAATTTATTTATTAAATAATAATAAAGTAAATGTGTTTTAACATTATTGATTGATTTCATCAATAATAATCTAAATTACTAAATTAATAATTAATAATTAAAATTCTTTAATATTTAATATTTATTAATTATTAATTAAAACTATTAATAAATTTTATTAATAAATAATAATTTAAAATTATTAATAAATAATTATTAAAAATTTAAATTTAATAGAATAATTAATAAATAATTTTAAAAAACAATACACAATATTCATGCATTTAAGGCCTATTGACCTAGAAAGTCATGTAGCCTCCTTTAAATGTTGCCCACCATAGTGGGCCTATGGCCATAGTAGCAATACATACTACTGCTGCTATCATAGTCCTCACTATGGTTAGCGCAACCTTAAATGTGGCCAAAGAGGGAGGTGGGGTAAAACTTGCCTCCCCTCTATTTTTTTTTTTTTATATAAAAATTAATATAAATTTTTCTATATAAAAATGATTTTTTATATAAACAGTTGGCGCTCAAAATTGTAGCCCTAATTTTGAGCAACATTGAAGAAATTAAGCCCTATAAGTGCTTTTTGATGCACATGTACCCACTTGTCCATTTGAGGCCCAAGAGGTGCTTAATGCTTCTATCACCTTACATTCAATATACCTATGTGTTCCATAAAGTTAAATTGAGATTTTGAGCCATTCTATGAAGTCTTGTTTTGAGTAATCTCCATTTCTGCATTTTTGCTTAAGTATCAAACAATGACAAGAGGCCTTGTTTGTAGTTGAATATCTTGCACCCAAAAATGTTTCATGACTCACCACTTTGAGAGTATTTAGTGTCCATACGAAAGAGCCTATGTTTCATATTTTGAGTCATTTCAAATCTGTTTGACTAGGTTTAGAATCCCTCAAAGTTTGTCATTTACTAATGTCATGCTAAAATGAATAGTTCTAAATTATGGAAGGCCCTATTTGACGAGTTGTAATTTTGACCCAGTTGACCAAAATTTCAATATTTATTTTATGTTACATTTTAGAGGTTAGAGATAGGTTATGTTTCAATTTTGAGCTTATGACGAATCCGTTTGATTAGTTTTCAAATGTGATTTCAAATGCAATTTGTAACTTTTTACTGGTGGTAGCATTTGCAAATTTTTCGGAACCCCTGCTCATGATGTTATATCTCAAAATCTATGATAGGTTAGGTTGAATGGATTGTACCACTCTATCATACTCCAAGTCCATTCCATCTTGACAAATCCATTTACACACTTTTCCAGGTCCATTCCATTTGCAAAAATCATTTTTTTGCCCTTGCTTCCAGTCATCAATTTTGAGCAGCTCATTTTGACTGCTTGCCATTTTTTCTCAATTAATTATCGCGAGCCCAAATTGAAGATTTATGTTATCCTCATGACAGTGAACCAATGCCCCAAGTTTTGTTTCCCCAAGTGTTAGTTTACACAATTTTTAGAGCCATATCCGAATGCAATTTAATGTTTTCTTGCAGGCAGTTCTGAGAGGTCAACTTTGATAGTCAATATTTTTTGACCCTGAATTCATCATGAGACAAGATTTGAAAGGGTAAATGTTTGTGAAACAGAGAATCAATGTGTCTGATTTCAAAGCTTCGTCAGTTGTTCGGGTCAGTTTTTAAGGCCAATCAAAGGACCTCTTGGCTCAAAGTCAACAAGTTGAAATAAAATGATAAGATGAGTTTTAATGATCTTTTAGTGCTTGAAATTATTTCTAATCAACTTCAAATGGTCAATGGATTAGTTTGGCAGGTCAGTTGTATGAAAGTGATAAAATGTTAGTTAGACCCACTTTGGGGCCAACTAATTATACCAAATTGATAGAAATTACCATCTAGATAGTACCAATCAAAGTGTAATGATTGTATCATTGATAAATTAGAGACTGTCATGACTAGATACTCAGGTTATTGGTTGTTCTTCTAATGGTTCTTTGTGCTAATCTTGATCCAAGAGACATACACAAGACTATTGGTACCCTAGAATATAGTGCCAAGGCCAAGTGCATTGTCCACTGCTCCAGCTCCCCTTTGAAAGAAAAAGTTTTCTCTCAAGGCATTGATTCTACAGTTTTGGGAGCATGCATTATGGAAATGAATGGGTATATTTTGAAGTTTCAAGTTGACAATAAAGTTATACTCTTGGACTAGTATCACTATTTCAAGAAGTTCAAATGCTAGTAATGAAACCACTCTATGGGAGAATCTAGGAACCCAACACTACAGAAATGAGACATACCTTCTATCTTAAGAAGTGAGTATTTTCTTCATTGCAAGAGGTGGAAGCATCTCGTGAGGCTTCGTGTTGAAATGACATAAAAAACTAATGATGTTCATTGGCCATGAATAAGTTGAAACAACAATACGAAGTGGCCCAATTTATGGTGTTTGTTTCTCTTTGGACTGACTTAACAAATATTTGTTCTTGAGAATTTATATCTCTAAGTGTGTGACAGGCCTTCATTTCCAATTTCACCAAATACTCTTTCAAGAGCTTCAATCTTCATGAAAGTAGTGGGCAGTGAGTTAATTTAAAATTTGGGAAATTGTAGAGCAGATTCAACCCAATGAGATTAAGTTGAGGATGTGCAATCTCTCCAGCCAAATTAGTGTTGGTGGTGTTTGGAATAAAATGCATGCAAGATAGTGGCTATGCCAAAGAAGAAGGTATGTGTGAAGGAGTATTCAACGCCATAGCAGGGGATCAGCCTTAGAACATGTCAAGTAGAGATCCAAGCATATAAGACATCCCCATCACAATTAGAGGAAGCCACATGCTTAAAGAGTAACCCATGCAATAGATCCCATGCAAGATGGAAATAGAAGGCATGTTGAAGGAAGTCTATGCTAAGAGATAGGACAGTTTGAAGGAAAATGTTGCCAAAAGTTGAAAGGAAGCCACCAGTCTAAGGCTTTTGCCCATGCCTTTTAAAAGGAGCTCCCATGAAGAAGGTGGCAGTAGGGGATATAAAAGGAAGACCATACTAATAGGGCAGTTAGCTATAGGGGAACCATAAAAAGCACATGCATTGTTTAGAGAAAAGAGAAAATCATGTAAGGAGGGAGCTCACTCTAAATTAGAGGGAAATGTAAAAGGCCATCTAGTGATAAAAGGGAGCTCATGTCAAAGCACAGAGACTCACACATGTAAAGATAAATTGTAGACTAATAAGAGAACAGAGTCACTTGGAAGGAGGGGAAGGGAGTGCTCACTTGGTGGATATCTAAAAGATAAATGAGGTTAGAAGGAGGAGATTTTTCAATGTGTCCTAATCATGTGGTCATCACTACCTTGCTGAATGGAAGATGCGCGAGAATTACCATAGTGACATAGCAAGATTTGATGTGGTGATGACACATGGCACTGATGCGAATATCATTGGCCAGTCAAAATGTGACATGTGGCATCAGTACAGGTCAAAGAGTCAATTAGATATTAACAAGTGGTGTGGTCTGATAGGGTTAGAGGAGCAAGAAGAGTTTTAAGTTAAAAAATATACTTTTGTGCATGTTCATGCCCAATTTGAAAAAATTGATTTTAAACAATGAATTTCTATAGTTTTAACTATAAAGGAGAGATGCCTTTGGATTATGCTTTAAGAGATAAACAGAATGTGAATATGGTGGTGTTGCTACTCTCAAAGTCTAGCCAACCAACATCTTGGAGATGTTACTCACATTGCTTGGTTAGGCCCTGATGTAGATACTCTCTTTCAAGAGGGATACACAAAGAGAAAATAGAGAAAGTTGCAATATTCAGAAGGAAATCCACACAAAAAATGAAGCCTTCATGATGAAAAAAAAAAGAATGACCCACATTAGAGACCACTGATAGGTATGGAAGTAGCATATAAACTTGTAGTTTGGAATAAGATGTAGGTGGAGGAGAATGTGCATGAAAAATGCCAAGTGTAGAGATGAGCAGGAGAAATAGTCTCAAACATTTATCCCATATGCATGGTGTGGTAGAGTTATTTGTCTTTAAATACAAGAGCCTTCAATATAATGAATATCTTAAAGACATGGGCTATTTTGGAAGCTACATGAAGTGTGGTGGATTCTGTGGGTCTTAGTCAGCTAGAACAAAGGTACAATTTTGAAGGAGCATGCATACCTAGATTATGATGTCAGCAATGACCAAAAAACTTGAAAATTTTTGCAAGACGCCATGTCGCTTGCTAAAAAATACAAGGTTTTTTGGTAGCAACATAGCAACCTACCAAAAAACCTTGGAGATCCAGTGAGAAAGTTGTGGGACCTAGTAGCTATGATATCCACAAACCAAAAACTGACACATGGTAGCATGTAGCAAGCAGGCAATGATTTAGTAATGAAGTGGAATTCTAGACCAATCACAAGGTAGGCTATAATATGGTGAGCAGATCTCAAGGATGCACTAGATCATGCCACATGTTAGATTTGACAGTTGTCACTATGTCACTAAGGTGAAGTTGCATGCTAGTTAACATAGCAACATAGCGACCATGATGTGACACCCAGGTGGTGTGCTGATGTGGTAGAATGTAAGGACAAATCAAATGCTAACACATGGCACTTGAGTGTCTAATGACTATGCAAGTCTGAACCAATTAGAATTCACCATGTGTCAAGGCCGGTCAAACAAGTTTGACCCAGATGGGGATTTTGAAGAAAATTTCAAAGTTATAATTTTTTTTTTTTTTTTGAGATGCACATTCATTTTAAATAAAGTTTGAATTAATGCCATAGTTCAAAATTTATAATATATCAAATTTTTGAAATTTTCAACTGCTATGCAAAGCCATAATAGAGGCTTGAACTTCAGAGGGGCATAACTAGGGCAATTTTTATCCGAAATGGGCGCTCCAATATATCGTCAGAATTGGGATGATTTGAATTTTGTATTTCTTAGGTCAATTTTTGCACAAGTGTTCCCTTGTACAAGCTACTAGGATTTTTTTTTTTTCTTTAGGAGTGATTTGTGTGTTTTAATGGGTGTTTTGATTATCCAATTGTAGAATTAAGTGACAAAACATTTAAAACATGTTCAGAAGGTCTTATATGTAGTATGTTTTGATTCTATGATGTTTTGGCTTCAATTTGATCAAAATTGAAATATCTAGAATTAGTTATGAGAATTTTGTCTTTTACTGAGGTTTTTGCTCCTAGAAAGGCAAAACAAAATGGGCTATGATTAGCAATTGAGGAAAGAATGTAGAGAGATTCTTTTCATCTTCTTTAGGGAGAATCCTGAAGGAACACATGTCAATTGCAAATTCAATCTAGGAATTTCCCTCTTCATATATATTCTTTCCTTCCCTCTATAAAAAGCTAATTGGTTGGTTTTTTATTTTCAGTCCTGAAGCTCTACTTAGGCTATGAAAGCCACACACCCAACATATTCTCTCTTTTATGAACAAAAATAGGAAAGATAATACAACTAGTTCAAATCTGTTAGGTGTTTCATGTTTTGATTTCATGCATATGAATGTAGTGTTTCAAGAAAATAAATATAAAGAATAGCAAGTGTTTGAGTTTTCATTTTAGATCTTGTCTCCTTTATCAATGAATTTTCAATGTTTTATGATCTTTGAACAAAGAGCCTAGGTCATAGTTGTAGTCCCTTAAGGCTATATGTTGTTTCATTATTGCTTATAATTCAAAGAGTTATGTAAATGCTTCAGAGAAATCAATAGGGTTGCAAGTTTACTGATGAGTATATCAGGTAAGAATGAGATTTAGATTGAACATAGATGTCTATTCACAAGGTGAATAGATAGATTAGATATCTAAAGATACAAATAGGTGTTAGGTATCCATATGTGTGTGTTTGATTCATGGAATTGCCCAATGGTTAAGGCACTGATCAGTTATAGGATCACTTGTTCATACTACTACATATTAGGGGTTTTGTTGAATTCAACATTATTAATCAAATGCTTTTCCTCTTTTATGTTGAAGAGCTACAATAGAATGCCCTAACTCAACTTATGAATTTCCTAGATTTGTGATTTTCTACTGTCGATCTATGTCATTTCATGAGTCATTAGGAGATATAAGGGTTAAATCTACTTTGATAGATTCAAGAGTATGTTTTTGCATTGTTACCATATTGATTGAATCTGAGGTCCACCCACCTAGGTTTTGTAGAGCCTAAAGTAGAAGTTTCAAGCCTTATAGTTGGCCCTATGTCTAGAAAGATGTGTTAAGGATGGGAGTTAGATGCCCCTAGATGTATCTCATTCTCATTGGGGTAATTGGAAACCTATAGCATGTTCAAACACCAACAAAATGGTGACTCTACTGGGGAGTCTATGAAGGAATTTATTGATAAGGAGATGGAAATCTCTGATATATTGTGCATATTCAATTTTATATGCAAGGATTTGTTCCCTAGTGAGGTTTATTCCTTTGCAGTAGTAGTTCTTAAATTGGATGTAAATTGTGTTGAGAAATGAGTAAATCCTGAGTTAGTTTAGTTTGGTATGAATTGTTGTTATAAATTTTTAGAGTTAAAGGATTGATCAATATCTTATTTTCTTTTCAAAATGTTTGAGGATTTGCAAGTTTATTTCATGCTAAAATTCTCATTCAAAATTAGATCAGTAATAGATTTTGTTTCAAAATATTTTCTCAAAATTATGAGTGGCAACTCTATCTCTGCAACTAGTGGCATTTAATTGTATTTGTATTTTGTTGAGGGCTTTCAACACATTGTTGGGGAGATCTAAATTTGTTGTTGAAATTTTTGTTTAAAAAGAGAAGTGTAGTTTGGATATGATACTATTGAAGAATTATATAGAGATTTCAAATTCAAGATAAATCTAAAGAGGGTTTCTTCTATCTTCTATTGTTTCAAATCAGTTTGTAGTTTTGTTCAAATCTAATTCAATTGATGCCTCACTTAATGTGAGTGGAAACTCAAAGTTAATCTCTATACCAGTGTAGTATTATACATGAATTGTGATTAGTTGTTGTAGGAGAAGAACATGTCTAAAGAGGTTGAAACATTTAAATGGTTGCAAGATTTGTGGTGTGTTGATTCAAAAAGTTTAGTAAGGATTTGATAAGATTTTGTGTCTGCTGTTGTAAATGGTAGGTAGAGAACTTTTAGCCATCCAGATCTTGAACTTTTAGCCATCCAGATCTTGAGGTATTCTCATTTTCAACTATTTTATTTTCAAGAAAATTGATTGTGGAAAGTGTATTCTCCATCAAGTGAGTTTCAACACTAAGAGGAGGAGAATAGTTTGATAAGTTTCATACACTTCATTAAATTAAGTTTCATCTTATTGTATAAAGTTGTGAAGTGAATTTGAAATGTTCATTTGGTAGAGAGTTGTGTAGATTTTCTGTAAGTTGCAAATTAGAGAATTATTGTTGATGAATAAGTTTCAAATATTTGAAGAATGCCAAAATTTCCTTCATCAAGTATGCAGCCAGTTAGTGAGAATTATAGATCCATGAATATCAAAGGATATGTGCCATTTTTTTATGATGGCATACCTAGTTTCCCAAATGAGATCCTTGATGGAATCAGAGGGTATTTACCAAAGTTTAATAAGAACTAGTCCCAATCAGCAAAGAAGCATGTCCAAGATTTTTCTAATTTGATGTATGACTTTTATTTGTGCCATGAAAATCTATGGATGAGGTTTTTTGTGTAGACTCTAAAAGGAGGTGAAAGAGATTGGTTCTCATGCTTGCCTATAGCTTCAATTTCTTCATGGGATGAGTTAAGTTTGTCCTCCATTGAATAATTTGATGGGTGGGTAGATGTAAAATTAATGTTGGATAGGTTGATGGAAATTCCGATTGAACAAGATAAGTTGATCCTAAGATTTAATAGCAAATTTTCTAAAACATTAATGGATATCCCTGAAAATTGTAGGCCCCTTGATCAAATTTGTTTAGTTATTCATTTGGGTGCATTGGGCTAGAAGATGGGTTTCTTACTGAGGCATAAACAATCATGAAGTCTATATCAGGCATTTGAAATTGTAATGGATGTTGATAGCAATCTAAAATATGGAGTCATAAGAAGGCATACCCTCACTGTTGTAAATAATCTTACTGAAATTTCAGAATTACAAAAATGTAAAGATAAATTCTCTTTGCTACAAAGAAGAAATAATTCCCTTCTTGCTGAATTAAATGTACATGTTTGCTTCACTAGATTAGTTAAATAGGCAAGAAATAAATTTAGTTGTTTCTTCTCCTAATGATAATATGCCTTTTGCTAAGAATGTTGTAAACTATGAAGAGGAAAGGTATTCATCTTAGTACAAGGACAAAGAAGCTGAAAGTTATGTGTCAAGTGATGAAGGTGAATTTTCTGATCTAATATATTGTGAAGAAGCATCACGTGAAGACAATGGCAAGAGTTGTTTCTCGAGTCAAGAAGAGGATAGTGCTAGTATATATTCATCTTCATATGAATAAAATGCAAATTGGGAAGAAGAAATCAATGATGAAAGTGAGTTCTCTTATGCTAGTAAAGATATGAGTACTATTTCTAAATCTGAAAGTGAAGTTCCATTTCAGAATTGTGCAAATTAGTTAGAGGTTGAAAGTTGTGAAGAAGATCTATCTACACAATATGAGGAAAAAGGGATTATCTATAAGGATGGATTACCTAATTGTATAGATGAATGTCTTGAAGATGCATGTAGTGATAATCAGCATACAAGTGTTTCTAAGATTTATGCATCAACACCTATTGGTAAGATAAATAATGATTTGTTTGCAAGACATTTGAATCACCTTAATGGAGACAATCCAAGTAATATTGATTCATACTCTACATGTTTCGTTGATGGAGTTGATGGTGTGTCTTCTTGTGATGATTCTCATTTTTCTTCTTCATATGCTGAAAGTGTTCATGATAGTGATGTTAGAAATGCTTTTAAATTTTTCACTAATCTATTATATGGTGAGGAGTTTGATGTTGATCAGCACATCACTTTTCATAATGTCTACAAAGGCACCTTGCATGGAGTTATCAATCCTCTTTTTGAAGAACAGTTGCACGGTTCAGATTTAGTTGAGGATGATCTTAATGATGATACCCTGTCTTATTACTGTGACAAATTAGATTGTTCTTCTTCTAAGTATGATAGTGAAAATGATTATGAGGTTTCATCTTGTAAGGTTGATAACAAGGTGTTTGATGAAGGTGTTATTGAAAATCAGCATAGACCTTGTACTAAGTTTTATGATGGACACTCTAATGTGGAAACTAATCTGTTTGCCGATTGTGAAGAACAATTTGAAGATTATGGATTAGTTTTAGATTCTAACATTGATGGCATGTTTGAGTATAAGTTAGAGTGTTCATTTGAGTACAACCCAGCTATGCATAAGGATGCACAATTTCAAGGTATGTGTGATCCTTTTCCCCATGTTGAATATAATGCCTTCATATTTGAGACTAATAGCATGCATGATTTTTCTAATAAAGAAGAGTTTTAGTTGTAGTATGATATGTTTGAGTATGTTGATTAGAACTTTCATAATGAGAAAGTTGTAGAAAATGAAGCTAGTTGTTATATGCATTATGAAAGTGAAGTTGTAGATTCAGTTTTGCTAAGTGGTGAGCTTCGAGATGCTGATCTAATTTTTGAAATTGATAGGAGAATTATTTTCAGTTTACCTCATGCACATTTAGATAAAAATTAGATTTATGAAAAGGTAAAGGTTTTTGTTGAAGTTCAGTGGCCCGGGATCATCATTTGTACATAGTAGAGATAGTTGTTTTTGCTTTCAATAAAGTTGTTCGAGAGAAGTTTTTTTGTTAGTGGGTGGTCTAATTCTAATAGAAATTTGAATCCTTGCCATGCCTACAAGCGACATGCATCCCCTGATAGAGCCATTGTTGGCACTCAAAATTGTAGCCCTGATTTTGAGGACCATTGAAGAAATTAAGCCCTATAAGCATTTTTTGATGCACATGTACTTGGTTGTCCATTTGAGGCTCAAGAGGTGCTTAATGCTTCTAGAACCTTCCATTTAGTATGCCTATGTGTTCCATGAAGTTAAATTGAGATTTCAGGCCATTCCATGAAGTCCTGTTTTGAGCAATCTCCATTGCTACATGTTTGCTCAAGTATTAAACAATTATAGGAGGCCTTGTTTGTAGTTGAATATCTCTTATCCAAAAATGCTTAACTACTCACCACTTTGAGAGTGTTTAGTATCCATACTAGAGAGCCTACGTTTCAGATTTCAAGTCATTTTGAATCTGTTTGACTAGGTTTTGGATCCCTCAAAGTTGGTCATTTATTGATGTCATGCTGATATGAATAGTTCTAAATTCTTGAAGGCCCTATTTGACAAGTTATAATTTTGACCCAATTGACCAAAATGATAAAATTTCTTTTGCATTGCATTTTAGAGGTTAGAGACATGTTATATTTCAATTTTGAGCTTATGAAAAATCTATTTGATTAGTTTTCAAATGTGATTCCAAATGCAACTTGTAACTTTTTACTGGTGTCAGCATTTGTAGATTTGTCCGAACCCCTGTTCATGATGTTATATCTCAAAATCCATGATAGGTGAGGTTGAATGGATTATACCACTTTGTTTTACTATAAAAATACTTTAAGTGTGCCAATTTTCACATCTTGACGAATCCATTTGTACACTTTTCTGGGTCCATTCTAGTTACAATAATTGCTTTTCTATTATTGTTTCCAGTCATCAATATTGAGTAGCTCACTTTGACTGCTTGCCATTTTCACTTAGTTATTTTTCATGAGCCACAATTATAGATTTATGTTATCCTCATGATAGTGAACCAACAGCCCAAGTTTTTTTTCAAGTGTCAGTTTACCTAGTTTTCAGAGCAAAATTCGAATGCAATTTAGTGTTTTTTGACATGTTTTCTTGCAAGCAGTTCTGAGAGGTCAACTTTGATAGTCAATATCTTGTGACCTTGAATTCATCATGAGAAAAGATTTGAAAGGCTAAAAGTGTGTTAAATAGAGAATCAATGTGTCTTATTTCAAAGCTTCATCAGTTGTTCAGGTCAATTTTTAAACCCAGTCAAAGGACCTCTTGGCACAAAGTCAACAAGTTGAAATAAAATGATAATATGAGTTTTAATGATCTTTTAGTGCTCAAAATTAGTCCTAATCAACTTTATATGGTCAATGGATTAGTTTGGCAGTATAGTTGTATGAAAGTGAGAAAAATTTAGTTGGACCCACTTTGGGGCCCGACTAATTGTACCAGACTAATAAAAATTTCCATCCAGATACTGTCAGTCAGAGTGTCATGATTGTATCATTGATAAATCAAAGACTGACATGACTAGATACTTAGGTTAGTTTTGGTTCTTCTAATGGTTCTTTGTGCTAATCTTTATCCAAGAGACATACACAAGACTATTGGTACCCTAGAATATAGTGCCAAGGCCAAGTACATTGTCCACTACTCTAGCTCCCCTTTGAAAGAAAAAGTCTTGTCTCAAGGAATTGATTCTACAATTTTGGGAGCATGCATTATGGAAATGAATGGGTATATTTTGAAGTTTCAAGTTGACAATAAAGTTTTGCTCTTGCACTAGTATCAATGTTGCAAGAAGTTCAAATGCTATTAATGCAACCACTCTATGGGAGAATCTAGGAACCCAACACTATAGAAGCAAGACATGCCTTCTATCTAAAGAAGTGAATATTTTCTTCATTACAAGAGGTGGAAGCATCTCTTGAGTCTTTGTGTTGAAATGACGATCACTGGCCACGAATAAGTTGAAACAACAATACAAAGTGGCCCAATTTATGGATTTTGTTTCTCTCTAGATTGACTTAACAAATAATTATTCTTGATAATTTAAATCTCTAAGTGTGTGATAGGCCTTCATTTCCAATTTCATCGAATACTCTTTCAAGAGCTTCAATTTTCATGAAAGCAATGGGCAGTGGGTTAATTTAAAATTTGGGAAATTGTAGAGTAGATTCAACACAATGAGATTGAGTTTACGGTGCATGATCTTTGCACCCAAATTAGTGTTGGTGGTGTTTGGAATAAAATACATGAAAGATAGGGGCTATGCCAAAGAAGAAGGCATTTGTGATGGAGTATTCAACATCATAGCAGGGGACCTACCTTAGAACATGCCAAGTAGAGATCTAGGCATATAAGACATCCCCATCATGATCAAAGGAAGCTACATGCTTAAAGACTAACCCACATAGAAAAGTTCATGCAAGATGGAAATAGAAGGCATGTTGAAGGGAGTCTACACTAAGAGACAAGACAATTTGAAAGAAAATGCTACCAAAAGGTGAAAGGAAGCCACCTGCCTAAGGCTTTTGCCCACACCTTTTAAAAGTTGCTCCCATGAAGAAGGTAGTTGTAGGGGATATAAAAGGAAGACCATGCTAATAGGGCAGTTAATTGCAGGGGAATGATAGAAAGCACACACATTTTTTAGAGGAAAGAGCAGATCATGCAAGGTGGGAGCTCACACTAAATAAGAGAGCAATGTAAAAGGCCATCTAGTGATAAAAGGGAGCTTATGTCAAAGTAGAGAGACTCACACATGTAAAGATAAATTATAGACTAATAAGAGAATATAGTCGACAAGAAGGAGAGGAAGGGAGCGCTCACTTGGTGGATATCCAAAACTATCAAGGAGAGACACCTTTGGATTATGCTTTAAGAGATGAATGGAATGTGAATATGGTGGCATTGTTGTAGTCAAATTCCAGCCAACTAGCATCTTGGAGATGTTACTCGCATTGCTTTTTTAGGCCTTGATGTAGATACTTTCTTTCAAGAGGGATACATAAAGAAAAAATAGAGAAATTTGAAATATTCAGAAGGCACTCCACACCAAAAAAGAAGCCTTCATGATGAAAAAACAAAGAATGACCCACATTAGAGACCACCACTAGGTATGGAAGCAGCATATAAACTTGTAGTTTGGAATGAGATGCAGGTGGAGGAGAATGTGATTGAAAAAGGCCAAGCACAAAGATGAGCAGGAGAAATAGTCTCAAACATTTATCCCATATGCATGGCATGGTAGAGTTATTTATTTTTAAATACAAGAGCCTTTAATATAATGAATGTCCTAAAGACATGGGCTATTTTGGAAGCTATGTGATGTGTGGTGGATTCTATCTGTCCCAGTCAGTTAGAATAGAGGTACAATTTTGAAGGAGCATGTATACCTAGATTTTGATATCAGCAATGATCATAAAACTTAATAAATCTAGCAAGTCACGATGTCGCTTGCTAAAAAATATAAGGTTTTTTGGTAGCGACATCATGATCTACCAGAAAACCTTGGAGATCTGATGAGAAAGTTATGGGACCTGGAAGCTATGATGTGCACAAACCAAAACTAATGCATGGTAGCATGTAGCGAGCTGGCAATGACTCAGCAATGAAGTGGAATTTTGAACCAACCACAAGGTGCCACATGGCATAGATTTTGAGGCAAGCTATAACATGGTGAGTAGATCTCAAGGACACATCAAATCTTTCCACATGGTAGATCTAACATTTGTCTCTATGTCACTAAGGCAAAGTTGCACACCAGTTAACATAGCAACATAAGGACCATGACGTTATACCTAGGTGGCATGCTGATGTGGTAGAATGTAAGGATGAATCAAATGCTGAAATGTAGTGCCAAGTTGGGGTGTCTGATGACTGTGTAGGTCTAAGAATCACCATTTGTCAGGGTTGGTCAACCAAGTTTTACTTGGGTGGGGATTTTGAAGGAAATTTCAAAGTTATAAAATAATTTTTTTGGGATGCAAGTTCATTTTGAATAAAGTTTGAATTAATGACATAGTTCAAACTTTATAATATATCAATTTTTTGAAATTTTCAAGTGTGATGCAAAGCTATGAACAAAGGCTTGAACTTCAAAGGGGCATAATTAGGGCAATTGTTATCTGAAATGGGCACTCCAATATACCATCAGAACCAGGACAATTTGAATTTTCCATTTTCGAGATCAATTTTTGCACAAGAATTTCCTAGTACATGCTACAAGGGATTTTTTCTTTAGGAGTGATTTGTGTGTTTTGAGGGGTTTTTTGATTATCCAATTGTAGAACTCAGTGACAAAAAATTTAAAACATGTCTAGAAGGTTGTATATGCAGTATGTTTTGATTCTGTGATGTTTTGGCTTCAATTTGATCAAAATTGACATATCTAGAATTAGTTATGAGGATTTTGTCTTCTACTGAATTTTTTTCTCATAGAAAGGAAAAATAAAATGGGATATGATTAGAAATTGAGGATAGAAGGTAGCGAGATTCTTTTCAGCTTCTTGAGGGAGAATCTTGAAGGCACACTGGTGCAGGAGCACCTAGGTAGGCTAAGAATAAAACCTAGGTATTTCATTATTTTTTTCTTGTAGTGATGATAGCCACATCACTAGTCTAATAATAGGATCAACTAGGTCCTAAGGTGAGGTTAGATAGGTTAGAAGAGCCCCACAATGCAATATTACTCCTAATTGCTAAAAATTGCTCATTTGGCTCAATAGAGAATTTTTGGTTTTTGAGGGAAAAATAGGGAAATCAAGTGTTTTAGGATCCTTATTAGGTGTTTTCGATCCATATTAAGCCATTTGGAAAGTTTGGTAGCAAGTAGAGCAAGTTTGGATAGATAATTTGCAAAATTGCAAAAATTGCTCTTTTTTTTTTTGCAAAGTTGTCATTGACAACTTTTGTAACTTTTATGCAAAAAGAGAAACTTCTTTATGGGAGACCTTTAACCACTTAAATTAGTTGGAAACATCCATTCCAAGCATATATTAGGTTGAACTCAACCTTTTCAAGAGGTTGGAGGAAGGAGAAATGAGAGTTTAAGAATTCTAATCAGCATTTTTACTACGTGACAACAGTTTCTTGCTTTGGAGTGTTTTTCATGCTTTGTACAAATTAGAATTAGGTTTTTCTGAGTTTGAAGTGTTAGTATTAGTTTCATTCAATTCTATTTTTATCTTTTTTGTTGTTACAGAGAGTTGTGTGTGGTTGAATAAATCATTTTGTAAGTTAGCAGGTTGTTGTTCTAACCTGGGCAGCGAATAAAAAATGGAGTCTTAGGGAATTTTCCCATCATATAAAATGTACAACCTCTTGGGATTTGGAACCAAACTCCTTGTACATTATGTATAGCAAAGGAGAGCCCATGTGAAGCATGGAAAGCATTTTTAAAGTGATGCCTTAGGCAAGCCAAATGCAACTTGGCTCGGGATTACAGTCAGAAAAATAAGCTATGGAGGGGATTGAGAGTGAAAATTCCTCAATCTAGCCACATAGAAATTAAGGAGAAGGTCTACCCTTGCTCCAATCCAAAGGAGAGGTCTTGTAAAGGTTTCTAAGGTGTTTTTCTATCACAACAGCAATAAAGCCTTTGAAACCCTCATTTTAGCCAAATTTTGTACTTTAGTTGTATGGATAGTTTGAGGGTGGAAAAATTATAGAATATTGACATACTCCAAAAAGGGTATCCATAAATATAATTTTTTTGCAAGGTTATTAAGAAGTTTTCCAAGAAATCTTGTTACCAGCTATTTAGGAGGGTTAATTCCTAGTAGCCTTTTTGGAGCATTTTGGTGTTTGAAGCCTTGTGGGTTGAATGTGTCCATTTAATTAGAATTATTTGGGGTCTTGGATGTTAGAAGGAGTCCAAATAAACCATAGATGACTAGTTAGCACCCTTGGAGGTCTAGGTGGACTTGAGGGTTGATGGTGGATTGGGGAAGGCTAGTGAGCAATGATGTTACTTTGTTGGTGTGCCTCCGAATGAAAGAATAGGATCTCTTGAGCAAGATCCTAGGAAGAATAGGGTGTGTAGAAGCCCTAATGGGTTAGGTGAATGACCTAAGGAAGCCCTGAGAAAGCTTGGGGTTTGGAAGCAAGGTTGGGGTGTTACATCAAAGTGGTATCAAAGCAAGTTAAAGGTTTGGAAAGAGGTAGTAGATGTTTGAAGCTACTGAAGAATCAGTAGGAGAATCTATGATTGTGAATAACGTGGAGTTAGCCAAAGAGGTTAATGAAAAAAAGGAAAGAAATCAACTTCTTGAAGAAGCATTGGAAGAGGTGAAGCAAAAATTGGATGTAATTGTAGAGGAAGCCATAAAAAGGGAAGAAGAAGAAGATGGGAAGGGTAAGAAGGTAGCAAAGGAAGACATCATACCTAAACCTGATCCTATCTTGAAAGAATAACCTTTCTTGAAGATAATCAAAGCCTTGGGAGGTAAATCCTTGGAAGGAGTTCCACTTTTTAGTGGTAAGATGGATATTGATGCAGTTATGGATTGGTTAGAGGGTATGGAGAACCACTTTGAGTGTGAGGGTATCTTAGAGGCAAAGAAGGTTAAGGTGGCTAAGTCAAGGCTTAGAGGCTCAGCCTTAACATGGTGGAAGTATTTACAAGATGAAAGAGTCAGCATGGGAAAGAATCCAATTGCAAATTGGAGTGCTATGGAAAGAAAAATCAAGGAGAACTTCCTACCTAAAGACTTTGAGATCGAACTCCATAAAAAAGGAAAGGACTGAAGCAAAAAGATCTTGATGTGTCCTCCTATACTAAAGAATTTCAAAGGTTGTGTTTGAGATCCAAGAAGCAAGAAGAGGAGTCACTCAAGGTGACAAGGTATCTCAGTGGCTTGAAGTGGAACATTCAAGAGGAGCTTAGCTTATTTGCCCCTACCACTATCCAAAGATGTCATCAGCTAGCTTTGAAGGTAGAAGAAAAGAACAAGAGGAAAGGAGATTCAAGAGCAAGTCAAGAAGATTATTCAATAAAACACTCTAAAACTCAAAGCCAAGGTGGATGAGAAGAAGAAGGATGTTCATTTTTCTATTGGGGATTATGTGATGGTCCATTTGAACAAAGCAAGGCTTCAAAAAAGTATTCCTACTAAGCTACAGATGAAGAGGGTAGGGCTTTGCAAAATATTGGCTAAATATGGAGCAAATGCCTATAAGGTAGATTTACCTTCCAATTTGGGCATATCCCCTATTTTTAATTTGCAAGCCTTGGTTGCATACAAAGGTGATCCATCTCAGATCAGTCCAAATGTTCATGAAGATCTTGAACTTGCTGCAGAACCTACAAACAACAAGTTGGAGGTAGAAAAGGTATTAGACTCAAGGGTAAAGAAGACTACAAGGAATAAGGTGTACATGGAACACCTCATCAAATGGAAGGAAAAACCAGTTTCAGAGGCTACATGGGTTGCTAAGACAGAGTTCAAGAAGGTTGGCATACCTCTAGATTTGTTGCAAACTGATCCACCTTGAGTTCTTTGTTGGAGGGGAGTATGGTGCAAGAGCACCTAGGTAGCATAAGTGTCAAACCTAGGTATTTCCTTATTTTTGGCTTGTATTGATGCTAGCCACATCACTAGTCTAATAATAGGATCAACTAGGTCCTAAGGTGAGGTTAGATAGGTTAGAAGAGCCCCACAATGCAATATTGCTCCTAATTGCTAAAAATTGCTTATTTGGTTCAATAGAGAATTTTTGGTTTTTGAGGGCCATTTAGGGAAAGAAAGTGTTTTAGGGTCCTTATTAGGTTTTTTGGATCCATCTTAAGCCTTTTGGAAAGTTTGGTAGCAATTAGAGCAAGTTTGGATAGATAATTTGCAAAATTGCAAAAATTACTCTTTTTTTTTGCAAAGTAACTTTTATGCAAAAAGAGAAAATTCTTTGTGGGATACCTTTAACCACTTAAATTAGTTGTAAAAGTCCATGAAAATCATATATTAGTTCAATCTCAACCTTTTCAAGAGGTTGGAAGAAGGAGAAATGAGAGCTTAAGAATTGTAATCAGCATTTTTACTACGTTACAGTAGTTTCTTGCTTTGGAGTGTTTTTCATGCTTTGTACAAATTAGACTTAGGTTTTTCTAAGTTTTAAGTGTTAGTATTAGTTGTCCTTAAATTCTATTTTTAGTTTTTGTGTTGTTATAGAGAGTTGTGTGTGGTTGAATAAACCATTTTGTAAGTTAGCAGGTTGCTATTCCGAATTGGGCAGCGAATAAAAAATGGAGTCTTAGGGCCTTTTCCCACAGTATAAAATATATGGCCTCTTGGGATTTGGAACTAGAATCCTTGTACATTATTTGTAGCAAAGGTGAGCCCATGGGAAGCACAAAAAGCATTTTTAAATTGATGCCCTAGGCAAGCCAAATGCAACTTGGCTAGGGATCACAGTAAAAAAAATAAGCTATGGAGGGGATTGAGAGTGCAAATGCCTCAATCTGGCCACAAAAAAATTAAGGAGAAGGTCTAACCTTGCTCCAATCCAA
The DNA here is from genome assembly GCA_028749045.1 of Cupressus sempervirens. Lineage (NCBI taxonomy): Eukaryota > Viridiplantae > Streptophyta > Pinopsida > Cupressales > Cupressaceae > Cupressus > Cupressus sempervirens. The sequence goes on along the minus strand of CM053793.1, from coordinate 37,113,012 downwards.
AGGAGAGGTCTTGGAAAGGTGTCTAAGGTGGTTTTCTATCACAACAGCGATAAAGCCTTTAAAACCCTCATTTTAGCCAAATTTTGTACTTTGGTTGTACGGATAGTTTGAGGGTGGGAAAATTACAGAATCTTGAGGTACTCTAAAAAAAGGGTATCCATAAATGTAATTTTTTTGTAGGGTTTTTAATAATTTTTCCAAGAAATCTTGTTGCCAACTATTTAGGACGGCTAATTCCTAGTAGCCTTTTTGGAGCATTTTGGTGTTTGAAGCCTTGTGGGTTGAATGTGCCCATTTAATCAGAATTTTTTGGGATCTTGGATGTTAGAAGGAGTCCAAAGAAACAAAAGATGACTAGTTAGCACCCTTGGAGGTCTAGGTGGACTTGAGGGTTGATGGTGGACTGGGGAAGGCTAGTGAACAATGATGTTACTTTGTTGGTGTTCCTCCAACTGAAAGAATATGATCTCTTGTGTGTAGAAGCCCTAGTGGGTTAGGTGAATGACCTAAGGAAGCCTTGAGAAAGCTTGGGGTTTGGAAGCAAGGTTGGGGTGTTACATCAAACACATGTCAATTGCATATTCAATCAAAGAATTTCCCTCTTCATATATATTCTTTCTTTTCCTCTGTAAAAAGGTGGTTGGTTGGTTTTCAATTTTTAGTCCTAGAAGCTTTGCTCAAGATTTGAAAGCCACACACCTAGCATATTCTCTCTTTTATGAACAATAGTAGGAAAGATAATATAGCTAATTCAGATTTGTTAGGTGTTTCATGTTTTGACTTCATGCATGTAAATGTATTGTTTCAATGAAATAAATATAAAGAACAACAAGTGTTTGAATTTTCATTTTAGATCTTGTCTCCTTTGCCAATGAATTTTCAATGTTTCATGATCTCTGAACAAAGAGCCTAGGTCATAGTTGCAGTCCCTTAAGGCTGTACATTTTTTCATTGTTGCTTATAATTCAAAGAGTTATGTAAATGCTTCAAAGAAATCAACAAGGTTGCAAGTTTACTAATGAGTATATCAAGTAAGAATGAGATTTAGATTGAACATAGATGTCTATTTACAAGGTGAATAGATAGATTAGATATTTGAAGATACAAATAGGTGTCAAGTATCCATATGTGTGTGTTTGATTCATGGAATTGCCCAATGGTTAAAGCACTAATCAGTTATAAGATCACTTGTTCATACTACTGCATATTAGGGTCTTTGTTGAATTCAACATTATTAATCAAATTTGTTTCCCCTGTCATGTTGAAGAGCTACAATAGAATGCCCTTACTCAGCTTAAGAATTTCCTAGATTTACAATTTGTTACTGTAGATCTATGTCATTTCATGAGTCATTACGAGATATAAGGGTTAAATCTTCTTTGATAGATTCAGAACCATGTTTTTGCACTGGTACCATATTGATTGAATCTGAGGTCCACCCACCTAGGTTTTGAAGAGCCTAAAGTAGAAGAAAGGTCAAGCCTTATAGTTGGCCCAGTGTTTGAAAAGATGTCTTAAGGATGGGAGTTAGTTGCCCCTATATGTGTCTTATTCTCATCAGGGTAATTGGAAACTTGTAGCATTTTCAAACACCAACATAAAAAAAACCCCTTCCCAATAAAAATATTTCAGAATGTGTGTGTGTGTGTGTGTGTGTATTGCAAAATTTTTATCAAAAATTTGATAGGAAAAATACATCAAACCATTCAAAATTCCACTCTAAAATTTCTATTTCTTCAAAATGCTTCTTGGATTAATTTGTAACTTTTAATTTACAAAATGATGTTTTCAATGATCTTTTTAATCCTCATGTATATAGAAAAAATCAATATGAATACCAGTAATTTCAAAATGAAATATTGAAAGATTCATCAAAATGAAATTCAGATAAACAATTCATAGTCACGAAGAAGATAGGAATATTAAATTACAAAATTAACTAGGTGAACAAAACATAAGGATCTACCTAGTTCTGATTCCAATTCACAAACACCCAAACATTGTGAGATAAATCTCTTCTCTTGAAACCTTCTCTCTTAAAATTCCCTTCTCTAGAATTCTCTAGTCCTCCCAAAACTTTGGTTCATGGAAAATGAACTCTAAATTGTTGATAAGGAGTTCTCCCCTAAATTTGGGGCATTGATTGTGCGATCACCTAGGGAACTCCTTAATCATAATCTTTTAACTCTTTGATTCTAATCTGATAATAGATGCTCTTCAAATAAATCTTGATAAAATACTTTTCCCAACTTAAACAATCCATTATGTCACCCATCCTTATCATAGGAAACCTACATTTTACTATGATCTTGTTAATAGCTTTGGAATCGGTATGCATTCTCCATTCTCTATTCTTCTTAGGTAATAATACGATAGGTAAAATAGATGGACTCAAATTTTCTCTAATCAAACCTTTTTATAATAACTCATGTGCTTGTCTATTAAGTTCTTCATTATTAGTAGGTGTCAATCTATATTGTGCTTTATTCCACGAACTAGCTTTAGGAATGATGAAAAGGCTTTGGTATTCTAGGTCTTCCTCACTCCAAACGCTCCTTTCTTTCCTCAACCATCCAATGGTTAATCTTGATTGGATCTTCCCCTATTTAGGATCTCCAATATCCTCACTATCAACTTCTCCTGCAAGATATAGTTGATAATTGGAAGACACCAAGATTACAAGGTTTATCTAGTTCAACTAGTTCCCCAAATATCTAACCTTCTTCTGTAGCCTCTTCTCCTACAATCCAAAAACTATTCCTAGGATCTTTCCACACATTCACTTAGAAATTTTTTTATTCTTCTTAGCCCATCTAGAGTCATTCTAAAGCCTTACAAATACTTCTATACTCTTTACATATCCAATTGGTCTCAAATTCACTAGGAGGCCTAATTGTCTTATTCCTAGTAGGTCTAGTTCCATTGTTTTGGGTTGGAACTCCAAAATTATCCAAATTATCTCACACAAGTCCTCAAAAATCTTCAAGATACATGTGAATACTTTTAAAATCCAAAACTGTAACTTTTGGTTGCACCAAGCCCTAGTTTTAATCCTATTAATTAGGCCTATGGACTAGTGAGCATAAATAATTGTTAAATTGTTCTCCAATCCTTGATTCAACTTAATCTACCTCTAAATCATGTCAGGGGATTATCTAGGGCATCCATATTAATAATCATAAACTTTTACCAAAATCATGGGTGTCTATGCCAAAGCATTGCTATACATGTCCTAGCTCACCTATATTCAACAATCAACCATAGGGCTTTCCATTTGATCCAAGGAACTCATTTCAAAAAAAAAAAGGTAAAAAAAAAAAAATGTATAGACCCTAACCCTCCTTCCCCCATGGTTTTAGCTAATTCCTTCAGTTGGTTCTTTTGTTATAGTCATTTCTATCGATACAACACCGTCAAGGTGACTGCAGACCAATGACCTTCAAAATTCCCTAACTTTGTAACCTAGAATTTCAAGCACAACTATCTAATACAAATGAAAGGTATTTGAATACACTACATTGTTCTAGACTTTTATCTCCATTTATTATCTATACAAAGTTGTACAAAAACAAGAAAACTCCATAGTTTACACAAATGCAGTCACAGATGTCCGTACAGAAGTAACAAAAACAATTATTGCAAATCAAAATTCCATTAACCTTTTCCAAACATAAAATCCATGATTATATCCCAAAGAATTGGTGGTTATAACTGATCTAACTACATCTTTCTCAATTCTTGCAAAAGTTTTCAAAGTTGCTTGAGCAACTTTTCAAAATTGCTAGCAACTTTTTGCAATATGAGCATTTTGCCTCATTTTGGAAACTTGATAGGTTATTTTGACTTCCTAGACCCTAGATAGGGTACGTAGTGTCCTAAAACACTCCTCAAACCCATACTACACTCAAATAGAAAATTTCCACCATTGAAAGCCAATAGAGAAACTTTTGACCAAGAGAGAAACTTTTCACCTAGAGAGCATTATGGGCTCTTACAAACATGAAGTTGACCCCCCTTGCATCCATCACATTGGACCTTATTCTAACACACACACAAACACACAGACACCTAAACCAACCCTAAATCACACAAAAATATTGAAAAGGGGAGGTTCCCTACACCATACTCGCCTAGGACAAATAACTCGTGTCCCTTGAGGTAGGAGGTCCTCAATGGTGACCCCATGTTTCAGATTGTTTGCCTCTATCATCCAAGTTTCTTCAACATTAGGAGGATCCTACCACTTGATGAGATACTCCTTGTGGTTACCCTTCCTTGTCTTCCTAAGAAATTTAAAATCTAGTATACTATCCAATTTCATAGGTGTTGGAGTAAGGAAGTCTTTCACCCAATAATCATACTTCAAAGTTCCAAGAGTAGACTGACCTAAGTCTAAGGGTGCTCCCTTGTAGGGATATAGGTCACAAACATTGAAACTTGGTGAAATTCCCAAATTAGGAGGGAGCTCCACCTCATAGGAATTTTTTCCACACTTATGAAAAATCTTTAATGTATCTATCTTCTTCATTAGTAACTTAGTTAGCTAACCCTTCAGTAGTCTCTCATTCCTTAGGGAGGCAAGCACTAGATCCCCTACCTTAAACTAAAAATCCCTTCCTATTTGATTAGCTTTAGACTTATACTTCTCCACTTGCTTTTGAAAAGTCTTGTTGACTTGATCATTAAGCTCCTTCATCTATTCTAAAAATAACTCCCCTTCTACACTCCTTTTGTTTGATAAACTGAGATCCCTCTAGGATGAGCCCCACACAATATTTCAAAAGGGCTTTTTCTATTGCTCCTATCAATGGAGTCATTATAGGAAAACTCATTTTGCCCTATGATTTGATCCCATGACTATCTATGTTTTTCTTTAAAGAATCTTAGAAACTTTCTAAGTGACTTATTAACTACCTTCATTTGTCCATCTGATTGTGGATGGTAAGCTAAAGAGAAAGACAAATTTGTGCAAAGCTTCTTCCATAAAGTCCTCCAAAGTGACCCACAAAGTTATTATCCTTGTCACTTAATATATTGATTGGCAATTGATGGATCCTCACAATATCCCTAAAGAATAGACCTGCAATCTAAGAAGTATCATTAGTTTTTTTAGAAGGAATGAAGTGTGCCATTTTGCTAAAATGGTCTACTACCACAAAGAAACTATCATGACCCCTTCCTATCTTTGGTAACCCCAACACAAAATCCATAATAAGGCACTCCCAAGTCCTTTGGGGTATGGCAAGTGATTAATACAACCCACTATTGTTGCTTTTTCTTTTCTCCATCTAAAAAAGTTGACATTTTTCAACAAACTTCCTTATATCGGACTCCATATTAGGCCAATAATAATTCCCACTCACTTACTCAAGTATTTTTTCCACTCCAAAGTGGCCTCCCAAGCTTCCTTGGTGTTTTTACTTCACAATGTTCTCCCTCATTAGGCACTAGGGTATACACATAAGATGTTCTTTAAACTATAAACCTTCCTCCAGAACAAACTCATTGAACTCTACCTTGAATCCATTTTGAAATTGCACACATGACTCATAGGCTTCTCTAAAATCTTTATCTTCTTTGTAGAGTTCCTTCAAGTCATCCATGCCAATACTTTGTAGTTGTATCTCTTGTATGACTAAGACTCTTCTACTAAGAACATATGCTACCTTATTACAAGTTCCCTTCTTTTGTTTTATGAAAATGGTATAAGATGGCAAAGATTCTACCCACTTCAAGTGCCTTTGATTCATTTTTCTTGCCCATTCAAGAAAATTAGTTCATGATTGTCAGTATAGACCACAAATTCTCTAGGTAAATGATAGTGTCCCCATTTTTAAAGAGCTTGTACCATATCATATAACTCTAATTCATAGGTGGAATACGTTTTTTTAGCCTCATTCAAATTTGCTTAGAAGAAAGCCACATGATGTCCCTCTTGGATTAATACTACTCCAATGACCAACTTACTAGCATCACACTCTACCACAAATAGTTGGTTGAAATTTCTATCAATACAACACTGTCAAGGTGACTACAGACTAGCAACCTTCAAAATTCCCTAACTTTGCACACTTAGAACTTTAAGAACAACTATCTACTCAAAGGACCCTACCATTCTATGGGAAACTACTATTAAGGGGTAAGGGGAAAGCATTATTCTGAAGCAAAAATTACACCTAGAGAAAATTTATTTGAAAATAGTACATCCTTGTGGACTTTGGTCTCATTTTCCAATCCATACAAAGTTGTACAACAACATGAAAACTCCATAGTTTACACAAATTTAGTCATAGATGTCCATATAGAAGCACCAAAAATAATTATTGCAAATCAAAATTCCATTAACCTTCTCCAAACATAAAACACATTCTTATATCTCCAAGCATGGGTGGTTATAACTGATCTAACTACATCTTGCTCCCTTCTTACAAAAGTTGTGAAAGTTTCTTGAGAAAATTTTCAAAATTTCTAGCAACTTTTTGCAATATGAACATTTTCCCTTTTTTTGGAAACTTGATGGGTTTTCTTGACTTCTTGGACCCTAGATAGGGTATGTAGTTTCCTAAAATACTCCTCAAACCCATACTATGCTAAAATAGAAACTTTCTACCATTGAAAGCCAAAAGAGAAACTTTTCACCTAGAAAGCATTATGGGCTCATACTAACATGAAGTTAACACCCATTGCATCCAACCCATTATATCTTATTCTAACAGACACACAAACATCTAAACCAAACCTAAATCATACCAAAACATCAAAAAGGGGAGGTAGCCTACACCAAGTAATTAGATCTATGCAATGACTTATACCTCTCATTGGTGGTAAACCATCAAGTATATCCTTAGTAATAATATATTTATACTTATTTAAAAAATTAGTAATTTCTATTGTCACTTGGTTACTACTTACTAGCACTTGGTTAACACTAGTTTTTGATGCTTGGCCACTATTGGCACAACTTGATCTCCTAGGAATTTGTTAGTTCAAGATTTTTTAGAGTCATCATTTCTTTGTACTTAAATTTTTTAATTTTTCAACCATTGGTTCTACCTCTTGTCAGCCTTTTCGAGATGCAATAAAAAAAATTAGTAGCTCATTTATAAAACTTATCCTAACAGTGTTATCCCCCCTTTCTTTGCCTATTTTTGACCAATTTTGACTTGTGAAATCTCAAAACCAAGTGTACTATTGTAATTAACTCAAAGGGATCACAATTTCTCAAAGTAATATTGAACCACTTTGTGCCACTCTCAAATGGTACAAATAACTCTTGAACCTCTTGTACCCATTGTATCTAGTTCAATAGTTTGGTTGTTCCTTTAGTTTGACCAGTTTGTGATTCCTACAAGGCACTTGTTAGTGGGCTCTAGCTGGATGTAATGCAAAATTCAAGGAGAAGTTGCGCTACAACTAGACACCATTTGATATCTAACGTGCTCATGTGCAATTTAATCATTTATGGAAAGATGATTGATGGTTACTATTTTGAGATCAGGACATCATTAATAATCACGTTGAGATAGGGATTTATGGATTTGGTGTGTGTGAAAGAAAAATATCGTTTGGGTTTATTTCTTATTAATTAATGCTAAAATAAATAATAATCCCATCTCCCCTTTTTAGAGGCATGCAAAGATTTATTATGTCTATCTCATAGTTGATGTCTTGTGTTTGTTTCAAAGTTTATATAAAAGAAACCATTCCCTGCAAAAAGATGCATAAGTTTCATTCGGTAATCTAGATGCTAGCATCAAGAGTTAGGAAATGTAATCAACTTCCATAGATTCCATAGTTTCTATTTGCCATGTAACTTTTATATCTTCAATTCTTGCATTTCATCTTTTCATAAACAAGTTAGTGACTACTTCTTTTATTTTTCAAAAAAGAAAGTTTTTGAGTCATGAAGTCCAGACTGCATATATTTGGGAATACTCGCAGTCTATATAGTAAGTATCCCATCATATTGGATACCAACCTCTTATGGGTTAATTTAGAAGGAATAATAGAGAGGCTATGCAAGAGGCTTTCGAAACCCTTTTCTACCAAAGTCTTGGAATACAATTTCATTATGGCCTCTACTTTCCCACCTACCTATCCTTGTCCAAAATTGATCCACGAATGTATCCAAATGAACGACATACCCAAAAATAATATTCTAAAAGGATATGGGAGTGTGTTATTAAGTGTTACCAGAGAATTTTTATCTAATTTTTTCTATCTTGAAGAACAAGAGTTTGCAAATATGACCCCTACATTGTCTTTGGTAAAGTTTTTGGAAACTCTAGATGTCTATAGGAATGCCATTGCAAGAAGTTAGACTGTGTCATTTTATAAAGGTGGTTCCAGGTTTCCTAAAACCCTTAATAAAGACCATATGTCTCCAAAAGTTTATGATATAATAGTCTTGCTACATAGGATATGTTTTTCCCTAGATATGAGTATTTTTGAAGACAAGATGTATTTCTATATTGAGATAGTGTTGGAAGTGTCAAAATTTTTGGACTAGGCCAAGTTAATTACTAGCTCTTTGAGAAATCATCTCAAGTGGACTCTAAAATTGAAGAAAGATTTTTATATGTCCTCATACTTGATGTACATGTTAGTTGGTACCCAATATTTGTAACACTTACCTCATGAACCCTCAACTAGATGTATCACTATATACAATTATTTCAATGTGATGTAAAAAGAAAAAGCCATGGAAAATTTCAAATGAGTCCATGATGTCTTCTCTAGAAATTTATGTTTGAAATGAAGGGTTACTCTTCATCGTATATTTTTTGATGAATCTCAAAATTTGTTCAATCCTATGGGAGCATATACATTCAATATCCTAAGTTTACTTACCCAATGATAGGAGGCTTTGATGATGAACCTATGCGACTCCCTAGATATGCTTTTGACTATTTTATCTTAGTAGAGGTGTCTTAGTAGCTAGTAGCTATCATAAACAAGTTTTCCACTAAGGAGGCATTAGACATTATTTCCCTACTTAAATTAGACAAACTAACTTGCACAAGTATCAAAGATGCCATATGCATAGGTTCAGACTTAGTTAATTTTTGTTTTGGCTTCTATCATTTTAGCTATGATTTTGATAATAAGGGGGTATTTAATAGCTTGTTTGGGACCAATGTCAAGTTTGTGCATATGCATAATGTTGAGGATTTTTTGGAAGATTGTACTAGTGAGCTAGAAGGCTAGGAAATAGAGTCCTCTAGATATACCATTTCTCAAATTAAATGATATCAACTAAATATGGATGAGGACACCTCAGGTGTTGAAGAAGATAAATCATATCTTATTAACACCCAAGTGGTTAAGTCCTTTGTTTCCAAACAAGCTGTCATAAATTGGGAATCTGAAGAGTAGGATAACATTCTTAAAAGAACAAAGGCTTTTTCGAAAGAACAAATTAAACATTAAAAATGAAAAAGAGCATGCATGTTCAAAAATGTTCTAATGCTAACCTTAAATTTTTAGGTAGAAGGAGATCTCCAAGAGCTAGCAATGTGAAGGGTATTGACATTTCCTCAGTACATAGAACCCATTCCAAAAGAAAATCTAAATGTCAACACCAACAAGGTCTAATGAAGCTATCCAAGTCGATAGTGAACCTGACAAAGAATAGTGTTGTGAAATTATTGAAAATTGTCAATGAGTTCAAATTATAGTGGGCATGTCTCCTAAGAGGATTGAAATTATGAGTACCCTAGGAAAGAATAGTGAACCTTAGATTGTTGTTGCTTCCACTTTGAATTGGTTAGTTGCTTCAGTGAATAAAAAGTGAATCCTACTACCTATTTGTTTTCTGGTAGATGATACCATGAGCAAATATAATACCATAACTTTAAAGCTAAAGAAGACTAAGAGCACATCTAGGATAGTGTTTGATAATGCAACACATAAAAGCATTTCTTAGGTAGCCACATATAATCATAAGGAAGGTATTGATGAACTTGACTTGAGTAACTTTGAAGTTACCCAAATGGACCTGGGAGGGATCAATCATGAAACTAAAGAACATTTAGTGGAAGAATCAACTAAAAAAACATTTTTGTATCCTCAAAAGGATGGAATTGAGAAGAAAAAGTTGAAAGAAAAGATAGGTGAAGTGGTTGAGTATATAGGCTCAATGAAGGGACAAAGATTAGAGTCTAACTATCAGTCATGATGCACATTTTATCCAAGTGAGCCTAAAAATCAATAATTGATAGATGATTTAAAAAAGGGAAAGGCTATGATCATCATTGTCTATAATTGGATTGATCTAGTGGTAAGTCTAGTGGCTAAGCTCATGAGAGATTTACACAAAATCTTTACTCTAGCTAAAGTTGTGCTTAATGAATCTCATATTCAAGTGATAGTCTAGAAAGTAGAAGTTGAATGATTTTTAGCCATGGTCACTCAAGTAGTGGAAGAAGAAGATTACAAATCAAACAAGTTTCTAGAAGAGAACCCATTACAACATGTTGATGTGGGGTTGATTCATGTAATATAAAAAACATAGCTTTGAGAGTGTCAAATTATAGTTCAGAAATCTCTCACATGCAATCCTTTCAGAAAGAGTCCAAAGCTTCCCTAGAGAGTGTGAACAAGGACTTTTAAACAACTTGTTCAGCTTATTCCACCCCATTCAAGGAAGGAGGCCTTGATATTGATACATCGATTAAAAAATATGAAGGACACTTGAACATGATTAAAATTGTGTACAAGTCACCACCTCTAACTTACTAAGGTAGCCAATGTCAAAGAAATGATAGACATGTGTAATAGTCAACTTCCTTAATACCTTGATATTGTCATTAAGATGAAATAGGATAAAGACACATGGAAGAATTGGTTCCAGAGCATAAAGAGTATGAATATAGTTGCCTTGTTCGAGTTCATGAGCACATTCAAGGGATGGAAGCTAGGATGTGGACCAATAAATGTAGAGGATGAAGAGGATGAAGAAGAGTCACTTAAGAAATGAGAGGTTGATTAGCTATAAAATTTTATTGCTTTATGTTTTTGAGATAAACTTTAATAGTTAGTTTTTGGGTCTCCGTACCCGTAACTTGGTTATTCAAACTACTTTCTTAAAAATGTCTGAGAATTGAGCTTTAATGGAGATTCTCAAACATACCTCTATTTATGCATGAGACTCAATAGTAGTAAGGGTTGGAAATTTTGCATTGATATCAAAACTGAAGACTTTTGTTGTTTTACTTTTACAACCTTTTGCAAGTATTTTGAATCTTTAGTCGTAGATAGAAATGGAATGATTTTCAAATATATGAAGGTTTCATAAAATATTCAAAGACATTTTGTTTTGAGTTATTCTTGATTGGTTTATTGTTAAATCAATTTTGAATCATGAAGCTTTTTCTTGTTGCTAGATCCAAATATAGTTTAGATTTTGAATATCTAATTGATTCATTATTTTTCTTCTTGAATATACGTGATGATGGGAGAATTGTGCAGAATTGTGCATTTCAATTGTTATATACTTGGTTTTTAGTATTTCATACATATTTATTTTATTTTTCCCCATATAAGAATAGTTAGGATGTCTTATTACTTTCTGGTTAAAATTAATTTAGATTTAAAAGTACTTATGTTGAAAATCTAACAAGGGAGCTAAGTCTTAGTAAAATTTAGTGAAGAATTAAAGAAGTAAAAATTCTTAAACTATTTTAAAACAAAATTTGTCTTGAGATGTTGGGTTAAAAGAGTTTTAACTATTTATTTTATTAAAAATACAAATCCATTTACCAACAATTTTTTGGTGACTCTACTAGGGCATCATCTAGAGAAGATCTAGTATTTCACAAAATAAGTAACAAATAACATGCTCCAACATGGTACTCCCACATTATGATATTTTCCCCATTCTACGACCCTATCTTGGCTTTCATGATATCCAAGAAGATATCATATCTTATTTGAATATAGTGGCTTGAAGAGAAAAAGGAGTAAGTATTCAACAATACTTACAAGTTGTTGGAGTCCTAAAAAGGGAAGAAGAAATTAGTGAATGACTTAGAGGAATTTTTGTAGTTCAATAAGTTGTGGTAAATTTATTATCCCAAAAGTCAACAATAAATTCAATAAAAAATATTGAGAATGTTGGGCAAGAGAAGATACATGAGGAAACACAAGGATGGGGGCTTAACCAATGATGAATTTGAAGCTTTGAGGTTGACTGATTTCAAACATGGTCATGCCCTAAGATGGAAAAAGAAAATCAAGTCTATTAGTAGATCTACTTTTGCATCACCTTTAGTACAACCTTACCTTGTTTTACAAGCTTGTGTTATCTCTAGTATTGGAACTCCTACCTTCCTAAATATTCAACCTTTGAATATTATAAATCCAAATAAGGCCTTTTGGGGTTAGAAAAATTGACCTATCCATCTCAAAGAAAATCTTGGAGCTATGCCTAAGGTTGCTAAGGAATTCTTGCCTAAATTTAATGTAGATGGAAAAACCCTAGTTGAAGATCATCTAAGTTCCTTCAAAGAAGCATGTGGAACTATAGATGTTCCTACTAAAGATGTTGTTGTCTGACTCTTTGTCTAGACCTTTATTGATGCTATAGCCAATTGATTTAATCATCTCTCCCATGCCTCCATAACAAATTGGGATACCATGAATCATGCATTTGAAGCTCATTTTAAAACCCCTAGTGATGGTAATTCTCTTCTCATTCAATTGGCACACTTAGAAAACAAATGCATAAGCCTATGAGTTAATTCATGGCTAAATACAATTAAGTTTTAGAAAGAATCCCTACAACATCAAGACCCAATGCTAAGAATAAAAAATGATACTTCATAGGAGCAATGGTCCTTGATATTTCTTTTCAAATGATGAGAAATGTACCCACTAATTTGGTTATCACTTAGATTTTAGCCATCAAATTAGAAGATTACCTGATAATTGTAGGGAAGTGGAGGAAAGACATTCTAAATTATAGTTCTCAAGTCTTTACAAACACATATCATGTGGTTCAAAGGTTAGTTAATGATGTTATCACCCTAAGGAGACTACAAGGTAGAGGCAATATCTATCCAAATCAATATTAGAATCAAACTGGATGAAATAACTTTCTTGCACACCAAGGTAGAGGTGCTTATTAATTACTTGGTCCATAAAATAAGCTATAGGTAGAAGCTCCCCCTAGTAAAAAATTAATGTTTTCATTTCACCTTACCACAAATCATGATGGTGAAACATGCACTAACTAGCTAAGACATTTGCAAATGAAAGAAACTAAATGTCAACATAGGATTTTCATTGAAGGGGAATCTGACCCATCTAATGCCAATACATTAGCAACCTTATTTTTGGAATATCAATCTAATTATGATGAATGAATGGATGTTTGGTTAGCCAAAAATGATTTGTCCTATTTTGTATTAACAAGAGGTCAAAGAACTTTGACGTTCATTCCTCGAGCAAGTTTAAGTTCACAAGGTGCAAAGAAAAAAACTCATCTCAACCTAACAAAGACATCCCTAAAGTTATTGAAAATACTTTTCCCAAAAAGAAGGATGTAAATTCAAACTCGTCTTCTTCCTTTCATATATTTTAGTTTTTTAAATATTCTTTTTTCACTGTATCTACTATTGATTATTTAAAATCCAATCTCAACGAATTAAATAGATTGGTTGAATTCATTATAGGCGAACCCTGTAATAATTCTAAACTTATAGGAGTAACCTTTGATTCTATTAAGCCTTGCACTCCAACTCTTGTATATACCTCAAAAAAACCTATAGATGAAGAAAGTTCAATGGTTCTTAAAGAAGATAAACTAGATATGAAGCACAATCCATTCTACATCTCATTATTATTTAATGGGAAAAAACTTAGCAATTGCATTATTGATTTTGGCACTTCTATCAATATTATGGCATCTTTAGTTGCTAAAGCTTTAGGAATAAATCTTACCAATAATTTTGGTAAATTTTATTCTATGGATGGTAAGAAGGTTCCTCTCATAGGACAGGTGAAGGATATGCAATAAGTGTTGGGAGCATACCTTGACAAAAGGTTGCTAAGATACCAGCAAGCTATGAAATGTTAGTCAAACTTTTTGTAAAGATATGGGGGGTGAGATCAAAATGGACTGGTTTGAAGTGGTGATTCTAATTGGTGATAAGAAGGTTTGACTAGCTCCTAAAGTGAAGAATAAATATATGCTATTTCCTTCAAATAATCCTAAGTTTCACATCTTTTATGAAGAGTATTAGTCTAGTAACTACTTCATATGACTTGATGAAGAAATATGTCCTTGAAAAGAAGAAGAAATATGGAATATGGATTTTGATGGGAATTTTTCTAGTTCTATTTTAGGAACTATGGTCTTACTAATTTTTCTTGAAGGAAATATATCTACATATTCTTTCAAATTAGACTTTCCTAATGCCAATAATGTTGATGAATATGAATCCCTCCTTTTGGGATTACATGAAGAAAAATTGAAGGGAATAAAATTGTTCATGGTAAGAGGAGATGCTAAGCTGATTATGAAGCAAGTATGAGGTCTCTATGTTGTGAAGAATGATAGTCTAAACTAGTATTTAAAACCTAGTGTGGGATGATATTGAATTCCTTGAGGAATTTGATATCAAAATAATTCCCAAAAGTGAGAATTCTCGAGAAAATTCTTTAGCTGTATTAGCCTCATTACTTCTTCCACATCTAGAATTTCATAATTGAGATGATTTATGATCCTAGTGTGCTTGATAATGTAAATCAATAGCAGGTATTTGATGATGATAAAAATATTGAACAATTCATGGCCTCTATAGGATGTTTTATTAATTCTTATTTTGAAGACTCTTCAAAAACACTAAATGAGGATCATTTGGAACCCAATGAAGAATAGGAGATATTTTAGCTAAAAGGGAACAAAATCCCTCATATTTTTGTTTCTCTTGAAATATGTTCTTAGAGAAGAATGAAGGTCTTATATCGAAAAAAGATCTTGATCCTAGAGTAAACATGGAATATGATAAGATTAATGTTTGAAGTGATGATGACCCAAAATGGATCTCTATTGGAAGCACATGTTCTCCAAAAGAAAGAGATAAATTATAATCATTATTGATATACTTTAAGGATTTTTTTGCATGGAGCTATGATGATTTTTAAAAAAATTATAAATGGAGAATATTAGCATCACATTCCATTGAAACAAGATGCTACTCTATATAGACAGAAGTTGAGAAATTACAATCCTAAATTATCTAAAGCCATCTCGAGAGAAGTTGAGAAGATGTTGAAGGGCCAAATCATTTATCCCATTCATCACTCTAATTGGGTAGCTAACATAGTACTAGTTTAGAAGAGGAATGGAGAAATTAGGATCTATCTAGATTTCTACAATCTAAACTAGACTAGTCTTAAAGATAATTATGCCATCCCCATGATGGAACATTTTCTTCAAGCAATGGATGGTACCAAGATGATGTCCATGCTAGATGGTTTTTTAGGTTATAACCATATTAGTATAGCTAAGCAAGGTCAACACAAAACTACTTTCATAACCCCTTGGGGCATTTTCACCTATAATAGAATGTCTTTTGGTCTCATTAATGTTGGTTCAACCTTTCAGCGGGCCATGAATTCTTCTTTCAAATACCTGAGGGACAAAATAATTATAATATACCTTGATGATTTGATTGTTTTTTCTAAAAAGAGGGAAGATCACTTGAATGATTTAGGTATTATACTTTAGAGATACAAAGAACATGGTATTTTCTTAAACCCTAAAAAATTAATTTTCTTTTTTGAAGAGGGAAATTTGTTAGGACATATTATTGTGATATTGCTATTAGGATTTAACTATGTGATTTTGAGTCAAACTCATTGACCCATGTTTCATGAGTAGTGATTCAACATGAATCCATCTCTTATGAGAATAAATGGAACACTTAGCACTCATTAGATCTAGGTGATGCTCATAGGGGTGAAGCACCAGGACTTCCTTGGAGGTCACCCATCCTAGTACTACTCCAATTTGAGCATGCTTAACTACAAAGTTTCCTCCATGGTTAAACCCAAAGCTTGCAACCCCATTTACAAATCCTGGTGCTTCACCCTTGTGAGCATCACCTAGATCCAATGAGTGCTAAGTGTTCCATTTATTCTCACGAGAGATGGATTCATGTTAAATCACTACTCATGAAACATGGGTCAATGAGTTTGACTTGAAATCACATAGTTAAATCTTGATAATAATATCACAATTTGACTTATTGTGGAAATTATCTCCTACTTATCATGACATATTATGTTAAAAGGAGGGGTCTAGATAAATCCTAAAAGAATTTAAAAAATTCAACTATTATGTCTACCCATGAATAGGACTAGTGTGAAGTCCCTTTTAGGGCAAGTCAATTTCCTTCAAGCCTTTGTACCAATTTTTGTTGAACTAATGAAAGACATAATAAAAATAATGAGTGAGAGATAAGTGTTCAAATGGAATGAAGAGGGGAAGAGATCATTAGAGGGAATTAAAAGATCCATTGCACTCACTCCTACATTAGTGACTCTTGATTTTAAGAAAAACTTCATTATTTATTTCTATGCTTTTGACACACAATGTCAAGTATCCTGAAATGTCCCTTTTCTGATTTTTCATGATATTTTCAACCTCTAATCAGATCTTTAAAATCAAACAGCTAATATCCCAAAGATCCACCAAATTCCTCAAGAAACCCCAAATCGGGTATGTTGAAAATAGTGCTAAAAGCTTCACAACTTCACAAATTATTAATGAATCTGAAAATGGAAATTTTTACAGAAATTTCAGCAGCATAACAGCCTACAAATTGACATTTCCAGATCCGTATAGCCTTTACACAACAGCTCGAAAATGTAGGACCAAAACTATGCTCATCGGGCTCCCGAAATAGCACAAAATATGCCCGGAAACACCACAAGAACACTAATAATCTATCTCAGAAGTTTAATCACGTCCCAATATATATATTCAGCTCTATTTTAACAACTTAAAGTATAAAATACAGCAGCAACCAAAACTGATATGAAATACTCAACCGGAAACACCAAACTCTTACAAAAATACACCCGGAAACTCACAAATCTGCACTGTTCAGCACAAAGGCAAACTCTGTATGAGCATGCACATGGAATGGCTTCAAACTCCCGTCCTTAGCCTTCCTGGAAACCTGCAAACTCCCGTTCTTGGGTCTCCCTGGAAACCTGCAAACTCCCGTTCTTGGGTCTCCTTCTCCACAGGTTTGGCAGCCTCTGAAGAATAACAAAGAATGAGCGAAAATCAAGTCTGGAATGAGCCCAAAATGCCTCCAAACCCCTTAAAAGAGGGCATAACTATAACTCACGTCCAAGAGAGGTTAATGAAACTTATTTTAATAATAATTTTCATTTATTAGTCCAACGGTTTCCAAAGATTAACCCCCTTTTTCCGAAACTTCACTTTCTTGGGCCCGCCTGCCTTAGCAAAGATTTTCTTTTTAAATTATTTGAAAAGGGGACATGACAAGTCCTCCCCTCCCAATCATTTCTTGTCCTCAAGCAATGGCTGAACAATAAACCAATCAATCCACCTGGATCCCAAATGTAGTCATGAACTATACTACTAACAATTAACACAGGCTCCTGTAATATCCTCTGCAATATGACCAAGAGGAATCCATAATCAAATTGACAATTATAGCTCAACCAAACTCCGAAATCACCACTACCACAATCAAAAACCCATGAGGCACAAACTCTTAGAACATCAGAACCCAAGTAAAGTGGACAAATCAAACTACCAACACAGTAAATACCATCAACGCATCCCACTGGCCTATATGGAATGTACAATCCAACTCTGCAATAATGGTGAACCCTCTCGAATGAAACTGTACCAAGTATGGAGAATCCACACACTGTACAACTTCTGTAGTCAACACAACTCTTCAAATCATCGGCTACTATCTCATAACCATAACTCCCATACATTGTTGATGGTGAAAAGACATTACAAGATAAAGAGTAGGAAATGGAATCCAAACCAAATTTGTCTGCCATCAACTCCTTAGCACAAGGATCAAATGCTAACTGATGTACATACCCTGAAATATAATGTTGATAAAAAAACCCAACCTCAGTCAACAGCTCACCATGAAGAAGTGATACAACCCACTGTGATTGATCACCAGCTAAGTCAAGAGATGTCATAGCCAAAGGAGTAGAATCAATAACAACACCTGCTAAAGCATCACTCCAAAATTCTTGCTCTATGTCATGTATTATCAACCTATCAATTGCAGGACCTATCACCATGTCATGCCCATCACAACTCTCATCCCGAGGCATCAAACTATCCCATAACTGATGATAAGCACTAGGAACCAAAGTACATCTCTGTATCATCATCTCATCAACATGGTCATCAAAGGTAGATAGATGAGCATACCTCATAGTGTAATGCCGATAGAATGCACCAATCTCAGTCAGTGGCTCAGACTGCAATCCAGATGTAACTAACTACAATCGATCATTAACCAAGTTGGAACTGACTACTACCTCTAAAGACATTACGAAGGGAGTAGTATTACTAGTAGGAACCATGCCAACTATCAGCTCACCAACGTCACACATGGTCTTTGATACAACATCTCTAGTCTTTGTGCCATTAGTACTAGAGGTCACCACCATGTCAGGCACACCACAAAAATCTGCTACAACACCCAACTCAATTGAACCTGACTCTAGTGAGAATGAACCTGATATGCCAATGTTAGTATCAAGGATGGATGCATCCCCATCTCCACTGTCTCTAACAATCTCGACCATGGACATCCTCGGATCACCAAACACCATAGCTTGTGACTGTATAGAATTAGGTAAAGACTGTAGTCGCTCTAACTCCATGGTCACCTTAGCCAAATGAAACTGTGACTCCTTTAGAGCCAACTGTGTACTCTCAAGAGTCTCAGAAGTCACCTCAAGCTGCTCAGTAAGCTCACTCACCTCATCTTCCTTGGCCAACAATGCATCATATGCTGTACTGCCCCACTCCATAAGATAGTCTCTGTCGGCTACCAACTGCATATAATTTTCTCTCAAAATCCGAATAGCCTCCCATAAAGAGTGGATCTCTGTCAAGGAAAGATAACTTCCTCCCTGCTCATCACTAGTAGGAGAACCCCATCCATAAACTGCTAACAACTGACGAGCAACATCGAAATGTTGGCAAGTGATAGCAATGTCTTGGTCACTAACTCTCAACTGATTAGACACATGATGGCACTGGTTTGACTGTCTCCTACAAACCTCCTCTGATGCACTGTCTGAAGGAGTGTCCTCAAAGTTACTAGTCTCTAGAGTATTACCATCCATATCCTGTGAATCAAATCTAAAGCTCATATCAGCATACAAAGTATCAAAAACATTAGCATTGCTGTCCAACTCCTCTATACCCAAGGGAACTAAGTCTTCAAAACTGCCCACTGCATCCTTCTGGATGTCATCAATGCCAATATGATCCTGGGACTCATCTATACACACTGCCAAATATGAAATACCATCAACACATTCCAGCAAGTATGGCTGACTGGATATATGAACAAAGCCCAACATTGGTGTATAAAAACTAATACCAACATCAGACAAGATACTGGCACAAGGAAAGACAACACCGTGTAATCTGCTAATCAAATCCATGATAGCACCCAAACAAACACTGCTACCAAAAAGTGTTAAAGATCTCCAGTCAACTGAATCCCAAATGCCAATATAACAATCTCGAGTCCATATCCGTAAACTAGAATCAACTGGTAACTCAAGCAAACTCCTCACCTGAGTAATATGACCAATACCAACTAACTCCACATACCTATCATGATGAGATAATGAAGTCACACTACTATCTTTGTTCACCTTCAGCTGGCTGGACAAATCATGTGAAGTACTACCAGCCTCAACCTCATGTGATGAAGCATCTAACTGTGTCTGGTACTCTTTCTCAGCAAAGTCATGAATGCTCAATGTCTGCTCATCTCTACCAGGTATCTCACCATCCTGCACAACAACATCCTCATAATCATCATCTAAATCCACTACACTGTAGTCACTGCCTGTTGTAACTATACCATCCTGAATACCTGTGGCATCACCCTTTGACGACCTATAAACAATTGTCTTAATTTGAGTATCAAGTTGACCGTTACTATCAATCTGTGTAATATCCTTTCCCACCACCTCCTGTGGCAGAGTAGAATCTGAGACCTCTACCTGGCTATCAGCTAGTTTCTCAAACTCCTCATGCAAGTTCTTGGGAATTGTGTCATCTGTCCTGTGAGAAAATCTGCCAAATAGAAATCCAGTCAACTTATCCACCTTAGCTGGGTCAGATAACATGTCATTTATACGGTGGTGCTCAACCAACTGTTTAGACATGTCATGGCTTATCTTCATAAGTTTATCTCGAATGTCTAAATAACCATCCTTTCTACTATTTTGACTCTGGCTATCAATTGTCCAAGATTGTTCCCTCTGAGACTCTGTACTATACCTGTCCATTCTGGATAAAGTAGAGTGTAACCCCAATAGGATATAACTTCTTCAAGCACCAAGAACTAACATGCAAATGATTAGAAGTAGCATGCAACCATAGATTTGGACACACAACTGATTAGAAGCACACATGCAACCACCAAATTATGACATGCAAGATCTGGGTAGTTGTCAAAACTGACATGCAAGATCTGGGTACTTGTCAAAACTGAAATGTAAACTTCTACAACCACCAAATTCACCAAGAGCTAACATGGAAATGATTAGAAGTACCATGAAACCATAGATTTGGACATGCAATTGATTAGAAGCAACATGCAACCACCAAATTATGACATGCAAGATCTGGGTAGTTGTCAAAACTGACATGCAAGATCTGGGTACTTGTCAAAACTGAAATGCAAACTTCTACAACCACCAAATTCACCAAGAACTAACATGAAAATGATTAGAAGTAGAAAGTAACCATAAATTTTGACATGCATCTGATTAGAAGAAACATGCAACCATAAATTATGACATGCAAAATCTGGGTAGTTGTCAAAACTGACATGCAAGATCTGGGTAGTTGTCAAAACTGACCTGCAACTTCTACAAACCCTCAGGCTGGCAAGATCATGGCTCTGATACCACTGAAATGTCCCTTTTCTGATTTTTCATGATATTTTCAACCTCTAATCAGATCTTTAAAATCAAACAGCTAATATCCCAAAGATCCACCAAATTCCTCAAGAAACCCCAAATCGGGTATGTTGAAAATAGTGCTAAAAGCTTCACAACTTCACAAATTATTAATGAATCTGAAAATGGAAATTTTTACAGAACTTTCAGCAGCATAACAGCCTACAAATTGACATTTCCAGATCCGTATAGCCTTTACACAACAGCTCAAAAATGTAGGACCAAAACTATGCTCATCGGGCTCCCGAAATAGCACAAAATATGCCCGGAAACACCACAAGAACACTAATAATCTATCTCAGAAGTTTAATCACGTCCCAATATATATATTCAGCTCTATTTTAACAACTTAAAGTATAAAATACAGCAGCAACCAAAACTGATATGAAATACTCAACCGGAAACACCAAACTCTTACAAAAATACACCCGGAAACTCACAAATCTGCACTGTTCAGCACAAAGGCAAACTCTGTATGAGCATGCACATGGAATGGCTTCAAACTCCCGTCCTTAGCCTTCCTGGAAACCTGCAAACTCCCATTCTTGGGTCTCCCTGGAAACCTGCAAACTCCCGTTCTTGGGTCTCCTTCTCCACAGGTTTGGCAGCCTCTGAAGAATAACAAAGAATGAGCGAAAATCAAGTCTGGAATGAGCCCAAAATGCCTCCAAACCCCTTAAAAGAGGGCATAACTATAACTCACGTCCAAGAGAGGTTAATGAAACTTATTTTAATAATAATTTTCATTTATTAGTCCAACGGTTTCCAAAGATTAACCCCCTTTTTCCGAAACTTCACTTTCTTGGGCCCGCCTGCCTTAGCAAAGATTTTCTTTTTAAATTATTTGAAAAGGGGACATGACATATCCTCACACAGAAGAATTATCAAGCTACATAGTCTCCTATTGTATTTATGAGTGTTCCCTTAAAAAACATGAATTAAATTAACTTATGAGCCTCTAAAAGGCCATTATTTTGAGAATCATTTTATCTTGTTCTTAGCAATTATATTGCAAGAAATAGTTTAAGACTCTATGGTTTAAGCAAAAGAACTTATGTTTTATGAATATGATATCTATGTGTTAAGACATGAAGATTGAAGTATAGATTGATCAATTATGTTGTGTTTTCTTGAATCTGTGATTTTTTATGGTTTAGTGAAGGATATTACATGTTGATAAATATTTCCTTATCCATGCTATGTTTGGGAAGGTTTCTTCCTACAGCCATAGAAATTGCAAGAGTGATAATCTGAACATTACCTTTTCTAACATTGATGATGAACTAAATGCATGTATGTAGAAGTTGTTGCATTTAATGCTTTGCAAGTGTTTATCATGCATTGAAGACAATATTTTAGTGCTAAGCCAAAGCTAAGCAAATGATTGGTGAATCACCATAGAAGTAGATCATGGTGTAAATTCTATTATGGTGATGCATGAAGATAGCTTCCTCAGCCTGCTATACATTCCTTGGGAAGTTAAAATGTAGTTAATAACATTTCTATTACAGACTTTATGATTTGTAATTGATCTTCATTGATGGAGTGATCATAGGAGTAGGAAGTTTTTAAATCTTTCCTTTAAATAATTTTCTTTGTAATCTTGAAAGGGGATTTTGATATTTTCTTGGTTTGACTAGAAGGAAATAGAGTAGATTGTTATATTTAGTAGAGTTGAATCTTGTTTTCAAATGTAATTTCTTATTATGAATGAATAAAATTTGGAGTTGAATTTTCCACCTTCAGACTTGATTGTTTTCTTTTCACTCATCCAAGGGGACCCACATGGTGAGTGAACTACTCTATTAGAATAGATTTCCTTTCTTAATTTGTTTCCTTGGAAACTAGACTTCTATTGTTCCTATAGCCATTGATAATAGAATCGTTGAACTATTCTTGCAGCATAGGTGTTTAAATATATTTACTATTTGCAATATTACTCTAAGCTTTAAGGAAAATGTTGTTTTAGTTCCTATCTTAGTTTCCTTCAGCATTTATTTCCTATTATAGTTGTACTAACTTAAAGAGGAATTAGAGCATATAATTTTTAGTCACCCTCTCAATATTACGCTCTTAAGTTGAAAAATAAAATGAAGTTAGTATGTTTTACTTAGGAAAATACATGATTCTATTTAGTCATGGAGTCAATGTCAAAGGATGTCCAATCCTTTATTACTAAGGTATTTAGCTAATTGAACATTTTTTGGAGCTATTTTTGGGAAAGGTGTCAATCTAATCCAATCTTGAATTAATTATGTTAGATTATATTTTTATGTAGGAGGATCCTAGGTTGCACTACTATCGTGCATGTTTTCAAATTTTACCTTTTTACTGAAATTATGTTTTTCTGAAACTTTTTTTTTTGGTTTCTGGGTGCCTATTGTAGACTATGTAACTAATTTTTTATAATTAATGAGAGGCTAAAAACTTTAGGGATTGAAGAGAGCCTAGATTAATATCTATTTTTCAAGGAAAAATTTATAATTCCTCATAATTTGGGAGATATGGCAACTTTCCTGGAGTATCAATTTCTAAAGTTCTACATGATAATTTTTTGTGCTTGACTTTTGATATGGATGCACACTTATCCTTGGTGAATCAGGCTTTCTGCACTTAAGGGGTTGTAGAGGACCTAAAATAATACTCATGGTTTGAAGCACAAATTCTAATTCAATAATATCTCAGAGATATCAAGATTTTACTTGAACATCAATCTTTGGTCATTTAATTGCTAATGCAGACCAGTTTGCGGCTCTTCAAGTATTTAATATTTGTTGAGAGCTAACTTGTAGCCTATCTATGTTCTAGAATAATCTATAAGCCATTTTGGCTAGTATAAATAGAGTGTCTAGGCTTAGAGCTAGGGTGGTTTTAAAAGAGGATTGGAGAGCAGAACTGGAAAGTACAAATTTGAAAGTAGATCTTAGATTGTGAATGTAATTGTATCCAGCCATAACCTATAAGGCCTTGTAGCTAGGCAGCCTTGTAGCTTAACATGTATGATGATATTTTCATAAATTAATAAATAATATCTCTCTCTCTCTCTCTCTCTCTCTCTCTCTCTCTCTCTCTCTCTCTCTCTCTCTCTCTCTCTCTCTCTCTCTCTCTCTCTCTCTCTCTATGGTGTTGTTCTCTTTTTTTTTTGCTTCCATTGTGTTAACTATCACAAGGTGGTTTGGGTAACCAAGTGTGCCTATTGGCCTTAGTTACTCCTAGCCTCCCTATGTTAGGTGGTATTAGAGCTTAAGTTTCATCCTTATGGAGATTGGATCATGTAGAACTCTAACTTACAATTGGTTGTAGAATTTTTGATCTGCAAATTTGACCTATAACTTGTAGAGGATTATGATCTTGTAGGAACTTGATTTGTAAAGATGGTTTGTGGTAGAGGAAATGTAGATAATTTTATATTGGATTAGTTGAGACTAATTTTAGCTAGATTAGATACTATGGAGATATTCTAGAGGAGAGGAGCACATCTTGATGATGTAAGTGATGATGAAGCAACAACACCAAACCATAATCTAGAACCTAAAGAAGATTGAGATGAGGAAAGATTGTTGAGAGTGTTGTCTAGAGAAAATTCAAAGCCTATTGTAGAAGTTGTTCCTTATGATTGAAAGTTGGACACCAATGTTGTGTTAGATTTTATCTTAGGTATGGGGAAGTTCTTTGAGTATGAAAAAATTCCTAATAATAGAAAGGTGAAGATTGTAGTTAGTAGGTTTAAAGGTCATGCTTCACCATGGTGGGAGCATTTGTAAACTGATAGACAAAGGAGAGGAAAGGAGAAGATTATAACTTAGCTAAAGATGGTGAACAAGGTAAAGAACCAATTTCTTCCTATTGATTACCAAGTTATCTTGTTGAGAAAGATGAAAAATTTGAAACAAAAGGACATGATTGTAAAAGAGTATATTGAGGAATTCTATAGATTCGACATCAGATCTGGACATTTGGATGATGATGTTGAGAAAATTGCAAGGTAGATAAATGGTTTGAGATTTGGAATTCAAGATGAAATAAGTTTTTTGAAATTGGAAAGTGTGTAAGAAGCATATCAATATGCCTTGAAAGTTGAGGATATCTTGACAAAGAAGCATGAATAAAGAACAAGAGGTAGAGGTGGTAAATTCCCAAGAGGCAACAGTAGAACTTATGGAGAAGATAGGAGATCTGATAGTTATGTACATGATAAACACAAATATAAATGGAAGAATGATGACAAAGACAAGACTGAGTGAAAAGGTGGTAGTTCATATTGAGGAGTTGTTGGATCTTACTAAGGAAGAGGTAATTCTTATTCTAGAGGTAGTTTTCGCGATGATTGTTTTAGATGTGGCAAAGAAGGGCATAGATCTTTTGAAAGTGGGAAAAATAATAGAAATGTTTTGATTCAAGGAGACATTGAGAGTTCACCAAGTGGGCCTAAGGCTGGAGAAAACCTAATGGTGAGAAGGACCTTATTTAATAAGGGAAGTGATGAGGAACCTATCCTTAGAAGAAGCCTTTTCAAGACTAGATGTAAGAGGACTAGAAAATGTTGCAAGGTAATCATTGATAGTGAAAGTTAAAAAAATTTGGCATCAAAAGATCTAGTTACAAAGTTATAGTTGTAGAGGCTAAAACATCCCAAACCTTATCATGTTTCATGGATCAAAGATGAGCATAAGTTATTGGTAAGTAAGAAATGTATTATGCAGTTCAAGATTAGGTATTACTTTGATGAAGTTTTGTGTGATATTATGCCCATGAATTATTGCCATATTTTTTTGGGTAGACCTTGGCAATACGATAGATATGTTATGCATGATAGAAGATTGAATCAATATACTCTTTTTGTAAATGGGAACAAACAAATATTATTGACTTTGATTGAAAGTACAAATGAGGTCAATTGTACTGCAATAAAAATTTTCATGGTTAATGGAAACCAATTTGAAAAGAAAGTAAAAAAGGGTCAAGTTTATTTTGCTATAGTTTCTAGAGGATTGAGTGTTGGTAGTAATGACCAAGTAGAAAAAGTTGGTAATAATAGAGTGATAGAAAAAATTGTAGAATTGGTAAATGAGTATAAAGATATTGTTGCTAAGGATATTCCTGATGGTTTACCTCTAATAAGAAGTATAAGTCATTGTATGGATCTCATTCATGTAGCTAATTTTCCAATTAAAGCACCATATAGATTGACACCTATAGACAATGAAGAACTTAATAGATAAGTGCATAAGTTGCTGTAGAAAGGTTTCATAAGAGAAAGTTTGAGTCCATGTCTTGTATCTATTGTATTGGCACATAAAAGGATGTAGAATAGAGAATATGTACTGATTCTAGAGCTATTAACAAAATTACACCGAAATATAGATTTCATATGCTAAGAATGGATGATATAATGGATTTTTTGAGTAGAGAAAAGTATTTTACAAAGATTGATTTGAAGAGTGGCTATCATTAGATTAGAATTAGAGAAGGTGATGAATGGAAGACTTCTTTCAAGAAAAAAGATGGTTTGTATGAATGGTTGGTTATGCCTTTTGATTTGACTAATACACCTAGTACTTTCATGAGGTTGATGAATGAAGTTCTAGAAAGATTCTTGGGTAAGTTTGTGATTTTTTATTTGGATGATATTATAAAATTTAGTAAGACCAAGGAGGAACATCTTGAGCATATTAGATAAGTATTACAAAGGTTGAAAGAGGAAAAGTTATTGATTAATCTAAAAAAGTGTTCTTTTATGCAAGAGGAGATTGTGTATTTAGGATTTGTGATTTCAACTGATGGATTGAAGATGGATCCTGAGAAGGTTAAAGCAATTTTGAAGTGGCCTACACCTAAGAATGTGGGTGAAGTAAGATCATTTCATGGTTTGGCTAGTTTTTATAGAAAGTTTATAAATAATTTCAGTACCATTTGTAATGCTATGACTGAGACAATGAGGGGAGATAAAAAGGAATTCAAGTGGAAAAATGGAGCTGAAAAGAATTTTGAGACTTTGAAACAAAAGGTTGTAGAATTATATGTATTTTCTTTACCTAATTTCAACAAAGTATTTCGAGTTGAATGTGATGCAAGTGGTAATGCAATAGGAGCTATATTAAGTGAAGAGGGTAAACCTGTTGCTTTATTTAGTGAGAAGTTGAATGATGCTAAAAGTAATCATTATGTGTATAATCAAGAATTTTATGCTACTATCCAAGAATTGGAGAAGTGGAGACATTATTTGATTCTTAAGGAGTTTGTGTTGTATACTAATCATAAAGCTTTACAATACTTGGAAAGTCTACATAAATTGGATCAAAGACATATGAAGTAGGTTGTGTATTTGTAGAATTTTACATTTTTCATTAAGCACAAGAGTGGAGTTACTAATAGAGTTGCTGATGCATTGAGTAGAAAACATTCTTTGTTGACTGAAATGAAGGTTGAAATGAAGACGTTCTTGATTTTGATGAAATGAAAGAGTTGTATGATGCTGATCCTAATTTTTCTAAGAAATGAAGAGAGTGAAGAGCACCAAATTTGACCAATCACATAAGTATGATGATTATTTCATTCAAGAAGGTATGTTTTTCAAAGGTATTTAGTTGTGTATTCCTAGAAGTTCTATGAGGTTGAATCTAATTAAGGAAAAACATAGTGGTGGATTGGCTAGACATTTTGGAATTTATAAGACATTGAGTTTTTTGAAAGAGAAGTAATATTGGCCACAAATGTACAAGGATGCTTAGAAATTTGTAAATATTTGTGGATTTTTTCAAGTTACAAAAGGAGTAAGTCAAAATACTAGTTTTTATACACCTATTACTATTCCTAAGAAACCTTGGAGTGACATTAGTATGGATTTTATTCTTAGATTACTTAAGATAGTGAAGGGGTATGATTTCTTATTTTTTGTAGTAGATAGATTTTCTAATATGGCTCATTTCATACCATTTAAGAAGACATCATATGTTGAGCATGATGTTGAACTTTTCTTTAAAGAGATTTTGAGATTGCATGGATTACAAAAAAGTATTATTTATAATAGACACCATAAGTTTGTTGGTTATTTTTGGAAGAATTTGTGGAAGAAGATGGGTAATAAATTGAAATTTAGTTCTACATTCCATCCATAGATAAATGGACAAGTAAAGGGTGTGAATAGAAGCTTGGGTAATTTGCTGAGATTTTCAGTTGGGAATAAGATAAGTAATTGGGAGATGGTATTGGCACAAGCTAAATTCACGCATAATAATTATATGAATAGGAGTATAGGGAGGACACCTTTTGAAATTGTTACTAGAATAAAGCTTAGAGGAGTATCAAATTTGAGAGTTTCTACTGGTGAAGAAAAGAGAAGTGTTGCAGGAGAAGAATTGGCTAATTTTATGGAGTCTTTACATAATGAAGTGAAATTGAGGATAGAACAAAATAATCAAAAGTATCAGAAGAATGTTGACAATTCTTGGAGGCATCATGATTTTCAAGTTGGTGATGAAGTAATGGTTCATTTAAATAAGGGAATATTTCCTATTGGAACATATAATAAGCTAAAGATGAAGAAGTTTGACAGTGGAAATTCCTATGAAATTGAGTTTCCTGATGACATGGATATATCTCTTATATTCAATGTTGTTGATTCATACAAGTATCATGAGTTAGATTATGAAGTTATTTTATCTAAGGATTATCCTAAGAAACAAATTGAAGAAGTTGAATAGATATTGGATCAGAAAATTTGTAAAAGCACAAGTGGAAAAGATTATTATGAATATTTGGTGAAGTGGAAGAACAGACCTTTGGAAGATGCTTCATTGATTTTTGAATCTGAGTTGGATTGAGCTCAGGTTGTGACATCTCAATGATTCAAGAGAATTATTTCTTCCAAAACTAGGTTTCTAATGCAGGAGCATCCTAGGTTGCACTACTATCTAGCATGTTTTTAGTTTTTACCTTACTATTGAAAATGTGTTTCCTAGTTTTTAGGTGCCTATTGAAGAGTATGTGACTAATTTTCTATAATTAATGAAAGAATTCAAATTTTAGAGATTAAAGAGGGACTAGACTAATATTTATGGTCTAAGGAACAAGTTCTAATTATTCATCAATTGGGAGATATGGAGATTCTCTTGGAGTATCAATTTCTAGTAGTTCTTGATGATAGTTTTCTATACTTGACTTTTGAGATGGTTGTAAACTAATCCTTGGTGAATCACCCTTTTCATAATTAAGGGGACTAGAGGACCTAAAATAATACCCATACTTTGAATCACAAGTTCTAATTCAATCAGAGCTAGGAGATATCACAATTTTTCTCAGACATCAATTTTTGGGAATTTAATTGCTGATGTAGTTTGACTTGTGGCTCTTCAAGTATTCAATGTTAGGTTTATTTTCAAGATGAGTATTTAATATTTGTTGAGAACTATTTTTTGGCTTTTCTATGTTCTATAATGATCTATAAGCCATTTTGGCTAGTATAAATAGAGTGTCTAGGCTTAGAGCTAGGGCAGTTTTAAAAGAGGATTGGAGAGTAGAACTGAAAAGTGTGAATTTGAAGAGCTAGATCTTAGATCATGAATGTATTTTCATTTTGCCATAACCCAAAAGGCCTTATAGTTGGGCATGTATGATGATATTTTCATGAATCAATAAAGAATCTTGTTCTCTTTCTCTATGGTGTTGTTCTCTTTTGTGTTTTCTTCCGTTGTGTTAACTCTCACATGGTGGTTTGGGTAGCTAAGTGTGCCTATTGGACTTAGTTACCCCCAGCCTCCTTCTGTCATGTTTTACATTTATTTTCATGCATAGAAGAAGAGACCCCTTTGGGAGATTTCTTCCTCATAATATTCAAGAAGATATTTTTAATCCTGTACTTGAAGAGTCACACAATCAAAATGAAAAAGAACCTTTTGAAAATCCATATGTTGCTGCTCAAGAATGAATACCCTCATCCTTAGATGAATTCTTTATCTCTTTTTTGAACCTGAATAACAAGATAATCCACTTGCTCTTTTCATATATCAAACACCATTAATAGTACCTCCTCTAGGAATGGCTCAACCTTGAGCAACATTTCCCTTTCCTATACCTCCTTAGCAAGGTAGCCAAAATTTGTAAAACACACCACACCTACTTCTGCACTTCCTAAGTTTTATGGCTTGATCACTTAAGACCATGAAATATTTCTCTTTGAGTTTAACATGCTATGTAGAAGCTGTGACTATACAACTAATGCCCACAAATTGAAGTTGTTTCCTTATACCCTCAAAGAAGCTTCTTTGAGATGATTCATGGGGTTTGGTGCCAATGTTGTAGCAAATTGGCTTGCAATGAGCAATATGTTCCTCACAAAGTATAAGGAATATTGTAGGGGTTGGGATTTAAAGGGGGATTACATTTTTAAAATGTCCCAAAAGGGTGATGAAACATTGGAATACTATGTTTCTCAATTTATGTTCAACTTGCAGTGTAACACACAACATCAATTGAATGAGGAGTCACATAAACATCTTTTTCTAAGAGGTGTAAATGAAGGAAGTATTGAAGCTCTAGAACTTATGGCAGGAGGGGACATTTCTCAAAAGACTTGGATTGAGATACAAATTATATGCCTAAACTATTCTAGAGCTACTATGAAGAAAGGTAGGGGACTTAGAGACCTACCACATAATTCCAATGGTAGTTCAAGAGTATCCAAGATGGTGTTATCTAATTTTCTATCAAACTTTAAGCAAGACATCATTAACAATGTAGCCACCTAGTTGAACACCATAAAAGTATGAAAAAAGAAAGATGAAGTTGATACCATGTTGAATTAATACTGTCCACAATGTAGAGAGAATAAAAAACACTATAGATGTAAGTCTATTGCATGTATGGAGACACAACCAATGCCGACCAAGTTCAAAGCCATTAATGAAAATGGAGAGATATTGTATATCACTCAAAGAAGGCCATGGGATCAAAAACAAGGTATGCCACATGATCTTCTTCAAAGTTATCATAATAATAATCAATGAAAAAAAATTCAAAATACTAAATTTAGTGGAAATCATAGTTTGAAACAACACCAGCAAGGTCGATAACAACCCCAACAAGGTTGGCAACAACCTCAGCAGGGTTGGAAACAACCTTAGAATTGGAGTCCCCAATCTATCAGCCAATCATATTGCCACCAACTTAGTAGCAAGCTATAATGCCTCCTCCTATAGCCACTAATACTCCTTCCAAGAAGATGCAACTACCAATTCAACCTGAATCCAAATAATACTAAACAACAAACTCAATAGCAAAGCTATGCCATCTCATTGAATGATATTCACTTAAGATTAGGAACCACACTTCCTACACCCCAAGAACCAATAATAACTAAAGTTGAGGATCTATGAATTAAACACACAGATGAATCAAATCAGCATACCTCTCCTATAGCAAAAGAATCTCCATTTCCCCATCGGTTGATAGAACAAGGCCAGCCCAAAGAGAATCATGCAGTCATTGAATTTCTTAATCAATTGAAATAGGTGACAATAAAAATATCATTATTGGATGCCATTAAAGAAGTTCCTACCTATAGTAAAGCTATATTAAGGAATCATGCATTAAGCAACTAGGAAGGAAGAGGAAAGATCCAAAAACCATTCATGTCCTAGGACAATTGTTTGACTTGATGCTAGAGAAATTAGTTGTAGCCAAATACTCTAACCCTAGGTTTCTTGTAGTTATAGTTACTATTCATGGCACCCAAGTTTGAAATGCTTTGGTGGACCTAGGAGCATCTATTAATGTCATGAAAAAGGAGATATTATCTTAGTTGCATATTATTGGCTTCATAGGGACACCAACCATCCTTCAACTTGCCGATAGCTCTACCATTAAACTAGATGGGATGATAGAAGATGTTATAGTCACCCTAAATTCCTAGGTATATCTGGTTGATTTTTTTGTTCTCTCCCCAAAAGATAATATGAGAGGATATCCTTTAGTCTTAGGGAGGCCATGGTTAGTCACTGTAGATGCTTCTATAGCTTTTTGATCTAGGAATATGACAATATCCAATGGAGTTCATACCAAGAACCTTACTTTATACTCCCCTACTCAACTATTATTACTAGATGATCAAGTAGTTTGGCTAGACTTGGGTGATGATGAACCAGAAGCCAATTCCATCCATAAATAGATGGTGATAGGAAGAGAATCATTCATAGCTGATTGAGAAGAATATGAAATAATTTCATACATTATTCTAAATGAATATGAAACATAATCTCCAATGTGTCCTCAAGATGAGTGCATCTTAGAAACTATTATGCCACCTTGGAATTCAGTCAATAATTCAAAAGCTTCAAAGTTTCTCCATTAATTATTACCTCATGAGATGGATTCTTCTCCTATTTCTCAATTATTCATGGCATATAAGATTATTAAGATGGAAATTGGTCTAGGTAAGGAACTAAATGTAGACAATGCCTTATCACACTTCCAACAAGAAGCTATGTTGCAGTTATTGTAGGAAAATCGGAATGCATTTTCTTGGGATTACGTGGACATGAAAGGATTAGATCTTATGCTCTACACTCACAAAATCTATATCAAATGCAACTTCAAGCTTATTAGATAGCCTCAGAGGATATTTGATCGTGTCTTAAAAGATATTGTTAAGAATGAATTACAAAAGTTGTTAATTGCTAGTTTTATATAACCCACCTTTGATCGTTAGTGGGTCTCACCCTTGGTCATAGTAACCAAGAAGGGAGGAAAATGGTGAGCTTCTGTAGAATATAGGGATCTTAATTTAGACATTAAGGAGGACCATTTTCCATTACCATTTATAGACCAAGTCCTTGACAACTTAGTTGGTAAAAATTATTTTTCTTTTCTAGATGGTTTCAGTGCTTACAGTCAAATTCAAATAGACCCAGAAGATCAAGAGAAAACAACTTTTACCTATCCATGGGGAAATTTTTCCTATTCAATATTACCTTTTGTCTTGTGCAATGCCCCAACCACATTCTAACGAGCTGTCATCAGTATTTTTCCATATATTTTTTGATGATTGTATGGAGATCTATATGGATGATTTCACTATCTATAGTGTTACTTTGAACAAGCAAAATAAAATTTAGAAATAGTACTAATAATATGTCAAGACTATAACCTATCATTAAAAAATGAAAAATGTTTTATGATGAGGGAGGAAGGGGTAGTTCTAGGACATGTCATTTCCTCAAAGGGCATCCAAGTGGATCTAGCAAAGATTGAAGTTATCGATACCTTTCCAACACTAGAGAAGAAGAATGATGCAAAAAGTTTTTTGGGCCATGTTGGATATTATAGAATATTTATTAAAAAATTCAATCAACTTGCAGCACCTCTCTACAACCTACTCAAAAAGGATTCTGACTTTGTTTGAGATTCTCACTATACAACATCCTTCCTGTAGCTTAAGGAAGTTCTTATTGCAACACCTATTTTGAGAGGACCCAATTGGGGCTTACCTTTTCACATTCATACAAATGCCTTTGACTATGCTATTGGTGTTGTGCTAGGACAAAAAATAGACTCTATTAAACATGTCATTTATTTTATTAGTAAGAATTTGCAAAGTGCAAAATTAAATTACAAAGTCATTGAAAAGGAATTACTTGTAGTAACTTATACTCTCAAAAAATGCAGGTATTACATCACTAGATATAAGATATTTCTTCACATTGACCATTCTGCTATAAAATATTTGGGAAAAAAACCTATACTTTGAGGAAGATTGGCTTGATGATTATTTTTCATGTAAGAATTTGACATCACCATAGTTTATAAACCTAGTAAGGCCAATGTGGTAGCCAACTTTCTCTCTCAGTTACATCTCCCTGATGATCCTACAACCATTGGTGGTATCTTTCTAGATGAGTACCTTTTTCTATTGGCCACACAAAAGCCTTGGTATGAAGATATTGCTAACTACCTCACCACAGGAAATATGAAAGTGTACTTCTCTACCTAGGCTAGACAGCTACTAGTAGAGAAGAGCTTTAATTAATCATGGATTGTTAGGTTTATGTTCTATACTAGTCTTGATCAAGTCATGCGTAGGTGTCTAAGAGAAGATGAAGCATATGATGTCTTGAAGGAATTTCATGATGAAACTTGTGGAGGTCACTTTACATCCAAAATAATAGCCTTCAAAATCTTAACAACTAGGTATTATTGGCCAAGACTGCACAAGGATGTAGCCAGATATATACAGAAATGTGACATGCCTCAATGTATGGGAAGACCCTCTAAGTTAGATGAAATGCCCCTATAGCCTCAAGTAATAGTCAAAACCTTTGAAAAATGGGGGATTGACTTTGTAGGCCCCATTGATCCTACTTCACAAGGAAAATCCAACATTCTGGTGTAAATTGACTATATCACCAAATGGGTAGAAGCTAAACCCATGAAACACCCAAGGGATATCAACGTTGAATTTTTTATATATGAATCTATCTTTACATGGTTTGGTGTTCCTAGGTAATTGACATCTTAGCAAGGGACTTAGCTTACATCAAATTTGATAACTACTCTTATGAAGGAGTATACTGTTAGGCATGGTAAATCATCACCTTACCATCCTTAAGATAATGGTCAAGTTGAAGTTACTAATAGGGGGTTGGAATCTATTCTCACCAATACTATAATACTTTATAGAAAGGATTGGCCAAAATTCCTTCCTAAAGCTCTCAAGGTTTACAAAACAACCTAGAAGTCCACAACTAGTTTTAATCCATTTGAACTTGCTTATGGTAAGTCATCCAAATTGATGTAACACCCCAAGCTTGCTTCCAAAGCCCAAGCTCTCTCAGGGCTACCTTAGATCATTCAGGAGACCCAATAGGGCTTCTTCACACCCTATTCTTACTAGGACCTTGCCCAAGAGATCCTAATCCTTCAGTTGGGGGCACACCAACAAAGTAACATCAAATTTCTTACTAGCCAGCTCTAGTCTGCTACTAACCCTCAAGTCCATCTATAGCTCCAAGGGTACTAGTTCTTCATCTAGGGTTTGTTTAGAATCCTTCTAACATTCATGACCCTAAAAAATGCTGATTTCATAGGTGCATTCAATCTACTAGGGGAAATACACCAAATTGCTCCAAAAAGGCTACTAGGAATTAGCCCTCCTAAATAGCCAGCAACAAGATTTCTTGGAAAATTTATTAACAACCCTAAAAAAAAATTATATTTATTGATACCCTTTTTAGAGTACCTCAAGATTCTATAATTTTCCAACCCTCAAACTATTCGTACAATCAAAGTACAAAAAATGGCTAAAATGAGGGTTTCAAAGGCTTTATCACTATTGTAATAGAAAACCACCTTAGACACCTTTCCAAGACCCTTCCTTTAAACTAGAGCAAGGTTAGACCTTCTCCTTAATCACTTTGTGGCAAGATTGAGGTATTTGAACTCTCAATCCCCTCCATAGCTTGTTTTTTCGACTATGATCCCTAGCCAAGTTGCATTTGGCTTGCCTAGGGCATCACTTTAAAAATGCTTGCTGATGCTTCCAAGGGACCTCCTTCCTAGTAAATAATATACATGGACCTTAGTTCCAAATCCAAAAATACCAAAGGTTTCCAATGGTGGGAATAGGCCCTAAGATCCCATTTTCTAAGTGCAACCTTGTTCAGATCAGCAACTTGGCAAGAACAAAAAGATTTTCTAAACTAATACAAAAAAAATTTAAATGATCAAAACAACACTAAAACATGATGAAAAAAAATATTTTAGAACTTTTCCAACACAAAAATCAGGCCATTCAATCCTCCTCTATGAAAAATGCCTTCAAATGCATAAAACTGGCAACAAAACACTTGCACAATTCCTACAAAATGCAAAACCAACTTGGCCAACCCATGAAAATGGTTGTCCTAACATTTTTAAAGGATCCTCCATCAGTTCCATAACTTTTCTAAACATTTAGGACATTGCAAACTCATAAAATGCAAAATGTTGCTTTTTGCAAGAAAATGTTGTCATGACAACATGACAACATTTTAGCAACTTTTGTTCTACATGGAGTTAGACCTCCAAATTTGGAACAAAGACCAAGTAGACATATAATATGAATAAAATGACTTCAAATAAACTATTCAAAGCCATTGGAACCTTTCTAGACCATTTTAGCCTTTACCAGACCTAGGTCACCTAGTTGACACTAGTTGGCAACTTCTAGCAACTTGGTCACTTTGGGTCTTGCCAAGTCTCCTAAACACACCTAAGGACCAGATAGGACCTATTATTAGACTAGTGATGTGGCTAGCATCACTACAAGACAAAAATAAGGAAATACCTAGGTTTCACACTTAGCCTACCTAGGTGCTCCTGCACCACATAATTCCTATTGAATTCAAATACAAAACATTGAAGAATTCCTTGGAGCTCGAGATAGAACTCAATATTGCACAATGTGATAGAATCAATATTGCACAATGGGATAGAAATTTGCTATGAAATTTTTTTTCAAAGTCCATGCATACCTTATAGGCTTCAACAAAGTCCTCATCATTCTTGTAAATATTTTGAAAACTCTCCACTCCAATGCTATGGAGCTGAATCTCTTGGACTGTTAAAACCCGTCTACTTAATGCATCAGCAACCTTATTCAATTGCCCCTTTTTATGCTTTATGGTGAAGGTAAAAGCTTGAAAATACTCCATCCATTTCAAGTGCCTATTACTTAGCTTCTCTTGTGTATTAATATAACTAAGGGCTTGGTTATCAATAAAAACAACAAACTATTTAGGCAGCAAATAGTGTCTCCACTTCCTAAGACACTGGACTAAGGCATAAAATTCTAGATCATAGGATGAGTATTTATTCTTGGCTTCATTTAGCTTCTCACTATAGAAGGAAACTGGTCTACCTTCTTGACTCAACACCCCACCCACTGCTAGGCCACTTGCATCACACTCTAAGGTGAACAAGTTTCCAAAGCTAGGCAATTTTAGGATGGGTTGAGTAGCTACTTGTTTTTTCAACATATCAAATGAATTTTCAGCTTCTAAGCTCCACTTAAACTTGGACTTAACTCCCCCCTTTATGGTATCAAGTAAGGGTTCACAAATACCACTAAAATTTCTAATGAATTTCCTATCAAATTGGGACAATCCATGGAAGCTTCCTACCTCAGTGGTAGTGGTAGTTGTAGGCCAACTTAGGATAGCATCAACTTTCTCCTTGTCCATCTTCAAGGTTCCTTTAGACACCACAAAGCATAGATACACCAACTCTTGCTTGAAGAAGTCACACTTCTCAAGGTTGATAGCTAGCTTCTCCTCATGAAGCCTCTTCAAAACCACTTCTACATGCTTGACATGTTCCTCTTTGGTCTTGCTGTAGATGAGGATATCATCCAAGTACACCACCACAAATTTTCCTGTGAAGTCTTTGAGCACTTCATTCATGAGCCTCATGAATGTGCTAGGGGCATTGGAAAGACCAAATGGCATCACAAGCCATGAATAAAGACCATCACTATTTTTAAATGTTGTCTTCCATTCATCTCCCTCCTTTATTCTGATTTGGTGATACCCACTTTTCAAGTCCAAGTTAGTGAAATACATAGCACCTCCTAGACAATCCATAAGATCTTCAATTCTTGGAATAGGAAATATTTACCTGATTGTAATGCAGTTAATGGCCCTTGAGTCAGTACACAACCTCCATTTTCCTCCCTTCTTGGATGCCAAAACCACTGGGACTACACAAGGAAT
Organism: Cupressus sempervirens; assembly: GCA_028749045.1. Taxonomy (NCBI): domain Eukaryota; kingdom Viridiplantae; phylum Streptophyta; class Pinopsida; order Cupressales; family Cupressaceae; genus Cupressus; species Cupressus sempervirens. Next base: position 37,075,045 of record CM053793.1, on the reverse strand, counting down.
TATGCTCTTTTGGATCAGACCTTGGTCCATCAACTCTTGGACTTGTCTTGCCACTTCAAGGTTCTGATCTGGAGTGAGCTTATAGGCTTTCTTATTAGGAAAAGAGGCACCTGGTACAAAGTCAATTTGATGACTTATAACCCTCCTAGGAGGTAGGGTAGCTGGGGTACCATCACTCACTATATCTTTATACTTTTCAAGAAAAGTTTGGACTTCAACTGGTAAGGGTTCCTTGACTGATTTTTCTTCATTAGTGGACTTTAGTATCACTGAAAATCCTTGGCTCTCCTTATGCTTAAGGTCTTTTACAAACTCTTTCTCTCCACATAGTAGCACACTAGGTAATTGGGACTGTGGTTCTTCCCCTTCCAACAAAGACTGAATTTTGAAAGTCTTGGCTCCTTTTCTGAATGTTATGGCATTAGCCCTGCCATCATACACCACTTCCCTATCAAATTTCCATGGCCTCCCTAGCAAAATATGACAAGCATCCATTGGCAAAATATCACACAACAATCGGTGTTTATATCCTGCAATTGAGAAGTCCACCCATGCTTGCTCATTCACTAAGATGCTTTGCCCTTTGTTAATCCATGTGACCTTGTAAGGGTTTTCATGAGGTATCTTCTTTAGTTTGAGCTTTGTAACAGCCTCCTCTGATATTACATTATCAATTGATCTGGAATCAACCACCACCTCGCATACTTTTCCTAGGATCTTGCACTTGATCCTAAACAATGCCCTTCTATGTTTAGGCTCATCAGGAGTTGGTTACTTGATTAGAAACCTCTTAAACATGAGGTTCTCACCTTTTTTAGACTCAATATGATCTATATCAGCATCCTTGCAACCTGTATTATCTTCTTGTGCATATGCTAGCCTTTTATCTTGGCTTGAGGAAGAGGGTTTGTCCGGGCACCTATAGGCAGGATGGCCTAGTTGACCACAATTGTAACACTTCATTGTTGCAAAGTAAGAGCTGCTCCTACCTCCTCTACCCCTTCTTGATCCTCCTTGATTTCCTCTCCCTCTATTATAACCACCTCTTGAAGAGTGGTCACTAGTTTGCTCCATGGGTTTGCTTTCTCCTTGGTTCTTTTGATCACTACCTCTGCCTTGGTAGCCTCCTCTTTGATTTTTTTGATTTCTGCCTTTGCCTCTATCTTTGAAGTTAGAATATCCTTTCCTCTACCTTCAAGGCTAGCTGATGACATCTTTGGACAATGGTAGGGGCCCATAAGCTAAGCTCCTCTTGAATGTTCCACTTCAAGCCACCGAGATACCTTGCCACCTTGAGTGACTCCTCTTCTTGCTTCTTGGATATCAAACACAACCTCTGAAATTCTTTAGTATAGGAGGTCACATCAAGATCTTTTTGCTTCAATCCTTGCCCATTTTTATGGACTTGGATCTCAAAGTCTCCAGGTAGGAAGTTCTCCTTGATTTTTCTTGCCATAGCACTCCAATTTGCAATTGGATTCTTGCCCATGCTAACTCTTTCATCTTGTAAATACTTCCACCATGTTAAGGCTGAGCCTCTAAGCCTTGACTTAGCCACCTTAACCTTCTGTGCCTCTGAGATACCCTCACACTCAAAGTGTTTCTCCATACCCTCTAACTAATCCATAACTGCATCAATATCCATCTTACCACTAAAAAGTTGGACTCCTTCCAAGGCTTTACCTCCAAAGGCTTTGATTGCCTTCCAGAAAGGTTCTTCTTGCAAGACAAGATAAGGTTTAGGTATGATGTCTTCCTCTACTACCTTCTTACCCTTCACATCTTCTTCTTCTTCCCTTTTCCTAGCTTCCTCTGCAACTACATCCAATTTTTGCTTCACCTCTTCTAGTGCTTCTTCAAGAAGCCAGTTTCTTTCCTTTTGTTCATTAACCTCTTTGGCTAACTCCATGTTAGTCACCATCATGGATTCTCCTACTAATTCTTCAGCAGCTTCAAACATCCACTACTTTTTCCCAAATCTTTAACTTGCTCTAATACCACTCTGATGTAACACCCAAACCTTGCTTCCAAACCCCAAGCTCTCTCAGGGCTACCTTAGGTCATTCACTAGACCCAATAGGGCTTCTTCACACCCTATTCTTACTAGGACCTTGCTCAAGAGATCTTAATCCTTTACTTGGAGGCATACCAACAAAGTAACATCAAATTTCTTACTAGTCGGCTCAAATCTACTACTAACCCTCAAGTCCATCTATAGCTCCAAGGGTACTAGTTCTTCATCTAGGGTTTGTTTAGACTCCTTCTAACATTCATGACCCTAAACAATGCTGATTTCATAGGTGCATTCAATCTACTAGGGGAAATACACCAAATTGCTCCAAAAAGGCTACTAGGAATTAGCCCTCCTAAATAGCCGGCAACAAGATTTCTTGGAAAATTTCTTAACAACCCTGCAAAAAAATTATATTTATGGATACCCTTTTCAGAGTACCTCAAGATTCTGTAATTTTCCAACCCTCAAACTATCCGTACAATTAGAGTACAAAAAATGGCTAAAGTGAGGGTTTCAAAGGCTTTATCACTGTTGTGATAGAAAACCACCTTAGACACCTTTCCAAGACCTCTCCTTTGGAATGGAGCAAGGTTAGACCTTCTCCTTAATCAATGTGTGGCCAGATTGAGGCATTTGAACTCTCAATCCCCTCCATAGCTTGTTTTTTCAACTGTGATCCCTAGCCAAGTTGCATTTGGCTTGCCTAGGGCATCACTTTAAAAATTCTTGCTGATGCTTCCAAGGGCCCTCCTTCCTAGTACATAATATACATGGACCTTAGTTCCAAATCCCAAAATACCAGAGGTTTCCAATGGTGGGAAGAGGCCCTAAGATCCCATTTTCTAAGTGCAACCTTGTTCAGATCAGCAACTTTGCAAGAACAAAAAGATTTTCTAAACTAATACAAAAAAAATTTAAATGATCAAACCAACACTACAACAAGATGAAAAAAAATATTTTAGAACTTTTCCAACACAAAAATCAGGCCATTCAATCCTCCTCTATGAAAAATGCCTTCAAATGCATAAAACTGGCAACAAAACACTTGCACAATTCCTACAAAATGCAAAACCAACTTGTCCAACCGATTAAAATAGTTGTCCTCACCTTTTTAAAGGCTCCTCCATCAGTTACATAACTGTTCTAAACAGTTAGGATGTTGCAAACTCAAAAAATGCAAAAAGTTTCTTTTTGCAAGAAAATGTTGTCATGACAACATGACAACATTTTAGCAACTTTTGTTCTACATGGAGTTAGACCTCCAAATTTGGAACAAAGACCAAGTAGACATATAATATGAATAAAATGACTTCAAATAAACTATTCAAAGCCATTGGAACCTTTCTAAACCATTTTAGCCTTTACCAGACCTAAGTCACCTAGTTGACACTAGTCGGCAACTTCTAGCAACTTGGTCACTTTGGGTCTTGCCAAGTCTCCTAAACACACCTAAGGACCAAATAGGACCTATTATTAGACTAGTGATGTGGCTAGCATCACTAAAATCCAAAAATAAGGAAATACCTAGGTCTCACACTTAGCCTACCTAGGTGCTCCTGCACCACATAATTCCTATTGAATTCAAATACAAAACATTGAAGAATTCCTTGGAGCTCGAGATATAACTCAATATTGGACAATGGGATAGAATCATGATTTTAAAAAATCTCGATGAATTGAGAAAATCTACATTGAAAAACACTAAGCTCATCCAATTCCAAAGGAAACAGTGCCATGATAATTTTATCAAATAGAAAATTTTTGTTGTAGGTGATTGAGCACTCCTTTATGACTCAAGATACCAACATGATATAGAAAAGTTCCAAACATGTTGGCTAGGACCATATGAGATTGTTGCCATATTTCTAAACAATGTAGTTCAATTATCTACCATTCATCCTATTTGCTTCAAACTACTTGTCAATGGACATCACCTCAAGCTTTACCATAAACTAGCTAGCTATGAAGAGTTCCTATAGTAATTCCATCACAATGAAGATATCATTATTCCTATAGCCACTAAGTCTAGGTCTTCTACCCTAACTCCTACTGTTTCTTGACTCTGATCAAGAGATTCATAATAAACACTTCTTTTTTTGAAGTACTTTCTTCACATCCATTCTACTTCCACTTTTATCTCTTCCATCCTACCATTCCATCCCATCCCTCTATCAATTTCAATGATCACTTTAGAACATCTTTCCTACAACAGTTTCTAGAGCCAACATTTTAAGCATTGTTTTGCCTTGAACATTAGAGTTTTTTTGCAATTTAGTTATAATTAACCATGGGAAAAGGTGTACAAAGAAATGAGCCTATTGATTATAGAGTTTTGTTGGGAGATGCAACAACTTATAAAATGTTTAGAAGAAGGGGATGGCTAGATTATTGCCTTAATTTGAACAGATTTAATGAAGAAGTCACTCTCTAATTTATGACCACCTTAAGAGATGGAGTTGCCATGGTTAAAAGTCTAAGAATTGATTTCTTAGAGGAGGTGATAGCTGAAGTCACTGGGCTGCCCCAGGAAGGTGAAAACTAAGAGAAAGAATTTGACTTGAAGATAGCTAGGGAACAATTCAACATACACCAAGACCTACCATTGGACATTGATAACTAAAAAAAAACTTCAAAACTATCCTTGCCAATGGATTTTATTCAACTTATTGTGTTTATCATCTAATATTTCACGTGTCAGGGACATTACAAATAATTGCATGGTCTGCATTTCAAGTTTTTGGCTCACCTATGACATGATTACAAAAAAATAAACCTCCCCAACTTCCTATTCAATATTATTAAGAGGCAAGCTTCTCTAGTTTAGGCAAGAATTGACTAGTCAGTATCTCACCATGGTTTGATAAATTTAATTGTACAAAGAGAATTACATAAGAAATTGGGTCATGGGAGGAATTCTTGCAATTAGAAGAGATATAACCTATGTTGGTCAGCCCTAGAGGCAAAGGTGTAGGATGAAGAGAAAGAATGTCCACATGAGTCTATAAAGTTGTCCCTAGAGCTGAAAATACTCCTAAAGCCTCTCCCTCTAATCTTAAGCCAACTAAGAAATAGATTTATAAGGCTAAACCCTCCATTTCTAGCAAGAAGAAAAGCAAAGAGGTAGAAACTGATAGTGCTCTTAAAGCCCCATAACCTATTAAAAATAGGTCTTCTACAAAGTAGCACAAAGATAAAATTTTGGAACCTAAAGCAAAAAGCCTAGGACAATCAAATGAGGAGAGTAACCCTATTGAACCCTTGCACTCTCAAGAGGAGGAAAACCTACAAAAACCTCTTGAAGTGCCCATGGTAGAAACACCAATAAGAAGGAGGAAATGAAAGAGTTCCCCATTTTTGTCAACACCACCCATGAGGCAAAGTGCAAGACTCTCTGAGAGTAAGGTTCTAGAGGCCTCTATTCCTATAACTATCCCTAAAGTGTTTAAAAGTGAAAAAGAGTCGTCTCTGGGGGGAAAAACTACCACAAACTAAAGTTAGTGAAAATAAAAGAAAAACTCAAAATTTTCCACTTGAAACTAAGTGTAGTATCAATTATGTTCTTATCAATAGCAATAAGGAATTTGATGAAATAATTGTTAAAGAAGTATTGGAAAAACTAGACCAAGAAGAGTTAGACACATTAACTGCAGTAGCCACAAAATCTAGCAAGAAGGAAAAAGAGGAAACAACTATTGTCATAGGAAAAAGTGGGTGTTCTACACTATAGAATGTTAACAAGAACCATCAATTGGCACCAGAATGGATAGACCTCTTTCATCATGAGCCATTGCCACCACCAGATTTATCCACACATTTTTTTGCAAGAATTAGTTTGTTTCAACAACTATTATGGGAAAGAGCTCAATGGAACTTGGAGAAAAAGAAATTAAAGCATGTTATTAATGAGTAGAGCTTCTAATTGAAACAAAGTTTAGATCAGAATGAAGTTCGAAAGAGAAGAATTGAGCAGATTGTAGGATTAATTTGTGAGCTAATGGAATGTAGGTCAATATCACTAGTGTATGCTTTGTTTGTTAAAGAACAATTTTCCAATTATAAGTTAACTAGAATTTTGGAAGGACTTAACCCCTCTATCTCTACTCCACATGAATTTTATGATGCATTTCAATCTTTCCCTTTGGCCTTGAAAAGTTACTATTTGAATTGTATCTCCCTAATCTGGCAGTGCCTAATGACATTGAATGGAACCTAGTCTTGTATGTAGGGGATGTGCACTTAAGGGCAGCAAAGTCATGGATGCAAAATGAAAAAAGCATAGAACATCAAGCTGCACACTACAGGGAAAGTGAGATGACAACACCCTTGTTCATGAGACCAGAAGTCCAATATTCTAAACAAACATATCTAGATTGGATTTCTATTTTGGGAAATCCTTAAAGACATGGTAAGGTGAGTGTAGTTAGAGAGCAGGCTTTTATAGATTGGGAACAACATTTATCTCAGAATGTTTAAACAATAATCATTACTTTAAGGTAGTGATGGGTTAGAATGCCACATGATTTAAAAATAAGAGAACCACACCCTCCACAAAATCTAACTCTTGCTACAATAATGATTACTTGGTGTATCAACTTGTGGAGAAATCAGTGTAAACATTGGTTACCATTAAGATATCAACCTCCAATTCTCCTACATCCACTACTAGTAGTAAATGAAAATGAAAAAGATCATGACATGACTATTAAATTTTGGCACTAGAAGAGGCTCAAGGAAACTTATGCTTACTTCAACTGAGTGAAGAATGAGCTAGGTGAAAGGACACCTAATGATTGGATAGTATGGGATACAATATTGAACTTCATGATTGCTAGAGGCCAACAATAGTTCATTTGGGGAGAATGATGAGCCTCTAAAGGGCCATTATTTTGAGAATCTTTTTATCTTGTATTTAATAGTTATCTTGCAAGAAATAGTTTAAGAATCTATGGTTTAAGCAAAAGAACTTATGTTTTATGAATATGCTATCTATATGTTAAGACATGAAGATTGAAGTATAGATTGATCAATTATGTTGTATTTTATTGAATCTATGGTATTTTATTGTTTAATGAAGGATATTACATACTTATAACTATTTCCTCATCGATGTTATGTTTGGGTAGGTTTCCTCTTGCAATCATAGGATTTGCAAGAGTGATAATCTAAAAATTACCTTTTCTAAAATTGATGATGAACTAAATGCATGCACATGTAGAAGTTGTTGTGTTTAATGCTTTGTAGGTGTTTTCCATGCATTGAAGATAGCATTTTAGCCATGATTCAAATTCGACCAGATGATTGATGAATCACTATAGAAGCAAATCATGGTACAAATTCTATTATGGCAATGCACGAAAATAGCTTCCTCGACCTACTATATTCTTGGGGAAGTTAAAACATAATTAATAGAATTTCTATTACAAATTTTATGATTTGTAATTGATGCTTGTTGACGGATTGATCATAGGAGTACAAAGTTGTTAAAGCTTTCCTTTAAATAATTTTTGATGTAACCTTGAAAGGAGATTTTGACCTTTTCCTGGTTTGACCAGAAGGAAATAGAGTAGATTGTTCTATTCAACAGAGTCAAATCTTGTTTTCAAATGTAATTATTTATTATGAATGAATAGAAGTCAGAGTTCAAGTTTCCACCTTCAAATTTGATTGTTTTCTATTCACTCATCCAAGGAGGGCCACTTGGTGAGTGAACTACTTTGTTAGAATAGATTTTCTTTCTTAGTTTGTTTCCTTGCAAAGTAGACTTTTATTGTTCTTATAGCCATTGATATCAAAATAATTGAACTATCCTACAACATAGGTGTTTAAATAGATTTACTATTTACAACATTACTCTAAGATTTAAGGAAAATGCCATTTTAGTTCCTAGCTTAGTTTCCTTTGGCATTTATTTCCTATCATGGTTATTTTACTTTCCCATGTGGCTTATTATTTGACTTATGGAGATTCATAGCTTTCCCATGTGGCTTATTATTTGACTTATGAAGATTTCCCACAAGGTATGATACCCAAGGTGAAAATAGATTTGAAACTGAAGACTGCAAAGTATGTACTAGCTGAAGGTGTTTTGTATAAGAGAGGTTTAGATGGAACATACTTAAGATGTATGGATAAAATTCAACAAAAGAAGTTTCTTAAGACTTTTCATGATGAGGTATGTGGAGGCCACTTATCTTCTTCTATCATTGCTTATAAAATACTCAAAAATTGCATTTATTTTCCTAGGATGTTTTGGGATGCTTATGTGTATGTTAAATATCACAAAAATTGTAAACTATTCATGGGTAAACCTCAATTAGCTACATTGCCTGTTAGACCAATAATTGTTGATGAACCTTTTAAACAGTGGGGAATTGATTTTATTTGCCCCATAAATCCAACCTAAAGTTTGGGACACATGTACATCTTAATAGGAACAAATTATTTCACTAAATGGGTCAAGACCATTCCAACCAAAAGGGAAAATACTCAAGTAACTTGTGAGTTCCTTATGAGTCATATTATCGTGCAATTTGGTGTACCTATAAAAATCATTTCTGATAATGCCACATGTTTCTCTTCTAGAGAAATGATTATGTTCTACTAAAAATATGGGATCCCTTTGGCACATACTTTAGACTATTTTCCCCAAGGTAACAGCCAAGATGAGTCGAGTAATAAAGACTTAGATTCAATCATGAAAAATCTAGTAAGTGATAATGGTAAGGATTGGCATAAGATATTGTACGAGGCACTTTGGGAAGACATGATTTCTACTATGAGGGAAATAGATATGTATCCATTTGAGCTAGTTTATGGGATTGATGCAAAAGTTTCTTTGCCCTTGAATCTTGTAGCTTCAAACTTGCAAACAACAATATAAGAATTTTTTTTCAAACATCTCTAGAAAAGAGGATTATGTATCTAACAAAATTGGAAGAAGAAAGGAACAAAATGGTAGATATAATAAAAGAACATTAGATGAGAGTGAAGAAAATCTTTGACAGAAATATGAGATCCAGGAAGTTCATATCAGGTGATGAAGTTCTCTTGTGGGTAAGAGAAATGAGAAGGAACCCACAATAAATTTGAGTCCTTATGTAAATGCCCGTTTAAAGTCCAAGAAGTAGCTAGACATAATGCTATGAAATTATCTTATCTAGATGGTGAATCCCTACCACATACCTACAATGGGTAGGATTTGAAATTTTTTTAGTTTTGAGAGTTTTGTTATTTCTTTGTACATATTTGGCTTGGGTTCTTTTTTTTTTTTTTTTTTTTCCTTGCATTAGGTTGCCTACCTAACTTTCTGAGCTCTCTAGTTTTTTTTGGGAAACCAATCAACAGATAGCGTCAATGTTAGTTCAAAATTTTCTAGAGTTGCCATTTCTTTTGATAAATATTTTTCTTATCCACTCCTACTTAATTTTTTTATTTTTGAACAATTGACTTTGTCTCTTGTCGGCCTTTTTGAGATGCAATAAATAATTTTTAGTAGCTCGTTTATGGACCCCATCCTAAAAGTTCTATCCCACCTTTATTTTGTTGGCAATATGACAATCAATCAAATAAGGTGAGATATGTGGTTGTCATTTATGGCAACATTTTTTTTGTAGTTTAGTCATGATTATTTGTGAGGGAAAATTAATTAAGTATTAGATAGTGTTACAACAACATGATAAGATTTGTTGATAAAAAAATATTCCTTTGGAATATTCTCTTGCACAGTTAACCCTAGATGCATGATGCCATCCTAATGATGCATACCAGTGTGCATGTTTGTATGATCAATTGAGTTCAAGTTATGGTAGAAATACTAATGCAAATACGTCACAGTATAGAATAGAGCATGTTAGCAAATTGACTTATATGACTTGGAGAATTGTTTTGATTACTAAATCTTGTGGAGCTAATTGTAAGGATGATATGTGTGCTAACTAAGGAAGAAATTTTTAATAGGTTTGGTATAAGTAAAGAATTTCAATTGTGAAGTTAAAGGGTGAGAATGTAAATGCGATATTATGATATGTGATGCAAACAAATGTTATTTGAGACATAATGCAAATTGATATGTGAGCAGTCATTCTTGTATGAAGAACTGACAATTAGAAGTATTGTAAAGTACAAAAAGTGATCTAGTATTGTATGTGTTGGTGTTTTGAAATGCTATAGATTTCAAATTACCTTGATGAGAACAAGACATATCTAGAGGCAACTAACTCCCATCCTTAACACATCCTTCTAGACACCAGGCCAACTATAAGGCTAGACCCTTCTTCTACTTTAGGCTCTGTAAAACCTAGGTGAGTGGACCTCAGATTCAATTAATAAGGTACCAATGCTAAAAAATATTCCTAAATCTAACAAAGTAGATAAAATGTTTAATCTCCTATTGAATCATGCAATAACAAGGATCTACAATAGCTAAATGCAAATCTGTGAAATTCACAAGCCAAGTGAGGGCATCCTTTTCAAATTTTCAACATGAAAGGGGGAAAACATTTGATTAATGATGTTGATTTCAAAAAAACATGACATAAACAACATAACCTTATGATCCTTCAAAATGATCATTTCTTTATATGTTGGGCAGTCGCACAAAACCCTAACACACATCCCTGGAAGTCATTTACACATGCCATATATCAGGACTTCTTGATCTATCTATCCATTTCGTGAATTAGACACCTACATCTTTCTAAACCTCATATTTGACCTATCCCTTCATAAGATCTGCAATCCTATGATGATGAATCAAGAATTTACATACTCTTTGAGTCATAATCAAAATAAATCAACATTTACAACCAATAGATTGGAAATGAGTTTCATAATCTTTGTTTACAAAACACAAAAGATCACAAACAATATGAATGGGAGACAAGATATCAAAATGAAGACTAACTTGTTGCTATGTATTCATTCATTTCTTTGAAAAAATACAATAATATGCATGAAATGGAAATGCAAAACTACCTAACAAATTAGAACTATTTTTATTCTCATTTCTTGATCTTCATTACAAGAGAAATTGCTGAAAGGAATGGTATCACAACAGTGAGAAGTTTTTCTTAGAAAACTAGAACCCTTACAAAGAATGAGAAATAGAATGGTATAGAGGAATGAATTCCTAGATCTATTGTGCATCTGACATGTGTCCACCTGGAAAACATCTCCTAACAATGAAAAGAATCTCTTTAATCTCTCTCTACAACTAGTAAATCAAATCTTTAATCAGTTTGGCTCCCTAATTGAAAATTGGAATGAAATTATACTAGAATGGCATAATATCCTCAAAATTAATCCTATAGACCTTTTACTATGTTTTTTCGCCAAACCTATAACCGCATTTTCAATTTTCGCTCGTTTCATCGAGAAGGCCCAAATTTTACATTTCTGCCTATAACTTGAATTAGTAAAGATCTACTAAAAATTGGATTCCATATTTGGATTCCTCAACTTGAGACATTTCCAACAGTATATGATACTTGATATTTTGGATAGAAACAACCCCTCTAGTGGCCATTTGAAAATTGGGCTTGTTCTATGACCTTGCATAGCAATTTAGAAAATAATTGACCTTTGTATAAAGTTTACACTATATAATAATGCAAAATTTATTTAAAAGGGAACTTGAATGTCAAAAGAGGAAACAATTAAAAAAAAAAAAATTTGGGAGCTTTTAAAATTTCCCATCATTTTTCCTCTTGGTCAAACTTGATTGATCACCCCTTCGACATGTGTCATCTTGTGATTGGCTTTTTTTTCTTTATCAACCGACCCCTCCAACTAGGTGCCACATGGCATCATTTCATTTTTCCTCTACTTTACCACATCATTTGGCTATGTCACCATTCTATGTTGTCAATCGCTATATTGCTATCCTAGTTAGCATTCTTCCATGTCATCAATGACATAACAACCTTACAAAATGTGTCATTCTCTGCCATGTTAGCATCTTGGGAAGCATGCTATGTCTGAAGCCTCTACCATGTGTCACTTTCATACTCATCCACCTCACAGCCAGCTATTGTCCAGTCACCATCCACCTCAACCTAATAGGTCACCACCACATCACCTAGCTGTTAGTCATTGTACTTGGTCCACCTCTTACCACATGTCATTGTGTGGTTGGTTCTCCAATTCCACATCATCACTAAGTCATCCTACTAAGCAAGCCACACAATCTCACTAGTTTCCAAATTTTCTAGTAGGTCACTTGTCAAAATTTCAACTTTCTAGAAGGTTGTCATGTCACTATCAATGAGATCCTCCCATTTTTTGGTGGTGAGATGGCGACCACCAGAAACCTCAATTTTTCTAGTACTTTTCTTTTGGTGAGCCTTTGTTCAAAATTTCATTTCCTAGACTGTCCATCTAGCTATCATCCACTTTGGGCCCTACAACACAAGCTTGAGGCTTTGAAAAGCCATATGTCTTGTATACATTAAGCTTTCTTCAGGCTTTGTATTTAAAAATATGATAAAGCCATTACCTCTACAATGTGGGACTAAGTAAACAAACGTATTTCTTCCCCAAAGCAGCCCTATCTTTTATTAGGGAAAATTGAATTGTGATCCTTTGCCTGATTGTGATGCTTATCTTACATGGTAGCTTGAACTCATTTACCAAAGTCTTCAACTATTGTGTTTCAAAGCTTCTTCCACCTTCTCTCTTATTAGATGTCTAATTGAACTTTTACGTGAGCTTCTTCAAGAATGTCAAGGACAGAAATGTTGTTCTTGAGTCAGACCAATAAAAATACTCTATTGTAGATTCAACATGTCTTTGGATTGGGATCCTCTATCTTTGGCATTGAAATTTTTCAAAATGTAGCATCTTAGGCATCTCCTCTACCACAAAAGGTGTCTTCCTACTTTTTTTGATTTCTCCACATCAAGGGAACCTCCTTCTCATGCAGTGGATGGTGCTTCTTTTAATTCCAAATGGCTCCTCTTGTCCTTAGTGTGGACTCTGACTCTTCCTATTCATAACACTAGTGTTCCCCTATGTGAAGCTCATCTCCCATATATATATGAATAACAGAGAGTGAGAATTCATCATGCTCTTTGTTATACAATGTTTGGTCTTTATTTGGCATGGAAAGCCACTGGCATCCACCTCTTTTTCCATCTAAGATGCGTGCTTGCCTTGCTCTATTTGTGGCTACCTCTACATGTAATGTTCTCATTCATGAGGCTTTTATGCCTCTTCACAAGATGTCTCTTCCTCAACTTGGAAGTTCCTTTGCTCTCCACTTGCGTGAGTTTCCTCAGACCACATACAAACCTCACCACCAATGAGCAATGTCTGCTACTTTGGATTGGTGATATTAGTCAATGGTTCATTCAAGCTTGTCCCAACTCATGTCTATGTGGTCGAAATACCAATTATTCTAGTCACTTACAATGCATCTAAATCCATCTTTTGTAACTCTTGGTGCAACTCCAATATCAAGACAATTGTGTACAACTATTTTAGGATTTAAATTTCCTCCAAAGTTATTAAATGTATCTTCCTAGTTAATGGGGTCACAAACATGGGATAGTGTTATTTTCTGGGCTTCTAAGACAAAATATTTACAAGCTTTTGACTCATTTAGTTTGTGTCTAGTTGACCAATGTCTTATATTTTGAGTTTCACTCTACCAACTTATTTTAACTTCATCTCCACCCAAATGTACAAACTTATATTTGAAGGCTATGGAGAAATCTAATAAAATACTATCAATAACCTTGAATGTAAATTCATTACTAAACTCAAGTGGTTCTTGAAAATGAGAAGAAGGCTATAGTTGTGGATAACTAATACCCCAAGAAGCAGCATGTCCAAGAACATCAATTTCTACTAATACATTGATCCCTCTCATTTGAGCATATTTAACAATTTCCCTTTCAATTGTTTCATTGCTAATGTTACTGTGCATATCAAATTAAATTTATCAAGTGTATTCTTTGATGGATCCATTTAGTTTTGAAACAATATCCATATATTGGAAGTTCATAATAATTAGAATCATTATGGTCACACATTTCAAAACATCTTAAATCCTTACTGACTATCACAAATATGATGAATTTAGCCGAGCCCCAAAGTGGGTCCGACTAAAAAAAATTGTTTTCAAACACCTAATCATTTAAATTGATCCATTCATCATCTAATAATGATCAAAATCAAATTTGACCACTAAATCAAGACTTAAAACTTAATTCACCTCTTTTTGCAACATGTCAACTATGTGTTAGGAGGTCCTTTGACTGGCTATGAAAATTGACCCAAACACCTAACTGGGTTCTAAGATTCTATGTTCCACATACTCCTACCTTGTTGAATCTCATCTCATGAAAAATCCTCCATAAAAATATATTGACCACCAAAGTTACTCTCTCAGAATTGTCTACAAGAAAACATGTCAGAAAAACATAAATCACATTCGGATTTGGCTTTGAAAACTAGGTAAACTGACACTTGGGGCAGGAAAACTAGGTTGTTGGTTCACTATCATGAGGAGAGTCTAAATATACAATTAGGGATCATGATGAATAACTAGACACATTCAGCATACAGTCAAAGTGGGCTACTCAAAATTTTCTAACTAGAAACAATGTCAAAAAAGTGATTTTTGCAAATGGAATTAACCTACGAAAGTGTACAAACAGATTCATCAAGACTTGAAAATTGCCATACGTGAACTATTTTTAGACAATAACATAGTGGTTCTAACAAATATGCACTTCTTGACACAAGTAAAAAGTTACAAGTTGCATTTGGAATCATGTTAAAAAATTGATCAAACGGATTCTTCATAAGCTCAAAATTGAAACATAGCAAGTCTCTAACCTCCAAAATGAAATACAGAAGGAATTTCATCATTTTGGTCAATCGGGTAAAAGTTATAATAAATCAAATAAGGCCTCCCAAAATTTAGAACAATTCATATTAACATGACATCAATAAATGACCAACTTTGAGGGGTTGAAAACCTATTCAAATGGACTCAAAATGACTAAAAATATGAAACATAGGCTCTTTGGTATGGAAATTAAATACTTCTGAAGCAATGAGTCATAAAACATTACTGGGTGCAAGATATTCAATTGCAATCAAGGCCTCCTATCACTATTTGACACTTGGGCAAAAATGCAAAATTGGAGATTGCTCAAAATGGGACTTGAAAAAATGACTTGGAATGGCAGTTTATCATAATGGAACACATGGAGACACTAAATACATGGTGTTAGAAACATTAAACACCTCACGGGCCTCAAATGAATAGCCAAGTACATATGCATCAAAAGTGTTTATAGGGCTTAATTTTTCAATGGAACTCAAAATCAGGGCTTCAATTTTGAGTCCCAATAGTATGTATACCTATTCTCTTGAAGAAATTATTGTATATTTGTATGTTAGGGTAGCAAGCTCTTCTTGGACACAATTTTATATGATCTACCCACTCCTAACAGGGTTCAAGCAACTCCCAATAGGGTTGAGGCTTCTAACAAGGCCTAGTCTCCTAATAGGAACTTGATACACTATACATTTTCCATAGACTCCTAACAGGGTCAATATCATTAATCAAATTCTTTTATATAGTGAATCATCTAATGGGTTTCATCCCCAATGGGGTTTTTACTTGGCCAAGGTTTCCCTAGTTAACAAAATATGGTGTTATGATCCCTCACTATGTATGATTGTTTTTACTATTCAGCATTGTTGGTTTATTTTCTTATGCATGTGGCAAAGTAATTAATAATACTCAATTGTGGGCAAAAAGATTGGAAATATTGATTTACCCCCACTCTCAATATTATCTATTTCTAACATCTTTTCCTATTGTTGACCAAGATTGACCCATTAAATCTCAACACCAACTATAATGTTGTTTTTAACTCAAGGGATTCACAGTTTGTTCAAGTAATATTGAATTACTTTGTACCACTCTTGAATGGTACAAAGCATTCTTGAACCTCTTGTACCCCATTGTATATGGGTCAATAGTTTAGTGGTTCCTTCAGTTCAACTAGTTTGTGATTCCCACGTGACACTTTTTTGTGGGCCCTAGTTAGATGCCATGTGAAATTCAAGGAGAAGTTGCACTACAACTGGACACCATTTTGGAGCTAACATGCTCATGTGCAATTTAATCATTTCTTGGTGTAAATAAGTATTTACTATTTACACTTTACTTAAGTTTACTTAGGTTAATGCATTATTTTATTGTTTCTTAGGTGAGGCACTTAGGAGTATGCGTACTCTTATGAATTTTCATGTTGACAACATTGGAGTAAGCAACTCTAATTCAGCACAAGGTGTCTACAACACTGTAATTTGTATAATTAATTGAGTTTTCATGTAGACAACATACTTATTCACACTCCTAATTTAGCACATGGTATCTACAACATTATTTTGTGTGTTACACCATTGTAGGCTTATCCTCTCATCATCACACTTACTCCTATGCTCAATGGAGGATAACCCATATCTAGTGGACATGTGCTTGGTTGTATGACTTATCATGTTGCTGACTTCTATGCACTCTAGAAGCATTCCAGAGGCCTTTATATATAGGCACTTCTACTATACTTTAAATCAATATTGAATGACTCATTTTGACCATATTCTCTTTGGACTACTTTTGCACTTGTGTTTGAGTTCCTTGGTCTTCAGTGAATTCTGCCCTTAGAAAAATTCTTACATGATATCAGAGCTATACCAAATCCTTACATAGTATTAGAGCTTGGGGAGATTCTCTACACATAGTCATTTGAGACCATAGTTGCTTTAGCACCTTGAGTTGAATCCAAAGAATCTATAGAAATTGGGAGTGTCTAGAGCCAAATTGGACCTTGCCATTGCATTTGGAATATCAATTCAGCAAAAATTGGCTATAAATTTGTGTACGCTAGGCTAAAGTTCACTGTGAGGCAATTTTTTTTGCAAACTAGCACCCGAAGGCATCAATTTGCAATCTTGGTATGGTCTTTTATTTGATCTATTAAATCTATTTTTAGATCTACAATTAATTTAGTCTTCGTAATTATTTTTCCAAATTTCTATTTTCAAAATATTTTTTATCCAGTCAGGCCAATAGAGAAATTTATTTTGCATAATTGGGCAGTGACACCTTGACCCTACAATTTGGAGGAATATTCATCTTTATTTGAAGGAATATTCTAGTTATTTAATTAGTGGGCTTTACCTAATTTCTAACTTCAAATCCAAATCTAGTGGTTTTGACCCCAACCTCAACAAATTTGGCAACTGCAAAATATTATCCAATGAGCTCCCCCACCAGTCAAGCCTCACAAATCTTGGTGAGTTTGCATTTGATTTCAGTGTTGCGAGTTGTTTGTTTTAAATAACCTCTAGGGATTTCTCATGGTGAATGTGGGATAAACTCCAAACACTTCCAATGATAGTAAAACAAACTCCAACCAGAAAAAGAAAATACCAACACTTCACATCATCTTCGATGAAGCCTACTTCCTGCAACACACTATGACAATAGATAGAGCCATGCGTCAATCTGTCCATAGTCAAACTTGCCACAGAGCCAACACTCTGTGCTTGCAATGTAGAAAACCCGCCACTTTAGACTACCTTCTCCCCATCCCTCCATGTTGTTTTTAATCCATGTCCACAACTAGCTGGACAGACACGATAGAATCCAATTCGATAGCTACACAAAATAGTTAGTGTTCATATATTAACACACAAGCAAAGTCATACTATGCAACATCAACTATTGTACCTATTTTTACTATTGACATTAGTGTTGACATAATCATAGGTCCCGAGTATGCTGACATCATCAAGTTCATGAGCTTAAATTTGATGCTCATCTGACCATCATCTGGGGGCAAAATTGAACTGCTACAATGGCCTTATGACCATCAAATTTAACCCCATCCTTTTCTAATCCAACCCCTCTCCAAATTGAATTTTGATTTTTTATTCTGAATTTGGGAGGCCATATCTCAATTATCTTGACTCCAAATTAGGTGTAATTTGTTTTAATTTTGAGTAGAATTTCCTAAACTTTGTAGTGGTGTAGTTATTTTCTAGTTTTGGTGCATGGAGTTGTTAGAATTTGCATCTTTTAGAAACTATACCTATCCAATCTTGCATTTTGTAACTTCAAATGCTGCATATGGGTTCATCTAGACACGAAAATAGGTTCCATTTTTTTGAAAGTGTGTTATTTTTTGTCTACTTTCTAAATCTGCAATTAGATTATAGGGTTGTATAGGCAAAAGTGTCACTTTTAGAATTAGGTCATTTTCTGCATTATAATACTTTGACATATCTTTTGAACTATTGTATATCTAAGATACATTGTAATGTTCCAATTTTGAACTCCATAAGGAGGTTTTAAAAAGCAAAATCAAAAGTCCACTAAGGCCAAAATTTGCAAGTGGCCATTGTAATCGCACTACATATAAACTACCAAAAACATCATTTTTGGAGGGGTTTCTTGATTGAGTGAAAAAGAGGGGGTTTTCTTGGTGTTGTATTCCTCTTTTTCTATAGTTTTCTTTCATTTTCTACATCATCAAAAATTTTAAGTTTCCAAAATTAACTCCACATAACTATGTTACATGGTCCATTAAAATGTGGTGTCATTTAATGCATAAAGGAATTTCTCAATATGTAGATGAAACCCTTTCTAAACCAATAGGTTATCAACTATCTGCTAGTGAAATCATTGATTGGAAAAAAATGGATAAGAAAGCCCTAGGTGATATTTCTTTAGGAGTTGAAGACAAGATCATATATCAGATTCAAAAGTGTTGTACATCCAAAAAAGCTTGGAATAACCTCCAAAACCTATATGGTAAAGTGTCTGAGGAAGATTTTTTCAAAATTGAAGATGAGCTTCTCTCATTAGATCCTAAGGCATTTGATTCCATATAGGATTTTATCATAAAGGTGAATGAATTAAGAACCAAACTGGATGATTGTGGGAATCCTATTAAAGATGATAGGTTAATCTATCTCATTAATAATAAGCTACAATCTAAGTACTCCACATTTATTTCTACTTATAACACCTCAAAGACTACATTAGGATTTGCCTATCAGAAATTCTCTTTTGATCATTATGCTAAACTGTTGGATAAAGAAGAAAAGAAGTCAAAATCAATGGGGATCCTCAATTTGCCAAAGTCCAAGGCATTGGTAGAAAATAATGAGGGTTCTCAAAATTCAGCTGGTCAATCTTCAAATAAAGAAAAGGGCAAGAATAAGAAATGGAAGAATAACAAATCAAAGGATGCAAAAAAGGAAACACCACAATCAAATCAACAAGGAAATTCTTTGAATTCAAATAAGAAGGGAGACAATAATAAGGACAAGAAAAAGTGTGCTTATTCCAAGAAATTGGGTCATGAAGAACATGAGTGTTATCATAAAAATATTGATGAGTTGACAACTATCATGAACAAACATAATGTTCCACTACCTAATGCTTATAAGGAGAAAGGGTCTTCTTTAGATTCAAAGGGAAAAGGGCAAGAACTCATGGAAAATTCAAGTTCTTCAATAGAATGAATTCTTGACTCAGGTGCCTCATATCATATGGGTTCTTCAAAAGGAGATTTTTCTTCATTGAAGTAGTTAGAGGTATAGCACATCTTTGTAGGAGATGATAAAAAAATGGAAGTTGAAGGGAAAGGAAATGTGGATATGGAAAATGGAGAGTTTAAAGATGCTCTCTATGTTCCAAACCTAAGTTCTAATCTCCTTCAATTTACCAAATCACTCACCTTGGAGATGATCATAAAGTTGAGTTCCTTCCTGACTCAGTAAAGGTGCACAGTCTAAAAGATGATTTAGTGGTTGCAGTGTGGAAAGTTAATCATGACAAAAGGTTGTA
Source organism: Cupressus sempervirens (assembly GCA_028749045.1). NCBI lineage: Eukaryota > Viridiplantae > Streptophyta > Pinopsida > Cupressales > Cupressaceae > Cupressus > Cupressus sempervirens. The sequence goes on along the minus strand of CM053793.1, from coordinate 37,055,156 downwards.
TTCTTTCTCCCACTTTGTGCCAAAGTCTCCTTCACAAGCCTTGTTGACTCAATCCAATTCACACATCCAATTATGGCATGATCAATTTGGTCATCTTTCCTTCCTCTATCTTCAACAATTTTTCTCAAACAAAATGGTCAAAGGTCTACCTACAATCAACTTTTCCATAGGTGGATGTTCAATAGGTTCAGTGGATATGCATCTAGAGGAGAAGTTACATAAATATAAGTCTTCAAGAGCACCATTTGTTCTTCAATTGGTTCACATGGTACTAGTAGGTCCTTTTGTAGTGACATCAATTAGCCATGGTCACTACATACTCACTTTCATTGATGACCTTTCACACTACACTTGGGTCTATTTTCTTCATCACAAGAATGAAGTATTGGACAAGTTTCTAGCCTTCAAGACTCGTGTTGAATAGAAATAAAGGAAAGCCATCAAAGTTCTAAGGATGGACAATGAAAGAATATATGTGAATAAAAGACTTAACTTGAATTTTGCAAACTTGATGGTATTGATCTTTAGAATTCATCAGTATTCAGTCTACATAAGATAGATGTTGTAACATTGAGGATTCAAACTCTTAAGTCCATGGCAAGTTGCATGATACAAGACAAGTCTCTTGATCCATCACTTGAAGTTGAAGCAATTAATAGTGCCAATCACATACATAATAATTCTACTCATCCTACCTTACATGGAAAGACTCCTTTTGAGGTATGGTGTGGCGGAAAACTAGTAGTGACACACTTCAGAGTCTTTGGTTGTCCAGCATGGGAAAACATATCTTCCAAGGGATGCAAGGCACCACCACCTAGGCCTTGTACTTTCATCAGATATGAAGACAGTATTAAGGCATCTAGACTAATGGATACTAAGACACATGAGATATTTGTGGAGAAGGATGTACATTTTGAGGAAAGTTCACCCAGCTTGTCCTCTACTCCTCTCTACACATCATACATTGTGGAAACTGACACTGACACCAACAATAGTGCTTAAATAGATCTAGATACATGGTGTTCTATCAATATTTGTAGCAAGAGGTCACATAATTAGTATCATCCACATACATATATTTCCATATTGATAGGTCCAACAAAGAAAGGTACACCCAGTCTTCAAGCTCTAGCATTAGTTGATGACTACATAGCAGATATTTCAAGTTTGTTTGTGGAGTCTCATATAGTGGATTTGGGGGACATCATTGATGATATACATCTTCTCTTTGATGGAGAAGATCCTTCTTCAATTTTTTTGAAGGCTCACTTTGACCCTCATGTCCATTCTCTACATGATTGATCTTTACAAGTTGATGTGATTGTGGATACTTATGTATAGAAGTTGCAGGAGGTCTCTTTAGTAGTTGAGGAGATCATAAATTATTTGAGATATGTTCTACATTCATCCTTGATAGGGATAGTTGAATAGGTTTTAGAGGCAAGTGATCATCAAGATTCTTTCCACACATAGTGAAAGCATCTCATTTGTACCTATGGTATTGTTTCTTCCAAAGGGGAGGAACACTATTCAACATTTCTAGATCAGCTTCTTCATTGGAGTGGCTATCACTGATCGGCACTCTTCATTTGGGGGGGGGGGGGAGACTATGTTGTATCTCTTCTTCTTCTCTCTTGTGGGGGGGACCTTTTCCTCTTTTGGGATTGTGTTCTTCTCACATTTCTCTATTGTATATACCTGATGTATGTCATAATTGAGGGGTCTTGATTACTCTATCCATCCAAGCATCTATTTTTTTCATCTCTCTTTTTGGGGGAGGGGTTTTCCAATGAGTTTTTCCCTCTTTCTCTACTTTATGAGAGATTACATTTCATTATGTACATGGGTACCTAACATGACCTAGTAGCTGGAACCCATTATGCATTTCAACATAGTTCTCATGAACTTAAGTGCATTCCTATGAGTTGCACTTAAGGGGGGGTGTTGGTGTAAATAAGTATTTACTATTTACACTTTACTTAAGTTTACTTAGATTAATGGATTATTTTATTATTTTATAGGTGAGATACTTAGAATTTTGCATACTCTTATGAGTTTTCATGTTGACAACATTGGAGTAAGCAACTTTAATTTAGCACACGGTGTCTACAACACTGGAGTTTGCATAATTAACTGAATTTTCATGTAGAAAAAATAGTTATTAACACTCCTAATTTATCACATGGTGTCTACAACATTATTTTGCATGCTACACCATTGTAGGCTTATCCTCTCATCATCGCACTTACTCTTGTGCTTAATGGAGGATAACCCATATGATTTCTTATGTGTACCTAATGACCTTTATTTCCTTGCTCAACTATACTTAAGGATGACTTATCATGTTGCTAACTTCTATGCATTCTAGAAGCATTCTAGAGGCCATTATATATAGGCACTCCTAGTGTACTTTCAATCAATATTGAATGAATATATCATCAGTTTGATCATACTCTCTTTGGACTACTATTGTGCTTATGTTTGAGTTCCTTGGTCTTGGGTGAATTCTACCCTAAGGAAAATTCTTACATGGTATCAGAGCTATACCAAATTCTTACATCATTTATAGAATGATAACAGATGGTTAATATTTTGAGATTAGGACATTATTAATAATCATGTCAAGATATAGATTTATGGATTTGCTCCATGTGAAAGAAATATATCATTTGGGTTTCCTACTTAGTAATTAATGCTAAAAGTTGTAATAGTCCCATCTCCCCTTTTTCATGGCATATAAAGATTTATTGTGTCTATCTCATAATTAATGCCTTGTCCTTGTTTCAAAGTTTATATGAAAAAAATCATTCCTTGTAAAAAGATGCATAAGTTTCATTTGGTAATTTAGATGCTAGTTGCAAGAGTCGAGAAACAAAATCAGCTTCCATAGTTGCCATATTTTATGTTCACTAGGTAACTTTCATATCTTGCATTCCTACATTTCATCTTTTGATAAACAAGGTAGTGACTAATTCTTTTATTTTTTTTCAAAAAGTGAGTTTCTGAGTCATGAATTCCACTTTGCATATATTTCGGAATACTTAGTTTGTATAGTAAGTCTCCCATCATATCGAATACCAATCTCTTACAGGATAATTATAAGGAATAATAAAGAGGCTATGAAAGAGGCTTTCGAAACCATTTTCTACCAAAGTCTTGGACTACAATTTCCTTATGGCCTCTACTTTCCCACCTACCTATACTTGTTTAGAATTGATCCAAGAATGCATACAAATGTATGAAATACCCATCAATAATATTTTGAAAAGAGATGGGAGTTTTTTCTTAAATGTTACTAGAGAATTTGTGTTCAATTTGTTTAATCTTGAAGAAGAAGAGTTTGTAGATATGACCCCTACATCATCCTTGGTGAAGTTTTCAGCAACTCTAGATGTCTAGATAGGAATGTCATTACAAGAAGATGGAATGTGTCATCTTACAAAGGTGGTTCTAGGTTATCTAAAACCCTTAAGAAATACCATATGTCTCTACATGTTCATGATATAATAGTCTTGCTAGACAAGATATGTAGTTCCCTAGATGTGGGTATTTTTGAAGATTGGATATATTTCTATATTCAATTGTGTTGGAAGTGTTGTAGTTTTTGGACTAGGATGAGTAAGTCTCTAGCTCTTTGAGAAATCAGCTCAAGGGGACTCCAAACTTGAAGAAAGATTTCTATATGTCCTCATATTTGATGTACATGTTAGCTAGTACCCAAGATTTGTAACACTTACCTCATGAACCTTGCACTAAAGGAATCACCATATACAATTATTGCCTTGTGTTGTACAAAGGCAAAGCCATGGAAAATTTCAAAAGTGTCCATGATGTCTTCTCTAGAAAGCTCTATTTTCAAATGAAGGGTTCTCTTCATTGTATATTTTTTCATGAATCTCAAAAACATATTCAATCCTATGGGAGTATATACATTCAATACCCTAAGTTTACTTACCTAAGGATAGGAGGCTTTAATGATGAACCAATGGGAATTTCTAGATATGATTTTGGCTATTTTATCTTAGTAGAGGTATCTTGCTAGTGAGCAATTGTCATAAACAAGTTTTCCACTGATGAGACATCTGACATTATTTTCTTGGTTAAATTCTGCAAACTAACTTGTAAAAGAATGGAAGATGCCATATGCATAAGTTCAAACTTAGTTAATTTTAGTTTTGGCTTCTATCATGCTAGGTGTAATTTTGATAATAAGGGGACATTTCATAGTTTGTTTGGGGCCAATGTCAAGTTTGTGCCTGCGCATAATGTTGAGAATTTTTTTGAAGATTGTACCAGTGAGATGAAAGTGTGGGCAAGAGAGTCCTGTAGATTTATCATTTCTCAAATTAAACTATATCATTTGAATATGGATGAGGACACCTTAGGTGTTGAAGAAGATAAATTAGATCTGATTGACACTCAAGTGGTTGAGTCCTTAGTTTCCAAACAAGTTGTCATAAATTGGGATTCTAGAGATGAGGATAACATCCTTGAAAGGACAGGTTATTTTTGAAAGAAAAGATTCCTTTTAAAAATGAGAAAGAGAAAGAATATTCCTAAATTTTCTAATGCTAAGCTTAAATTTTCAAGTAGAAGGAGATCTTCAAGAGCTCATGATGTGAAGGGTATTGACATTTCCTCAGTACATAGAACCCATTCCAAAAGCAAAGCTAAAATGTCAATACCGATAGGGTCTAATGAAGCTATCCAAGTCAACATTGAACCTAGTAAAGAATAGGGTGGTGAACTTATTGATAATCATCAATGAGTTTAGATGATGGTGGGAACATCTCCTCAAAGGATTGAAGTTATGAGTACACCAGTCAAGAATAGTGAACCTTGGAAAGCTGTTGGTTCCACTCCAAATTGGTTTTTTGCTACGATGAATAAAAAGCTAAGAATTCTCCATGGCCAAAAATTCTCCATGTTGCTAAAATATTTTGATGTTTTCAAACATATACATATTTCATTGGCCTTGGATAGAGGATTATTGTCTAAGAATAATCTTAAGGGGTGCACTCCTGAGATGACGGTGAAGTAATTATGAGCTATGAAGCTCAATCTAGATAGAGATGTCCTTAAGTTTGGGGTTATATAGAATAATATAGTTAGTTTTATTATTATTATGATTCTAACATTTATTTTTGTAGGTATTAATTGTCCCTAACTATCCCTATTAGTGGGGATATTATAGTGGTATCAGAGCATGATCTTCCCATCCTATAGGGTTAAGGAGGATCTAGAAAAATAATTTATATAAAAGACTAATGGAGAAAGTTAATGACTATTAGAAAGGATTCAAACATATCCATGATAGAAACCTAATATTTTGGACTAAAATAAATATATATCTCAACTCAACAAAAGAAATTATCTAATTTCTTAAGGATAAGAAATTTGAGGAAGGGTGGACCATCATATCCCCATTTTAAGCTAAAACTTTAATAATAATTAGATAATACAATGTTATTAAATAAATAATAAAGTTATATTAAAAATAATACTAAACTATAAACCAAGGAAATAATAATTAATTAATATATATTATTAATAAAATCATATTTAGTATGATATTTTAAATAATTAATAAAATTAATAAAATTTCAATGAGTAAAGAAATAAAGAAATAAAATTAAATATGAGAGAAAATATTGTAGAAAGTATATTAACTTTATAAATAGAATTTAATAATAAATAAAATAAAACACATATAATTAAGTAAATAAATAATATAACATATAGTAATATAAGTTAACTAAATCTAATGAAAATTCAAGAGATGTTTAACAAATAGACATGACTCCTTAAAATTAAGATATAAAAGGGAGGAGAGTTTATTTTAGAGAGGGGAGAAAAGGAAGAGAAGAGGAAAGGAGTTCAAAAGGAAAAATGGAAGAGGAAAGTAATATGAAGAAAATAAGGAAGTGACTTTCTAAAAAAAGTCAATGATATTGAAAAGATGTGAACCTTTGAAAGGGTCATAATTATGAATAGTTGTGACTATTCAAAAGTATTTTAATTATAAAGTATTAAGACTTTTCCAAAGGATTTTAGTTATGAAGGGTTGTGACTTTTTGAAAGGATTATAACTATGAAGTGTTGTGACTTTTCAAAGGATTTTTTTATGAAAGGGTTCGACTCTTGGAAAAGAAGAAGGTAAGAAAGTTATGTTTATGAATTTATTTATGAACAACAATTGTGGATAATATTGTGTTAGGTCATGGGGTTAACACTATAGATATTAATGAGAATTGAAGAATTAAGCATGTGAGATATTAAGATCTCCATTGTCCACCATGGCTGAGAATCAATGTGAACTCAAAGCATGGAGCATGTGAGATATTAATATCTACATTGTCTACCATGGTTGAGATTCGATATCGAAGCATGGAGCATGGAGATATTAAGATCTCCATTGTCCACCATGGCTGATAATTGAGTAATAATACATTAATCTATTAGGAGAATTATAAGACTCAAAGCATGGGGGTAGAAAGGTATTAACACCTTAAACCAACCATCATGGTTGAGAATTCTTTGTATTACCAAAATATTCTAATGTTGTCAAACATATACATATGTTGTTGGCCTTGGGTAAAGGATTCCTATCCAAGAAGAATCTTAAGGGGTGCACTTCTAGGATGACAACGAAATAGCTATGAGCTATGAAGCCCAATCTGGAGACATCCTTAAGATTGGGGTTAACTTGGAGGGTAGAATAATATAGTTAGTTTTATTATTATTGTGATTCTAACATTTATTTTTGCAAGTATTGCTTATCCCTAACTAACCCTATTAGTGAGGAAATTAGAAACTAACACATCTAATAGCATATCTACTATGGTAATTAAACCTTAGAATAAATAGTCTCTAAAGCCTCCCAATCTAAAAATAAAAGTTAGAGTTGGACATAACCAACAATAGAGTATCATGAGTAGAGAAAATGAAAACACAAGGCCTAAGCATGGGCCTTCTCTTTCCATTTTGTATCCAATAGGAAGTAATCTTCCAAGAAGCCATAGAGCTTGGCCTCAAATCCTTCGCCCCAAGGTTATTCTCCTCATTCTCCTATTGTAGTAGTTAAAGAGTGACTTCAACAACATGAGTCAACTTGAGCAAAAAAATTGGAGAGAGTGGTAAAGATCTCATCCAATGTGTTGAATTTTTCCTTTGGGGCCCTAATATCATGCTTAATTTATTTGACATTTTCAAACAACTTTTGGCAACTAGTACAATTGCCCTTTTTAGCCTCTAAAGTCTTAACCTACAAATTTATAGGGTTTCTAGAAACCATTTTTTTGATGTTCTTATCCACATGCATAGGGGAATTTTCCATTATTGGTGAGTCATATTTGTATTTTCTCAAGGAAGGGACCAAACCAGTAATAAAATCCACTATGGTTATAGTGAAGTTGGCTGACACATGGGTTGTTTCCTAGCTAGCTTTCTTTTTTCTTTTTAAGGGTCTTAATCTTCTCTGAGGAAGAACTAGTCCCTTCAAACCTCATTCCATCCAACTCATCACCCTTTTCCCCTTTCCTCTTGGAATTCCCACCCATAGTTTTTATTTCCATTATATTTACCAAACTTTTTTATGCATATTTCATGGATGTGTTGCTTTCAAGGATATTATTTCATAACTTGGACTAGAGATATATCAATGATGATTACTTAGTTGACTATATTTCATGTGTTGTTTAATGATTATGGTTACTGGTGCATTAATGATGCTTTAACGATTCATAGTTAATAAATGTGATTTTTTTCATAGCAATGTTAGATGATGTTTTAATGATGATTACTTGATATTCATAATGATACATTATTTTATTTGAGAATTTGATGTTTGACATATAATTATTATAGTACTTACCCCATACTTGCATGTGCATAGTGTGTGTGTTTGTTTTACTTTTCTATCTAGTGTGTCTAATGTGGTTAAGGGAGAGAGTCATAGTCACTTGCTAGTCGGGATCTACATGATGTACCACTCCCTTCCATTACCTATTTAGTTTAGATATATATGCATATTTACATGTTTAGATTTTATGTAGGATTGCAAGTACCAAACATCAACTTCCATAAATTGCTAGGATGAGCATGCCCTATCACACTAACTCAAGGGTAAGAATGGGGCGATAATGTTCAGGTCTAATCCCAACGATAGCCTAATTACTTGTCCTAAGAAGGAGGACATGTATTTGACTTTCCACCCTTTTTAGACACATGCGTTTATCTTTGTTTTTGTTGTTTGATTTTTAGTTTTGGTCTATTTTGGTAATCTTGCTTTTAAGTGGATTTTGCTATGTGATTTTTTTGGTAAATGATTTCATTATAATATTTGGGTTAATCATATAATTAAATATTATTTGATTAAAAATAAATTAAAAAAGCATGAGAATATTTAATTAATTAAATGTGTGCTTTAATTTGAAAGTCTTAGTATAGAAGTCTAAATTTAGAAAATTGGTTAAAAAGAAATTAGAATATGATGATATTTAATTAATTATATATGTACTTTAGTTTAAAAGATTTAATTTAAGAAGTTGAACAAAAAGAGAATTAAAATATTAAAATATTAAAGATTTAACATTACTTTCTTATAATTATTTATTTAATAGTAATTAAATTAGAGTTGCAGTTAAATAATGAGCTTTGATTATTATTATTAATTTAAATAATAAACTATACTTTAATTAGTGATTGCACTAATTAATAAATTGGAGGAAAAGAAAATAGAAAAGAATATTTTAATTAAAATGTTCTTTAAGTGTGCATGAAAGGATTAAATAATAAAAGTTTATTTTAATTAGATTCCTTTGCATGTTTGAAAACCATAAAACCTAGGTGTAGTTAAACTCTTTATTAAGATAGTTGAGCTCATTTCTACATGCACAAGTTTTGTGAACAAAAATTTAGAATTGGATCAAAAGAAATGCTGAAAGTTTTTGCATGCATTTGTAGATTGCCTCAAATTTTAGGTGTGGTTTTGAGGTAGGGTTTGAAAACCTAGTGTACAATTTTATTGAAAATTTTGTCTACTCCATGTCTTCTTGGGTGTTTTCATACTGCATATTAATTTACTATAGTGATTGTTGAATAAGGAAATATGTTGTAGATTTTTAAAAGGAAAATTTATTAATCAAGAAAACTTGACTGAGGCATATTATAGAAAAACTATAGAAAATAATTATGACTATCATCTTTTAAACCTTTTTTAATATAGGGAAAATTCGATTACAAAAAAATGGGAGAAAATAATATACTAAACAATTAGGGTTTCAACTTCAAATTTGTCATTAGAACCATGAGATTATCATGAATTTTCTAAATATAGATAAATATTATTCTTATATCTAAAATAATTTAATGCAAAAATTTATTGTAAAAAAAAAAAAAAATTAATAGAGAGGAAAACATGTTGTAACTAAATATATACATGCATGTGAGAAAAAATATGCTAAAAATAGAACCAAAGTATAGTATGGTTATCTTAGTGATTTTTCTTGCTAAATCCTAACACACAAGCCCTGAATTCTTAAATGGAACTCTATGATTCTTAAAAAGACTAATTAACAAGGATAAACTCCTTAACTTTGAGCTCTTGGCTACGAGCAAGTGTACCTATTTAGACCTACTTCTTCAAAGTAATACAACATTAGTCAATATCCTTGATACAAACCTAATCTTCTTAGTTCTATGACATACATGAAAGTAAATACTCATTTAATTTTTTGTGATGATGAAATCCTATAAATTAAGGATAGACCAGTGCCTTATATATCCTAGGGTAGAGACTCAAAGATGGAAACATACATCTACAGAAAAATTCTAAGTAAAACACAAACATAACCTAGATGAAATGTCTTATAATTTATCCTCTCTTAAACATATCCAATCATCAAATTCTTGCAAAAGTTCCCAGCTCTTAGAGATTAACCCTAAGATTTTACCTTTTCCTTGAAAGGAACTATAGATTAAAAGCATACATACCTTATAAATGGTACACTAAAATTTCCTTATAGATTCAATACACAAAAGATACAAAATTCAAACAAGAAGACAACTGAAAAACATGCAAGGAAATTCTATTGTATTCAAATAGAATTTTACTATGTCTTTACATTTTAGATTTGGCAAACATTCCCAAGAAGTTTAACAATGGAGTCCAAGCCTCTCCTTACTCTAAAATTTTCATTCCCCTTTAAAATGGAGAGAAAAACCAAAGATATAGGAAAATAAAATCAGTTACACAGAACTGACAATTGTTCACTTTGCCCCAAAATATCTCCAATCTACACATCTGATCTTAAAATTGCCAGCTCATACTACTCTCTTCCACTTCTTTGAAAATGAAAATACTGATTTTCATTAGATTCCTTATTCTCTTCCATTTCTAAAAACATATAATATTCCTATATCTAGTTAAAAATTAAGCTTGCAATTAATGGCCACCTAGCACGCAAATCCAAGTAGACCCACAAGGTTGAGAGGCAACATAAGCCTCTTGTTCACTTAATTTACATTCTATGTGAGTGCTTGTGTATTTAAATTTTACTTCATAGCCTCACATAGTAAATGTGGGATATTGTCCCATTACATAATCTCACTGGTTAACCACCCAACTCTTGTTTCTTTTGCATTCTACCTCATGGCCTATGTACATTATGCATGTTTGGAAGCCTCTTCGTTCATCCTCTTGGATGCCACTTTTTTTACCCTGCTTCAACATGTGCCCAACAATGGTTTCCCTTTTACATTTTATGAGATATTGCATCCAATTCATTTTTAGTTGCAGACATACAAAAACAACATATGTACCCTTGCAAAAAAAATATACACAACCATTAATTGGCATGTATTACTATACCCTTCCCATGTATCATCTACTACTCGCTAATTGGCAGTCACTATGAACTATTTTCCACTACCTTTAAACTTGTTTACTAGCTTCCCTTTTAAACTCATCAATTGCTAGTAGCTCTTGGTAGCCAACAAAATTTTAATTAAAAAAATGATGCAGGCTATACCCCAAATGGGTCTAGCTTAAAAAAAATTGAATTCACATGCCTAGAATTCAAAAATATTACCAAGATGACTAGCATTTGCAATTGAAACCAATCTAGATAATCAAAAACTTTTTTAAAACTTCAATTTTTAATACTTGACAAGTTGACAAACTTGAATAAATTGCCTCCAATTGCCCCTTTAAAAAACTACTCAAAACTAATCACTACAAGCTAAGTGTTGGTGAGTATGAACTTTGTAGCATAGATAATCACCTTATCAAATGGATTCATCTAAAAATGAATAGGGAATGATATTTTAAAAGTTGAAATCACCTATTTAGAATTTCCAACAAACACAAACTAAAATCACTACAAACTACCCCTAAAGGAGACAAATTAAAAATATGAAAAGATGGGCTGAGGGTGAGCCACTGCATCTAATAGAAGACTTACATGCAAGGAATGAGACAAAATAACCCTCATCTAGATAAAATCATTTGTGAAAAAGCTATGAATTTTAGAAAATGGTTACTTTGAAAAGTTTTTCTAGTTGTATTTTTCATCATTATTGAACACTTTTTGTCTGATGTTGCAATCCAGTCAAATGAAACCCTCATAGTTTGAAACCCTAGATGAGTGATCTCTCTCATGCGTAGGAAAAAAGTTTGAAATCTTATTCAATGAGTGATCAACTAACTATAAAAAATTTAACTCCAACATCATGCCTCCAGAACATCTTGAAATGAAAGATAGTGAAAATGTAGAAGTTGCATCTAGAAATGACTAATCAAAGTGATTAATCAGATTGTTCAAGGTCTAAAACTTATTAGATGGAAAAAATTTCATGTCTATAGTATGGAACATCTCTTAATTATTTTTGAACTTAAATCGGATGCGAACTAGGAAACCCCAAAGTAGGCCATGTAGAAAATTGGATAAGGCACACTTAGAGATTTTTAACAATTTGCAAATAGAATGACACTAGAAAATAGGTCAAATGGGAACATGGGGGCCTCAAAATTGTTATGAACACTCTTTCTCATTCATACAACATGATGCAACAACCCACATATTATGAAAACCAATTGGTAAAGAGATGCAATTCCTTAAAGTGGGTTATTTAGTGAAAATTAGGAAATACATTTAATGCAGATTTTGGGAACACACTTAAAAGACCACTTCAAGAATATGTTAGAACTAACAATAGGGACCTAAAACCTATAATGTATGTCAAATGATAGGTGATGAAAACCCTATACAAGTGATGTATCATGAAATTCAATAGGCCCTTTTTACATGCACCTGAAGTAAGCACCTTACAATGCTTTTCAAATCACAAATACCATACTTAGAATTTTTTTTAGAAATATGAACTCAAAATATACTCAGATCTCTTGGGATCAAATAGTGGCTTTGATTTGGGACACCTGTCCCATGCAGGCATGTAGACAATCTGAAATCTTTGGTACAACAAACCACCCAAAGAAGGTCTACATGAGTCTTTTCTTCTTTAGACCTTGAACTTTTCAAAATCTTTTTCTCCTTACTAAAAACAACAACACCATTGTACAAATATAAAAAATATACACAAGTAGCTTCATAGTGCCAAAGAAAATTCAACTTTTACCTCTAACAAAAACCTATTTTCTTCTTTGAAACTTGATTTCCAATTTGAAACTACCACTAAACTCATGATGATAGGAAACATCATGGAACATAGGTTGCATAATAACTTCAAATTTACAATCAGCTATTCATTCTCTCTTATGTCCCCCCACAAACTCATTATTTAGAAAAAAAAGCATCATCAAAATCATCATGAATTGAAACATATGGAAGGGAAATAAAATTTCATACCTTTTCTACTTGGTTGCAAACATCTGGCTCATCTTTAATGCACACTTGTATATCAAAAGAAAAGTAAACATACTCACATTCTTTTAGCTCAGCCAAGGAATATGAAACTCCCTCATGCATCAAACTAATCAGATTAAGCAAATATGATTTCTCTTAATAAATCATAGTTTTATCCTCATAAGGATGATTCACACAATCCATATCATAAATCAATTCATCTTCATTGTCTTCAATGCTTGGTGGTAAAAGAATCAAACTATCATCATGTAATGAATTTTCATCCAAAGAACAACACTCACTTTGCATTACCTTTCCTCCCATTAATTTCATTGGAGCTATAAGTTCTATGCTTGAAGATCCTTGGTATACCCAGCTTTTGAAAAATACAAAAGAAAATAGTAAAGAGAAATAAGCATCCAATGGTGAAAACGTGGCAATTCAAGCACCTTGGATAGGTACTTTGGTGAAAACCTGGTAATTAGGGTGCCTTGTGTACTAAAACTAATCCATTATCTATCACTATCCTATCCCTCATCCATCCACTCACCATCCCATAAAACACCTGCTTGTTCCCTTGGTGTTCCAACCAAATATCCAACATCTAATGAAGCTTGTAAATACCTCCTGTACAGCTTGTAAATCTTATACCTCAGCTTGTAAATCTTGTACCAAAGCTTGTATCATCCCTTGTATCATACCTTGTATATCCAAATCTTGTCCACAACTTGTACCATATTCCAAACTTGTATTATATGCCATCTTGTGTCCCCCTCTTGTAATTATCCTTGTTTATATTCTCGCTTGTACCATATTCCAGCTTGTAAATAATCTTGTATTCTAGTTTGTACCCTATCACGTGCACACACAAATCCTACTTCACTTAAGATTTTCATAAAACCCTCAAATTATCCAACTATCCATCTATCACACATTGCAAACATCCAACACACTTTAAAACATTTCCATCTCACCAACCCAAAACATGAACAACCTTGTACATTTGTACCATATCTTGGTCTATTAGCTTGTACATCCTCTTTAGCTTAGTACCATTTTATCTATCCAACTTTTGTGTTAGTTCACCCTTGATCAGCATCTTGCACACATCACACAACCCTTGGTTAGCTATTCAAATTCATCCTTTAGCTAGATCTCCTATCACCAAAGTGTTATCCTTCTTAGTTCAGCTTGCCAGACGCATCACTCATCTAGATCCATCAGCTTAGGTGCTCTCTAGTAGATCCTTGTAGGATATAGCTTTCCTCATGTCTAATCTTCATCCATTAGTACCTCATCCTACCCATCTTGTTGGCAAACAATTCTCTTTTGAATTTTCACTTTCTTTTGATTTGGAATCTTCCCTTTGGGTCTTGAAGTATCTTTTTCAAGCAATCTTTTTGTTCCCTCCTCAAGGTTGCCACGATCTTTCATATCATGGTATACTAAGAATGGGGCAATCTAAGCATAAGGTTTTGATCAGGTCTTTTGTTTGTTTTTCTTTTCTACTTGTGGGTTACCTAGTGTCAGTTCTACGCTACTTCCTCTAGGATTCATGTGTGCTACTGGGACAATCCTTGCGTGTTTGTTTTGAGTCAAGTTCGTCAGTCCTCTGGATAGTTGGTGAAAAGGATTTGATGTTCTTGGTAACCTTGGCAATTAACCAATAGTCCTATAGAAAATCTAGTGCTCAACTACATGGTGGTACTTCTCTTTGAAGTATCCCCCCGCTCAAAAAGCTTCGATAGAATCCCTTCATCTCCATTATTCCCCATCCATATCCAGCATCTGTCTCTCCTATCCCATCTTATGCATCAGTATCTCTTTGAATCAATCATCACTCTTAGCTTTAGGGATCCACAATCCTAGTCTTAAGGATCCACCAATCCAATCAATACACCAAGCCTCATCTTTCGAGATCCACAATCCTAGTCCTAGGGATCTCCGAAACCCATCTTCCACTAATCTGACTCTTTGAAATCCTATTGCATCAGCTTTATAATCCCCTCATCCTTCTCCCTATCCTAGATTCCTTTTTATAGCACTCCACTCCTTCATCCTCCACCTTCCCTAAAGTCTTAAGCTTGCTTCCTCTTGTGCCTCTGATTCTCCCTTTATCATTCTCCTATAGTGAGAGTTTGAGCTAATTCAGCCCCTTCTCTTTGCCAATTTGAGTCTCCTTGCTCATCCTAAATTCTTGTACTTTTCAAGAAATCGTCGAGCCTCATTTTCTCTCCCCGCCACCTTCTTGAGGGGCCATGATGTAGTCCATTCTCTCTCTTCTACCCGAGACTGGGGCAACTATATTTCTCCACAAAGTCATCTCCATGTCATTTATATCTGAACTTCTTTGAAATAGTGTTGTTTCAACACTATGTCAAAGAGAGGCAAAATGTAGATACCAAAATCCTTTAGAAAATAAAGTATTTTTCATTTTCTGAAAAAGTCCCCGATGACATCATCATTTATTAATTAATTAATTATTTAATTTTTTTTTTTTTTTTCCCATTAAATCCCTTTATCTTAATTGAAAATATTTAATTAAGGAATCCCTCCCAAAAATGTTTAAATCTTATTTAAACATTATTTCCTTATTTATTAATTATTTAATTAATAAATTGACCAAAAATCCCAAAATAAATAATTTATTTATTTTTTGCCCAAAACTTGGCCAATTTCCTTTAGACCACTAACCTCTTCCAAAATCTTCTAATCCTTCTTAAATTTTGATTAAAAGCTAATCCCATCATTTCCTACCCCTAATCCCAACTCAAAATATTTAATTAAGATTAAATATTAATCATCATGTTTATTAAAAATGTTTTAATAAATATCTCCTCAACCCAAACCCTTGAAATAAATAAAACTTTATTTATTTTCTAAAAAACCTTTTTTATCCTCATCCTAGGAAGTTCTAGACTCTTCTAGAAAGTGTTCATCCTCATCCAAAGCCTAGACTCTTCTAGAAGATGTCAATCCTTATCTTTAATCCTAATCCTAATCCCCTCCTAACCTTATCACATTCCCTAAACATGGGTTAAGACTTGCTAACCCAAGCCAAAGTTAACAAATATCTCCTCCTTCACCCACCCTCATTTATTGCCATCCACTTGCCTATCCCTAAGCTAATCCTAAACCATCCTAATCCATCTTCTAATCATTTGCACAATCCTAAGCAAGCTTAAAACCTTCCTAATCCAACCCAAGTCAAAATTCCTCACCCTCCAACATAAATGGCCCTCAAATATCTCTTACACTCTCCTTCAATGCTCTTACAAAGAACTTATGAAGGGTCTTTATGAAGATATTATCTCTTGAGCCTCCTTTGTTGACTCATCCTTTCCCTTTCCTCCATCCTCTCACCCTGTGACATGTCTCACTCCCTAATTGGTTGTAAGGAAGCACAATCCATATGCTCTCCTCTCATTCAATCTGAGCCCTCCATAAGCTTTCTCCTTTCCTTCCATATTAGCCCTCCATCCGTCAAGCCTCTTGCCTATAAATTGTATCCTTCCCCTTTGCAAAAATAACACAATCTAGAAAGTAAAGCCATAATGCCATTTTGAGAAGCCATTTTTTACATCAAATCCATTCACCAAAATCTATCAAAAATCCTCCATTGAAGCCCATTTGAGCATTTGAGCATACATACATAATCAAGCCATCTTAGCTATTAGACACACCTCTACATCAAGTGATCATCCTCATTGAGAGAGCCTATCCATGGCTCATATTCTCATTTGAGGACTTCACTTTGTCTCTCATGAATTTATGTTAAATTAGTATAAAAATTCTTTTTGATTGTTTTAATTTAGTGTTTCTAACATACTAAAGTAGCATATACATCCTCTAATTTCATTAGGGATCTTATTAGGTAAACTAGGTATTCCATCATAACAAAATGGCACATATCCTTTGACAAAAGAATAATTATGAACATCCATTATTGGCCACAACTTTTTTGTACACACTTGAAATTATTCAAAACCAGTAACAAGAAATCTATACTTGTAATTAACTGTCTCTTGTCAATTTTAACTAGTCTAGCATACTTCTTACTTATTACTTAACTCAAAATTCAATATAGAAGTATGTAATTCCATACTCATGTGTCTTTTCTTTAAATGAAAAAATCACTTTATAAGGACCATGTAAACATATAAAATATTGAATAGAGAATACTTGGAATGTCTTTGCTCAATGTTGTTGTTCACTTCACATCTAACTGAAATTTGAAACAAAGCTTCACATCTCAAGTTCATTCTAGCACAGTCACCACCTCCTTTCAAAGGACACAAATGTTTGCACTAATTTTCCTTGAAACACCAATAGATTATGGGCATACCTTGCTGAAAAGTCACATACATTTAAAAAAAAATTGACAACAATAAATTCCAAGTAATATACTTTTAGATTTGAAAACAATTTTCAAATTATGACATTTATGAGACTCATCCCCAAACTGAATATAGCAAGACTCCAAGATTCTCCCTAGTAGAGTCACCATTTTGCAAGTGATTTTTCTTGTTGAACCCTAACACACAAGCCCTAAATGCTTAAATGGAACCCTATGACTCCTAAACTCTTGATTCAAGCAAGAAAAAGACAAATTAACAAGGATAAACTTCTTCTTCACTTTGAGCTCTTGGCTATAGGTAGGTGTACCTATTCAAGCCTACTTCTTCCAAGTATTACAACATTAGTTAGTATCCTTGATACAAACCTAATCTTCTCAGTTCTACAAAAAACATGAAAATAAATAATCATTTAATTTTTTGTAATGATGAAATCCTATAAATTGACGATAGACTAGTGTCTTATCTAGGGTAGAGAGTCAAAAAGAGAAACATACATCTACAGAAAACTTCTAAGTAAATTACAAACAGAACCCAAATGAAATGCCTTACAATTCATGTTCTCTTTAACACATCCAATAATTAGATACTTGCAAAAGTCCTGAGCTCTCAGAGATAAACCTTAAGATTTTACCCTTTTCTTGGAAGGAACTAGAGATTAAAATCACAAATACCTTGTAAATGGTATAGTAAAACTACCTTACAGATTCAGTACACAAAAGCTACAAAATTCAAACAAAAAGACAACTGAAAACCATGCAAGGGAGTTCTATTGTATTCAAGTGGAATTTTACTATGTCTTTACATTTCAAATTTCACAAACATTCCCAAGAAATTAAACAATGGAGTCCAAGCCTCTCGTTACTCTAAAATTTTCACCCCACTTTAGAATGGAGAGAAGAATCAAAGCTATAGGAAAATAAAATCAGTTACATAGAACTGACAATTGTCCACTTAGCACCAAAATATCTCCAATCTTCCTCTATACATCTGATCTCAAAATTGCCAACTCATACTACTCTCTCCCACTTCTTTGAAAATGAAAATAATGGTTTTCATTAGATTCCTTGTTGTCTGCCATTTTTGAAAACATATAACATGTCTATATTTGATTAAAAAATAAATCTTGCAAATAATATCTTACTAGCATGCAAATCCAAACAACCCCACAAGGTTGAGAGGCAACATAAGCATGTTGTTCACTTACTTTACATTCTATGTGAGAGCCTATATATTTATATTTTACTTGATAGCCTCGCATAGCAAATGTGGGATACTGTCCCATTACATAATCTCACTATTCAACTACCGAACTCTTGTTTCTTTTGTATTCTACCTCATGGCCTGTGTACATTATGCATGTCTGGAAGCCTCTTCCCTCATCCTCTTGGGTTCCACTTGTTTTACCCTACTCCAACACATGCTTGGAAATGGTTTCCCTTTTACATTTTATGAGATGTTGCATCCAATTTGTTTTTAGTTGCAGGCATACAAAACAACATACATACCCTTGCAGAAAAATATGCATAGCCATTAATTGGCATGTATTACCAGACCCTTCTCATGTATCATCTACTACTTGCTAATTTGCAATCACTATGAACTTATTTTGCACTACCTTTAAACTTTTTTACTAGCTTTCCTATTAAACTCATCAATTGTCAATGGCTCTATGTAGCCAACAAAGTTTTGATTAAAAAAGGATGAAGCAGGTTGTACCCCAAACAAGTTCGGCTTTAAAAGAAATTGAATTGAAATGCCTAAAATTGAAAAAATTACCAAGATGACTGGCATTTACAACCAAATCCAATCTGAATAACCAAAAAAAATTTAAAAACTTAAATTTTTTATACTTCACCAGTCGGCAAACTTGAATAAATTGCCTCAAATCACCCCTTTAAAAAATTGCTCAAAACTAATCACTAGAAGCTAAAAGATGGTAATTATGAAATCTTTGTATAAATAATCACCCTATCATATGGATTCATCTAGAAATTAATAGGGAAAGATATTTTTTAATTTGAAATCAATTGTTCAGAGTTTTCGACAAACACAAACTGAAATCACTGCAAGTTGCCCCAAAAGGAGACAGATTAAAAAAATGAAAAGATGAGATGAGGGTGAGCCACTGAATCTGATAAAAGACTTAGATGCAGGGAATGAGAAAAAATAACCCTCAACTAGAGATAATAATTTTTCAAAAGGCTATGAATTTCGCAAAGTGGTTAATTTGAAAAGTTGTTCTAGTTGTACTTTTCATCATTATTGAACACCTTTTGTCTAATCTTGCAATCTACTCAAATGAAACCCTCATGGTTTGAAACCCTGGATGAATGATCTCTCTCATGCATAGGAAACAAGGTTTTAATCTCATTCAATTAATGATCAGCTAACTATCAAGAATTTAACTCCAAAGTCATGCCTCTAGAACATCTTGAAATGAAAGACAGTGAAACTATAGAAGTTGCATCCGGAATTGGTTGATCAAAGTGATTAATTGGATTGGTCAAGGTCTAAAACTTATCAGGGGGAAAAATTTCCATGAGTATGGAACATCTCTCAATTATGCCTAACCTTAAACTTGATATGAAAAAGGAAACCCCAAAGTAGGCCATTTAGAAAATTGGATAAGGCACACTCAAAGATTTTTAACATTCTATAAATGGAATGACACTAGCAAACAGGTCAAATAGGAACATGGGGGGCTGAAAATTGGTATGAACACTCTCTCTCATGCCTAAAAAATGATGCAACATTTCACATATTTTGAGAACCAACTAGGCAAGAGATGTACTTCCTCAAAGTCAGCTATTTAGTGAAAATTAGGAAACATATTTGATGCAGATTTTGGGAACACCCTTAAAAGACCACTTCAAGAATATATCAGAACTGACAATTGGGACCTAAAACCTATTATATATGTCAAACAATAGGTGATGAACACCCTATACAAGTGATGCATCATGAAACTCAATAGGCCCTTGTTTTCATGCACCTAAAGTAAGCAGCTTACAATAATTTTCAAATTACAAATCTCATACTTAGAGAAAATTTTAGAAATATGGACTCAAAATATACTTAGATCTTTTGGGATCCAATAGGTTACGTGCATGTGAAAAAATATGTGCTAAAAATAGAAAACTAAGTATAGTATGGTTACATGCATGTGAAAACAAATATGCTAAAAATAGAAAAAAAACTAAGTATAGTATGGTTGCATGATTTGAGAGATCAAAGACATGCAAAAATACTAATTGCATGTGTATTTTTATTTTATATAATTTAATTTTCAAATTTATTTATTTAAAAAAAATAATAATAATTTATTAATTTCTAAAATTAAATAATTATTATCCATTCAATTATAGAGTGAATGTTAGTATTATTGATTATTTAAGTCTAATTAAACTCTTAGTTGCATATAAATGATTTTATAATTATTAATGCAAGAGGGAAGTTAATAAATAAATATTTATAATTTTATTATATTTTAAGAGAAGTTGTGGTAGAGTTCACTTTGTAATTATTTAGTTAATAACTATTTGACTTTATGAGAGAAATTATAAATAATTAATTTTAATTTATAATTTTATCTCTAGTTGCATTATGAATTAAAGGAAAGGTAAATATTAATATTACACTTAAATAGAAGTCATATTAATATTTTAGAAATTAAAATTGATAGCAACATTTAAATCTATTAATATATATTTATGTTATTAATTAAATCATTTATGATTTAAGATTATTTAAATTAAAAACATGATAATGTTGCATGATATTTTATATGCACAAGGAGATTTGATATTCAAATACTTATTTATTTAAATAAGTATATTAGCAATTTATATTAACATGTATATTTTAACTTTATTTCTAAATACATCCTTATGACCCAAACTAAACAAGAGAAATTGGTGGAGTTAAACCATGTGGCTGAAAACTATATTTTTTCTAATATTCTATTTATAGTCTTGTGATGTTTATTTTCATGATGTTTTTCTTTGTGGGTTGTTTAGTTGACCAAGTTAGGATGTGAACTAGAGGCATTTTTGAGATATTTTTAATGATTATTTGACCAGATGTCATGATGAACTTTATTATGTGAATTGAGATTTATGTTTTATGAGCTTTATGCTATTGAGAATTTACAAGAACTTCAGTTTTGAGAACCAATGTTATTTTTGAGAACTATTTTGGTTTGGGATTTTTGGGAAGGTAGTCTAGGTGCATGTCTATGGGAGTGGCTTGCAATGGGGGTTATGGCCCAAAGTGGCTACTAGGGTAACTAATAGTAACTTGTGTAACAAGTTATAACATATTAATTAAAATATCTTGCCTAGCCTTTTCCTTAAGATACATTAAAAAGATAAGTTAGAGATTTTTCCTCGTCCATGCCTTGAGTGCTTGTATAGACTAAAGATGAGATGTAGATGATACCTTGAGAGGTATCACTAGTTTTCTCATATTCATGAGAGGGTATCTTGGTTCCGTATAGAGTCACTAAGGGGTTGGAGTCTTGAGAGACTGCCAAGGTAACCTTAGAGTTGGCTCATGTGATGACACTCCATAGTATGTAGCCTGAGTCTCTTTCATGGCTTTTTTATATTTTCCTCTTGTGGTGTACTTGTTGGATATTACTTTTGATGGTGCATTTATTGTGAGTTGTTACTCATTGATTAGATATCATTTATTGTTGACGGTTGACTTTTATTAATGAATGATTAGTTATTCATTAGTGGTTTTTTTATTGTTGGAGTTAGTGATTGGTAGTTAACTTTTATTGATGATAGTAGTTATTTTTTCGTCATTGTGCTTGTGACACTTGACATTGATTTCAAGGTGGTTGTATATTTTTGGTCTTGGTATTTGTATGTTAACTTGGTATGAGATGTTAGTATTGGAATGAGTGTCCTTTCGATTTTGATTATCTCTTCTTCTTGAGTAGTTTGTGTTACCCTTGAGGTAGTTTTTGCTATTAAGATTGCTTTCCTAAGATTATTTTATGTTTTTATTATCTGTGTGTGGATCATACATTATCTCTCCTAAAAAATGGGAGTGGGAGCCTGATTAGGTGACCATGCAGTTAGGAGGTAGTGTATTCTTTCCATTGGGGTGCCCCTCAGATTGACAGACTTTGGATACTCCTTGATACAATGGTACCTTTATCATTCTTCTTCTTATCTTGAAGACTTCTATTCATTTGATGTATCTATGTATCATGTGTTTTAAGATCCTATGGGATATTGTATTTTATATTGATGTACTTGTATCTAGTTTTACATACCCTATAACATGTGCAACAGATGTTATTCATTAGATGTGATTTCATATTATTAGTTGTACTTATGCATTTTCTTATATGACTACGCATGTGTTTATTTATTTTATGATTATGGACATTGTAATTGAGACTTAAACTTACTAATAAAACTTTTTAAAATGTGACTCAGCATGAAGGAACCCTTGAGGAATTGAAACTCTATTTGTAATTGATTACGTGTTCTTAATGTGTATGTATATATTGCTTCCACATTATTGTTAGTTCGATGTTGTTTAAACTTTTTTTTAAAAATAATTTAGTAAACTTTGGAACATATTAGGTTTATCTCTTTTGGGTTCTCGAGCAGTGTGTTACACCTCTTCATTTTTTTCTCCTCCCTATCACTTGTTTTAGACTTTGTTTCCTCATTAATTTTCCAATCACTATAGGAATTTTGTTTCATCCTAGACCTTCTTTTTGCAAGTATCCCCAACCTTCTCCTACCCCCCTCATTTTCTTCCTCAAAATTAACTAAGTTAGTTTACTCATTCTTTTCAACTTTCATCCTTTTCTAGGCTTGATAATTATTTTTAGGGTTTCTTGAGGAAGTGGATGATGGAGAGGACTTTGGCATAGAGGTCACAATGTAACCCCTATAATTTCTAGGTGGGTAGGGTGGTTCATAGTTGTCAATAATAGAGTGAGGAGGGGCAAGTGCTAGGTGTAAATTATAGAGATGAAGAATTAAGCCTTAATGCAAAATATTGTAATTTTTATCTTTCTTTTTCCTATCCCTAACATTAGTAATAGTGGCCTCAAGGTCATGTAAGAGAATGAATGGTATAGGAATCTCATCATGGTGTTCTAAGTGGTTAAGAAGGGGGAATTGATAAAAGTAGAAACCTCCAAATCTACCCTCTAAGGTGAGATATTTCATGAGGACTAGACATACCTCATTCCACAAGGTTGGGAGACTTTCTCTGTTGAACCCACTATGGAACCTCACCGGATTTTCATTTTTCTTGAATAATATGTTCATGCTAGTCTCATCCATAAACTTCACAACTTTCTAAAATTTCATTTCATCCATAGCTAGACCAATTGTCATTGCAATGATTTCCTTACTAACATGGAAATAAATACCATAGATGGTAAATTTCCTATCCAACTGTTGGCGCTAAAAATTTCTTGGTCAATTTTGAGTGTCCATTGAGAAAATTAAGCCCTATAAATGCTTTTAAGTGCCTATGTACCTGACTACCAATTTTAGGCCTATGAGGTGTTTAATGTTTCTAACACTTTCCATTCAGCCTATCCACAGGTTTCATGAAGTTAAATTGTCATTTTAAGCCATTTTGTGAAGTCCTATTTTGACCATTAACCAAATTTGCATTTTACCCTAAGTGTCAATAGCGATAGGAGGTTGTGTTTGCAAGTGAATATATCGCACCCAGAAGCATTGTATGATAGACCACTTTGGGAGCATCTAGTGTCCATACTTGAGAGCCTATGTTTCAGATTTTGAGTCATTTCAAGTCATTTTGACTAGGTTTTGAATCCCTCAACGTTGGTCAGTTACTGTTTTTATTCATTTTGCACTTTGCACATAATTCTAGGAAGCCCTGTTTGACAAGTTATAACTTTTGACTAGTTGATCCAAATGCTAAAATTCCTTATGCATTGTATTGTAGATGTCAGATACTTGTTATGTTTCAAGTTTCAACTTATGAACAATCTATTCGATCAATTTTCAAATGTGATTCCAAATGGAATTTCTATCTTTTACTGGTGTCAATATTTGTAGATTTGTTTGTACCCCTGTTCATGGTGTTATAACTCCTAATTTGTGATATGTAAGATCAAATGGATTGTACCACTACATTCTACTCTTAAAATACTATAAGTGTGTCATTTTTTAAGTCGTGATGAATCCGTCTGCATACTTTTCCAAGTCAATTCTATTCACAAAAAATGCTTTCTGTCAACATGTCTAGTCTGCAAAATTCTGAGTAGCCCAATGTGACTGATTGCCATTTGCACCCCATGACTCATCATGATCCCAAATCACAGAAGTACATTTTCCTCATGATAGAGAACCAATGCCCCAGTTTTCATCCTTCCAAGTGTTAGTTTACCCAATTTTTGAAGCCGATTCTGAACCCAATTTAGTGTTTTTTGACTTGTTTATCTGCAAGTGATTCTAAGAGGTCAACTTTGACAATGAATATCTTTTGACCCCAAATTCTTTATGAGATGAGATTTGACAAGGTTCAAGAGTGTGAAGCAGAGAATCAATATGCCAATTTGTAGAGCTCAATCAAAGGTTTGGGTTAGTTTTTGAGGATAGTCAATAGACCATCTGGCACCAATTTGATAGTTTGCAGATAAGTGATAAAATGAGGTTTTAGTGATCAATCAATGCTCAAATTTTGATTCTAGCTAGTTTTAAAAAGTTAATGGATCACTTCACCAGATCAGTTGTTCGAAAATGAATTTTTTTTTTAACCGAACCCACTTTGGGCCCGACTAATTCCATCTGATAAGCTTATGAATTTTGAAGTGTGTAGTGATCTTGTTATTATCTCTTTACATGCATATCTGTGTTTGGGGACTGAATGGTGACTAAGGAATAAATATACAGAATGTTTTCTCTTCACTTGCAAACAATGCTTCCTTATCAACACCCGCAGATAAATCTTTATCCTCTTACTTCAATCTGCAAGGGTTTGAGGTTATCTATGCAAACATGGTGTTAGACTCCTATAACTGTATTCACAAGAAGTGCCAAACATGATGTTCAAATTACACAAATGTTCATATTTCATTTTGGTGAGCTTTGCACTCTTGGATGCACTCTCAGTCTACTTTATAATCTTCTCTTATTTCTATAATGGTATTGTCTGTGGCACGGGGATGTTTTATATGAAGCATCCAATGCACAAGAAGACCAGCATTAAAATCCAAACTTGCAATCTTGAAAGAAGATTCTGGCATAAGATGAAGCCACAGTCGTTAAAACATTAACGAACAGTGAATGTTGTAGTCGTTAAGAGAGGAAGATCTATGTAGCAATAGAGACAAACTTTGATGGCATAAAAGACTCATTGCCTGAACAAGAAACCACAAATCTCATAGGAAGCACCATGGAGAAGAGGCAAAGCATGCAGCCATAAGAGACTAAGGAGCTGTTGGCAGGTGAGGCGATTCACCCGTTGTCAAAGTTTCAAAGAGGAGTTGGCACTTTGAAAGGGAAAAAATTCCTATGATAGCAAATCTAATGGCATTGAGAAAAGTGGAGTCGTTATGCAGCAAAAACCACATCTATGACGTTGAGAGATCACACAAAGAGTGCAGTCAAAGTCACAAACCCCACGCTGAAGTCAGGAATAACCAATAGTATTTGAAGAGAAAACTCATGCTAATGCAAAAGGAAGGCTGAGAGTATACGCCAAGGGCATGGAATGTGAAAGTATTGAAAAGTAATAGTAGGCAGAGGCCTATCAAATGAGCAAGAGACTGATGAACAATTTTGGGAAGAGATAACACATTGAAGAGGAGGTTTCATGCGAATTTGTAAATGATCAGACACGGCAATAGATGGACCAAGAAAAAAGTTGCCACTAATAAAAAGTAAGCTTGCACATGAAAGTTGAGAAACCAAGCATAAAAAGAACACCAGTCAATGTATTTAAAAGAAAATGTAGGTGTTTAAAAAAATGCAGCCAATGCAAATCCAAGCCGCTAAAAAGGATTCCTCACGCAACACTTTCAAAATCACGCCTTCTAGAGAACAATCCCCACATTAAGTATGAAGAAAATGCAAGTCAAAGGCAAAAGATGAACATTGTAAAAGGAAAACACAGTCAAGACCTTTTATCCCACATTGGGTAAAATGTTTGCATTTTCTTTGTTTAAATACAAAAATACACTTATCCTTTGTTGTCTTTGGGATAGCAGCTTTTGAAAGGGCAAGTGCATTCTGGTGGACCCCATAGCTGACCCGACCTGGGTGCCAGCTAGAAGAATGATGTCAGTTGGACGTAAGAGGATAATTTTAAATGGAAATGCAAAAATGCTGATCTGGCGACGAGGGCTAAGATCTCACAACATGGCCACATCGGATGGCGAGGGCATTCTTACATTTAAGAGATGTAGGGAGGATAAATATTATCGGAATGTAGAATTCTTCCATGTGGCAGTGTGGGTCCCAGACACAATGACATGGCAGGGACGTGCAGGTTTAGGCAGATGCACAGGATCATGCCACATGGCACGATTGTGCGGTGGGTGCACACCCACAAAAACAAGTTGCAAGGTCAATAAATAATGCAAGATTGCAGAATGGCAACACATGGCATGGGTCTCACAGATGATGATGTGGCATCAAATGAGTAGTGGTTAGCCAATTAGAGGCTACCACATGGCAGAAAGGCTCAGTCAACCAGTTTGATCCCAATTTCTAAGGGGTGAAGAGAATTTAGAAATAATAAAAATTTTATTTTTTATTCATTTCTTTTCAAACTAGCATGCAACTCTTTTAAAATCAAAAGAGGTCATATTATAAAGTTAGAGACTTTAGTTTATTTTAAATTTTTGAAATTTAAAATAGTCAAAGTTACAGACAAGGTTTTATAGCCACGGGAGGCATTTTTCAAAATGATATTCAGGGGGTTTCCTGAAGGCCAAATAGGTGATTTTATATACCATCGAAACCAGTTTTGGAGTTAGTTTTTGCACAGGTAGCAATGTGTTCAAGCTATACCAAGTTTTCTCCCAAGTTCTTAAATTGTAACTATATTTAGGTAATCAAAGATCAGGACTGATTTCTAACCTAGTAATGACCCGAATATGGTTAAAGGGTAGTGAAAATACAGTTAAGGTCAAATTCTGATCAAATTCACTCAGTAGAAACTCAAATTTAACCAAAATTTCATAAGGTTTCAGATATTTTGATGACTCAACAAGGGATTTCATCATACAGTAGGAGATTTTTTACTAGTCAGTTACAGAATAATGATGAAATCAGATCAGATCAATGGTAGAAAGAAGAGAGAGATGATTTAGTTGCCAGAGATTGAATTTCAAGTGGACAGATGGCAGTTGCATATAAATCTGAGAATTTCATCTTCTCTTATATATTTCATTCTTTCTTTCATTGTAAAGGGTTCTAGTTTTTGTGACTGAGAAACCAATAGGTTCCAGTTCTGGGGAGAAAATTTGCAGATTACTGTGAGACCATATTTTGGTTCTAGTTTTGATGTTTTTCCTTGACTGTGATACCATTCTTCAGCATATTTCTCTCATGTGAACAACAAGTGTAAAGATAACACAGAAAGTTTTGATATGTTAGGTGTTTTTCATGTTTCAATTTTATGCATCTGAATGTATATTTTCAAGGAAATGAATACATATGAACAGTAATTTCACTAGTTTCATTCTGGTTCTGCATATTTGAGGATTTGTTGAAACTCAAAATCAATAATCAAATGCTTTTCCCCTTTCATGTTGAAGAGCTATAATAGAATGCCCTCACTCAGCTTGTGAATACCATAGAGTTGTAATTTGCTACTGCGGATTTATGTTATTGCATAGGTTTTTAGGAGAAATAAGGGTAAAATCTACTTTATATTAGATTTAGTTTATGCTTTGATAACTAGTACCATATAAAGAATCTATAGGTCCACCCGCCTAGTTTTTGCAGAGCCTGAAGAAGAAGAAGGGCCATGCCTTATAGTTGGCCTAGTGTCTAAATGGGCATGTTGAAAATGGGAGTTAACTTCCCTTAGATGTGTTTTTTTCTCATCAAGGTAATTGAAAACCCATAACATTTTCAAACACCAACAAAATGGCAACTCTGTTGGGGATCTACATTCAAAAGAACCAAAATCTCTAGCATGAAACAGATTAAATATAGCATATATATTGCAAGAGGCATTTCTTATTTTCCTTGCTGAAGTTTCATGTTCCCCCAGTTGAGCTTTATTCATTATCAGTATTCATTATCAGTAGTATGTTGTAAAATTGGATGAAAATTGTGTGTTATGACTGTCATAAGTTTATCTTGAATCAGTTCTATTTGCAAGTTTTGTTGAGAAAGTCTAGAGTCAAGAATCAATTTATAAAGTGTAGTTTCTTTTCAAGATGGTAATGATCTGCAAGTTTCTCCTACATTGAACGTCTGGTTCAGATTTGTCAAGTGACAAATTATGTTTTATTTCTCACCAAGTGTGAGTGGCGACTCTCAAATCTCTATACTAGTTTGTTCCTAGTTAATTTCATTGCAAAAGTTTGAAGGACTTTTAGTTGTATGGGTAGATCTGAAGCTTTTGGTAGTTTCTTGAAAAAGG
Source organism: Cupressus sempervirens (assembly GCA_028749045.1). Taxonomy (NCBI): domain Eukaryota; kingdom Viridiplantae; phylum Streptophyta; class Pinopsida; order Cupressales; family Cupressaceae; genus Cupressus; species Cupressus sempervirens. The sequence continues at coordinate 37,026,325 of CM053793.1, read as the reverse complement.
AGTTTTAAATTCTTGATAAGTTTTATAGTGCTATTTGCAATCTATTGTTATAAAGAATTGAAGTGTAAAAGTAGATCAAAATAGTGGTTATTTTATTCCTCTTGAAAGGAGGTGGTGGCTCTACAATGTTTGATCAATGGTGTGAAGGAATTTTAGTTTTGCACCTGTGTCAAATCAGCAGATCAAAGTTCAACATCAGCACTTGAGGTATTTTGATTTTCATATTTCTTTTCATGGAAGTCAAATGTTTAAATAAGTTGCCTCTATTAAGTGATTTTCAGCACTAGAAGGAAGAGGTAGAAATATCATTCTACAATGGAGTTAGATCTTAGATCTAAGATTAGTTTGCCAAATTCTGAGAGTTTAGAAACTGTGAGTGATAACATTGCTATGTTGAATAGACTAGTCTACAAAAGGATTGTAAATCTTATAAGAATTGAGGTAGGAAGTACTCAAGGTTCAAGTGTCAAACAATTTTATTTAAGGCTTAAATTAGTAGTCAGTAAGATGCCTTTTCATTGTAGACCTAAGGAATCTTCCCTGCCAAGTATTTTCCTTGATGTTCTAGTACCTGATTCAGTCAATTGGCCAGCACCTATAAGGTTACAAAGGTTTTTACAAATTGAAAGATTAATTCAAGAGATGGGAGATAATGATTATAGATTTTATGCTATGTCTTCTGATGATAATGAGTGTGTTGAAAGCCAAGGTAGAAATGAATAAAATGAGTCCATAAAGAAAGATAATCTATCTTCTGAATGTGAAGAAGTGGATTCAAATGTTAATGAGTCAGGTAATAGCACTCAGCATGAAAAAGATGGATATAAAAGAGAAGATAAATTTTGTTACAATACATATGAAGTTGAAGAAAGTTGTAATAGTAGTAAGGGTAGTGATTGCCATGATAAGAAAGAATGTTGTAATAATGTTGATTTTCCATATTGTTACACTAAGGGTCCTGCTGCTGTAAGTTCTTCATGTTATCCAGATGATAACCATAGTCGGGAGAAGATTTGTGAGGCAATCTTCTTGAGCTCCGATGAAATCTCAAAATTGTTGGCTCGTGAGTTTGAAAAGCACGTAAGTATTTCTAAGGATCTTCATATTTTCTATCATGATATTTCTTCAATCAGTCAAATCAATTCCCCAAAGTTTGATGTAGAAAGAGATGTAGAATCTGAACAATCCTTATCAAATTTTGGAGGTGTAGATGACAACACCTCAAATGTCTTTTCATGTGATGATTTGTTGGATGCGGAGCATGTTAGTGAAGGGAAGTTTAATGCTGTTTTAGATTATTTATGTGTTAATCTTGTTGAGCATTGTTTTGATGTTTCATATGATGATGAGGAAAATAGTGAAGGTTGTCAATCAGATTATAGGTTTTCTTCATGTGCTGATAAGTATTGTAAAGATAAGTTCAAAGTTTATTTTGACATTCAGTTTGATGAAAAAAATGATTGTTATCAGCATAGATCAGATCAGCACTTTCAGAATGAATTTTCATGCTTGGTAACTAATTAGTTGGTTGAAGAATGTGAAGAGGTTTTAGTGAAAGATGAATCTGATTTCGTGAATGATACGACTGCAACTAGGCAACAATCGAATTCCAAATACTCTTTGCAGCTGGAGACACAAGGTGAGTTGCAAGTTTTTGGTGTTTGCAACTTGGTGAATGATGTAGATTATGAAGTTTTTGTGTTTCCTATCAGCATGCATGAATCATCATTGGATTTTGATTCTTAGTTCAGTTTGTGTAGTCATGAGCATGCTAATGCTTTTTCTCATAGTGAGCATGAAGATGAAATAGTCTTTGAATTTTATGTGCACTATGATAATGAAGGAAGTTGTTTTGTTTTGCCAAGTTATTTGTTTCAATATGTTGATATGATTAGTGAAACAAATGGAAATGAGAATCACAGTTTACCTCATGAAGACGTAAATGAAAATCAAGTATATGACAGAGGTAAAAGTTTTTGCTAAGATTGGGGGCACTGTTTTGTACATAGTAGTGGTAGTAGTTTCCTATTTTCAATAAAGTTGTTTGAGGTTGTTTTGTTTTCAGGTGTGTGGTCTACTTCTCCTAGAGATCTGAATCCTTTACATGCCCACAAGGGACATGCATCCCCAGACAGAGCCACTATTGGCGCTAAAAATTGCTTGCTCAATTTTGAGCATCCATTGAGAAAATTAAGCCCTATAAATGCTTTTAAGTGCCTATGTACTCGACTATCAATTTCAGGCCTATGAGGTGTTTAATGTTTCTAACACTTTCCATTCAGCCTATTGACATGTTCCATGAAGTTAAATTGTCATTTTGAGCCATTTCGTGAAGTCCTATTTTGAGCATTAACCAAATTTGCATTTTACCCTCTGTCAAATAGCGACAGGAGGCTATGTTTGCAAGTGAATATATCGCACCCACAAACATTGTATGATAGACCACTTTGGGAGCATCTAGTGTCCATACCTGAGAACATATGTTTCAGATTTTGAGTCATTTTGAGTCCATTTGACTAGGTTTTGAATCCCTCAAAGTTGGTCAATTACTATTTTTATTCATTTTGCACTTTCCACATAATTTTGGGGAGCCCTATTTAACGAGTTATAACTTTTGACCAGTTGACCTGAATGCTAAAATTTCTTTTGTATTGTATTGTAGACATCAAATACTTATTATGTTTCAAGTTTCAACTTATGAAAAACCTATTTGATCAATTTTCAAATGCGATTCCAAATGGAATTTCTATCTTTCACTTGTGCCGATAATTGCAGATTTGTCAATAGTCCTATTCGTGGTCTTATAAATCCTAATCCATGATAGGTGAGATCAAATGGATTGTGCCACTGCATTATACTCTAGAAATACTATAAGTGTGTCAATTTTTAAGTCATGACGAATCCGTCTGCACACTTTTCTAGGTCAATTCTATTTGCAAAAAATGCTTTCTGTCAGCATGTCCAGTCTACAAAATTCTAAGTAGCCCACTTTGACTGATCGCCATTTGGGCCCTGTGATTTTTCATGAGCCCAAATCATAGAATTACATTGTCCTCATGATAGAGAACCAATGCCCCCATTTTCGTCCTTCCAAGTGTCAGTTTACCCAATTTTTGAAGCCGATTCTGAACCCAGTTTAGTGTTTTCTGACTTGTTTATCCACGAGTGATTCTAAGAGGTCAACTTTGACAATGAATATCTTTTGACCCCAAATTCTTAATGAGACAAGATTTGACAGGGTGCAAGAGTGCGGAGCAGAGAATTAGTGTGCCAATTTTCAGAGCCTGATCAGAGGTCTGGGTCAGCTTTTGAGGCTAGTCAACAGGCCATATGGCACCAATTTGATAGTTTGCAGATAAGTGATAAAATGAGGTTTTAGTGATCAATCAGCGCTCAAATTTTGATTCTAGCCAGTTTGAAAAAGTTAATGGATCACTTCACTAGATCAGTTGTTTGGAAATAAATTTTTTTTTTAGTCGGACCCACTTTGGGCCCGGGTAATTCCATCTGATAAGCTTATGAATTTTGAAGTGTGTAGTGATCTTGTTATCATCTCTTAACATGCATATCTATGTTTGGGGACTAAATGGTGACTAAGGAATAAATATATAGAATGTTTTCTCTTCACTTGCAAACAATGCTTCTTTATCAATACCTGCAGATAAATCTTTATCCTCTTACTTCATTCTGCAAGGGCTTGGTGTTATCTATGCAAATATGGTGATAGACTCCTATAACTGTATTCGCAAGAAGTGCTAAACATGATGTTCAAATTGCACAAATGTTCAAATTTCATTTTGGCGAGCTTTGCACTCCTGGATGCACTCTCAGTCTGCTTTACAATCTTCTCTTATTTTTGTAATGGTATTTTCTATGGCATGGGGATGTTTTATATGAAGCATCCAATGCACAAGAAGACCAGTTTTAAAAGCCAAACTTGCAGTCTTGAAATAAGATGCCATGCATAAGATGAAGCCATAGTCATTAAAAAATTAAGAAACAGTGAAGGCTGTAGCCATTAAGAGAGGAAGATCTATGTAGCAATAGAGATAGCCTTTGATGGCATAAAATATTCATTGCCTGAACCAGAAACTACAAATCTCATAGGAAGCACCATGGAGAAGAGGCAGAGCACGTAGCCATAAGAGACTAAGGAGTTGTTGGCAAGTGAGGGGATTCACCCGTTGTCAAAGTTTCAAAGAGGAGTTGGCACTTTGAAAGGGACAAACTTTGTATGACAAAAAAGCTAACAACATTGAGAAAAATGGAGTCATTGCGCAAAAAAAACAACAAATATGACATGAAGAGATCACACAAAGAATGTAGTCAAAGTCACAGACCCCACACTAAAGTCAGGAATAATTGGCAGTATTTGAAGAGGAAACTCACGCTAATGCAAAGGGAAGGCTTAGAGTATACACCACAGGCATGGAATGTGAAAGTATTAAAAAGTAATGGTAGGAAGAGGCCTATTAAATGAGCGAGAGACTGATGAAAATTTTTGGGAAGAGATAATGCATTGAAGAGGAGGTTTCATGCAAATTTGGAAATGATCAGACACGATAATAGACAGCCCAAGAACAAAGACGGCACTAGTAAAAAGTAATCCTGCACATGAAAGTTGAGAAACCAAACATAAAAAGAACACTAGTCAACACATTTAAAAGAAAATGTAGGTGTTTAAAAAGACACAGCAAATGCAAATCTAAGCCACTAAAAAGGATTCCTCACGAAACACTTTCAAAATCATGCCTTCCAGCGAAAAGTCCACACGTTAAGTATGAAGAAAATGCAAGTCAAAGGTAGAAGATGAACACTGTAAAAGGGAAACATAGTCAAGACCTTTTATCCCACATTCGGTAAATTGTTTGCATTTTCTTTGTTTAAATACAAAACTACACTTATCCTTTGTTGTCTTTGGGACAACACCTTTTGAAAGGGAAAGTGCATCCTGGTGGACCCCATAGCTGACTCAACCTAGGTGCCAGCTAGAAGGATGATGTTAGCTGGATGTAAGAGGATAATTTTAAATGGAAATGCAAAAATGTTGATCTAGTGACGAGGGCTAAGATCTCGCCACGTGGCTGCATCAGACGGCAAGGGCATTCTCACATTTCAAAGATGCAGGGAGGATAACTATTGTGAGAATGCAAAATTCTACCATGTGGTGTCATGGGTCCTAGATGTAGTGACGTAGCAGGGACATGCAAGTTTAGGCAGACACACAAGATCGTGCCATGTGGCACGATCGTGAGGTGCCCCACGGGTCTCACAGATGATGACATGGCATCAGATGAGTAGTGGTTGGCTAATCAGAGGCTACCACGTGGCAAAAAGGCTCAGTCAACCAGTTTGACCTCAATTATTGAGGGGTGAAGAGAAATTAGAAATAATAATAATTATTATTTTTTATTCATTTCTTTTCAATCTAGATTGCAACTCTTTTAAAATCAAAAGAGGTCATATTATAAAGTTAGAGACTTTAGTTTATTATAAATTTTTGAAATTTAAAATAGTCAAAGTTGCAAACAAGGTTTTATAGCCAAGGGAGGCATTTTTCAAAATAAGATTTAGGGGGTTTCCTTAAGGCCAAATATGCAATTTTATATACCACCGAAACCAAGAAAAAATGAGCTATCCATTTTTGGAGTCATTTATTACATCGATAGCAATGTGTTCGAGCTATACCAAGTTTTCTCCCAGGTTCTCAAATTGTAACTGTATTTAGGTAATCAAAGATCGGGACTAATTTCTAACCTAGTAATGACTCGAATATGGTTGAAGGGTAGTGAAAATATAGTTAAGGTCAAATTCTAATCAGATTCACTCTGTAGAAACTCAAATTTAACCTGAATTTCATCAGGTTTCAAATATTTTGATGACTCAACAAGGGATTTCATCATTTAGTAGGAGATTTTTTACTAGTCAGTTACAGAATAATTATGAAATTAGATTATATCAATGGTAGAAAGAAGAGAGAGATGATTCAGTTGCCATAGATTGAATTTCAAGTGGACAGATGGCAATTGCATATCAGATTTGAGAATTTCATCGTAAAGGGTTCCAATTTTTGTGACTGAGAAACTAGTAGGTTCCAGTTCTAGGGAGAAAATTTGCACATTACTGTGAGATCATATTTTGGTTCTAATTTTGATGTTTTTCCTTAACTGTGATACCATTCTTTGGCATATTTCTCTCATGTGAATAGAAAGTGTAAAGATAATACAGGAAGTTTTGATATGTTAGGTGTTTTTCATGTTTCAATTTTATGCATCTGAATGTATAGTTTCAAGGAAATGAATACATATGAACAGTAATTTCACTAGTTTCATTCTGGTTCTTTTCTCTTGTCTTAGCAATCTATAAGTCTTATGTGGTTTTGGAACAAAGATCTGAGACCCATTTGCATCCCTTTTAGGTTGTATGTTTGATGTATTTTGCTGTTGGACCAAAGGGCCTAGTAAATGCTTGGTATGTTTAAACAAGGTTACTGGTTACTTGAGAAGGATATTTTGTGAGAATGAGATTTGAATGAACATTGATGTCTGAATCATAAGGTGATTAGATAGATCTAATGTCTGGGTATACAAGATATGTCCTGATGTCACAGATGTATGTTTTGAATTCATGGGATTGCCCAATGGATTAGGCACTGATCAATTATACGATCACTTGTTATACTTCTGCATATTTGAGTATTTGTCAAAACTCAACATCAATAATCAAACACTTTTCCCCTTTCATGTTGAAGAGCTATAATAGAATGCCCTCACTCAGCTTGTGAATACCATAGAATTGTAATTTTCTACTGTAGATCTATGTTATTACATAGGTATTTAGGAGAAATAAGGGTGAAATCTGCTTTATATTAGATTCAGTGTATGCTTTGATAACTGGTACCATATAAAGAATCTATAGGTCCACCCAGCTAGGTTTTGCAAAGCTTGAAGAAGAAGAAGGGTCATGCCTTATAGTTGGCCTAGTGTCTGAATGGGCATGTTGAAAATGGGAGTTAGCTGCCCCTAGATGTGTTTTGTTTTCATCAGGGTAATTGAAAACCCATAACGTTTTCAAACACCAACACCACCTAGGAATCAAAAAATTGAGCCAAAATATTTTTATCACACTCAGCCATGGCTTTCATGAAGGGCACCAAACTACTTTCACTAAGGGCCATCCAAGTACAAGGTTTCTTATTATTGTCCTTGTAAGGAAACTTGCAACAAAGAATATAACTATTTCCACATAACCCATAATAGATTTGAAATAAATATGTAATTAAAATTGACTTGCAAGATAATAGTTAATATACCCACAAAAATTGTGACACAAGATATATCCCAAGAAATCCTCATTGAAGGAAAAAAGACCCAGCATCCAAAAACACCCATCTTCATGTATTACTCAACCAAAATACTATAGCAATACAACTATGGAAGCCTTAAAAAAACCATAGCCACTACCAAACAATCTATGTGAACAAGCATGAATCCACACATCCCATGCCATGCTTCCAACCTTCACAAATCCTCCCTTGGCTAACCTGTCAAGCCTTGTCCCACTCGACTCTTTCCCTTTTTACCTTTTGTCTTGTCTCTACAACTACCCTTGTGGCTTCTTATGTAATAGCAAGTCCTACAAAACCACCAAGTGGTATTACATAAACCATGCACTAAAACCATGTGCTACCTAATCCATCGATCCCATATTTAATAATGGAGATTTAATTTTTTTTCCAATATTAAATAATTACGTGAAATATTATCACAATCTTACAATACAATTCATCAAGTATATCCCATGGGAATCTTTACATGTTGTGCATCCATCTAGGTGCAACATTACATAATAAAATAAAATAATACAATATAAAATTATTATACAATATGTGAAACACCCATTATCTCAACAATCTCCCACTTGTATAATACGTTGCATAGGGTCAATCTGTAGCCACATAAATGAACAAGGAAATAATCCCTCCTAGCACATCCACCATCATGGAGTAAAGTACAACAAGTACTCCATCCTAGTACCCACAACAAAATCAAAGTATCCATCATCTCTAACATGAATGATCTCACCTATTATGTCATTGCCACTAGACATACATAGAATTCATCCAAAGAGAAAGCCACCCAACTTGTCACATTAGAAGATCATAAAGTCTTGTGCCAACTAAAATGGCAAGCACAAACACTTGATCCAAAATTAATCACATGTATTTGTAGTTGTAAAAATATCCATAGCTGAAATAGCATGCACAATAAGTGCCAAGCCCATCCAACTATCCATACCTCCAAAGGTATACCAAGTGAATCTCACATCATCAACATATCCAATCTACAACCTACAATCACAAGTCTTAAAAGCAATACCTGCCACATATCTACCAAGAAGCTCCCACTACAAAATAAAATGTCAAATCTATAACCAATCCACTCACAACATCTCAAAGAAGTGAATCCATGTAGTCTTAAGGAAATCCACAACACATAAACCAATAACCTACAAGAACAACTCTCATAAAAAATCTTCAATAGTCTCCCAAGCTCTCCAAAACTAATAAAGGAAAGAGATAAAGGAATAACCATGCCATCTCTCACATGAAATACATGAACAAAAACTAGTGTTTACAATCTCTAACCAATCTCAAATTAAATGTAAGAAAAACAAACATCGAAGAAGATAACCAAGGCCAAAGAGAAACCATGCAAATCATTTCATGTGTCATGTCCTTCTACACACACCTCTAGATGTAAACTATGTAGGTATGATCTCTTCCATAAAACCCCAACCAAGAAGACTTAACAACACCCAAACAATACCATATAACTAATCCTAGATGTAAGCCTCTCACAGGAATATCAAACTCATAAACAATTCCTAAACCAAGGAATATGCCCAATATAAAACCATCTCCAAAACTCAACCATCATAATAATAACATATGCACATGGAGATAACCAATGCAAAACCATCTCTCAAATAAACCCTCCAAAACTAACTCATGTACCGTGGCTCAAGATCCAGACCCATGAAATACAAGCATAAACATAATCCACTTGAGAGAAACAATGGGCTATACCTCTCAAGAACCAAACCACTGACTAGAACAAGAGTGAGGAATGAGAATGCTTATAAAGATATCCAAGTCTCCAACCAAGACTCATCTAAGAACAATCTCCTCTCAAGTCCATATCAGGTGAATGCTTCTCAGAATTCCCATTGAAACCAAATAATTATGTCAACAAATAATTCTCTAATCCAACAAAAATCTACATCACCACCATCTCTAAGTTTTCATGAGCAACTGTAACCAATCAATCCATGCCAAATCTAAATGCAACATAGCAATATCATGAAGTATTTATCTTATGATCAATTTACTCAATACCAATAAACTAAACCAAGATCATTGTCAAAGTTCCAACCATGGCCTAAAGAACATAAACATGAAAACATGATCTAACCATCTAAACCAAAGAGATAACATGATGTTGGGATTAAAGATAGATTAACTGAGAGGGGTAGTGAATTAGTTATTAACATAAACTTTAATCATAGATCCCTTAGATGTCTTAAAGATCTATTTGCTGTTGATACTCGATAAACATAATAAAAATATTGTAGCTCAGTAAATTAAATTGTTACTTATCTTCAAACAATCATGCAAGCAATTGAAAACAAAATGAACACAAGACATACCAGATTTAATGTGGAAACCCAATATGGGAAAAACCACCAAGTAACTAGTTACCAATTTTCACTCTTCTAAAGTGAGCCCTATTAGGATCCAACCCTGTTAAAGGTTACAATACACATTGTTAAGTGTGACCCTATTAGAGGATTTGATCACCCTGTTAGGAGTGGTCTTCCTAGAGGTCTTTAGAAAAATTCAACTGAACTATCACCTTGTTAAAGGATTTACAAAATGGCTTTTAAACCAACTCTATTGAGAGATTTGAAATCACTGCTACAATTGTTAGAAAGCAACAATGAATTGACCTGAACAAAATGCAACTAATTTTTTTGATTATAGGTCTCTATTCTACATCATTAGATCCTCCTTGATCAAATATGGCTTTGCTACTCCTCAATGATCTCTGATCATCCTTCAAATTTGCTTCCACAATAATCAGTCCTCATATCACATTAATTCCACTTTCACACTTAGAATTCACAACTTGACCTCTTATTTATACCATTCGGATTATCAAGTTAGCTCATTCTCATGTTACATTTACCAATAATCCATACATTAGTTGGCTATAAATATTACTTTAAACAAATAGACATTATTTCAAAAATCAATGAAATCCTTCATTGGCTAACCTTGCTCAATAAATACTACTTGCAGAGATTTCTTGAGTTAACCATCTTAACTCAGTTAACATTGCATCATCTACAAAATCCTTTGGTTACCAAGTTTACTCAGTAAGAAATAAATTCCTTCTCTATCTCTGAGAACTCAATAAGAACTATTTTTGGCATAACTCCCTTTGATGACCGAGTGAGCTTAGTAACAACTAAATTTCCTTGCTTAACCTTGAAAGCTTGGTAACAACTATCTACTTGGTAGACACTGCAAATTTTCTTTACTAACCTTCTAAGCTTTGTAGACTATCCTTTTCCTTGCTAACCATCTGAGCTCAGTAGACTCTATCCTTTTCCTTGTTGACCATCTAAGCTTTGTAGACTCTGTTTGGTGACTGATATGACATTTGTGTGACATCAAAGACAACACACAATTGAACAATTGTATCCAACAATCTCCCTCTTTGGCATTGATGGCAACACAACATGTCATAATAGAATGAAATTTGAAAAAGGGTTTTTACTGACATAATACTTTACTTCACTTTCTTCTTCAAATACAACAAACTCCCTATTTCATAATAATTTCTCCCTCTTACAAAAACTCTTATTATTTTGAAATTTTTAAAAAGATATGACAGTATACCCTACCTCTTTGACAACACATGCCAAAGACAACACAAATCAACTAAATAGCATTGTACCTAATGTACTAATTTATATGCAATATCTTCATTGGTTTGCTACATCAACTGATAAATCTTCAATTCTATTCCTATTGATGCATCACTAAAACTATATTTTAGTGAGCTTCAGATAGGGGAATTACCCCTAACTTACCTCTAAGATACAAGAATGCATCCTTAGGTAAAGGCTTTTTGAATATGTTAGCAATGTGTTCCTTTGTATGGACATATTCCAATCTGATTTCCTTTTCTTGTACCAATTCTCTAACAAAGTGATACCTTATGGCAATATGCTTAGTTTTTGAATGCATCACTGGATTCTTGGATATGGTAATTGCACTTGTGTTATCACAAAACATTGCAAGAATTTTCCTGATAGAAAAATTCACCCAGGAACTAAGAACTCAAACACAAGCACACAATAGGCCAAAAATGGATATGATCAATTAATCAGAGTATGTTCGAATACATTGCTCTATTCATAATGTGATGTTCAACACACTAGGAGTGCTTGTATATAAAGGCCTCTCAGGAAGCACCTAGAATGTCCTTGGAAAAAACCAAGAGATAAGACAACTAAGCACCTTATCCAACATTCTAGATGAATGGATAAGAATGACAAAGTTTCATATGTTTGTAGAAGATTCTTGTCTTGTAGACAAAATGTGTTTAAAAGAGATGTGGACCCCTGTGATGTCATCAAGACAACTCACAAGAGTGCACAAACTCCTAAGTGTCTCAAATAAAATAATGCAAAATAATTAAATAATGCATTAACCTAACTAAACTTAAGTAAGTGCAATAAGTAAATACTTATTTACACCAAAACCCCCCCTTAAGTGCAACATAGGGGAATGCCCTTAAGCTTACAAACTAGGATGAAGATGCATAATGGGTCTCAGCTACTAGGCCATGTTAGGTACCCATGTACATAATGAAAATGCAAATATCTCATAAAGTGAGGAAAGAGAGAAAACCTCATGGGAAAAACTCTCCCCCAAAAAAAGAGATAAAAGGGATGCATGGATGGATGGAGTAATCAAGACCCCCCTATTATGACTTACATCCATGTATATACAAGAAATAATTGAGAAGGACAAAACCTCCTATGAGGAAAAAGTCCCCCCCAAAAGTAGTGTGCCAATCAATGAAGAATACTCTGATGTAGAAGCTAATCCATGACCTCTATATGATGTTCCTCCCCTTTGGAAGAAACAAAGGCAAGGGTACCTGATGTAACAGGCTACCTGAAGCTCTCTAATTCTACGTTCATGGTTACAAAATGTAACCAGAGATACCCCACATCAACGTGATGGGCTTAAAATATTCACATCCATCCATTTCTATAACCAAACTCACCGCTATATGTTTATATCAACTCAGATATCACCTCTGCCAACCCACGGCTTGTGATCATTAAACATGTCCATATCTTATTTCAAATTTTGACCAAATTTTCTTTATCGTATAAATGTAATCACCAACAATGATTTACATTCATTGAGTTTCCATACCTTTCGGGTCTTTATTGATGAATAATCTGTAAAGTTTGGGCTTTGTTAACTGTCCAAAGAACAAATCCTCATCACTATTTCTTACTTGAAATTAGGTCTTTCCATTCTTAGCACCCATTTATACAGCCCTCCAACTCGGGCTGCACTTAGCACAAAAACTCAATCTGCCAATGCATACGCAATTAACTAAGAGACATTAAATCTCTTCCACCATAGTTATTGGGCTGGTTGAAGGAGTCGCCACCTTTAATGAACAAATTGCAATTCACAATCTCGAAGGAGAAATCGGGTTCTTCATGCTTGGTGTTGACACGGAGTGTACATGGTGTTATCATTTGCCACCCTTGCAGTCCGCCAACAAATGAAACTAACTTGCATGGAACATAGATGAGAAAAGAGAGAACAAAAATTACTATCTTAAATTTATTAAAGCCAAAACTTGAAATACATAGAAACATAATTGATATGTGTGGCTCTCTGGCCTTCAGCCAGAGAGCCAACTCCTTTCTACACTTCTTTTCGCTCTCTTCTTAATTTCTCCCAAGAATCTCTCCACACTTCTTTTCTCTACCTTTCTATTTGGTTCCATTCTCTTTAAAGAGATGTTTTTAGTTACATACTGATGGTTATTAAAACCATCTTTCCACTTTTTAAGCCCTATGTTTCCCACGTTGTCTCCTCATGCAGATCGCTTTCCTATTATAATGGAAATGCCTTTGAACTACATCTTAAATACTATAGATAACCATTAAAACATATGTCTAACCCATGGTTCCCAGAGATTAAAATTTTCTCCATTATTACAATATTGAAAACTTTTTCCGTGATTGGCCATGTTTGAGGGGTCTCCCATCAAACTCCCGGACTAACAAATTTCCTTGTCCCAAGGAAATTTGTTGGCTTCTTTGTCATGGTCTGTTGCTCCTCCACTTTGGCCGTCACTCTAATGACATCTTCATTAGTGTCACTATCCACCATTCGCATGCTGCTGCTATATTGCCATCTTAACCATTGGGGATTCTGGAAGATGCTTCCCACTCTCGCTCAGTGGTTGCTTCATGCACCTTCTACCCAGCTTCATCCTCATGGAGACAATACTAAGATCTCCGCCTGAGACCTTCCCAAGAACTCTCTTCATTCTTTCTCTAGCTTGATGGATTAATGCAACCATTTATAATTCTTCCCACTTCAATATCACCAAACCATTCGCTAGCTCTGATACCACTCTGATGTAACAGGCTACCTGAAGCTCTCTAATTCTACGTTCATGGTTACAAAATGTAACCGGAGATACCCCACATCAACGTGATGGGCTTAAAATATTCACATCCATCCATTTCTATAACCAAACTCACCGCTATATGTTTATATCAACTCAGATATCACCTCTGCCAACCCACAGCTTGTGATCATTAAACATGTCCATATCTTATTTCGAATGTTGACCACATTTTCTTTATCGTATAAACGTAATCACCAACAATGATTTACATTCATTGAGTTTCCATACCTTTCGGGTCTTTATTGATGAATAATCTGTAAAGTTTGGGCTTTGTTAACTGTCCAAAGAACAAATCCTCATCACTATTTCTTACTTGAAATTAGGTCTTTCCATTCTTAGCACCCATTTATACAGCCCTCCAACTCGGGCTGCACTTAGCACAAAAACTCAATCTGCCAATGCATACGCAATTAACTAAGAGACATTAAATCTCTTCCACCATAGTTATTGGGCTGGTTGAAGGAGTCGCCACCTTTAATGAACAAATTGCAATTCACAATCTCGAAGGAGAAATCGGGTTCTTCATTCTTGGTGTTGACACAGAGTGTACATGGTGTTATCATTTGCCACCCTTGCAGTCTGCCAACAAACGAAACTAACTTGCATGGAACATAGGTGAGAAAAGAGAGAACAAAAATTAATATCTTAAATTTATTAAAGACAAAACTTGAAATACATAGAAACATAATTGATATGTGTGGCTCTCTGGCCTTCAGCCAAAGAGCCGACTCCTTTCTACACTTCTTTTCGCTCTCTTCTTAATTTCTCCCAAGAGTCTCTCCACACTTCTTTTCTCTACCTTTCTATTCGGTTCCATTCTCTTTAAAGAGATGTTTTTAGTTACATACTGATGGTTATTAAAACCATCTTTCCACTTTTTAAGCCCTATGTTTCCCACGTTGTCTCCTCATGCAGATCACTTTCCTATTCTAATGGAAATGCCTTTGAACTACATCTTAAATACTATAGATAACCATTAAAACATATGTCTAACCCATGGTTCCTAGAGATTAAAATTTTCTCCATTATTACAATATTGAAAACTTTTGCCGTGATTGGCCATGTTTGAGGGGTCTCCCATCAGTACCTGTGAGATGTGTCCCGTGGATGGAGAAGGAATCTCAATGATGATTGGTATCTCTAAAACCTATTCAAAAGTTCCTGTGTTGATACTGATGATGGCTTCCTCCAAAACTACTGAAGAGAAAAGTAGATCGAACAAGGAAAGATGTAGAACCTACTTTAGAAAACTAATAGTCTTCTCAACTGATGAAGAGACCTCCTACAGATGCTATAAAGAAGAATCCACAATCACACCAATTTGGAAGGATTGATCATGTAGAGCATGGAGTTGAGGATTAGATTGGGCCCTTGCAACAACTATAGAAGACTCCTTAGCAAAGAGAAGTGAGAAATCATCATGAAAGTCTCCCATATTTTTTGTGTGTGACTCCAAGAACAGAGCTGAAATATTTGGCAAGAAATCATCACCTGGAAGACCATGAGTATCATGCAGTGCTGAAGCACATGAATCTATCACTGTGGAAAAGGATGGAATATCTGCCTCAAAAAGAAGACGAATGTCATTAGTAGTGTCTCCCACATCTTCAATGTGAGACTCCAAGAACAACTATGGAATCTTTGAAAGGAAGTCTTCGCATGAAGGTAGAGTAGGAAGACATGAAGTATCCTCCTACACTGATTTGGAAGCATCTTTGGCTGAAATAGGATTAGTAGGAGCAACAAGAGGTGGAGGTGTGATCTCATTTGAGGTTGAAGAAACCATAGCTAGAGTGACAGAATGTAGAACATCCACTAGAGATGGAGGATCACATGGATCTCCATATGCTTCTCAAATAGACCACCAAATATCACAAGGAAAATGTGCCAATCTAAGAGGACCAAAAGATTCCCTACTCATACTTTTATGTAGAAATTGATTAAGCTTGATAATATGTGTCCAATCAAAATGTGGTGGCATTGAATAGAGATAAGGAGGCAACCCTAGATTTCTCTTAGATGGTCAATTATCAAAGTCCTCCATTTGTAATAGTTCCTTGTTGTCAATTGTGGTCTAATACCAAACTGACAAATCTAACAAGACTCCATGAGATCAATCAATGAACCCCCAAAGAATCAAAGAACCCCCACTGAAAAAGATGTTGTTGGCACTTAAAAGCCACTTGCCAATTTAGGGCCTATTTTTGAAAGTAGCATTTATATCCACAAAACCTCTAAGGTGATTGCAGATCTAGAAAGTAGACAAAAGAATGCACTTTCAAAAAAAATAGAACCTGATTTGGAGTCCAGATGAGCCCGTACTAAGTATTTTAAATGGAAAATTTTAAAATTTTGGAGTTGCAAAAAAAATTCAGAAATAGAGATCTCAAAACACCTACACCAATGTGTAGAACATGAAATCTTACCCCAAAACAAAAAACATTGATTGCAAAAAGGAGTCCGTATGAGGAAGATATCATTGTTTGAAAATCACTATTGCTATTATTTTTTCTGAATCGCTACCATGCCTCCAAAAAACAAATAGCTCTAGATTTTGCCTCAGATGTCTGATTTAGATGAAACAAAATCTGATCTAGGGGTTTTTGGACCTTCTAAATGTGATGCAAATATTAGATTTGCACCAACAAGCTTTAATCTTCACCTGCAAAAAATCTCTCCTGTGGCCCTATGGCAAAAAAAATTCTGAGAAATAATGTAGATCCGAAAAAAATAGCAGAGACATAGATGAAAAAAAAAATGTAGGTCTGAAAATTAAATGTATAGATCTAAAATGATCATACCAATTCTGCAAATTAGTCCTTCGGGTGCCGGTTTGCAAAAAAAATTGCCTCACAATCAACTTTGGCCTAGGGTAGACAACTTTGTAGCTGATTTTCACCAAATCAACATTTTGGATGCAATGGCAAGGTCAAATCTATCTCTAGACACTCCCAATTTCAGCAACACTCCAGATTCGGGTTGAGGTGATAAAGCAAGCATCATCTCGAAGGACTATGTGATGACAAAATCTCCAACCTGGCTCTGATACCATGTAAGAATTTTCCTAAGGGAAAAATCCACCCAAGAACTAAGAACTCAAACACAAGCACACAGTAGACCAAAAATGGATATGATAAATTAATCAAAGTATGTTCGAATACATTGCTCTATTCATAATGTGATGTTCAACACACTAGGAGTGCTTGTATATAAAGGCCTCTCAGGAAGCACCTAGAATGTCTCTAGAAACAACCAAGAGATAAGACAACTAAGTACCTTATCCAACATTCTAAATGAATGGATAAGAATGACAAAGTGTCATATGTGTGTAGAAGATTCTTGTTTTGTAGACAACATGTGCTTAAAAGAGGTGTGGACCCCTGTGATGTCATCAAGACAACTCACAAGAGTGCACAAATTCCTAAGTGTCTCACAAATAAAATAATGTCAAATAATTAAATAAGGCATTAACCCGAGTAAACTTAAGTAAGTATAATAAGTAAATACTTATTTACACCAACAAACATAACAACAAGTTCTTTGATTTCTTGCTTCATACCTTCCAATAATTGTTTGAACCACATAATGTTGAGCATTTTACTGCTGCTACAACATATTTTGTTGGAAATTATTTAAAAGATCATGGATGGAGAATGATGGAACTAGTAAAGAATGTTTTCAATCATTTTTTTGTCATTGAAGTCAAACTTGCTACTTGCAGGAATGACAATTTCTTAAGTGATCCAAATACTAGCAATTGGTTGATTGACAAGGAGAAGGAAATCAATAAGATGTAACTAGAGCACCTAAAGAAAGGTTGAAGTTATGATGTTGTAATGAGGTATAAGGATCAGCTAAGCCATTGATGAAATAGTGTATTGATGACATACTCTAAGATACAAGGAATGGACACACTAAGACACATCAAAGATGTAAGGTTTAACTAAGTCATTTGTAGAACCTGACTAAGTTCATTTGTGAGTGCCAAGAAAACTAGTTAAAGCCAAGCAAGTTCAACTTTTAGTGTGTGTCGAGCAATCCTTTAGGTGTTGAGCATCAGAAAAAGGTAGTGGATGCCAAGCAAATCAAGAATCATTTAGGTATGGAGTGATCCAAAAAACTATATATGCGAAGTAATAGAGATGTTCATATGCCGAGCTATATAGAAGTCAACATGTGCCAAGTAACTTAGGATCCAATAGGAGCCAAGCAATACAGGAAAGCTTTAGGTATCAAGTATCAGTAAACATAGTAGAAGTTGAGTAACATAGAAGGTGTCAAGCATCAGTAAACCAATGATGCTGAGTTGTTGCATTATTGATAAGACAAAAAGATTCGCTTGATCAATAATGATAAGTTTATTACATTGAATTTTGTTAATTAGTTCGATGATAAGGATGATGAGTAGATGGCATAGAATTTTATGTAAACCATGCAAAACAATTCATGGCGATACTGATGGACTTATCATGAAGTTTCTAGAAGAAACAATTTGGAGGGAAAATAATATCATTCTCTCAACTCAAATCAAATTGATGAGCTAGAAGATTTGAGTGGGAAATGAAGAATAGAACTTCTTTATAAGGAGTTATAGGTCAGAGATCAAGTGAGTGTGAGGGATTTGGTCATAAGTGTGGTCGTGCAAACAAGCCAAGAGAAAGCTAGTGTGAAGTGTCAAAAGGAGGACACAGTGGGGAGTAAGTACAAAGGATTAAGACTCTGAGTTGATCAAGTGACCATAAAGTGCATTGGCATAATGAGTGGAAGAACTCAAGGAGATAGATCTTAAAGGGTGAACAAGCTGTCAGCATTGCAAGGAAGAAAAGCCAAGCAAAGAAAAGAACCGAAGAGTGATATGAAATCTACAAGGTTAGAGTTGCAATCTTTATCAGGTCAAAACCTTTCTAATACTTTCTTACCATTGTATTAGACATTGAAATCCTACATTGCTAGGTTAGCTTAATAGCTAGGTGGATAAGCCTCTAGAAAAAGGATAGAAGATCCCCAGGAGAAGGATAAGAGATCCTCAGGAGAAGGATAGGAGATCCTTAGAGAGGGATAAAAGATTCTTTTGAGAAGGTGACTGTAAATCCCATTAACTTGGGTGGGCCTAATAGCTCTATGTAAATCCTTTAATAGGGTGACATTCTTAGTTGAATGTTCTTAAGTCCTCTAACAAGGCACACTCCTAACAGGGTGTAGAAATTCTTTAACAGGGTCACATCTGACAATGTGTAAAGCCTTTAATAGGGTAGGTCTTTAATAGGGAAAACCATCAGAAGTGGTTGAAATCTATTGCGCAATAATTTTGTGGGTATCATCCCCACCTTAGTTTAACCTTCTTATTCCTAGAGGGTTTTTGGGTCACCAAAATCCTTAGTATTATGTGATGATGCATATTTAATTTTCATGATTGTTTAATGTTTAATTGCATGCATGATAATTTCAATTATATGCCATTAAGGATTTGAAAATTTGTATTGGACATTATTGGACCTTGAATAACTGATTCACCCCCCTCTCAGTTATTCTAAAAGAATTCTAACAATTGGTATCAGAGCACACTACTGATTTGTTTCAAGGTACTATTAGTAGGAAGATCAAGATGTCCAAGAGAGAAGTTTCCAAGCTAAAAAAAACAACTTTGTTGCATGGAAAATTTTGGTTAAGTTGCACCTTGGATCAATAGGTGACTATGCACAGACCTCAATCATAGTTGATCATGTAGACCCTATAGGACCCCTCACTACAAAAGACATGAGCAAGAAGAAGGAGGATAATCAAGTGATGTTAGATATTGCTTCAGCACTAAGCTATGCTGAGTATGATGACATCAAAGAATGTGATACTACAAATTAGTTGTGGAAAACATTATCAAACATCTATGGAGGAGATGATAATGTCAAGAGATCCAAAAGAGAGAAACTAAGAGGAAAGTTTGATGACATGAAAATGGAAGAAGGAGAGAATGTTTTTCAATACGGGGCAAGAATGAAAGAAGTGGTAAGTTCCATAAGAAGCCTAGGAGGATAGTTATTAGAAGAAACAATATGTAGCAAATACTTGAGAGCTTTTCTTTCTATCTATGCTATAAGAGTATCATCCATCCAGAAGCTAAGGTGTGTACTAGGAAACACATTGTCATTTGAAGGAATAATTGGAAGACTCACTACCTTTGAGCTATCCAACTTTGACAACTACAAGCAATCTAATAGTGAACGACAATGAGGAGGTGCAAACAAAGAAAAAGAGTGGAAAAGTAAAGTATTTATCTAGTGACAGTAGCACTATTGAAGATGATGTAGACTAATTGGAGGCATTACTAGCAAGAAGATTTCATAGAGGAAGAGGCAAATTCAAAGGTAAGCTACAAATCATTTGTTTCAATTGTAATGAAGTTGGTCACATTGTAGCTAGATGCACACAAAAGAAAAATTACAAGGATGGAGGCAACCTCAAGAAAAAGAAAGAGGACAACAAGGACTACAAAGGTAAAGGAAACACGTGCTACATTGTTGAAGAAGACTCTAATGAGAATGATGATGAAGTAGTCTATGTGGCTATGAAAGATGAATCAGAAGAAGATGAAGCAACTGCCCTGGTAACTTGCATGAACAAGAATAACAAATGGATCATTGATAGTATATGCTCTCATCACATGACTGGAGATAAAAGTAAGTTCATTACCTTTATTCAATATGAAGGAAATAGTGTTATATTTGGTAACAATGCACCATGTTAGATCAAAGGGAAAGGTAATATCAAGCTTACTAAAAAGATATCATGTGATAATGCATGCTATGTTGAAGGCCTAAATTATAACTTGTTAAGTGTCTCATAGTTAGGCAACATAGGATGCAAGGTTGAATTTGAAAATGGAATTGCCAAGATCTATGATTCTCAAGGAAGTCTAATAGGAAAAGGTCATCAGACTAGGAGTAATTTTTTCTACCCAGACATGGATGATGCTTCTTGTCTTTGTTGGTGTTTGAAAACACTTGAGGGTTTTCAATTATCCCACTGAGAAAGTGACACATCTAGGGCCAGCTAACTCCCATTTTCAACATACCATTTATCACAATGGGCCACCTATAAGGCATGACCCTTCTTCTTCTTCAAGCTCTGCTAAACCTAGGTGGATAGACCTTAGATTCAAATTATACCGTACCATATGCAAAAACATATCCCTAAATCTATTAAGCATATACAAGCCCTTATTTCTCCTAGTAACTCATGAAATGACACAGATTT
Organism: Cupressus sempervirens; assembly: GCA_028749045.1. NCBI lineage: Eukaryota > Viridiplantae > Streptophyta > Pinopsida > Cupressales > Cupressaceae > Cupressus > Cupressus sempervirens. The sequence goes on along the minus strand of CM053793.1, from coordinate 37,005,275 downwards.
GTAGTAGCTAAATACAAATCTAGAATATTCACAAGCTAAGTGAGGGCAAAACAATTAAGTCATTCAACATAAAATATAAAGAACATTTGATTAAAGATGTTGAATTCAACAAAACCCTCAGTTATGTAGCAGTAAGACTTAATGATCCTGTAGCTGATCAGTGCCTTAACCATTGGGCAAATCCATTAACCAAATGCATACATATGGATATCTAATACTTATGTGTATCTTTAGATATCTGATCTATCTATTCAACTTGTAAATAGACATCTATGTTCAGTTTAATCTCATTCTTACCTAATATCCCCTCAATGAACCTACAACCCTATTGAATCTCTGAAGCATTTACACAATTCTTTGAATTATTAGCAACAATGAAACAACATACAGCCTTAAGGGACTGTAACTATAACCTAGGCTCTTTGTTCCAAGACCATAAAACATCACAGCTCAATTGAGAAAGGAGATAAGATCTAAATTGAAACTTAATCATCTATTGCTCTGTATTATTTTCTTGAAATTATACAATCATATGCATTAAATGAAAGACATGAAATAACCTAACAGATATGAACTATTTGTATTATCCTTCTACTACTGTTCATACAAGAGAATTCTGCTGAAGAATGTGGTATCACAGTATGGAAACACATCAAAACTGGATCCAAAACTTGGTATCACAGTAGTGATTGGTTCTTTCTCTAAAAAATTGGAACCCTTACAATGTATTAGAGAAAGAAAGATACAGACAAGAAAGAATTCTCAGATTTGTTCTGAAGACGACAAGTGCCCACTTGAAATTCCCTCCTTTACAATCAAAAGATTCTCTCTAATCTCTCTCCCCTTTTATCTGATCTTTGTTTCATCATTCCTGTAACTAATTTGCAAATATCCTTTCATGAATGATGAAAACTTGTGAGTCATCAAAATATTTGATTTGCCTCAAGAAATTCCAGTGAAATCTCAGTTTTTACTAAATGAATCTAAACCAATTTTGACCCAAACTGAATTCTCACTGTCTTTTAACAATATTCATGTGATTACTATGTTAAAAATCAAATATGAACTTCCTAGTCTAAATACAGTTACAATTTAGGTACCTGAGACAAATCCCCCTATAGCATGAACCAGCTATTTCCTGTGCGAAAAATGACTCTAGAATCAAAAATTTAGATCTTCCTAGTTCTAGCAGTATATTGGAGTGCATATCTAGCCTTCCAAAAATGCCTAGAATCTCAATTTGAAAAATGACTCCCTCTGCTAGAAAAGCTCAAGGTCTGTGATTTTAAATTTTGAATTTTTCAAAAGTTTGAAAAATTCTAAAGTCTGAACTTTAGATTTAATGCCTCTTGAATTTAAAATGAGTGAATTTCCATGCTTTTTTGAAAATAATAAAATATTATTATTTTATATTACTCTCAATCTTTCCTATTCCTTCCAATCCGGGCTCAACTAACTTTGACCATCTGCCACATGTCATCTCATTATTGGCCAACTTTGCACACCTACCACATCACCATCTACTCTGAGCTTGTGCCACATGTTTCCATCCTACAATCCCACATTATTTATCTTCCTTGCATCTTCTTTTTGCGAGAAAGCGGGCACCACATGATCTTGCCACATGGTGTCATCTCCTTGCATTGCCTCTGAATTTTCCATTTGCGCCACATCATCATGCCTGAGGGACCCACTGCCATGTGGCATAATCTTGCTTTCCCACTTTATTTATCCACCTCACAACTTGATATTGTGGGGAAGCAAGCACAACTAGATCTTGCCACTTGTCAAAACCTTGGTCCTTTTTGCCACATCAATGTTAATGCATTTTTGTTTAAAATTTTGCATTTTCTCCCTCCTGCTGATGTCATACATAGCCAAGCTAAGCCATGGGGGCCCCACCTGTGACCTAGAAACTTCCAAAAGCCTTCATTTCCAGTTCACATTAATGGATGAGTTGCATTGCACTTAAACAAACTCTAAATATGCCTCACAAGGAATGTGGGATTTATGTCTGTAAAAATTTTCCTCTCTGCTCATTGGATTAGCATTGAATCTATGCCACATTTTGTTTTCTCATTTCAATCTACTATGTCTTCCTTATCCTCATGTGGGGTTGGGTCTTCTTTTCACAAACGCTGAGCCTCCTTTTTTGATTCCTAAATTCCCCAAGCCAGCTCCCTGCTATAGCTTCTTATTTCTCATTTTGCAAGTTTTAAATTGATGTGTGACTTCCTATTGTAAACATGGAGCTCTGTATGTTTTGTGTTTGTTCTTATTGTTGAGCATTGGCTGGGCTCCTTATAATTTTTAGAGTGATCTCTTTATTTCATGCATGGGCCTCTGTTGATTCCTTGCTCTTTGACTACATTCAAGAATTCAACGTAATGGAAGATCTACTGATTGGGCAGGAATTCAACCTACTTAGTCCCATTCTTTACTGTGCCTCTAACTAAAATCATAGCCTCCCCTTTGGTGTAGATTGCCTCATTACTTGAAAAATGTGGAGTGTTTCCTTTTGATGCAGTGAAGACCCTAATTTCTTCCTTTAAAAAAATATGTGGATCACTGCAAATGCTGACCAAAGTTTTTCATATGGACCCCTGCCGCACACTATAATGATATATACACATACTCTTTCGGCACCAAGAAACCCTATACATATGCATGAGATTTTTACCTTTTCTATCACTGCAGGTGTCTCCATCCCTTTTCCAACCACAAGTGGCCCTCCTCGTTCAATGAATGCCTCAATCACTCCAGTGGTTTCAACAACATCTGTGAAAAAAATGACTTACATTCTCAGATCCTAAAGTTGGAGCAGCAATGAATCTATGGAAAAGGGAGCTGGATGGAAGTATATTGTTTTAACCCGAAACCCTCTTTCAAAATGTGGATCTCCTATGCACATACTTATGACTGGAAAACTCATCCATCGACCTCCTTGAATTGACTGGCATCAAAAATGATCACAAATTGATCATTTACAACTCATTTTATAACTGTTCTTTAAACTATGATTTTCTGGTGATAGGACATGTCGATTGGCCTTAAAAACTAATAAAAACACCTGATCGAACTCCGAAACTCAGGATCTCTATTCTCTTTGACACATTCAATAGGCTTGCAAAATCTCATTGCATGACGACATCGAAGTCAAAAGATATCGACATTTGAACTTGCCTACTTCAAACTGCCTACAGATAAACAAATCAAAAAGATGGAAATTGTGTTTGGTTTGAGCTTTGAAAATTGGGTAAATGAGCAGATGGAGAAAAAAATTTTGGGGCATTGATTCTCTATCATGAGGAAATTATGGATCTATGATTTGGGCTCATGAGGAATCACATTACACATTTGGTGAAGGCGTAAAGTTGGCTACTTGGAATTGGCAGACTTGAAACACTGACAGAAAATATTTTTTGCAAATGGAATTGACCTGGAAAATGTGAAGACAGATTCATCAAGACTTGAAAACTAACACACTTAAATTATTTTGGAAGGAAAACATAGTGTTATAATCCATTCAATCTCACCAATCACAAATTAGGAATTATAACACCACGAACAAGGGTCCTGAAAAATCTACAAATGCTGACACCAGTAAAAAGTTACAAACTGTGTTTGGAATCACATTTGAAAACTTATCAAACGGATTAGTCAAAAGCTGAAACTTGAAACATAACAAGTTTTTTATGTCTATAATACATTGCAATAGAAATTTCAACATTTTGGTTAACTAGGTCAAAGTTATAGTATGTCAAACAGGGCTTCCTTGAAAAGTGTACAAAGTGTATAAGCATGAAAACAGTAACTGACTGACTTTGAGGGATTCAAAACCTAGTGAAATGATCTCAAAATGACTCAAAATTTGAAACATAAGTTCTTGGGTATGGACACTAGACACTCTCAAAGTGGAAAGTCACAAAACCTTTCTGGGTGTGAGATATTCAAATGCAAACACAGCCTCTTGTCGCTGTTTGACATAGGTGAAAATGTAGATTTGGCATTAGCTCAAAATGAGACTTCACGAAATGGCTCAGAATGATAGTTTATCATCATAGAACATGTGGACACACTAAATGGAAGGTCTTAGAAACATTAAACACATCTTAGGCCTTAAACTAATAGTCGGATACGCATGCACTTAAAAGCGTTTATATGGCTTAATTTTCTCAAGAGTGCTCAAAATTGACCATGCAATTTTTAGCGCCAACAGTGGCTCTGTCTGAGGATGCATGCCCCCTGCTGGCATGGAAAGATTCCAAATCTCTTGGTGAAGCAGACCACACACCTAACAACACAAACTTCTCTCCAACAACTTTATTGAAAATAGGGAAACAACTACAACTACCAAGATTATGTACACATGATGGTCCTGGGCCAATGAACTTCAACAAAACTATTTACCTCTATCATAAACATAATTCTCATCTAAACTCACATGAGATAAACTAGGATTATCACTCATATCAATTTCACCAATCAGATATATATCTTGAATCTCACCACTTAGCAAAACTGAATCTAAACCTTGACTTCTACAATGCATATAAAAATTTGATTCACTTTCCACAACTCGCACATCATGAAAGTTATGATCAGCATGCTTATAACTATTAGATTGAAATTGAAAACTGTCTTCATTTAATGTATCATGCATGCTATCAATCTCAAATATGAATGCATCATATTCAACATGGGGAAAAGAATCACTCATACCTTGAAAATGTGCATCCTTTTGCATAAACAGATAGAAATCAAATGAACAATCTAACTGGTACTCACATTTGTCATCCATATCAGAATCTAAAGCCAATCCATAATTTTTAGATGGTTCTTCACAATCAGCAAATAGATTAGTCTTTGCATTAAAATATTCATCATAAAACTTAGTACAAGGTGCATGCTGATTTTCAAGAACAACTGCATCAAACACCTTGTCATCTATCTAATCAGATGCAACATCGTAATCATTTTCTCTATCAAACTTAGAAGAAGAACATTCTAATCTCTTACAAGAATAAGACAAAGTATCTTCATCAAACTCAATCTCAACTAAATCTGAATTGTCCATGTGCTCTTCAAAAAGAGGATTGATAATTCCATGCAAAGCGCCTTTGTAGACATTAGGAAAAGTGATGTTTTTATCAATATCAAACTAGTCACGATATAACGGATTAGTGAAAACTTTAAAAACATCTCTAGCATCACTGTCATGGACACTTTCAGCATATGAAGAAAAAAAATCAGAATCATCATTCGAAGACACATCATTAAGTCCATCAATGAAGTATGTAGAATATAAATCAAAGTTACTTTCATTGTCTTCATGTAAATGATTCAAATGTCTTGTAGGAAAATCATCGTTTATCTTACCAATAGGTGCTGACATATTAACCTTAGAATCAATAGTATACTAATCATCACTGCACGCATCCTCAAAACATTCTTCTACACAATTAGGTAATACGTCTTTATGGATAACCTCTTTGTCTTCATATTGTGTAGACACATTTTCTTCATAACTTTCAATCTCAAACTGATTTACAAAATTTTGAAATGGAAACTCATTTCAGATTTAGAAATAGAATTCATACCTTTACTGACATAAGAATGACAACTTTTGTCATTGCTTTCCTCTTCCCAATCAGCATCTAATTCACATGAAGATGCATATGTACTATCACAATCCTCTTCTTGACTTGAGCAACGAGTCTTGCCATTGTCTTCACATGATTCTTCTTAGCAATATGTCAAATCAGCAATTTCATCTTTATCACTTGACACATCACTTCTAGGTTCTTCATCCTCATACTGAGATAAATACCTTTCCTCTTCCTGATTCATTATGTTTTCAACACAATGCAAATCATAAATGGGAAAATGAATGATTGGATTTATATCTTGCATGCATAACTCATCAAGTGAATCAACTCTATCATTTTCTATTGTAATACCATAAACATGTGCATTCAATTCAGCATGAATGGAATCATTTCTTCTTTGCAACAAAGAGATTTCATGTTCACATGTTTTTATTTCTAAATCTTCAACAAAACTATTTACCACAGTAGGGGTACTTATTTGCTGATCTGAAATTAAACATTCTAAATGACATTGATTTGTTCTTTGCACCCCATCTTGTTGGAAAACATTCCTAGGGAAGTGACTCTTGGTTAAGCCATATTTTATGTTATTCTCAATCTCTATTATTGTCATGAATGCTTGATGTAAAGTCTTAGGTTCTTTATCTCTCAACAGATAACTCATCTTCTTATCAAATGCACTGAGATAAACCACTAAACACATTTGATAATCTGGCTTGTAACTTTTAGGGATTTCATTTAAAACCTTTGCAAATCTAATATTAAATTTAGGAACTAACTCACCATTCCTGACTTGAATATTCAAAAACTTATCAAAATAATTAGAGATGCTTACTCTTTTCTCGAATTGCATCATGAAGGCTAACATTAATTCATCCCAGGATGAAATTGAACATGCTAGTAAAAATGAAAACCAGTCCCTAACATCATCCTCTAAAGTCTGAACAAACAACTTCTTTTGAACGTCTTCATGTGCAATTTCAAAATCACCAACCAAGTCACTAAACAAGTAAACATGATGACTAGCTAAAACAATATGGTTCCCACTAAACTTGGGCAATTTATTTCAAACATCATTAGGGATGAAATTCAGGAAACCATGAATACCATTGAAATTCAATGGCATATACCGTTTGGTAGAAATGGGTCTAGGCATTTCATTAACTGGCTACATCTTAGGTGGAATGAATCTTGACATTCTTAAAAAATTTGAACCTCATTCACCTATAATAACTTCTGATTTATAATTTGCAACAGATCTACACAACTTTCTACCAAATGAATGCTTCAAATACACTTCACAACTTAAAAACAACAATAGCTAAAACTCAACTCGATGAAGTGTATGAAACCTTTAAAAACTATTCTCCTGTTCTTAGTGTTGAAACTTCACTTGATAGAGAATACACTTGTAAAACTTACTTCCTTTCATGACAAGAAAAACATCATGAAAATAAAATACCTCAAGTGTTGTTGCTGAAACATTGATTTGCTGATTGGCTTGGTACTAACATGAATTCTTTACACCACTGATGATAACCTTATAGAGTCGCCATTTCCTTGAGGAGAGAAATGAAATCACAACAGTGATTCACATTTATCATTTCAAAAACTTTTAATAGAAAATCAAACAACACACTGAAACTTACTAGTCAGAAACTTATATAGATCTCTCTTCTTGCTTGAAAATTTACACAACTTTCAGATCTACTTATTTCAACTAAAAACTCTTTGAAAGCAATTATAAGTGATTTAGAGATCCTTTAGAGAGAGTCGCCACTCAAAAATTGTGAGAAAGATATTAAACAATGATTTACAACATGGTAGATTTGAATTGAAATTACAACTTGTAAAATTTGCCAATCTTTAAAACACTTAGAAGAGAGAAACCTTTGTTCAACAAGTCTAACTCTGAATTGGCAGCAGTATTTTGAAAATAACAACTAGCTAAATTGACTAAAGATAAACACCTTTTAGCAATATAATTTTCATTCAACCTCATAGTTACTACTGCAAATGGATAAAACTTAACTGGGGAATATAAAACATCAATAGAGAAATGGTAAACACCTCACACAACCCTACTGTTGTAGCATATCCTTCCTGTTGTATTGAATCTTCTTCAAATTCTCAAGGGTTGTCTATCATACATATTCAATACAATCCCCAGTAGAGTCACCATTTTGTTGGTGTTTGAAAATGCTAGAGGGTTTTCAATTATCCCACTGAGAAAGTGACACATCTAGGGGCAACTAACTCCCATTTTCAAAGTGCCATTTCTAACAACAGGCCAACTATAAGGCATGACCCTTCTTCTTCTTTAGGCTTTGCTAAACCTAGGTGGGTAGACCTCAGATTCAAATGATACCGTACCATGTGCAAAAACATATCCCTGAATCTATTAAGCAGATACAATCCCTTATTTCTCCTAGTAACTCATGAAATGACACAGATCTATAGTAGCTAAATACAAATCTAGAATATTCACAAGCTGAGTGAGGGAAAAATAATTAATTCCTTCAACAAAAAATGTAAAGAACGTTTGATTAAAGATGTTGAATTCAAATAAACCCTCAGATATGTAGCAGTAAGACTTAATGATCCTGTAGTTGATCAGTGCCTTAAACATTAGGCAAATCCATGAACCAAATGCATACATATGGAAATTTGATACTTATGTGTATCTTTAGATATCTGATCTATCTATTCAACTTGTAAATAGACATCTATGTTCAATTTAATCTCATTCTTACCTGATATCCCCTCAATGAACCTGCAACCCTGTTGAATCTCTGAAGTATTTACACAATTTCTTGAATTATCAGCAACAATGAAACAACATAAAACCTTAAGGGACTGCAACTATGACCTAGGCTCTTTGTTCCAAGACCATAAAACATAACAACTCAATTGAGAAAGGAGACAATATTTAAATTGAAACTTAATCATCTATTGCTCTGTATTATTTCCTTGAAATTATACAATCATATGCATGAAATGAAAGACATGAAATAACCTAACAAATATGAACTATTTATATTATCCTTCTACTGATGTTCATACAAGAGAATTCTACTAAAGAATGTGGTATCACAGTATGGGAACACATCAAAATTGGATCCAAAACCTGGTATCACAATAGTGAGTGGTTTTTTCTCCAAAAAACTGGAACCCTTACAATGTATCAGAGAAAGAAAGATATAGATAAGAAGGAATTCCCAGATTTGTTCTAAAGATGACAAGTGTCCACATGAAATTCCCTCCTTTGCAATCAAAAGACTCTCTCTAATATCTCTCCCCTTTTATCTAATCTTTGTTTCATCATTCTTATAATTGATTTGCGAATATCCTTTCCTGAATGATGAAAACCTGTGAGTCATCAAAATATCTGATTTGCCTCAAGAAATGCTAGTGAAATCTCAGTTTTTATTGAATGAATCAAAACCAATTTTGACCCAAACTAAATTCTCACTATCTTTTAACCATATTCAGGTGATTACTATGTTAAAAATCAAATATGAACTTCTTGGTCTAAATACAGTTATAATTTAGGTACTTGAGACAAATCCCCCTATAGCATGAACCAGCTACTTCCTATGCAAAAAATGACTCTAGAATCGGAAAAGTTAGATCTTTCCAGTTTCGGCAGTATATTAGAGTGCATATCTAGCCTTCCACAAATGCCCAGAATCTCAATTTGAAAAATGACTCCCTCTGATAGAAAAGCTCAAGGTCTGTGATTTTAAATTTTGAATTTTTGAAAAGTTTGAAAAATTCTTGTAATGCCCTGCCTAGAGATCCTTGGAAACAAGGATTCAAATCAAGCCAAGATATTTTTTTTTACAAGTATGAATGCATAAGACAACATCATATAGGGATTACAAAGATCGCAATGAAAGACTTCAACACAATCCCAGTAACCAACGAATCTCCAAACACCACTACCAAACTGACACACCCAAACAAAGCCAACAACCACCACAAACAAGATGAGGGCACAAGAAATGACCACTCATCAACAAAACACCAAACTAGGTTAAAATGCAGAATCCTGAAATTTGGCTAAGCCTGAAACCCTAAAGCCCTAAAAATTGGCTAAGTCTGGATTTCTGAAGCCTTGAAATTTTTTAAAATCCATAACTTATCTCTGAAAGGTCTGAAACCTATCTCAAAAGATTCATCGCATATATTAAAATATATCTTAAGTATAAGGAACTTAAATGATATATTTTAAATCCCAAGAGACAACAATAGAACATGAAAAATTGCATTTAACAAAAACCACCAGAATTCAAAATGCAACAGGATAGGGTCAAAGAATGCCCAAAAGAGTATCCAAAACCACTCTCAAAAAGATCATATCAAGAAGAAAAGTGCCCGCTGGTGGCACATGCAGGTTTTTCACAAAAATTGTGCGACACTTTTCACTAAGGGAGGGCAACACTTCTCCATAAGGTGTACAACACTCTTCTAGTGTCATACGACATATCTCAGGAAGGCATGTGACACTTTTCAGCATTGTATGACATTTCTCAAGAAGGCATGCGGCACTTTTTCAGTTTCGTACAACATTTCTCAAGAAGGCATGTGATACTTTACAGTGTCGTACGACATAGTTTGTATGGGTGTGCGATACATTTTTATGTCACAAAATGCTGACAAAATGTCGCCCATAGAAACACGAGAACACTCCCAAAAGCATAAAGGACCAAAAAGAGAGCAAAGAACCTCCACACCTGGGAGTACCGAATCCACAAAGGCTCGAGGAAAGAACACTCGAGTGCAAGAATAACACAGAAAGAAGAACATCTATCCATCTAAACTATAGCAGCAAAGAACACAGTAGAAACAACATCGCAGTGAACTAAACAACCAAACTAAGTGCGCACTTCCTCCCAACTGTCAATAGCATCATAAGACCATCATGGGTCCTAGCCATCCCCCGTGTGTAACATCCCAAGCCACTGACCAGATCGTCAGTACTATCGTAATAGGGATGTCACTACTAAAACATGCAACAATATAAGCATAAAGAAATCTAACATGCTAGTAGTAAAGCATAAGATATTCTTATAGTAGATAACATCACCTATCACATGCTAAACAACAATAAGCAACAGATATGCTAATACAACAATTCACAGCATCTAATCATATGCTAAACATCATAATAAAGGAATGCGTCAAATAAAATAATATCATCTAAACATGATATACAAGCATCACAAAGAAAGCGTAAATCACAAGAAAGCCTACTCTGGATCCCAAAGTACCAAGTGAAAACATCCAGCAACAGTCACACTAGGACAAGACCGTCTCTGTACACCAGTCCCTAGCAGTGGTGAAGGTAGCTATGCCTCCCAACCATGTGGCACCCATAGGTCCACACCCACCATGTTGATGGAGATAATGATCCAACCACAAACACACATAAAACACAACATCCATGGCTAACACTCAGGCCAGATAGTATGATAGCTGCAACAGAGAACCTAAAACAATGCAAGGAGTACAGGTCCTGGTCAAACACTCAAAAGGCTACTAAGTAGGGGCTGACATCATGGAGAGTCGCTTGGCATGAAAAAACCCAAGCTTGGATTGTGCATTTCAAATCCTCATCGGAGGGCCCCACACACATATTTTATTATCTTAAGTTTTATTACCAGTCACACATTTTCTTTAATTATCACTTATTTAAAACTTCCTATCATTCGCCAACCCTATGGGACTAAGGTCACCAGGTTGCAAGATAGAAGCTCCCTCCATATGCTACCCTACCCTACCCATGGTCATCCTACAACAAGTGCCCATGGGAATGCATACTCCCATCCCAACCCCAATGATCAAAACTTCCAAAAAAGACATGGAAGGTCAAGACTCGCAAGTCCTTTGATAAAGTACATGCACGTACTTGTGTTTGGCACACCACCATCATGAAGGTCATAACACAAGGATAGGAATGAGAACACAATGCAAAAAAAACACCCAACCAATAGCAACTCAAGAGGACAGACTCTACACGAATCCCAAAGCCAATAAAACCATACATCATAAAATCACTCAATCGGCCTCAATCTGAAAGTATGGATTCTACATGAATCCCAATGATGCAATAAGGCCAAACATCATGAACTTACTCAACCGGCCTCAATTCAAGAGTATGGATTCTACACAAATCCTCGTGTTCACAAAACAAAAGCAAAGGTCTAAAAGAAATAATAATAGGTACAAAATCACTCAACCAAACACAAAGTCAAGAGTACGGATGCAACATGCATCCCAATGCAACATAAAAGTAAAGAAGTGGTCTGACTAATATCGAAATGAATCATCCAAGTCCATGACCCACATTGTGCCAAAAAAACTCAAGAGAATAGGGCAGCACGCAAAATGAGGTAAAAACCCCAAATTTAAGAAAACTTCAAAATTAGAACCCATTTGGCCTTTGGGTTCAAAAACCCCAAAAATTCAAAAATAAATGAAATTAGACATTGTATGCAAAAATGGCCAGCATGACGGTGTAAAATTCCAAACCCTCATCCCAAAAAACAAGGAAATGTTCATACCCGCCCAACTAGGTAGAACTAGCGTACAGAAATGGAGGGAAACACTAGTTCTTAGCCACCAAACAAACGGCTACCAAAAAAAGAAGTAGAAACGGAGCAGAAATAGTAAAATAGGAAAGCCCTACCTCACAGCCAAAAGGGCAAAATGGAAATCTGAACCATAAAATAAAACGCCCATAGAAGTGGCTGAAAATCGTGGCAATCTAAGGTTTCGTCGAGCTAGATCCAACGAGCTCAACTTCGCGATGATCCCACGCCTGTAGCTCCCACAATGAACAAAATAGTAAATCCTCATGAAGAGGATTTTGGGTTTTACTCTCCAACTTTCCAATTTGAAAGTGAGAAGTGATGAATTAAATTTCTCTTTGGATACTTATTCACTTTTCGGGTGAATAATCAATTAGGACATTTAACCAGCCAATCTAGTTAAACCTCGAATCGACCCAAATGAAAATAGGATATTCTTATAAATATGAATTCATCTATGGAAAAGCTACTAGAAATTAAAATAAATCAATTAAAAAGCTCAAAAACCCAAAAACACATAAATCTCCTTAATAACTTTCGCGACAATGCGAACCTCTAAATGCACAGACACGCTTACTGGTCTAATCACATAATGCAAATGAGTTCAGATTTAATAATCACTAAAAGGTTTAAATTAAACATTTAATTAAGGATATGTCGACCATATAAGGATGACATTGGTAAAATATGAATGGCTAAATCACTAACTCCATGTGCCACTGCCAGGGATATAAATCCTACACACTAAACAACACAATCAAGTGCAATTACATGTAATAACATAGCCAAAGCAATAAATGCATTAAATCACCTAATTTAGCCATTTAATTAATTATATTAAAATAATCTATTTACATCACTCACGTTCACATAAAGCATAACAATCTAGGAATGAAGTAAATAACCATAGCATTAAATCCATCACATAACATAATCAGAGGTATGTCCAAATACTAGATAACCAGATATCATCATAAAACACATTGTCATCTCAAAATGGCATTGTCATGCAATAAGATCAACTGAATAGCATAATAGTTTAAAATTTATGATACTGAAATCAAGGTATAATATCTAACCCTCGGGTCGTCTCAAATGTAAAACATTACATTAGAATAGATATCTCTCAGTTCAAAATGTAACAAGGTAAATGTCCGCAGCACATAACCAAATAATCCAACATGAATAATCCAATTCTAATTACTTAAATATTTAATAAGGCACTTAAAACACAAGCGAACACAGTCAAAAATATTACTAACCACTGCTACAGGAACCTAGTCCCATGTAGTATGGTAATAGTACATAGTGCAATCTCTGCACACATTTCAGGGTAATCATGGAACAACCTCATGATACCACATCGATCTTGGTAACCACTGGCACAAACTTGAGTGAACCAAAAATCACATCATAATCTCAAAGATCAATCAAAATCATAAACAAAGCAACTGATACAAAAACATAAACCTAAACACCTCAACGGTGTAGACCACTCAGGGTCACAATCATGATCCCATCACAACAAAAGATCATCAAGGTTGCATCCATCAGGACGACTTACAAAAGTCAAATGGGAGAGGCACTACAATTCTAAAGTCTGAACTTTAGATTTAATGCCTCTTGAATTTAAAATGAGCGAACATCCATGCTTTTTTGAAAATAATAAAATATTATTATTTTTTATTACTTTCAATCTTTCCTATTCCTTCCAATCTAGGATCAACTAACTTTGACTAGCTGCCACATGTCATCTCGTTATTGGCCAACTCTGCACACCTACCACATCACCATCTACTCTGAGCTTGTGCCACATGTCACCATCCCATAATCCCACATTATTTATCTTCCTTGCATCTTCTTTTTGCGAGAAAGCAAGCACATTACGATCTTGCCACGTGGCATCATCTCCTTGCATCACCTCTGAGTTTTCCATCTGTCCCACATCATCATACCCATGGGACCTGTTGTAGACACCTAAAAACCTTTAGAAAATAAAGCATTTTTATTTTCTGAAAAAGTCCTGATGACATCATCATTTACTAATTAATTAATTTTTATGCCATTAAATCCCTTTATCTTAATTAAAAATATTTAATTAAGGAATCCCTGCCAAAAATGTTTAAATCTTATTTAAACATTATTTCCTTATTTATTAATTATTTAATTAATAAGTTGACCAAAAATCCCAAAATAAATTATTTATTTATTTTTTCCCAAAAGTTGGCCAATTTCCTTAAGACCAATAACCTCTTCCAAAATCTTCTAATCCTTCTTTAATTTTGATTAAAGGCTAATCCCATCATTTCCTACCCCTAATCCCAACTCAAAATATTTAATTAATATTAAATATTAATCCTCATGTTTATTAAAAAAGTTTTAATAAATATCTCCTCAACCCAAACCCTTGAAATAAATAAAACTTTATTTATTTCCTAAAAATCTAATTTATCCTCATCCTAAGAAGTTCTAGACTCTTCTAGAAAGTCTTCATCCTCATCCTAGGAAATTCTAGACTATTCTAGAAAGTCTTTATCCTCATCCAAAGTCTAGACTCTTCTAGAAGATGTCTTTAAACCTAATCCTAATCCCCTCCTAACCTTGTCACATTCCCTAAACATGGGTTAAGAATTACTAACCCAAGCCAAAGTTAACAAATATCTCCTCCTTCACCCACCCTCATTAAATGTCATCCACTTGCCTATCCCTAAGCTAATCCTAAACCATCCTAATCCATCCTCTAATCATTTGCACAAGCCTAAGCAAGCTTAAAACCCTCCTAATCAAGTCCAAGTCTAAATTGCTCTCATCACCCTCAAAATATCTCAACCATAAAACTTTATGAAGCCCACTAGGCCATAAATGACCCTTCCAAGCCCTTTTATTGCTCTTACAAGCTATTATGAGGGTCTTTATGAAGATTTTATCCCTTGAGCCTCCTTTGTTGACTCATCCTTCACCTTTTCTCCATCCTCTCACCATGTGACATGTGTCACTCCTTGATTGGTTGTAAGGAAGCACAATCCATGTGCTCTCCTCTCATGCAATCTAAGCCCTCCATGAGCTTTTTCCCATTCTTGCATCTTAGCCCTCAATCCCTCAAGCCTCTTGCCTATAAATTGGATCCTTCCCCTTTGCAAAATAACACAATCCATGAAGTAAAGTTATAATGCTATTTTGAGAGCCAAATCCATACTAAAGCCATCTATCCACACCAAAAATCCACACTCATCCATTGAAGCCTTTGGAAGCATATTGAGCATACATCCTATCCATTTAGATAAAGCTACTCAACAAGAGAGCTTCTTATTGAGAGAGTCCATTAATGGCTCATATTCTCAATTGAGAGCTCATCTTAGTCTATCTTGAAGTTTATGAATTTTTTTTAGTTTGTAGAAGCTTTATTTAAATTTGGTTTCTATTAGCATACTAACATTGCTCATATACACCCGCTACCACATGGTGCAATCCTGCTTTCTTGCTTTATTTATCCACCTTGCAACTTGATATTGTGCGAAAGCAAGCACCGTTGGATCTTGCCACTTGTCAAAATCTTGGTCCTTGTCACCACATCAGCGTTAATGCATTTTCGTTTAAAATTTTGCATTTTCTCCCTCCTGTTGATGTCATACACAACCAAGATAGGCCATGGGGGCACCACCTATGAGCTAGCGGCTTCCAAAAGCCTCCATTTCTAATTCACATTAACAGATGAGTTGCATTGCACTTAAACAAACTCTAAATATGCCTCACAAGGAATGTGGGATTTATGTCTGTAAAAGTTTTCCTCTTTGCTCGTTGGGTTAGCGCCGAATCTATGCCACGTTTTATTTTCTCATTTCAATCTATTGTGTCTTCCTTATCCTTAAATGGGGCTGGGTCTTCCTTTCACAAACACTGAGCCTCCTTTTTTGATGCCTAAATTCCCCAAGCCGGCTCCTTACTGTAGCTTCTTATTTCTCATTTTGCAAGTTTTAAATTGATGGGTGACTTCCTATTGTATACGTGGAGCTTTGTATGTTTTGTGTCTGTTCTTATTATTGAGCATTGATTGGGCTTCTTATAATTTTGAGAGTGATCTCTTTATTTCATGCGTGGGCCTTTGTTGATTCCTTGCTCCTTGACTACATTCAAGAATTCAGCATAATGGAAGATCTGCTGATTGGATAGGAATTCGGCTTTCTTAGTCCCATTCTTTACTGTGCCTCCAACTAAAATTGCAGCCTCCCCCTTTGGCGTGGACTGCCTCTATACTTGAAAAACATGGAGTGCTGCCTTTTGATGTAGTGAAGACCCCAATTTCTTCCTTTAAAAAAAAAAGTGGATCACTGCAAATGCTGACCAGCATTTTTCATATGGACCCTTGCTACACACTATAATGATATATACACATACTCTTTTAGCACTAAGAAAGCCTGTACATATGCATGGGATTTTTACCTATTCTATCACTGTAGGTGTCTCCATCCGTTTTCCAACCACAGGTGGCCCTCGTCATTCAATGAATGCCTCGATCACTCCAATGGTTTCAACAACATCTGTGAACAAAATGACTTACATTCTCAAATCCTAAAATTGGAGCAGCAATGAATCTATGGAAAAGGGAGCTGGATGGAAGTATATTATTTTAACCCGACACCCCTTTCAAAATGTGGATCTCCCATGCACATACTTATGACTGGAAAACTCATCCATTGACCTCCTTGAATTGACTGGCATCAAAAATGATCACAAATTGATCATTTACAACTCATTTTATAACTGTTCTTTAAACTATGATTTTTAGGTGACAGGGCATGTCGGCCGGCCTTAAAAACTTATAAAAACACCTGACCAGAATTTGAAACTCAGGATCTTTGTTCTCTCCAACACATTCAATAGGCCTAAAAAATCTCATTACATGACGAAATCAGAGTCAAAAGATATCGACCTCCGAACATGCCTACTTCAAACTGCCTGCAGATAAACATATCAAAAAGATGGAAATCGCGTTTGGTTTGAGCTCTGAAACTGGGTAAATAAGAACATGGGGAAAATAAATCTATGGCATTAATTCTCTACCATGAGGGCATTATGGATCTACTATTTGGGCTCATGAAGAATCACAGGACACATTTGGCAAAAGCTCAAAGTTGGCTACTTGGAATTGGTAGACTTGAAACACTGACAGAAAACATTTTTTGCAAATGGAATTGACTTGGAAAAGTGTGAAGACGGATTTATGAAGACTTCAGAACTAACACACTTAAATTATTTTTAGAGGAAAACATAGTGGTATAATCCGTTTGATCTCACAAATCATGGATTAGGAATTATAATGCCACAAACAGGGGTCCTGACAAATCTGCAAATGCTGACACCAGTAAAAAGTTACAAACTGCGTTTGGAATTGTGTTTGCAAACTTATGAAATGGATTCATCAAAAGCTTAAAATTGATACATAACAAGTTTTTTAAATCTATAATAAACTGCAATAGGAATTTCAACATTTTGGTTAACTGGGTCAAAGTTATAGTACATCAAACAGGGCTTCCCAGAAAAGTGTGCAAAGTGTATAAGCATGAAAACAGTAACTGACCTACTTTGAGGGATTCAAAACCTAGTCAAATGATCTCGAAATGACTCAAAATCTGAAACATAGGTTCTTGGGTAAGGAAAATAGACACTCTCAAAGTAGAAAGTCACAAAACCTTTCTAGGTGTGAGATATTCAGGTGCAAACATAGCCTCTTGTTGCTGTTTGACATAGGTGAAAATGAAAAATTGGCATTAGCTCAAAACAAGACTTAACAAAATGGCTTAGAATGATAGTTTATCATCATGGAACATGTGGATGCACTAAATGGAATGTTTTAGAAATATTAAACACCTCTTAGGCCTCAAACTGACAGTCGGGTACCCATGCACTTAAAAGCATTTATAGGGCTTAATTTTTTCAAGAGTGCTCAAAATTGACCATGCAATTTTTAGGGCCAATAGTCTCATTGTTTAAAATGATGATGTATGGTTATGGAACAAGAGGCTATGTCTTGTAAATTTTGACAATCTAATAAGCATCAAAAAAATGAAGAAAGTCAAGATTCTACCAAAGTTGACGAAGCCTGATAACACCATGTGCAAACAATGCCAACTAGGGAAGATGACCAAGTCAAATTTCAAAATAAAGGTTTATACTTCTAATGAAGTATTAGAGCTAGCTCATACTAACTTATGTGATCCTATTGAAGTGCAAATCTACAAAGGTGACAAATACATAATGCTATTTGTGGATTACTATTCAAGGATGATGACAGTCATGTTCTTGAAACAAAAATTAGATGCATTCCAAATGTTCAAATTGTACTTGGCTAGAGTTGAGAAAGAGACTGGGAAGAGACTAAAGTGTCTCAGATCTGATAGAGGAGGTGAATTCACATCAAGAGAATTTGAAGAATTCTACAATGAAAGAGGAATCAAAAGGCAAACATTAGCACCCAAGGCTCCACCTCAGAATGATATAGTAGAAAGAAGGAATAGATCAGTTATTGACTGTGCTAGAACCTTAATGATGGAGAAAAATGTTGCACTCAAGTACTAGACATAAGCTGTAAGTACTATAGTCTATACACTCAATAGAGTTCAAGTCAAGAAAGGTACAAATGCAACACTGTATGGATTATGGTGTGGGCATTCTCCTAATGTAAAACATTTCAAAATATTTGGATGCAAATTCTATATATATAAAGAGTCTAAAAATGGAAAGTTTGATGCAAAGAGTGAGGAAGGCACATTTCTTAGTTATTCCACTAGAAGATAAGCTTATAAGTGTTGAATGTTAACACTAACAAAATAGTAGAAAGCACAAATGTGAAATTTGATGAGCTTGCAGAAGTTCAAAGTGTTGAGGACACCAAGAAAGTAGAAGAATACAAGATCTTTGTATACCTTTATGAAGGTATACCTAATAATGGTGAAGTTGCAACTCAGAATGACAATTAGCAACAAAATCCAATATCTACTGAGCCACAGACAGTGAATGCCAAGTAGCAGACACATTCAGAAGCTGAGCTATAGAATACAAAGAATGTTCATTCAAACTCTAAGAACTATCAACATGAAGGAAATGAAGAAATATTTGATGAAAATATGCATAAAGATTCAAATTTTGAAAGAGATAACATGCAAACAAGGAAAGAACCAGTATTGGAAAAGTATGTAAGAAGACATCATCCTACATATCAAATTATTGGAAACAAAGAGGCAAGACCAATGACAAGGAATAGACTCAGGAGTGAGACATGTCTACTCAGCAAAATGGAACCAAAAAATAGTAAGTGAAGCCATAAAAGTTGATGACTAGTACAATGCTATGAAAGAAGAAATAGAACAAATTGAAAAGAACAAGACATGGACCTTAGTCTGAAGACCAGCTGAAAAGAATGCAATTGGAAACAAGTTAGATGAGAATGGTGAAATCACAAGGAACAAGGCAAGACTAGTCTATAAAGGGTATGCACAAGAAGAAAGACTAGACTATGGAGAAACTTTTGCTCTAGTTGCCAGAATGGAAGGAGTAAGGACCTTGCTGGCATATGCAGCCTTCAAAGGATTTAAAGTCTATCAAATGGATGTTAAGTCCACATTTCTAAATGGTATACTTGAAGATGAAGTCTACATAGAGCAACCAAAAGGATTTATTGATGAAAATAACAAAAAAAAGGTATGTAAATTGCATAAGGCTCTATATGGATTAAACAAAGCCCCTAGAGCATGGTATGAGAGACTTCACAAGTATCTAGTGCACATAGGATTTGAAAGAACTGATGATAACAACAACATGTACATCAAATCAGAAGAAGGTAAGGATATCCTTGTATCTAAAATATTTGTGGATGACATAATTTTTGTAGGAAAGGAAGCACCTTGCAAAAGTTTTACTAACAAAATGAAACATGAGTTTGAGGTGCCTATGTTTGGAGATAGAGTACATCCACACAAAGGAACAAATTGTAGATATCTTCACCAAACCATCGCCCAAGGATACGTATGAATATCTTAGAGGCGAGCTGGGGGTAAAGCCCCTAACTGAAGAAGTCTAAAGCGAAAAAGAAGCTTCCCTGCATCAACAGGAGTAGATCACTGAAATATCAGAAGAATGATGTAGAGGATCACAACAGGATAGAAATTCTAGATCAGTCACAAGCATGGTGACAAAAGGAAAAAGACATAAGATGCAAAGCTTACAACAAGCATGTTGAAGATGCTACACCTTTGGCATTTATGTCAAAGAGGGAGATTTATGAGAAACTGATCAATAAAAGGTAAGAGGGAGATGTATGAGAATGTATGAGATGATGAAAGAGGGAGATTTGGAAGAGATAAGGAACTCATCATCAAGCAACTATAAAGGATTAGGAATACAGAGTAAGGTTGCAATAGTTAAGAGGGAGAAGCAAAACAAAGGATTCAGTTTCTATCAACAAAAGAGGGAGAAATGATACAGAAAGGAAGATATGTAATGACAAAAAGTTTTCTATTTGGTATATAATTTTGGTAGTAACTAAGTTGATCAACTCAATCAATTGATCAGTTTGGTTTTCCATCAATGCCAAAGAGGGAAATTATTGAAAATGATTGAAAATATTATGGATGAAGAATGATGGAACTGGTAAAGAATATTTTCAATCATTATTTTTTCATTGATGTCAAACTTGCTACTTGCAGGAATGACAATTGCTTAACTGATCCAAATACTATCAATTGGTTGATTGACAAAGAGGAGGCAATCAATAAGATGTAACTAGAGCACCTAGAGAAAGTTTGAAGTTATGATGTTGTAATGAGGTATAAGGATCAACTAAGCCATTGATGAAATAGTTTATTAATGACATACTCTAAGACATAGGGAATGGACACGCGAAGACACATCAAAGATGTAAGGTTTAACTAAGTCATTTGTAGAACCTAACTAAGTTCATTTGTGAGTGTTGAGAAAACTAGTTAAAGCTGAGCAAGTTCAACTTGTAGTGTGGGTCGAGTAATCCTTCAGGTGTTGAGCATTACAAAAAGGTAGTGGGTGCCAAGAAAATCAAGAATCATTCTAGTACTGAGTGATCCAAAAAATTGTATATGCCGAGTAATAGAGATGTTTATATGCCAAGCTATATAGAAGTGAACATGTGTTGAGTAACATAGGATTGAACAGGAGCTGAGCAATACAGGAAAGCTTCAGGTGCCAAGCATCTATAAAAATAGTAGAAGCCGAGTAACATAGAAGGTGTCAAGCATTAGTAAACCAATGATGCCAATTTTCTACATTATGTATAAGACAAAAAGATTTTCCAGATTAGTAGCAATAAGTTTGTTACAGTGAATTTTGTGAATTAGTTGGATGATAAGGATGATGAATAGATGTCACAAAATTTTATGTAAACCATGTGAACCAATTCAAGGTCAATATTGATGGACTTATCATGAACTTTCTAGAAGAAACAATTTGGAGGGAAAAAAATATCATTCTCTCAAATCAAATCAAATTATTGAGTGGAAAGATTTGAGCGAAAAATGAAGAACATAACTTCTTTATAAGGATTTACAGGTTAGAGATCAAGTGAATGTGAGGGAGTTGGTCATAAGTGTGGTTGTGCAAAGAAGCCAAGAGAAAGCTAGTGTGAAGTGTTAAAAGGAGGACATAGTGGGGAGTAAGTACAGAGGATTAAGACTCTAAGTTGATCCAGTGACCATAGAGTGCATTGGAATAATGAGTGGAAGAACTCAAGGAGACAGATCTTGAAGGGTGAACAAGCTATCAGCACTACAAGAAAGAAAAGCCAAGCATAGAAAAGAATTGAAGAGTGATCTAAAATATGCAAGGTTAGAGTTGCAATCTTTATTAGTTCAAAATCGTTCTAATACTTTCTTACCATTGTATTAGACATTGAAATCCTACATTGCTAGGTTAGCTTAATAGCTAGGTGGATAAGCCTCTAGAAAAGGATAGAAGGTCCCCATGAGAAGGATAAGAGATCCTCAGGAGAAGGATAGGAAATCCTTAGAGAGGGATAAAAGATTCTTTTGAGAAGGTGACTGTAAATTCCATGGATTTGGGTGGGCCTAATAGCTCTATGTAAATCCTTTAATAGGGTGACATTCTAAGTTGAATGTTCTTAAGTCTTCTAACAAGGCACACTCCTAATAGGGTGTAGAAATCCTTTAACAAGGTCACATTTGACAATGTGTAAAGCCTTTAATAGGGTAGGCCTTTAATAGGGAAAACCATTAGAAGAGATTGAAATCTATTGTGTAGTAATTTTGTGGGTATCATCCCCACCCCAATTTAACCTTCTTATTCCTAGAGGGTTTCTGGGTCACCAAAATCATTAGTGTTATGTGGTGATGCATGTTTACTTTTCATCATTGTTTAATGTTTAATTGCATGCATGATAATTTCAATTATATGCCATTAAGGATTTGAAAATTTGTATTGGACATTATTGGACATTGAATAACTAATTCAACCCCCTCTTAGTTATTCTAAAATAATTCTAACATATTCAACCTCTGCTATGGATTGGGATGTACAATTCAGCTTTTTACTTGTCCAAGAAACCAACCTTTTTCCAAGAAAGAAAGCTCCTCCACTTGTGCTCTTTCTATCATCAACATTCCCTGCCCAATCTACATTAGTGAACACTTTTAAATCAAAATTTCCTCCAAGTTTATACCATAATCCATAATCTTTAGTTCCTTTTAAGTATCTCATGATCCTTTTGATTGCCATCATGTGACTTTTTTTTTGTTTTGTTGAGAATCTTGCTACAATTCCTACTAAAAGGGCAATGTTTGGCCTTGTGTGCACCACATTCCAATCATAGATCTATATAATGTCTAATCTACTTCCTTTGATTCATCATCCTTGGTAAGTTTTAATCCAGTTCATATAGGAGTTCCAACTGGTTTGTAGTCTTCCATACCAAACTTTTTCAGTATCTCCTTGATGTATTTAGATTGAGTAATGTAGACACCATTCTTACTTTGATGAATTTGAAGACCACCAAAGAATTTGATTTCTCCAAACATTGAAATTTTAAATTTCTTGTTCATGTGTTCTAAAAATTCTTTGCAAAGATCATCATTTCCTATGAACAAAGTATCATCTACAAATATTTTTTCCAAAACAATCTTATTATTTGGTCCTTCCTTTATGTACAAACTACTATTGTCATTAGTTCTTTGAAAACCAATCTAAATAAGATAGTTATGTAGTTAGACCATACAATACTTTATGCAATTTGTAGACCATGTCCTTCTTGTCTGGATCAACAAAACCTTTAGGTTGTTCAATGTAAACCTCTTCATCCAATATGCCATTGAAAAATGTTGATTTGACATCCATCTGATATACTTTGAATCCTTTGTATGCAGCATATGCAAGTAAGGTTCTGACACCTTCCAATCTTGCAACAGCAGCAAAAGTTTCTCCATAGTCTACACCTTCTTCTTGAGAGTATCCTTTGCATACCAATCTAGCTTTGTTCCTTGATACCTTACCATCTTCATTTAGCTTTTTTTTAAATACCCACTTAGTTCCAATCACATTTTTGTCTTTGGGTATAGGTACAAGAGTCCATGTTTTGTTTATCTCTATCTGTTCTATCTCTTCATTAATAGCTTCAATCCAACTTTCATTGTATAGTGCATCTTTAACATTTCTAGGTTCAAAATTAGCAAGTAAACAAGTGCTTTTCAACTTACTTCTTATCATTGTTCCTTCTAATTTATCTCTAATAATCTGATTTGGTACATGATGTTTCCTAACATACTTGGCTAACATAGGCTCTTTTCTTTTTAGGTGACATTCTTTGTTAACCTTATGTGCTTCAACTTCTGGTTTTGATTCTAGTTTCTTA
Organism: Cupressus sempervirens; assembly: GCA_028749045.1. NCBI lineage: Eukaryota > Viridiplantae > Streptophyta > Pinopsida > Cupressales > Cupressaceae > Cupressus > Cupressus sempervirens. Next base: position 36,981,186 of record CM053793.1, on the reverse strand, counting down.
GGCTTAGTAGATGCTGACTTGGTAGCTTCTATTTGCAACTCGAATTCTTGCAGCTCGATAGGTACTGACTCAATTTGAGCTTCTTATGACTTGGTTGATGAAGACTCAAGAGTTGAATATTCCTGATTGATAGATTTATTTGGTATTGTATCAGGTTCAATGTAAACAAATCTCTTGTAGTCTTTAGGTTCCCTTTTGCTTTCTTCTTCTATTCTTTCTGAAAACTCAACAACTTTCACATGTGCACTTTTTATGACTTCGTGAGTAGATAAGTTCAAACATCTATATGCTTTACTTATCCCAAAAATATTTCTTCATCACCTTTTCCATCAAATTTACCTTTTCTAGATTCTTTCAAAATGTAACATTTGCTTCCAAATACTTTCAGGTAACTTACATTGGGTTTGTAGCCATACCATAACTCATAGGGGGTTTTGAATGAATCATTTTTCAATTGTACTCAATTTAAGGTAAGAATTGCAGTGCTGATAGCTTCCTTCCAGTATTTGATAGCAATGTTTTTCTCAATCATTAAGGTTCTTGCATAGTCCATGATAGATCTATTCTTTCTTTCTACTATTCCATTTTGTTCAAGAATTCCAAGTGCTGAAACCTATCTTTTGAGTCTCCTTTCAATACAAAAGTTATTGAATTCATGTGAAATGAATTCACCACCTCTGTCATACCTTAAGCATTTCAATGTTTTTCCTATTTCCTTTTCTACTCTGGCCAAATACCATTTGAAATTTTCAAATGCTTCTAATTTCTCTCTTAGGTACATGACAGTCATCATTCTTGAATAATCATCAACAAAAAGAATGAACAATTTCTCACTAGTATAACTTTCAATGCCAATAAGTCCACAAAAATTAGCATACACAATTTCTAGAACTCCTTCAGTCTAATAGTTCTTTCTTTTAAAGCTAGTCTTTCCCATTTTACCAATTTGACAATTCTTACATAGACCAACCTGAGGTTTCTTTATGTTAGGAATGCCTTTGACTTTCCTAAATTTACTGATTTTTATCAAGCTATCAAATTTTACATGACATAACCTCCTATGCCATAACCAACTCTCTTCAACTTGAGCAATAAATTATCAACATTCACCAAGTTCAAGATAAAATAAGTTACCTTTTGTTTGAGTGCCTAATCCAATTACCTTACCTTTGACATCCAGTCGTCTTTCTTTTCCTTTCATGAATTTTACTTTAAATCCATTATTGAGTAGTTGTGCCATACTCAATAGATTGTGCTTTAGTCCTTCTACCCAATATGCATTATCACATACAAGTTCTTTGGTCAAAGAGATTCTTCTTTTTTCTTTTATACAATATGGTTCATTGTTACCAAATCTTACACTGCTGCCATCATAGTCTTCAAAGTGTTCAAACTTAGTTTTATCACCAATCATGTGATGAGAACAACCACTATCTATAATCCATGTATCATTTCTACTCATGTGAGAAATAAGTGTCATTTCTTCATCATTATCAAATTCATCTTTTACAGCAATGTAGACAATTTCATCTTCTTCTTCATCATCAAAATCATTAGAATCTTTAGACATGAAACATGTTTTCCTACCTTTATCTTTGAATGATTTGAAGTCTTTTTTGCCATTTTACTTGTGACCTTTCTTCTCATCCTTGTTCTACTTATTTGGGCACCTAGCAGCAATATGTCCAATTTCTTCACAAGAAAAATAGATTAGAGAAACCTTACCATTGTATTTCTCTTTGCCTCTTGAATATTTTCTTGCTAGTAGAGCTTCAACCACCTCAAGATTACTGTCTAAACTTTGTTCTGATTCTTCATCACTGTCTAATTGTAGATCCTTTGTCTTCTTCCCTTTTTCTTTGAGTGAAAGTTTGGCTTCAAATGTTGATTCAATGTTCTTTGTAGCTAGAACATAATTATCATAGTTGTCTAGCTCAAATGTAGTCAATCTTCTAATTATGGCCTCTAGATTTATCTTGTGATTTGCTTCACATCTTCTTTCTTGAATTACAGAGACTCTGATTGCATAGATAAGAAGTAGATTTCTAAGAACTTTACTTATAACTGTCTCCTCCTTGATATCTCCACCATATGCTTTGATAGAACTAACACATGCTTTGACTCTTTCAACATACTTTGCAATATTTTCATCTTCTCTCATTCTCATTTGATCAAATTGACCTCTCAAAATTTTTTCTTTGGCTCTTCTCACATTATCATCTCCTCCATAGATCTCTTTTAGTTTGTTCCACATTTCAAAGGTAGTTTTAAAATCTTTGATGTCATCAAATTCTTCATAACTTAGAGCAGATGCTATATCTATCATCATGTTGTTGTGAGTCTTCTTTTTAGCAATATCATTGATAGATAATGTACTAGTAGGTTTTGCATAATTTTTATCAAGATACTTCAATCTTGAATCACCAATAGAAGCCAGATGAAGTCTCATCAATCCTTTCCATGCTGATAAGTTGTTAAGTCTTGGAATTTCCCTCTTGTAAGGCATCCTAATTTTTGGCTTAGATCCTTGAAATCTTTTCTTGTAAGTACCAAAATCTCTAATACCAATTGTTTCGATTAAAGATAGAGTAACTGAGAGGGGGGGGTGAATCAGTTATTAACAAAAACTTTGATCATTGATCCCTTAGATGTCTTAAAGATCTAGTTGTTGTTGATACTCAATAAATATAATAAAAAATTTGTATCTCAGTAAATTAAACTGTTACTTATCTTCAAGCAATCATGCAAGCAATTGAAAAAAAAATGAACACAAGAGAAATTAGATTTAATGCGGAAACCCAATATGGGAAAAACCACCAAGTAACTAGTTACCAATTTTACCTCTTCTTAAGTGAGCCCTGTTAGGAGCAAACCCTGTTAAAGGTTACAATACACACTATTAGGTGTGACTTTGTTAGAGGATTCGATCACCCTGTTAGGAGTGGCCTTACTAGAAGTCTATAGAATAATTCAACTAAACTATCATCTTGTTAGAGAATTTACCAAATGGCTATTAAACCAACTCTGTTAAGAGATTTGAAATCACTACTACAATTGTTAGAAAGCAACAAAGAATTGACTTGAACAAGATGTAACTGAATTTTTCGGTCTCTATTCTACATCATTAGATCCTCCTTGATCAAATATGGTTGTGCTACTCCTCAATGATCTTTGATCATCCTTCAAATTTTCTTCCACAACAATCAGTCCTCATATCACATTAATTTCACTTCCACACTTAGAATTCATAACTTGACCTCTTATTTATACCATTCACATTATCAAGTCAGCTCATTCTCATATTAGATTTAAATACCAATAATCCATACATTAGTCAACTACAAATATTACTTTAAACAAATAGACATTATTTCAAAAATAAATGGAATCCTTCACTAGCCGACCCAGCTCAGTAAATACTACTTCTAGAGATTTCCTAAGTTAACCATCTTAACTTGGTTAACATTGCATCATCTAAAAAATCCTTTGGTTACTGAGTTTACTTGGTAAGAACCAAATTCCTTCTCTGACTGTGAGAACTCGATAAGAACTATTTTTCCCATAACCCCCTTTGATGACCGAGTGAGCTCGGTAACAACTAAATTTCCTTGCTTAATCTTGAAAGCTCGATAACAATTGTCTACTCAGTAGACACTGCAAATTTTATTTACTAACCTTCTAAGCTTGGTAGACTCTATCCTTTGCCTTGCTAACCATTTGAGCTCAATAAACTTTGTCCTTTGCCTTGCTAACCATCTAAGCTTGGTAGACTCTATCTGATGACTGATATGACATTTTTGTGACATCAAAGACAACACACAATTGAACAATTGTATCCAACACATGAACCATATGAACATACAATAACATGTCAAAACTCTAAATGGGTAACAAGAGTATACCATGACATAAAAACAAAACCATCCTAGCACCAAGCATAACATCTCAAGTAAAATCATAAACCACACCTTTACCAAGAACCTCATTAATCCTCAAGATATAGCCATCTGCACACACGAAAAAGAAAAATATCTCCACATACCATGAAGAACCATTTGCATATACCATGAAGATAGCCAACAACCCCATGAGGCCTCAAGATCTAACCATATTCACACACTATAAAGAAAACCAAGTGCATCATGAAAATGTTAAAGATGCTTCTATAGCAATAGGATCTAAGACAAATCTCCAACATCTCCAAACACTCAATAAATATATCAATGCTAAAAAAAATCTCACTCAACCATGGTACCAAGTCACCTATTACATCATAAAATCCATGTCCTACATGAATATCCTCTAGGTCTATACACATAACCAAAGTGTCAATACCAAGTGAAACCAAGATCTCCAAACCAAGAAGATACAAAGAAAACTAAGAATTAATCTTGCACTATCACCTCATCACTATCATAAGCTGCTAGTAAAATACGTATCCAAGTTATCCTGACATCATGATGAAAAAAACCATCTTCTAACCATGAGAATCAACCAAGGCATCAAACCATCAAAAAACTCAAAGTGCACATCATTAGCTCTTCAAAAGAAATCAAATAACCATGATGCTCAACCAAGAAAATATACCACCATAACTAAATCAAGAATCCAAACCAATGAACATTAAGGATGTACCTATATATCTAATCATTTTATGTCAAAATCTATGGCACCATGATCACATCCATGAATTGAGCATCTGACTCTCAATATGTCTAACCTATCAGTATAAAATAGTCAACCACAATCCTCCACCATGAATGTACCTAGCAACAACATCTTATCCCTTCTACATGAATAAAAATCTACAAACCATGTGGCTTAGGGCATAGAAAACCCAAATCCAAGCCACAAATTTGAATATACATCAATAATGAAAGATCAATAGGTAAAGACAACTCATAACCAAGCTATAGATGCAACCTATAAGTATAGTCCACTTACAATACTACACAACTTGTAGACCCAACAAGTCATCATACATATCCAAACTAAGTACTAATAACCATATCATCATGAGACCAATCTAAAATATGAGCTAAGTATACAATGAAATCAAATCTTAAATCTCCAAACATACAATGTCATAAACTCATAATGCTACCATAGTCAAAACATATCATAAACCATTTAGATTAATATATCACCAAATAAACCATGCAAAAATTGTACCAAATCTAAACTAACATGGAGAGCTCTCCAACATCATTCTTTTGACTACTTGAAGTCCAAATCTAACTATGTATGCCTAAGTTATGCCCTAATTTGTGCTCAAAATAAAAAATCATCTAACTTTTAGGATCTTAACACCTAACAAAATGTCAAAATCATAGAACCAAACCTACACCAAGTTTTAGTGCTTTGAATTAGTTTTCTAAGGCCTATAAGATGTCTAAAAGTAGATATCATGAGACAAAGTTATGTTCATTTTACTAAGACAATCTTTTTACCATTTTCCTATGATTTTATTTTTTTGTGACGAAAATTCCAACAGGATTAAATTTGATGACCATCATAGGCTAAAGCTTAAAATCTCTTTCATTTCCTCTAAACATGGCCAAAATAGAGCATATTCTATATCAAAATTTATGGAAACATCCACCCAGATCCAATGGTGAGGTTTTTTCTTAGCCAAGAGGTCATTTCTACAAGCTCCCCCTAAAACCCTTATTTAAATGAAATATCTAAAAAACTTTTTGTCTAACAATTTCACATGCCCAAAATCTACCAATATCCCACCATAATAGAAAACCAAAAACCTTTAAATCTACAATAGATAATGCATATATCTTGCCCTTTCTTTTATCCTCACATGCATTCCCATGGATTGAATCTAGGGTTAAAATATTAAAACCATAGCTCTAATTCCACTTGTAAGGAAACTTACAACAAAGAATATAACTATTTGCACATAACCCATAATATATTTTAAATTATTATGTAATTAAAATCCACATGCAAGAGAATAGTCAATATACCCACAAATATTGTGACAAAAGATATACCCTGGGAAACCCTCATTGACAAAAAAAACAAACTCCAAAAACATCCATCTTCATGTATTATTTTAAAAAAAATACCACTGTAATACAACCATGGAAGCCTTGAAAAAATCATAGCCACTACCAAGCAATCTATGTGAACAAGCATGAATCCAACATCCCATACCATAATTCCAACCTTCAAAAATGTTCCCTTGGCTAACCTATCAAACTTTGTCTCATTCGACTCTTTCCCTTTTTGTCTTCTATCTTGTCTCTACAACTACCCTTGTGGATTCTTATATAGTAGCAAGTTCTACAAAACCACCAAGTGGTATTACATAAACCATGTGCTACCTAGCCCATTGACCCTATATTTAATACTGAATTTTTAATACTTTTCCCCAATATTAAATAATTACATGAAATATTATCACAATGTTACAATACAAGTCATCAAGTATATCCCATGGGAATATTAACATGTTGTGTGTCCATCTAGGTGCAATATTACATAATAAAATAAAATAATACAATATAAAAATATTATGAAATATGTGCAACACCCATTATCTCAAAAGTACTCAATTCTAGAGGGCTTAATTCAGACCATATACCCCCTATTTTAGAGCCTTGCTCAGATTTCTCCAAAATCTCTAGATGTTTAAGATTTATAATGCCCTAATATTTTCTCAAAATCCTTGAGGAAATGAACTCAATTTTCTTTGCATGAAATTTTAAAGCTAAGCTACAATAATAACTATAAGACATGCCTTTAAAAATCTCATCCATTCGAATATAGTTTTCCATGTGTGTACCAATGACCTTACCTTTCCCAAATGCCTCTGGGAATCATACTTTGACAATACATTTGAAAATTTCTTTATTGTGTAATAAATATTCATCTTTTAATTTAACTTCACATAATCTTGCAAAATCTTTGTACACTTAGATCCACTCCATCTCATAATTATCTCTTCAACTAATGTGCTTGTTGTATATCGATGATTTTTTTTAACCAATTACATATATGAAGTAAAAAGGATCAAAGAGATAAGGTAATGGTTTAAGTTAGTCAAATGATCTATCTTTTCTTTTGATCATACTAATTTATGGTTCTAATTATACAATTATGATCAAGAATTGGGTATGATAAAAGGATAATATTTTTTTTGTAATAGTGATTATTAATTGAATCAAAATTAAGACCTCAGAATGAATAATGCTTAAATTTTGGCATGATGGAATACTAAAAAGTAAAAATATTGGGTGCCTACTTGGTCAACCTATGAGTTCAAATTTACTATGTGGTAGAGTTACTTGCCTTTTATCAGTGGGGCATTTTGTTGATTAGGATGAATTTTAAAAAATGAAGTCTCGATGCTAGGAGGTCACCCATTTTAGTACTTCTCCATCTTGAGTATTCTTAATTATGAGGGGTGACTTGTTGAGAAGTCTTGGTGCTTCACTCATATAATCATCACCTAGATCCAATGAGTACTAACTGTTAAATTTTTTCTCATGAGATACGGATTCATGTGAATCACTACTCATGAGTCATGTGTCAATGAGTTTGACACAAAAGCTACATAGTTAAATCCTGATAGAAATATCACAATACTATATTTATTCAAATAATAAAAAATTTATATGATGATGAAATGTTTTAATCTCATTATGGTTTTGACAAGGTAGTGACAAAACACTTAGTCATTTATCAGTAGAGAATAGTGCAATCCAAGTGCATAGTGCATATCAAGTGAACAGAGGTAGCCGAGTGAAGAGAACATGCCAAGCATATGTCTCTAGAAAATATATGTTGAGTAATATGATAGTTAGTTTTGAGCATTAATATGTCTTGATAAAACAAGTGTGTCAAGCAAGAGTGAGTGCCAAGCCATTCAGAAGATGAGTATCAATATATAGAGCACAATGAAGGTCGAGCATCAGAGCCTATTGATGTTGAGCGAATAGTTTATGTCATAGAATTTTGTAATAGCACAAACTTCTATGTAAACCATTTTTGGCAGACATGAAAATGAATTTTTGATTATACAGAATAAGGAGAGAGTCATATTATGCATCCTTATGAAATGCATGCATCCAATTAGTTTGAGGGAAGCATTAGGCGACAATGTGGATCAACCACAGTCATTTATTCTAACCTAATTTCATCTCTATGATGTTTATAAAAGAAGGAAACCTTATGGGTAACCTATGTTGTGAACAAGGACACTAAGGAGAGTATCAAATGTGAGGGAAAAATGTAGAATATGGCTAGGATAGAATTTTGCAATGGAGAATCAGTATAAGAAGAATAGAGACAAGAAATGAAAGGTTAGAGAAGATAGATCAGATTAGGAGGATTGAGAGATAACTAATAAAGAGGAGATCTGACATCAACCAGTAGGGTGCCAAAGGATTAGGTGTTGAGTCATTATAATAGATGATAGAGAGTAAATCTCTTAATAGAATAGTCTTAACAAGATTTTGTAAATCTCTTAACTGAGTGCTTAATTTATTGTGAGCTTAAATCCTTTGGAAAAGTGAGACCTAACAATCTTTGTGAGAATTTAATAGGGAAGACCTTTCACATGGTAAATCATAGTTTATGATCAAATCTTTGTATTCATAAAAGGTCACACTTTACAATTGTAGTAGTGAAGATTTGTGGGTGTCATCCCCACCCCAATTTTACCTTCTCCTTGAAGGGTTTCTTGGTAACCAAAATCTTATGTTTTATGTGTTGATTTATTTTATGCTTTGGATGTGATGAACATTTACATATTTCAATTTATATGTTTAGTTATGAGACAAATGTATGGTGAAATGTTTTAGAGGTAAGAATTTTAAGTGATGATTCACACACCCCACCCCTCTTAGAACTTACTTTTCCATTGTTAATTCCAATAGATAATGACTTCAAGATCTATAGAAGTATAATTTTAGTTTTTGAAGAAAGTTTATTTTTAATGGAGAAAGTAGGTTTGAACAAAATAGGTTCAAATGCCCTCTACTATAACACAAAATATGTACTTTTTCCTAGGGATAGATGTGTTCAAAGAGCTGAGGAACATACACATTAAGGTGTATTCCATTTGGGGATAGTTAATAGTATTTTGATCATGTAAATGTTACAAAAGGGTTTGCATTTTGTTAAGGTGTTAGAGACAAATTCAAGCATGTATATTAAATCCAGTGCAGGAGCACTTAGGAAAACTTCTAGACACACCTTGGATGCAAGAAAAAGAAAAGGATCTATGGTATCCTTGAAGGTTTATTGGAATGTATTGAAGCCTATAATGGAAATATGTAATTAAAAATTAAATATAAGCATGAAAAGTCCCAAAGATCCTAATAAATGATTTAGGCATAACAATGATGTAAGGGTGGCTGATAGTGCCAACAAGGGATATAGATTGGTTAGAGGCATAAAATAGGTCCTAAGGGGGTATTATAATAATTCCTAAGTTGTAGAAACCAATAAAGTATGAGTTCAAACATTTTAATAAGGTTTTAAATTCAAATTTAAAGTCCTAATGGCTATATTTAGAATTAGGAGGGGAAAATAGTAATTTAAAGTTTTAAACCTTGTTAATGATTCCAATAGAATGGAATATGGTTTGAGAAGTTGTATTTTGTCCTATATAACTTGGTAAAGGCATAGGATCAACAGATTGAGGGCATTATACAGATTCCATCAACATTGTACGGATTTGGTAGTTGGAATGCAATAAAAACTCCATATTTGAGTATTTGTATTTTTTTTTTTTGGATTGGTATCTCATTTCTATTTTTATGTTTTTAATCAATTGGAATTATATCTAACCCTTTTCTAGTGCGTTAAGGCAAGTAGAAGATCATTTAGCCAAAAGTGTTGATTACAAGCAACTTTTGAAATAATTTGTACAAGTTTTGGGCATTTAGAGAGCATTTGTTCATTCCATGAATGTAGGAATCTAGTTCCCATGGAATTAACCTATATTCTAATGTAAATAAACATTCTAAAAATTATGGAATAGGATTTTTCATGAACAGAAGCTTCTAAAGGGTTTTTGGTTGTTGTAGGTGCATTAAATGCATGCTAGGAGTGTAGTGGTTGAAGATCTATCCACTGGAGGGTAGTATTTTATGGTATGTATCATTTACATATACCTTGGACATGGTGAATAAACATTTATTTGGTTAATATTGGCTTGGGAGGTCACACATTGGGAGAGCCCTAGATTTGAGGTTTGTAAGGGGCCAAATTGGGGGTTTCTTATTTGCAGAGGTTGGGGAGTCAAGTTGATTTGATTTTCCTTTTATTGGGATCATTTTGGAGCACTTTTGTGTTGGAAGCATGAATTTTGATGATATTCCTATGGGGGAGTATTGTAGATATGTTACTATGATGATATGTTACATTCATGATTGAGTTTGTCATTGATGTCAACATAGCAGTTTTCTATGGTATCTAATAGAAGAAAAATGAAAATATCAAGTTGGTACAGATAGTTGGTTGATCATTCTCACTATTTGAGGTTATGGGAGATACGTCTGAGTATCTAGTATATGTAGTTAACATTAGGTGAATAAATGTTAAGTCTAGAAGAAGTTATGTAATTTTTGGTGATGTTTTTTCCGAGATATAGAGTTTACAGAAGCATGTTCTAGTAAACTTGTTATATCTCTTAGTAGAATTGTTATATATAGAATCAAGGTTAAAGATATGAATAAGACATGTTGATGATGACATGGCTAAGTTTTCTTGTCATAATATTACATGTATAGAAAGTTATTCAAGTTGTAAGATGCTTTAGATTAATGGTATCGCTAAGTGTAACATTTTCTTAGTGTGATTCTATAATAATTAATTGAGAAGGTCTAATAGTTGACTTAGGGAATTGTTTCATGGACTTTGTATAAAGGAAAGACATTTTACTTTATCATATGGTATGGAATTATGACATGAAAAAGTAATTTGTAAGTAGCACAAGAGAAAAATGTGAAGTTGAGCAAAGTAGAGTGGAAGTGAAGGAAACTTCATTGACAATATTTTATTGTGATCTAAGGTTTGATATTTGGATCCAAGGTTTGTGAACTGGTCTATAAGGTTTGACACTGATTGGTTCAGTTGACAGAATAGAGGAAAGAGGAACATAATAGTAAATTACTTTTTTGGGTAGTGAGATCTTCTTGTAATTGAAATTTCATGTTTGGGTAGTGGGCTCTTCTTGCATACATTATAATATAACTCCTAACAAGGTTGGAATAACTCCTAATAGGGTTGGAATCTCCTAATAGGTATTCAAAGTCTCCTAAGAGGGACTCATATGTACTAAATGTTATAATAGAATCCTAATAGGGTCTATCCTCTAACAAGGAATATTTATATTAGTAAATCATCTTGTGGGCATCATTCCCACTGAGGTTTTCCCTCTGATCAAGGATTTCCCTAGTTAACATATCTAGTGTAAATTGATTATGTGCATCTTTATATGGTTCTTATTTACTTTGGTTGAATGGTTAACTTTGTTTAAGAAATATAAATGTTTTAATCATTAGATAATTGATTCACCCTCCACCCCCTTGGTTATCCTAGTGGACTATTATTTGTAACAATTGGTATCAGAGCATGAGGTCCTTGAACATAAAATTTGACAACTTTGGGAGATCTATGGTGGGAATGTTCAAGAAAGATACTCCTACATTTGATAGAGGAAATTTTGGCACTTGGTTGATGGAAATTCCTGGTGAGTTATCAGACTTGTGTAAGGAAAAGAGCATTGAGTTTTTAGATCTAGAATCCTTCTATTATATACAAAAGAATAGAACCAAAAGCAAAGATAGATCCAAATTTGAAGAAGATGTAAAGATAAAGGAAGGTATTGATCTACTTACAAAAAGATAGCTAGAAGGTATGAAAAATTTTAAAGAGAACAAATTTCCACAATCCATTATATTGTACTAGTATGTTTCTGGATTTGATTGTGTTAAGATTTTTACCATCAACATTTCAAATCACACTATGTGATCCATCATCAAGATGAAGAGCAAGACAAGCACAAAAAATATAGTATGTGCTTCTCTTGCTCTTCATCTTGATGATGGATCACGTAGTGTGATTCGAAACGTTGATGGTAAAAATCTTAACACAATCGAATCCAGAAACATACCAGTACAATGAAAAATTTTGTTTGTTGGACATGTAAAGACTTTGGTCATTTTTCAAGTATATGTCCTAAGAGATTAAGAAAAACTAGAAAGAATCTACTCTCTGATAAAGTTGAAGAATTTAGAGCAAGTTTGGAAAGATCCTTGAAAGAGAGTGTTAATGAGTCTAGATTGGTTAATGAATAGCAAGTATCAAAAGAGACAACTTTGGACCATTATGGAAAGTGCTAATGTGAGGGTTGATGAGAAATTTAGGATACAAGAAAGAATAGTTGATTGCAATTTAGATGATGAGAATATTTTTACTAAACCAAGGAGTGATGAAGTATTCTTTGACACAAAAAATGATTTGCAAAATGAAGGAGAGCCAAGTAGGATCAAATTTGGAAACCTTTAGTAGAGCTAAGAGTTGAGATAGGAACTCCTACTTTAGGTAAGAATATGACAAAGAATCATCTACACAAATAGATCATCAAAAGTAGAGATAAAGGTGTGATGAAAAGAAGAAAAATCAATCAACAACTATGATATCTCAAGTTGAACCTAAGAATGCAGATGAAGCATGTAATGGTGACTATTAGAAACAAGATATGAAAGAGGAATTGGATTAGATAGTAAAGAATGAGACATGGGAATCGGTTCCAAGACCAATAGACAAGAATGTGATAGGAACTAAATGAGTATTCAAAAACAAGATGAATGAGCAAGGAGAAGTTGTAAGGATCAAAGCAAGACTAGTATGTAAAGGCTACTCACAAAAAGAAGGAATAGAATATGATGAAACACATGATCCCATGGATAGAATAGAAGTAGTAAAGTTATTCTTAGTATATGTAACATATAATAAATTCAAAGTATATAAGATGGATGAAAAGTTAGCATTTTTGAATGGAGAACTTGAAGAAGAGGTGTACATAGAACAACCTGAAGGTTGTCCTTTAATAGATGACAAGGACATAGTATGCAAATTAAATAAAGCATTACATGGCTTGAAGCAAGCACCCAGAACCTAGTATGAGGACTTGGACAACCATTTGACAAAGCTTGGATATGGAAAAGGTATGGTAGATAGTAATTGGAAAGAAATTGATGATGGATTGATGAAATTGGTAATATTTGTTGATGATATCATATTTGGAGGAAATGATGATGAAAGTGATATGTTTTTAGAAGAAATGAAGAATGAATTTGAAATGAGTATGATAGGAGAGATGAAATATTTTCTATGATTAAAAATTCTGGAGGATAAAGAAGGAATCTTTATATCTCAAACAAAGTATTTGAAAGATTTATTGAAAAGTGTTAGGATTAAACCACAGACAAAAATAAAAATTACATGCAAATATAACCAGTAATAGAAAATAATAGATCAGATAGAAAAGAATGCAAGGCACCAAGATTTAACATGGTTCACCCAATCCCTGGGCTACGTCCACCAAACAGCAAGTTTGATCTCATTACAACCCAGTGAATACAACCTGATTACAATCCATAATCCCTTACGACTCAATATTGCTGCAAGAACCAAATTTTGCATCACAAATTTAATAAAAATACCTAATCCTAAGCCCTTTTATACAAGTATTTTATGCCATTTTAGGGTTACAACATGTCAACCATATGTCAGCCATATGTCATCCACAATGTTAGCCATGGCCCAGAATTTGTTTTAGAACTTTCTTGATTAGTCACCAAAAACTAACATAAAGTTTTGGTTTAGAAACATGTAAACGCATTAGAAAACCTATAGTAACTAAACACAAGCTATCTACAAAGCATAAGACACCTACTATTGACAAGAAGAAGTACAAATCTATGATTGTAAGATTGCAATATCTGACTCACACAAGGCTAGATATAGAAAATGTCGTTGGAATTGTTGCAGGATTTCAAGTTGATCCCAGAGAAACACATTATGTAGTAGTCAAAATAATATTTAGATATTTGAAAGGAATATCTAAGTTCAAATTGTGGTATGACAAATCTAATGATTTCACTTTATTTTCCTATATTGATGCTAACTGGGAAGGTAGTATGGATGATAGAATGAGCACAAGTGGTGGAGCCTTCTTTCTTGGAGGAAGATTAGTCTCTTTGCTAAGAAAGAAGTAGGATTGTACCTCCTAAAGTACATTAGAAGTAGAATATGTTGCAATAATAAATAATTGGAATCATGTTGTCTAGATGAATTAGATGCTAAAGGATATAAGGATAGAATTTAGTGAACTTGTTTTCATATATTGTGACAACACAAGGACAATAAATATGTTTAAGAATCTAGTGTTGCATTCTAAGACCAAGCACAATTCTATCAAGCATCATATGATGAATAATAAAGTTGTAGAAAAGGAAATTAGATTGTAATATGTAAAAACTAAATAGAAAATTGTAGATATTTTCACTAAGTCTCTTCCCAAAGAGACTTTTGAGTATTTGCGAGGTATGCTAGGGGTTATAACCATTTCTACACTAGATTAGATGATGCAAGAATACATCAATCTAGTGTAATAGAGCACCATAATTTGTCTAGACTGAGTATTGATGCTTCTTGTATAGGAGAGTACATGTGATGGAAAAAGTTATCTAGAACTCTTGTTGGATGTTGTTTTGAATAGTGCATTTGGACACTTGAGCTCATAAGAATTATTTGTTTGATGATTGTTGAAAATTTTGACATTGATGTCAATGGGGGAGAAGTATGGTATGAAAAAATTATGAGGGGGAAAAAAAAATAGTATGAGGAAAAACATCATGGGGAGAAGGAAAAAAATGAAAGAACAAGTACAACATATTAAAAAGAAGTACAACATGGAATGATAGTTTGATGAAAAGCACATATCAATGGGGGAGAATGATTGATGAAGAGGAATTGAAAACAAATATTAACAATCTTTTGTAGTTGGTATTCTTGGAACTAGATATTTTTCATCTATGTTGCCATCAATGCCAAAGGGGGAGATTGTTAGAAGCATGAATGTTGATGATATTCCTATAGGGGAGTATTGTAGATATGTTACTATGATGGTATGATACATTCATGACTAATTTTATCATTGATGTCAACATAGCATTTTACTATGGTATCTAACAAAACAACAAAATGATCAAGTTGGTATAGATGGCTACTCTAGTATTCTCACTATCTAAGGTTATGGGAGATACATCTCAATATATAGTTTATGTATTTAATGTCGGGTGAATAAATGATAAGTCTATAAGAAGTTATGTAAGTTTTGGTGATGTGTATTCTAAGATAGAGTTTATAGAGGCATGTTTTAATAAACTTGTTATATCTTTTAGCAAAATTGTTATTCTAAAAATTGACGTTGAGAATATGAAGAAGACATGTTGGTGATGTTGTGGCTAAGTTCACTTTTCATTACATTGCCTATACGAATAGTTATTCAAGTTGAAAAATGGAAGATTAATGGTATTGCTAAGTGTAATGTGTTCTTAATGTGGTTCTATAATAATTAATCAATAAGGTCTAATAGCCAACTTAGAGAATTTTTTTATGGACTCGATATAAAGGAAGGAAATTTTCCTTTATCATATGGTATGGAATTATGACATGAAAAAGTAATGTGTAAGTAGCACAAGAGTGGAATGCAAAGTTGAGTAGAGAAGAGTAGAAGTGCAGGAAACTTCATTGTCAAGGTTTAATTATGTGAACTGAGGTTTGATATTTGGATCCGAGGTTCATGACCTAGTCTAGAAGTTCTGATAGTGATTGGTTTGGTTGAAAGAATAGAGGAAGGAGTAACATAATAGTAAATTATTTTTTTGGGCAGTAAGCTCTTCTTGTAATTGAAATTGCACATTTGGGCAATGGGCTCTTCTTTCATACATTGTACTACAACTCTTAACAGGGATGGAATCTCCTAATAGGGATACAAAATCTCCTAATAGGGACTCATATGTATTAAATGTTGCAATAGACTCCTAACAAGGTCCATCCTATAACAAAAAATATTTATATTATTACATCATCTTGTGGGCATCATTCCCACTAGGGTTGTCCCTAGTTAACATATTTGGTGTAATTTGTCTATGTGCATCTTTGTATGGTTGTTGTTTACTTTGGTTGAATGGTTAAGTCTAATTAAGGAAGATAAATGTTTTAATCATTGGACAACTGATTCACACACCCTCCCCCCCCTAGCCACCCCTCCTGAGTTATCTTGGTGGACTATTATGTCTAACAATTAGTATCAAAGCAATAGGTCCTTGAAGATAAAGTTTAAAGCTTTTTGGAGATCCATGGAGAGTGTGTATAGAAAGATAGTCCTACATCTAATAGAGAAAATTTTGATACCTAGGTATTGGAAATTCTTGGTGAGTTATGAGACTTGTGTAAGGAAAAGAGCATTGAGTTTTTAGATCCAGAATCCTTTTGTTATATATAAAAGAATAGAAGCACAAGAAAAGATTGATTCAAATCCAAAGAAGACATAAAGATAAAGGAATGTATTGATCTACTTACAAAAAGAAAGCTAGAAGGTATGCAAAAATTGTTTGTTGGATATGTAAGGAGTTTGGTCATTTTTCGAGTAGATGTCCTAAGAGATTAAGAAAAACTAGAAAGAATCTACATTTTGATAAAGTTGAAGAATTTAGAGAAAGTATGGAAACATCCTTGAAAGATAGTGTTAATGAGTCTAGATTGATTAATGAAGAGCAAGTATCATAAGAGACAACTTTGTTAACCATTATGGAAAGTGCTAATGTGAGAGTTGATGAGAAATTCAGGATACAAGAAAGAATATTTGATTACAATTTAGATGATGAGAATGTTGTTACTAAACCAAGGAATGATGAATAATTCTTTGAGACTAATAATAATTTTTAGAACAAAGGATAGTAAAGGCAGGATCAAAGCTTAGAATCTTCAATAGAGCCAAGAGTCGAGATAGCAACTCCTACTTTTGGTAAGAATATGGAAAATAATCATCCACCCAAATAGATCATCAAAAGTAGAGATAAAGGTGTGATGACAAGAAGCATAATCAATGAAGAACTATGTTTGTTATCTCAAGTTGAACCTAAGAATGTAGATAAAGCATGTAAAGATGACTATTAGAAACATGATATGAAAGAGGTATTGGATCAGATAGTAAAGAATGAGACATGGGAATTGGTTCCCAAACCAATAGACAAGAAAGTGATAGCAACTAAATGGGTATTCAGAAACAAGATGGATGAGAAAGGATAAGTTGTAAGGAACAAAGCAAGACTAGTATGTAAAGGCTACTCACATCAAGAGGAAATAGGCAATGATGAGACATATGTTCCTATGGCTAGAATAGAAGTAGTAAGGTTATTCTTAGGATATGCAATATATAAGAAATTCAAAGTATATCAGATGGATGTCAAGTCAGCATTTCTAAATGAAGAACTTGAGGAAGAGGTGTACATAGAACAACCTAAAGGTTGTCCTTTGACAAATGAAAAGGACATATTATGTAGATTAAAGAAAGCATTGTATGGCTTGAAGAAGGAACCCAAAATCTAGTATGTAAGGATGGTCAACCATTTGACAAACCTTGGATATAGAAAAGGTATGGTAGATAGTAATCTCTATTGGAAATAAATTGATGATGGATTGATGGTTTTGATAATATTTGTTGATGATATCATATTTAAAGGAAATGATGATGAAAGTGATAAGTTTGTAGAAGTAAATGAAGAAAGAATTTGAAACAAGTATGATAGGAGAGATGAACTATTTTCTAGGATTATAAATTGTGTAGGATAAAGAAGGATTCTTTATTTCTTAGATGAAGTATTTGAAAGATTTATTGAAAAGGTTTGGTTTGGAAACATGTAAACCTACTGGAACACCTATGAGAACTAGACACAAGTTATCTACAAATGATGAGACACCTACTATTAAGTAGAAGAAGTACAGATCTATGATTGGAGGATCATAATATTTGACTCACATAAGGTAGGTTATAACAAATGCAATTGGAATTGTTGTAAGATTTCAAGCTGATCATAGAGAAGCACATTATGTAGTAGTCAAAAGGATATTTAGATATCTAAAAGGATCATCCAAGTTTAGATTGTGGTATGATAGATCTAATGATTTCACTTTATATGCTATATTGATATTGATTGGGTAGGCAGTATGAATGACAAAAAGAGCACAAGTGGTGGAGCCTTCTTTCTTGGATGAAGATAAGTCTCTTGCTTAAGCAAGAACTAAGATTGTACCTCACAAAGTACAAGTGAAGCAAAATATGTTGCAACAACAAATAATTGTAATCAAGTTATTTGGATAAAGCAAATGTGGAAAGATATAATGATAGAATGTAGTGAACCTATCATCATATATGTTAGAAATATTAGATCACCAATATAATTGAGAGAGCAGGGGGCAAGGTATGTGAATCAGTTATATATTAATCTTGAGCAATTCTTAAATATTCAAGTAAGAAAAAAAAATCATAAAGAAATGTGCATACACAATTACACCAGATATGTTGACTGGGGAAACCCTTGATCAAAGGGAAAACCCTGATGGGAATGATGCCCACAAATAATATACTAATTTGAATATTCCTTGTTAGAGGATGGACCCTGTTAGGAGTTTGTTACAACACTTAGTACAAAGAGTCCTTATTAGAAGACTTTGAATTCCTATTAGGAGATTCCAACCCTGTTAGGAGTTGTAGAAGGTAGCTAAACCCACTGTCCAAATGGCTTTAGGATTACATCAATGAACCCACTATCCAATTAATCTAAGTATTATTGCTTTCAAAATAATAGATGTGAGATAATTTTTTGCTTCTTCCTCTATCTAGTACATCAGACTTCTTCACCTTCAGATCATGCAATCAGATCTAGAACTCCAAACCCATCAACACTAACCCTTAAGGTCACACATTAGCAGATTACTCTGCTCCTCTACTTGATTTCCAAAATAATGATGTCTAAAACTTAGAAAACATATTTCCTTTATATCATACTTAATATTAATTCCTTGACTTGGCTTCATACTTTATTATAAATTAATTAAATGAAATACACATTTAATTAATGTTGTCAACTAACAGTTATACATAAACTTTCACACGTGTGACTTTCACATCTATGCACTTACTGACATCATCAGTGGTCAGTGTACTACCTCTAGTTAACTACATAACCCTTCATTCTGAATACAATGTGGTATATCAATCATATAATATAAAATATTTTTCCAATGCTTTGTTTCCTTGCAATTCTTTGTAAATCATTAATATTTTTCATATACTGCCGATTCATGTTCTGTACACTTGCCCATATGTCTCATACATGTTGTATTATATGCTAGTAACAATGCATAAGTAGATAAATAATGTATTGTCCCTAATAAAAGAATCATATTCTGCTACTCTGCTAATTTTTACTAACTTATTACTATGTTTTCATCAATGGCAAACACAGTTATACAACATGTCAATGTTCTAAAATACTCCTCCATAGCATCATCATACATGTTAATAATATCCTCCTTTGGAATTGATGGCAACATAGATGAAAAACATCTAGTTCCAAGAATACCAACAAGTTTCTTCATCACTCAAATCTTCATGCAAATATTTTATTGCAACACTTCTCCACCATAGTACAAACTTTCTCTAATGTTTTTCATGTCACTCTCTCCCCCATCGACATCAATGTCAAAGATTACACAAAAAATGAACATACAACAATCTATCAACATGACCACAATCTAGTCTATTACTTTACAAGTTTTTCATATAGTTATATAAACAACACAAGTGTCTAAAGACATTGTTGCACACCAATTACCTATTTCAAGAGTCCTTGACTGACTTTGTTCATCATAGATACTCCCCCATTGAGGAAGCATCAACATATAGTCCAATCTAACAATGGTGTTATATACCTTGGACTAATGCAATTTTTGCATCTTCTATTCTAAGCTAGGTATGCACATAACCCCAAGAATACCTCTTAAGTACTCAAATGTATCCTTTAGCAAGGTCTTTGTGAAAATGTATGCTATATGTTCCTTCCTTAGTATTAATGTACTCCAGTTTGATTTCTTTCTTAGCAACTTTTTGATGGAGACACAACCAAAGACTAGAATGAACACACAGGAAAAGGGAAATATTATTATCAATGAAAAATGCCCTATGGGCTTACAATAGTATGATTCTAGAGAAAGAAATCCTCCACACAGTACCTTCTCTCTAACTCCACTAAGAGCTTCCTTTACAATGCCAAAAATGTTCTTAAATAAGCCCCAAATGATTTAGGGTTAGGAGTACATTCTAGAAAATGCTAGTTGGCATCAACTACAAAAACAAATGTTCCAAAAATCACATTAGAAGTTAGCGTAAAATTAGAAGAATCCAAAAATGATAGTCCAACTTCTAGGAGGAATAACTTTTGAACCGTAACTCTGATTGACAAATCGTTTACATTTTCAGAAAGTTCTTGAAGCACTCTACAACCCTATGGAGGATCTTAGCTCGTCCCCCTTTTTTTGGCCCCATAAAAGACCATTTAGTGCCCCATATCTAACTTTGAAGCACTCTTAAGAGGTCTCCAAGAAAATTAAAATCGCAATAACTTTCTAATTGTGAAGCCCTTTGACTTGATTCTTTTTCTAGAGTGTTTTAAAAGTACAATCACCCCTCCAAATTACACCCTCTAACTCATCATAATTTTTTCTCAATTAAAAAATAACTCATTTTCTACATTTACACATATCCCAAGGTAACTAAAAACTAATAAAACTCTAACCCATAAAACTAATAGTGGAACTATGTGAGTTGGAACCTTTATTTGACCTGAATGGGTATCCAAAAATGAAAACACATTAAATAGAAACTATCTCTAAGCATATTTTTGCATGATATAGGATTGCCCTTACACCAGTGTATGCTCTTGCATTAGACTCCTAGTGTAGATTGAAAAGTGACCCTGCTACTTTATGGTAGAGGAAAACATAAATGGGCAACTTCTGTTGTTGATATCCAAGTTGAGTCCTCTATTGGTTGTCCTTTCCACTTCACTAGTTACTATTCATACTTCATATTTCTAGTACTCCTACCCACATGACTATCCATAATCTCTTCTATCTCCTCCTTAGAAGTAGGAATTAGACATGGCTCTAGCATCAACCCCTCATCTACACCATCATCATGATATTCTGTTAAGTCTACAATGTTGAAGATAGGAGAAATGTGAATCCCATCAGGCAACTCCACCTCATATGCATTTCCCGAGTCATGTTTCTTCAAAATTTAGTAGAGGCCAAATTTCTTCATCTTTAGCTTGTTGTAAGTATCCACTAGAAACTGTTCCTTTCGTAAGTGTACCATAACTAGATCCCATACTCTAAATTCCTTATGTCTCCGCATTTGATCTACCCTAGCTTTATACTATTGATTCATCTTGGTAATGTGTGCATGGACCTCCTCATGTAGGCTCTTGACATGTTTAGCAAATTCTTCTACCATGGCACTTGTCCTCTCCCCTTGCTCCATCTTCCTTGCTATTTCCATACACAATTTGGATTTTTTGATCTACTAGTAGTCCTATTTATAGAATTATTGTAAGAAATTTTTTCATATGGTAGAATCAAATCCCATCCCTTAGGCTTATCTCCCACTAAAAAACTCAACAAATTGCCCAGACTTCTATTTACCACTTTTGTCTGTCCATTAGTCTATGAATGATGTGTAGAATTGAACTTCAATTCCATCCTCAACTTCTTCCATAAATTCCTCTAGAAATACCCCAAAAATTTAGTATCTATGTTAGAAACAATACTCTTTGGGAGACCATGTAGTCTCACCACCTCTCTGAAAAAAAAATAATATGTACATCATCATGACTCTTGTGGCATGGAATGAAATGTGCCATCTTGGAGAACCCATCAACCACCACAAATATTCAGTCATTACCCCTTTGTGTCCTTAGCCATCCAAGAACAAAATCCATACTTATGTCCTCCCATGGCTTCAATGGAATAGGCAATGGTTGATAGAGTCTAGTATTGTAACTAAATCCCTTGGTTGGTTGACATACTTGACAACTCTGTACAAACTTCTTCACATCTTGTGACATTTGAGGCCAAAAATAATGTTCTCTAAGCATGGAAATGGTCTTATCTTGACCAAAGTATCCTGCCATCCCCCCACTATGCTTCTCCTTGATCAAATTTTCCCTCATGGAACTCCTTGGAATGCATAACTAACTACCCTTGAATAGCATACCATCCTCAATCAAATAATCTAGCCACCTTGTCCTATCTATAGTAACAGGTTCTTTACAAGCCTTCCATGCTTCAGCAAAATCAAGATCCTTATGGTATAGATTCTTGAGTTCATCAAACCCAACCACTTCAATCTACATTACTGCCAACAACAACTATCTCCTACTCAATCCATCTACAACCCCATTAGACCTTCCACTTCTATTTTTCAACACAAATGTATAGCTCTACATGAACTCTAACCACTTCAAATGTCTCTGGTTCAATTTACCTTGGCTATTTAGGTACTGCAATGCCTTGTGATTAGTATACAAGATAAATTCTTTTGGAAATAACTAATGCCTCCATTTCTTTAAGGCCTGAAAAGCTACATAGAACTCCTAATCATAAACTAAAAAATTCTTCTTTGCATCATAATATGCAATAGGCTTACCTTCTTGGCTCAATACGGCCCCAATAGCACTGCAACTAGCATCATAATCTACTTGGAACACTTTACTAAAATTAGGAAGTGCCAACATAGGTTGTTCTATCACCTTCTTCTTCAACAATTCAAAACTCCTTGCAGCTACTATAGTCCACTTGAACTCTTTCCTATCCCCCCTTATTGTTTCAATTAGGGGTGCACATATACCGCTGAAATTTTTAATGAACTTCCTATAAAAACTAACCAGACCATGAAATGATCTCACCTCAGTAGAAGACCTTGGAGTAGGTCATTTAAAGATGGCTTTTACCTTCTCTAGATCCATTTTGAGACCCTCAAATGATACAACAAACCCAAATTAGACTAACTGCTTTTTTACTAAAGCTACACTTCTTCAAATTAATTAACATTTTCTCTTACCTCAACCTTTCAAGTAATCTATGAATATGCAATAAATTTGCATCCAAAGTCTTGCTGAAAATTAAAATATCATCCAAATAGACAATAAAATATTTTCCCAAGAATTTCTTTAGTGCCTCATTCATAAGCCGCATGAAGGTGTTTGGCATGTTGGTTAGGCCAAAAGGCATGACTAACCACTCATATAGACCATCCTTGGTCTTGAATGTAGTCTTCCACTTATCTCCCTCTCATATCTATATCTGGTGATAGCCACTCTTGAGATCTATCTTTGTGAAGTATTAAGCCTCACTCAAGTAGTCCATAAGATTGTCCATTCTTGGAAAAGGGAACTAATACTTGATGGTTATTTTGTTTATAGCTTGAGAGTCTATGCACATTCTCCACTCTCCATCCTTCTTTGGTGATAGTATTGCAGGTACTACACATGGACTTAGGCTCTCTTGAATCAACCACTTCCTCAATAGCTCTTGAACTTCTCTATTTAGCTCCTCAGTTTCAATAGGATTCATCCTATGAGTAGCCTTGTTAGGAAAACTAGCTCCAGGGATTAAATCTATCTGATGACTGATTTGCCTTATTGGTGACAACCCTTCTAGAACATTATTAGAGATGACGTCTCCATACTAACTTAATATGCCTAAAACTTTAGGTGGAATTTCACTACTACCTTCCTTATCTTTTCTAGGAATCAAACAATAACACATACATTGATGTTTCATACCATCCAAAAAATTTCTTCCATCAACAAGACATATCCTAGCACTACTGTATACCTTTTCACCTTCCTTTACCAAGGGCTTCAATTTGTGGCAAACTCCATCCATTGTTAGAGAGTATGTATTTGCATGACCATCATGTACAACATGCCTATCAAATTACCATGATCTTCCCAACAATAAATGGTAGGCATCCATTGGAATAATGTCACAAAGAACTTCATCATGGTAACTCCCAATCTTGAACTTCACCAAACACTATTCACTTACTAGGACCTTATGATCATCCTTCACCCAAGAAATCCAATAGGGTTGGGGGTGTTTCTCCCTCTTGAGCTTTAGCTCAGTGACCATCTCCTTAGACATCAAGTTGTTAGTGCTGCCACCATCAACAATCACATCACAACACTTATCCTCACACTTGCACCTAGTATGAAACAAATTCCTCCTTTGTCCAGGTTCAATCTCACCGCTTAGTAAGACTCTTTCATTTAAAAGAACCTCTCCTCTTTCTACATCCTCATCCACATGAGAAACCCTTGGTTGACTATTTCTTGACCATTAACTCATCTATCTATCCTTCGTTATTGCTGAGAGCATTCAAAGGCATGATGACCTTCTTCATTGCAATGAAAATAGGTACCATGGGAGCCTCCTCTTCTTGATCCTTTCCCACATCCTCTACCTCTTCCTCTTTGATCTCCAAAGTTTTGATCACAAGAGCAGTTGAAACCCTCATTCTTCTGGTTTCTGCTAGTACCCACATCTTTATTTTTCTTTTGGGTCTCATTTTAGCCTCTAGATGACCTACTGCTACCCCTTCCTCCTTGACCATGCCCTCTTTGCCTTCTTTCAAACCTTTTATTTAGATTCTTTTTGAATTTTATGGAAAAGTAGTATGCCTCTTCAATGCTAGTCATTCTAACTAGATTTAACTCCTTCAAAATTCTAGGTTGTAACCCACTGAGGTAACTAGCAACCTTCTCCTTATTTTTTTCTGCACACCCTACCCTAATAAGAAGTCAGTAAAATTCCTCCATATATTCCTAGACATATTTTCTTGCTTGCTTTAATCCTTGCATTTTCTTCAAAAAATCAAGCTCGTAGTCAATAGGAATGAACTACTTCTTTAGTTTGTCCACCATGCGATCCCATCTTGTGATTTTCTCCTTTCCTTTTCCATTTCTTTCCAGCTGAATCTCTTGCCTCCAAATTTTGGCATGGCCTTTCATTTTAGCCTTCACAAACTTAACCCTATCTAGATCCCTAATATCCTCATACTCAAAATACTCCTTTAGTTCATTGATCCAGTCGATCAACTCATCCGGATTTAGATTTCCTTAAAACATATCCACATTAATTTTAGGTTTTTTTCCAAGTTTAGAAATGGCCCTAAAAAGCCTCTCCTCTACCTGATTTAGGACTTCCCCTTCATTTTCCCCTTCCTATCCAATATTTTCTTCTTCTTCATTTTCTTCCTCACTTTCGTTGCTTATGGCAACATTTAGTCCTCTATGGATCTCCTCCTATAATTCTTGAACTTGTCTCTAGAGGGCTCTAGCCTTAGGAGTAACAACTCTATCCCTTCCACCACATTCCCTTCATGGAGGCATCTTCTTGTCTCAAACCTACAACCATATAGTCCTGGTACAAACTGCCTCACAGTCAGCACTCTGTCTACACACTCAGGAAAGCCTACTCTAATACCACTTCATGGAGACACAACCAAAGACCAGAATGAACACATAGGAAAAGGGAAATATTATTATCAATGAAAAATTCCCTATGGGCTTACAATAGTATGATTCTGGAGAAAGAAATCCTCCACATAGTACCTTCTCTCTAACTCCACTAAGAGTTGCCTTTACAATGCCAAAAATGTTCTTAAATAAACCCCAAATGGTTTAGGGTTAGGAGTATATTCTAGAATATGTCAATTGGAATCCACTTCCAAAATAGAAGGTTTTAGGAATCATGTTAAAATTCGGTGTAAAATTAGAAGAATCCAAAAATGGTAGTCCAACTTCTGGGAGGCATAACTTTTGAACCGTAACTCTAATTAACGAACCATTTACATTTCTAGAAAGCTCTTGAAGCATTGTACAACCCTATGGAGGAGCTTTGCTCATTCCCCATCTTTTGGCCCCATAAAAGACTATTTAGTGCCCCATATCTGACTTTGAAGCACTCTATGGAGGTCTGTAGGAAAATTAAAACTGCAATAACTTTTTAACCGTGAAGATTTTTGACCTGATTCCTTTTCTGGAGTGTTTTAAATTACAAGTACAATAATCCCTCTAAATTAAACCCTCTAACTTATCATAACTTTGGCTCAATTAAAAAATAACTCATTTTCTAAATTTACATGTATCCCAATGTGTTTAAAAACTAATAAAACTCTAACCCAGAAAACTAATAATGGAACTATGAGAGTTAAAACTTTTATTTGACCCAAACGGGTATCTAGAAATGAAAACACATTAAAAAAAAACTATCTCTAAGCATATTTTAGGGTGATACATGATTTCTCTTACACCACTAGATGCTCCTACATCACTTTCTTTCTCAACACATGATACTTTATGGCAATGTGTTTAGTCTTAGAATGAAAAATAGGATTCTTGAACATGTTAACAATGCTTGTGTCATCACAGTAAATGATAACAAGTTCTATGAATATAATTCCAATATCCTTCATGATCTACATCATCCATATGACTTGATTATAGTTGTTTGCTGCTGCAACATACTCTACCTCTATAGTACTTTGTGAGGTACAATTTTGCTTCTTACTGAGCCAAAAAACTAGTCTTCCTCCAAGGAAAAATGCTCCTCCAGTAGTGCTTTTTTTGTCATCCCTATCTCCAACCCAATCAGCATCTGTATAAGTACAAAGAGTAAAGTCATTACTTCTATCATACCAAATGCCATAATCTGATGTTCCTTTTAGATATCTGAATATCCTTTTTACTACTATATAGTAATTTTTTTAGGATCAGCTCAAAATTTGATCACAATTTTGACTCTATTGGCTATATCTAGTCTGCTACGAGTTACATATTGCAATCCTCCAATCATATATTTGTACTTATTTTTTCTAATAGTAGATGTCTCATCCTTGCTTGATAACTTGTGACCAATTACCATAGGAGTTCCAATAGGTTTCTAATTTTTTGGACCAAATCTTTTTAGAAAATCTTTTAAGTATTTGGTCTAAGAGATAAAGATGCCCTCTTTGTTCTAAAAAATCTACAATCCCAAAAAAAAAATCATTTCTTCTATCATGCTCATCTCAAACTCATTCTTTATGTCTTTTGAGAATTTATTACTACCTTCACCATTTCCACCAAAAATGATGTCATCAACAAATACAATGATTATTAGCCAATCATCTCCTATTTTCTTCAGGTACAAGTTACCATCTATTGATCCTTTAGAAAATCAAAGCTTTGATAAGTATTTTTCCAACCTTTCATACCAGGTTCTTGGTGCTCGCTTTAATCTATACAATTCTTTCTTTAGTCTACAAACTATATCTTTCTGTTCTATTAAAGGAAAGCCCTCTAGTTGTTCAATGTAAGCTTCTTGAAGTTCTTAATTCAAGAATGTTAACTTAACATCCATCTAATAAACCTTAAAATTCTTGTTTGTTGCATATGCCAAGACCATTCTAATTGTTTCCATCCTTTCTATAGATGCATATGTTTCCTCATAATCAATTCCTTCTTGCTAAGAAAAGCTTTTTCATACAAGTCTTGCTTTATTCCTTATTACTTCTCCTTGTTCATTCATTTTATTTCTAAATACCCATCTTGTGCCAATCACATTTTTTTCCTTGGGTCTAGGAACTAATTCTCACATGTCATTTTTAATTATCTATTAGAGTTCTTCCTCCATTACTCTTATCCAATGATCATCTTTGATTGCTTCATCTACACTTCTTTGTTCTACTTGAGATATCAGACATAGTTCTTCATTAATTCTACACCTTGTCATTACTCCCTTGTCTTTACTTCCTATTATCTAGTCAACAAGATGATTTCTTATCATGTTCCTATTTGGAGTAGGAGTTAATGCTTCAACTCTTATTTTAGGCATTAGGCTATATTCTTCTCTTACATCTTCAACTTGTGCATTATTTTGCAAGTCATTGTTAGTCTTGAGAAATAATTCATTACTTATGTTAGTCATTCCATAGTAATCATCTCCATCAAATTTATAATCCATTATCTTTTCCATGGTGCTAAATTTTTCATCAATTTTAACATTTGTGTAGTGTACTATAGTTTTTGTTCTATAGTTGAAACATCTGTAAGCTTTACTTTTCAATGAATAGTTAAGAAACATACCTTCATCACTCCTTGGATCAAACTTATTGATATCATCATCTCTTTTGATGTAACATCTTCTTCCAAATATCCATAAGTACTTCACTAATGGTGAGTAACCAAACCATAACTCATAAGGTATTTTGTCGATATATTTCCTAATCTGCACTTTTTTTATTGTATATACTACTGTATGGATTGCTTCTATCTAGAAGGTCTTTGGTACATCATTCTCAAATAAAATAGCCCTTGTTGCTTCAAGAATTGATTAGTTTCTTCTTTTAGCAATCCCATTATGCTAAAGTGTATGGGTGAAGATAGTTGTCTCTTGATACCATGCTCTTCACAATAGATATTGAATCCTCAAGAGGTGAATTCTCCTCCTCTATTTGATCTTAAGATCTTGATTTTGACTCCAGATTCATTCTCAACTTTTTTCTTAAATATCTTGAATTTATCAAATGCTTATGATTTTTCTGTAAGAAAAGCTACCCACATCATTCTAATGAAATCATAAATTATGTTTCTCCATAGCATCCTCTTATTCTTGTAGGACCATTCAAATCAGTATGAATCAGTTCCAGATTTTGTGTTGTACAAAACTACTTGCTAGAAAATGAGACTCTCTTCTACTTAGCCAAAATACATTCCTTACAAATAGTATCAGTGGGCTTAGTGATCTTAGGTAAATCTCTTATAGAAAGTGTATTATTGACCTTCACAATGTTATCAAAGTTAATGTGACAAAATCTTCTATGCCATAGCCAACTATTGTCAATCTTAGCTACCAAACTTCTAGTACCAAGTAGTTTTGTGTCCTTGCTTTTGATAATGTATGTTATTACCAAACTGCAATTGGTGACCTTTTTCCATAAGCTATCCAACACTCAACAGGTTATGTTTTAGTCCATCAACAAAGTAAACATCATCAGTGTATGTTTTAACATCAAGTGTGATAGATCCAATTCCTATAATATGATAGGTTTCATTGTTCCCTACTCTAACAATTCCTCCATCATGGTTTCTAAATTTGACAAACTTGCTCATATCACCAATCATGTGTTGTGAACAACCACTATCAATGATCTAATCTTTCTTTTCAACTCGTGAGATCACTACACTTTCTTCTCTAATTTCTCTATCAAGATCATCCTCATTTATAGCTATGGACCCTAATTCATCTTCACTCATGTTTTGATTAGACTCCTCTTCTTCTTCTTTTTCATTAGCATATAAACAATTTCTAAGTCTTGTAAACTTGAATCTTCCCTTATACTTTATTTCTCTTTTAAGACACTTAGGTTCATAATGACCATATTCATTACATGTCCAACATTTGAAGATATTCTTAACATCTTTTTCTCTTTCCACAAGAAGAGCTACCCCCTCTTGGATCTTTTCTTCAATGGACTCATTGTTGCTAGCAATGTCTTCCTATGCTTTTGTGCTCCTTACTAAACTAGGTTTGATATTTAGTGCACTAAATGATGTCTCAACTTTTTCCAATTCTCCATACTATTTTAGATTAAATTCTACAACTTCCAATCTACCAAGAAATGTCTCTTTGGTGAAATTAGTAGTACATGGTATCATTAGCTAAATCATTTGTGCTACTATCTTGAAAGGTGGTGTCAGAATTTTCAAAATATTCCATATCACTTCATCATTAGATTTATTTCCATCATGAGATGTAATTCTTGTAACAATGTCAAATATTCTCCCAACATAGCTTCTTACAAATTCATCTTTCATCATTCTAGCATCTTAGAAAGTGCAATACAAATTTTGCAATCTAACCCTTTTTGCATTTGTATCAGCATCATAATTAGCCTCTAAAGTTTTCCAAATTTCATGAGATGTTTTGAGTAGTTTTACCTAACTATACTCACTTTTAGGTAATGCTGAAAATATTGCTTCTCTTGCCCTTATCTTGTACATAAATACTTCTCTCTATTCCTTGATATAGGTTTCAAGATTGTCTTCTATAATAATAGTTTTAGATCTCTTGGTTACAAGCCAATATCTGGGACCCATACACAAGAGACGAGTCTTCATTTTATCCTTCTAGCTATCATAATTTTTACCATTGAATCTAGGACTTTCCTTTCTAAACAAATTCACCATGGATCTCGCAAAGTTGTTAAACTTCCCTCCAAGGACCTAATGCTCTAATACTAATTGTTAGAAATTGTAAACCAAGAATATAACTAAGGGTGGGGTGTTGAATTAGTTATATATTAATCTCAATAAATTCTTAAATATTCAACTAAGAAAAAAATAATAATATAGAAATGTGCATACACAATTACACTAGATATGTTGACTAGGAAACCTTTGATCAAAGGGAAAACCCTGGTGGGAATGATGCCCACAAATAATGTATTAATCTAAATATTCCTTGTTAGAGGATGGACCCTATTAGGAGTCTATTATAACACAATGAAAATAATCCCTATTAGGAGACTTTGAATCCCTATTAGAAGATTCCAACCCTATTAGGAGTTGTAGAAGTTAGCTGGATGAACTATCTAAACAGCTTTAGGATCAGATCAATGAACCCACTATCCAAAAAATCTCCATGCTATTCCTTTTAGAATAATAGATGCAAGATAATATTTTGCTTCTTCTTATGTCCAGTATGTTAGACTTCTTCACCTTTAGATCATGCAATCAAATCTGGAACTCTGAACCCGTCAATAGTAACCCTTGAGGTCATGCATTAGCAAATTACTCTACACTTCTAGTTTTCAATTTGCAATTCTTCCCTACTTCTTGATTTCCAAAATAATGATGTCTAAAACTTAGAAAACATCTTTCCTTTATACCATACTTAATATTAATTCCTTGATTTGGCTTCATACTTTATTATAAATTAATTAAATGAAATACACATTTAATTAATGTTGTCAGCTCATAGTTATACACAAACTATTTTCCCAATGCTTTGTTTCCCTACAATTCTCCATAAATCATCAATATCTCCATATGTTTTTTATTTAGGTTTTTCACACTTTCCCATATCTCTCATACATGTTATAGTATATGCTAGTAACAATGCATAAGTAGATATGCAATGTATTGTCCTTAATACAAGAATCATAATCTACTACTCTGCTAATTTTTACTAACTTATTACTATGTTATCATGAATAAAAAACATAGTTATACATCATGTCAATGTTTTGCAATACTCCCCCATAGAATTAGCATACATGCTAAAAATATATTGTGATAGCACAAGCACAATATATATATATATATATATATGTTTCTAAGAATCTAGTGTTTGATTCTAAGACCAAGCACATTTCTATCAAGTATCACATATTGAAAGAGAAAGTTACAGAAAAGTAAATTGGTTTGGAGTATGTAAGAACCAAAGACCATATTGTAGATATTTTCACTAAGCCTATTCCCAAATAGACTTTTGAGTATCTATGAGGCATGCTATGGGTTATGCCCCTTCCTACATCATAGTAGATGATGCAAAAATACATCATTCTAGTGTAACAAAGCACTAGTGTTTGTCTGGACTGAATGCTAATGCTTCCTATATGGGGGAGTATCTATGATGGAAAGAGTTATCTAGAACTCTTGTTTGATATTGTTTTGAATAGTGTCTTTAGATACTTAAGCAGCTAGTAAGACTTAGTTGTTTGATGATTTTTGAAATCTTTAACATTGATGTCAATGGGAGAGAAGTACAATATAAAAAACATCATGAGGGAGAAGAAAAAATAGTACGAGGAAAAACATCATCAGGAGAAACAAAAACAAGCAAGAACAAGTACATTGTATTCGTAAGAAGTATAGCATGAAATGAAAATATGATGAAAATCATATTGAGGTATATCAATGGGGGAGAATGATTGATGAAGAGGATTTGAAAAGAAAGATTAATAG
This sequence comes from Cupressus sempervirens, assembly GCA_028749045.1. Taxonomy (NCBI): domain Eukaryota; kingdom Viridiplantae; phylum Streptophyta; class Pinopsida; order Cupressales; family Cupressaceae; genus Cupressus; species Cupressus sempervirens. The sequence continues at coordinate 36,949,015 of CM053793.1, read as the reverse complement.
CCTTTTGCATTTGGTATTCTTGGAACTTGATATTTTTAATCTATGTTGCCATCAATGCCAAAGGGGGATATAGTTGGAAGCATGAATGTTGATGATATTCCTATAGGGGAGCATTGTAGATATGTTACTATGATGGTATGTTACATTCATGGCTGAATTTTTCATTGATGTCAACATAGTAGTTTTCTATGGTATCTAATAGAAGAACAATGAAATGATCAAGGTTGTATAGATGGCTAGTAAAGTATTCTCACTATTTGAGGTTATGGGAGATACATCTCAGTATCTAGTATATGCAGTAAACATTGGGTGAAGAAATGTTAACTCTAGAAGAAGTTATGTAAGTTTTGGTGATGTCTATTCTAAGATAGAGTTTATAGATGCATGTTCTGGTAAACATTTTATATCTCTTAGTAGAATTGTTATTCTAAGAATTGAGGTTGAGGATATAAAGAAGACACATTGGTAATAGCTTGGGTAATTTTTCTCATCATAATATTGCATGTACGAAAAGTTATTCAAGATGCAAGAAAAAAGATTAATGTTATCACTAGGTGTAATGTGTTCTTAATCTGGTCCTATAATAATTAATTGAGAAGGTCTAACAACTGACTAAGGGAATTGTTTTATGGACTTGGTATAAAGGAAGGGAATTTTCCTCTATCATATGGTATGGAATTATGACATGAAAAAGTAATTTGTAAGTATCACAAGAGTGGAATGCAAAGTTGAGCAAAGTAGAGCGGAAGTGAAGGAAACTTCATTGCTGAGGTTTTATTGTGTGATTCAATGTTTGATGTTCTGAGGTTTGTGACTTGGTGAACAAGGTCAGATAGTGATTAGTTCAGTTGAGAGAATAGAGGAAAGATGAACATAATAGTAAATTACTTGTTTTTGTAGTGAGCTCTTCATCTAATTAAAATTGCATGTTTGGGAAATGGGATTTTCTTGCATACATTGTACTTCAACTCCTAATAGGGTTGGAATCTCCTAATAGGGATTCAAAGTCTCCCAATAGGGACTCACATGTACTAATCATTGTAATAGAATCCTAACATGGTCCATCCTCTAAAAAGAAATATTTATATTAGTACATCATCTTGTGGGCATCATTCTCTCTAGGGTTTTCCCTAGTTAACATATTTGGAATAAATTATCTATGTGCATCTTTATATAGTTGTTGTATACTTTGGTTCAATGGTTAAGTTTATTTAAGGAAGATAAATGTTTTAATAATTAGATAACTAATTCACCCCTTCCCCCTACTCTTAGTTATTTGGATTGACTATTGTTTCTAACATTTTGAAAGTTTGAAGCTTTGGAAGTATGGGAAGCATATACTTGCTTTGTAAAATCACCCTATTTTATGCCTAAAAAGGGTACCTAGTTTTGTGATCTGATTGTTGGTCCTAAAAAACCTATATTTATTTTGACATATGTTAAAGAAAGCCAAAATTATTATCTAAAAACCTATTTTTTTTTAGGATTACTTTGGAAAATTTTGGAGAAAACTTCAAATCTTTGTCATTGTAGGCCTATTTGGGGGCAATTACGCATACTAGGCAATTTTGTGGGATTTGAACGCTAGGATTGGGTTGGGGGTCTAAAACCACTTGGAACCTCTTGAATCCATATTAGATAGACTAAATACATATTTACCATAGCCATTTGAATGGTGTTGGAGTTTTAGAGTGGATAGTTGTTCATGCAAGAGCACTTAGGTAGGCTAAAGGGTAGACCTAGGGCTTCTTTGGTTTTTTAGCTTGTAATGATGCTAGAAACATCACTAGAGTAATATTAGGGTCAAATTGGTCATAAGGTGAAGTTAAATAGGTTTGAAGAGTCCTACAATGAAATATTGCTCCTAATTGCTCAAAAAGTGTTCATTTGGCTTTATAGACAATTTTTGTGTTTTGAGGTCCAAATAGGGTAATCTGGTGTTTTAGTTTCCTTATTAGGTTTTTTGGGTCCATCTTAGGCTTTTTTGAAAGTTTTGTAACAAGTAGATCAAGTTTGTGTAGAAAATTTGCAAAATTGGAAAAATTGCTCATTTCTTGGAAAGTTGTCATTGACAACTTTTGCAACTTTTATGAAAAAAGTGAAACTTCTTCATGGGAGCCCTTCAATCACTTAAAGTATTTGTAAACTTACATTCCAATACTATATAAGCTTCAACTCAACCTTTTCAAGAGGTTTTAAGAAGGAGAAATGACATTGTACAGAATGTAATCAACATTTTTCATTATTACAATAGTTTCTTGAGTGTTTTTTCATGCTTTGTATGAATTAGACTTAGGGTTTTATATGTTGGAAGTTTTAGTGGAGGTTTTCCTTCATTTATGTTTTTAGTTTGTGGGATGTTTTAGAGAGTTTTTTATGTTCAAATAAATTATCATGTAAGTTAGCTAGTTGTTGTTCTAAACGGGGTAGTCGACACAAAATGGAGTCTTAGGGCCATTTCCCACCATATGAAATGTAAAATATTTTGGGATTTTGAACTAAACTCCTTGTAAATTATTTAAAGACAATTAGAGCCCATGGGAATCATGGAAATCATTTTTAGTGTGTTGACCTAGGAAAGCAAACCATGTTTGGTTAGGGATCACAAATATTAAAAAGAGCACTTGGAGTGAATTGAAAGGTCTAATTCTTCAATCCAAGAATGTGGTAAGTAGATTATGAGGGCTAACTCCAATCTAGAGGAGGAGTCTTAGTAAGGACTTTTAGGAGGTTTAAAACCCTAACAACACCAAAATCCTTGAAACTCTCAAATTAAGCCTAAAATTGTGCTTGGGTTGTACAGACAAGTTCAAGGCTTAAGAGTTACAAAATATACAATTAATATAAAAAAGGTATCCAAAAAGGTGATTTTTTCTAGCCATTGTTCAGGGATTTTTCAAAATATCTTAGTTTTAGTGCATTTGGAGGGCTAATTCTTGTAGCCTTTTTCCAAGCAATTGAGTACAAATTAACTTGTGGATTGCAATTCAAATAGGATTTTACACTTGCTTTGGGTGTAGTATGTTGATGAGAAACCTAAGGCATGCCTAGGTATTCCTTTGACCAAAAGGAGAGGTCCAAGAACAATTGGGGTTATTTTTGCGTTTGTGGAAGTTTGAGCAATGTTGTACTAATTTGTTGATGTACACAAGTCAAAGAAGTGAAATCTCTTTGATAGAATCCTTAGAGGCATAGGGTGTGAAAGAATCCCTATTTGCTTAGGTAGAAGACCTAAGAAGACCCTAGAGAGCTTAGGGTTTGTGACCAAGATTGGTTGTCACATCAAAGTGGTATTAGAGCAAGTTAAAGATTTGGGAACAATTGGTGGATGTCTGGCACTACTAGAGAGTTAGTAAGTTAAACTAGCATGGTGACAAATGTAGAACTAGCCAAGAAAGTTGATGAACAAATGGAGAAGAATAGAGTTCATGAAGAATCCCTAGTAGAGGTGAAGGTGAAACTAAATGCATTTGTTGAAGTAGCCAGGAGAAATGAAGAAGAAGAATTTTAGAAGGGTAAAGAGGTAGAAAAGGAGGATGTAGTCTCTAAACTTGACCCTATCTTGAACGAAGAGCTCTTCTTGAAGGCTATCAAAGCCCTAGGAGGAAAAAATTTGGAAGGCGTACCACTTTTCAATGGAAAGATAGACATAGATGTAGTCATAGACTAGATAGATGTCATGGAGAACTATTTTTAGTGTGAGGGGGTATTAGATGCACAAAAGGTTAAAGTTTCTAAGTCAAGGGTTAGAGGCTCACCTCTAACATGGTGGAAATATTTACAAGAAGAAAGAATCAACATGGGTAAGATTCCTATAGCTAATTGGAAGGCTATGGTCACTAAAGAGAAGGAGAAATTCTTGCCTAAAAACTTTGAAATTTAGCTCCATAAGAGAAGGTAAGGATTGAAGCAAAAAGACCTAGATGTGACCTCTTATACTGAATAATTTTAGAGGTTATTTCTGAGATCCAAGTAGCAAGAAGATTAGCCAATCAAAGTGGCAAGATATCTAGGTGGCTTGAAGTGGAATATCCAATAGGAGCTCAATTTGTGGGCTCCTAACACAATTCAAAGGTGCCATTAGCTAGCTCTAAAGGTAGAGGAAAATAAAAAAGGAAAGGAGATTCTAACTTCAAGGATAGAGGCAAGGGTAGAAATAAAAAAGGGCAAAGAGGAGGCTATCGGGGTAGATGTAGTGAGCAAAAGAATTGAGGTGAAAGCAAGTTCATAGAGTAAGCTAGTGATAACTCCTCAAGAGGTGGTTATAATAGAGTGAGAGGAAACCAAGGATGATCAATTAGATGGAGAGGATCAAGAAGATCCAATTCATACTTTGCAAGTATGAAATGTTACAATTGTGGTTACTTGGGTCATCCAACATACAGATGCCCAAAGAAACCTTCTTTCTCAAATTAGGACAAAAGAATGACATATGTGCAAGAGGATTGTAGCAAAGAATCTGATGTAGATAACATTGAGTCTAAAAAAGTTGAGAACCTCATGTTTAGGAGGATTATAATCAAATAACCAGTTCCTAATGAATCTAAACATAGGAGCACATTGCTTAGCATAAAATAAAAAATATTAGGAAAAGTATGCAAAGTAGTGGTTGATTCCATTTCTACTAATAATGTAATATCAAAGAAGGTTGTTATTAAGTTGAACTTCAAAAGATACCTCATGAAAACTCTTACAAGGTTACTTGGCTAAATAAGGGAAAAAACATCTTGGTGAATGAGAAATCTTGGGTGGAATTCTCCATAGTAGGATACAAGGACAAATTGTTGTGTGATGTTTTGCCTATGGATGCTTGTCATCTTTTGCTAGGTAGGTCATGGTAATCTTATAGGGAAGTTGTGTATGATGGTAGGGAAAATTGCAAAAATTTTAAGAAAGGAGGAATGACCTTCAAAATTTAGTCCTTATTGGAAGGGAGGAAACACAAGTAAAGGTTCCTAGTGTGCTATTTTGTAGTTGAAAAGAGTTTGTCAAATAACTCAAGGATGAGGAATGTCAAAGTTTTGTAGTAACGCTGAAGTCTGAAGCAAAGGAAAAGTCAGCCAAGGAACCCTTAACAATTGAAGTCCAAAATTTTCTTGAAAAGTACAAGGACATAGTGAGTGATGGTACTCCAGCTACTCTACCTCCTAGGAGAGTTATTTTACATCAAATTGACTTTGTTCTGGATGCTTCCTTGCCTAATAAAGAATCATACAATTTGACTCCAGATTAGAACTTAGAAGTGGCAAGAAAAGTCCAAGAATTGATGGATCAAGGCTTGATACAAAAGAGCATAAGCCCATGTGTAGTCCCTATCATGTTGGTATCTGAAAAAGGAGGAAAATGGAGTTTTAGCATCAATGTTGATGCTATGGGGGAGTATTATAGAACATTATTATGATGTATCTATAACAATATTTTTCATTGATGACAACATAGTAATGAGTTTGTAAAAGACTATCTGAGTAGAAAAATATGATTTTTGTATTTAGGACAATACATTACTTATCTTCTTATTTGTAGTTAGTTGCACATACTATAGTATGTATTTTTCACTTAGGCAAGTGCGCAAAACTTGAATTGATGGTGTATAAAAGATATGGTTGATATGCAGAGAGCCACATGAAAATAGAGCATTAAGAAAGCAGTTCCTACTCTATGATTGGTACAACTCATTATAATTGATATAAAGGGTTGAGTAGTTGAGTGGAGGTAGTATACTAACTGTCAATGATGTCAGAGAGTGTACATGTACAGAAGTCATGTGTGTGAAAGTTTTTGTATAACTGTGAGCTGACAACATTAATTAAATGTGTATTTCATTTAATTAATGTATGATGATAAAGTGTGAAGCTGAGTCAAGGATTTAATATTGTGTGTGGTATAAAGGAAATATGTTTTCCAAATTTTAAACATCATCATAGAGATTGTTGAGCAAAAAAGAGTTATGAATTTGAAAGAAGAAAAGCAGAGTGATTTGGTAATGCATGTAAGTGACCTTAAGGGTTATTGTTGATGGTTATAGAGTTCCAAATCTAATTGCATGAACTAAAGGTGAAGAGGTCCAATGTACTAGAAAAGAGGAAGAAGAAAAATATTGTCACACATCTATTATTATGAAATGAATGTTAATGAGGTGAATTGGATAGTGGGTTCGATGATCTGATCTTGAAGCTGTTTGGACAATGAGTTTAGCTACCTTCCATAACTCCTAACAAGGTTGGAATCTCATAATAGGGATTTGAAGTCTCCTTATAGGGACTCTTGTACTAAGTTTTGTAATAGAATCTTAATAGGGTCCATCCTCTACCAAGGAATATTCATATTAGTACATCCTTTTGTGGGCATCATTCCCATTGGGGTTTTCCTTCTAATCAAGGGTTTCCCTAGTCAAAATATCTAGTGTAAATGTGTGTGCATCTCTTTATGGTTGTTTTTTACTTTGATTGAATGGTTGATTTTTCATAAGAGGATAAATGTTTTAGATTCTTATATAACTAATTCAACCCCCCTCTTAGTTATATTGGTGGACTATTATTTCTAACAATTAGTATCAGAGCATCAGGTCCTTGAAGAACAAGTTTAGCAATTTTGGGAGATTGATGGAAAATATATTTAGAAAGGAAAGTCCAAGATTTTATGACACAAACTATGATAGCTAGAAGGATAAAATGAAGACTCATCTCCGATGCATGGGTCTAGGATATTGGCTTATAACCAAGGCATCTAAAAACATTGTAGAAGATGACAATCTTGAAAGTTATACCAAGGAACACAAAGAAGTATTCATGTGCAACATAAGGACAAGAGAAGAAATGTTGTCTTTCATAATAAATGTTAGTATAGCTAGGTAAAACAACTCAAAACATCTGATGAAATTTGAAAAATCATAGAAGCTAATTATAAGGGTGATACACATGCAAAAGGATTAGATTACAAAATCTGTATTTTACATTCCAAGATACTAAGATGATTGAAGATGAATCTATGAGAACCTATATTGTTAGAATACCTAAGATTGTTTTAGGAATTACATCTCTTGATGGAAAGAAGTCTGATGATGAAGTTATATGGAAGATCTTGAAAATTCTGACACCACCTTTCAAGACAATAACACAAATGATTCAAAAAATGTTACCTTGTACACAAGTTTCACCAAAGAAACATTACTTTGTAGATAGGAAGCTGAAGAATTCAATCTAAACAATCTAGAGAATTAGCAAAAGTTGAGACAACATTTAGTGCATTTAACATTAAACATGGTCTAACAAGGAACACAAAAGTGCAAGGAGAAATTGCTAGCATCAACAAGTCTATTGAGGAAAAGATCTAGGAAGGAGTGGCTCTTCTTGTGGAAAGAGAAAAGGATGGTAAGAATATCTTTAAATGTTGGAGATGTAATGACTATGGTCTTTATGCATCTAAGTGTCCAAAGAGAGAAAGGAAGTATAAGGGAAAATTCAAATCTAGAAGACCTATAAATTTTTTATATGCTAATGAAGAAGAAGAAGAAGAAGAATTTGATCAAAGAAAAAGTGAATCTGAATTAGGATGCATAGCTATGAAGGAGGATGATCTTGACATAGAAATTAGAGAAGAAGTGTGCTAATCTCACAAGTTGAAAGGAAGGATTGGATCATTGATAGTGGTTGTTCACATCACATAACTGGTGATATGAGAAAATTTGTCAAATTCAAAAGCCATGATGGAGGAATTGTTGGAGTCGAAAACAATGCATCTTGCCACATCATAGGAATTTGATCTATCACATTAGATGGTAAAACAAATGTTGATGATGTTTATTTTGTTGATGGACTAAAACATAACTTCTTAAGTGTTGGACAACTTATGGAAAAAGGTTACCAACTGCAGTTTGGTAATGACACATGCATTATCAAAAATAAGGAAGGAAAACTACTTGGTATTGGCACAAGAGCTAGAGGTAATGTATTTCAGTTAAAATCCACTAAAACAAAATACTTAGTAGCTAAAGTTGACAATGGTTGGTTATGGCATAGGAAATTTTGTCACATTAATTTTGATAACATTGTGAAAGCTAGTAATACACTTGCTATGAGATATTTACCTAAGATCACTAAGCCCACTGACATTCTTTGTAAGGAATGTATCTTGGCTAAGTAGAAGAAACTCTCATTTCCTAGCAAGTAGTTTGGTGCTACACAAAAGCTGGAATTGGTTCATACAGATCTAAGTGGTCCTGCAAGAACAAGAGGATTCTATGGAGAAAGGTATTTTATGATTTTTGTTGATGATTTTACTAGAATGATGTTGGTAGATTTTCTTAAGGAAAAGTTAGAAGCATTTGAGAAATTCAAGATATTCAAAAACAAAGTAGAGAATGAATTTTTAATTAAAATCAAAAGCTTAAGATCAGATAGAGGAGGAGAATTCACTTCTAGAGAATTCAATATCTATTGTAAAGAGCATGGTATCAGGAGACAACTATCCTAACCCCATACACTTGAGCAGAATGGGATTGTTGGAAGAAGAAATAGATCAATTGCTAAAGTAGCCTAGAGCTATGTTATTTGACAATGATGTACCAAAGACCTTTTGGAGAGAGGTAGTCAATGCAATAGTATATACACTAAAAAGAATACATATTACAAAAGGCATGGAGAAAACACCTTATGAGTTATGGTTTGGTCACTCACCATCAGTCAAATATTTCAAGATATTTGGAAGAAAATGCTACATAAAAAGAGATGATGATATCGGTAAGTTTGATCCAAGAAGCAATGAAGGTATGTTTCTTGGCTATTCTTTGAAGAGTAAAGCTTATAGATGTTTCAACTATAGAACAAAAATTGTAGTAGAGTGTGCAAATGTAAAAATAGATGAAAAGTTTGGCACTAAGGAAAAGATAATGGATTATACTTTTGATGGAGATGATTATTTTGGGATGACCAACAGATGCAATGAGCTATTTCTCAAAACTATCAATGACTTTTAGAATAATGTGCAAACTAAAGTAGTAAGAGAGGAATAGAGCACAATACTAGAAATAAGAATTAAAGCAACAATTCCTACTCCAAATAAGAATTGGATAGGAAATCATCCTGATGATTAGATAATAGGAAGTAAAGAAAAAGGAGTAATGACAAGAAGCAAAATCAATGAAGAACTATGCCTAGTATCTTAAGTATAACCAAAAAGTGCAGATGAAGCAATCAAGGATGATCATTGGCTAAAAGCAATGGAAGAAGAACTTCAATAGATAGTAAAAAAATGGCACATGGGAATTGGTTCCTAGATGCAAGAAAAAAAATGTGATTGGCACAAAATGAGTATTGAGAAATAAAATGAATGAACAAGGAGAAGTAATAAGAAACAAAGCAAGACTAGTATGCAAAGGTTACTCTCAGCAAGAAGGAATTGATTATGAAGAAAAATATGCACTTGTATCAAGAATGGGAGTAGTTAGAATGTTCTTATCATATGTAGCAAATAAAAACTTCAAAGTATATTAGATGGATGTTAAATTAGCTCTCTTGAATGGAGAACTTGAAGAAGAAGTCTATATTGAAAAACCAAAATGATTTCCTTTAACAAAAGAGAAGGATATGGTTTTCAAATTAAAGAAAGCCTTGTATGGATTAAAGCAAGCACCTAGAACCTAGTATGCAAGGTTGGATAAATACTTATCAAAGCTTGGATTTTCTAAAGGAACAACAAATAGTATCTTGTATTTGAAAGAAATAGAAGATGGTTTGCTAATAATTATTGTATTTGTTGATGATATCATTTCTGGAGGAAATGATGAAGCCAATAACAAGTTCTTAGAGGACATGAAGAATAAGTTTGAGATGAGCATGATGGGGGAAATGAATTTTTTCTTAGGATTGGAATTTGTTAAAAAAGAAGAAGGAATCTTTATTTCTCTGACAAAGTATTTAAAAGATTTGATCTAGAAAACTATAAACCTATTGGTACTCCTATGGTAACTAGTCACAAGTTATTAAGCAAGGATAAGACACCTACTATTGAACAAAAAAAGTATAGATCTATGATTGAAAGATTACAGTATCTAACTCATAGTAGACTTGATATAGCTAATGCAATTGGAATTGTGGTAAGATTTTAGGTTGATCCTAAGGAATGTCACTACACAATAGTAAAAAGGGTATTTAGATATTTGAAAGGAATCTCTAATTATGGCAATTTGTATGATAGAACTAATGACTTTACTCTTTTTACTTATATTGATGCTAATTGGGCTATAGATAGGGATGATAGAAAAGGACTAGTGGAGGAGACTTCTTTCTTGGTGGAAGATTGGTTTCTTAGCTTAGTAAGAAGAAAGATTGCACCTCACAAAGCACTATAGAGGCAGAATATGTTGTAGCAAAAAACAACTATAATAAAATCATATGGATGAAGCAGATGATGAAGGATATTGGAATTACATTTAGAAAACCTGTTAACATTTACTGTGGTAATACAAGTACAGTAAACATGTCTAAGAATCATATTTTTCATTCTAAGACTTATCACATCTCTATAAATTATCATGTGTTGAAAGAGAAAGTTGCAGAGAAAGATCTCAAACAAGAGTACATTAACACTAAGGAATAGATTACAAATATTTTTACAAAGGCCTAACCAAAGGGTACATTTGAGTACCTAAGAGGCATGCTTGGGTTCATCCTCTTGCCTAGTTCAAAATAGAAGATGCAAAAGTGCATCAGTCTAGGGTACATAGCATCATTGTTAGACTGGACTAAATGTTGATGCTTCCTTAATGGGGAAATATCTATGATGAACAGAGTCAGTCAAGGACTCTTAGACAATGGTAATTGGTATGCAATAGTGTGTTTAGACACTTGTGCTATTTATAGAAGTGGTAAAGCAATAGATCAACTTGTGGTTGTGTTGATAGATTATTGTATGTTCAAATAATTGAACTATTTATGTACTATCTTTGACATTGATGTCAATGGGGGAGAGAGTGACACGAAAAACATTGGAGAGAGTTTGTATTATGTGGGAGAAATATTGCAATAAAGGATTTGCATGAATCAAGATTTGATTGTCAAAGAGACTTGTTGGTATTCTTGGAACTAGATTTTTTTTATCTATGTCACCATCAATGCCAAAGGGGGAGATTGTTAGCATGAATGCTAATTCTATGGGGGAGTATTGTAGAACATGTTATGATGTATCTATAACTGTCTTTGTCACTGATGACAATATGGTAATGAGGTTGTAAAATACTAATATAGCAACAGACTGCGACTTTTGTATTTAGAACAATACAATACTTATCTACTTATGCATAATTACCTACACATACTATAGTACATATTTGTCACTTAAGCAAGTTCGTAGAACCTAAATCAATAGTGTACGAAAGATATGGTTGATACATAGAGAGCCATATGAAAATAGAGCATTAAGAAAGTAGTTCCTACTATATGATTGATACAACTCATTGTAATCAATGTAAAGGGTTACATGATTGATTGGAGGTAATATACTAACCATTGATGATGTTAGAGAGTGTGCATGTATGAAAGTCACATGTGTGAATTTTTTTATATAATTGTGAGTTGACAACATTAATTAAATGTTTATTTCATTTAATTAATGTATGATGATAAAGTGTGAAGCTGACTCAAGGATTTAATATTGAGTGTGGTATAAAGGAAAGATTTTTTCTAAATTTTAGACATCATCATAGAGATTGTTGAGTAGAAAAGAGTTGCAAATTTGAAAGTAGAAGAGCAGAGTGATTTTCTAATGCATGTAAGTAACCTTAAGGGTTATTGTTGATGGTTACAAAGTTCTAGATTTGATTGCATGATCTAAAGGCGAAGAAGTCTAATGTACCAGACAAGAGGAAGAAGAAAAATATTGCCACACATCTATTATTCTAAAAGTAATGTTATTGAGGTCAGTTGGATAGTTGGTTCGTTGATCAGATCCTACAGTTGTTTGGACAATGAGTTTACTTGCCTTCCACAACTCCTAACAGGGTTGGGATCTCCTAATAGGGATTCAAAGTCTCTGTATAGGGAATCTTGTACTAAGTGTTGTAATAGACTCTTAACAGGGTCCATCCCCTAACAAGGAATAATCATATTAGTACATTTTTTTTGTGGGAATCATTCCCACTAGGGTTTTCCCTTTGATCAAGGGTTTCCCTAGTCAACATATCTGGTGTAAATGTGTGTGCATCTCTTTATGGTTGTTTTTTACTTTGATTTAATGGTTGAATTTTCTTTAGAGAATAAATGTTTTAGTTATATTGGTCAACTATTATTTCTACCATGGAGATTATGTACATATTCAAGAGCCATCAATAGGATTAAAATCAGTATAGGTTTTCATACTTAGGATTAAAGACCTTATGGATTGTCTTTGAGGTACTAAATACTTTATTAAGCTAGATTCGAAGAGTGGTTATCACCAAATAAGGATAAAGGAGGGAGATGAATGGAAAAAAAAATTTAAGACTATTGATGGTCTTTATGAATGGCTTGTAATGTCATTTGGTCTTTCCAATACTCCTAGTACATTTATGAGGTTTATGAATGAAGTGCTCAAGGATATTATAGGTAGATTTGTAGTGTTGTATCTAGATAATATGCTTATCTTCAACAAGGCTAGAGAAGAGAATATTAGGCATGTTGAGGTAGTTTTGAAGAGGCTTCATGAGGAGATGCTAGCCATAAATCTTGAGAAGTGTGACTTCTTCAAGAAGGAACTTGTTTACCTAGGCTTTGTGGTGTCTCAAGGAACATTAAAGATGGACAAGGAGAAGGATTTTTCCACACTAAATTGGCCAACACCTACCACATCTACTGAGGCAAGAATTTTCCATGATTTATCTTAATTCTATAGGAAATTAATTAAGAATTTCTATGGTATTTTTGCACCTTTGTTGGATACCATAAAGAGTGGAGTCAAGTCTAAGTTTATGTAGACTTTAGAAGCTGAAAAGTTATTTGAAATGTTGAAGAAAAAAGTAGCTACTCAACCTATCCTATAATTGCCTAGTTTTTAGAAATGTTCACCATAGAATGTGATGCAAGTGGCCTAGCACTAGGTGGTGTTTTGAATCAAGAATGTAGATCCATGGATTTTTATAGTGAGAATCTTAATGAGGCCAAGAAGAAATATTCATCCTATGATTTAGAGCTTTATGCCTTAATTTAGTGTCTTAGGAAGTGGAGACATTATTTGTTGCCCAAGGAATTTTTTGTGTTTATAGATAATCAAGATCTTAGCTACAAAAACACTCAAGAAAAGCTAAGAAATAGAAACTTGAAGTGGATGGAGTATTTGCAGGCCTTTACCTTCACAATCTAGCATAAGAAGGGATAGTTGAACAAACTGGGAGATGTACTAAGTAGGAGGATTATGACAGTCCAAGAGATTCAACTCCAAAGCATTGGAATAGAGAGTTTTTTGAATCTCTATAAAGAATATGAGGACTTTTTTGAAGCCTACAAGGTATGTATAGATTTTGAGAATCATTTTCATAGAATATTTTTAAATTATATCTTGAAAAATAGCTTTTTATTTAAATCTAATCAGTTGTGTGTGTCAAGGGGTTTCATGAGAGAGAACCTAATATAGGAGAAGCATAATTACAACCTAAATGGTCATTTTGGTTTTAGAAAAACCATAGAACTAGTGCAAAGGTTCTATTATTGGCCAAAACTAACAAGGGATGTAACCAAGTATGTGGAGTAGTGCATGTTGTGCATGAAAGGAAAAGGAGGAATCAATAATGTAGGTTTACATCATACTTTACCAATTCCAAATAGGCCATGGGATTGTGTAAGTATGGAAATTGTTGTAGGTTTACCAAAAACCAAGCGAGGATATGATAGCATTTATGTTGTTATTGATAGATTCAGCAAAATGGGGCATTTCATTCCATGTAGGACAACTAATGATGCTAGTCACATTTCCTACTTATTTTTCAAGGAGGTTGTATGGATTCATGGACTCCCATTAAGGATTGTATTAGATAGGGATATTAAATTTATGAGCCATGTTTGGAAAACCTTGTGGAGAAAGCTTGGTACAAACATGTCATTTGGTTCAGCTTACAAACCCCAAACTGATGGTCAAACTGAAGTGGTTAATAGGACCTTATGAAACCTTCTAAGGTGCTTAACTAAGGAATATGGTAAAATTTGGGATGTTATCATTTCACATGTAAAGTATGCCTATAATGATAGAAAGAATAGGACCACTAGAAAGAGTCCTTTTCAGATAGTTTATGGAATGCATCCAAGGTGTGTATGTGAATTAAGATATCTCGGTGATATGGATCAGAGAAGAGGATAGGCTGAAGACTTTGTTCAAACTATGAAGTAGATTCAAGAGCAAGTCACAAAGACCATCCAAGATAACACTCAAAAACTCAAGGCCAAAGTGGATGAAAAGAGGATAAATGTTCAATTTTTTGTTGGTGACTATGTAACGATCCATTTTAATAAAGAAAGGATTCAAAAAGGTGTTCCTACCAAGCTATAGATAAAGAGGGTAGGGCCTTGAAAAATCTTGGCCAAGTATGGAGAAAATTCCTACAAGGTAGACTTATATTCAAGTTTAGGCATATCCCCTATTTTAATGTGCAAGACTTGGTTGTATACAAAGATACCTTACCTCATATTAGTCTAGATATTCATGTTGAACTTGAACCTATTGCAATACCTAATATCAACAAGTTGGAAGCAGAGAAAGTGTTAGACTCAAGGGTGAAGAAGTCTACAAGAAACAAGGTGTATATGGAACATCTCATTTAGGGGAAGGGAAATAAAAATTCAAAGGCTACTTGGGTTTCTTAAAAAAATTTCAATAAGGTTGGAATACCCATAGACATTTTTCCATCAGGTGTGACTTAGTTTTTTTATGAGGGAGTATGGTGTAGGATAACCTAGGTAGGCTAAAGGGTAGACCTAGGGCTTCTTTGGTGTTTTTAGCTTCTAGTGATTTTATAAACATCACTAGAGTAATAGTAGGGTCAACTTGGTCATAAGGTTAAGTTAAATAGGTTTGAAGAGTCCCACAATGCAATATTGCTCTCAATTGCTCAAAAAGTGCTCATTTGGCTCCATAGAGAATTTTTGGGTTTTGTTGGCCAAATAGGGTAATCAAGTGTTTTATGCAAAAAGAGAAAATTATTTGTGGGATGCCTTAAACCACTTAAATTAGTTGTAAATGTACATACCAAGCCTATATAAGGTCAAATTCAACCTTTCCAAGAGGTTGGAAGAAGGAGAAATGACATTGTATAGAATGTAATCAACATTTTTCATTATTACAATAGTTTTTTATTTTGAGTGTTTTTTCATGCTTTGTATGAATCAAAATTAGGGTTTTTTGAGTTGGAAGTGTTAGTGGACATTTCCTTCACTTTTTTTTTTGTGGGTTGTTTTAGAGAGTTTTGTGTTTTCAAATAAATTATCTTGTAAGTTAGCAAGTTGTCATTTTGAATTGGGCAGCCAACACAAAATGGAGTCTTGGGGTCAATTCTCACTATATGAAATGTACAACCTCTTGAGATTTGGTGCTAGACTCCTTGTACATTATGTAAAACAAAGGAGAACCCATGGGAATGTTAGGATTAAACCTAATACATAAATAAAAATTACATGCAAACATAACCAATATCAAAAAATAATAGATCACACAAAAAAGAACATAAGACACCAAGATTTAATGTGATTCACCCAAACCCTAGGCTAAATCCACCAAATAGAAAGTCCAATATTATTACATTCTAGTGATTAAAACCTAATTACAATTTGTAATCCCTTATAGCTCAATACCATCACAAGAACCAAGTTTTGCATCACACCTAATGAAATCACCTAACCCTAAGCCCTTTTATACAAGTAATTTTATGCCACTTTAGGGTTACAAAATTTGGCCATATGTTAGCCATACATTGGCCATATGTTGGCCCCGAATAATTTATGAAGTATTTATAATACTTCCCTAATTAGTCACCACACACTAATAATCTCCAACTTGGGGACTAATCAGACTCACTAGACAACAATCTCCAACATGGAGACTGATCCTATAGCAATACCACTACCACATGGGGCTCCCACTGGATCAAACCACCCTGGACTCCATTTTTCTTTTATTCATATTTAGTCTAGAAGATCAATTGAAGCTAAAGAGTAATTCATCTTCTCCCTTGTCACTACCTTTGTAAACATATTTGTTGGATTGTCATCTTTATGTATCTTATCTAGCTTTAGTTTTCCATCATCCAAAAGTGACCAAATGAAATGGTACTACAAATAAATGTGTTTTGTCTTTGAATGTAGAGCTGAATTCTTTGCTAGATGAATGGAACTCTAGCTATCTATAAATAAATAATCATCCCTTAGAGGGTGTCCTAATTCTTCCAAGAATAACTTAATCCATATCATCTCCTTGGCTACCTCTATAGTAGCAATATACTCTACCTCAGTAGTAGATAAAACATTAACCTTCTATAACCTAGAAACCTAGCTCATAGCTGCCCCCACCAATAGTAAATACATAACCTATATTACTCCACCTGGTATCAATATCCCTTGCCAAATTTAAGTCAACATATCCCTATAAATCAGTAGTAGAGTCCCCAAAATGTAAACACTTACAAGATGTTCCTCTCAAATATCTGAGAATCCATTTTATTGCTTTCCAATGCTCAATTCCTGGATGACTCATATACTTGCTAATAACTCCCATTTCATGTGCAATATCTAGCCTTGTACATATCATAGCATATATCAAGCTTCCTATAGCTGAAGCATAAGGTACCTTGGACATCTTATCCTCTTCTTCTTGTGTCTTTGGACACATCTCCTTAGTCAACTTCAAATGACCAAGTAAAGTTGTACTGATAGCTTAAACATTCTCCATAGAGAAATGTTGTAACACCTTCTCAACATAATTAGCCTGAGATAGTGTCAATTTTCTCTTCTTCCTATCTCTACAAATCTTCATACTAAGGATTTGTTTTTCTACCCCCAAATCCTTCATAGAAAATGCATGTGCTAATTGGAGTTTCAACCCTTAATGTGATCCATGTTAGACCTAGCTACAAGCATATCATCAACATATAAACATAAAATAAATTAGTTATCATCATCCAACCTCTTAAAATAAACTTAATGATCTAAATGAAAGCTACTATATCCATGCTCATGCATAAAACTATCAAATTTCAGATACCATTTCCAAGGTCCTTTCTTTAAGCCATATAAACTTTTCTTCAATCTACACACTAAGTTCTCCTTACCTTTGACCTCAAATCCCTCTATTTGAACAATATATATCTCTTCATCCAAATCACCATGAAAGAATGTTGTTTTAACATCAAATTGCTCCAAATGAAAATTGTCAGTAGCCACAATACTTAAAATAGTGTGAATAGAAGTCATTTTAACAACTAGAGAGAATAGCTCATCAAAATCAATGCCTTTTTTATGTGAAAATAATTTTACAACTAACCTAGATTTGAATCTTTTCTTACCTCCATCCTCTTCTTTCAACCTATAAACCCACTTATTCTGTAAAGCCCTTTTACTTGTAGGCAATTTGCATAAATCCTGTCTTATTTTTCAGCAAAGAGTTCATTTTGTCTTCCATTGTAGACTGCCACTGAATCTTAGTATCCAACTACATAGCTTCATCATAACATTTAGGTTCACCAACATCTATTAGTAAAATAGAATACAAAGAGGGAGAAAGTATTTTTGGAGGTATAATTAGCCTTGTTGACCAGCTAACATTCACTCTACGGGTGGTATTTTTTGTTATAGTTGTTTCATATCATGAGGAATTGCTAGAACATCATCTTTTCGAGTATCATCCAACACTACAAAATCATCTTCTTTCTTCTCATGTTGCTACAATAGATCTTTGTACAATACTTTCTTATTGAATATGACATCCGTGCTTCTTACAAATTTATAATTTTTGAAATTCCAAAGCCTATAACCAAATTAATTAATGTCATATCCAACAAATACTCATTACTTTGACTTAGCTTCTAGCTTGGCTCTATTTTCAAAATCTATATGAAAAAATGCTTCACAACCAAAGGTTTTAAGAAAAGAATAACTCACCTTCTTACCAATCCATGCTTTCTCTAGAATACCCCAACCCAAAGGAGTAGAGAGACCTTTATTAATCAAATACACAATGGTATTGATAGCATCTATCCACATGTGTAAGGGAGACCCAACATGCAAACTCATGCTCCTTGCACCCTCCATTATAGTCTCGTTCATGTGTTCAACCACTCCATTTTCTTATGGAGTCCTTGGAATAGTTTTCTATCTATGAATACCATTAGTGGAGCAATAATTTTTGAATTCATGACTGCAATACTCACCACCATTATCAGATCTTAAATATTTTAATTTCTTGTTAGTCTCATTTTTGACCAACTATTTCAATTTCTTAAAAGTTTGAAATACATCAAAAATTTTTCCAAGGAAATAAATCCATATTTTTCTAGTTGCATCATCAATAAATGTAACATAATAATGAGACCCACCAAGGGAAGATATCTGAGCTGGTACCCACACATCTATATGCACAAGTTCTAATTTATCCCTTTTATTTTCCTTCCTAGTCTTCACAAAACTCACTCTCTTTTATTTTTCATATACACAACTTTCACATAAATCCATATTAACACATTTTAGACCTAGTAAAACATTCTTTGAATGAATTACTTTCATACCTTTCTCACTCATGTGCCCAAGTCTGTTGTGCCATAGTGTTGTATCAGAATCTACATTAGCTATTTGTTCTCCCTGCTCAATTACAAAAATTAGACCTGAACATTCATTTTTCTCTAAAATAATCAAAGTAGAAGGAACAATATGACCTGTACAAATATATAAGGTGCCTACTTTCACACCTCTTGCTATAAGGGAATTTTTTGAAACCTTCCAATTTTTATCATTAAAAGTAACTGCACAACCCTTATCACTGAGTTTCCTTGTTGAACTTAAATTCCTACTTAGCCTTGGAACATGTCTTACCTCATATAGTAGCCAATGATTCTCATTTTATAATTTAATCTTAACTTTTCCCTTTCCAACAATCTAATAGGGCTCATTATCCTCCAGATAAACAAGCCTAAAATCCCCTTGGACATAATCAATGAAATAACCACTATGAGGTGTAGCATGAAATGAAGCACTAGAATCTAAAACCCATGAATCATCAACACTTTCTAAAGATAAAAGTAAAGCATCTTCTTTGGATTTTTTACTTACCACATTTTCCTTCCTATATCCATCTAGTTTATCTCCTTCATTTTCATTTTGAGTCCAACAATCTTTCTTTTTATGCCTTGGTTTCCCACTGCACCAATAGTTATTTGGTCCTCTCAATTGAGACCTCCTCCCTTTGACATTCCTCTTGATTTTCCATGATTTCTTGAGTTACTTCCTCTCTTAGTCATTCTGCCTTGACTTTGTGCATTCAAAGCACTTCCAAATGTAGATTCTATTGGTCTGATATTTCACAATTTAGAGGATTTCTAAAAAAATTTGGTGAAAAATCATTTAAGTGATGGTATCCTACAAATTAGGGTTTCTTTTCTTATAATTTTCAAATTTTCTGTTATCCTATTCATGTCCTAGTCTTTGTGTTGTTTGAATTCTATTAAATTCTCAAGGTTTTTCATCAACATAGTCATTGAAGAACACTAATGCCTTATCTTGTTTTACCCTAGTTTTTAAAAATACTTTTGGAAAGTGTTATTTCAAAAAATTTTAGGTGGAACACATTTACTCTAAGGTTGGGCTTGCGCAAGGATGATCTCATTTAAATTTGATAAAAATTTATTAACCTTTCTTTGTTTGTAGTTTTCTCGAGATATTTTATTAAAAAAATATCATTTGCAATACCTTTTGATCCAGCCATTGATCTCTCACAGACCAACAGATGGCACATCCCTGCAAAGATGAAATGCAAGGTCTTTAAACAAAGAAGGAATGTACCTTAATGACATGTAGCCCTCACTAACATTAAGATTTTAGTGCACCACAAGTTTTGAGGCACCATTGATCTTGTTGTAATCAACAGATTGTGCTTTCTCCCATTAAGAAAATGCAAGAATATTAAGCAATGCAGGCATGCACCATTGTGGCATGTGGCACCATGGACCCACCTTTTCAAAAGGTGACAGTGTTATGTCTTCCATGGAAATTGTCAAGTGAGTTTGACTAAAAAGAAGTATCTCATTGGTCATTTTAGCTAACTCAATGTTATAAACATGCATGATTTCACAATCATTAATCTGTGTACGATCAATGGTCAACGCTTACCCATTTTATGAAGTTTCTCAATTTTTAAATGATGTGGGAAAGTGCTATGATGACACACAGCAAGGTGGGACCAAGAATGAGAGGTATGTGCTACATTGCACTAGGCTGTAAGAAAAATGCTGATGTGTAATGCCAGTTGGGCTAGTAAAAGGTTTTGTTGGTTAAAAAGGGTGGAAGCTTTATCGATTGTAGATTTTTCAAAGATGAGTGGCTAGTACTTTCTCACATTAAGGAACTACTCGTGGGTTAGAAAATGTGGGCATGCACCTTTGTGCCACATGGCCAAATGGGACCAGGTTTTGGGGAGATTGGTGAGTCGTGCCATGTTGCAAGTTTGTAAAGTTTTAAGCACATTCATTGGTTGAATGTGACATGTCTGCCTAGCTGGACGTGATGTTATCATAGGTGTGGAAACTCTATCAATAAATATAGTAGTCATACTTGTTAGAGCATAAGAGCTAAACGATATTATTTTATTGGTCAAATTGGATATTGGAACCATAACAAATAACAATTTAGACCCACTATCAATCTTGGTCAGATTGATGAAGGGCACTTGCCTATAAATTCAAGTTGCAAGGGTTTTAAATAGTGTGGGGAAGCACTTGATTGACACATGGACATGCTTTTAAAATCCATAAAGCTTGTTACTTTTTATATTAAGGCCATCTAGTCTAAGGGAATCAATGGATAACATTCAAATTTGGATGCAATTTGGAAATGATGGCTACTGAGAGTTAATATGGTCCAGAGTTCATTCATGTGATTTCAATGCCTGGATATATTCTACAATCTCACCATTATTGAACCACAAAGTTTCAAGAGATTATTAGAGTGCAAATTTTTTTTGAAGCCAGGGCATAGAATTTGGCACAAAAATTCTATTAAGTGATCCAATGAATTGCAATGAAAACTACATAGAGAAGAAGCATGATTCTATGGGTAAGTATCCTACAACTTTTAAAAACCAAGAATCTACTATTACATAATTCTTAGGGTTTTCTCAAAATGCCTCCATAGAAGGAATTCTATGGGCAAACTGATTACCTAAAGAGGGTTGTGCATGATGATTTCCTTGAACAATTCCCACTATCTATGAATGAAATCACTAAGGAGAGAGTGTTGATTCCTAAGAACCCTAGGGTAGCTATAGCTGAGGATTTTTATGATAGAGGTAACTGGGTAAGGGACACCCAAGTCTCTATGGGAGGATTAGAATTATTTAAGAAATGGTTCTCAGAATGAAAAATTGATACCCCTATGAGCAATGTCTAGGAATTTGACATTGGAAAACTAATAGTCCCTACAATTTTCTTTGATAGTGATCTACTATTTGACCTAGCTAAGAAATATGATCCTATTACGAGGTGGGTAAAGAACCATGGTAGGGTAAATCTTTTTAAGGTTTTCCCTGAATTGATTAAAGAAGTTTTCAACCTCAATCCTAACCATGTTGTGCACAAAATAATTGACATGGATGACCTTCAAGAAAGGTATGATGCACAGAGGATATACCTAAGGATAGGACCATTATAGGAGCATGCTACCAAAATTGGTACTTTGTTTGTGTTTATTGCCAGCACCCCAGATCCATTACTAAGAAGACATTTTAATCTTAGGGCTCAAGCATTATATTTTTCTCTCTATAATATTTTTGGGATGGATGAAGCAAAGAAAATTCTAGGCTTAATTGTTCTTATCATGGCTCAGACTCTACAATTTGGGATGAGCACTATTCTTGATTTTTCCACTTTCCTTGCACAAGAAGTTCACAATGGTTTGGTGGGAATAGAAAAAGGGAAAGTAAACAAACCATTCTATTGGTATTCATTACTCATGCATGTATGTCTATATAAGGGAGTTACCTACTTCTCTAAGTGTATGGAGCTAGAAGTAACCAAGGATGGTGAGAGGAATCTAGTTTAGCTATGGAGTGTGGACATGACCTTAGAAGCTAGAGATGCCAATTTTGTGAGATTTGATAGATATTTTTCATCCAAGTTTAGATTTCTCTTGAGAGGAGATAGCCTTAAGATTCTTCAATCACTACTAGAATTGGTCAGACCCAAGGACCATGCAAAAGGGATTTTCGTCTGTCATAATTGGGCGGGTATAATCCCATATAATGTTTTCATAGTAATAAGAGTATATGGATTTTTGGGGAAACCTCATGTGCTACCATTCCATGTGCCTCTGAAGATAGGGATAGTAGAGTTTTTATGGCAGATTGGGACCATTGATGAAAGAGATTTTCCCAAGAAAGGTACTTTCTTCACAGTTGTCACTATGGCACATGATTTTGTTTTTATGAGGAAAGGATAGAAACACCTTAGTTTATTCCTAGATAGATACAACATGGTAGAATCCCATGCAAGATTTATTGATCAAGAAGTGTTCTATGATCTTTTAAGAGAAAGGAAAAAAGATGCCTGCATGGTACAACAAGTATACTTTTGTGAGAATATTGTTAGAAATGTTTTCTCTTTATAGGAACAGGAATTAAGGAAAGAAAAATGGATATTGTTTAGTAAAACTTTGGAATTCATCAATGCTTTTGACTCTAATTATGACCCTCTAAAAGATAAAAAAAAATATTGGGGAGCCAAAATTCAAGAATTGATGAATAATTTTTTTGTAATAATAAAAATAATGAATGAGAAGAAGTCTACATATGTCAAGACCTATCTAGAAAGGGTTGCAGAGGTATATAGGAGGATAAATAATAGAAACATAGTAGCTCCTGGTCAATATACTTTCCAGAAAAGGGCAAGTTATGTGAAGGTGTAGAATGTACAACAAGCTCACCTTCGGCAAAGACCAAGACTAGAAAGTCCATCTATAGCTAGTGCCCCAACAAGGCAAAAATTAGAGCAAGGGTCTACCTCCCATGTAGAACAATACTCCCCAAACCAAACCCCAATCTAAATAGATGATGAAGCATCTTTAAGGGAGTAGCTGAGATAGATTGGTGGAGAGGAGGATGTTATTGTTACTACCACAGACCTGGAGATTGGTAAACCACAAGAGCCTCCTATACCCTCCCTGGACCTTATAGTTGCTAACTATCATGGTAGGGAGATAGACCCAATTGTTACTCAAGCTTCTGAGAAATTTATTAATGATGAAAATTTTGTCAAATCTAGAGCTTTTGCACAATTTTTGTGGAGATTAAATATAGGGAATTTTGAAACAGCATGTGAAAAGATAAAGGTAGAGCAACCTAATAAATCTAACTTTATTATAAAGAAAGAGGTAAAATCTTAGTTTTTGAATAATTTTTCCCAATTTACATTTGAGACTAGAAGGAAAATTGTAAGAATTTTCCTAAGGGAAAAATTCACCCAGGAACTAAGAGCTCAAACACAAGCACAATTGAGGACCAAAAATAGATATGATCAATTAATCAAAGTATGTCTGAATACATTACACTATTCAGAATGTGATGATCAAACACACTAGGAGTGCTTTTATATAAAGGCCTTTAAGATACATCTAAAATGTCTCATAATTAGCACCATGATGTGTCATACAACCAAGCACATGTCCACCAGATATGGGTTATCCTCCATTAAGCACAAAAGTAAGTGTGGTGATTAGAGGATAAGCCTACAAGGGTGGGACATGCAAAATAGTGTTGTAGACACCATGTGCTTAAATAGAGTTACATAATCTTGTGTTATCAACATGACAACTCAAAAGGTGTGCAAACTCCTAAGTGTCTCACAAATAAAAATAATTAAATAATGAAAAATAATTAAATAATGCATTAACCTAAGTAAACTTAAGTAAGTGTAAATAGTAAAGTATGTATTTACACCAAAATCCCCCCTTAAGTGCAACTTAGAGAAATGACCTTAAGCTTACAAGCTAGGATGAAGATGCATAATGGGTCTCGGCTACTAGGCCATGTTAGGTACCCATGTACATAATGAAGATGCAATCTCTGATAAAGCGGGGAAAGAGGGAAAACCTCATGGGAAAAACCCTCCCCCAAAAAGAGAGATAAGAGGGATGCATGGATGGATGGAGTAATCAAGACCCCCCCACTATGACATACATCCATGTATGTACAAGAAAGAATGGAGAAGGACAAAACTTCATATGAGGAAAAACTCCCCACCAAAAAAGAGAAGGAGATGAGGTAGCCCCCCCCCCCCCCCCCCCCCCCCTTTAAAAGTAGTGTGCCAATCAGTGAGAAGTTCTCTGATGAAGAAGCTGATCCACGACCTTTGGATGACGTTCCTCTCCTTTGGAAGAAACAATGGCAAGGGTACTTGTGAGATGTGTCCCCTATATGGAGAAAGAATCTCTATGATGATCGATGTCTCTGAAACCTATCCCCTGTATGGAGAAGGAATCTCTGTGATGATCAATGTCTCTGAAACCTATGTCTGAACACCAACAGTCTTCTCGAATGTGAGAGAGATCACTTGTAGATGTTGGACATAAGTATCCACAATCAAACCAACCTAAAATGATTGATCATGTAGAGAATGTACAATAACTGTAGATGAATCATTCTCAGCAAAGAGAAGCAAGAAATCATTGTAAAAGTTGCCCATATCAACTGTGTGTGACTCCAAGAATAGAACTTCAATGTCTAGCAAGAAGGCCTCACTTGGAATATCAACAGTACCCTATAGTGTTGAAGTGCATGAATTTATCACTGTGACACAAGATGTAGTGTTTTCCTCAAAAAGTAGACGGATGTCATCAAGAATGTCTCCCACATCTTCAATGTGAGACTCCATGAACAACTATGCAATGTCTGAAAGGAAGTCTTCACATGAAGGTAGAGTAGGAAGACATAAAGTATTCTATTGCACTGGTTCTAAAGTATCTGAGGCTGGAACAAGATCAGTAGGAGCAACAAGAGTTGGAGGTGTGATCTCATCTGAGGAGGTGTCAACTGCAACTGGAGGAATGAGTTCCTTTGGAAATGGAGGAATAGATGGATCTCCATATGTCTTCCAAAGATACATCCAATTATCATAATCATCAAACATCTTAAGGTCTGTCAATTCATCCAAGATGTCATAATTGGTATGTAGAAAAAGAACAACACCAATGCGTGTAGAAGTCTCAAGATCATATTCAAGTCCTTTGGCACATGGTAGTGCATTGTGCTAACTGAGAAATTTGATAGCAATTTGACTCCATTCTTGATAGTTTTCAGGGTGAAAATAGATCAAATCGTCCTCTTCCATGATGAATCAAACAAAGAAACCTCCAAAAAATAACCCCCCCTAAAAAGATGCTTTTGGTTTTTTATAAGTAGTGCGTTGACAATGGGCTACTTGTCAAAAATGAACAAAGTGGACTTTCTAATGTGGCTTTTACAACTACCTTATAATGCTGAAATCTGTCACTTAAGCACTGTAGCTTAGTTATAAAACAATTTTGAAAAAGAATGAAAGCTTTACAATGCCAAAGAAGGCCTAATTTTGAAAGTGAGAAATTGGTCCACACAACCCTAGAATCTAACTTCAGATCTAGAAAGTAGACAAAAAAATACGCACTTCCAAAAAAATAAGAACCTAAAAAAGTGAGCAAATGTGCCCATACAAAGCTTTTGAAGTTGCTAAAGGTAGGCTTATGTAGGTACAATTGCCAAAAAATGCAAATTTTGCAAAATCTATGCACCAAACTAGAAAACAACACCACCACTAAAAAATTCAAGAAATTTTACTTGATTTCAAAAAAAATTACACCTGAGTCAAAGTTCGAATGTCTAAGTTATGAGCTCGCAAAGTCAGGTTGCCAAACTAAAAAGCAATCTGAAGAGGGGTCTGGAGGAGAAACTGTGAGTTTAACTTTGATGGTCAAATGATTGTTACTGCAATTCTAAAATGCTTGGAAATGACATTCAAATGGGCATCAAATTTAGCCCAGTGTTTTGATGATGTCAGCAAAAAAATTTGCTCCTGGCTGATGTGTCAGCTGACTATTTTATCTGTACTATACGGATGAGACACATGTCAAAATTCTAGTTGTCCATGTGGATGATGTGGCAATATTGATTGGTGTGCTGATGGGTCCACTTGTCACTGAATATGCAGGTGAGGTGGTGTAAGATGTGTCAAAATGTACACGTGACAGTTTGGGACACAGGTCCACGTGACGAGTACAATATTGGGTGGTCTATGTGGCACTACCTGTGTGGCAAGTGTTGGGCAAGAATTTACAATGCGTTAAGGGCTAATCTCGCTTGAATATTTACTGCTGCCAAAGTTTTAAAAACATGATCGTCGAAATAGGAACTGGCAGCATCAAGATCACCAATGGATGCCACGGGCCATAGATGACGCAGATTCTATATTCTCATTACCGAATATTTGCAAAATAACGCCGTAAAACTTCGCGTGAACCTACGTCAGAGGTACTAAATGTAGGAAAACTGTCAAAATGGATGACAGTCATGCCAGAAAGACTTGTGGATCTGGCTGAAATTTTTTTAGATTAGCCAAAAATTCTATTCGCATGGGGGTTCTATGATGCTAGGTGGGAAAAGAATTCACTGAATTCACTGCACATGATGCAGGATAACAGTGTTGACTGTCAAAACTATCGAAAGGAGTTTCAAACATGCGAGAATAGTCACAGTTGCCAGAGAATGGTTAACCTTGCTGAAAACCTTCGAACACACTAGAAAAGATGCAGTGTGCCCTATGATGCCAGAATGTTGTAGATTGCAAGTCAGGAAGGCTATTCACGGGCACTGGATCTCTGTGTGCAGGAGGAATTTGACCTCGATACGAGAGAAGGTGGTCGCTATGGTCACCAATTGCCAGAAATGTCTGTAGATCTGTAGAGGTTGGGGAAAGATCCCACATGTAATGTGGGTGAGTGTAGTACACTCTATAAATTGAGAATTCCACAGACATTGTGGCAACTAGGAAGGGCCACCGGGGGTTTCAAAGCTGGTGTGTTGTGAGTGGCTACTCACCACAAATTATAAAGGAGGAATATTTTTCCTAATATAACCTGTGAGAAATAATACAAATCCTCCACACCAAAAATGGTAGATCTAGGGTGTCACTGCTTGGGTCCATACCACAAATCGGGCCTCCAGGTTCTGATTAGCAAAAACATTTTCCTCATGGTCAACTTTGGGCCAAGGTAGTCGAGTTTATAGTCAATTTTCACCAGTTTAGAGTTTTGAACACAATGGTGAGGTCAGATCTGGTGTTGGACACTCCCAATTTCTATAGCACTCTAGGTTCAAGCTGAGGTGATGAAGCAAACAAGAGGTCTCGAATGGCTTGTGATGAGAAAGTCTCCAATGCAAGCACATAGTAGACCAAAAATGGATATGATCAATTAATCAGAGTATGTCCAAATACATTGCTCTATTCAGAATGTGATGAGAAAGTCTTAAAGTTGCTTTGATACCATGTAAGAATTTTCCTAAGGGAAAAATTCACCCAAGAACTAAGAACTCAAACACAAGCACAATTGAAGACGAAAAATGGATATGATCAATTAATCAGAGTATGTCCGAATACATTGCTCTATTCAGAATGTGATGATCAAACACACTAGGAGTGTCTATATATAAAAGCCTCTAAGCTGCATCTAGAATGTCTCATAATCAACACCATGATGTGTCATACAACCAAGCACATGTCCACCAGATATGGGTTATCCTCCATTAAGCACAAAAGTAAGTGCGGTGATGAGAGGATAAGCCTACAAGGGTGGGACATGCAAAACAATGTTGTAGACACTATGTGCTTAAATAGAGTTGCATACTCCTGTGTTGTCAACATGACAACTCAAAAGGTGTGCAAACTCCTAAGTGTCTCACAAATAAAAATAATAAACTAATGCAAAATAATTAAATAATGCATTAACCTAAGTAAACTTAAGTAAGTGTAAATAGTAAAGTGCGTATTTACACCAACACAAATAGTTAAACAGTTAGGGATCCTAATTTTACAAGAGTGGGATGATGAGACAAAAATTTGCATTTATTTTATAATAGTTTTAAGATACTTTATTGATACTCTATTTTATCTTTGTCAAAACATTTGTGGACCTATGCTTATCAAACCTATGATAAACCTATGGGTAGAAACTATGCCATCTTTTGCTAATATTATATATAGTATGCAGTATTTCATATAGTTATCAAAATGTGTGTTCTTATATTTGAATTTTTATTGATAAATTTTTATTTACAAACATGTCTTTCTATTGAAACTAACCTATTAATGAAGACTGAAAAATGATTGGAGGAATTCAAAAACTAAAGCACCAAAAACATTCAAGGAGAAGAGAATGCTAAGGAGCAGCCCTGACGAATGAAAGTTGCAATCGTTCTAGAAGACACAACAGTGAGTAAGGAGGAGCTATGAAAGCTTATTACCTTCTTTGCATTTATTCTTTGGTGAGTGGATCTTCCAACTTTATTATTCTCACCTTAAGCCATTACTCCCTCTTCCCACCTTCAATTGTTATCCTCCTATTCTTTCTCTTGTAGATTTAAAGCTAGGTCATTTACTCTTTTTTTATGGAATAAATGTTGATTTCCTATATATATAGAAATTGACCCAAGTGTGTTAAGTTTTTAATTAGTTAGAAGAAATAGTTTAAGAGAACAAACTATTAACTTCTATAGTTGTGTTTTTATAGTTTTGTGTTACGTAATGAATTTCTAAAATCTAATGAAATGGTTTTTGGCTTCTATCTTGTGTTAGTAGTTTAGTGAATCTAACCAAGGGGGTCCACTTGAAAGGTGGATTAGATTAGGATAGAATAGATTTACTTCCAAGCATTCTTAGTTTCATAATTAGAAGTTGTAAGTTACTTCTTGTAGCATTTCACTTTATGAATGTTCCTGTAGCATATGTGAGAATAGTTACTATGGATGAAATGAGTTCAAATATTTGTTATCCTTTCATTGTATTTCTAGAATTCATCGAGTTAAGTCTATTAGTTTCCTACAGCAATAGTGTAAGTTCTTTTCCTTTCATTTTACTTTCCTATAGCATAAGCTTAGTGGCTCATTAAGAGACCTAGTGCACATACTATGCTAACCATTTCAAGTATACATCCCTGGGTTGACAAGATTAAATGCACCTCATAGCAGGAAAAATAGTCCTTAGTTTGAATATATTATTTCTAAGCATGGCCTAGAGCATGACTATGATACACCTATTGTGAGGTGGATCATTTTTGGCACCATTGTCAGGGATGGTGTCAAGCTAGGAGCATTTTTGAGTCATAGTTCTTAGATAAAGTTTTTTTTAAATAAATCTCTAGTTTGAAGTTTCTTTCACTAGTGTGAAAAGTTTAATTGCATGCATCAAAGAGGAAGACAATGAGATGAATATGGTTGATTTCTTCCATAGGAGTTTGTTAATTTGAACAAAAAAATTGAAGAATAAAAGGTTGAGTTATAGTTTGAAAATGCAAGCCCTATTTTTCTCATTGCATCATCATCAAGAGCTGAACCAATAGATATAAGAAATCTTCAACCCTTCACTAAAGTCTTGGCTAGTTTTCTTGATAACATTGCTCTGAATCCACCAATTGTTAATCATCTAGTACCCAATGTCCCTTTTCAGCAGCAACCTTATAATCTGATACCTCTAGTCATGGCACAACCTACTTTTCCATTTCCTCTTTCAAATCTTGTAACCAATGCTAATCTTAAGAACATACCTCCCACTACTCTTTGAAAGTTCTATGGCCTTGCAATTGAAGACCCTAGTACTTTCTTGTTTGAATTTGATATCCTTTGAGGTAGTTTTGATGACAATAGTGATGCCTATAAGCTTAAACTATTTCCAACAACCTTGAAAGAATTAGCTCTACAATGGTTCATGGGCTTA
The DNA here is from genome assembly GCA_028749045.1 of Cupressus sempervirens. NCBI lineage: Eukaryota > Viridiplantae > Streptophyta > Pinopsida > Cupressales > Cupressaceae > Cupressus > Cupressus sempervirens. The sequence goes on along the minus strand of CM053793.1, from coordinate 36,918,849 downwards.
GGAGCCAATGATGAAGGAAGTTGGGATGAGATGCAAGCTCTATTTCTGGATAAATATAAAGAATATTGCAAAGCATCTAGTCCAAGAGGGGATGATATCTTTAGGATATCATAGAAGGAGGAAGAAATATTGGAAGATTATGTTTCATGTTTCTCATATACACTGTAGAAGAACCCTCATCACACTTTGTCTAAAGATTCAAAAAAGCCAATTTTTTTGAGAGCTGTGAATGATGATTATTTAGAAACATTGGACCTGATGGCTAGTGTTTATGTATATCAATCTTCCTAGGATGATCTCAAGAAGATCTATTAGAACTATTCAAGGTCAACCATGAAGAAAGGTCGAGCACCTCGTTTCGCAGTCACTAAAGGAATCAGTCAAGGCATTTCAAAGCTTGAGATGTCTAACCTTTGTCAGATTTCAAACAAGATATCGTCAACAATGTCACTACACATTTGGACACAATAAATGCAAAGAAGAAGCAAGCTAAAGCTAAGTTACAACTAGCTGAATACTGCCCTCATTGCCAAAAGTAGAAGAAGGATTGCTAATGTAAACTGGTTGCAAGCCTAGAGAACCAGTATCTTCCAACTGATTATGTCAAGATAGATGGAGATGATGAGAAAGTATTCTTTGTTGCTCAATGCCAACCATGGGCCCAATGTCAAGGTATGCCTCAGAACCCCTTGCAAAATTCAAATTCATATGGTAATCAATGGCAAAACCATAATTCCCAAGGTCCTCCACAAAATCAACCCAATTGGAAAAATGTTGGTCAAAGTAATCAACAGAAATCCCAATGGCCTCAAAATTCCCAACCACCTTGGCCTAACCAATAGAGTAACCAATGGTAGAACCAATAGAGCTACTAGAAAAACTAGTAGAACCAATGGTAACCACCACACGGGAATTGGAAGTCTACAAATCAATGGAGGGGATCTCAATAATGGCCTAACAAAAATACTGGTGCTCCATAATTACCACCTCCAGTTTAGCAAACTTCTCTAATGCCCCCACCTAAAAATCCTAGATCTCAAAAGCAAACATAGTTACCTACACAACCTCAGCCAAACCCAAATAGCCAACAACCATAGTAGCCCATGTATAGTTCTGATGCTTAGCAATATCCTACTTACACCCTAAATATTGTTGATATACATCTGAGATTTGGTACAACTTTACTAGTACCTAAACCACCTCTTATAACTAAAATATCAGATTCTCATGTAGCATCAAAACCCTTAGTTGTTGAAATTGTTGACTCAACCAATGTTACTATGTCAACCCTAGCTCAACCAGTAGTAGAACCTTCTTTTCTAGAAAAGATGATACAAAAGAAACATGAACAAATAGAGGAACAACCTTTTAATATTGTTGATTAGTTGAAAAACATGCATGTCCAAATACCTCTATTTCAAGCCATTAAAGATGTTCTAGTTTATGGAAAATCTATTAGGGAAGCCTGCTTGAAGAAACCTAGAAGGAAGAAAAGGGACTCCACCACAATCCATGTTGTGGTATAATTGGCTGACATCATGCTAGAGAAATTAATTACACCAAAATATTTTGATCCAAAAAGTATAGTAGTGAATGTTAGTATAAATGGTCAGTTTGTTAAAAATGCTTTTATAGATCCTAGAGCTGCGATAAATGTTACGACCAAGGATACCATGAAGAAGTTGAAAATAGAAGGACTAAGGGTTGCACCAACAATTCTTCAACTTGCAAATAGTTCTACTATTACCCCTGATGGGATGATAGTGTTGGAAATATTTAGGATATGACAGGTTACTAAGAGGAGAGGGGTGAATCAGTAACCTTAAAACTTTTTATTAATTTACCACACATCCATCTATACTACTGCATGCATAAATTTTGGAACATAAAACAATCATTACACAAGTGAACACAATATTTGGTGACCCAAAAAGCTACCAAATAGAAAGTAAAATTGGGGTGGGGATGATACCAACAAGACTTGAATACTGTAGTATAAAATTGGCCAGTTAAGGCTTACATTGACCACTTCTGATGATCTGCCTTGTTAGGAGCACAAAGGACTGCTAGGTCCACCTTGTTAGAGGATTTACAAACATAGAATGAAGTATGCACTCTATTAGGAGATTTGTACAAAGATTTTTAAGTCTACCTTGTTAAAGGATTTGAAAAATTTGATTCACCTATTAGGATGAATTAGTGGATCTGCTTGCATTTGATTGATGATAAGATCCCTTATGAACTAATCACCTCATGTGATGGATATAACTTTTTAGTCTCTAAATTGACCTTGTTGTGTACCTTGAACTACTGCTAATGATATTTTTTATATACTTCACATTACTTCACAATTCCTTCTCATTTCATGTATCATACATACATTCACACATTCATCCATGATATCATACAATACATCTTACATATACACCTTTCAAACTTATAAAATTACAAGGTTGGCCAAAATACAAGTAAAAAAATACATTAGAAAGTCAGCCCAATAGTAAATTACTCGGGTTCACTGAACTAACTTGATGACCTTTTGATACTCGGTGTTCATTGCATCACTCAGCATCATCATGCACTTGGTAGAAGTGAAGACATGGTCCATACTAATCACTTGATGTAGTTCTAAACTTGGTAACCACTATTGACTCGATAGATCTAGTGTAACTTGGTAGATATTATTTACTGAGTTTACCTTGCTTCACTCAGTGAACACAGAATCTTTCATCGCTCAGTTTGCACTGAATCTTCATGAAAAAAACTATCTGCTCGGTAGACACTGTGAAGCATGGTAGATACTAAGAAGCTTAGTAGACACTGCTGGACTTCACATTGTCTATATGTGCTTGGTAGCCATTGTCTACTCGGTATAAACTGTTGAATTGCGAATGCTTACAAGGTAACCACTTGGATGCTCAATAAGCATATAGAATTGAGTAAGTGTTGTCACTAATGACAAAATAATCATAATGCCAACAATCTCCCCCTTTGGCATTAGTGACAAAAACACTTATGATTCAAAACTAACATTCTGATTTACTCTTCTATTTACATATCTTACATATCTCACATATCTCCCCCATACATATGGCATGCATAACTTTTATCTGTACAATGTCTTTCTTATTCCTTATTCATCTCATATTCCCAATGTCAAAAGTCTTATCTCCCCCTACCAACAGTCTCATCTCCCTCTTTTTGACAATAATGCCAAAGAATGTATACAATAAATTTAAATTGAGACACCAATATGTGAGAGAAAATCTGAGTGTACCTTGAGAATAAGAGACAATGTCTTATCCCAATTGTCTTGCAAAATATTGCAGGTGGAGAACGCCACTTGAACTTTGCTGAAAGTTCAATCATATGATCTGCTATTGAAAATTTTCTATCATGAATCAATGTTTTTGATTAGGTAATGTGTTTTTGCATTTGATCCATGACTGGGAGAATCATATTTTGAATGTCAATCAGTGTAGACTGGATTCTAGCTTCTTCTCTGAGTAACTCTACCTACATTTTGGACAAAAATTTCACCTTTGTGTGATGGGATGAGCTTGAACTATGGTCAAGCTACAACTTTTGAGCACTGTCCTTCATTTCCACATCTAATTTATTCAATTTTTCTTTGACTTCCTTACTAAACTTGGTAACATCATAGAGCTTGCCAAAAAGTGATGTCACATTTATGAACACTTTCTCAAGATTGCTCAAAATTGAAGATAGTTCAACCTATTTTATTGCAATGTGCTGAGAAATGTGCTCAAGCACTTTATTATTGAATTTATTTTCTATTTTTTCAATGAGCTTCTCTTGTCTAGAGGTGTCCTTATTGAACTTATCTACAACCTCTTCTAATTGTAACAAAATTTGTTGAGATGAATCAATATCAACACCAATAGCTTCAATAATTATGTTTTTACCATTTTCTATTATAGTATATTCTCTATCTCTCTCTTCTATGAGTTGCTTCTACCTTGCCTTTTGCTCTAGAAGCTGACTAACCATTCTCATCTCACTGGCTAAGGCATTGTCCAATTCTATCTTAGGAATAATGATTTATGTATCCAAATCTATATCTTCATCAAATTTATTTCCAGTAAGAAGAAGATTTAGAGTAGTTTTTGGTTTTACTTTTTTTTCTTACTTCCTTGGATTTGGAATTAGAGACAATAGTTGACATAGATGGACTAGTAGAAAAGACTTGAATAGGTGCAATTGGAGGAAAGCTGAGAGAAGTACCAGTTGAATCCAAAATTGGTGTGCTTCCCAAAAATGATGTACAAACAAGTAGTGTATAGGTTGGAATACTCACAATTGGAGTAGACAAAATTGTAGAAAGAATGGTAGAACTTACTGTACATGTAACAGAGGAGGTAGACATAATTGATTGCTCAGGTGCTGATGGAAAAAGCTATAGCTCAATAGATGAAGTAATGGTTACTTCCATAGATGATGCTCAGAGCTATGGGGAAGCAAGAGTGGATGATGTTTCATATGTGGTTAATCCTACTGAAGCTATCTCCAACCTTGATGATGTTGTAGTCTTAGGTGGATAGTGAGGAAGGGAAGCAATGACTTGTGCTGCAATCTTCATTGGATCATCTTCTTCATCCTCTTCCTCCTTGTCTTCCTCTTCAGCTTCTTCCCCTTTTCTTCATCCTCAAACCTCAGTGCCTAATCATCACTAGCACTTGGAGTTCTATCATCTCCTTCATCACTACTAGTGCCATCATCATCCTTGATTATCACTGGATCATTACTAGGCTTTTGCAAATGATAGATGTTCTTCCACATGTTTGTTGCATCTCTAACAACATGCTCAATGTCCTTGATTAAAATCAAACATGTGTGAAATCTGATCATCATTTTTCCTTTGTTGTTCTGTGTTGCTACCTTTATTTCTCCCTCAGTAAGACTCAGTAGAAGATTCTTCAAGGATTGCTCATATATGTCCTTGGCTATTTGGGTGGCTGACTCCCACCTTGGTTGTAGTCTTACCAATAGCTCTTTGGAGATTTAAGGGGCAAGCTAGTCTGGGGAGTATTTTCATTTTCCCATCTTATTAAGTACCAGTTCCTCAATCTGCATCTTCTCTGCATCAGTCTTTATTTCAAATTTCAATGCTTTGAAATTTTTGATGCTAGCTCCCTCTTCCATTTGTTTTAACCTCTCTTGGAAAGTCAGTTGGGGCTTGCTAAATACTACTTCATACTTATTCTTACCTTTACCTCTTCTTGTGAAAAAAATTGTGGAGGCTTTGGGTGGCTTGGTAATGATTACCTTGCCCTTCTTTTTGACTGGCTCTACCTCTTCCTCTGATTCTTCCTCTATATCTTCTGGTTCTTGCTCCTCTTCTTTGTCCTCATCTTTTCCCTCGATAATCATTAGGGGCTCGATAGTAGTTTTCAACTTGGCAACCTTTCTTTTACCTTTGTTGATTTCTTGGGGGAGTTTTATTTCCATTTCTATTCTGGCTTTAGCCTCATCATAGGTTCCAAAAATTAGCTACTTGGGATCTACTAGTTTATTTACCAGTGGTTCAATAATATCCATAGCTTCATCAATGTTTACCTCATAAGGTAGAGGTTTTACCCATGCAACATGGGGCCTAACTACCTGAATATATACTCTATCGTAGTCAACCATAAAAAAAACATCATCCTTGTAATCCTCAAAAAGTTTAGGAGGAATCCTGAACCTATTGTTCATCCTCTCCTTGAAATCTTCAAAATAGTTGTTCATTATATTGTCAAAATTGACACCCATTTCTGCTATAAATTCATTAATTTGATAAAGAATGGGGACATCCTTTCTCCATACAATAGAACCTTTGGAGGGAAAGAATTTTTTTACATAGAAGAATAAACATGTCAATAAGGAATCAAATTTGTAGGGGTTATTCTTGGATGATCTAATAATGTCCATGTTTTTGTTTATTTGCCTTAGCAATAGCTCAAACAAGTCATATTCCAAATTCTTCTTCACAACCTTAAATGCCAGGTCTACGACCTCAAACGACACACTGTTCAATTAGCTTGAACTTTAGATCTTGTGAGCTATCACATGAATTCCATATCTAAGTTCAACATAGGTAACTTTGCTAACCTTTAACCTCTGTTGTCGTACTCAACTAGGGTTTTCTTCTAAAGTTCATCCCAACCTAGAGTTTTTGTAGATTTGGCTTTTTTGAGTATGGGAAGGCTAGTAATCTTATGAATCATTTTCTTAGTGATTAGTATGGGTTTCTCTAGCCATAGCTGACCATTTTGAACATAGCTGAGAATATATCTGATCCATTTTATTTTGAATTTTCTTGGCATATGGGAGATGTGTGTTAACCCTTTTGTCTCTAGATGTTTATGTTTGAGTTTTAGAGAGCCACTAACACACATTTCTTCTAACACACTATCAATTTCTAGGGTTTCTATTTCTTGAATAGAAAATTTGAAATGAGTTTGGATATCATTGATTAAAAGTACCTTTGGTGGTATCTGTGATTGTGCACCATTAGGGTTTAGTGCCTCTATAACCTTGGGAACCAACTTGAAGTTTGGTGCTTTCCATTCTGTGCCCTTGACCAACATTTCTAATCCATATTTTGCCTTATTGGTGCTTGTGCTTACAAAATCCATTGTTGCTCGGTAAGTGATGAGAGTCTTTGATCAAATTCGTTAACTGAAAAATTCTCTTGAAATCACTTTGAAGTCACTTGAAAATCTTTTAGCTTTGAGAATATGATGAAAGTGAAGTTGAATTCTGCCCATTTTGATGAAAAGTTCACCATTAATGCTAGGTACCATGTTGTCATAATAAATGATAGATTGTCATCCACTAACCTAACTCGGCATGAGTATCAACTTGGTAGATGAAAAAAATTCCTTCTACTCCCAACCTCACTCGGTAAGGTCTTTAACCACTTTTCTTGGTAGAGTTTGATGGTGAAAGATAACTTTTCTGTGATCCTAGTGTATTTTTAATACTAATCGGATCATTTACATTCCTCACATTTCTTGGAATTGCTTATGATTTCCTTGTTGAGTATAGCTCCAATGCAGTCTTAGGAGTTTAATTTGAGGGGATGGATTCACCTACTTCTTGAGTGACTTCACTTCCATGATTTGAGCTTGTATCTTCAGTGGATTTTAGAATAAATTGCTGCCTCATTTGTTTCCTTATGTTGTCAGCCCTTGCTTTCTTTTCATCTTCAATTCTTCCTATATTCATGTAGTTTTTAGCTATATGACTGAGTTCAGTGCATGTATAACACCTTACAGTAGTGTCCTTCTTTCTTAGGTGATGTCATGCATAGTTTATACCAATGTGTCCATATTCTCCACAATAATGACATTTGCACTAGGAATTGTAGTCCCATCCAAATATTGCCTTTATAACTTGTTTAGTTGGATTGAATGTTTTGGATCTAAATTGAGATTCCTTATGACCATGCCTTTTGCATCTAGGACAATTACCTTCAAATTTTGGTTTCTTCTTGCATTCATTGGCTTTGTGACCATGCTTATTGCAGTTATAGCACTTTCAATTAAATTTTCTTTTTCCATTGCTCCAGTATTTGTTTGATGTGTGACCTAACTTACCATAGTGATCACAAGTAGGTCTTTGATACTTTTGGGTACCTTGTTTGGAAGATACACCTTCTTTATTATATCCAAGTCTTGCTTTACCTTTTTCTCTGTGAAGATTCTACTCATTTTGCTGTATCAGTTGATTCATGTCTTCTTGTGACTTCATCATTCTTTCATTGATTTTCTTTTTAGTATTTAGGTCACTCTTTAATTTCTCAAAAATTTTCTTTTCACATCTCAGTTCTCTCAATATTCTTTCATTAATTTCCTTTTCACTATTTAGATCACTTCTTGTTCTTTCATTCTATGCTTTAAGAATCCTGATTTCTTCATTTGCTCCAGAGATTTGATCCATGAAGTCTTCATGCTGATTGGATTGATTATTTCTTGCCTCCAAGTCTTCATTTGCCTTGTTTCTTTGTTCTAAAACTTCACATAGCCTGATTAATTGAATTTCTTGTTCTCTTTTAAGTTTTCTTACTTCTTCCTGCAGAGAGCCATTCTTTGCTAGGAGTTCCTTGATTGCCTCATTAGCTTCATCTGAGCTACTTGATGGTAAAAGGTCTTCAATCTTTTCTTCAACATACTGATGGTCATTCATTTGTCTTGCAAGTTCCTTCCTTCTCTTCAAGGATTGGGAAAGATGCTCCTTTGCTTCTTTGAATTGAGCTATTGACATTTCCAAATCTATCTTTTCATTTTCAATTTCCTTGTCAAGTCTGAATATCTCCATTTGTCCTTAGATCTTTGCTCAAGCTACTAAACTTTTATATTGAGAACCATAAAGCTTTGATACCAATTGTTGGAAATATTCAAGATATGATAGGTTACTGAGAGGGGAGGGGTGAATCAGTAACTTTAAAACTTTTTATTAATTTACCACACATCCATAAATACTACTGCATGCATAAATTTTGACACATAAAATAATCATTACACAAGTGAACACAATATTTGGTGACCCAGAAACCTTCCAAATAGAAAGTAAAATTGTGGTGGGCATGATACCCACAAAACTTCAATACTATAGTATAAAGTTGGCAGGTTAAAGCTTGTATTGACCATTTGTGATGATCTGCCTTATTAGGAGAACAAAGGACTACTAGGTCCACCTTGTTAGAGGATTTGCAAACATACAATGAAGTATGCACTCTGTTAGGATATTTGTACAAAGACTATTAAGTCTACCTTGTTAGAGGATTTGAAAAATTTGATTCACCTATTAGGATGAAGTAGTGGATCTACTTGCAACTGATTGCTAATAAGATCTCTTATGCATTGATCACCTCTTGTCATGGATATAACTTTTTAGTCTCTAAACTGACCTTGTTGTGTACCTTGAACTATTACTGCTGATCTTTTGCATATAATTCACATTACTTCACAATTCCTTCTCATTCCATGCATCATACATACATTCACACATTCATCCATGATATCTTACAATACATCTTACATATATACCTTTCAAACTTACAAAATTAAAATGTTGGCCAAAATACAACTAAACAAATGCATTACAAAGTCGGTCCAATAGTAAGTAACTCAGATTCACTGAACTGACTCGGTGACCTTTTGATACTCAGCATTCACTGCATTACTCAGCATTGTCATCTGCTTGGTAGAAGTGAAGGCATGGTCCATACTAATCACTCGATGTAGTTCTAAACTCAGTAACCACTGGCAACTTGGTAGATGTAGTGTAACTCAATAGATACTATTCATTGGGTTTACCTTGCTTCACTCGGTAAACATAGAATCTTTCATTTCTTAGTTTGCACTAAATCTTCATGACACAAACTATCTGCTTAATAGACACCATGAAGCATGGTATATACTAAGAAACTTGGTAGACACTGTTGGACTTCACATTGTCTGTATTTGCTTGGTAGCCATTGTTTGTTTGGTGTAAACTACTAAATTGTGAATTCTTACAAGGTAACCACTTTGATGCGCATACAGAATTGAGTAAGTGTTGTCACTAATGACAAAATAATCGTAATGCCAATAGATAGAAAACATAGTTGTAACCTTAGATTCTCTAAAATACCCTATAGACTTCATGATTTTATCCTCCAAAGTTAATCTATCTAGTTATCCTGTCATCTTAGGTAGACCATGGTTAGCCACAGTTGATGCAAACATAAGTTGCATATCAGGAAATATGACCATATCAAATGGCCAAGCAACAAAGAAATTTGATTTATATCCTCCAGCCCAACCATTACCAGGTCTAAGTACATCTATTTGGCCAAATTTAGGGGATGAAGAAGAAGAGTTAAACTCTATAGTAAAACTCATGATGTTGCATAGATAGTATTTTCTAAAAATGCAAGATGAAGATTCAATACTTCAGAGTATCCTCACTAACAGTTGTGTGGTAGAAAAAGATATATCTGAAAGTTCTATGTTGGAATTAATAACATATGAGGAATGTGATAAGAATTGTACTTTTCTCAAAGAACCTAAAATTATTTATCTACTTTAACCCTATGAATTAGAAGAAAGTCCAATATCTGAAGCTTCTATGATAGAGTCCAGCACTACTATTGAACTAACTAGAGGTCATAATCTCCATGTTAATGCTAAGTTAACACCCACACAGATGGAACAATTAAAACAATTGCTTCAAAGGCATGAAAAGGCCTTTGCATTGGATTATAGTGATATGAAAGGTTTGAGTCCTACACTATGCACTCATAGGATATACATCAATGAAGGTTGTCTACCACTCCATCAACCCCAAAGAAGGATAAATCCAAGCCTTAGAGAGATAGTTAAAATTGAATTGCAAAAATTACTTGATGCTGGTTTTATTTATCCTATATCTTATAGTAGATGGGTGTCACCCTTGGTCATAGTGCTTAAAAAGGGAGGAAAATGTAGAATTTGTGTAGATTATAAAGAGTTGAACAAAGCTACCAAAAAGGATCACTTTCCTTTACCATTCATAGATCAAGTTTTGGACACACTAGCTGGAAAGAAGTATTTCTCTTTTCTAGATGGATATAGTGACTATAATTAAATTATTATTGCTCATGAAGATCGAGACAAAACCACATTTACATGTCCATGGGGTGCTTTTGCATACTCTATTTTACCATTTGGTCTATGTAATGCTCCTGCAACATTCCAAAGAGCTGTTATTAGCATCTTTTCTAATATATTACATGATTGTATGGAAATCTACATGGATGACTTCACAACATTTGGAGTCACTTTTGAGGAAGCAATGGTGAATCTTGAAAAGGTTTTGGTCAGATGTCAAGAACATAATTTGGCACTTAACAGTGAAATTTTTTTCATGCTTATGTAGGAATGTGTAGTACTTGGTCATTTCATATCCACTGTAGGAATACAAGTGGATACAGCTAAGATAGAGGTAATTCAAATATTGCCCATACCTATAAAGTCAAAATATTTATGATCTTTTCTAGCACATGTTGGATATTATAGACATTTCATCAAATATTTTGGCAAAATAGCTAGTCCCTTGTATAAGTTACTCACAAAAGAAGCTAAATTTAGTTGGACATCCAAACGTGATGAAGCCTTCCTGCAACTTAAGAAACTCCTGACTACAGTCCCAGTTTTACAAGGCCCTGATTGGAATTTACCTTTTCATATATATACAAATGCCTCTGATTATGCCATAGGTGTAGTCCTAGCACAATAATCCCAAAATCTTGAAAATGCAATCTATTATATCAGTAAGAGCCTTCATGGCCTAGAGCTGAACTACATTGTGACTGAAAAAGAATTGCTTTCAATAGTTTATGCCCTCAACAAATTTTGGCATTACATAACTGGCTATTCCATATTTGTTCATACTGATCATGCAACTGTGAAGAACCTCCTTATAGCAATATCGTGAGAATGCTCGAAATAACAGAATACAAAGTGATAGCAGAACTCAGAATGAATCTACTGATCGCAGGCCACTTCAAGGGGGTAACCTCCTTTGAGCAAGCTCAATACAATAAATTCGTCCGTGCCCATCAAGGGCCTCAACCTATTCTTATATACTGGGTACGATCTAGAAAAGTAATACTACCTATGCATGTGGGATAATAAAATATACTCATGGGACGACTTACAAAGCATATGCGTCCAACAACACTACTCTAACAAAATAAACAGAAGGAACACACAGGTTCCTAACATCCCCTCTCCCTTAGAAAAAAGCTTTGTCCTTAAAGCTTAAGGTGTGGAAATTGTTGTTGAATCTGAAGAAGGGGTTCCCAGGTAGCATCCTCTGGTTGCATGCCATGCCACTAAATCAAGACCTCGGAGATGGAGCGAGAGCGAAGCTGGCGAGTGCGCTGGTCAATGATTGCCACCGGCTCTAGGATAATGGATCCTTCCGTATCCATTTCAGGGAGAGTAGTTTGTGCTCTGACAGTGGTACCCAGAACTTTCTTTAGACAAGAAACATGAAAGACTGGATGAATGCGGGAAGAAGGAGGAAGTTCCAGTTTATAAGCAACTGAACCAATCTTCTGCAGAACCTTATAAGGCCCATAAAATTTTGGGGCCAGCTTATGACGCCCTTTCAGCTTTAGGGAGGATTGTTTGTATGGCTGTAGACGAAGAAAAACCATATCCCCAACTTGAAATGAGCGCTCAGAACGGTGTTGATCTGCTTGCTGTTTCATCCGATTACGGGCCATGTGAAGATTATCCTGTAAGGTATGAAGAATCTGATCCCTGCTGCGGAGAACTATGTCAACTGCCTGGACTGGTGAGCTGTTGGGAGTGTAGGGAAGGAGCACTGGAGGTGCCTGACCATAGACTACTTCATATGGAGTCATTTTAGAGGCAGTGTGGTAAGAGGTATTGTACCACCATTCAGCTAAAGGGAGCCACTTGGCCCACTGATGTTGCTGTTCGGAAGTGAAGCAACGAAGATAAGTTTCCAAGCATTTATTGACAATTTCAGTTTGACCATCAGTTTGTGGGTGATAGCCCGAACTCATCTTCAGTTTGGTGCCAGTTTTCTGAAACAGTTCAGTCCAAAAATGACTGGTAAAAGTTGCATCACGATCAGAGACAATGGAAGAAGGGAGTCCATGAAGACGAAATATATGGTCCATGAAGATTTGTGCAACAGAGGAGGCAGTATAGGGGTGGCTGAGGGCACAAAAATGACTATATTTCGAGAGACAATCAACCACAACCAAGATCACTATCTTGCCACCGGATTTAGGAAGCCCTTCAATGAAATCCATAGAAATATCAGTCCAAATCCGTGTAGGGATGGGCAATGGTTCGAGCAAGCCAGGAAGGAGGGTCGTTTCACCCTTGTGGCGTTGGCAAGTATCACATTCAGCCACCATTTGTTGAATCGTCTGTTTCATCCCTTTCCAAAAGAAGTTTCTCCTTGCTCGCTCATAAGTTTTGAGGAAGCCTGAGTGCCCTGCTGAAGGAGAAGCATGGAGTTCATAAAAAATAGCCTGATGTAGAGCTGGGTTCTGATGAAGCACTAGCCGACCCTTGTATCGAAGAGAAGCACCATCCCAAGAGTAATGTGGTATAGCAAAAGGATTATTGGCTAGCTGGTGAATGATTTGAGATAAAGAAGAGTCACTGTCATAGCCCTGCTGAACAGACGCTAACCAATTGGGAATGGGCATAGAAATAGCAGAAAGGGAAGCTTGATTATCAAATGTGCGAGAAAGAGCATCTGCCACAATATTCTCCTTACCCTTCTTGTAGGTGATCTCATAATCATACCCCATGAGTTTTCTGACCCATTTCTGTTGTGTAGGAGAGGATACCCATTGTTCCAGGAAGTATTTCAGACTTTGGTGATCGGTTCTGATGCAAAAATGACTCCCTAAGAGGTATGGCCACCACTTCTGTACAGCATGCAAAATAGCCATCATTTCTTTTTCATAAGTAGAGAGGGCTAGATTCTTACCAGAGAGGGCTTTGCTAGTGAACGCAATAGGATGGTCATCTTGCAGGAGAACAGCACCCAATCCATTGCCGCAAGCATCACTCTCAATAGTGAAGGGTTTGGAAAAATCTGGCATCGCGAGAACAGGTGTACTGCACATAGCCTGTTTCAGTTGTTCAAATGCAGTCTCAGCAACAGGGGTCCAGGAGAAGGCATCCTTTTTTAACAGAGCTGTCAATGGTGCTGCAATTTTCCCATAATCTTTGACAAACTTGCGGTAGTAGCCAGTCAACCCCAAAAAACCCCGAAGGCTCTTGAGAGTTTTAGGATGCGGCCAAGTTTTCATGGCATCTATTTTTGTAGGATCCACCCGCACTCCATGGTGTGCAACAATATGTCCGAGATACTCCACTTCCTCCTGGCCAAACACACATTTAGATAGTTTTGCACAGAGTTGATGATTAGAGAGAAGTTGCAAGACAAGCTCCAGATGATGGAGATGCTCAGCCCAAGTTTTGCTATATATGAGGATATCATCAAAGAAGACCAGAATGAATTTCCAGAGGTATGGTCAAAATATGTTATTCATCACTGCCTGAAATGTTGAAGGAGCATTCGTGAGGCCAAAGGGCATGACTAAAAATTCATAGTGACCATCATGTGTGCGGAAGGCAGTTTTAGGTATATCCTCCTCATTAACCCAAATTTGATGATACCCAGAATGAAGATCTAACTTGGAGAAAAAATGAGCCCCATGAAGTTCATCAAGAAGTTCATCAACAACTGGAATGGGAAACTTGTCCTTTATAGTGAGATGATTAAGTGCTCGAAAATCAATGCAGAGTCGCCATGACCCATCTTTTTTGTGAACAAGCAGAACTGGAGAAGAAAAGGAACTGGTACTAGGGTGAATAATACCTTGCTTCAGTAAGTCACGGACAAGTATCTCGATTTTGGTCTTCTGATGAAATGGGTAGCGGTAGGGCCTGATGTTGGGTGGAACACTGCCAGGAAGGAGCTGAATACGATGGTCCTCTGGACAAGAAGGAGGTAATCCCACAGGTTCAGCAAATATACCAGAATACTTGTCCAAAATGTGTTGGAGATCGGCAGGAGTGCTAGAGACTGCTGATGGCTGCATCTGAATGGAATGGAGCTGAGCGATGACACCATGTGAATTCTTCTTAAGAAGTTTTTCCATACGGTGTGAACTGATGATGCTGAGAGACCTTGGTTGTAAGCCTTTCAAAGTGTGTTGGTGCCCCTCGACTGAAAACTGCATCCAAAGTTCAGCAAAATCCCAGAGAATGGGGCCAAGAGTGCGTAACCATTGGGCACCCAAAACCACATCACAGCCACCTAAGGGTAAGGCAAACATGTCAGAGCGCATGTTATAATCTCCAATAGAGAGACGCACATTGCGACATTTCCCTTTACAAGGTAAAGTGCCCCCATTGGCAATCATGACTTCAAAGCTAGAGCAGGGATGGATAAAGCAATCAGCCTGTTTGGCTATTCGTGGATCAATGAAGTTATGAGTGCTACCAGAATCAATGAGTATAGTAAGAGGGATCTTCTTGAAGAAACCCTGGACCCGCATGGTTTGTGGAGTAGTGACTCCTGCCAAAGCATGGACAGATATCTCGGGTGGAGCTTCTGGTGAAGGAGGTTCAGGCTGGCGAGGCTCAACCTCATCATCCACTGTTTCCTGAGCATCTACATATTCTTCCAGTTCCGGTGGAGAATCCACATCCAAGAGATAGAGCTTTTTCTTAACACATCTATGGCCCCGAGACCATTTCTCATCACAATTATAACAAAGCCCTTTGTCTCGCCTGACTCGCATCTCTGTTTCAGACAAGTGCTTGATCGGAGTAGTTCTGGGAGCTGGTATGACTGGAGGGTTGTGAGAACCTGTATTTTTGAATGGAACAAAATTAGATCTGGAGCGTTGTAGAGCACTAATCTTGTCTTCCGCTAACTTAGCCAACCCAAGGGCTTCCATCATTGTAGTAGGTCGAAACATTTTGACTTCTGAGCGAAGTGCATCCTTCAGACCACTGACAAAACAACTACGGAAGAATTCATCAGACAAGCCCTCTGTGTGATTAGCTAATTTTTCAAACTCTATCTGGTATTCTCTTACAGTGCCTGTTTGACACAGTTTAGTGAGTGCTCCTATGAAATCATCAAAGGAACTAGGGCCAAAGTGCTCCAAAATGAGGGTGCACAATTCTCTCCACGTTGGGCCTACATTAGCCTTGATGTACCAACGGAACCATTGAAGAGCTTCATGTTCCAAATGAAAAGATGCAAGGGGGACTTTGTGGTTATCCAAAGTATTATGCAAGCTGAAATACTGCTCTGCCCTATAGATCCATCCAGTCGGATCAGAACCATCGAAGCGTGGAAAATCAAGCTTTGGTCCACAGAAATTGCCAGAAGAGGACCCAGTATCTCCTGAATGGTTTCGGCTCATGGCTGACTGCTGAAAGTTAAGACCCAGAATTTTGTCATCCAGATCTTGAAGTTTGGTTTTGAGGGATGCAATTTCCTCTTCCATGATTTTTGCTCCTGTACGCGTAACAACCATAAAACAAGGTTTTTTTTTTTTTTTTTTTTTTTTTTTTTGGAATGGGTAGAAGATGAGAAACAAAAACTTTTTTAGTTACGGCAAACTTGGATTTGGGTAAAACTCATATAGGAAATGGGTGTTCGACGGGTGGTGGGAGATTATCTGGGGACAAGGGAAAAAGAAAAATGAGGGTTTCAAGGGTAGGGAGGTGAAATGAGGCGAACAATCCAAGAGGGATAAGGGAGCAAAATGAGGAATTGAATCTTGTGGCTCAGTTTGGTGGCAATTGGATGAGAGGTGAAAAAGATAGGGCAAACCCTAAAATTAGATAAATGAGGGATTTAGGGCTTTGATATGTAAAATTTGGGGTTGGGTCGCCAAGGAAGGAAGTATGCGAAATGATATTGCAGACGTTCTGTGGAAGTATGAGCAGAAACAGAAATTCACTCACAGACAGAACAACTGAAAAGAGTTATTGCAATAACAAGAGATATTAGAAGTGAGAGGAACCTGAAGGCCACGACAGAAAAAAAAATTTGATGTAATTTCCACCCAGTGAGCCCAAGAGAGTGCTCTGATACCAGATGTGAAGAACCTCCTTATAGCAATATCGTGAGAATGCTCGAAATAACAGAATACAAAGTGATAGAAGAACTCAGAATGAATCTACTGATCGCAGGCCACTTCGAGGGGGTAACCTCCTTTGAGCAAGCTCAATACAATAAATTCGTCCATGCCCATCAAGGGCCTCAACCTATTCTTATATACTGGGTACGATCTAGAAAAGTAATACTACCTATGCATGTGGGATAATAAAATATACTCACGGGACGACTTACAAAGCATATGCGTCCAACAACACTACTCTAACAAAATAAACAGAAGGAACACACAGGTTCCTAACAGCAACAATTAAATATCTCATGAACACATTTTCTATAACAAGTAGGTTAGCAAGATGGTTACTATTGTTGCAAGAATTTGATATAACTATTGTTATAGCAAGATGATTACTATTGTTGCAAGAATTTGATATAACTATTGTTGATAAGTTTGGAAAAGCCAATGTTGTAGTTGATTATTTATCAAGAATCCATCATGATGATACTAACACTAATTTGGTAGATGATGCATTTCTAGATGAGAATTTATTTCATATTGTTGTTCAAACTCCATGGTATGCAGGCATTGCTAACTACATTATAGCCAATAAAATACCAACACTTTTTTCTTACAAGGAAAATAAGCTACTTGTGGAGAAAATTTTCCATTTTTCTTAGATAGATAATCTCTTGTTTTACACTAGACTAGATCAAGTTATGAGAAGATGTGTGAGAGAAGATGAGACATATGACATTCTACATGCATGTCATAATAAACCCTGTGGAGGACATTTTGTAGCAAAAATAACAGCTTTCAAAATCTTGATAACTATTTATTATTGGCCTACACTTCACAAGGATATAGTCAACTATACAAGGAAATGTGACAAGTGTCAAATGATGGGTCAACAAACAAGAACAGATGAAATGCCACTCAATCCGCAGATGGCATTAGCACCATTTTACAAATGGGGCATGGACTTCATTGGACCAATTGATCCTCCATCTAATGGGAAATCATATATTCTTGTGCGCACTAATTAATTAACAAAATGGGTTGAAGTTAAGGCTATGAAGCATGCTTGTGATGAAAAAGTTGCTGAATTTCTATATGAAGAGATCTTTACTTGCTATGGTGTACCCAAAGAGCTAGTCACTCACCAAGATGCATTATTTGCCTCTTATCTAATCTCATAGTTGATGAAATAGTATAATATTAGGCATCAAAAATCTAGTCCTTATCACCCTCAAGCTAATGGACAAGCAGAGATCACAAACTATGAGTTGGAGAACATCTTAACAAAAATAGTCCATTTGCACCATAGGGATTGGATCAGAAAATTACAAGAAGCTGTTTGGACTTATAGAACAACCTGGGAGACTACTACATGATTCACACAATTTGAGCTCTTATATGGTAAGGTAGCAATGCTTCCAATTTAATTTGAACATAAAACTCTAAGGACATCATTGGCATTGGATATTGAACTTCCTATAGCACAAAGGGAACATCTCCTACATCTTAACTCTTTTGATGAGATGCACAAATTTGCTTTGGAACATACTGAACTAATATAGAAACAAAGGAAACAATGGCATGATTCTCATATTATTAGTAAACAATTTCAAGTTGGTGACTAGGCAGTATTATATGATTCCAAATTTAAAGATATGCCAGGAAAGTTACAAACAAGATGGTTGGGACCATATGAAATTATTCACATCTTTAATAATGGAGCTATTCAACTCACTACCATTGATTTGATACCCTTCAAACTATTAGTCAATGATCACAGATTGAAATCATACAAGCAGCCCCAAACAAAAGCAGACTTCTTGTAGTAGTTTCAACTTCTGGATTCAAACACAAATCAAGTAACTCTTCCTACAACTGAAGGTGTCAACCTTCTGACTGCTACTCTTCAACATTAGTATTTTTTTTCATGGTCATAATAAAGACTTTATGTTCACATAAAGTTCACTTTTCTATTCACTTTTTCTTTCCATCTCATCTCTCTACCTTCCACCCATCCACCTCATCTCATTTCTTTATCTTCCATCCATCCACTTTCCATGTCATCAATTTTTCATGTTTTCAATAAACTCTGTGAGATGCTAATAGATGCTGCTAATGATGATATCACTTCCACCACCTTTTTGGTATGTGTGATAATTAGATAAATAGGTATAACATTTTTCAAATTATCATTCACTTATAGTCTACAAATTTTGTTCATTATATTTAATACTGCATAGTTTATATGATAGCGACATTATGCCAGTTGCTTACTCGTACTAGGTTTGACAAGTGAGGACACTTGTCCAAATTTAGTAGAGGGTAGGGAAGGTCACTAATGTCAAATGGCATAATTATTTATCCATAAACATTTTTCCAACTCTTTGCATTCCCTTCACTAATGAAAACATAAGTACACTAGTGAGGTCTCGTACTCCCTATTTTTTTGAATGATTTTCTGTGTCAAGATGTGATGTGATTGATGTTTAAGTTTATGTGATTCAAACCCTATTTTTAGATGATTCTCACACATATTTATGATTTTCCTTCATTAAAAGTCATATTATTGCGCATAACAATTTGTTATGACATTAATTGCCTAGTTTAAACAAAGAAGTGTGAGTTAAGTTTGTGAAATAATGAAGCAGTTTGAAGCTTGAATTCAAAAGGGGGAAAATAGAGTAAATAGATGAAGTGCTAAGAGAATGGGTGGACACGTGTAGAGGAGAGAACTAGTGGAACACACTGTGTTAGTCTCAGATGTAAAAGTTGTGAGAAGGTTTAATGCATGTGGATAGCTAGGGTATTTTTTGAGTTTGACTGCCTTTGATGAGGATGCATCAATAGAATTTACAAGGACATTCAATGAGGGTGAAGCTTTCATTTTGGGTTTAAAGGTGATTGCAATATAGGAATGCATTTCTGAAGTGACTAGGTTGCCTACAGTTAGAGAACATTACCCTAGCACACATGATGTAATGTTAGCAAGAGCTCAATGCACTAGGCCACCTAACCCTCAAATGGACATTAAAAATCAAGGTTGCAAGAGAATGTCACTACCACCACCATACAATGAATTAGCCATGCACACAATTAGGTATTTTCAATGTGAAGGTAGATTCTCATACTTGCATGCACACTATTTCAAATTACTTAGTTGTGTAAAGCATAATCTTACAATAAATATTCCAAATTTCATGTATAATATGTTTTGTATTAGTGGAGAAGAGACTCAGAAAGGAAAAGATAATTATGTTACTCATCATGATTTAATCAAGTTATTGATAGAGAGTTTTCTTAGGGATGTATCTCCCATGACATGGGAAGAATTTGTGCAAGCCAAAACCCTGCAACCCCAACCTGCCCCTAGTGAACAACCTAGTGAGGAAAATGTAGCTCCCATTAGTGAACCTACTCAACAAAATACCAAAGTGGTAGAAGTTGAAAAGACCCAATAAAATGTGCCTTCACCTATGCAAGAGACTCTAAAACCTTTTGCTAGTAGAGCTAAGAGGAAATAGAAACCCCAGGAAGAAATCTCTATTTAGGAAAAGGAAGAGTTGAACCCTACAATTGCAAGACAAAAGAGAACAAAGAAAAGTTCTATAGCACCCACTCTTGCAGCAGAGAAACCCAAAGGGAAAAGTAGGAAAAAGGTTGTGATACAAGAGGAAACCCCTATAAGAAGAAGCCCTAGGATGAGAGGGAAAGTTTCTAAAGATTATATGTTGTCTAAAGAATCCACCAAGGAATCCCTTATGCAAATTATTTCTGATCATTCTCCTCCCCATATTGAGATTACAAGTATTCCAAAAAATCCTACTAAGGAATGTAGGGATGAATTCAAAGAAAATCTAGATGATACACCAACAGACCTACCAGGTACTTCTATCTATAGGGATGAAATAGTTCTTGAATATGTTGATCCAAAAATTGCCCTTGTTCCCCATAGTTCAACATGGATTACTAGTTTTTTAGAACATTTATGGTAGGAATGGAGAGAAAGGAAAAGAGATCATGAAGAAGATAGTGGCTCTATCGCACTGTAGAAACTCCTTTTTTAGTTGTATGGCCAGCATCTATTTTCTAAAGCCTTGTTGAAAGAAGAGAAGAAAAAGATGAATAAGATTATAGTATCTCAAGGTGATGAAATTGTAATTTAAAGGAATAGTTAGCAAACCAATAACAACAAATGGACCATGCCCTCAAGCTAGTTGATCATGCCCTTGCTTGTAGACTGCCACCAAGAGTTTATACTCTCTATTTGAAAGAACAATTTCTTTTGTTTCAATTAATGTTAACTCTTAAGAATATTAATGTAGAGTTCAAATCAGCATAAGAATTTTATGGACTATATTAGACTCTACCACCTTGGCAAAAAAATTTACTTTGTGAATTATATGTTTATAATTTTGTTATCCCTTTAGAGACTCAATGGAATCCCTTGCTTTACATAGGGGATATACACTTAAGAGCTCTCATGTCCTAGATGTCTAATGAAGAAAATTATGATAAGAAGCTAAATAATTACAGGGATGAGGAAAGGACTAAACTCTTGCCTTTAAGACCAGAGAGTAGCAAGTTGGATGAAGTGCTCAGTGATTGGTTCACATTAACCTATGGAAAGAAGAGTCTAGAAGTAAGGGATATGATCTTTGCTACCAGAGCTAAATTTTATGCTAATTATGAAAATCTACCTACTTTTCTTTTCAGAGAGCTATGACTAGTGCAAGGAGTAGATGGGCTAGACTACCTAAATCTCTTAAAAAGTCAAAACCACATAGTCTCATTAACTTGGAGGTAGTACTTCACAGGGTTCCAAAATATTTAGAGTTAGGGAAGTAGGCTAGGCCAGAGTTGTTGTGTCCCCTAACCATGTATCCTCCAATGCTCCAGTAGCCTTTGTATGACATCAATGTTGATAGACTCGACAAGCTTCAGGAAGATCATAAAAAGGAAGTGTAGGAGAGAACCAGAGGATTTTACTACACTTTCAAGAGAAATAGAAAAGGAAGGATAGAGGTTGGAGAATTTAGATGATTAATTTGGAAGTGCAATGCTTGAGGATAAATAGTAGTTTACTAGGGGGCAAATGATGAGACCAAAATTTACCTTTATTTTATAATAGTTTTAAGATACTTTATTGATACTCTATTTTATCTTTGTCAAAACATTTGTGGACCTATGTTTATTGAACCTATGATAAACTTATGGGTAGAAACTATGCCATCTTTTGCTAATATTATATATAGTATGCAGTATTTCATATAGTTATCAAAATGTGTGTTCTTATATTTGAATTTAATTTGATAAATGTTTATTTGAAAACATGTATTCATATTGAAACTAAGCTATTAATGAAGACTGAAAGATGATTGGAGGAATTCAAAAGTTAAAGCACCAACAAAATTCAAGGAGAAGACAATGCTAAGGAGTAGCCACAATGAATGAAAGTTGCAATGGTTCCAGAAGACATGGCAGTGAGTAAGGAGGAGCTATGAAGAATTATTACCTTCTCTACATTTATTCATTGGTGAGAAGATGGTAAGACTTTATTATTCTTGCCTTAAGCCATTATTCCCTCTTCTCACCTTTAGTTGTTATCCTCCTATTTTGTCTCTTGTGCATTTAAAGCTAGGTAATTTAGTTTTCTATTATGGAATAAGTGTTGATTTCCTATATATATATATATATATATATAGGAATAGACCCAAGTGTGTTAAGTTTTTAACTAGTTAGAAGAAATAGTTTAAGAGAATAGATTCTTAGCTTTTATAGTTGTGTTTTTATAGTTCTATGTTATGTAATCAATTTTTGAAATCTAATGAAATAGTTTTTTGCTTTTATCTTGTGTTAGTAGTTTAGTGAAGCCAGCCAAGGGGACCCACTTGGAAGGTGGATTAGATTAGGATAGAAGAGATTTACATCCAAGGTTTCTTAGTTTTGTAATTAGAAGTTGTAAGTTCCTTCCTATAGCATAACACTTTGTGAATGTTCCTCCAGCAATAGTGTAAGTTATTTTTCTTGCATTTTACTTTCTTGTAGCATAAGCTTAGTGACTCATTAAGAGACCTAGTGCACATATTGTGCTGACCATTTCAAGTATAAATCCATGGGTTGACAAGATCAAATGCATCTCATAGTAGGAAAAATAGTCCTAAGTTTGAATATATTATTCATAAGCATGGCCTAGAGCATGACTATGATACACCTATTGTGAGGTGGATCATGGGACATAGTTAATGCAATGGTTTTTGATTCAATAAGAAAAGAAAAGAATGTTTAGTATAAAACTAAAGAAAAGGTACTATAGGCCCATTGAGGATTCAAATTCAGTGATGACCACCAAACCCTAGCGATTTGGTCAATTGAGAAGAGGGAAAAAACTAGAATGCAGGAAATCTCTACTACAGAGAATACTAGTACATTAACATTATTCAGGGTTGGTGAGGTTGGTAGCAAGAATTTTTTTGGAATGGCTTCAAAAATGCTGAAATTTAGCAATCTGGTATCTAGCCAGGAAGATGATAGGTTTTTACAACTCAATGCTAGATTTGAAGAAGTTTTGAAAGCATATGACGAAAGGGGTAGGTAGATATAGTCATTAGAAAACCAAATATCTCAAATGGAGAAGCAACTTGTGGAAAAAAAGGTGAGAGAATCCAGTAGACCTAGAATTGCATACCCCCTATAGCCACCCATTGAACCCTTTAAGTAAACTCCTATTATTGAGGTACCAAACACCCTTGAAAGGCCTCAATTCTACACCATAGAGGATTTTGAAGAGGAGAAGAATAAGTTATATGTATTACATGTAGAATTGAATAATCAATATGAATAGAAATTAAGGTAGGGTGTAATGTATTTTATGGATAGGATGGAATGGCCAACATATTTTTATCAATTGGTAAGAATTACAACCATCTGAGATGAATTAAAGAGAGATGAGATTAAGTTGAGACCTCTTATACAGAAGTGGATAGAAAGAAATAATGACATTAGAGCTATGTGCATATCTATCATCCAATTTCATTATCATCAAATAGAGAAATTTTTTGATTTGTTGACTAAATTGGAAGGTTTTGATGACAGATGAGATTCTTTTTAGAAAAGATTAATAATTTTTTTTTCCAAGTATATTGTTGAAAAAATTAATTTGTTTCCTTGTGCTTTAAAAACTATTGATAAAGTGATGGAAAACGAAGAATGGAAAAAGGAGTTGGATGAGATATTTTTTGAAAGGATGAATAATGTCATAAATGAAATTGGCCACTTGCTAAAATATAGTTATTCTATAGTGACATTAGAAAAGATCTTGTTGATATAGAGGCAACTAGAAATTCTTTAATAACTATACAAAGGGAGGTCCTTGATTTTGATTTCCCTGATGACACTGCCTACGATGAATGGAAGGACAAATTCACATCTATAGAATAGATGGTAGAAGGTAGTGGGTTACAGAAGATGATGCTAAGATGATTGTTACCTTTACAATTGATGATGAAGAAAAAGAGAACCCCTTGTTTAAAGTGAATTTGCAAGTAACTGAAGATGACTCATCACTTTCAAGTCTAATGGACACTTACTCCAAGGAATTAGAATGATAAAAGAATAAAATCATAGAATTTTTGTTGTTCCAAGAAATGTAATAGAAAAGGGGCCTACTAAAAGAATGTTTGATGTATAAGTTTTTCTGTTATACTCAATTTGGTCCTTTTGTATTAACAAAATGTAAATATTTTTGTTAAGAGACACTTGTCAATTTCTCTAAGCCTGAAGCTTGTTGAATCTCACACTATATTAGTGAGATCCCAAGGCTAGAGAAAGGGTGCAAATACTTGTATATTTTTAAACTTTCAAGGAGAGTACAGTTAGTCCAGTCATATGTAGTTGTTTTGAGTTTCTTTCAATTATTATACTCTTTGATAGCATAAAGAAATGATAGAATCAGCATGATATCTTGGTCTCTCAATGAGTTTTTATTGCTTATTGTATTAGTCATATAAAGAATAATGTAAAAAGGTGTTTACACTAAATTTGTGTCTTCTTTTATGAGCTTTTTAATTTTGAGATCATTTGAATAAGGTTCAATTGATTAAATGTAGTTTGGATGGGTTGTATATTGGTTTATTGTTGCTCTTAACTCAAGGGATTATGTAAATGCTTTAGTAAATTAGTATGATTTATGAGTTTATGAAAAGGATATTTCATAAGAATGGGAATGGGTGATTATAGTTGATAGATTCATTTACAAGTTATTTGAACCAGATCTCCTACCAATAGCTGACTGTTTGCCCCATGGATAAGGCATTGGTCATACAAATAAGAAACAATTGAGAATGGATTTCACTTCTACATGTTAAATCAATTATAAATTCAAGAATCATTTTCATTTCATTTTTTCAAGGTTATAATGCTAGTCAGCACTCATTTATATTTTATTTCTGAGTCTTAGGTAGCCACTATTTGTAGGAATAATTGTAAACTCAATGAGAATTGTGACCAAATCTATTTATGAGGGATGTGTCTAAATCAAATAATATTAATAGTTGGATAAAATTGCATATCTGATAGGGATAGAAGATGAGAATCAGAATGAAACTAGAGTAATTTTCATATAGCAATATCCTGGTGAATCATCCCTAGGTATACCCACCTTGGTCTAGTATAACCTAAAGAGTAGAAAACCATCTTTGGTTTTGTTGAAGTTGGGTCCAAATAGTTTGCATATGTAATTCTTAATAGGAATTAGCTAATCCTTAGGTTGTTTGAGTAACATCACTCTGGTATTGAACATTTGTCTATTCAGTAGTTTCAAACTCCAACAGATTTTCCTGAAGATTTCCTATGAGTTTCCTCACTCAAAATAATACCAATCACATCATCATATTTTAGAGTACTAGATCCATAAATGGAATTACTCATAGCCATTACCAAGCCATTTAATTTTTTGGGCAAGGAACACAAAATCAAGAGAGCCCTAATTTCTTCATCAAAATTAACACTTATAGAAGATAATTGACTAGTAATAGTATTAAACTCATTTAAATGATCTGCAATAGTTCCACCTTTTGCTATTTTCATATTAAATAAATGCTTCATGAGAAATACCTTGTTTGAATTGGAGGGCATTTCATACAATTCTGCTAGGTTTTCCATCAACTCTTCCATCATCTTCACTTTTGTAGTGTTAAATCCCATCAATGGTGCCAAGCATAACAAATTCTTCCAAGTTCCTTTCTATCTAAAAGATCCTAGTCCTCATTTGTAATAGTTCCCTAGTATTTTGTTTTCCCTACCAACAACTTCCATAAATCCTTTTGATAAAGATAGTGCTCCATTTGCATCTTCCATAACTAAAAGTTCTACCCATTAAACTTGTCAACCCTCAGCTTACCCTTGTTTTCCATTGCTCCAACTCAACCATAAGACTCCCACTAAACTGTGAGACTTTCCTATAGAGGATAACTAAAAAATAACCTAGCTCTAATACCACTTGTTATGATTAAACCTCAGACAAAAATAACAATTACATGAAAATATAACCAATATTAGAAAATAATAGATCACATAGAAAAGAACACAAGGCATAAGGATTTAATGTGGTTCACCAAAACCTTGGGCTACATCCACCAAACAACAAGTCCAATATTATTATGATCTAGTGATTATAACTTGATTACAATCCATAATCCCTTATAGCTCAATACCACCGTAAGAACCAATTTTTGCATCACACTTAATGAAAATGCCTAATCCTAACCCCTTTTACACAACTAATTTTATGTCCCGTTTCGGTTACAAAATGTCAGCCATATGTTAGCCATACATCAACCATATTTTTGCCTCAAGGAATTTGTAAAGTATGTATAGTACTTCCCTAATTAGTCACCACAAACCAACAAGGAAGCACAGAAAGCATTTTTAGTGTGATGTCCTAGGCAAGAAAACCATGTTTGGTTAGGGATCACAAATCTAAAAAAGAGCACTTGGATTGGATTGAAAGGTTTGATTCTTCAATCCAAGAATGTGGTGAGTAAGTAGATGGTGATGGATAACTCTAATCCAAAGGAGGAGTCTTTGTAAGGACTTTTAGGAGGTTTAAAACCTGAACAACAACAAAATCCTTGAAACCCTCAAATTAACCATGCAGTTGTGCTTGGGTTGTCTGGATAAGTTGGGGGCTTAAGAGTTACAAAATATTCAAGTACTCCAAAAATGGTATCTAGAAAAGTGATTTTTTTGGTTATTGTTAATGGATTTTTTAAAATATCTCTCTTTTAGTGTGTTTGGAGGGCTAATTCTTCTAGCCTTTTTCCAAGAAACTAAGTACAAATTGACCTATGGATTGCAATTAGAAGAGGGTTTTGCACTTTTTTTGGGGTTTAGTATGTTGATGAGTAACCTAAGGCATTCCTATATATTCATTTAACCAAATGGAAAGTTTCAATGAGAATTGGGGTTATTTGTGTGTTTGTGGAAGTTTGAGCAATCTTGTACTAACCTATTGATGTGCAATAGTTGAAGAAGTGGGATCTCTTTGATATAATCCTTAGAGGTATAAGGTGTGAAAAAAGCCCTGTTTGATTAGGTGGAAGACCTAAAAAGACCCTAGAGATCTTAGAGTTTGTGAGCATGATTGGTTTTCACATCAGTTGTTGTTTTGTGGGTTTTGGGAACATTTCATTTCCCTTGCACATTTTCACCTTTGTGAACTTAGTTGGGCCACATCACACTTGTCCATTGCATCAAAATCATAGAACTAAATTATTAATTTAAGTCACAGTTAGAGTGATCCTTTAGAAAAGGTTCTATCAAGTTTGAGAATGTATTAACTTAGGGTACCTTTGTAGGGTTAAATAGTATCTTTGTGCGGATACATCATTGTGGATGAAAGATCATTGAGATTTTATTGTTTTGAATTTTGATATATTGAAGTCCATTCAAATTTAACAAATAAAGTGGATTCCTTGTAAAATGGTGCAATCCTCACTTAGGGTAGCTCGATAAAATTTAAAAAGTAATAACTTTGGAATCCATGTGTTCATAGACTCCAACTTTGGCATGTATATGGGGTACCTTGTTAGAAATAGGAAATTTTGAGAGAGGGGCTGAGTCAATATTTTACAAAATTTAGCCCAAAACTAGATATTATTAATAATCTTATAACTTGCATATGAAAGTAAACTAACTATGGTGAATAGTAAACATAACCTTGCAATAAGAGAACTGATAATGCCGTATTTTGTTAACTAGGGAATCCTTGGAGAAGGCAAAACCCTAGTGGGGATAGTACCCACAAAATTATCCACTAATCAAAATTATCTAGTTAAAGATATTGACCCTATCAAGAATCTTTTAATCCATTTAATTTCTCAGTCCTTGTTAGATGACTTAGGCCTTGTGATAGATAGGTTGGATGAGTCACTCACCAATTGATGTTCTTAGTCTTCTTACATGACTTATAGGGTGATTCTTCCTCACCATTTTCCACATATATGACCTTAATTTTCCTAAGGATCCCCTAGTCTCACTATCCAACCCAACTATCAAGAAATATCACTCTATCAAGTCAATACTTGATGCATTCACACTCCTTCATCCTAGCCCTTAAAGGAAACAATAGGGCTCACAACCCCCAAATATTGAACTAGACCTTCCAAAGGTATAGAACTATTTAAAAACACTTCTAAACAACCAATTAGGTATGTTTGATATCCCACCAAGTTAATTTTCCAATTTTACCTCTTACTTTCTTCCCAAATAGGCCTAATAGGCTAAGAGCTCCAATTAGGTCTCCTATAGCAAGAAAATAAGGTTTTTCTCCTATGCCTTCTAAAGTAAAACTACAAAAAAAAAAAGTTTTATTGGTCAATTTGGCATACCCTTAAAAAAAATTTGGGTATTGGGGTCATACTCTCACATTCATTACCCTAACCCAAATTAGGTGAAAATAGAGTTTTTTAGGATTAATTGACTGGTCCAGCAAGCAAGCTTGTTTTAGAATAGTTATCAAATTGTCATGAACATATCCCTTAAATGGGATGATAGTAAGTCATTCTCCAATTCACAAGATGAATTAGGACTCTATCTTCACTCCTCTACAAGCATTGCACACTCATGTATGGTATTCTCTAGTTGAACTCACCACAGGCTCGCCTAAGAAAAGACCTTAAAAATGGTTGCTCTACATTTGAGGGTATTTTCTTCTATAAAAATTAATTACATGGTTTCTAATCACTATCTCCAAGATTTCATATAGACTGAACAATGGGGAAGTGAGATAGAGCTCCATCTCCAAGAACTGCCTAAACTAAACTAGTGACAATATATAACCAAAATAATTTTACAAAAGACAAAAAAACTAATAAAAAATTTCTATCTAGCAATGCATAGAATTAGTAAAACATGAAAACCAAAATATCCTAAAGTCACAATATGGATCTTTTACACCTAACTACCTAGTGTCATTAACAACCAAGAATTTGCTCAGAAAAATGCTTCAAATGTTGATTGCAAAAACTCACATTCTGTACGTTGAACATCCAACCTTGCCCATAGGTCTTCTTCAGCCTTATATAGAGTGATGGGTGCTTATAGACCCTTTATAACTTCATTAGAATTATTTTCAATTGTTTTTCAAAAAGTCTCTCAAGCAACTTCTAAAAATTGCAAAGTTGCACAATGCAACTTTTACAACTTTTTGCAACTTTTAACTAAATTGGTCAAATAACCTTCCTGTCTTCCAAAACTTCACCACAAACCATAACTCTAGTCAAAATAACATCATAACTCTTCCTATACATTGATGACCTCATTATGATGTCATCAATATGCATTGTACTAATCAGAGGACTTTACAACCTCCTAGCCCCTAATTGCACCTAGTGAAAGGCCCTAAGAACCTATGAAAAAAACTTTGCAATGTACTCCAACTATGGTCAACATTACCTTATCTTCCACATAAAAAATTTCCTAAGGCTCACACTTAAAGAAAAAAAAGATGAAACATAGATTTCTAGGCAATCCTTATGTGCTCCTACACTAGTGACCCCTGTTGGAAATTTGATTGAAAAGCTCATTGTTGAAGATCAAAGAGTGAGATTGTTGTTAATAGAATGTTTTCAATCATTGTTTTGTCATTGATGTCAAACCTACAATTTTTAGGAATGACATTTTCTTATAAGAGCCAAGTACTATCATTTAGTTGATTGATGAAGAGGATCTGATCAACAAGATGTAAAAAAAGCACCTAAGGGAAAGGTAGAGTTATGATGTTGTAATGAAGTGCAAGGATCAGTTAAAATAATGGTTAAATGATGTATTGATAACATACTCAAAGATAAAGAGGTTGGTCACACTTAAAAACATTGGAGGAATAAGTTGTAACAAGCTTGACTGCAAAGCTTAAACTAAGTTCATTAGTGGGTGTTGAGAAAGCTAGTTGAAGCCAAGAAAATTCTCAGTTGGAGCCAAGAAAAAGGAAAATCCAATGTGTGCTAAGTGATCTTCTTATGCCAAGTGATGTTCAAGTGCCAAGAAAAGTATCGAGTGCCAAGAATTAGTAAAAAAGTAGTTGATGTCGAGTAACTCAGTATGTACCAAGCATCAAGATTTGAATAGTGATAAGCTACTGCATTATTGAGAAATTGAAGATAAGGATGATGAGCTAGTGGCACATAATTCTATGTAAATTATCTTTTAGTGAATTCAAAAGGATTATTCAAGAAGTTTCTAGAGAAAATAAAATATAGGTTAGATATAATGAATCCTACCTAATCCATATGAATTGAAATCAAAGGAAGGAAGAATTGAGTGGGAAAAGAAGTTCTAGACTTCTATTTAAGGTGTCACAGACCAAGAAGCAAATTTTGTTGCTACTGGAGTGCCAAATTGTGAAAGTGGTTAGAATAGTGTCAAGGAGAAGACATCTTGGAGAAGGAAGAATAGACCATAGAGACTCTACTTCTACAAGTGGTCAGAGAAGGGATGATTGCACTGGTACATTGAGTGTGAAAACTCAAGGAGACTAAGCTTGAAAGGAGGGAAAGCTATCAAGTGTTGTAGAGATTGAAGGCTAGGCAACGTGAAGAGTTGAACAGTGATCTGAGATCTACAAGTTAAGTTGTATGTTATGATTATGTCAAAGATTTTCTAATACTCTCTAGAAATTGTATTAGATATGAAAATCCTATGGACTTAGGTTGGCCTAATAGCCATTTGTAAATCCTTTGACAAGGTGACATTCCAAGTGAATGTTCTAAAGTCCTTTAACCAGGCACACTTCTAACAAGGTGGTTAAATCCTCTAACAAGGTCACATTTAATAGTGTGTTGTAACCTTTAACAGGGTAGGCCTTTCATAGGGCATCACTTCATAAGAGTGAGAATTGAGTAGCATGTTATTGGTGGTTTTTCCCAAATTGAGTTTCCACATAAATCATTGTGTTATGTGTTGATCTTTTATGTGTTATGATTACATGTTGATTTATAGCAACTTGCTGAATAGGAGTATTAATGCTTGGATGAATGAATGGTTCAATGGGCTCACTACACTTAGTGAAAAAGTTTGAATTGGACATGTTGGAACTTGAATAACTGATTCACCCCCCCTCTCATGCCAATGCCCAAATTCTTGAAATTTTCTTCTTCCACCCATGTAACTCAAGCTTAGGATTGTCCTCTCCACTGGATTAGGTAATCCAATGTAGATTTGGTGCCTGGTATAATTTTTGACACTAGATTCCAATATCCTCTCAGCTTGTTGCTTCGCCTTGGGAGGTAGCAATGTAGTACTAACATCTTTGAATACCCCCTTATTGTTCTAACCTACTTCTGACATTAATCCCTTGTATTTAACCAAATCAGCCACATTGACCATTGGTGAAATGTTCATATTTGTGGGAAGCTCTACCTTGTATAGGCATTGTGTCCATATTTCGCTAACACCTAGCATGGAACCACTCTCTTTATTTTCAACTTGGTTGGCACTCCTTATTGTAGCCTAGATTTGTTAAAGTGAACCATAACATACTCTCCCACTTCAAATTATATGTCTTTCATTGATATGTCCACCTTGGTCTTTAGCTTTTGAGAAGCCTCTATTATGGTCCTCTTCACTTGCTCTTGTATCTCTTTCATGGTTTGACAGAAATCTTCTACATGGCCACTTCTATAATCCATAGCTCCTAGGTCTCTGAGTTCACACTCCTCTTGGGTGCATACCATACACTATTCTCCCCATTGTCCTATTCACACTATCATTATAGGAATATTCATCCTAATGGATGATTATATCTCATGTCTATCCATACTCCTTGGTTAGGAATCTAAGAAGGTTGCCTAACACCCTATTGACCACCTCAATTTGACCATGGTTAGTTTGAGGATGGTAAGCTAATCCGAATGATAGGTTAGTTCCTAGCCTACTCCTTAGAGTCTTCCAAAAATGACTCATGAACTTCACATCTCTGTCAGAGACTATGCTTAGGGTCAACCCATGGATTCTTACAATCTCTTTGAAGAATAAGTGGGAAATTTAGCTAGCATCATGAGTTGTCTTTGAGTAAAAGCACAAACCTATGTCACCCTTTTATAAAGGAAAAAGCTAACAAAAGTATAACAATTCATCTTCAATGACATAAAAATGGCATTATTATTCATAATTTGATGATGATGTAAACTAAAGAAATGTGTAGAAATAGATGAATTTTAGGAGTATAAATTTTAATAATTATTTGGAAGAAGAATTGATATATTTTCCTAATTTTTAAAGACAATTTTTTACTTGTTGAAAATACTAAAAATTAGGTGCCTAGTTCCCACCACAAAATAATGTGAAAATAAACTCATTTATGTTTGATCTTAGATTATGTTATAGATATAAAATATAGCTAGAACAATCAAAAATAAAAATTGCCTTTAGACCTATATTTTATATTTTATAACAACTCCAAATTAACTTGTACGATATCGATAGTTTTCATCTCCAACCACATTTTTCAAAACAAATCTTTTCTAAAAAAAGAAAAATTATACATTCTTGAAGAGGTCTCTCTCCTCTAGAATTTCATGTGATTTTTAAATTTTTTTGATATGATTTAATTTGTTTTCCTTTCTCAAATTTGACATCTTCTCGAATGTTAAAATGCATACTTGTAGAATTTTTTACTTACAATATACCATATCTAATTAAAACACTATAAACTCTATATGAGAATATTCTTGAATTTGAACTCTATAAAATGGTGTTTATATGTTATTAAAAGAAATCATAAAAAATAGTAAGATTTATTGAAACATCAATTTTCTGAAATAATTTTATTTCTTTAGTAATTGGATACAAACTAGTATAAAACATGCATTTAATAGACATTTCCAGTTGGAAAAGTGTGAGACCATATATAATTTAGCTAGAGTGAATTTCTCTAGATCATATGTTTGAATAAAATTGATTTTTAGATAAAAATACTCAAATTTGGTCATTCTAATAAGTGAACCTGAAAGGTGACACAACTTTGTACTTTTACCCTTATAAGGAATGAAGTGACTCGTCTTGCTAAACCGATCTACCACCACATAGATACTATCCAACCCTATTTTAGTCTTAGGAAGGCCCACCACAAAGTCCATGCTAATGCACTCCCATGGCCTATTAGGAATAGGTAGGGGTTGGTACAAACCTATATTACTAGGTCCTCCTTTTTCTTTCATATACACCACACATTGCTCCACATACCTTCCGACATCTCTTTGCAACTTGGGCCAATAGTAGAACCTTTGAACTAACTCCAATGTCTTATTCACACCAAAATAGAGACTAAGAATGCTTGTATGCTTCTCTTGAATAATTTTTTCTCTCATTGAACCTTGAGGAACTCATAATTTATTCACCCTAAACACAAATCCACTTTGTAGATTATATTTAGAGAACTAGATATGAAAGTGATTTTGGGAGTTAGGATATACTTTATAGGCTTTAGATAAATCTTCATTATCCTTGTAGAGATCCTTGAACCTTTCTATGTCAATTCTCTACAATTGTACCTTTTGTATTTTTAGTGTTAGAGTAAATAATTATTATTTATGTTTTACTTATGTTTACTTATGTTTACTTAGGTTAATGCATTTAGTTATTAGTTGTAGGCTAGGAGTTGTTGACAACACGAGAGTTTGTTCCTATCTAAGTCATACTTATCCTCTCACCTTGATCGAGGATATCCCACCTTTTGTGGACATATGCTTAGTTGTGATTCTTATCTCCTAGCACTTTCTAGCACTTTCTAAGCTTGTTCTACAAGCTTCCTAGAGGCCTTTATAAATAGCCTCTTCCTTTGCATTTTTGTACAACAATTTCATTTTCACATTGTTACAATATAATTTCTCTTTGTTTCTTCAAGCTCTTGTTCCTTTCTTCTTTGGTTTCTCTTTAGTAGGTTATTTGCATGCAAGTGATCTTGGTGATCTATAAAGTTGGCTTTCATTAACTTCTACATGGTATTAGAGCCTCCTTGTTGCTTCCTAGTTTGAAGGATTTTTGAAATTGTGATTCAAAGACACAAACCCTAGTTTGTTTGCCATTTTTTCCTTCAATCGGGAGGAAGAGTGATTTTTTGGGGCACTTTGGGCCTAAAAAAACACTACCATTGAGTTAAAAAGGCCCATTACACTCAAGATTCATATAAAAAAATTCATTTTCAATGACTATAGCTTTGGGAAAAAAATTTGCCCTGCTGGGTAGGTCATATAGACTGTACAGATATATAAAAAAAAAAAAGGGGCTACCGTAGCAATATTGTGGTTCCACTCCCATGGTACCACAGTTAGTTGCACCGTCGCGACAGCACTAAGGCACCACCAACTTTTGGCCACTACTACATGGCCACCACCATGTCACTCTAATGCCACCACCACCAGTTGCACCATTGGTGTTCACTACCCGAGCACCACCTTAGCTAGTGGCACCACCACCTATGACCACCCCCAACTTATGTCACTCTGTAATGAGCCTAAATCACATTATCAGCCAAGTGATGTCACTTTTTTTGGCAACCACGATAGCATTTCCTAGTGTGATGTCATCACCCATGGCCAACCTACTGATTTCATTTTTCAGCAGGGTGACATCATTTCCTAGTTGCTGATGTTAGTGTTCCAGTATCCAGATTCTTTTTTCTGTGACATCTAGTTGATGGGCATACAACCATCAAATTTTTTGTCATGCCTATATTTTCCCAATGAGCTTGTCTTTTGGAGATACAATTGATTTTTTGGCCATAACTGTAGCACACACAGGTATTTTTTTGATTCGAAAGAAGCACTAGAAAGCTAGTTTAGAGATGGAGACAATGGTGTTGGTTTCATTTCATTATAAGTTCATTTGAGTTCCCTTTTTTGGCATTGAAGTAGATTCTTCTATTTCCTTCTTCTCTGCATCTAGAATCCATGTTCTTTTCTAAGATTGTATGCTTTCTATAGTTATTTTCTTTGGTATTTCAGTGATATCATTATCACTTGTGGGGGGAGCATTTTATTTTCTATAATTTAATTTAGAATAAGACCCTTCTACTTCCATCTTCTTCTCCCAATGTTGGATCCTTTTGTGACCTGACTCATGCCACACAACTATCATACCTAGAAAGCACAAATGACTAGACTTCTCATGTCATGAGGTCTATGGTCATATTTGGATGAGAACCAACCTATTCTATAGTGCCATTTTTAGGTTCTTTAGGATAGAAAAAAAATGGATGAGACCATGGGATTGATTGCATTGAACATTTTAGATAGTCTACTCTTTTACTTGGATGGTTTGACCATTCTTTGGGCTAGTTGGACCAAGTTTCACAACCTATTTGGGATAGTGAATGAATTTTGGGAATTGTAGCTTGATGAAAAGTTGATTTCTTTGACACCTAATAGCTTTCCCACAATTGAAGACTTCCTGATGAGGTTCAAATATTTATGTACAATTTTCTAGGGGTGTGGGAAAAACAAAATAGATGATGAGTGTATCTTTTTGATACTCTCAAAGTTGTGAGGAAAATATCAAATCCTTTCTTCCACTTTCTACTCCACTATGGATGACTTGGGTACTAAACATTAGATGCCTTCTTTTGAGACATTTTATAATTGGTTGATACGGGAATAGTCCAAGATCACTTAGATGAATTCATTTATAGGTTCACAGTCATAGGCATTGCTTGCCAAGGATACACAAAAGAAAAAGCCAAAGTAGATATCTGACTCCTCCTCTCAGCACTCTACCAGTTCATCATCTTCTTCTAAGAAGAAGGATAAAAAGAAGACTAAGACTCCTACCTATTCCTATTGTTAGAAGGGATCTCATGATGAGTCACATTATTT
Organism: Cupressus sempervirens; assembly: GCA_028749045.1. Lineage (NCBI taxonomy): Eukaryota > Viridiplantae > Streptophyta > Pinopsida > Cupressales > Cupressaceae > Cupressus > Cupressus sempervirens. Next base: position 36,882,804 of record CM053793.1, on the reverse strand, counting down.
TCAAAATAAATTTGATGGCTATGAGAAATAGATTGTTGATTTGCAAGCTCTCCTTCAAAAGAGCATTGTTTCCTCTCCATCCTCTTATACTCACAAGGGTCTTCTTTTCAAGCTTCTTCCACCTCTTTGACATCTACAGTAGATCTTGTAAAGGGTCATGCATTATAGGCTTTCATTGCATCCCCTTCATAGGTTCCTTGGATACTAGATTTAGGTGCTTCTCACCATATGACATCTTCTCGAGGTGTCTTCTCCACTATTGAGGCTTCTCCCATTCCTCATATTTTCATGGGGAATAACACTATCCTACCAGTTTGGAAGAAAGGTCTAGTTCACATCAAGGATGGTATATTCAATGATGTATTGTATTTTCCATCTCTATCTGCAAACCTTCTCTCGATTTCTCAAATTTCATGTAGTGGAACAGGGAAGATAGTTGAGTTCACTGCTGATTTAGTCTTTATTCAGGATCATGCAACATGAGATCTGATTTCTATAGGGATCGTTGATCCTTCCACTTGTCTCTACACCTTCTCGCACTTTGGTCCACCATCTCCATCATCAGAGTACACTTCTTCTTTCTTGTAGGAGCATCTTGTGGTGCAGTCAGATACTTGGACCTTCGTATTGTTCCTGAGATCCCTATTTTGACTTCCACACCACATCTAGTTGAGGTCTTTTCTCTTCAATAGGATTCTTCTTCTACTTTACCCAATCCTCCATCTCCATTCATCAAGCCTCCAAGTGCACTTGTTGTAGATTTTGCAATGGACATTCATGATAGTATCAAAACACTTGCCTTCAAGATTCCCTTTCAAGATCCTCATATTTTCTCCTTTGAGCATCAACTAGGCCTTCTAATTTTCCCTCTCATTCAAGGGTTCCCTTGTTTTTTTCCCTTTTTTCTTCTACATTGGAGTTTCATTGATTCAATTCTTTCTCTAGGGGCTCCATTATTCTGGGAGGCTTTGGTATCTTTTATAACTCTCATGGGGGGGCTAGTTGAACTTATGGTTTGAGAGATTCTCTTAAAACATTTCTAGTGGAAGTTATCCTTGGGGGGTCTTGTTGAGGCCTTCCTTCCTTATTTTTCTCAGCGTGTTTTTATTTGTTTGTATTTAACTCTTTTTGGGGGAGGGTTTTTCCCACAAGGTTTTCCCTCTTTCCCCATTTTCAATGGTTGCACTTCTTTGCATTTGTACATGGGTACCTAGCATGGCCTTATTGCTGAGACCCATTTTGAATTTCATCTTAGTTGTTGTAAACTTAAGTGCATTCCCCTAAGTTTCACTTAAGGGGGGGTGTTAAAGTAAATAATTATTATTTATTCTTTACTTAAGTTTACTTAGGTTAATGCATTTGGTTATTAGTTGTAGACTAGGAGTTGTTGACAATACTAGAGTTTGTTCCTATCTAATTCATACTTATCCTCTCACCAAGGATATCCCACCTTTTTTGGATGTATGCTTAGTTGTCATTCTTATCTCTTAGCACTTTCTAGCACTTTCTTAGCTTGTTCTACAAGCTTCCTAGAGGCCTTTATAAATAGGCTCTCCCTTTTCATTTTTGTACAACAATTTCATTTTCACATTGTTGCAATATAATCTCTCTTTTTTGCTTCAAGTTCTTGTTCCTTCCTTCTTTGATTTCTCTTTAGTAGGTTATTTTCATGTAGGTGATCTTGGAAAGCTATGAAGTTGGCTTTCATCAACTGCTATAGTCAGTATTCTCCTACTAAATGCATCTTCCACCTTGTTTAGTTGTCCCTTCTTGTTCTTGATATTGAATATGAAATCTTGTAAGTACTCCATCCACTTCAAATGCCTATTGCTCAACTACTCTTGTGTGTTGATATAGCTAAGGGCCTGATTATTAGTGAACACTATAAAATCTTTAGATAGGATTTAATGTCTCCATTTCCTTACTAACTGCACAAAAACATATAACTCCATGTCATAATAAGAGTACTTCTTCTTGGCTTCATTAAGATTCTCACTAAAGAAAGCTATGGGCCTACTTTCTTGACTCAATACTCCCCCTATTGCAATCACACTTGCATCATACTCCAATGTGAACAACTTGTTAAAACTAGGTAATGGAAGGATAGGTTGGGTAGCTACTTCTTGTTTCAAATTTTTAAATGTTTTTCCTGCATCAAGATTCCACTTGAACTTTTACTTCAATCCACCTTTAATAGTGTCTAACACTAGTGCACAAATACCACTAAAGTTTCTAATGGATTTTCTATAAAATTGATCTAACCCATGAAAACTCCTTACCTTTATTCATGTGGTTTTTTTTGGCCAATTTAAAATAGCCTCCACCTTGCTTGGGTCCATCTTTAATGAACCTTATGACACGAAAAACCCCAGGTATTTTTGACTTCCCAATTAGATGAGTAACTTGGTTCTAAGAACTCAACTCATGGATTAGACATCCAAAATGAGCCATTATCTTTCTAATAAAGAAGGTTCATTTAAATTATCAACTCAAGGATGTATACTTGAAACAAGTCTAAAAATTATATGCACTATAAAAATATCTAAGCTATTATATCATTGCAAAGTAAAACTATAACAATGCTACATATAAATCTAAATACACGATAATGACTACATGAAACTTCACAGTAGTGGCTGTAAGAACTGTATATTATCTAATCTGTCTATGTCTCTATGTATGTCTACATAAGATGCTTGATTAAAATTTAAAATATATAAGATTATTGACTCTCTAACAACCATATAACATGTGTCTCATAATTCATTTAAAAAAGGAAGATATTTATTACAAAACTAATGACTAAGTGTGCTGATTTTCTGCTCCACATTTTTAGCAGTCCACTCAAACTCGTGGTTCTCCTTCATTATTATGAATTAGATCAAAATACTTTACCATGTTATTCTCATCCTTTTTATCTTTCCATTTCATTTTGAAAATATGATTTTAATTAAGTAATGTGAAAGTTATGATTATTTTATTGAAAGTGATTTTCTGCTGCTTGAAAATGTGCAACCTTTTACTCAGTCAACTTCTGATCTGTGGTGCTCATTAACTATTTCAAAATAACTCAAACACTCAAAAGGGTTTGTGTGAATTTTTTTTTTCTTTCCAAATAAGTAATCCATTCTTAATTTCATTACAAATTGAGTGAGATATGCCTACTTTATTGAAACTAACTTTTGACTTTTTTGCATTTTCTGCAACTACTAAATATTGACAAGTGTCAACTTCCTTCTCCTTCTTTCTAGCTGCATGAATGACTCAAATAACTCAAAAATATATGTTAATCACCTCAAGATAATTATATTTCAATAATAACCACTTATCATAATAAATCATCACAATTTAGCATCAACTAGCTACACATGCAAATGGAAATCAATAAATCATTTATCATAATTAATGCTTCATAAGTCAAGTTAATGTATGGAAATGGCTTGGGAATATTTTGAAATCATGGGGTAAAGTGTTATAGTAGATGAATATAAATATTACATTTTATAGGCTCATCATTCTCCCCTAGCTGAAATCTTTTATTGTCCTCAAGCAAAGGATAGGCATTAGATAGCCATGAAAGCTATCATCATTTCATACACTCTCTCTCTCTCTCTCTCTCTCTCTCTCTCTCTCTCACTCATCTGCATATTTTTCACCAAGAATATAGGAGATAGCCCAAAAATATTCATGAAAGGTCATTCTTGAATGGTCTATGACAATAACACAAGGCATGTGTGTGCTCCCCCTAACTAAAAGGTTGTTTATCCTCAAATGATAATGTATGTGTGAGGGTAGCATCAAATCACTCATGACGCATATAATTACAGTAATGATAATTTAAAAAAATGCAATGCATATATAATCAATTACTAAAAATGATCAATATTATGAATAAATGGAAATCATAAACATAGTACCATTTGTGTTGTTGTGAAAAACTTCAAACTTTGCAAATAGCTGAAAGTACAGGTCCCTTGATTGTTGAAATTTAGGTCCCTCCAAGAGTATTGCATATTTAATATGAGTACTTTCTTCATACTTTCTGAAAGTTGTCTTTTGAATCACATAGTAGTTGTTGTATGATTGTCTGTTGAATCAAAGAGAACTAACTACAAGTGTGATTGTTAAAACTTGATAGTAGTTGTTGTAGGACTAACTGTTACAATAGGAAACCTAAAGATAATACCAGTTAGACACTATAATTGAATATACATTCTTGACATCATAAAGACTCAACTACTCAATGAAATATTTGAAAATATATGCAAAGACTCTCTTACAGAATTAGAAACTTGACTCACTCACACCCTTGGAAAAATGATTTGAACTATGAGCAACCAACAAAATATGAACTCCTCTAAAATAGCCATTAAAGCAAGACCAATTAAGAAACAAACTAAACTAGACAACTAGTAACTCTAAGACACTGTGTAAGAACACTTATTGAATGAGAAACCTACCCTAACCTATTCTATCCTACACTAACTAGATTACATGACCCACTCAAACAAAAACATTCATTGGTTTTTTGAAGTATCTTCCTCTTCTCAAAATCTTCCAATGATTCACATGCTTATGAGAAATGAGAAATAGTTGCAACATCAATAGAAACTTCACAAACAACAATACTTTTTGAAATACATCAACAAACTCACTTATAACTTCATGATTACAATATATATTTCTATATTGAAGCACATAAGTAAGCCAAAATATTTCCCCTTTAGATATAGTTGCATATGTAGATTTGTCCTTACTTGTAAGTTCTTTCTTTGTTGCAACCATAGCTTGTGATAACATCTTTTCCTCCATATGAATGAGATATCTAATAGGATAGCCTCATGAAAGAACAAATTTTGAATCTTCCTTGTTGGATTTGTGTAGATAAGCTACTTCTTCATCCTCTTGTTGACTTTGAAAAACCAATTTGTGTGGTTGATGTGATAAAAGTACAAGAAATTTTGCACCATCTCCATAAGGCTCATAGTTTTTCTCTACAAAAGATGTTGTCTTTACATCTAATGTTAAGTAAAACTCTTCTAAATCATCCCAAAACTGATCTTCTTCAATATCTTCTTTACTTTTCAGCATGAGAGGACTAATTTTCTCTTTATTACAGCTCTCTTCTTGAAGTAGGAATTCTGATTTGACATCACATTCATCTTGAGAAGCAACCTTGTGTATGGTGATTTCATCATTTTGCAAAACAAGGTTGTCTTCATTCGACTCTTCAAAATTCTGCATTTTGTCATCAATATGTGAAAAAAATTCCTCTATGATATTAGAGAATGTGTCTTCATTGATTTCCAAACTTGCTGAAAATGATATTGGATCTTCATTCTTATCTTCCATGGATCTAAAATCCATATTGTGTTGTTGCAAACTTCTCTAATCCTAAGTGCTTTGAATAGAAACTAAGATTCTAAAAAAATGACAAAGAGTTGCTAAAAACTTAGAGACTCTCATAGCTTGACCTATCGCTGGAAACAATGCCAAAAATGTTGACTTCCAAATTAGACCAATATCTTGGTTCTAAGAACTCAACTCATGGATTGGACATCCAAAATGAGTAGTTATCTTTCTAATAAAGAAGGTTCATTTAAATTGTCAACCTGAGAATGTATACTTGAAACAAATCTGCGAAGTATATGCACTATAAAAATCTCTAAGTTCTTATATCATTTCAAAATTAAAAAAATAATAATGCTATAAATAAATCTAAATACATAGTAATGGCTGTAGGAAACTGCATAGAAGTGGCTATAGGAATTGTATATTATCTAATCTGTTTATGTCTCAATGTATGTTTGCATCAAATGCTTGATTACAATTTCAAATATATAAGATTATTGACTCTATAAAAACCATATAAAAATTTTCTCATCATTCCTTTAAACAAGGAAGAGATTTATTACAAAACTAATCACCAAGTGTGTTAATTTTCTACTTCACATTTTAAGCAGTCCACTCAAACTCATGGTTCTCCTTCATTATTATGAATTAGATCAAACTACTTTATCATGTTATTCTCCTCCTTTTAATATTTCTATATCATTTTGAAAATTTTAATTTCATTAAGTAATGTGGATGTTATGATCATTTTATTGAAACTAGTTTTCTGCTGCCTAAAAATGTGCAACCTTTTACTCAGTCAACTTCTAATCCATGGTGCTCATTAACTATTCCAAACTTACTCAAACACTCAAAAGGGTTTTTATTTTCTTCTTTTCAGCTTTTAAAATCAGTAATATATTCTTAATTTCATTAATAATTGAGTGAGATATGCCTATTTTATTGAAATTAACTATTGATTTTTCTATATTTCTTGCAACTGCTGATTATTGACATGTGTCAACTTGCTTCTCCTTCTTTCTAGCTGCATGAATGACTCAAATACCTCACAAAAAATATGTCAATCACCTCAAGATAATTATATTTCAATAATAACCAATTATCATAATAAATCATTAGAATTTAGCATCAACTAGCTACACATGCAAATGCTAATCAAAAAATCATTTATCATAGTTAATGCTTTATAGGTCAAGTTAATGTATGGAAATGGCTTGGGAATATTTTGAAATCATGGGGTAAAATGTTATAGTAGATGAATATAAATATGACATTTAATAGTCTCATCAGGTATATTAGTACTTGCTTGAGAAAGTCACATTTTTTCCAAGTTGATAGACAACCTTTCTTTCTATAACCTTTTAAGCACAATCTCCAAATGTTTCATATATTTCTATTTAGTTTTGCTAAAGATGAGTATGCCATCTAGGTATAAAACTACCAAATTTTCAATGTAATCCTTAAGCACTTTTTTCATTGGCCTCATGAATGTGCTAGGGGTATTTGTAAGCCCAAATGGCATAACTCTCCACTCATAAAACCCTTCAGTGGTCTTGAATGTTGTTTTCCATTCATCTTGATCTTAGATCCTAATTTGATGATAGCCACTTTTTAAATCCAACTTGGTGAAATACCTAGATCCTCCTATACAATCCATTAAATACTTAATCCTAGGTATGGGAAACCTATATATGATTTTGATTCTATTAATGGCCCAAAAATTAGTACAAAGTATCCAATTACCACCTTTCTTGGATGCCAATACAACTGGTATTGCACAAGGACTAATGCTCTTCTTTACCAATCCTTAGTTTAGCAACTCTTGTACTTGTCTAGCCACATCTTGGTTCTTCTCTAGAGTGATCTTTTAAGCTACCTTTTTTGGTAATTAGGCTCCTAGGATAAAATCAATCTGATGACTAATAGCCCTTTTAGGAGGTATTCTTATAGGTGTTCCATCATCGATGATGTCTTAGAACTTACCAAGAAAATTCTTCACCTCCTCCATTATAGGTTGTTGATATGGTATTCTCTTCCTCCTTAGTTTGTACCATGATAGGATATCCTATAAGAACCTATAAGTAGGATGACCCAACTATCCATAGCTATAGAACTTCATGCTAGAAAAGTAAGAGTTACTACTACCTAAACCCCTTCCACTATTAGAACCTCCTTGAAATCCTCTACATCTTCCATGGCATCCTTTATTGCAAGCATGAATGTTGATGATATTCCTATGGGGGAGTATTGTAGATTTATTACTATGATAATATGTTACATTCATGACAGACTTTTTCATTGATGTCAACATAGCCATTTTTTGTGGTATCTGATAGAAGAATAGTGGAAAGATCAAGTTGCTATAGATAGCTAGTTGAATATTCTAACTATATAAGGTTATAGGAGATACTTCTGAGTATTTGGTATATGTAGTTAACACAAAAGAAGAAAGGATAAGTCTAGAAGAAGTTATGTAACTTTTGGTGAGGTCTGTTCTAAGATAGAGTTTATAGAGGCATGTTCTGGTGAACTTGTTATATTCCTTAGCACAGTTGATCTTCTAAGAAATGAGGTTGAGGAAATGAAGAAGACATGCTACTGATGATGTGGCTAAGTTCACTCATAATAATATTGAATGTATGAAAAGTTATTCAAGTTTCAAGAAAAAACATTTATGTTATCACTAATTGTAAGGTCTTCTTAGTATGGTCCTATAATAATTAATTGAGAAGGTCTAAAACCCAACTCAGGGAATTATTTTATGGATTAAATATAAAGGAAGGAAATTATCCTTTATCATGGTATGGTTTTATAATTGATGATAATCAGTACCAAGAGTGGCATGCAAAGTTGAGCAGAGTAGTGCAGAAGTGAAGGAAACTTCATTGTTGAGGTTTTGGTGATTGATCTAAGGTTTCATATTTGGATCTAAGGTTTGTAACCTAGTCTACAAGGTCTAATAGTGATTGGTTTGGTTGACAAAAAAAAAATAATAACATAATAGTAAATTACATGTTTGAGTAGTGAGCTCTTCTTGTAGTTGAAATTGCATGTTTGGGTAGTGAGCTCATCTTGCATACATTGCACTACAACTCCTAATAGGGTTGGAATCTCCTAATAGGTATTCAAAGTCTACTAACAGGGACTCTATGTACTAAATGTTGTAATAGACTCTTTACAAGGTCCATCCTCTAACAAGGAATATTTATATTAGAACATCATCTTATGGGCATTATTCCCACCTAGCTTTTTCCTCTGATCAAGAGTTTCCGTAGTCAACATGTCTAGTGTAATTATCTATATGCATTTTATTATGGTTTCTTTTTTCTTTGGTTGAATGGTTAAGTTTCTTTAAAGAAGATAAATATTTTAATTATTAGATAACTTGTTCACCCCCCCTTCCTTAGTAATCTTGGTGGGAAATTGTTTCTAATAATTGGTATTAGAGCATCAGGTCCTTGATAAAGTTTAACAACTTTGGGAGATCCATGGTGAACTTGCTCAAAAGAGATAGTCCAAATTTTGATGTAACAAATTATGATAGCTGGAAAGAAAATATGAAGACACATTTTTTGTGTATAGGTCTAGGATATTGGATCTTGACAAAATTAGAGAAGATAATCATTGCTAAAAAGCATTTGGAAATTTTCACCAAGGCAGAAAGAGATCTTTTTATGTGTGACACAAGAGCTAGAGAAGCACTATTGATTGCACTTCCTAAAATTGAGTACAATCAGGTACCAAAGCTCAAGGAGGAATCAAAGAAGAAGATGAAGTTATATGGAAGATACTAAAGACTCTAATACCACCATTTAAGTCAGCAATTTAGATGATATAGTTATTGATATCCTATACCAAAAATTTCACAAAGGAATCATTGCTTGGAAGACTTGAAGTAGTTGAGAGTGAGCTCAAATAGTTTAGAGAATTGACCAAAAAAGAGATAACTTTCAGTACTCTAAATACTTGACCTATTCTATCAAGGAGCACAAGTGCTAGATGAGATTTTTCTAGCAGCAATAGATCTAAGGAGGATAGAAAGATTGAAGGAGTAGCCCTTCTGGTAAAAAGAGAAAAAGGAGGTAAAATATTTAAATGTTGGACTTGTGATGAATATGGTCATTATGCATCTAAGTGTCCTAAAAGAGAGAAAAAGTATAATGGAAATTACAAACCTAGAAAAGATAGAGAATGTATGCAAATGAACATAATGATTCTGATGAGAAAGCATTAAGTGCTAGTGATGATGAAATTGGATTTTTGGCAATTAAAGAATAAATTCTAGAAATGGTAGCTTTGGTGTCCCAAGTTGAGAAGAAATCTAATTGGATAATTGATAGTGGTTGTTTAGATTGTTAGAGTAAATAATTAACTAATTGTTAATTATTTATTCTATTACTTAAGCTTACTTAGGTTAATGCATGTAGTTGAGGTTAGTTGTTGACAACACAAGAGTTTGTTCCCTTAACATACTTATCTTTTCCACCTCTTGTGGATGTGTGCTTAGTTGTCAACCTTATGTCCTACCTCATTCCAGCCTGTTCTACAAGCTTCCATGAGGTCTTTTTATTTAGTCTCTCATTCATTGTAAATTCATTCCATTTTCACATAGCAATTCTAATTTTCTATTGTGAAATATTCTCTTGTACGGTATTTAATTCAAGCTCTTTTCTCCCTAGGTTTCTCTTCAGAAAGCTATTTTCATCGTAGGTGATCTTGATGCATTATTGGAGTCAAATTCTCAACTCCTACATGGTATTAGAGCCTCCCTACTACTTCTTGTTCAAAGAATTTTTGAAGCCATAATTTGGAATCGAAAACCCTAGTATGTTTGTGCAATTTTTCTTCAAATCGAGGGTAAAATTTTTTTTTGAAGCATTTTCAGCCCAAACGGATGCTGCCATTGGATTTAGAACACCATTTATAATTAAGATGCATATAAAACTTTTCATTTTTGGCTTCAAGCATTTTTTTGGAAATTTTTTGGCCTCCTAGGTAATTGTATGGATGAACAGAGTGAATTTTTTTTTTTTTTAAATTAAAAACCACGTGGCATCATAGCAATGCTTGTGTGCCATTGTGGGGCCACTCAAATGTTGCTAGTAGTAGCACTAAATCAAAAGCACCACCTCGCTATGGTTGTAGTGCCATCGAACTGGTGCTCATCCAAACTGCCTCCAACATACAACTCGAAGACCACCATCGCCAGTAGCACCGCTAGGTTTTCCTCCCAGATGCCACCACCACTAACAATTTCAACCATTTCACTACCAAGTTTCCACTTCGATAGGTGACATCACTTTCAGACACATGATGTCTTTTTTTGGCAATTGTACGATTCTGATGTCATCTTCTCGGCAGCTTACATCACCTTTCTGGGCACCCATGCTAACGTCATTTTTTAGTGAGCTGACATCATCTTTTTGGCTATTGACATCATCATTTCAATGGCTGATGTCATTTTATGGTGATGTCCTCATGACGGCCATATAGGTGTCAAATTTAATCCAGTGTCTGTAATTTTCCAGCAAGGTGCATTTTTGGAGCAGCAGTTAGTTTTTTGGCTATAACTTGAGAATACAAAGGTCTTTTTTTGATCCAAAAGAAGCATTGAAAAGCTAACTCAGAGATAGAGACATTGGTGCTAGTTTTGTAAGATTCCAAGTTCATTTGGGCTCCCATTTTTGGCATCAAAGTAGAGGCTTCTATTTCCTCCTATTTTGCATCATTAAATCCAGGTTCTTTTCCAGTTGTTTTTGTGGTATTTGGGATATATTCTTGTATGTTTGTGGGGGAGGTTTGGTGTCTTTCTTTTCTATAATTTACTTCAATTAAGACCCTTCTACTTTCCTCTTCTTCTTTCTCTCAATGGCGGATCCATCTGTGACCTATCTTACACCACACAACTACCACACCTAGAAGGCACACATGATTAGACTTCTCATGTCAAGAGGTCTATGGTCTTGTCTAGATGAGAATTAGCTAGTTCTTACATGCCTTTTTGAGGTTCTATTGCATAGAAACAAAATGGATGAAGCCATGGGACTGATTGCACTCAACATTTCAGACAGTCTGCTATTTCACTTGGATGGTTTGACTACTCCATGGGCTTATTGGCAAAAATTTTAAACTTTTTTTGGATAGGTGAATGAGTTACAAGCACTTCAGTCAGATGAAGAATTGACTTCTTTGTCATCGAGTGACTTTCCCACCATCGAGGACTTTCTGATGAAGTTCAAATCCCTACGTGTAGTTTTATAGGGATGTGGGAAGAACAAAATAGATAATGAGTGCATATTTTTGATACACTCAAAGATGAAGGGCAGTATTAGGATTTTTCTTCTACTTTCTACTCCACCATGGATGCCCTTGGAGATAGACATAGGATGCCTACATTTGAGACATTTTGTGATAGGTTGACTAGGGAATAGGCAAAGATCCAACAGGTGGATGGCTCTGGCTCTTCTAGCCTAGCATTGGTTGCTCAAAATTCTAAGGGGAAATTAAAGAAGAAAGGAAAATCGAAGAAAGATACATCAAAATCTGATCTGAAGCCTCCAACTAATCCTCTAGAAAACCCTCCCAAGGGTAAAGATTCTTCAAAGTCAGGTGAGTTTACCTCCAAGACCAAGAAGAAATCGAGTGAGAACTGCAACTTTTGTGGGAAAGATGGACATTCAGTTTCTAGGTGTTGGAAATTATTAGAGGCTTTAAATGAAGCCATGAAGGAGGATCACATTTCAGCGCCTTAGTCTTCATCTCCACCTATAGGGAAAGGTCATGCTCTTTCTACACAAGCTATGACTTCAACACCTTTATGGATTCTTGATTATGGGGCTTCTCACCACTTAAAAAACACTCCTAAGTTGCTTACTTCACTAGCTCATTGTGCCACCACATAGATTGCAATTGGGAACTCTTCACAACTCTTAGTTTTGGGTTCTGGCATTGTTGCTTTGGCCAAGGGCTCTCTTCAAGATGTACTTTGTGTTCTCAATATTTTGATGAACCTTCTATCTATCTATTAGATTTGCCACTCTGGCTCTAGGAAGATAGTTCTCACCACATGATGTGGTTATTTAGGACTTGCATGATCTAGAGGTGATCATGGCCAGTGGGAGTGTTAACTCTGCATCTTGCCTCTATAGATTTGATGGATTTGAGTCTTCTGATGACTTAGGTTCATGTTTAGTTGCACATGCAGATTTAGTAAGCAGACTTTGGCATGAATGTTTTGGGCATGTCAATTACAGATATCTTTAGTAGATGAGCACAAAGGCACTTGTTCTTGGGCTTCCCTAGATTTCCTATCCAGATGGTGTTTGTTAGGGATGTGCACTTTGCAAGCAACATAGGCATTATTTTCCACATGGATGAGCCACTCATGCTTTATTACCTTTGGAGTTGATTCATAGTGACCTCATGTCATTTCCTACTCCTTCTTTTTTGGGTGCTAGATATGTACTTACATTCATTTATGACTTTTCTAGATGCACATGGGTGTACTTTCTTAAATACAAGTCTGATGCCTTCAACTCATTTCGTGTTTTCAAGGCATTTGTAGAGAAGTAATCTGGACTTTCTATTCAGTCCATATGCATAGATAATGGGGAGGAGTATGTGAACTAGGCTTGTAGAGATTTCTATTCTAAGCATGGTCTTCAGCATCAGCTTTTAGTACCCTACACTCCTCAGCAGAATGGTGTGGTTGAGAGGAAGAATAGAACCCTTTGAGAGATGGAAAATTGCATGATTCAGTCTAGGTCCATGGATTCATGTTTTTGGGCAGAGGCAGTCAATTGTGCCAACTAAATTCATAATTAGATGCCTCATAAGGTACTTTGACATATGACTCTTGAGGAAGCTCGGTCCCATGTCAAGCCTGATGTGTTGTCATTTAGAGTTTTTGGGAGTACAACATACGCATTTGTACCTACTGCTCAAAGGAAAGCAATGGAACCAAAGAGCCAACCATTGATTTTTGTTGGCTACTGCAAGGATGTAAAGGCTTACAAGTTATTTGATCATGATTCCAAAGAGGTCCTATTTCGACAGGATGTCTAGTTTGATGAGAGCCCTCCTGCAGTTCATTCCTCACCTCTAGTGACTCCTCCAGCTCCCACTTCTCCCTCTCCATCTCCACTTTGTTTCATGGATGATGAGGATGATGATCATGGTGATCCTAATATACCTCCACCATAGGATCCTCCCCAGATGCTTAAATGGGCTCAAGCTACTATTGGGGCTGCAAGATCTCTATTTGGTGACCCATCCACAGCCAGTTCCACTCATTCTCACACTATAGGTTTCAGTCTACTTAGTCATGCTATTAGTACTGATCCTCAAAAATTTGTGGAGGTGAGAAGACACATAGAATGGGATAGTGCAATGGAGGAGGACTATTCTTCTTTGATGAAGAATCACACATGGGATCTTTGTTCTCTTCTTAAGGGGAGAAAGCTAGTGTGTTGTAAGTGGATTTACCACACTAAGTATGCTGCTAATGGTTCCATTGATAAGTATAAGGCTCATCTTGTTATGAAGGGTGTTTTTCAAATTGAGGGTGTTGATTACTCTGAGACATTTGCCTTTGTCACCAAGATGAATTATATTCACCTTGTCTTATCCCTCACAACTTTACAGGGATGGTTAGTTTATTAGATGGATTTGAAAAGTGCCTTCCTGCATGGTGATATCACTGAGGAGATTTATATGGAGTAGCCACCAAGTTTTTTGCAAGATCCCACCTTGGTTTGTAGGCTTTGATGTTCATTGTATGGTCTCAAACAAGCCCCTGCTATCTATAGGCTTCACTTGTTGCCATTCTGATCCCATAGTGTACATTTAATGTATTGGTGATGAGATTCTGATTCTTGTTTTGTATGTTGATGATCTTATCCTTATAGGTAGTTCATCATCCATGCTCCAAGATGTTAAGTGTGCACTGATGGACTAGTTTGAGATGATTGATCTTGGTTTTCTGCACTACTTTCTTGGTCTTCAGATTCATTAGTCTCCCACTAGCATTTTTGTGTATCAGCAGAAGTATGCTCTTGACATGCTTTGTCACTTTTACATTCTTGATTGTAAGGCTGATCCTACACCATTTCAGTCAGGTGTTAATTTTTCTACCTCCTGCTCCTCATCTATAGTGGATGCTACTTTTTATTGGCAGTTGGTTGGTAGCCTATTATACCTAACACACACACGCCCTGATCTTTCTTTTGCAGTTGGCCTAGTATCTCAATTTTCTCAAGACCCTCATGAGAGTCATTGGCAAGCTGCTAGGTGTATTTTGCACTACATTCAGGGCACACTTATGTATGGCATTCATTACACTATAGGGACTCCACACATTGTTGGCTATATTGACTCAGATTGGGCCGATGATGTTGATGATCAGAAGTCTACTTTTGGCTTTGTCTTTTGCCTTGGCTCTGATCCCATCACATGGTCATACAAGAAGCAGCATGCTCAAGCACTTTCATCTACAAAGACTAAGTACAGGACCACAATTCTTGCTAGTTAGGAGGCTTTATGGCTTTGTCAGTTGATGACTGAGTTTGGATTTCCTCTTGATCATCCCACTATTTTGTCATCTGATAATCAGATGCCATCTACATTTCTCACAAACTAGTGGAACATTAGCATACCAAGCACATTGAGTTGCATATGCATTTCATCTATCAGTTGATCCAGGATGGTGTTATTGCATTGGAGTACATTCCTACCACCGGTCAGGTTGCAGACATTTTCACTAAGCTTTTTGCATCACTTTGCTTTCTTCAGCTACAATCAATGCTTGGGGTTACAGAAGTTGTCCTTGGGGGGATTGGTTGAGGCCTTCCTTCCTTCACTTCATGTTTTTTTTAGCATGTTTTTGTTTTACCTCTTTTTGAGGGAGAGTTTTTGCCATGTGGTTTTCTCTTTTTCCCCATTTTACAGAGGTTGCATTTAGTTGCATTGTACTTGGGTACCTAAAATGGCCTCATTGCGGAGACCCATTTTGCATTTTTTCCTTTATTTTATGAGTTTAAGGCATTCACCTAAGTTGCACTTAAGGGGGGGTGTTAGAGTAAATAATTAATTAATTGTTAATTATTTATTCTGTTACTTAAGCTTACTTAGGTTAATGCATGTATTTGAGGTTAGTTGTTGACAACATGGGAGTTTGTTCCCTTAACGCATTTATCTTTTCCACCTCTTGTGGATGTGTGCTTAGGTGTCAACTTTATCTGCTACCTCATTCCAACTTGTTCTACAAGCTTCCATGAGGCCTTTTTATTGGGTCTCTCATTCATTGTAAATTCATTCCATTTTCACATAGCAATTCTAATTTTCTATTATGAAATATTCTCTTGTATGATATTTGCTTCAAGCTCTTTGCTCCCTAGGTTTCTCTTCAGCAAGCTATTTGTATTGCGAGTGATCTTGGCACATTATCAGAGTTGGATTCTCAACTCCTACATAGATCATATAGCTAGTAACATGAACAAGTTTGTTGACCTCAAAAGTCTAGATGGAGGAATTATTAGGGTTGGAAATAATGTAGCATGCCAAGTTAAAGGTATTGGATCTATAACTATTGATTGTAAAATTAACATTAAGCATGTATTCTTTGTTGATGGTTTAAAGAAAAATCTTTTGAGTTTTGGACAATTAGTAGACAAAGGTTATCACTTGTAGTTCACAGAAAAGACATGCATGATCAAAGACAAAGATGGAAATATAATTGGAATAGAAACTAGATCTAGACGTAATGTATTTCAATTGAATCCTACTGAAATGACATGTTTGCTTGCAAAGGTAGATGAAAATTGGTTGTGGCATAAGATATTTTTTCATATAAACTTTGACAGTATTATGAAGACTAGCAAAATGTTTGCAGTTAGAGATTTGTTGAAGATTGTAAAGCCAACTAACACAATGTGCAAGGAGTGTGTCTTGGCTAAACATAATATAACTTCTTTTCCTAGAAAGAAGTTTACCACTACAAAAAACTTGGAGATTGTATAGACAGATCTCAGTGCTCCTACATAGACTAAAGGATTCTATGGTAAAATTTATTTTATGATTCTAGTTTATGATTTTTCTAGTATGTTGTGGGTTGCATTTCTTAAAGAGAAATCTGAAGCATTTGATAAGTTTAAGATATTCAAGAATAGGGTTCAGAATGAATCTTGTATGAAGATTAAATATTTAAGATTAGATAGAGGATGATAATTTACTTCAAATGAGTTTAACATGTTTTGTGAAGAAAATGGAATTAAAAAATAGTTATCAGCCCTGAGAACCCCTAAACAGAATGGCATTGTAGAGAGAAGGAACATGTCAGTTACAAAAGTTGCAAGAGCTATGTTAGGAGAGAATGTTGTATCCAAAATGTTTTGGAGAGAAGTTGTAAAGACAACACTCTACAATATCAACATGATGCAAGATAGGAAAGACACAAACAAGACCCCTTATGAACTATGGTTTGGTCTCTCACCTACAGTTAAGTATTTCAAAAACATTTGGGAGTAAGTGTCATATCAAAAGTGATGATGATAATGGTAATTTTTCTGCTAAAAATGATGAAGGTATGTTTATTGGATATTAATTAAAAAGCAAGGATTATTGATATTATAATCAAAGAACTAAGACTATTATGGAAAGCAAAAATGTGAGAATTGATGAGAAATTTAGAATACAAGATTGAATAGTTGATTACAATTCAGATTACAATGTTCTTACTAAGCCAAGGAATGATGAGGCATTTCTTATGACTAACAATAATTTATAGAATGATAGAGAGCCAAGGTGGGAACAAAGCTTAGAACCTTCAATAGAGACAAGAGTTGAGATAACAACTCCTACTTTAGGAAAGAATATGATAAAGAATCATCCATTTGAGTAGATCATTAGTAAGCAAAGACAAAGGTGTGATGAAAAGAAGTAGAGTAAATGAAGAACTATGATTGATATCTCAAGTTGAGCACAAGAATGTAAATGAAGCATGTAAAGATGATTATTGAAAACAAGCTATAAAAAATAAATTGGATCAGATAGTATAGAATGAGACATGAAAATTGATCCCCAGACTGGTAGAAAAGAAGGTGATAGAAACTAAATGGGTATTTAGAAACAAAATGAATGAACAAGGTGAAGTTATAAGAAACAAAGAAAGATTGGTATGTAAAGGTTACTCACAACAAAAAGGGATAGATTATGAGGAGACTTATGCTTCAATGGCTAGAATAGAAGCAATAAGATTATTCTTAGCTTATGCAGCATATAAGAAATTCAAAATGTATCAGATGGATGTCAAGTCAAAAATTTTGAATGGAGAACTTGAAGAAGTATAAATTGAGAAGCCTAAAGGATGTCCTTTGATAGATGACAAGGAAATAGTATGCAAATTAAGGAAAGCATTGTATGGATTGAAGCAAGCACACATAACATGGTATGCAAGGTTGGACAAACATTTGACAAAATTTGGATATAACAAAAGTATGGCAAACACTAATATATATTGGAAAGAAATTGAAGATGATTTGATGATTTTGGTAATATTTGTTGATGATATCATATTTGGAGGAAATTATGTAGAAAGTGAGAAGTTTATTGAGGAGATGAAGAAAGAATTTGAAATGACTATGATAGGAGAGATGAAATATTTCCCAGGATTGCAAATTGTATAGAATAAAGAAAGAATTTTTATTTCTTAGACTAAGTACTTAAAGGATTTACTAAAAAGGTTTTTTTGACAAACATGGAAACCCATTGGAACACCTATGGTAACTGGATACAAGTTATCTACAAAGGATGAGACACCTACTATTGAGTAGAAAAAGTATAGATCTATGATCAAAGAATTGCAATATCTAACTCACACGAGGTGGGATATAGTGAATGTAGTTGAAATTGTTGGAAGATTCCAAGCTAATCCTAGAGAAGCACATTTTGCAATAGTCAAAGGGATATTTAGATATCTAAAAGGAACATTTGAGTTTGGATTATGGTATGAAAGATCTAATGATTTTACTCTAAGTGCTTATACTGATGTTGATTGGATAGGCAATATGGATGATAGAAAAAGAACCAGTGGTGGAGCTTTCTTTCCTGGAGGAAGATTGGTTTCTTGGTTAAGAAAGAAGAAGGATTGTACATCAAAAATCATAATAGAAGCATAGAATATTGTAGCAACAAATCATTGTAATCAAGTCATTTGGATGAAATAGATGCTAAAGGATATACAAATATAAACCAATGAACTTGTTGTCATACATCGTGACAACACAAGCATGGTAAATATGTCTAAGAATCCAATGTTGGATTCTAAGATCAAGCACATTTCTATTAAGTATCATATATTGAGAGATAAAGTTGTAGAAAAGGAAATCAAATTGGAACATGTGAGCACTAAAGAGAAGATTGTAGATATATTCACTAAGCCTCTTTCCAAAGAGACTTTTGTGTATTTGCAAAGTATGTTTGTGGTTATGCCCCTTCCTACACTAGAATAGAATATGCAAGAGTGCATTACTCCAGTGTAATAGAGTGTCGTTGTCTAGACTAAATGTTGATGCTTCCTATGTGGGGAAGTATTTGTGATGGACAGAGTCATCTAGGACTCTTATTGGACATTGTTTTGAATAGTGCCTTTTGACAATCAATCTAAGTAAAAATTACTTGTTGCAAAGTTTGATTCAGTAAAAGTTGGTTGTTGAAACCTTTGACAATGATGTCAATGGGGGAGTGTTTGGCATGAAAAACAACATGGTAATGCAGTATGCATGACACTTGAAGAAGTTTGACATGAGTACAACATGTTTGGCATAAGCACAAAATGGAATGATAGTTTTTCAAAAAGAACATTGAGGTATATCGATGGGGGAGAATGATTGATGAAGAGGATTTGAAAAATGAGTTGAATAGTCTCTTGTTGGTATTCTTGGAACTAGATTTTTTCATCTATGTTGCCATCAATTCCAAATAGGGAGATTTTTGCAAGCATGAATGCTGATGATATTCCTATGGAGAGTATTGTAGATATGTTTTTTGATAAGATAAATAGGTTTTATAGGGACCCTAAAACCCAAAATTAACTACAAAAACATGGCTGATAATAAGCAATTAAAGCCCAGCCAAAAAAGATAGGTCACACAGCTAGTAATAAGTATTAAGCCCAGCTAAGAACAAAGGCCAACAAAAAGGCTAGAAAAACATCTAGTCAAAAAGCTAGGATAAGAAAAGGCTAACCAAAAATATTAAAAACTGATCAACAAAAGATAGAACAAGAGAATTACTCTTCTATGATCTTCTCGAGCTCCTACATAGTTTGAGAAACAACATAGACTTTGTGATACTCCTCTACCATCTATTAATGGGTCTTTTGAGAATACTAATCCATACTAGTGAAAGTAATATTAGTTGCCTCATCCAGCAGACCTCTGGCTTTTAACACACTAGTCAAGGATAGAATGTTGTCATTGATTGAGTTGAGAATAGAAATCATTTGATTTTCCAAGTTATGATTGTAGTCTTTCAAGTTTTGAATTCTTCTCTCAGCCAAGCTAAGTCTATCCTCATGGTCCTTTTGATTATCCTTACCTAGCTCTTTCTTCTTTCTCTCCATTTGTCTAATTTTCTCCTTAAACTCTTCTAGCTTATGGTAGGGCCACTTTATTGATCTAAATTTATTGATCATGCTATTACGAGCATTATTCAATAAATTCATATCCATCTCCCTTGCATTATCAGTTATTGCCACAATTGTAGGATCGATAAAGTCTTCAAATTGGGGCTGGTCCTAATTATCAACCAAAATCTAGGGATTCATAAACTCTCTTACAATTCCCATTTTTGCAGTTCTAACTTTGAAGTTCTTCCAAGACTATGATGATATGTTACATTCATGACTGATTTTGTCATTGATGTCAACATAACAATTTTTTGTGATATTTGATAGAAGAACAGTGGAAAGATCAAGTTGGTACATATAGCTAGTTGAGTATTCTAGCTATCTAAGGTTATGGGAGATAATTTTGAGTATTTTTTATATGTAGTTAAGGTTGAAAGAAGAAATGATAAGTCTAGAAGAAGTTATATAAGTTTTGGTAACATCTATTCTAAGATAGAGTTTACAGAGGCATGTTTTGGTAAACTTTTTATATCTCTTATCAGAGTTGATATTCTAAGAATCTAGGTTAAGGACATGAATAATACATGTTGATGATGAGGTAGCTAAGTTCACTCATCATAATATTGTGTGTGTCAAGATTTATTCAAGTTATGACATGGAAGATTTATGTTATCGCTAAGTGTAACATGTTCTCAGTATGGTCCTTTAATTATTAATTGAGAAGGTCTAACAACCAACTCAGGGAATTGTTTTATGAATTCAGTATGAAAGAAGGACATTTTTCTTTATCATGGCATGGTTTTATAATTGATGATAAGCAGTAGCAAGAGCAGAATGTGAAGTTGAGTAGAGTATTGTATAAGTGAAGGAAACTTCATTGTCAAGGTTTTTTTGAGTGATCTAAGGTTTCATATTTGGATCCAAGTTTCATGACTTGGTCTACAAGGTTTGATAGTGATTGGTTCAATTGATAGAATGAAGGAAAGAAGAAAATAACTTTAAATTACATTTTTGAGCAGTGAGCTCTTCTTGTAGTTGAAATTGCATGTTTGGGCAGTGAGCTCATCTTGCATACATTGTACTACAACTCCTAATGGGGTCAGAATCTCCTAATAAGGATTTGAAGTCTCCTAATAGGGACTCTATGTACTAAATGTTGTAATAGACTCCTAATAGGGTCCATCCTCTAACAAGAAATATTTATATTAGTACATCATCTTGTGGGCATCATTCCCATTAGGGTTTTCCCTCTGATCAAGGGTTTCCCTAGTCAACATATCTAGTGTAATTGTCTATGTGCATTTTATTATGGTTTCTATTTAATTTGGTTAAATGGTTGAGTTTTTTTTAAAGAAGATAAATGTTTTAATTATGAGATAACTAATTCACCCCCACCCCCCCCCCCCCCCCTGCCCCCCCCCAACCTCACAGTTACCTTGGTGGACTATTGTTTCTAACATCCTCTTGGTGTGGTTTCACTCCCATGCTCTAGAGATTTAGACTTCCTTGGCTTCTTGATTTAGTTCCTCTACCTTTGTAACCACCTCTATGACCTCTTTAATCTCTTCCTCTACCTCTACCTTTGGAAGATTGGTCATTCTTTTTTTTATTCTTCTCCTCAATCTTTATAGCCAACTGATAGTACTGATGTATTGTTTTAAGGCTAAGAAGAGTCATCTCTTCTTGGATGTTCCATCTTAGGCCACTAAAATATCTACCTTCTTTAAGGTTTTTATCCTCTACCACATGTGACCTCATATAAATTTTTTAGAACTCCGCAATGCAGGAAATTACATCAAGATCCCTTTGCTTCAAATGCCTCTTTTGTTACAGCTAAGTTTCATTGTCTTCTACCATATATGTTCCTCTTACCTTAAGAATGATTCCTTTACATGATGTGATAGGTTTCTAGCCTTATTTTTCCCTCTCTTCATGAATGAATTTCCAACATTTTAAAGAAGACCATCTCAAACTTGACTTTTCCACTCTAACTTTTTGAGCCTCTATGATGCCGTCAAACTCAAAATAGTTTTCCATCCCTCCTTTAAAATCCATGACTAGATCTACCTCCATCTTTCCACTAAACAATGGAATCTTCTCAAGTGGCTTCCCACTCATAGCCTTCAATGCCTTAAAGGAAGTCTCCTCTATGAGAATAAGGTCTAGTATAGGAACTTCATCCTCTACAAAAACTTCTAGTTTTTTTTCATCAACATTCTCATTGACTTCATTAGTATTTTCTTCCACCTAATCTAATTTATCCTTTGGTTGGGCTAATCTCTCCCTAAGGATTTTTTTTCTTTCTCTTGATCATGCATCTTCTTTGCCAATTCTGCATTGGTCACCATTGTGGTTTCACCTACTAATTCTTCTTTAGTCTAAAACATCTATCAACAAGACAAATCTTTTGTGGCTCTAATACCACTTTGATAGGGAGGTTGGATGAGCCATTCACTAACTTATGCTCTTAGTCTTCTTACAAGACTTCTAGGGTGATTCTTCCTCACCACTTACCACATATAGGACCTTAATTTTCCTAAGTATCCCTTGGTCTCACTATCCAACCTAACTATCAAGAAAGCTTACTCTATCAACTCAATACACTAGCTCTTAAAGAAAATAGTAGTTCTCACAACCCCCAAATCTTGAACTAGGCCTTGTACAAATATGGAGTTATTGAAAAACACTTCTACTCAACCAATTAGGTATGTTTTATATCCCACCAAATTCATTTTCCCATCCAATCGCTTACTTTCTTCCCAAATAGGCCAAATAGGCTAAGAGCCCCAAATAGATCTCCTATAGAGAGAAAATAGTGTTTTTCCTCCTATGCCATCCAAAGTGACCCTACAATTTCTTTTAGATTTATTGGTCCATTTTCATACCCTTAAAAAAATTGAGGTCTTGGGGTCATACTCTCCCATTTAGTACCCTAACACAAATTAGGTGAAAATAGGGCTTTTTAGGCTCAATTGACTGGTCTAGCAAGAAAGCTTTCTTTAGAGTAGTTATGGAATTGGTATGAACCTGTCTCTTACATGGGATGATGGTAAGTTCTTCTTTAATTTCAAAGACAAATTAGGACTCTAGCTTTACTCATCGGCAAGCATTGCACATTTCTGTGTTGTCTTACATAGCTGAACTTAGCAGAGGCTCACTTAGGGAAAGACATTAGGGTAAAAGTACAAAGTTGTTTCACCTTTCAAGTTGACCTATTAGAATGATTGACTTTGAGTATTTCTATCTAAAAATTGATTTTGTTCAAACATTTGATCTAGATAAATTCATTCTAGCTAAGTTATACATGGTCTCACACTTTTTTGATTGGAAATGTCTATTAAATGCGCATTTTATACTAGTTTGTATTCAATTACTAAAGAAATAAAATAATTTTAGAAAATTGATGTTGAAGAACTCTTACTATTTTTTATGATATCTTTTTAATAACATATAAACACCATTTTGTAGAGCTCAAAGTCAAGAATATTCTCATATAGAGTTTATATTATTTTAATTAGATATAGTATATTGTAATTAAAAAATTCTACAAATATGTATTTTAAGACTAGAAAAGATGTCAATTTTGAGAAAGAAGAAAACTAAATCAAAGAATTTTTTTTAAAAAAATTATGACTTTGTATAGGAGAGAGTCCTCTTCCAAAATGTATAATTTTTCTTCTAGTTAGAATAGATTTATTTTGAAAAATGTGGTGGGAGATGAAAACTATTGATTTTAGGTGAGTTGAAATTTGAATCGTTATAAAAGAGAAAATATAGGTGTAAAGCCAATTTTTATTTTTTATTGTTCAAGCTATATATATAATCTATAACATAGTTTAAGGTCAAAGGGAAATAAGTTTATTTCCATATAGTTTTGTGGTTGGAACAAGACCCTTAATTTTTAGCATTTTTCAGTAGCTAAAAATGATCAATAAAAATTAGGAAAATATATCAATTCTTATTCAAAATAATTATTAAAAAATTTAATACTAAACTTCATCCATTTCTACACATTTCATTAGTTAACTTCAATTTAAAATTCTAAATAATAATACAATTTTTATGTCATTGAAGGTGAACAATTATACTTTTGTTAGCCTTTTCCTTTACAAAAGGGTGACATAGGTTTGTGTTTTTACCTGTTAAAAATGGATGCTTTACATTTGAGGGCCCTTCCTTCTATAAAAATGAAGTACATGGAGTTTACTCACTATCCCCAAGAGGCTATAGAGACTAAATTGTAGGGAAGTGAGTTAGATGTCCATCTCCAAAAATTGCCTGGGCAAAACTAGTGATAGTTTAGAGGAAAAATAATTTTACAAAAGACAATAAAATTAAACAAAAATTATATCTCAAAATGAAATGACTTAGTAAAAACATTAAAACCAAAAGATCCTTAAGTGGCAGTATGGATCTTTTACACCTAACTACCTACTATCATTAAAAACCAAGAATTTTCTCATAAAAATGCTTCAAATGTTGATTGCAAAAACTCACATTCCATACATTCAACTTCCAACCCTACACAAGGTCTTCTCTTGCATTATATAGGGTGATGGGGTTCCTATGTACCTTTTAGAACTTCATTCCAATGATTTTAAATTGTTTTTCAAAAAGTTTCTCAAGAAACTTTTAAAATTTACAAAGTTGCACAATGCAACTTTTACAACCTTTTGCAACATTTTACTAAATTGGTCAAATGACCTTCCTATCTTCGCAAACTTCACCATAAACTATAATTATGGTCAAAACCACCATCCTAACTCTTCCTAGGCTCTAAGAACCTATGAACAAAATTTCCAATTTAGTCCAACTATGGTCAACATGAACTTATCTTGCACATCAAAACTTCCCTAAGGGTCACACTTAAAGAACAAAAATATGAAACTTAGATTTCCTAGGAAATTCTTAGGTTCTCCTACACCACCTTGTTAGAAGCCTCAACCCTATTAGGAGTTGTAGTACAAATAAAAAATGTATGCAAGATGATCCCATTTCCCAAAAATGCAATATACGATATAGTTCCTTAATACAAAGAGATAGATAAAAAAACTTCTTTAACACTATTGTTGATATCTTCAATATCTGATATTGCCTTAGCTACTCAAAAAAAAACTTTATCTTAGTTTTCATTCCTCTAATAATAAATTAGAACTCACATATCAGACATGTACCACACTTAAACTTTGCATTCCCAATCTTTCATTTATACCTTTATAATTACAATATTATCACCTAGTCAGCCTTCATGCATTATTACACTTTATAAAATACATTATTTTAATTCATTGACTTAGAGATAAAATCTAGGATTTCATCCCTAATTAGTTAAGTAATTACTTTGCAAAGAAAACAATTCCATAACCCAAAATACCCATTTCTTTGTTATGCTTTGTCTTGCATGTATACTATCATAACTGGCAATATGCCCATAACTTTGTCTGTACTATCTGTATTGACTTGCAAACTTATATACATCATTACCATACTCTATAATATCATTCCTCAAGTGTGCACATGTCAATATTACTTTTCTGAAGAGCTCTAATCAAAACTCTATTTATTCTTCCAAATCAACTAAGTGATGCTTAGACAATTTTCTAAGTATAAAATTCATAATTTATTCCTCAAGTTCTACCTTCTTCATATTCAAGATATTTTTCAATAAATAACAGCATCCACCATCTACCTTAGCCAAATTTTCAACAATCTTCCCCTTTAGAATTGATAGCAAAATATTCAAAAATTGGCTAAGTTCCAAAAAATTGTAATTATAAAGCTTTACAAAATTGGCCTAATCAAAATTTACAAAATTTAAAGACCTGTGGATTATTATATTTTAACCATCTTTCCTTATATCTCCTAACTACATTATATAACTTTCCCTTTGACTAATTTTCCTTTCATGTATATCTATACAATATATAATTTATTTTCCTTATTTTTTCTCCCATTATCTTTATCCTTCTATGTACATACATCTATACAATTTTCCTTATCTTTCTCTCCCCCTTCGACATCAATGAAAAGGTGTCAAAACTTATATATAGATCAAAATTGTATTACCTTTTATTCATGTTGAATTTAAGACTTTTGATATACAATTTGCAAAGCTTATCTTGTAGCTCTCAAATTGTTTATATTAGTGTCCTTTACTGCATTTGATTTTCTATGTAATAAACATAGGCCATCAAATGCCACCTCTACTATATTCAAATTTGTAAAGAAAAATTTCTCATATGATGTCTTGGATATAAGACATTCTTCAGGAAGCTTTTTTACTTCACTAATATTCAATGTTAGGCTTTCTCTTAGCAAAGAGAACCTCTTTATCACTCTCTCTTTCCTTAGTTTAATTATTCTAATGTCATCATGAACTTGTGTGATTTCTGCCTCAAGATCCGTAATGATTGTTTCTAGTTGTTGTAGTTTTGTTGTCAAAACTTATAGCTCATTTAGTTTTCCATTAAACTCATCATTTATGTCCTTAATGTGATTGTGTGACAAAGTACAGTGTCATTACAATTTCTTTCCTTTCTCTAGACATCTTCTCATCTCTAATATAAACTAGATTTCTTCTAACCCTTTTCTTCTCTAAGGACTCACCTAGGCTTCTCTTCTAGCCTACTAGGATTTTCCTTTGTCACCCTAACCTCAAGAGAATTACAATATTATCCTCCAATATCCCCTATCCATCTACACCAATGTTTTTACAATTGGTATCCTTCATAGAGACACTCCAATTTGCTCACCAAACTCTCATATACAACAAACATGGTCATTATACCTTCAACTTGGAGTAAGGGATTCATATTTTTATATTTTAGACTTCCCATACCCTTTTGAACTCAAAATCCATATGTTTAACTATTGATTCCTTCAAACTTGGCAAAACTATCTTAATTAGGCCTAGTTGAATTAGGCCTTCAAACTAGGTTTTTTTACTATAACTTCAAATTTCCCTTAAAAGGTGGAAAAGTAATCTCCAATTTGGATACCCTTTTGGAAATAATTCAATATTTTTTGGGTCTTTGATTCTCAACTTGTCCATACACCACAATGCTAAATTTATGCCTACCTTTAAAGGTTTCAAAGGTTTCATATCAACACTTTCTAGGGTCTAACAAAACACTTAGAAAAAATTGTCTTGGAAAATTTTCCTCACACACATAGATTGATGTTTCTATCACATTCAATCTACCAAAATAATCTTGCAAGCACTATGGTTGCTTAGCCATGCATTGAAAGCTTGCTTAGGACATCACATGAAAAATTGTAAACAATTTTGTCTAGGCCTCTCCTTTTCTATTTACACTATAGAAGGACTTCACTTCCATATCCCTCAACACCATGATTATTCCATGGTGAGGGTTCATGGGGGAGACATTTTTCACAAAATTGTCAAAACAAGAACAAACAATTATCTATTTACAAATAATTTTTAAACTATAAGAAAATTAACTCCTACCAACTTGAAATATAAAAAAAAGTAAAGTATAACAACATAAAATACAACGATCTAATAAAATAGGATCCCTTCAATCCATGAAAGTATTCATGCAATCAAAAAGACAAAAACTATTAATCATGGAACAACAAAATCATGGTTTTCAATTTTCAAGTCCACTTATTACAACTTCCAACCCTTCGAATGGGTATCATTCATGGTTTTTTAGGTTTTATTAGAATTTTTATATAGTTACCATAACTACCAACTCCATCCTTGTGCTATGCAACTTTCTTATCAAATCTTGTCATGCAACTTTTCAAAATTGCTGATAACTTTTATGCAACTCCTAGAAAATTTTGCATCTAACCCTTTAAAACTTCCAAATAGACCTATTATAGTCTCTTTATGATTTCCAAGCCTAATTTTTCCTTCATAACATCAACTTAGTTTATTTGGACCAATTTTTCATAATTTACAACTTTTTCAATAATTGACATCTTTCCCAACTTTGCATCATATGATAATGTATAACCTCCAACCTATGCAAAAAGATGTAAAAACACCATAGAGGACAAATTAAGCTCAAAACCAAACTTTCTCCAAACTTCTAGTGTGTAAGACCCATAACCCTTATATTGTCTCCTAAGAACCAAAATACAAAGTAAGAAAACACATGTAAAATGGATTGAGCATAGTCAAATCCATCTAGGAGAAAACTCAAATGACATTCTAAGCTCCAAATACACCCAACTTACTTGGCTAAGGTTTTTACAAGACAAAAAAAAAGTTGGAACTAGGAATATGAGTTAGCCTAGGTGCTCCTACACCATACTCCCTAGAAAATAAAGATCTCAATCCATTGTTAGATTGAGCAAGATGGATTCTATGCCCAACTTATTGAAGGCAACTTCCTTGATTCAAATAGCCTTTGCATCATCTTTTCCATGTCACTTGACAATATGTTCCAAATATGACTTTTTCCTAGTTTTGTTGTAAACTATTGAGTCAAGAACATTTTCAACTATCTTAGGTGGTGGAGAAGTTAAATTAAGGTCTTCTACATCTTGAGTGACTTACTTAAGTATCTGATCAACATCTAGACTAAGGCCTTTGTACCTAAAAGGATCAACAACATTGAAAATTGGTGACAACCAATATCTTTAGGCAGCTCCGCCTTGTATGCATTATTTCCATACTTGGCCAGTATTGGGAAATATCCCAACCTTCCCATTAGAATCTTATGAGGAACTCCCTTCTGCAGCTGTGCTTTGTTTAAATGAATCATCACAAGATCCCTAACTTGGAATTGTACATCTCTTTTACTATCATCATCCTTATGCTTGAGTTTCTCAAAAATTTTAGTTAAGGTCTTCCTCAATATTTCATGGACTTCCCTCATGTAGTGGGAAAATCCTTAGCATATCCACTTCCTTTTACACCATCTTTCATCTCTCTTAGTTAAAACACCCCTCTAGGATGTAGCCTATAAAAAAATTTAAATGGGCTTTTTCTAGTTGACCTGTTGACTATATAATTGTATGCATATTCAGCTTACCCAATGAGTTGATCCCAAACTTGTCCATATGCCTTTATAAGACACCTTAGTAAGTTTCTAAGACTCCTATTTATAACCTTTGTTTGACCATCTATTTGAGGATGATAGGCACATCCAAAAGATAGATTTATTCCTAGCTTATGCCACAAGGTTTTCCAAAAATGGCTCATGAACTTTGTATCTCTATCTAAAACAATACTTAGAGGTAAGCCATAAATTCTTAACACCATGTTGAAGAACAAATGTGCAATTTGAATGGCATCATGAACTTTTTTGCAAGCAATAAAATGTGTCATTTTACCGAATCTATCCACTACAACATTAATACTATCAAACCCTTGTTTATTCCTTGGTAATCCTACCACAAATTCCTTAATGAAGAATTCCCATCACCTGCTAGGAATTGGAAGGGTTTGATAAAGGCCTACATTGGAAGATGTACCTTTTTCTTTTTGACATACCATGACAGAACATTCAATATATTGTCTGATATCCCTATTAATTTTAGGCCAAAAGTAGAACCTAGTGACTAAATCTTGAGTCTTATTGATTCCAAAATGACCACTAAGTTCCCCATTGTGTTTTTATTGAATAAAATTCCCCTTGTTGATCTACTAGGAAGACATAGTTGATTTTATTTAAACAATAAGTTATTTTGCAAAGTGTAATTAGAAAATTCACCATGGAAATTGTTTGTGTACTCCTTACATACCTTATAGATGTCTAGATAATCTTCATCATGGACATATAGGTGCTTGAAGATGTCAATACCAATGCTCTAAAACTAAACCTCTTGCACTATGAGGAATCTCCTACTCAATGCATCAACTACCTTGTTCTACACGTCTTTCTTGTGCTTGATGTTAAAGGTGTAAGCTTGTAGATATTCTGCCTACTTCATATGTTTTCTACTGAGCTTGTCTTGGGAATTAAGGAAATTGAGGGATTGATTTTCTGAATATACCATGAACTCTTTTGGAAGCAAGTAGTGCCTCCACTTTCTTAGAGCTTGGACTAGAGTATATAACTATAATTCATAGGAAGAGTACTTCCTATTTGTATCATTTATCTTCACACTATGAAAAGATACTGGCTTCCCTTCTTGGCTTAGGACTACCCCAATAGCCATGTTGGCATCACACTCCACTATGAAGAGTTTGTCAAAACTAGGAAGAACAAGAATGGGCTAAGTAGCTATCCTCTTCTTAAGTGTTTCAAACCCATTGTTTTCTTGATGATTCCAATGGAACTTTGTCTTCATCCCATCTTTGATAGTGTCTATAATAGGAGCACAAATAATACTAACATGTTTGATAAATTTCCTGTAATATTGGGCCAAACCATGAAAAAATTCTCACCTCTGTTGCAACTTTTGGAGTAGGCCAATTTAGGATGGTATCCACATTAACTTTATCCATCTTGAGGCTCCCTTAAGGCAAAACAAACCCAAGGTCTCCTGCTTCATGAATTCACACTTCTCCAAATTCATCATTATCTTTTCCTCATGTAATTTCTTGAAAATATTTTTGAAATGTTTAATATATTCCCTAGTTTTACTGAAAATCAATATGTCATCTAAATAGACAACAAAAAGTAGTCCTTCAATACCCCATTCATAAGCCTCATAAACATAGACGAAGAATTTGACAAGACAAATGGAATTACAATCCATTCATACAAACCTTTTGTGGTCTTGAAGATTTCTTTCCACTCATCCCCTTCCCTTATCCTAATTTGGTTATATTCACTTTTGAGATCTATCTTGGTAAAATATCTTGCTTCCCCTAGACAATCTATTAGGTCTTCAATCCTAGGTATTGCAAACCTATACCTAATGGTGATCCTATTAATGGATCTTGAATCAGTACAAAGTCTAAAAATTCCCCCTTTTTTAGGGGCTAAAACAATAGGTAAAACACAAGGTCTTATAGTTTCCTAATTAGGCATTGGCCTAAGAGTTCTTGGATTTTCTTGGCAATTTCTTAGTTTTGTTGAGGGGTCATTCTATATGCATCTTTGTTGGGAAGGGTGGCTCCTAGAATAAAGTCAATTTTTTGGTTAACATGTCTCTTGGGAGGTAGGTAACAATTTTACCATAACTATAATGTCTTTGTGCTCATCAAGCATTGCTTAAACTTCATTGGGAAGCTCTATCTTCTTTCCTAGTTGCTCAACTACTTCTTTCTTAGACTTCAATAGTAAGGAAAATCTTACTCATTCTCCTTCTTCCAAGGTCTTTAAGAAATCCCTTTCACCCACCATACAAAGATTATCACTTAAAGATTTCACTTCTTCTTCTTGTTTTAAGGATTGAATCTTGAATATCACACTATCTTTCTTGAAGGAGTATGCATTCGTGTTTCCATCATGCATTTTGTTGAAATGAAGATTGCTTTGATATGTGGAATTTGGAAATAATCATTATATTGCCAATGATGTCAAACCTACTACTTTTTGGTGAGACAATTGCTTGTTTGGTCTAAGTGCTATCATTTATTTGATTGATGAAGAGGATTTGAAATAGAAGGATAACAAGAGCACATAGAGAAATCTTGAGTTATTTAGTGTATAAAAGGAGCACTAAGACCAAGTAAGAAATGAATGATATGTTGTATTGTTTATATACTTGAAGATAAAGTTGATGGATACACTAAGTCTAGAAGAACAAAAAATATAAATTGTGTCTATTGAGCTTGATCGAGTGAACAATTGGTGCCAAGAAATGTTAGTGCAAGCCAAGAATAAAATCAATTATTGATGAGAAAAGTAAAGATATAGTGTATGCCAAGTGAATTTAGTATGTGCTGAGTAAATTATAGATAGTGTTGAGTGACAGTAAACGATAACATAAGCCAAATGAAGGATAGTGGATTTTGAGCAACATAATGTTTGTCAAACATTAAAGGTTAGTTATTACTAAGTGATAGAAATATGAGTTTGATCAAAGATTCACTAATCTAAGCCAACTAATTTTATTTCTTGAATTATGTGAAGCATATGGAAGATAACTATGATGAGCTACTGACACAAAATTCAAGGTAAACCATTTTGTCATGAATGCAAGGAAGATTGTAGAGGAAGTTTATAGAGGAACAAAATGGGAAAGTGGGTAGATTCATTGAATCCTACCTAGTCCTACCTAATCCTAAAATGGACAATTCTGGTTAAGTGAAAAAATATCTAAATTCTCTATTTATAGAGATAGCTAGTAAGAAGCAAAGGTTGTTATGTTCAAGAACCTAAGGAAGACAAGGAGTTTAGGATATTGCTTCATCTAGTTACCAAACATAAGTGATTGCAATTGGCATACAAAGCAAGAAAGCTAAAGAGTATGAATTATTGAAGGGTGAACAAGATATCAGAGCTAAATTGTGAAAGCCAAGAAGAATGGAGGATAGAAATAGAGATGGGTAATCTACAAGTGAGTTCTGATTTATTATAAGAACAAGCCTTATTGTTACTTTCTAATAATTGTATCAGCCTAGGGTAAATCCTTTGGTTTAAGATTGATGTAATAGTCATTTGTAAATCCTTTAACTAGGTGACATTCTAATGGAATGGTATAAAATCCTCTAACAAGGCTCATTCCTAATAGGGTGATTGAGATCCTTTAACTAGGTCACATTTAATAGTGTGTATTGTAACCTTTAACAGGGTTGGCCTTTCACAAGGCATGGCTTCCAAAGATTGAGAATTAGTAGCATGTTACTAGTGGTTTTTCTCAAATTGGGTTTCCATGTAAAATTCTTGTTTCAAATTTGTGTGAATTTTCTTATGGTGTTTCATGTTTACATTTTTGCAAAGTGGTTTTGACCTAGGATAGTAACCTATAAAGTTTAAGTATTGTATGATCTAATGGATCCAAGCATGTTAAGGTTTTATAGATATGGGTCTACTAATCATTAAAAAAAATTATTTGTACATTTGGACCTTGGATAACTAATTCACCCCCCCCCCCCTCCCCCCGCTTAGTTATTCTCAAGAATTCTAGCAATTGGTATTTGAGCCTCGTTGCTTGTGAATAATAGTTTGAAGATACTAGAAGAAAAAGATCAAGATTCCCAAAAGAGAGGTACCCAAGCTTAACAAGGAGAACTTTCTTGCATGGCAAAGTTTGATTAAGCTACACCTAGGAGGTCTTGGACATAATGCACTATCTACCATCACCATTGAGCATGTTGAACCTACTAGAGCCCTAATTGTTGATGATCTAAAAAAGAAGAAAGAACACAATTAGAAAATGTTGGAGATTACATCTTCCCTAAGTTATTCTAACTTTGATGATATCAAGGATTTTGACTCTACTAAGAAGATGTGGGATGCTATAGAAAATATCTATGGAGGAGACAAAAATGTGCTAAGAGCCAAATCTGAAAGTCTTAGAGGTAAGTTTGATGATATGAGAATGAAATAACATGAGAATATAGTTCAATATTGTGCTAGATTAAAAGAATTTGTTAATGAGAACCTAGTAAAATTGAAGAT
Organism: Cupressus sempervirens; assembly: GCA_028749045.1. NCBI lineage: Eukaryota > Viridiplantae > Streptophyta > Pinopsida > Cupressales > Cupressaceae > Cupressus > Cupressus sempervirens. Next base: position 36,849,339 of record CM053793.1, on the reverse strand, counting down.
GAGACTACAATTAAAAAAGTACTGACAACCTTACTGCCTATCTATGCTATTAGAGTTTCTGCCATACAAAACTAAGATACACATCTGGTAATGACCTGACCCTTGAATGTTTGATGGGTAGAATCACCACTTATGAACACTCTAATTTTGATAATTTCAAAACGAAAAATTTTGAATCTTCCTTGAAAGCTAAATTGTCATTAAAGTAACCTAAAGAGAATAAAGAAAGAGGTCAAATAGGTTTCTAGTGACAGTGATACATATGAGGAGGATTGGTATAGGAGCACCTACATAAAGAGTTTTTTAATTTCATTTCCACATGTACATATGTCCATCATGCATTAGGATAGATCATGATATTCATGAGTGATAGTTTGTGTTCATGTTATCTAGCCTTTTAATTGCATTTAGCTATAATAAAGACTTATTGTGTAAGGCACTTACATGATTTGACACACTTATAAGCTATCATGTTCAAGTTTTCAACTAGACTATAAGAATGTAATTAGTTCATTTAATTCAATATTAGGATCATATAAGTGTTTCATAGGGGTCACACAAATAGAAATGCATGGTAGTTTAATATTGCTTGCATAATACAATGTTTCACTTTTAAAACTAGGAAATTCTAAAAAAATTAGAAGTATAAGAGTCTTTTAAATACACAAGAACTCAAAATTCCAAGAGTCACATTTATATATTATTTTTTGGTCTAATTACATCATAGGGAAAATTTATGAATAGTGAAAAAGTGTTTTTTTGACAAGTTTGGATATAGAAACAAGAGAGATTTTTTGATTTTTGAAAACATGTTTGTCACTATCTGGTTCCCATTTGTATATGCAACCTGGTTAAGATCTAAAACTTATATGGTTGGATAGATATTGAAATTATATTTCCAATGAATCTAGTTGTAGGTTCTAAATCTTCTATATGAGGGAGAAAATATAAATTTGCTAAATAGAAGTTAAAATTTGGCTATTATTCTTCACTCTTTTTTTCTTGTTTTCAGCATTGTCACATGTTTGTGTGGAAGGATAAGGGTTCTAATCCTTCATAAATTTTTAGGGGATTGGAATATCTTTCAAATTAATTAGATTTGAAGTATTGAGATGCTAGAATGTGTGAGATATGATAAAATCTTTGACAGAAGGTCTGAATTTGCTTGACAACCAAGGGTTTTACAAAGAAATTTGTTGTTTTTGATATCTCTACATCATTATTGGTATCAAAGCTTAGAGAGAGCTCCTAAAAAAATTGGGTTTCATGTCAAAATTAGAGTCTGAAGCAAATACATCAAACATGGTCACCCATGCTAAATTGGCAAAGAAGATGCAAGAACACGAGAAAACTAATAAGTGGTTATTGGATGAACTTGAGAAGTTGAAGGGTCAGATGGAGAAAAGAGTAAATATTTCCTTAGAGAAAGAGGAAAAAGAGAAGAAGAAAATTCCCTTGAGTAGGAGGTGGTTAACTTTCCTATAGACTAGAGATACTTCATAGAAGCCCTTGAAAGAGTTCACAAGAAGCTTGCCAAAGGTGACCTACCCATCCTTTTAGGCAAGATGGATGTTAATGCTATTGTAGATTGGATAGAATCCTTGAACAACCACTTTGAATTTGAAAATTTAGTAGAGAAAGATAAGGTAAATATTTCCAAGTCAAAGTTGAAGGGAGCAGCCCTCACTTGGTGGTATTTCACCCAAGGAGAAAGGGTCAAAGAAGGTAAGAACATGGTAAATTCATGGGGTAGGATGAATGCCTAGGTAAGAGAAACTTACCTACTTGAGGATTATAAAATCTAACTACATAGTATAAGAAAATTTTTAAGACAAAAGGACATAGATGTCATAGTCTATACTGAATAATTCCAAAAATTGAGCCTAAGGGAAAAATAGAGTGAATGTTAAAGTGTAAAATTTACTATATACCTCGATGGATTTAGGTTGAACATTCAAAAAGAACTTAATCTATTGTATCTTGATACAATTAAGAAATGTTATCAATTAGCATTGAAGGTGGAAGCTAAATTAAAGAAAAGAAAAGAGAAAAATAGAAGAGGAAGAGGAAGAAACCAAAGGGGAAGATGAAAGTTCCAAGGAAGAGGACTAATCCATGAAGATCATAAGGAGATAAAGCAATAAACTAGTCAAATTAAAGGAAATTTTAGAGGTAGAAGAGGAAATTAAAGAGGTAGGTTTGGTGGTAGAAGGGAAATTCCCATAACTTGCTTCATTTGCAATAAGGAGGGACATTATGCATTTAGGTGCCCGTATAGAGCTAGTTCAACTTCACAAGGTGAAAGAAGAATACATTTGGTACAAGATGATGAATACCAAGAGAAGGAGATGGCTGATTTAGATAGTGTACCTAAAAGAAGAGAAAATTTGATGATGAGAAGAACACTTTTGAAGGTGCCTACTACCATGGAGCCACAACAAAGAAAGACCATCTTTAGCACTACTCACAAATCAGGAGGTAAGGTATGTAAAGTCATTATAGAAGTGGGATCTACTAAAAACTTAGTTTCTCTTGAGATGGTTCAGAAGTTAAAACTTAGGAGAGTACCTCATCCTTTTCACTATAAGGTTTCATGGCTAACAAAGGGTCAACAAACTCTTGTAAATGAGCAAGCATGGGTTGATTTTCAGATTGAGAAGTTTAAGGGCATAATTTTGTTTGATATTTTTGACATGGATTCAAACCACCTATTTATTGGTAGACCTTGGCAATATGATTTGTAGACACAACATGATTGAGAACTTAATGTATACACAATAAAGAAGGATGAAAAAGTGATTAGTTTGATTCTATTTGTTGATCATTAAGAAGTGGAAGAAAATAAAGAGAGGGGAGCCAAAATTATGTTGGTTGATAGGAAGGAGTTCTTAAAAGACATGAAGGATGAACCTAAGAATTGTTTTCTTTTGATAACTAAACCAAAAACATAAGGATTAATTTAAAATGACAAGAAGAAGGCTGAAACAAAGAAGGCAATTCCTAGTGAAGTGAAAGGACTTTTGGATAAGTATTAAGGTTTGATTTTAGAAGGTTTGTAAAAGTCTTTACCACCTATAAGAGACATTAGTCATTTTATTGATTTGATTCTTGGATATAATTTACCAAATAACGTTGCATACAAGATGACATCTCAACAAAATGAGGAGAGTGCTAGACAAGTAAAGGAGTTTCTAGATTTTGGTTTAATTGCAAAAAGTTTAAGTCCATGTATTGTACCTATTGTTTTTCCACCCAAGAAGGAGGGAACATTCTAGTTGTGCACTGATTCAAGAGCCATTAATAATATTACAATTAGATATAGGTTTCCAATACCAAGAATTGAAGATTTGTTTGATTTTTTTGGAGGTGCAAAGTATTTCTCCAAGATTGACTTAAAGAGTGGGTACCATCAAATAAGGATAACAGTTGGAGATGAGTGGAATACATAATTCAAAACCAATAGTGGATTGTATGAGTGGAAGGTAATACTATTTGGACTCTCTAATGCTCCTAGTACCTTCATGAGAATTATGAATGAAGTGCTCAAAGACTTCAATGGTAAGTTCATCATAGTATATTTGGATGACATATTAATTTTCAAAAAGACAAAGGAAGAACACCTAAAGCACACTAACATGGTTTTGAGAAGACTTCATTAGGAGAAATTGGTGATAAACTTGGGAAAGTTCTTGTTCATGCAAGAGGAGCTGACATATCTTGGTTTGGTGATCTCCCAAGGTAGCTTGAAGATGGATAAAGATAAGGTAAGTGCTATACTATATTGGCCAACTCCTAAAATAGTCTAAGATGTTAGAAGCTTTCATGGTCTTACTAGATTTAATAGGAAATTCATAAGAAATTTTAGTCATATATGTGATCCTATGATAGAAACTATTAAAGGTGGAAGGAAGTGTAAGTTTGCATAGAGTTAATCAGCAAGTGAAGCTTTTGAATTGCTTAATAAAAAGGTTAGTGAGAAGCCAATTCTTTCTTTACCTAATTTTAACAAAGCTTTCCAAGTAGAATGTGATGCTAGCTAGGTTGCTATAGGGGTTGTTCTTAGTCAAGAAGGAAAACTAGTGGCTTTCTCAAGTGAAAAGCTAAATGAAGCCAAGAATAAATACTTTCATATGAATTATAAATGTATGCTTTGGTTCAAGACATAAAAAGGTGGAGACATTACTTCTTACCCAAGGAGTATTTTGTGTATACATATTACCAAGCACTTAGTTTTCTAAATAGTTAAGACAAGCTAAGTCATAGGCATATAAAATGGGTGGAGTCTTTGTAGGATTATACCTTCACCATCAAGCATAAGAAGGGTATAGAAAACAAGGTTACTAATGCTCTTAGTAGAAGGAACATGACTGTCTCCAAAATTTACCTAGAAATTGTGGGAATTGAAGCACTAAAAGACATGTATGTAGTAGTTCTAGATTTTGGTGAAATCTACAAAGTATGTATGGAGCCTGGTGATAGATACCATGTTGATTTTTCTAATTTTTTGGTACAAGACATACTTCTTTTCAAAGGAGGGAAACTATGTGTACCTAGGTGCTCTATGAGGTCAAATATTATAAAAGAGAAGCATAGTGGAACAATGGGTGGACACTTTGGTTTGGATAAAACCTTAGAATTGGTTAGGATGTATTACTATTGGCCTAAACTTCAAACTCATGTTAGAAACTTTGTGGAAAAATGTATGATTTTTCAAAGAGCCAAAGGGAGGACTACAAATGCAGGGCTCTATCAACCTTTACCAATACCATCCATGCATGGGAAATCATAACAATAGATTTTATAATGGGGCTTCCAAGAACACAAAGAGGGCATGGTAGTTTTTTTGTTTTAGTGGATAGGTTCAGAAAGATGGCTCACTTTTTACCATGTAAATCAACCAATGATGCTTCCCATCTAGCAAATCTCTTTTTCAAAGAAGTCATAAGGATTCATGGGATACCTCTCAATATAGTTTTAGATAGGGATGTAAAGTTTTTGGGACACTTTTGGAGGATTTTATGGAGAAAACTTGGAATCAATTTATCATTCTCATCAGCCTATCATGGTCAAACTGATGGGAAAATAGAGCTAGTTAATAGAACATTGGAAAACTTGTTGAGATCACTCACAAGGCAACATAGAGAAAAGTGGGATGCAATCATACCACAAGATAAATTTTCATATCATGACTCCACCAATAGGAGTATAGGATAGTCACCATTTCAAGTGGTGTATGGAATTCATCCTAGAGGGATCTTGGAGTTAAGAGATATGAGTTCACAAGAACAAGTTAGTGCACAAGGAGAGGAGTTCATTACAACCATAAAAGAGATCCATAATGAAGTCAAAGAAAAACTACAAAAAACCTCTAAAAAATATAAGAAGCATGTAGATCAGAAAAGGAGACACTTAGAATTTTAAGTTGGAGGCTTAGGGTGGGCTAATCTCAAGAAGGAGAGGCTACCAAAATGTAAACATACCAAGCTCATGTTGAGAAAACTAGATCATTGCCAAATAGTGAAGAAATTTGGAACCAATGCTTATGAGATTCAACTACCACCTAAGATTGGAATCTCTCCCATCTTCAACATAGTAGACCTCACATCATTCAAAGAAACCAATGAAGGATTTGATGCATGGCAAATTTTTGGTGTAGAAGACATTACAGATCTACCATTGAAGGGGGCACTAGAGCTAGAGATGATACTTGACACCAAAGTAGTGAAGAAGATAAGAGGAAAGAAGTACAAGCAATACTTGGTAAAAATTAGAGGCTATTCTAATGTAGATGCTATGTGGATGATAGAGGAAGATATAAAGAAGAAGGGTACCACTCTACAAGAGCTCATCTCAAGTGGGCTTGAGAGAAACTTGCTTGGGGTGTATCGTGTAGGAGCACCTACATAAAGAGTTTTTTAATTTCATTTCCAAATGTGCATGTCTATCATGCATTAGGATTGATCATGTTATTCATTTTTGATAGGTTGTGTTCATGTCATGTAGTCTTTTAATTGCATTTAGTTATAATAAAGACTTATTGTGTAAGGCACTTACATGATTTGGTACACCTATAAGCCATCATGTTCAAGTTGTCAACTAGACTATAATCATGTAATTAGTTCATTTAATTCAATATTAGGACCATCTAAGTATTTCATAGGGGTCACAAAAATAGAAATGCATGGTAGTTTAATATTGCTTGCATAATACAAAGTTTCACTTTTAAAACTAGGAAATTCTAGAAATTTTAGAAGTATAAGAGTGTTTTAAATACACAAGAACTCAAAAGGCCAAAATTGAAATTTATATATGTTTTTTTGGTCGAATTATATCATAGGTAAAATGTATGAACAATTTAAAAAAGTTTTTTTTGACAAGTTTGGATATAGAAACAAGAGAGATTCATTGATTTTTTTAAAAATGGTTGTTGTTGTATGGTTCCCATTTGTATATGTGACTTAGTTAAGGTCTAAAACTTATATGGTCAGATAGATATTCAAATTATCTTTTCAAAAAATCTAGTTGGAGGTTTTATCTTTTCCATATGAGGGAGAAAACTGAAATTTACTAAACAGTGGTTAAAATTTTGGGTATTGTTCTTCACTTTTTTTTTTCTTGTTTCTAGCTTTTTCACATGTTATTGTGGAAGGATAAGGATTTTAATCATTCATAATTGTTTAGGTGGTTGGAATATATTTCAAATGAATCAAATTTTAATTCTTGAGATGCTATGATGTGTGAGATATGATAAAATCTTTGACAGAAGGTCTGAATTTGCTTGAAAACCAAGGGTTTTACAAAGAAATTTGTTGTTTTGATATCTCTACATCAAGGATGTAGAAAACTTGAAGCATTATTGGAAAGGAGATTTCACATAGGTAATGGAAAATTCCATGGTAAGCTACCTATCATGTGCTTTAATTTTAATGAGGTTGGTCATATTTTTACTAGATGTCCAGAGAAGAAGAACAATAGAAATGGAGAAAAAATATAAAAGAAGAAGATATGAGGACAACAAAGATTATAAAGATAAAGGAAAGAATTCTTTCTACATTTCTAAAGAGGAAACCAAAGATGGATCTGATGACCATGATGATGAAGTAGTGTATGTTTCTATGAAGGATGATTCTGATGAGGATGAGGCAACTGCACTAGTATCATATGTGAACAAGAGTGATAAATGCAATATTGATAGTGGATGTTCACAACACATGACTGGAGATAAAAGTAAGTTTATTACCCTTGATTATTGATGGGGACACAACCCAAGCACAGAATGGACACAATAGGAAAGGGAAAATTTTATTAACTACAAAAAATATGCTAGTACACTTAGTGCAAAGAAATAGACTCCCAAAACATGCCCTATGGGCTTACAATAGCATAAATCTAGAGATAAATTCTTCTCGCAATATCTTCTCTCAAACTCCACTCTGAACTACCTTTTACAATGCTAGAAATGTTCTTAAATAGACCCCAGAGGGTTAAGGATTAGGAATAAATTCTAGAAAGTGCTAGTTGGCATCCACTAACCAAGTAGAAGGCTCTAGAAACTGCGTTAGAAGTTGGTGCAAATCTAGAAGAATCCAAAAATGGTAACCGAACTTTTGACAGGCATAACTTTTCAACCATAGCTCTGATTGACAAACCGTTTACATTTCCGAAAAGCTCTCGAAGCACTTTATAGCCCTATGGACCAGCTTTGATTGTCCCCCATTTTTGGGCCCTATTTGAGGTCATTTAATGCCCCTAACCTAAATTTGAAGCATTCTTAGGAGGTCTCCAAAAACCAAAAAATTGCAATAACTTTCAAACCGTGGGGCCTTTTGACCTGATTCTTTTTTTGGAATGCTCTAAATTATAATTACATTCATTCAGCCAATTTACACCTTCTAGTTCACCAAAATGATGGCTTAATTACATACTCCTATTTTTTTAGCATTTACACGTATCCCAAGGTGTTCAAATACTCTATCCTAGAACACTAATAGTGGAACTGTGAGAGTTGAAACCTTTATTTGACCCAAATGGGTATCCAAAAATGAAAACACATGAAACAAAAGCTAAGTCTAAGTACATTTTTTGGTTGACACAGGATTGCCCTTATACTTCTGGATGCTCCTGCATCAATTATTAAAATGGAAATAGTGTAAGGTTTGGTAATGATGCACCATGTGTGAGTAAAGATTAAGGATCAATTGAACTCACAGAAAAGGTCATAAAAATGCTTATTATGTAGGAGGACATAACTATAACATGTTAAGTGTGTCACAACTAAATAGTTTAGGTTGCAAAGTTGAGTTTGAGAAAAATATAGAAAAGATCTATGAAACTGATCAGAAACTAATTAGAAAAGGTGATCAGACTAGAGGTAATCTATTTTATCTTGACATGACTTATGCTACTTGTCTTGTTGTAGAATTTGATGATGTGTGTCTATGGCATAAGAGGTTATGATGTTAACTTTGATAACTTAGTTAGTATCGGTAACATGAAAAGATTCATAGGTTTTCCTAAACTAAAGAAACTTGGCAATATGATTTGCAAACAATGTTACTTAGGCAAGGTGACAAAATCTAGTTTGAAAAGTAAGATTCACACCTCTAAAGAAATTATGGGATTAGTTCATACTAATTTGTGTTGATTAATCGATGTGCAAAGCTACAAAGGTGACATGTACATTATCCTATTTGTTGAGGATGATGATAGTTATATTTTCAAAATAGAAATTTTATGCTTTCCAAATGTTTAAGTGGTACTTAGCTAGAGTTGAAAATAAGACATTCGAAAGATTAAAATGTCTAAGACTCATAGAGGTGGATAATTTACATCAAATGAGTTTGAGATGTTCTATAATGATAGAGGAATCAAGAGACAAAATTTTGTACCTAGGACTCCTCCATAAAATGAGATTGCTTAAAGAGGAACAAATCTATAATAGACTACTCTAGGATAATCATGATGGAGAAGAATGTTGCTTTCAAATACTAGAGAGAATCTGTAAGTACAATAGTCTATAACCTAAATCAAATGTAAGTCAAGAAAAGTACAAATTCCACACCTTTTGAATTATGGTATTGATACTCACCCAATGTAAAATATTTTAAGGTATTTGGAAGCAAGTGATACATTCTTAAGGATTTTAGGAATGGTAAATTAGATGCTAAAAATGAAGAAGGTGTATTCCTTGGCTATTCCACAAGAAGTAAATCTTATAAATTTTTGATACTAACACTAACAAAGTTGTGGAAAGTGAGAATGTGAATTTTGATGAATATACAGAGGTACATGAATCTAAACTTATGAAGGAACCTGAAGAGTAAAAATCCTTTATATACTTTAATGAAGGATTTGTAAACCAAGTTGTAAATCAACATCAAGTTTACTAACACTAACAAAGTTGTGGAAAGTGAAAATGTAAATTTTGATGAATATATAGAGGTACATGAAGCTAAACCTATGAAGGAACCTGAAGAGTAAAAATCCTTTATATACTTCGATGAAGGTATGCCTTCTAATGAAGGATTTGTAAACCAAGTTGTAAATCAACATCAAGTTTGTCGAATCACATAAAATGAATGTTGAGTTGCATTTAGGAAATGATTTATAGTCTAGAGTTGAGTTAAAAATAGAAGCTAGGGTACATTCTGATTTTGAATTATGTATACATGAAATGAATGTCGATCTACCTAATAGAGAAGTACATAGTGATTCTGAAGTTGACAAATCCATTAAAGAAAGAAGAGTAGAACCAAGATTGTCAAAGTATGTCAAAAGAAATCACCCTACTGAAAATATTATTGGAGATAAAGAAGTTAGATCAATGACAAGGAATAAGCTAAGAATTGATACATTTTTTTTTAGCATGCATGACCCTAAGATAATGAAAGATGCCTTAGAGAATGAAGATTGGAGTAAAACCACGAAAGAAGAGATTGATCAAATTGAGAAGAAAAAGACACAAACTCAAGTACTAAGACTAGAGGACAAGAATGTTATTGGAACCAAGTGGATGTATAGAAAAAAGTTAGATGAGAATGGTGAATTCACAAGGAATAAGGCAAGATTAGTTTGCAAGGGGTATGCACAAGAAGAAGAAATACACTATGGAAAAACATTTTTCCAAATTGAAAGATTGGAAGGAGTTATACCAAAGTTGTTTAATGAGCAAGAGTTATACCCTACATCAAATGAGTTGAATGTTATATCTTTACACATTGATGTAGTGAATTTTTCTTTAGGATCTACCTAAAGTAATCAAGGAGTTGAACCAGAAGATCAATCACAAGTAAGGGGAAAGAGGGAGAACTTGAATTGATAACATCTTCATGTTGAGATGATAAGTCTTTGGCATTTTTTCCAAAGAGGGAGAAATAACTATGAAATACATAGTAAAGGAATGAACTTGAATAGGGAGAAATGACTAAGAGATATACAACAAAGACATACCTAGTAAGAAGGAGAAATACCTTAAAGAGAAGAGAAGAGATTTAGAGATACCTAATGAAGAGGGAGAGATTCATTAGAAAGGAAAGTTAATCTATAGAGGGAGAAAATTCTCAGAGGGAGATAGACAAAACAATTAGAGAAATAACAAAAAATGATTAATTCTATGAGGGAGATATAAAGAAGAGATATAGTGAAGGAAATTGATAAAGTCACATCACCCTATATAGAGGAAGGAAACATACTATTAGAGGGAGAGATTTTAGCACAAGATATTCTTTTCTTTTTTGGTATTATTGTTGGTTTTTCATGTATTGGTTTGCCATCAATGCCAAAGAGGGAGATTGTTGAAAACAAGATTGTTTTGATATAAGGAATCTAGAAACAATCATTATATTGTTAATGATGTCAAACCTGATACTTGGTGAGAAAACCACTTGTTTGGTATGGATGCTATCATTTTCTTGATTGATGAAGAGTACTTGAAAATGAAGGATAACAAGAGTACCTAGAGAAAGGTCCAGTTATTTAGTGTATAAAAGGAGTACTAATATCAAGTAAGACATGGATAATATGTGGTATTATTTATGTACTTGAAGCTAAAGTTGATGGATACACTAAGTATACAAGAACAAAGAATACAAATTGTGTCTTCCAAGCTTGATCGAGTGAACAATTGGTGCTGAGAAATGTTAGTGCAAGATGAGCAAAAAATCAATTAGTGCTGAGAAAATTAAAGATAAAGCATATGCTAAGTGAATTCAGTATGTGTTGAGTAAATTATAGACAATGCCAAGTGATAATAAAAGACAACATAAGCCAAGTGAAGGATAGTGAATGTTGAGAAATGCAGTGTGTGTCGAGCATCAAAGGTTAGTTATTGTTGAGTGACAAAAATATGAGTTTCATGAAAGATTTACCAATCTGAGCCAATTAATTTGATTTCTTGAATTATGTGAAGCATATCAAAGATAACTATGATGAGCTGGTGACACATAATTCAAGGTAAACCATTTTGAGGTGAATGCAAGGAGGAAGTCTCTAGAGGAACAAAATGGAAAAGTAGGTAGATTCATTGAATCCTTCCTAATCCTACATAACCCTAAAATGGACAATAGTGGTTGAGCAGAAAAATATCTAAATTCTCTATTTATAGAGATAGATGATTAGAAGAAAAGGTGTTCATGTGCAAAAATGTAAGAAAGACAATGAGTCTAGGGTATGGCTTCATCTAGTGGATGACCAAAAGTGACTACAATTGGCATACAAAGAAAGAGGGTTGAAGGGTATGAATTCTTGAAGGATAAACAAGCTATCAAAGTTCAAGTGTGAAAACAAAATGGAGGACTAAAAAATAGATCTGTAATCTACAAGTGAGTTGTAATTTATTATTAGATCAAGCCTTACTATTACTTTCTAATCATTGTATCAGTCTAGGGTAAATCCTTTTGATTAAGGTTGACCTAACAATCATTTGTAAATCCTTTAACTAGGTGATAGTCTAATGGAATGGTGTAAAGTCCTCTAGCTAGGCTCGTTCCTAATAGGGTGATTGAAATCCTTTAACCAGGTCACATTTAATAGTATGTATTGTAACCTTTAATAGGGTTGGCCTTTCATAGGGCATCACTTTAGAAGAGTGAGAATTAGTAGCATGATACTTGTGGTTTTTCCCAAATTGGGTTTCCACATAAAATCCTTGTGTCAAATTTGTGTAAATGTTATTATGATGTTTCATGTTTATATTTATAAAAAGTTTTTTTGTCCTAGGATAGTAACCTACAAAGTTTAAGTATTGTATGATCTAATGGATGGATGTGTGTTGAGGTTTTATGGATATGGGTCTACTAAGCATTGAAAAGTTTTATTTGTACATCTAGACCTTGGATAACTAATTCACCCCCCTTTTAGTTATTCTAAACAATTCCAATGCATTACTTTTCTATCAAACTATCACGACCTTCCTATTGGCAGGTGGAATGCATCCATAGGTAGAATGTCACATAATACCGTGTCCTTATACCTTCCTATTGAAAATCCCACACATGATTTTTCACTAACCAGAGCATGTTGCCCCTTGTTTAGCAATGTAGCTGTATAGGAATTTTTATGTGGAATTCTTTTCATATTCATCTTGTTAGCTACCTCCTCTAATATAATATTATTTGTGCAACCTATCTCCATGATGATCTTATCCACTTTTTATATCATCTAGCACTTCACCCTAAATAGTTCTTCTTTAGTTGGATTGTCAGAATATATAGTCCATTGATATAACTAAGAGTGAGGGGGGGAGGGGGGAATCAATTATCCAACTATCATCAAAAACATTAACCTTAAAAGAACTTAACCATGTGAGTAATGATTAGACCAGAATATGGTCTATTTTATAATTCCATTTTCAGTTGAATTTGCAAACTTTCTTAAAACTTTGATGTTTAAAAACATGATGTTTATGATAATTTTAGACAAATGTGTGCATAATTACTTTTCAGGACTAAAATGAATATGCTATGAAATGATATGTCATTTGATTACAAAATAGTGAGAATAATGTTTTCCTTCCTTAACTAGGTTAGGTAGTTCTCCTACAACAATGTGACATAGGGTAAACTAATTTAGATGACATATTTTGAATTAGTCTTGATGTATGTGATTAATTTGAAGGCACTAATATTTTGTAGATTCAAACGTAAAATCAACTTAGCTAAGAAGGGTCAAAAGCCTAAGCAAACAGTCATAAATTTAATTATTGACCATCCACATCACCAACTATTTCATCTATAATAGCCAGTACCCATTTTTAGGAAAGTAGGAGTCAAAGCTAAAAATCTAGGGGTTATGAGATCCTAAATTTATGTTTCATTTGGCACCAAAGTTAATACATCTCTTGTAATATTCATTACCATCCATTGTTTAGGTAATTGATGAAGTCTAAAATCTAGAAATTTTGTTCCTAGTTTGTGTTTAAATAACTGGAAGCCTGTGTTCTAGAAAAAGGGAATTAAGTTAGTAGTTTTTAGTAGAAGGAAGAAGTTTTTGAAGTTTTGAGTATTGAATATAATCTTGTTGTTTATCAGTATGTATGTTTACTATTGTTATGAATAAAAGGATCATTTCAAGTTTCCATCTTTGAGTAGTTCTACTTCAATTCTCTATGGGGGCCCACAAAGGAAGTGAACTAATTAATAAGCATAGGATTTACCTTCAATTTGTAGAACTAGTGCAAACTCTACTGTTCCTACAACCATTGATAACAAAATTAGTGGACTATTCCTGCAGCATAGGCAATTGAAATAGTTCTCAGCTATATTGTTATGCTTTTTTTAAGTATATTTGATTCTTACCTTTAGTATAGATTTCTTGTAGCATAATCATATGAATTTCTATAGAATAATTCTTAAGTTGAGAGAATTTTGAAACATATACTTTGCAGACACCATTTCAAGTTTATGTCCCTAGTTGATAAATTAAATGAGTCCAAACAAGTTGGGTTAGAAACATTTGAGATTTCCAACCTAGATTAACCAATCCATTTTTGTAGTAGTTCTAACATATCTCCTTGATTTCATTCCAAGTCAGGGATGGTGTTAATTAAAACCAATCTTTGTAGTTGCACTTTTATTCCTTGAAGAGTAGAATTTAGTATTAAAGAAGCATTTTATGCATAGAAGAAGTTACCACCTTGGGAGATTGCTTCCTCATGATAATTAGGAAGAACCATCTAATGATGCTCAACCTGAACTAGATGATCCCCAAAGAGAGAATGATTAAGATGAATGCTTTGAATATTTATTTGTTGATATTTAGGCTAAAAGATCTTCTTCATCTTCAGAAGAATCATTCTACTTGAATGAACTTTTTTCTGAGCCTACATATCAAGATAATCCACTAGCCATTATTATATATCAAGCACCACTTTTTCCTCTAGGAATGGCTATGTGTAGCTTTCCTTTTTCTATTCCACCTCAACAAGGGAATCAAAATTTGAAGAACATACCTGGTACTACTATTCCAAAATTCTATGGCCTTATTACAAAAGACCCTAAAACCTTTCTCTTTTAGTTTGAAATTCTCTATAGGAGTTATGACTACACAACTAATGCCCACAAGATGAAATTGTTTCCCTCTACTCTAAAAGAGGCCACTCTAATTTGGTTCATGGGGTTGGGTGCAAATGTTGTAGCAAACTGGACTGAAATGAGTAATTTGTTTCTTCAAAAATATAAATAATATTGCAGAGGTCAAGATATAAAGGGGAATGAATTTTTTAAAATGTCATAGAAGGAGGGTGAAACCTTGGAAGAGTATGTTTCCAAATTCTTGTTCAATGTGCAGTGGAACACACAACATAACTTAAATGAAGAATTTGAGAAGCATCTTTTTTTGAGAGCTATACAAGAAGAAAGCATGGAAACCTTGGACCTTATGGCTAGAGGAGATGTTACACAAAGGACTTGGAATGAAATCAAGGAGATATGTTAGAACTATTTAAGAGCTGTTATGAAGAAATGTAGAGCACTAAGGAGCCTACCACATAAGACCAATGGTGGGTCAAAAGTATCTAAGATGGAGTTATTTAACCTGATGTTTGACTTCAAGCAAGATATCATTAATGATGTTGCTACTTAGTTGGATACCATGTAAGCCCAAAGGAAAAAGGATGAAGCTGATTTTATGTTGACTGAATTCTACCCTTGTTGCAAAGAAAGGAAGAATAACTACACATGCAATACCATTGTATCCATGAATGCATGGCCAATGGCCGCTAAGTTCAAAAAATTTGATTTGGATATAGTAGAAGTGATCTATATTGCTCAAAGATGACCATGGACTCAAAGACAAGGTATGCCTTAGGACCCTCTAAATATTTTTGGTTATAATAATAGTTAATGGCAAGGCACTATTCCTCTAAATTTTGCCCCTCAAGGAAAAAATTGGAACAATAATTGGCCCAAGTAGTAGCCATAGTATAACCAAGCCTACCAACAACTACCTCAGTATCCATAGAAAAATAATCAATGGCCTTATCAAAATAACTAGTATTCTTAGTGGAGCTCTAACCAACAACCTATCTACCAAGGGAAGGCAACAACAACCTCAGTGGGGGCCTAACCAACCACCTCAACAACAAGACACAATGCCCCCACCTCTTGTAGCCAATGTTAGCCCACAAAAGAAACCACAACTTCTTGCTCATCCAACACCAAATCCCAAAAATAAGCAATAGGCTTATTCTCTGCAAATAAATGATATTAATCTAAGATCTAGAACCAAGTTGCCTCCACCTAAAGGACCTATAATAACTAAGGTTGCTAATACTAAAATATTTCTAACAAATCAAAAAAATGATGCCTTGATTCCTCCAGAAGCATCTACTTGCCCGTATCTGCAAAGGTTAGTTCATGTAGCTCCATCTAAACCAAATTATGTAACAACTGATCTCCTAGACCAACTTAAACAAATGACTATCTAAATTCCCTTACTGGATGCACTTAAGGTTATTCCCCTTTATAATAAAGCTTTAAAAGAAGCAAGTTTCAAGGAGTCTGGTAGAATGAAAAAGGATCCTTCTACTATCCATGTGTTGCAACAACTTTCTAATTTAATGTTGAGCAAAGTCCTAAACCCTAAGTATTCTAACCTAGGAAGTCTTGTGGCTACCATATACATAAATGGAATCCAAATTCATAATGTTTTGATTGATCTAGGAGCATCAATCAATGTATGAAAAGAGAAGTCTTGTTTAGACTTGGCATTATTAGATTAAAGGATACTTCTACAATACTTCAGTTAGTAAACAACTCAACTATCAAGCCTGATGTTATGATAGAAGATATCATTGTAACCTTGGATTCCCTAGATTTTCATTCAAAATTTGTTGTGTTGTCACCTAGAGGCACCCTTGGAGGATATCCATTAATCTAAGGAAGACCTTGGTTGGCCACTACAAATGCATGCATTGCATGTCAAGTAGGAAAAATGACAATATTAGATGGTGCCAAGACTAAATAGTTAACTCTATACTCTCCTGCATGACCACAACTAGATCTTGACCAAGTTTCTTGGCCAAACCTTGGTGATGATCCTTTAGAAGTTAATTCTATTCAACAGCTCATGATACTTAACATAAACCCATTTTTTGTATCCTAGGAAGAAGATGATGTATTGGCTACAAGCCTTTCTAATTAGTATGATTCTGAGGAGTTCACTTCTAGAAATCCTACTAGATCTTTACAAATTGTATTGCATAAATGTGATGCATCTCAATCTCCTATAGTACTTGATTACCTTCATACATTATTACCCCATGAAAATAAATCTCTATCGATAGTAGAGGTTTTAAAGATAGATAAGGTGAAGAGGGCTGAGATTGCTGCAAGAAAAGTGTTGAATGTCAATAATGACCTTATTACATCTCAAATGACAAGTCTCGTTAAAATATTACAGCCAGTAAGCCTTTGCATGGGACTATACTGATATGAAGGGCTTAGATCCTAGTCTTTGTACACATATAATATTTATTAACTCAAAATTTAAGCCAGTGAGACAACCCCAAAGGAGAGCAAACCCAACATTAAAAGATATAGTCAAAGTAGAGTTACAAAAACTTCTTAGTGTTGGATTCATCTATCCTATTTCTGATAGCCAGTGGGTGTCACCTCTAGTTATTGTTCCAAAGAAGGGAAGAAAATGGATAGTATGTGTAGACTAGAGGGAGCTTAATAAACCACTAAAAAGGATCACTTTCCTCTATCATTTATTGATCAAGTACTAGATAACCTAGTAAGAATTAGATATTTCTCATTTTTAGATGGTTTCAATGGATATAATCAAATCTAGATCTCTCCAGAAGATTAGGATAAGACAATATTCACCTATCCATGGGGAACATTTACTTACTCTATCTTACCATTTGGATTATGTAATGCACCTACAACTTTTCAATGACCAGTACTCAGCATATTTTTTAACATAGCTATTGATTGTGTTGAAATCTATATGGATGATTTCACCACTTATGGTGACACATTTGAACAAGCTCATGCCAACTTGGAGAAGGTGTCAAAAAGGTGTCAAGAATACAACATTTCTCTTAATAATAAGAAATGTTATTTCATGATGGAAGAAGGAGTTGTTATTGGCCACTACCTTTCCTCTTGTAGAATTCAAGTGGAGCCTACAAAGATCACTGTAATTACTAATCTACCAACACCAACCAAGAAAAAAAATGTCAGAAGTTTTCTTGGACATGTCAGTTACTATAGGAGGTTCATCAAAAACTTTAGTAAGCTTTTTTCCCCTTTGTACAACTTACTCAAAAAGACAGATGAATCTGAGTGGATAGAAGACTGTAAAGCAACATTCCAACAATTGAAGGTTGTTTTTACTACAACACCTATTCTTAGAGGACCTGATTGGAAGCTACCTTTTCACATTCCCACTAATGCATTTAATACTACTTTAGGAGTAATTCTTAGAAAAAAAGAAGGTACTATTGAGCATGTCATTTACTATATGCGTAAGAATTTGTATAGTGCTAAGTTGAATTATATTGCCACTAAAAAATAATTTCTTCCTATTGTGTATGCACTTAATAAACTTTGGCATTAGATCACAAGTTATGAGGTCTTTTTCTACACTAATCACTCTGCTATCAAATATTTGATGAATAAACCTACTATTTCTGGTAGATTACCTTGTTTCCTACTCCTCATGTAGGAGTTTAATGTGAAGATAATAGATAAATCAGGTTGAGCCAATGTAATAGCGGATTTTCTATCATGACTTCAAGTACTCAATGTTCATATAGCCATAGATGATAGCTTCCCTAATGAGCATCTATTTTCAATAGAAAGTTATAACCCATGGTTCACAACTATAGCAAATTAACTTGCTATAGGAAGAACACAACACACTTTTCACCCAAGCAACGTCATCTCTTGGTGGAAAAGATTTTCAATTTCTCATGGATAGTTGGATTGATGTTCTACACTAGATTAGATCAAGTAACTTGTAGGTGTGTGACGGAAGATGAAACCTATGACATCCTTTGGGCATGTCATGATGAATGATGTGGGGGTCATTTTGTAGCAAAAAGAATCACCTACAAGAATTTAACAATCAGATACTATTCACCTACTCTCCACAAAGATGCAGAAAAGTATACAAGGTGATTTGATTGATGCTAATGCATGGGAAGGCCCACTAAATTTGATGAAATACCTCTATAGCCACACATGGTGGTCACATCTTTTGACAATTGGGGTATTGACTTTGTCAGTCCAATAGAACCCTCTTCTCATGGAAAATCACACATCTTAATATGTATTGATTATGCAACTAAATGGGTTAAAGCACAAGCTATGGCATATGCCAAAGATTACAAAGTAGTAGATTTTCTACATGAATGCATATTCACTAGATCTGGAGTACCTAGAGAGATTTTTATAGATCAAGGAGCTCAATTCACATCCAACCTGATTGTAGAATTCATGAAGAAGTACATGATCCATCATGGTACATCTTCCTCATACCATCCTCAAGCTAATGATTAGGTAGAAATAAAAAATAGAGAGATAGAAGCAATCCTTACCAAGGTTGTTGCTATTCACAAACAAACTAGGTTACCCAACTTCTTGAAGCAATTTGGGCTTACAAAAATACATGGAAGAGCACCACTGGATTTACCCCGTTTAAATTACTTTATGGTAAATTTACTTCCATGCCTATATAATTTTAGCACAAAACTTTAAACACTACTTTGGAATTGGATGTTGATCTTTCAAAGGCTCAAAAAGATAGGTTACTATAGCTGAATGCCCTTGATGAATACCACAAATCTTCCCTGCATAATACTAAGATAATTCAATAGTAGCAAAAGAAATCGCATGATAAGTTCATCAGCGACAAGAAGTTTTCTATTGGAGACTAGGCCCTACTATATGATTTCCATTATCAACAAGCTCCAAGAAAATTCCAAACCCATTGGCTTGGACTATATGAAATTATTTTCATGTTTGAGAATGGTGTAGTGTAACTCTCTACCATTGATCCTATTCACTTCAAACTACTTGTTAATGGGCACCGTTTATAACTCTACCATAAGTTGTCTAGTCATGAAGAGTTCCTATGGAAATTCCAGCCATCTATTGATCCTACAATTCCTACAACAACTGCAGATGATTTTCCCACTCATTTTCTATCCTCTCTCTAAAAGCATTTCACTCATCATAATAAACTACTTTCTTTACGAAAGTATTTTCTCTATAACAATTTTACCTCACTCCATTTTTTCTCATCTTCCTCCTCACCTCACCCTTCATCAACTTGCATGACAATAGTGTCTAAAAACACAAATTAGAAGGTTTTTACACATACTTAAGTTCAAACTTTTTCTTAATGTGTTGTTCTATTTTTAGTTACCTTATCACTAGCAATTGTAGGAGCTTCTGGTTAATTTAGTTGGGGGTAGGGGTATTATATCTCATTCATTTTTATTTTTTTATCATTAAATGTTCATTTTATTCTTTATATTCTACCACATGATAAAAAGAATGATGTGATGTGATCGTTACCCTTATGTTACACATTTTTTCAAACTAGTAAGTACGAGTTCCAACTGAGGTACTTAATGCAAAATTAAGTGATCCTAAATCCTAAAAATGTCAGTTACTTAAAATAAGTACTATCACTTGTCTTCTAATCTTGTTACAAATTTTTTTCATTTTTGCAAATACTCATGAAATTAATGTGGAGGAACAATGTGGGGTGACCTTTGAAAAGAAGAGAAGTAGTTTTCATGCCTATATTTCAAGCTAGGCAATGGACAAATTACATGTTCAAACTGTCTGCATGGGATTAGGAGCTTACCTTAGAATTTTTGCAGATGTTGAAGGATGGCTTTGCCATAGTTAGAGGAATAAGGGTTCTATTTTTGCCAAAAAATATAGCTGAGATAATGGAATTTCCTTTGGAGGAGTTTTCAATTGCATTGGACCCAGTGTCAACCAGAGCCCAATTTATAGTGCACATAAACCCATAGATTGAGATAGACCAGAAACAAGGTACAATCTACACATCTTTACTAGAACCATTTAATGAATGTTCTATTTATATTGTGATATATTTTACTTGTGAGGGGAGACATTCATATTTGCATGCTACACATTTCAAATTTTTGAGCTACATAAGACTTGATGACTACCCTTTAAATGTTCCTCATTTTATGTATCACATTTTGTTAAAAGAGCCATTGTAGTATAAAAAGGAACCCTAAAAGATGCTTCACACCATTTTTTTATTAACCTCATCATAGAAAAATCCCTCAACGAACAACTTGGGACATCTTAAGATGATTTTGTTGAAAAAAAAGTGTAAAACCATATTAGGCAACCTATAGAGCAAGTTGAAGATGAAAGAGAACCTTAGGAAAATCCTTTAAACCCAACACTAGGCTCTTCCTCATCTAAAACTAGGAGGTCATAGAGAATTCTAATTTCCACTCCCATAGCTTTTACCTCTGGGTCAAGTCCAACATCTGATAAGGCTAAAAGGAATGTTAAAATTTCCCCAAATATTGGCTCTCCTATAGTTCCTAGGGTTCATAAGAAGAAGAAAGGGAATGTAAAAGGAACATCTTCAGAACTTCTTGCAGCTTCAAAGGTAGTAGAAGTACTCCTTAGTTGTAGAGCTCGAAGGAGCCAATCATCTATAAAACCTGATGAGGGTGTGTCTTTTAAATCCCCTATGTCTAGAAATGTAACTATTGAAAAAGAGAAATCATTTTCTTTTGATAAGGATAAGATCATCATTGAAGAGGGTTCAAATGAAGAAAGTGTGGAACATGTACCTATAGCAATAGGAACATCATTTTTCTAGCCACCCATCATTTCCATAGATTCAGACAATGACAACAATGTATCTGTCAAAGTTGTAGACTATCCTCCTACTCTTTAGAGGAGAGAATCTCATGAAAAAGATATTGGGATAAATTTGGAAATAGTTAATAGTGTTTTGGAATAGATTCTTTCACAAGGGCCCAATGCTTTAGCGTCTATAGCCCAACAAGCTATTCCTCTTGATCCTTTACCTATGTCACATGTTACTTACCATTTTGGTTCCATTGTTTCATTGTTTCCTCTTGGAGAGAGAGAGAGAGAGAGAGAGAGAGAGAGAGAGAGAGAGAGAGAGAGAGAGCCTAGACAAAACTATCTTCAATCGAACTCAAGAATTGATTGAAAAAGATGCAGAGATTGAAAAATTAAGTGGAAAACTTACAAAAGTCACTACCATGATTCCCAAATTGATGTATTTTCACTCTCCTTCTCCTATTTATGCTCTTTTTTTTAAAGAACAATTTGTTAATTATCAAATGACTTGTGTAATGCAAGGAAAAAGTTTAACATTAAATACTCCTCAAGAATTCTTCCAACCTTTTCATACTACCCCTATAGCCATCAAATATTTACTCTATGAACTCCTTTTACAAAATTTAGTAGTCCTTGACAATAGAGATTGGAACCCTTTTCTTTATGTGGGTGATATTCAACTCAGGGCATTGATGTCTTCGATCCAAAATGAAGTTAGCAAAGAAAATCAAGTTCACTAGTACAAAGAATTAGAGTATGAGATTCCACTTTTTCTCAGGCTTGAAGCCAAAGATGCTAGAATAATTTACTATGATTAGTTGAAAGTTTCTCAATCAAAACCTAAAAACCTAATTATTTCTCCTTTAAGGGAGGCAGCCTATCAAGAATATAAAGCCATGGCAAAAACAGATCTTCCTACAACAAAGTAGGGAGATCAATGGTGTTGGATAGGATTGAGTGAAGACCCACAGAAGAAGGAACCTCATTCTCTATTGAATCTTATCATGGCTACTCGGAAAGCACCCTAGTACATTAAGCTAGGGGAAGGAAGAAAAATTGATTGGATGCCTTTAACTTTTCAGCCTCCACTACTATTTCCCATTTACTTGCTAATAAGAAAGATTTAGAGATATTTGATATCACAGAAGAACTCCACAAATGGGAAGGGTACAGGAAGAGTAAAGACTTTTATTGGAACTATGCTACAAGAGGTAAAGGATAGAGTATTCCCTCAAATCTTAGGATGGTTGTGAGGGTCAAAAATGTCATGTTTCCTTAAGGACAAGTCAAAGCTTTACTTGGGGATAATGATGAGACCAGAATATGGTCTATTTTATCATTCCATTTTCAATTGAATTTTCAAACTTTCTAAAACTTTGATGTTTAAGAACATGATTTTTATGATAATTTTAGACAAATGTGTGCATAATTACTTTCTAGGACTAAAATTAATATGCTAAGAAATGATATGTCATTTGATTACAAAATAGTGAGAATGATGTTTTTCTTACTTAGCTAGGTTGGGTAGTTCTCTTACAACAATGTGACATAGGGTAAACTAATTTAAATGACATATTTTGAATTAGCCCTAATGCATGTTATTACTTTGGAGACACTAATATTTTCTAGATTCAAAGGTAAAGTCAACTCATCTAAGAAGAGTTAGCAGCCCAAGAAAATGGTGGTAAATTTCATCAATGACTACCACATCACCAACCATTTCATCCATAATAGCCAATGCCCATTTTTAGAAAAGTGGGAGTCAAAGCCGAAAATCCAGGAGTCGTGAGCTCCTAAATTTATGTTTCATTTGGCACCAAAGTTAATACGTCTCTTGTAATATTCAATACTATCCATTGTTTCAGTAATTGATGAAGTCTAAAATCTAGGAATTATGTTCCTAGTTTGTGTTTAAATAACTGGAAGTCTGTGTTCCAGAAAAAGGGAATTGAGTTAGTAGTTTTTAGTAGAAGGAAGAAGTTTTCAAAGTTTTGAGTACTGAATATAATCTTATTTTTTTTATCAATATGTATGTTTCCTATTGTTATGAATAAAAATATCATTTTAGGTTTCCATCTTTGAGTAGTTCTAATTCACTTCTCTATGGGTATCCACAAAAGAAGTGAAACAATTAATTAGCATAGGATTTACATTCAGTTTGTAGAACTAGTGTAACTCTATTGTTCCTACAACCATTGATAATAGAATTAGTGGATTTTTCTTCAACATAGGCAGTTGAAGTATTTCTCAGTTGTATTGTTATGCTTTTTTGAAGTATATTTAATTCTTAGCTTTAGTGTAGATTTCTCGTAGCATAATCATTTGAATTTCTATAGAATAATTCTTAAGTTGAGAGAAGTTTGAAGCATACACTTTGTAGACACCATTTCAAGTTTACATCCTTGGTTGATAAACTAAATGAGTCCAAATGACTTCGGTTAGAAACATTTAGATACCCAATCCTAGATTAAGCAGTCCATTATTGTTGTAGTTTGATACCTTTCTTTGGCTAAGAAAGTAATATAAACTAAAACCACAACAACCTACTCATACAAAATTAATGCTAGATATGTTAAATAGGGAAACCATTAATTAGAGATTGCTAAAAGATATAATGCAAACATCAAAAATTGCCAAATAGATGCTTTGTTTCTATAGTGCTTCTAGTAAATCAAGTGTAACTTTTGGAAAATATTGAATTAGATTCAGTCCTTTTAACCATGTCATCAAGATAAATCAAGAACATGTCCTCCTCTGTGCATCATCTAAAACTTCCTCAACTTCTATGCATAATAAGATTACTAACTACTATTATTCAAGTCTTAACAAAATTATTGTTGTGGTGACATCAATGAGAAATACAATCATGAATGTAAAATATCAATACTCTACAATTCTTAGGATACTCCCCTAATGTAGTGTCATCAACATTCATGCTAACAATCTCCCCCATTTGGAATTGATGGCAACAAAAATGAAAAACATCTAAGTTCCAAGAATACCAAACTATACTCTATTGCTATCATCTACTCAAATCCTCTTCATCAATCTAAAATCTAAAATCCTCTAGAACATTGTACTATTCTTCTTCTTCTTTTAGGATCAGTAATAGTTGTTCACGGTAAACAACTTACAATACTTTCTGGTTTCATCTATCCACTTAAACTTCTATCTATGCACTTACATGAATCTTTCTAAATCTCCCTAAAGTGACAACTCTCCATCATTGCCATCTCAATAGGTGCTTCTCTTTGTATTTCTTGTGTACATTCTCTCAACATGTTTTTCATGTACATTCTCTCCCCCATTGACATCAATTTCAAAGGTTTCAATCATAATACCAATTTTTATATACCAATTTCTAATTAGCTACTCAAATCATTAACCAACTTGAGTGCCCAAAAACATTATTCAATACCAATTACCAAGAGTCATTTATGATTTAGAACATACCAGACACTACCCCATTCAAGAAGCATCAACATTTAGTCCAATCTAACCATAGTGCTCTGTACCACTAGATTGTTGTGCTCCTTGCATCTTCTACTCTGAAGTAGGTAGGGCATATCCCCTAACATGCCTCTTAGGTACTCAAAAATATCTTTAGGCAAAGGCTTCATAAAGATATCTACAATCTGATCTTTAGTACTTACATACTCCAATCTTATCTCTTTCTCTGATACATTCTCTCTCAAAACATGATAATTAATGGATATGTGATTTGTCTTAGAATGCAATACTAGATTCTTAGACTTACTTACCATACTTTTGTTATCAAAGTAAACAATAAAAAGTTCTATAAATTCAATTCCAATATCCTTCAACACTTGTTTCATCCACATAACTTGATTACAATTATTTTTTGTTGCAACATACTCTGCCTCAAATTTTCTTTGATATATACAATCTTGTTTCTTTCTCAACCAAGAAACCAATCTTCATCCAAGAAAGAATGCTCCACTACTAGTTCTCTTTCTATCATCCATAATTCCTGCCCAATCTACATTAGTATATGCGCACAAGGTGAAATCACTTTATCTATCATACCAAATTGCATAATCAGTTGCACCCTTCAAATATCTAATTATCCTTTTTACTGCTACATAATGGTACTCTTTTGGATCAGCTTGGAATCTTGCTACAATCCCAACTACATTTTCTATATCTAGTCTTGTGTAAGTTAGATATTGCAATCCTCCAATCATAGATCTATACTTCTTCTACTCAACTATGGGTGTTTCATCTTTATTAGATAACTTGTGACCAATTATCATGAGTGTACCAATAGGTTTGCAACTTTCCAAATCAAGTATTTTCAACAAGTCTTTTAGATACTTAGTTTGTGAAATAAGTATCCCATCTTTGTTTTGCACAATCTGCAATCCTAGGAAAAACTTCATTTCTCTTATCATGCTCATTTCAAATTCATTTTTCATCTCTTCAAAAAACTTATCATTTTCTTCATCATTTCCTCCAAATATTATGTCATCCACAAATATTACAATGATAAATAAACCATCATCAATTTTCCTAAAATACAAATTACCATATGTTGTACTTTTAATAAATCCAAGCTTAGACAAATACCTATCCAACTTTACATACCAAGTTCTAGGTGCTTGTTTTAGACCATATAGTTCCTTTTTCATTCTACATACTAAATCTTTATCTTTTGTCAAAGGGAATCCATTAGGTTTCTCAATGTATAATTCTTCAAGTTTTCCATTCAAAAAAGCTAACTTAACATCCATCTAATAAACCTTGAAATTCTTACTTGCTGCATAAGACAAGAACATCCTTACTACCTCCATTCTTGCCATAGGTAGATATGTATCTTCATAATCTATGCCTTCTTTCTATGAGTAACCTTTGCAAACAAGTCTTGAATTATTTCTTACAATCTTGCCTTGCTCATTCATCTTATTTTTTAATATGCATTTGGTTCCTATCATTTTTTTATCTTTAGGTCTAGGATCTAATTCCCATGTCTCATTGTTTACAATCTGATCTAGTTCTTATTTCATTTCTTGCATCTAGCAATCATCCTTACATGCCTCATATGTGCTCTTAGGTTCCACTTGACAAATTAGACACAATTCATCATTCACTCTATTCCTTGTCATCACACTTTTATCCTTGCTCCCAATTATTTTCTCTAGAGGGTTATTCTTTATCATGTTTCTACTACAAGTAGGAGTTGACATCTCAACTCTTATCTCTTCAATGGGTTTAGATCTCTATTCTTTTCTATGCTCAATAGATACTTCATTCTATAAGTCACTATTAGTCTCAAAACAAACTTCACCATTATGTCTAACAAGTCCACAATTATCCTCTTCTTCATCAAAATTATAATCTACCATCTCCTCTTTCGTACCAAACTTTTTCTCAATCCTTACATTTGCACACTCAACTATTGTCTTAGTTCTATAGTTGAAACATCTAATGCTTTACTTTTCAATGAGTAACCAATAAACATACCTTCATTCCTTCTAGGATCAAACTTACCAATATCATCATCATCTCTCTCTCTCTCTCTCTCTCTCTCTCTCTCTCTCTCTCTCTCTCTCTCTCTATGTAACACTTCAAAATATTCTAAAATAATTGACTAGTGGTGAGTGACCAAACCATAACTCATAGGGTGTATTGCTCATACCTTTCCTAATCTATACTTTATTTAGAGTTTATACTATAGTGTTAACTGCTTCTCTCCAAAATGTCTTTGAGACATCATTCTCAAATAACATTGCTCTTGTTGCTTTTTCTATTGACTTGTTTTTTCTTTCAATAATCCCATTCTATTTAGGTGATCTAGATGAAGATAATTTTCTTTTGATTCCATTCTCTTCACAGAACATGGTGAACTCTCTAGAGGTGAACTCTCCTCCTCTATCTAATCTCAAACACTTAATCTTGACACCAAATTCATTTTCAACTCTATTCTTAAATATCTTGAATTTCTCAAAACCTTTAGACTTCTCTTTAAGAAATGCTACCCACATCATCCTAGTAAAATCATCAATAATAATCATAAAGTACCTTTCACCATAGAATCCTTTGATTCTTGGAAGACCACTTAGATCTATGTGAACACTCTCTAGTTTTTCTATAGTAGATAACTATTAGTGGGCTTAATAATCTAAGGTACATATCTTACTACAAATGTACCACTAACCTTTACAATATTATCAAAGTTTATATGATAGAACCTTCTATGCCATAACCAAATGTTATCAGCCTTTGCAACCGAACATGTTTTTTTAGTAGGATTCAGCTAAAATAGATGACCTTTGGATCTAGTTCTAGTACCAATTATCTTACCATCTTTGTCTTTGATAATGCAAGTCTTCTCTATGAACTACAATAGATCTCTCTTATCTACCAATTGTCCAACACTTTTCAATTCATCTTTAAAACCATAAACAAAGTAAACAACATCAATTTTAGTTTTACCATCAAGAGTAATAGATCTAATCCCTATAATACGATAGATTGCATTATTACCAAATCTAACAATACATCCATCATGATTTCTAAACTTGACAATTTTTTTCATATCACCAGTCATGCGATGCGAACATCCATTATCAATTATCCAATCTCATTTCTTCTCAACTTGGGTAACTAGAGCTCTTTCTTGTCTAATTTCTATATCAAGGTTATCTTCCTTAATAGCCATGAATCCTAATTCATCATCACTTTCATTTTGATCATTTTCATCAGATTCTTCATCCTCATCAGTATATCAAAAAATTCTATCCTTATCTCTTATAGGCTTAAATTTTTGTCTAATTTTTTCTCTCTTTTAGGACATTTAGATGCATAATTACCATATTCATCACAAGTCCAACACTTAAATATTTTCTTACCATCTTTCTATCTTCTTACTAGAAGGGATATTCCCTCTAGAATCTTCTTATCTTCTTCAAATTTGCTACTACTAGCAAAGTCTCCTCTTGTGCTTGTGCTTCTTGACAGATTAAGTCAAATATTTATAGCACTGAAAGTTGTCTCAACTTTGGCTAATTCTCTAGGCTATCTCATTTCTAATTCTATAGATTCTAATCTTCCAACCAATGTTTCCTATGTGAAATACTTGGTGTAGGGCATTACTAGCTGAATCATCTAAGTTATTTTCTTGAATGGTGGTGATAAAATTTTCAAGATCTTCCATATAACCTCATCATCTTGTTTAGTTCAACTAAGATATTGAATACTTGCAACAATTTTTGATATTCTACCAACATAATTTCTTATGAATTCATCTTCAATCATCTTGGCATCTTGAAATGTGAAAATTCAATTTTGCAATTTCATCCTTTTTGCACGATTATCACCTTCAAAAGTAATTTCTATTGCTTTCCAAATTTCATGAGAAGTTTAAAATTTCTTTACTTAATTGTATTCATTTTTTGGAAGAGCTAATAGTAGGGATTCTTTGACTCTCATGTTATGCACGAATAGATCTCTTTATTCCTCACTGAATTACTCTAGCTTTGATTCTTCAACAATTGCATTCTTATATTTTGTCAAAAGCCAATATCTTGGACCCATGTATAGTAGATGAGTATTCATATTTTCCTTCTAACTATCATAGTTGGTCACATCAAATCTTGGACTATCCTTCTTGAACATATTCTCCATTGATCTCCCAAAGCTATTAAGCCTTATCTTCAAGGCACTAATTCTTTGATACCAATTGTTAGAATATATAGTCCACTAATATAACTAAGAATGGGGTGGTAAATTAATTATCCAACTATCATCACAAACATTAACCTTAAAAATAATTAATCATGTGAGTAATATAAACTGAAACCACAACAAGATACTCATACACAATTAACACCAAATATGTTAACTAGGGAAACCCTTGATTAGAGGGAAAAGCCCAAGGGGGATGGTACCTAGAAGATGATGCACTAATATAAATATTCCTTGTTAGAGGATAGACCCTGTTACAACATTTAGTACATATGAGTCCCTCTTAGGAGACTTTGAATCCCTGTTAGGAGATTCCAACCTTTTTAGGAGTTGTGAAAGATATTTGGACCCACTACTCAAACAAATTCAAGGTTAAGATCAAATAACCCACTACCCAAATGATCTTTGTATTATTCCTTATAGAATAATAGAACTAAAATGTACATCTTCCCCTATCTCTTTAGAATCAACCAAGCTTTTGTTGCATCAGATCTTGTAACCAAATTTCATACTATGCATCCAATGATCCCTTGTATCTCTTACATGTATTTGGTAAGCATTTTTATCCTTCTCACATTGCACACTAATACTTTGCATTCAACTTGATCCTCTAAGTCAAGTCTTCTTAAAAATAAGGAAAATAACTTTCTTTTATACCATATCTTCATAATAATTCCTTTAATTAGCCTTGAGGCTTTCCCAATTAATTAGAGTAAGATAGTTAATTAATTCATAATTACAATAGCACTTTCAGCTCACAGTCTATAAATTTTTTTACACATATGAAATCACATCTTGTGCACACACTTGCATCATTACCATACTATCTTCTATCTCTAGCTGACTATGCATCTCTTCATTATATCTTGGCTAAAATATATAATGCAAACATTAGAAACTACCAAATAGATGTTTTGTTTCTAAGTGTAACTTCTATACAACATCGACTCAGACTTCGTCATTTTAAGGACATCATTAGGATAACCTCAAGAACATGTCCTCCATTTTCCATCATCTAAAATTTCCTTAGCTTCTTTGCATACTAAGATTACTGATTGTTATTCTTCCAATCTTAACAAAATCATTGCTATGTTGACATCAATGACAAATATAGTCATGAATACAACATATCAATACTCTACAATGCTTAGGATACTCCCCCAATTTAGTATCATCAACACTCATTCTAACATAGGTTCTTCTTTTATGGGTTCTTTAACCAATTTCCTCCTTATCATCAAAATTTCCCCTTCTTTTTATTCTAAGGGCACTTCATATCATTTGTTGCTATTACTAGACACTTCCTACACATAATTGACTCTTTCAACACTCCCTTGGGAACTAGAACCTTTCTTAGGGCATCTATATGCAGGATGTCCCATCTAGTTGAAATTATAGCACTTTATAGTTGAAAAGTAGGATCCTCTACCTTGGTTGTTTCTTCTTCCTCTTCCACTACTTTTAGAGCTTCTACCCCTATCGAAACTCCCTCTATTGAGTTTTCTTCTTGTTTTTTAGTCCACTTGTTTTCCCCTTTGTTCCTCAAATTTGAACCTCTACCACCATAACCTCTTTGATTCCTACCATATTTTCCTCTAACTCTACCTCTAAAGTTGGTATCTAATTTCTTCATGTTCTTCTCTTCCACTTTTAGTGCCAAGTGGAAATATCTATGGATTGTTGTAGGTTTCCATAGATTGATTTCTTCTTGTATGTTCCACTTCAACCCACTTAGATACTTAGCCACATTAAGAGACTCTTATTGTTGGATCCATGATCTCAAACACAACCTTTGGAATTCTATAGTATATGTTTCCACATCCATTTCTTTTTTTTTAAGCTTTTCCTTTTCTTGTGCAATTGAATTTCATAATCTTTAGGAAGGTATTCTTCCTTTACCCTAGCCACCATGGCTTTCTAGTTTGTAATGGGTTGCTTTCCCATCTTCTCCCTCTCTTATTGGAGGTACTTCCACCATGTTAGTGTTGATCCCCTTAGCATAGATTTGACTACCTTAACCTTTTTTGCTTTAGTAACAATCGTCATGCTCAAACTGGTTTTCCATCCCATTAATCCATTTCATCACAAGTTTAATGTCCATCTTTCCACTAAACAAAGGAATTTTCCATCCAATGCCTTGATGGATTTTAGGAATGGTTATTTAATCAATGGAAGGACTAGGTTAGGAATGATGTCTTCCTCATCAACCTTTCCTTTACCTCTATCACTAGTTTCTCCATCTTGATCTTTCTTCTTAGCTACCTCTACAACTTCCTCCAATTTTTTTATCATATCCTTGGAAAGCTCTACATTTTTCAACATGTTAGCCTTCCTTACTAACTCTTTAGTATTTAAAGACATGACGCTAGCCCCAAATCCTTGGTGGCTCTTTTACCAATCTGATGTAAATTGGATTGCTTCTAGCTCTTTTCTTGACTAAGGACTCACTAGGATTCTATTCTAGCATACTATGGTTCCTCTTTTTCACTGTAACCTCAAGAGAATTTCTATCTTATCCTCCAATCTTCCCTATCCAAGTACACCAATATTTTTATAACTTGCATCCTTCATAGAGACACTCCAATTTTCTCACCAAACTTTAAAATTCAACAAACATGGTTAGTCCGCCTTCAAATTAGTGTAAGGGATACATATTTAGGGATTTTATACTTCCCCTAACCTTTTGGACTTAAAATCCATATGTTTCACTATTGATTCCTTCAAAATTGGCAAAATTGTCCTAATTAGGCCTTGTTGATTTAGGCCTCCAAACTAAGTTTTTTGACTATAACTCCAAATTTCCCTTAACAAGATAAAAACTAATCTCCAATGTTGATTCTATTTTAAAAATACTTCAAGATTTTGTGGATGTCTGATTCTCAACTTGTCTATAAACCACAGTGCTAAATTTATGCCTACTTCTAAGGGTTTCAAAGGTTTCATATCAACACTTACTAGGGTCTAATGCTCAACACTTAGAAAAACTTTACTTAGAAATATTTCCTCCCACACATATCTTCTTCATATACCCCCCTCATTTTGGAACACTTAGATTGAAGTTTCTAACGAATTTATTCTACCAAAATCATCTTACAAGCACTATGATTGCCTAGCCATGCATTGAAAGCTTGCCTAGGGCATCACTTGAAAAATTGCAAAAAAGTTTGTATAGGACTCTCCTTTTCTATGTACACTATAAAGGACTCCACTTTCATATACCTCAAGTCCATGATGATTCTACGGTGAGGGTTCATGGGGAAGCCATTTTTCACAAAATTGCCAAAACAGGAATAACAAGCTATCTATTTACAAATGATTTTTAGACTATAAGAAAATGAACTCCTACCAACTTGAAATATATAAAAAAGGTCACTATAAAAACATAAGGTACAAGGATCCAACACAAACATGAGCCCTTCAATCCATTAAAGTATTCATGCAATCAAAAAGATAAAAGTTGCTAATTCTAGAACAACAAAATCGTGGTTTTCAATTTTCAAGTCCACTTATTACAAATTTCATCCCTTGGAATGGGTATCCTTCATGGTTTTATAGGTTTTCTTAGATTTTCCAAGAAATTACTATAACTATCAACTCCATCCTTTCACTATGCAACTTTCTTGTCAAATCTTGTCATGCACCTTTTCAAAATTGTTGACAACTTTTTTGCAGCTCCTAGCAAGTTTTGCATCTAACCAAACTTCCAAATAGACCTATTATGGTCTCTTTATGATTTCTAAGCCTGATTTGGCCTTCAAAACATCAACAATTTACAACTTTTGCAACAATTCACATCTTTCCCAACTTTGCATCAAATGACAATGTATGATCTCCAACCTATGCAAAAAGATGTAAAAATTCTATAAACAACCAAAACAAAAAGTAATAAAAAACATCTAAAATGGACTGAGTGTAGTAAAATCCATCTAGAAGAAACTCACATGACCTTCTAAGGTCCAAACACACTCAACTAATTTCACTAAGGTTAGTACAAGCCAAAAACAAAATTTGAAACTAGGACTAGGAGTTAGCCTAGGTGCTTTTGCACCAATCTCCTTGATGTAAGCATCAGGTGTCTACAAATAATTCCTGATGTTTGTACACATGGTATCAAATAGTTGTGCATCATGCTTTATTTGTGCTTGACTAGCAACTACCTTTTCTAATTGCATAATTTCATTATCAAATGTACTTATCAGCTTGACTTCTCTCTCTTGGGGATTATTATTTGTTATCCTAATATATAAAACTTCTTTCAACTTTTTTGATACTTCACTTAAGGTTCTTTCTAAATTCTTTACCTTCTTATTTCTCTCAAATAGCTTACTTAAGGCTGATATCAAACCTTTCTGGTCATTATCATTAGATAATTTTTCTAGAGTTATTACTAAATACATCATACCTTTTTCAGTTTTCTTTTATTTTTCTTCTTCTTCTTTTTCTCATTTTGATTTGCTTCTTCCTTTCTTTTCTCTTCTTCTCTTCCACCAATTTCTTTTTACTTTCATCTTTAGCTTCCTCTTTTCTTCTTCCTTCTCTTTTTTGTCTTCTTCCTCTTTCTTTTACTTTTCTTCTTCTTCTTCTATATTCTCAAAGCTGGTGTAGCTCACAAAATTACCAACATTAGTTCCATAGTCTTTAAATGGATCTTCTATAGTTTCTAAAGTGATCCTTATATTTTTGAATCACATGGCTTTAGTACCAATGGAGAATTGCAAATTTGATTTTGACATTGTTGTTGTTGTTGTTATTGCTACTCCCTATTCTTGGCTTGATGTGGAGGTCAAAGATTTTACAATAGATTTCCTTGTTTATTTTTTCACCTCTTCATAATTTCTACCCATTAGCAAAATTGCTCTCTTGTTTTTTCTTAGAAAGGGATAAAAATAATTTTTCCCCAATGCTCATTATCAAATTCATGTGAAAATAAGAAATTAATTATCTTGATTTGTTCAAGGTGTTTAAAATTTACCTTCAAGCTCATGTCTTGGTTGTACACATGATCAAATTATTTTGATAGACTTCTCTCACCTATTGTTTTAAACATGCTTCTAAGATAACATCCTACATTCTCCAAATAGAGAACTCCACCTAGAATAATAGAAAATGTGTCTATAGGATCTTCCTCCAAGGGTCAAATATGATTAAAATTTACCTTAGGTTTAGCCTCAAGCTCAACATTTTGAATCAAACTTGTATCCATGTCTACAATAGATTCTAAACTCAAACTCACGAATAAAACTTTTGAAATTTGATAAATACCTTAACTTCATGACACTAGGGTTTTTTTTACTCGCACCTAAAAACACTCTCAACTTTTCCTTTAATTTTATCCAAATTACTTCTTGAACTCTTGCATGATTAAATGATGCTCCATCAATAATTTTTGATCCATAAATTGATTTCAATTCATTACTACATTAACTGTACAGGTACACAATCACCAAAAAAACCATTTATGGTAACTAGGAAACTTAATTTCTTTTGTGGACTCACATACACTCTGCAAATCAATTGTGCTCTTAACCATGACTTCAATACATCATGTTGTACCTCATACTAACTGAAAAAACCTTAATTCACTCTCTGTCATTACTTTTACCTTTCTAATTATTGATTCCTTATAAAAATTACTTAATTCAAGTAAGATTAATCAAATACAATTTTTGACTTCATTCTTCCTTTAAGTGCATCAAATGGCTATTCTTCTAATACTACATGTGAAATGGATGGAGCTTTAGCTTTGACAAATACCTCTTTGAATTCTTCTACATTTTCTTTTAAGCTTTCTTTCTAACTTTTATTGTTGTTATCTATACTTATGACATTCATATTCATATTTTTTTTGAATTTTGGATTCATTTTGATGCTCCTCATATCCATTCTATAGAATCTCTCTACATAACCAATTTGTTACACAACTCACATACTAGTACATTCATTCTAAATTTGGGTCTAGGTTGGTTTATAAGTGCTTTATAATTTTTGCATATGTGTCAAAAGTTGTTACATTTGTTACACACAATGTTGTTCCTTGGTCCATTTTTTCCTTCTTTAGATCTTCTTCCTATAGGGTTAGTACCTCTAAACATTCTACTATTGCTATTACTATCATTAAACATAGGTTTTTTACAATTTACTTCTCTACGACCAAAATCATGACAATTATAACAATAAAAATTAGTAACTAGTTTAAATGACTTACCTATTTAGTTTCTTTTCATATGACCAACTTTCTTTCATGCATAGGATCTACCTTTGAATTCATGTCTCACTTATTTAGGTGACTCAGTTTACTCAGATTTCTTATATTCATCAATTTTTCCATGTTTTTTTACTTGCTTAACCTCTTTAGGTGCATTATTAGATTGATTTAACTTAATCTTGTTTAGATCTTCTTTTGCTTGCATAGGCTTATGAATTTTAGGACTTAGTTCCTTTCTAACTATAGATTTCTTAGTTGATTTTTCTCTAATAAAATATCCAAGACTATTCTTATAATAAGATCTCTAAAATATATGTTTTCACCAATCTTCTCACTGCTAGAATATAACTTCTCTAGTTGTTTCTTGGTTTTGGATAGATCTCCTTTCATAATAGTGTTGTACTTCTTAAGTTCTACTCACTACAACTTGATGGATTCAAGTTCAGATGTAACATTTATAAGGTTGGATCTCAAACTTTAATTTTTAGATCTAAGATCTTATTCAACTTTGCTATCATCTTTCATCAGGCTCAATTTCATATCAGTAATATTTAGTTCATTCTTCAGGATCTCATTTTCTTTCTTCAATCTTGATAATTCATCACTATCCTTGATTTGATCTTTGGGCTCTTTCTTGGACTTGAGATTATCAATCTTTCCTTTTAGCTTCTCATTATTGTCTTTGGCATCTTTGTATCTTTCTTTCAAAGTATCTCTTTCTGGACTAAGAATGTCCACCTATTCAAGATCTTCTTCTAGGTTCTTCCATAACTATTCCATATTGATAAGGATCTTGCTCAATCTATTGAGCCTCTTTTGAGTAACTATTCTCTTACAATAATTGTTAGAAATAGGAAATATTGAGTGGTGGGGATGTGAATCATTATTTTACAAACTTTAGCCCAAAACTTGATATTATTAATAATCTTATAATGTTCATATGAAAGTAAACTAACTATGTTAAAAAATAAACATAACCATGTAATAAGATAACTCATAACACCATATTTTGTTAACTAGGAAAACCCTAGCCAAGGGAGGACTCTATTGGGGATGGTACCCACAAAATGATCCACTAATGAAAGTATATGGTTAAAGATATTGACCTTGTTAAGAATCTATTACATTTATATTGTGCCTAGGTCTTTATTAGACAACTTAGGCCTTGTTAGAAACCTTAACCCTATTATGAGTTATAATAAAAATAAAAAATGTATGCAAGATGATCCCACTTCCAAAACATGCAATATACAATATAGTTCCTTAATACAAAGAGATAGATATAAAAACCTCTTTCACACTACTGTTGATATCTTCAATATCTAATATTGCCTTTGTTTCTCAGTACAAAAATTTATCTTAGTTTACATTCCTTTCATCATACATTTGAAATCACATATCACATATCACAAATGTACCACAATTAAACTTTGCATTCCCAATCTTTCCTTTATACCTTTATAATTGCAATATTATTGATCATTTGGGCTTCATGTGTTATTACACTTTACAAAATACATAATTATAATTCATTGAATTTTGTTTAACTTATAAGATGTCATCCCTAATTATTTAATTAATTATTTTGTAAAAAAAAATATTTCCTTAACCCAAAATACCCATTTCTCTATTATGCTTTATTTTGCCTCTATATTGTTGTAACTAGTAATTTCCCCATAACTTTGTCTGTATTATTCATACTAACCTATGGACTTGCATACATCATCATCATAATCTATAGTATCATTCATCAAGTGAACATGTGCCAATATTACTTTTGTGAAGTGTGTTGATCAAAATTCTATTTGTTCTGCTAGATCAACTGAGTGATACTTAGACAATTTTCTAAGTATAAACTTTATAACTTATTCCTCAAGTTTTGACTTTTTCATACTCAAGATATGTTTCCATAAATGAAAACATCCAATTTCTACCTTATCCAAATTTTGAATAATACCATCTATATTAAATTTCTATTATTCTGTAGGCAACCATGATGTAGTTTGCATGTGCTTTGGTTGAGTAAAAAGTGGTTATAACTATCTATTAGAAACAATAGTCCACCAGGATAATTAAGATATGGGGGGGGGGTGAATCATTTATCCAAAAATTAAAAAAATTACTTTCATTAAACAAACTTAACCATTCAGCCAAAGTAAACAACAACCATAGTAAAGTGCACATAGACAATTACACCAGATATGTTGACTAGTGAACCCTTGATCAAAGGGAAAACCTCGATGGGAATGATGCCCACAATATGATGTACTAATATAAATATTCCTTGCTATAGGATCAAACCTATTAGGAGTCTATTAAAATATTTAGTAAGATGAGTTTCTATTAGGAGTTGTGCCAACCTTGTGAGGAGTTGTGGTGTAATGTATGCAAGATTAGCCCACTGCCAAAACATGTAATTTCAACTACAAGAAGAGCTCACTGCTCAAACAAGTGATTTACTATTTTCTTCTTCTTTCCTTTGTCATTTCCTCTATCTTGTGAACTAAACCAATCATTTTTAGACCTTGTAGACCAAGTTACAAACCTCAAATCCAAATACCAAACCTCGAATCACTCAACAAAACCTCAAAAAATGAAGTTTCCTTCACTTTTGCATTGTTTTTCTCAACTTCATATTCTGCACTCTCTGTTGCTTATCAAACATTCACAATTTTCATTCATCCATACCATGATAGAGGAAAATTTCCTTCCTTTATATCGAGTCCAAATAATAATTCCCTAAGTTGGCTATTAGTCCTTCTCAATTAATTATTATAGGACCACATTAAGAACATGTTACACTTAGCAATAACACAAATCTTTCACTTTGCAACTTGAATAACTTTTCATACATGCATTATTATGATGAGTGATCTTAGCCATGTCATCACCAACATGTCTTTTACATATCCTCAACCTTTATTCTCAAGATATCAACTCTGCTAAGAGATCTAACAAGTTTACTAGAACATGCCTCTATAAACTCTATCTCAAAATAGACATCACTAAAACTTACATAACTTCTTCTAGACTTGTCCTTTCTCCTTCTGACATTAACTACATATACCAGATACTCAAAAGTATCTTCCATAACCTCAGGTGGTTATCATGCTCAAGTAGCCATATTTACAAACTTGATCTTTCCACTATTCTTTTGTCAAATACCATAGACAACTTGCTATGTAAACATCAAACATTCTATGTTGACATCAAAGACAAAATCAGTCATGAATATAACATATGGTCATAGTAGTACTCCCCCATAGGAATATCATCATCATTCATGCTTGTAACCATTCTTCCAAAAATTTCTCAAAAATCTCCCCCTTTGGCATTAATGGTAACATAGATGAAAAAATCTAGTTCCAAGAATACCAACAAAAGAATGTTCATCTTCAAATCCTCTTTATTAATCATACTCCTCCATTGATATACCAGAATGTACTCTATACCAAACTGTCATTTTGCATACTCATACTTTTCCTCTTTAGCATAATGTTTTCCATGCCAAACTTCTCCCCCA
Organism: Cupressus sempervirens; assembly: GCA_028749045.1. Lineage (NCBI taxonomy): Eukaryota > Viridiplantae > Streptophyta > Pinopsida > Cupressales > Cupressaceae > Cupressus > Cupressus sempervirens. The sequence continues at coordinate 36,810,590 of CM053793.1, read as the reverse complement.
TTGACATCAATGTAAAAGGTATTTGCAACCAACATATCTACATCAAACTCTACAACAACTTACTAGCTCAGGTGTTAAAATGCACTCTTGACAACAACATCAACAAGAGTCCTAGATTACTCTATCCATCACAGATACTCCCCCATATAGAAAGCATCAACATACAATCCAGAAAAGCAATGATGTTTTGTTACACTGGACTAATGCACTCTTGCATCTTCTATTCTGATGTAGGAAGGGGCATAACCCAAAACATACCTCACAAATACTCAAAATTATCTTTGGGATGAGGCTTAGTGAATAGATCTACAATATTCTCTTTAGTGCTCACAAAATCCAATCTAATTTCCTTTTCTACAACTTTTTCACTCATCATATCCTACTTAATAGAAATGTGCTTAGTCCTCGAATTTAACACTGGATTCTTAGACATATTTACCGTGCTTTTGTTGTCAAAATGTATAACAATAGGTTCACTAATTTCTATCCTTGTATCCTTTAGCATCTACTTCATCCCAATAACTTGATTGCAATTATTTTTTGCTGCAACATACTTTTCTTTTTTTGTACTTTGAGATGCACAATCCTACTTTTTTCTTAACCACGAAACCAATTTTCCTCTAAAAAAGAAAGCTCCTCCATTAGTGCTCTTTCTGTCATCCATACTACCTACCCAATCTGCATCAGTATAAGCCCTTAGAGTAAAATCATTAGATCTATCATACCATAATCCAAACTTAGATGTTCTCTTTAGATATCTAAATATCCTTTTCACTACTACATAATGTGCTTCTCTACAATCAGCATGAAATCTTGCAACAATTCCAACTGCATTTGTTATATCTGGCCTTCTATGAGTCAGATATTGCAATCCTCTGATCATAGATTTGTACTTCTTCTACTCAAAGTAGGTGTCTCATCCTTTGTAGATAACTTGTATCCAAATACCATAGGTGTTCTAATAGGTTTATATTTTTTCAAACCAAACCTTTTTAGTAAATCCTTCAAATACTTAGTCTAAGAAATAAAGATTCCTTCTTTATTCTATACTATTTGCAATCCTAGGAAATATTTCATCTCTTCTATCATAGTCATTTAAAATTATTTCTCCATTTCCTCTACAAACCTTTTAATTTCCTCATCATTTCCTCCAAATATGATGTCATCAACAAATATTATCAAAATCATCAAACCATCATCAATTTATTTCCAATACAAATTACTATTTTCCATACCTTTGCTATATCCAAGCTTTGTTAAATTCTTGTCCAACCTTTCATACCAAGTTTTGGTTGCTTGCTTCAATCCATACAATGCTTTCCTTAGTCTACATACTATGTCCTTGACATCTATCAAAGGACATCCTTTAGGTTGCTCAATGTATACTTCTTCTTCAAGTTCTCCATTTAGAAATGTTGACTTGACATCCATCTGATATACTTTGAATTTCTTCTATGCTACATAGGATAAGAATAATCTTATAGCTTCTATTGTAGCTACTAGAGCATAAGTCTCCTCATAATTTATTCCTTCTTGCTATGAGTATCCTTTACATACCAATATTGCTTTGTTTCTTACAACTTCTCCTTGCTCATTCATCTTGTTCCTGAATACCCATTTAGTTCCTATCACATTCTTCTCTACTGGTTTGGGGACGAATTCTCATGTCTCATTATTTACTATCTAAGCTAATTCCTCTTTCATTTCTTATTTCTAGTAATCATCTTTGCATGCTTCATTTGTATTCTTTGGCTCAACTTGAGATATCAAACATAGTTCTTCATTCACTCTGCTTATTTTCATCACACCTTTGCCTTTACTTTTGATGATCTATTCAGATGGGTGATTCTTTATCATATTCTTTCCTAAAGTAGGAGTTTCTATCTCAACTCTTGGCTCTACTAAAGGTTCTAAGCTTTGTTCCTACCTTGGCTCTCCTTCATTTTGCAAATCATTGTTAATCTCAAGAAATATCTCAACATTCCTTGGCTTAGTAGCAACATCATTATCTGAATTGTAATAAACAATTCTCTCTTGTATTCTAAACTTCTCATCAATTCTCACATTTTTACTTTCCATAATAGTCTTAGTTCTCTAATTATAACATCTATAAGCCTTTCTTTTCAATGAATAACCAAGAAACATACCTTCATCACTTCTAGCATCAAACTTACCAATGTCATCATCTCTCTTTATGTAACACTTACTTCCAAATATTCTAGAATATGTAACTTTAGGTGAGTGACCAAACCATAGTTCGTAAGGTGTCTCATTTGTATCCTTCCTAACTAGCAATCTATTCATAGTGTAGACTACTATATTCATATCTTCTCTCCAAAATGTCTTGGATACATCATTCTCTACTAACATAGCTCTTGTACCTTATGTAATAGATTTTTTCCTTCTCTCTGCAAGGTCATTTTGTTCAAAGGTTCTCAGAGCTAATTGCTATTTTTTAATTCTATTTTGTTCACAAAACATGTTAAACTCATTCAAAGTAAATTCTTCTCCTCTATCTAATCTTAAACATTTAATCTTCATACCAGATTCATTCTCAAAACTATTCTTAAATATCTTAAACTTGTCAAATGCCTCAGATTTCTCTTTAAGAAATGCAACCCACATCTTTCTAGAAAAATCATCAACTATAATTATAAACTACCTTTCACCACAGAATCCTCTAGTCTTTGTAGGACTGCTAAGATTTGTGTGTACAATCTCCAACTTCACTATAGTGGTAAAATTCTTATTAAGAAAAGAAATTTTGTTATGCTTTACCAAAACACACTCCTTGCAAATTGTGTTAGTGGGCTTTATAATCTTCAGAAAGTATCTAATAGAAAACACTTTACTAGTCCTCACAATAATATCAAAGTTTATTTGACAGAATCTCTTATTCCATAACTAACTATTCCTATTCTAATTACCTATCCATCTTTATATCTAATCATGCATGTCTTTTCTATGAACTACAACTAATAACCTTTGTATACTATTTGTACTCAAAAGATTGTGCTTTAAACCATCAACAAAGCATACATCCTCAATATTATTTTTACCATCAAGAGTTATAGATCCAATACCTTTTACTTGGCATGTTGCATTGTTTCCAACTCTAAAAATTCTTCCATCTAACTTTTTAAGTCAACGAACTTGTTCATGTAACCAGTCATATGATGTGAACAACCATTTTCAATTATCCAATTCGATTTCTTCTCAACTTGTGATACCAAAGTTAGCTTTTCTAGAATTTCTTCTTTAATTTCCACAAATCCAATTCCATCATCACTAACACTTAATAATTGTTCATAAAAATCATAATTTTCATTTGCATACAAACATTCTCTATATTTTCTAGGCTTGTAACTTCCCTTATAATTTTTCTTCCTTTTAGGACACTTCGATTCATAATGGCCACATTCATCACAATTCCAACATTTAAAGATTTTCATACCACCTTTTTCTCTTCGTACCAGAAGGGCTACTACTTCATCAATCTTTTTGTCTTCCTCTAATCTATTGCTACTAGAAAAATCTCCTTTAGCACTTGTGCTTCTTGATAAATTAGATCGAATATTCAAGGCACTGGAAGTTATCTCTATTTCGGTCAATTCTCTAGACTATCTAAGTTCATTCTCAATTGGTTCAAGTCTTCCAAGCAATGACTCCTTAGTGAAATATTTGGTACATGATATCAAAAATTGTATCATTCGAATTGCTAACATAAATGGTGGTGTTAGAGTCTTCAATTTCTTCCATATAACCTTATAATATTTTTTGGTTCCTCCTTGAGCTTTTATACCTAAAGTGATTTTTGATATCCTTCCTATATACATTCTTAGAGATTCATCTGTCATCATCTTAGCATCTTGAAATGCACAAATCCAACTTTGTAGCCTTAATTTTTTAGAATGTGCATCACCTTCAAAAATAGTTTCAAAATCTTTCCAAATCAAATGTGAAGTAGCAAGTAATTTTACTTGATTGTACTCAATTTCAGGAACTGCAGTCAAGTGTGCTTCTCTAGCTCTCATGTTACACATGAAAAGATCTCTTTCTACCTTGGTGCAAATTTCCAAATATTTTTCTTCAATGACCATCTTTGATGATTCTCTCAAGATCCAATATCTCAAACCCATACACAAAAAATGTGTCTTCATCTTTTCTTTCCAACTATCATAGTTTGTTCCATTGAACTTCAGACTATCTTTTTTGAACATGTTCACCATGGATCTCCCAAGGCTATTAAACTTTTTCTTCAAGGACTTGAACTTTTGATACCAATTTTTAGAAATAATAGTCCACCATGATAACTGAGGGGGGGGGGGTGTGAATAATTAAAATATTTATCTTCATTAAATAAACTTAACCATTAAACCAAAGTAAACAACAACCATAGTAAAGTGCACATATACAATTACACTAGATATGTTGATTAGGGAAACCCTTGATCAGAAGGAAAACCCTGGTGGGAATGATGCCCACAAGATGATGTACTAATATAGATATTCCTTGTTAGAGGATGAACCTTGTTAGGAGTCTATTACAACATTTAGTACAATGAGTCCCTATTAGGAGACTTTGAATCCCTATTATGAGATTCCAACCCTATTAGGAGTTGTGGTATAATATATGCAAGATGAGCCCATTGCTCAAATATGAAATTTTAACTACAAGAAGAGCTCACTACTCAAATAAGTAATTTATTGTTGTGTTCTTCTTTCTTGTCCTCTCCTCTATCCTATCAATTGGACCAATCATTGTTAGACCTTTTGGACCAGGTCACAAACCTCAAATACAAATAGCAAACCTTTGATCACTCAACAAAACCTTGGCAATGAAGTTTCCTTCACTTTCACACTGCTTTGCTCAACTTCACATTCTACACTCTCTACTACTGATTGAACATTCATAATTCACATTCGTCCATACCATGATAAAGCAAAATGTCCTTCTTTTATATCAAGTCCATAAAAAAATTCCCTAAGTTGGCTATTAGTCCTCAATTAATTATTATAGGACCACATTTAGAACATGTTACACTTAGTGATAACACAAATCTTCCACTTTGTAACTTGAATAACTTTCCATACACACATTATTATTATGAGCCAACTTAGCCATGTCATCACCAACATGTCTTCTTTATGTCCCCAACCTTAATTCTCAAGATATCAAGTATGCTAAGAGATATAACAAGTTTACCATAATATGCCTCTATAAACTCTATCTTAGAACAAACATCACTAAAACTTACATAACTTCTTCTAGACTTTTCATTTCTCCTTCTAATGTTAACTAAATATACCAGATACTCAAAAGTATCTCTCATAACCTCGGGTGGTTATCATGCTCAACTAGCCATCCCTACCAACTTGATCTTTCCATATTTTTTATGTTAGATACTACAAACAACTTTCTATGAAAACATTAAACATGCTATGTTGACATCAATGAAAAACCTAGTCATGAATATAACATATAATCATTATAGTACTCCCCCACACAAATATCATCAGTATTCATGCTTCTAACCAATCTTCCTACAATCTCTCAACACTATCTAGGAGACAGTATTTTTAAGTGGTTATAGTTATTTATGTAACAATATTAAGAAGATAATCTTTAAAAAAATAGATGGTTTTCCTTTAGGGGCTTTTCCAGGGACAATTTGTGTAAAAAAAATTGTCATTGTGTTGCAAATTTCTTTCCATATTTTTATTGGTGAAGTTGTAGTTGTGTTTTTTATATTAGTTGAAAATTGATTTTTAGAAGTTAGATAATAATTTAAGATAGGAGATTAATTATTAATGACTATAATAGAAATTTCTATATGGTATCAAAGAAGCATTGAGGGTAGGACATTTTTTCCCTAGGAAATAAATCAAGGGTTTATAAAACCTAGGTTGATCTCTTTAGATTTATTATTTCTTTTATCCATTGAGATGGCTTCAGCTAGTTTGAGAGATCAGAATAGATTGCATGGTGCCTCAATTAATAGTATCAAGTATTATGTTATCATTGGTGTAGTTGTACCTATAGATGCAACACAACTGGAAACATAAAAGAGGGATGATGTTAAGGCAAGGACAATAATCATTGATGGTTTCAAGGATCATATTGTTCCACATATCTCAGATCAAGATAGCAAAAAGAAATTGTGGGATACCATTTTGAATCTATACCAAAATGCTACCACCAATAGGAAGATGATTCTCAAAGAGAAGATGAATAATACTTAGATGAACTAGTGAGAAGATGTCACAAGTTACCTCACAAGGATTATAATTATCAAGGATGAGTTAGCAGCTATTGGATATAGTCCATTTGATAATGAGCTAGGATAAATAGCCCTAAATGGTTTTACTAAGAAGTGGGTCATCCTTTTTCAAGTTTTCAGTAGATGAGACACCTTACCAAGTTCAGATCGATTATGAAGTGATTTCACTCAGGTGGAGTTTAGACTAAGTCTTGTCAATGGGTCCAATAAGAGTCATAAAAGTGAGGTTGAGGAAAATGTTTCTCTAGCAAGAAAAGGGAAAGAAAAGAAGGGGTCTAGAAAATGATAAAATTTATAAAGTGAGAAGGAGAAGAAGAAGAAGAAGAAGAAGAAGAAGAAGGACCTATCGAAGATCAAGTTCTTTTTTTGTCATTATTATGGTCACTATGTTAGTGATTTTCCACAAAGGAAGAGGGGAAAGAAATAGGTGGAAGCTTCAAGACATACAGAAGAACTCTCTAGTAGAATAGAAGATGAGTTTACACTCATATCTTGTATTCTTAGCTCAACCTCATAGTGTGTTTGGTATATAGATAGTTGGGTGTCATTTCATATCACAAGAGTTAGAGAGTAATTCTCTAGTACTTATAAGAAGGAGAACACCAGTATCCAAATCTTGATGAGAAGCTTGTCCATAGTGAACTTAGTTGGGGAAAGGGACTATTTAGTTTTAAAAGGATAATGGAAATATAATCCCACGTCATGATGTGTTGCATGTTCTAGTCTTAGGAATGAAATTCATTTCTATGTCTATTCTTCAGGATAAGGGGTATACTGTACTCTTTAGAGGGGAACATGTTGTAAGGAAGCTTACAAGAAAAAATATAATTGTTTCCACATAACCTATAATAGACCTAAAATAAATAAGAAATTAAAATACACATGCAAAAGAATAGACAACATACCTACAAAAATATGACACAAGATATAACCTAGGAAATCATCATTAAGAGAAAAAAAACCCAGTCTCCAAAAGCATCCATCACCGTGTATTATTCAAAAAAAAATATCATTGCAATATAAGAATGGAAGTCTTCAAAGCCATAGCCGCAACCAAGAAATTTATGTGTAGAAGCATGAATCCACATATCACATGCCATACTTCCAACCTTCAAAAATGCTCCCTAGGCTAACCTATCAAACCTTGTCTTTCTTGATTTTCCTTTTTTCCTTTTGCTCTTCTCATATCTTATCTCTAAAAATACCCTTATCATTTCTTATATAGTAGCAAGTCCTACAAAAAAACCAAGTGATATTACGTAAACCATGTGCTACCAACCCCCTCCCATTGAACCACATTTAATATTGGATATTTAATTTTTTTCCCCAATACTAAATAATTACATCAAATATTATCAAAATGTCACAATACAACTCATCGACTATATCCCATGGGGAAATCTCCATGTTGCATGCCCATCTAGGTGTTCCAAGGTGTAACATACATAATAAAATAAAATAATACAATATAAAAATGTTATCTAATGTTTGAAATGCACATAATCTCAACAATCTCTTACTTCTTGGATACATTCTGTAGGATTACTCTGTATCCACAAAAATGAACAAGGAAACAATCCCTCCTAGCACATCCACCATCATGAATCAAAGTATAACATGTATTCTATCTTGGTACCAACATAAAAATAAAAGTATTTAGTATCTCAAACATGAATGATCCTAGCTCCTTTTATGCTTCTACCACTAGAAAAACATAGAATCCATGCAAAGAGAAAGATACACAAATTGTCACATAAGAATCATAACATCTTGTACTAGCTAAAATGAAAAGCACAGACACATGATCCAAAGGTAATCACATGTATCTATAGTTATCAAAATGCATAGCTAAAATAACACCCACAACAAGTGCTAACTAATCCAACTATCCATGCCTCCAAAGGTATACTAGGTGAATCTCACATTATCAACATATCCAATCTCTTACCTCCAATCACAAGACTGAAGAGAAATACCTACCACATATATACTAGGAAGCTCCCACTCTAAAATATAATTCAAATTTGTAATCAATCCACTCACAACATCTCAAAGAAGTGAATTTATGTAGTATCAAAGACACCCACAATACATAAGCCAATAACCTACAAATAAAACTCTCATAAAAAGTCTCCAATGTTCTCCCATATTCTCCACAATCAAAAAAGGAAAAGGATAAAGGAATAAACATGTCACCTCTCACATGACATACATGAACAGAAACTCTAGATCACAATCTCCAACCAATCTCAAATTCAATGTGTAAGAATTTGGTATAGCTCTGATACCATGTAAGAATTTTAATTAGGAAAAAATTCACCCAAGTCCAATGAACTCAAGCACAAACACTACAGTACACTAAAATAGTATGGTCAAAATGACAATATGATATTCATTCAATATCATTAATATGAATTGATATGATAAGTACACTAGAGGTGTCTATATATAAAGGCCTCTAAGATGCATCTAGAATGTCTAGTAGTTAGCCATAAGATAAGGCTCACAACTAAGTACATATCCACTAGAAGTGGACTATCCTCAATCAAGCATAGGAGTAAGGGAAATGATGAAAGGATAAGCCTACAAAGGTCTAGGATGGAAAATTAGGTTGTAGAAACCATGTTCTTAATTAAGAGTACAAATAATTGTGTTGTCTACAAGACAACTTAGTTAATTATGCAAACTCTAGTGTTGTAGACACCATGTGCTGAATTAGAGTTGCTTACTCTAGTGTTGTCAACATGACAAGTTATAAGAGTATGCAAACTCCTAAGTGTCTCACCTAAGAAATAATAAAATAATGCATTGGCCTAAGTAAACTTAATTAAGTGAAAATAGTGAATAGTTATTTACACCAACACAATGTAAGTGAAACCAAACATCCTATAAGGTAACCAAGACTAAATAGAAATACTGCATATTATAACTTATATCATGTCCTTCTATACACACCTTTAGATGTAAATTGTGCCAAGTAATATCTCCTTCATAAAACCCCAACTAAGAAGCCACAAAAAACTCCAAACCATATCATATAACCAATCATGGATGTAAGCCTCTCATAAGAAGATAAAACTCATAAATTATTTCTAATCCAAGGAATATGCCCAATAGAAAACCATCTCCCAAACTCAACCAAGATAAAAAAATATGAAAAAGGAGATAACCAATGCTAAACCATATCTCAAATGACTCCTCTAGAACTAACACATGTATCATAGCTTGAGATCCATATCCATGAAAGACAAGCATAAACATAATGCACCTGAGATAAATAATGGGCTATTCATCTCAAGTAGTAAACCATTGAGTAGACCAAGAGTGGGGAATAAGAATTCTCATTAATATATCCTGTTGAAAATAATCAAGACTAACAAGGTTACTGAGAGGGGAGGGGTGAATCAGTAACTCTAAAACTTTAATACATTTCTACTTAATAACATATTTACCATTCATCCATCTAATCTACTGTATACAAGAAAAGATAAACTTTTGCAACACATGAACACACAAATTTGGTGACCCAAAAACCTTCCAAATAGAAAGTAAAACTGGGGTGGGGATGATACCCACAAAACTTCAATAATGCAGTATAAAGTTGGCCGATTAAGGCTTACAATGATCACTTCTAATGATCTGCCCTGTTAGAAGCAAGTAGGATTGCTAGATCCACCTTGTTAAAGGATTTACAAACATACAATGAAGTATGCACTCTGTTAGGAGATTTACAAAAGACTGTTAAGTCTACCTTGTTAAAGGATTTAGCAAATTGATTCACCTGTTAGGATGAAGTAGTGGATCTGATTGCAATTGATTGTTGATAATATCCTTCGTGCTCTGATCACCTGATGTGACAGATATATCCTTTCTGCATCAATGTTGACCTTGTTGTATTCCTTTGTTCTACTGGTGATTCACTTTTTGCTGTATTCCTCTATTCTACTAGTGATTCTCTTTTCCTCTTCTCAAATTATTGCAACACATCACAACCAACGACTGTCAACATCTCATTATTTCAAATGATATATACCATTCCAATATTTACACTGGAAAGGTCGGCCAAACACAAGTGAACAAGCATTACTAAGTCGGCCAAGCTATAGAAAACTCAGGTTCCACAAATTGACTCGGTGACCTTCTGATACTTGACATCTAATACAATACACTGCATTGTCATGCACTCGGTAAGAGTAGAGGCATGGTCCATACTAATCATTTTAAGTAGCTTGGAACTCAGTAACCATTGGTGACTCGGTGAATATTGTGTCACTCAGTAAAAATTGAATCCATGGATAACCTTCTTGACTTGGTAAATACTGATTCCTTCATTTACCTAGTTTACTCAGTAATCACTTATTCCTTCATTTACCTTGTTTACTCGATAATCACTGATTCCTTTCTTTACCTTGGTCACTCAGTAAACACTAAGTTCTTTGTTTACCTTGATCACTCGATAAACACTAAGTTCTTTGTTTACCTTGATCACTCGATAAACACTAAGTTCTTTGATGACTCAGTGAACACAAACTTCTTGGGGAACACTGTTCTGCTCGATAACCACTAACTACTCGATAGCTATATGGAGAAAATATACATGGTGTTGATGATGCGTATAAGCTCAGAAGTTTGTACAAATTTTACAAAACAAAGATAATCATGTTTTGATGAAGTAGGACAATAGAATTGAAGGAAAGAATTGTTTTGTTTACAAAAAAACTACTTGTCCAATTAGGGTTGACATCCTAGATGTTAACTATAACTTGGAAAAGTGAATTGTGGTCTTAATAAACCTAGTAGTATTTTATGTAGAGCCATGATATTAATACAAATGACCTATTGCAATAAGAAAAGTGTAAGTGAAAGATGGTTTCGATGTGCTATCTTGTAAGATTGTGAAGTGATCAAAATTTTGTGAAAGTGATATAGGTGAAGTTTTATATGAGCTATTTAGTGATCTAAGATCAAGCTAAATGTTAGAGATCAGTGAAGGAAGGAAAATAATGGTAAAATACTTTATTGAGCAGTGAGCTCTTCTTGTAGTTGAAATTGCATGTTTGGATAGTGGACTCTTCTTGCATTCATTATACCACAACTCCTAATAGGGTTCATCCTCTAACAAGGAACTTATATATTAGTATATCATCTAGTGGGTATCATCCTAACTAGGGTTTTCCCTTGGCTAGGTTTTCCCCAGTTAAGAAAATATGGTGTTATGAGTTATCTTTGTGCATTGTTACTTTCACCATTCAACATTACTTTATTGCTTTGTTATGCATGGTTTAAAGTAAGTAATAATATCTAGTTCATGACTAAAGTTTGTAGATTACTAATTCATCCCCCTCTCAGTAGTTCTTATTTCTAATAATTGGTATCAAACACTAGATGTATTGCTTCCTCCTCAAATGCAACACTGGATTTTTAGACATATTTATTGTTCTTGTGTGTTCACAATGTATAATAATAGCTTCATTGATCTCTATCCTTATATCCTTCAGCGACTGCTTTATCCAAATACATTGATTATTATTATTTGTTGTTGCAACATACTCTACTTCTACTATACTTTGAGATGTACAATCCTACTTCTTGCTTAACCAAGAAACCAATCTTCCTTCAAAGAAAGAAAGATCCTCCACTAGTGCTCTTTCTGTCATCTATACTGCCTGCACAATCTGCATTAGTATAAGCACTTAGAGTAAAATCATTAGACTTATCATACCATAATCCAAATTTTGAAGTTTATTTTAGATATCAAAATATCCTTTTCACTATTATATAATGTTTTTCTCTAGGATCAACTTGGAATCTTGTGACAATTCCAACTAGATGTGCTATATCTAGTCTTCTATGAGTTAGATATTGCAAACCTCTAATCATAGATTTGTACTTCTTCTACTCAAATATAGGTTTTGTATTCATTGTAGATCATTTGCATCCAGTTAACATAGGTTTTCCAATAGGATTACATGTTTCCAAACCAAACCTTTTTAGTAAATCATTCAAGTATGTAGTCTAAGAAATAAAGATTCCTTCTTTATTCTGTACTATCTACAATCTAAAAAAGTATTTCATTTCTCCTATCATACTCATTTCAAATTCTATTTTCATCTCTTCTAAAAACTTCTTATTTTCTTCATCATTTCCTCCAAATACAATTTCATCAACAAATATTACTAGAATCATCAAACCATCATCAGTTTCACTTCAATATAGATTACTATATACCATACCTTTGCTATATCCAAGCCTTGTCAAATGCTTGTCCAACCTTGCATACTAGGTTTTGGGTGCTTGCTTCAATCCATACAATGATTTCCTTAGTTTTCATGTTATGTCCTTTTCATCCGTCAAAGGGCATCCTTTAGGATGATCAATATATACCTCTTCTTCAAGTTATTTATTCAAAAATTTTGACTTGACATCCATCTAATATACTTTGAATTTATTCCATGCTACATAGGCTAATAATAATATTATAGCTTCTATTCTAGCCACTGGAACATAAGTTTCCTCATAATCTATTCCTTCTTGCTATGAGTAACCTTTACATACCAGTCTTTCTTTATTTCTTACAACTTCTCCTTTTTCATTCATCTTGTTCTTGAATATCCATTTAGTTCCTATCACATTCTTCTTTATTGGTTTGGGGATAATTTCCCATGTCTCATTATTTTCTATCTAATCCAATTCATCTTTCATAGCTTGCTTCCAATAGTCATCTTTACATGCTTCATCTACAATTTTAGGCTCAACTAGAGATATCATGCATAGTTCTTCATGTACTCTACTTCTTGCCATCACACCCTTGTTTTTGCTTCTGATGATCTATTTAGATGGGTGATTTTTTTAACATGTTCTTTCCTAAAGTAGGAGTTGTTATCTCAACTCTTGGCTCTAATAAAGGTTCTGAGCTTTGTTCCTATCTTTTCTCTCCTTCATTCTAAAAATCATTGTTAGTCTCAAGAAATACCTCATCATTCCTTGGCTTAGTAACAACATCATCATCTAAATTGTAATCAATTATTCTTTCCTATATTTTAAAATTTTCATCAATTCTCACATTTTCACTTTCCATAATAGTTTTAGTTCTTTGATTATAACATCTATAAGCCTTGATTTTCAATGAATAACCAAGAAACATACCTTCATCACTTCTAGCATAAAACTTACCAATTTCATAATCTCTCTTTATGTAACACTTATTTCCAAATATTCTAAAATACTTAATTATAGGTGATTGACCAAACCACAGTTCATAAGGTGTCTTGTTTGTGTACTTCCTAATGTGCACTCTATTCATAGTGTAGACTGTTGTATTCATAGCTTCCCTCCAAAATTTCTTGGATACATTATTTTTTACTAGCATAGCTCTTGCAACTTTTGTAATAGACTTGTTCCTTCTCTCTACAATGCCATTCTGTTCAAGGGTTCTCAAAGCTAATAGTTGTCTTTTAATTCCATTTTCTTCACAAAAAATGTTAAAATCATTCGAAGTAAATTATCCTCCTATATCTAATGTTAAACATTTAATCTTTTTACTAGATTCATTCCCAACTCTATTCTTGAATATCTTGAAATTATCAAATGCCTCAGATTTCTCTTTAAGAGATGCAACCCACATCATTCTAGAAAAATCATTAACTAGAACCATAAAATACCTTTCATTATAGAATCATCTAGTCTTTGTAGGGCCACTGAGATCTGTGTAAACAATCTCCAACTTCGCTATAGTAGTAAACTTCTTGCTGGGAAAAGAAGTTTTGTTATGCTTTGCTAAAATGCACTCCTTGCAAATTGTGGTAGTAGGCTTTACAATCTTTGGCGAATCTGTAACAAAAAAAATTCTACTACTCCTTATAATACTATCAAAGTTTATATGATAGAATCTCTTATACCACAACCAAATTTCATCTACCTTTGCAACCAAACATGTCATTTTAGTAAGATTCAACTGAAATACATTACCTCTAGATCTGGTTCCTATTCTAATTGCCTTTCCATCTTTATCTCTGATCATGCATGTCTTTTCTATGAAGTGCAACTACTAACCTTTTTCTACTAGTTGTTCGACACTTAGAAGATTTTTCTTTCAAACCATCAACAAAGTATACATCCTCAGTATTATTTTTACCATCAAGAGTTATAGATCCAACAATGTTTACTTGGCATGTTGCATTGTTTCCAACTCTGACAATTCCTCCATCCTAACTTTGAAAGTCAACAAATTTGTTCATGTCACTAGTCGTATGATGTGAACAAAAATTATCAATTATCCAACTAGATTTATTCTCAACCTGTGATACCAAAGCTACCTTCTCTAAAATTTCTTCTTTAATTGTAACAAATCCAATTTCATTATCACTAGCACTTAATGCTTGTTCATCAAAATCATCATCTTCATTTGCATACAAGAATTCTCTATCCCTTTTAGACTTATAACTTCCCTTATAGTCTTTCTCCCTTTTAGGACACTTAGATGCATAATGACCATATTCATCACAAGTCCAACACTTAAAGATTTTCTTACCTCCTTTTTCTCTTCTTCAATCTTCATGTTTTCCTTAATTCTATTGTTGCTAGCAAAATCTCCTCTATCACTTGTGCTCCTTGAATGGTTAGGTCAAATGTTTAAGGCACTAGAAGCTATCTCTATTTAGGTTGATTCTCTAGACTATCTAACTTCATCCTCAACTACTTCAAGTCTTCAAAGCCATGACTCTTTAGTGAAATCCTTGGTACATGATATCAACAAATATATCATCTAAACTACTAACTTGAATGGCGGTGTTAGAAATATGGATGACTAAGAGTAGGGGGGGTGTGAATTAGTAATCTTCAAACTTTAGTGGCCAACTAGATATTATTACTTACTTTAAACCATGCATAACAAAGAAATAACATAATGCTGAACTATAATAGTAACAATGCACAAAGATAACACATAACATGCCATATTTTGTTAACTAGGAAAACCTTGGCCAAGGGAAAACCCCAGTGGGGATGATACCCACTAGATAATATATTGATATATAAATTCTTTTTTAGAGCATGGACTCTATTAGGAGTCAATGAGAAAATTTATTATGAGCAATCCTCATTAGGAGACTTTGAATCCCTATTAGTAGATTCCAACCCTATTAGGAGTTGTTTCAACCCTGTTAGGAGTTGTAGTACATAATGTATGCAAGAAGAGTCCACTACCCAAACATGAAATTTCAACTACGAGAAGAGCTCACTACTTAATCAAGTAATTTACTATTATTTTCCTTCCTTCATAGATCTTTGATCTTTAGCTTCATCTTAGATCACCAAATAGCTCATATAAAACTTTGCATATATCACTTTCACAAAATTTCACTCACTTTACAATCTTACAAGATAGCACTTCAAAAAAATCTTTCACTTACACTCTTCTTATCGCAAGAAGTCCTTTGCATAAATATCATGCCTTTACATAAAATACTACTAGGTTGGCTAAGACCACAATTCACTTTTCTAAGTTAGAGTAAACATCTAGGATGTCGACCCTAATTGGACAAGTAATTTTTTTGTAAACAAAACAATTCTTTCCTTCAATTCCATTATTCTACTTCATTAAAACATGATTATCTCTATTCTATATAGTCCACACAAACTTCTAAGGTTATACACATTATCACCAACATGTATACTATCTCCATGTAACTTTTCTTGTTATAATTTGATGTCAATAACATGTTATAAACAAAATAATACATTGAGGTAAACCAAATTCTATACTTAGACAATTTTCTGATTACCAAACACTAAGTATCTTTATTTCTAAGGTTTCCTATTAATGTGTAAATCATGTCTTGCCATTAATGATAAAAACAATTACATATCACAATTAGCCAATTGTCAAGAATCTCCCCCTTTGGCATTGATGGCAACAAAATAGGGAAAATTTGCTAAGTGACAAAAACTTAACATAAACAACATATAAACATTACATCTATTGTACAACTTGTTCAACTTTACATAGATGCTCCCCCTTACAATATACTTTATATTTTTACAATCTTCACATGTATTTCTCCCCATTGTATCTCTCCTTTTTTCATATATACAATTTTCACATCTCTCCCCCTTTGACATCAATGATAAAGGTCAAAAATGTCAAGATTCTACAAAAATTGTGAAAATTGTTGTTTTTCCTTATGCTGAAATGATCTTCATACAATCATCAAAATTAGCCTTTAGAATATGCATACCTTTGTTCCAATTCTCTTTGGTAGACTCAGCTAATGTGAGAATTGCACATAGAGAATATGATGCAATCTCAACTACATTAATATCTAAATACAAAAAGTTTGTATAGGTGTCCTTGGCCTTGATACATTCCTCTAGCTACTTCTCAACAAAAGATAACTTCAGAGCAATGGATTCTCTAAAATTAGATGTTCTCTTCAAGATTTTCTCTTTCTAATGGTCTAGTTTCTTGATGTCATTATCAACATTGACAAATTAATTCTCAAAATTATCTACTTTGCTAGATGGTTGTTGGATCTGGCTAGATAGAGCCTCTAGCTCACTTATCTTTGAAAATATATCTAACTATCCAAGTCTTTAGTTAGCTTGTATGATAAGGTACACTTAACATATAGAGTTATCCCTTCTTGCTGACATTTCCAAAGTTCTTTTATGCATGTATCAAGATTGACTAACTCATTCTTGATATTCTGGCAGATGGTGCTAAATAGGTTAGTATCATGGAAAATTTGAGCCTTCACCTCTAAAACATTCAAAAAGTTAGTAAATTCTTCATCAAAGGATTTTAGCATTACTTTTGCTCTTTGTTTAGGATCTGACTCAATATGTTGAACTGTCAAAGTGTTGTGTAATATGTTAGTCACTTCCATTAATGATCTCTGTAAATTGTTTACTATTTTATTCTTCTCAATAAGTTTGGATAGGGATGAGATCAAATCTATTTGATCATCATCATCAGTAACCAAACTTGCAAGAGAGAGAAAAGTAGATGAACTAGATGGTTTAGTCTCATCCTCCCTTTGTTTCTTTGCTACTTCTTGTTCTCTTCTTTCTTCCTCTTCTTTCTTTTCCTTTTCTTCCCTTTCTCTCTTCTCGTCTAATCTTTTCTTCTCTTCTTCTTGAAAACCACCAAATGGATTGGTGTCATCAATGTTAATAGTAATATTGGTTTGATTGATCTACATAGTGTCACCACTACTGACACTTTTGAGGTTCTAGGAGCTGGAGGAGATGTTAGCTGTGACTCTATCAATATCTTACTAATAGCTATTGCAGTCTCCTTTCTCAACTTATCCTTTTCTCCAACCATGGATAGAAATGGTCTCAATTTATTCCTCACATATGGTGTGAGGTTGTTCAACAGTCCTTTTATGTCACCTTCATCATCAGTCTTGCAGGTAGTTCTCAACATAGACTTCTAAAGTTCAAGGTCTTCTTCTCTTGTAGGAGTCTTCTTATCTATAAGTCTCTCATAGAAATTTTGGTTCACTACTCCTTCAATATCCTTCAAACTTAGATCATTTTCTATGATATATCTCATAGTAGATATATCAATTTGATCTTTCTCAAAATTATTATATAAATCATAAAACTTGTCCATCTGAACAAAGTTCCCCTCGTTGGCAATTGCTATGTTAATGTTCTCAATCTTCAACTTCCATGGTTTTTGAGATTTTCCTATTGCTTGCTTATGTGGAGTCACCTTTTCAACTTGTTTGGTTCCCTATTCCTCATCTTCTTCATCCCTTGTCTCAATTGTCAACAATTATTTCTATCTCTTTCCTAGTCCTATAGCTAGTTATTTGACTCTCTTAGTCTTTAAACATATTGCTTCCCCTAATCTCTCTAATTTTATTTTCTACTCATTGGGCTAAACATTAGATACTACTACATACAATATGATTTGCTCTGAAGTTGTCTTAGAAATTGATATTAACAAGGGTTGTATGTTTAGTACACCTTGATTCATTGTTTGTCTCATGGCCTTAGATTTACTCTTTGTCATTCTGGCCTCTAATAGTGCCTTCTTCATAATAGATTCAACCTTCTTGTGAGATGCCTTCTCCAAGGTTTCTTGATGAGCATGTTTTTTGATCTCATCATAGGTGCCAAATCTATATTCTGCTTTGTCTTTCTCTAAATTTAACAACAAATCAATGTAACCAAATTCAACATCATCTTTCAAGTCATAGCTCAAAGGATCTAAAAATGTCTCTCGAGGTTCCATTATTTGAATATAATTTTCATCTATATTAACTAATATATGAATTTCTTCCTTGAATCTATCCACAACTGCTAGTGAAATCCTAAATCTTTGTTTCATCTCATTCTAGAATATTTTCATTGTTAGATTTCCACTGTCCAATATCTTCTCTTTAGGGTGCCTTCTGCATACCTCTGATATCTTCTCCATAGTGCATCTATCAGTACTCATTATATATGTTACTAATAAGTAAGGAAATTGTGAGGCCTCACCTTGACCCATCGTAGCTTAATTGATACTTTATTATTTTGATACTCATGACTCGATATGTGGGGACATTATTATGCTATTTTATGATGACTAATGCTTTATTTTTAGATATTTGATTTAGTCATTTAAAGCTTTATGAACATGTATAATGACGAAGTAAATGAGTGCAGAACTAACACTTATATTATGCAATTTTAATGGTCAAAATATGAGTAGAATGAGATAAACAATTGATTATTAGAAATATGGATGTTTTAAACTTACATGATTTTCCTAATATATAATTTACATTTATGCATGTGATTCTTAAACTACTAATTTGTGCAATTAGTGTGCAAGATATTTAGCCAGGAAACCTAATGGAAAGACAGAACTGAACCCCTTGCCAATTTGTGCTATTTTGCATTATCTTCCTTTGAAGGTTTTTATATAATCTTAAAATCCTCCTAGCTTTTATTTGAGTTTTATTAAGTTTTTAAGGCCTAAAAACATTAAATTTAAGTATCCTAGGGATAATGGTATGGGTTGGGAGTACTTTCCACCCCCTTAGCCTCCTAGGTTGACTTTTAAGGTCACTCAAAAAACTTACTTTTGGTTGATTGCGAAAATTGATTTGTCTCCTTCATGAGTTGGTGACAAAAACTCTACCTTGGGGTTACTTAAATTCTAGTTGATTTAGGGTCATATTTACAGGCATTTTGGAGAAGTTTTGGTTTGGTTACCCAATCTCTATTTTTAAAAGAAAAAGTGGAAGATTGAAGGAAAGGAAGGATAAGCTCTTCTCAACTTGTCATTTTACCATAACTTTTTGTGAAGGTAGGGTTCTTCACTCTTTTGGTCATGTTTCTTCTTATTGTTCGCATAAGGCATTGTGATGATCTTTGTATTGCTTGTATGTGTGTTGAGGGTGTTTTGGGAGGAATTTAAACTTGTTCTTGGATGTCATTTTTATGCTTGCTTTGAAATTTTGAAGGAATTTCATGGGGATTGTTATGGCATTACTCACCCTTGGATAGGGAATAAGTGGCCAAGTATGGGGGAAGGGCCTTAGTTGGACCTTAATAGTGTAGAGTCTCCTCTCATGGTGAGAAGAGGGAAAGAGGGTAGGGTGTATGGGCGCCTACTTGTCATCACATAACTTGTATGAAAATTTGAATTCTTGTAGAAGGGAAGGAATAAAAATCTTTGTTGCATTGACCTCGAAAGGGCATTTGTAGAAGAATAGAAGCTCTTGAATTTTAGCCCTTAAAGGGCTATGTTATGGTATGGTGATTGATGTCTCCTATTGAGAAAATCCAACTCCCCCCTATTTTGGTTCAATGTTGAACCTATTCTACAAAATCGGGTTGGGAATGCATGCTTGAATTGTTCATCATATTATGTTGTTTTACCTCTATGTTGATTCTTTTCTTTCCCATGGTTCCCTTGATGCATTGAAGACATTGTAAAAGATCACTTGTAAAAGACCTAGAAGAGTGATGCAGGAGCATCCAGAGATATAAGGGCAATCCTGTGTCGCCCAAAAAAAATGTACTTAGACTTAGTTTCTATTTCATGTGTTTTTATTTTTGGACACCCATTTGGGTCAAATAAAGGTTCCAACTCTCACAGTTCCACTATCAGTGTGCTAGAAAATCTCAAAAAAATAGGAGCATGTAATTGGCTCAACATTTTGGTGAATTAGAAGGTGTGAATTGGCCAGATGAATTTAATTGTAATTTAGAGCATTCCAAAAAAAAAATCAGGTCAAAATGCCCCATGGTTTGAAAGTTATTGTAGTTTTTCAAGTTGTGGAGACCTCCTAAGAATGCTTCAAAGTCAATTTAGGGTCATTAAATGACCTAGAAAAGGGTCAAAAAATGGGGGACGACCTAAGCTCGTCCATAGTGCTATAGAGCACTTTGAGAACTTTCCAAAAATGTAAACGGTTCATCAATCGAAGCTACAATTCAAAAGTTATGCCTCCTAGAAGTTTGGTTACCATTTCTGGATTCTTCTAGATTTGCACTGACTTCTAATGCAGCTTCTGGAAACTTCTATTTGGTTGGTGGATGCCTACTAGAACTTTCTAGAATGTACTCCTAGTCCTAAACCCTCTAGGGTCTATTTAAGGAGATTTCTAGCATTGTAAAAGGTAGTTAGAAGTGGAGTTTGAGAGGAGGTACTGAAAGGAGCAATTCTCTCCACATTTATGCTATTGTAAGCCCTTAGGGCATGTTTTGAAGTTTATTTTTTCTGTACTGAATGTACTAGCTTATTTTTCAATTAATAAAATTTCTCTTTTCCTATTGCGTCCATTATGTTCTTGGGTTGTGTTCCCATCAAGTGGTATCATAGATGGTTTTCCTGAGTGTGTAGACAGAGCACCGACTGTGAGGCAATTTGCACCAAGACTATGTGGTTGTGGGTTTGAGTTAAGAAGATGCCTCCATAAAGAAAGCATGGTAGAAGGGCCAGAGCTATTAATCCTAAGGAGGTTAGAGCCCTCCAAAGGCAAGTACAAGCATTGCAGGAGGAGCTCCATCGAGGAACAATTGTAGCCATAGGTGATGAAAGTGAAGATGACACCGAGGAAGACAAAATTGGACTAGAAGGAAAATTTGATGGGGAAGTTCTAAATCATGCAGAGGAAAGGCTTTTTAGGGCCATTACTAAGTTTGGGAAAAGATCTACAATTGAAGTGGGTGTATTTTCAGGAAATATGAAACCAGATTAGTTGATCGATTGGATCAATGAACTGGAAGAATACTTTGAGTATGAGGATATCAAGGACCTAGATAGGGTTAAGTTTGGAAAAGGCCAAACTAAAAGGCCATGCCAAGATCTCATGGCAAGAAGTCCAATTGGAAAGAAATAGAAGAGGGAAGGAGAAGATCACAAGTTTGGATCACATGGTGGAAAAATTGAAGAAGCAATTCATTCCTATGGACTACAAGCTTGATTTGTTTAAGAAGATGCATGGGTTAAAGCAAGCAGGAAGACTAGTCCAAGAATATACAAAGGAATTTTACCGACTCTTAATTAGAGTGGGGCATGCAGAAGCAAATAAGGAGAAGGTTGCTCGTTATATCAACGGGTTACAACCTAGCATCTAGGAGGAATTAAGTCTCGTAAGAATGACCAGCGTTGAAGAGGCATACCAGTTTGCCCTCCAAGTTGAAGAGAAGCTGAATAAAAGGTTTGAAGGAAGACAAAGAGGGAATGGTCAAGGAGGAAGGGGAAGCAGTAGATCATCTAGAGGCCGCAATGAAACCCAAAAGAAAAATGAATATGTGGGTACTAGCAGGAACGAGAGGAATCAAGGTTTCAACCACTCCCATGATCAAGACTTTGAAAATCAAAGAGGAAGAGGTAGAGGACGTGGACAAGGAAGAGGAGGCTTTCGTGGTACCTATTTCCATCGCAATGAAGAAGGTCATCATGCCTTTGAATGCCCTCAACTAAAAGGAAGGACAGATAGGAGAGCTGAGGGCCAAGCTAGGGTTGCTCATGTGGATGAAGATGCACAATCATCACATTCAGAGGATGTAGAAAGAGGAGAGACCTTAGTAAATAAAAGAGTCCTACTAAGTGGTGAGATTGAACCAGGACAGCGGATGAGTTTTTTCCATACTAGATGCAAGTGTGAGGATAAGTGTTATGACGTGATCATTGATGGTGGTAGCACTGATAACCATGTATCAGAAGAGATGGTCTCTAAGCTGAAGCTCAAGAGGGAGAAACATCCCCAGCCCTATCGGATTGCTTGGGTAAAAGATGATCATAAGGTCCTGGTAAGTGAACAATGTTTAGTGAAATTCAAAATTGGGAGTTACCATGATGAAGTTCTCTATGATGTTATTTCGATGGATGTTTTCCATCTATTTTTGGGTAGACCATGGCAGTTTGATAGACATGCAGTACATGATGGACATGCAAACACATACTCTCTGACAAAGGATGGAGTTCGCCACAAATTGAAGCCCATGAAAAGGGAGAGTGAAAAGGTATGTAGTAGTACTAGGATTTGTCTTGTTGATGAAGGGAAGTTTTTAGATGGCATGAAATATTAGCATATGTGCTATGCTTTGATTCCTAGGAAAGATAAAGAAGGTAGTAGTGAAATACCACTTGAAGTTTTTGATTTACTAGGGGAGTTTGGAGATATTATCTCTGATAATGTTCCAGATGGATTGCCACTAGTAAGGCAAATCAGTCATCAAATAGATCTGATTCCAGGAGCTAGTTTGCCTAAAAAGGTTGCTCATAGGATGACTCCTGCTGAAATAGAGGAGCTAAATAGATAGGTTCAGGAGCTGTTGAGGAAGGGCTTGATTCGAGAGAGCCTAAGTCCATGTGCAGTACCTACAGTACTCACACCAAAGAAGGATGGAGAGTGGAGGATGTGTACAGATTCTCAAGCTATAAATAGGATAACCATCAAGTACCAGTTTCCTTTGCCAAGGATGGATGATTTTATGGACTGCTTGAGTGGAGCTCAATACTTCACAAAGATAGATCTCAAGAGTGGTTATCATCAGATATGGATTCGAGAAGGAGATGAGTGGAAAATAGCCTTCAAGACCAAGGAGGGTCTTTATGAGTGGTTAGTCATGCCCTATGGATTGACGAACACCCCAAGCACCTTCATGCGGCTCATGAATGAGGTACTTAAGAAGTTCTTGGGAAAATTTGTTATTTTCTATTTGGATAATATTTTAATTTTCAGCAAGACTTTGGAAGAACATTTATTGCATATTCATAGTGTCCTTGAAACGCTAAGGAATGAAAAACTGTTAATTAATTTGAAGAAGTGCACGTTTGCAAAAAGGGAGTTAGTCTATTTGGGGTTTGTTATATCACTCGAAGGTCTCAAAATGGATCCAGAGAAGGTAAAAGCTATCTTGGAATGGCCTACTCCAAGGTTTACTACTGAGGTAAGATCATTTCATGGTCTAGTTAGTTTTTACAGGAAGTTTATTAAGAATTTCAGTAGCATATGTGCACCCCTAACTAATACAATAAGAGGGGATAGAAAAGAGTTCAAATGGATTGCAACAGCTGCGAGGAGTTTTGAATTGCTGAAGAAGAAGGTAATAGAACAACCTGTGTTGGCACTTCCACATTTTAGAAAGGTTTTCCAGGTGGATTTTGATGCTAGTGGCAGCGCTATTGGGGCTGTATTAAGCCAAGAAGGTAAGCCTATTGCATATTTTAGTGAAAAATTGAATGATGCAAAGAAGAAGTATTTTGTTTATGATCAAGAGCTCTATGCAATAGTTCAGGCCTTAAAGAAATGGAGGCACTATTTATTGCCAAAGGAATTTGTTTTGTATACTGATCATCAGGCATTACAGTACCTAAATAGCCAAGGTAAATTGAATCAGAGGCATATGAATTGGGTAGAGTTCTTGTAGAGTTATACATTTGTGTTGAAGCATAGAAGTGGAAAATATAATAGGGTTGCAGATGCACTAAGTAGGAGATAGTTGTTGCTTACAATAATGCAGGTTGAAGTAGTTGGGTTTGATGAACTCCAAAATTTGAACTCAATTGTGCATTCCAAGGAGTTCCATGAGGAAAATCTAATTAAGGAAAAACACAGTGCAGGGATGGCAGGACATTTTGGTCGAGATAAGACCATTGCCATTCTTAGAAAACATTATTTTTGACCTCAAATTTCACAATATGTGAAGAAGTTTGTACAGAGTTGCTAGGTTTGTCAAGTTGTGAAGGGGTTTAGTCACAATACTGGCCTATATCAGCCATTGCCTGTTCCATCAAGGCCATGAGAGGACATAAGTATGGATTTTGTTCTTGGATTTCCAAGGACACAAAGGGGTAATGCCTCAGTATTCATGGTGGTTGATAGGTTCTCCAAAATGGCACATTTCATTCCTTGCCACAAAACTCATGATGTTGTCCATATTGCAGACTTGTTTTTCAAAGAGGTGGTAAGACTACATGGCCTTCCAAGGAGTATAGTTTCTAACAGAGATACTAAATTTGTGGAGTATTTTTGGAGGACATTGTGGAAGAAGTTAAGAACAGACTTGAAATTCAGTTCCATGCATCACTCGCAAACTAATGGCCAAACAGAAGTGGTAAACAAAAGTCTGGGCAATATGCTGAGATGTTTAGTTGGGGATAAGCCCAAGGGATGGGATTTGATTCTATCACAAGAAAATTTTGCTTACAATAACTCTATAAATAGGAGTACTGGAAAATCACCATTCCAAATTGTATATGGGAATAGCCCAAGGACTGCACCAGAATTGAGGAAGATAGAGCAAGGGGAGAGGACAAGTGCTGAAGATGAAGAATTTGCTGAACATATCAAGCGTCTACATGAGGAGGTTCAGGCACACATTACCAAGATGGATCAAGAGTATAAATCTAGGGCTGATCAAAGGAGAAGACATAAGGAATTCCAAGTAGGGGATTTAGTCATGGTGCACTTATGAAAAGAAAGATTTCCAACCGGTACTTACAACAAGCTGAAAATGAAGAAATTTGGCCCCTACAAAGTTTTGAAGAAACATGACTCAGGAAATGCATATGAAGTGAAGCTGCCAGATGGTATTCACATTTCTCTCATTTTTAACATTGCAAATTTAACAGAGTATCATGATGATGGTGCAGATGAGGAGCTGGTGTTAGAGCCATGTCCAATTCCTGCTTCTAAGAAGGAGGAGATAGAAGACAATCTGGATCATCGTGTGGGTAGGAGTACTAGAAACAGGCAGTATGAAGAGTATTTGGTCAAATGGAAAGGATTACCAATCGAGGACTCAACTTGGATTTCAGTAGCTTAGGTTTCCCATTCGGGATTTCCTCTACCATTCATAAAGTGACAGGGTCACTTTTCAATCTACCCTAGGTGTCTGATGCAGGAGCATCCAGAGGTATAAGGGCAATCCTGTGTTGCTCAAAAAAAATGTACTTAGACTTAGTTTCTGTTTCATGTGTTTTCATTTTTGGACACCCATTTGGGTCAAATAAAGGTTCCAACTCTCACAGTTCCACTATCAGTGTGCTAGAAAATCCCAAAAAAATAGGAGCCTGTAATTGGGCCATCATTTTGGTGAATTAGAAGGTGTGAATTGGCCAAATGAATTTAATTGTAATTTAGAGCATTCCATAAAAAGAATCAGGTCAAAAGGCCCCACGATTTGAAAGTTATTGCAGTTTTTCAAGTTTTGGAGACCTCCTAAGAATGCTTCAAAGTCAGGTTAGAGGCATTAAATGACCTCAAAAAAGGCAAAAAATGGGGGACAAGCAAAGCTCCTCCATAGGGCTACAGAACACTTTGAGAGCTTTTCAAAAATGTAAATGGTTCATCAATCGGAGCTACGGTTCAAAAGTTATGCCTCCCAAAAGTTCGGTTACCATTTTTGGATTCTTCTAGATTTGCACCAACTTCTAACACAGCTTCTGGAATCTTCTATTTGGTTAGTGGATGCCTACTAGCACTTTCTAGAATGTACTCCTAGTCCTTAACCCTCTAGGGTCTATTTAAGGAGAATTTTGCATTGTAAAAGGCAGTTCGGAGTGGAGTTCGGGAGGAGGTACTGGAAGGAGAAATTCTGTCCACATTTATGCTATTGTAAGCCCTTAGGGCATGTTTTGAAGTTTATTTTCTTTGTACTGAATGTACTAGCTTATTTTTTAGTTCATACAATTTCCCTTTTTTGTTCTGTCCATTCTATTCTTGGGTTGTGTTCCCATCAAGTGGTATTAGAGATGGTTTTTTCTGAGTGTGTAGACAGAGCGCGCTGACTATAAGGCAGTTTGCACCAAGACTGTGTGGTTGTGGGTTTGAGTTAAGAAGATGCCTCCACAAAGAGAGCATGGTAGAAGGGCCAGAGCTATTAATCCTGAGGAGGTTAGAGCCCTCCAAAGGCAAGTATAAGCATTGCAGGACAAGCTCCATAGAGGAACAATTGTGGCCGCAGGTGATGAAACTGAAGATGACAATGAAGAAGACAAAATTGGACCAGAAGGGGAATTTGATGGGGAAATTCTAAATCATGCAGAGGAAAGGCTTTTTAGGGCCATTACTAAGTTTGGGAAAAGACCTACAATTGAAGTGGGTGTATTTTTAGGAAATCTGAAACCAGATAAGTTGATTGATTGGATCAATGAACTGGAAGAATACTTTGAGTATGAGGATATCAAGGACCTAGATAGGGTTAAGTTTGCAAAGGCCAAACTAAAAGGCCATGCCAAGATCCGGTTTCAAGAGGTCCAATTGGAAGGAAATAGAAGAGTAAAGGAGAAGATCACAAGGTGGGATCACATGGTGGACAAATTGAAGAAGTAGTTCATTCCTATGGACTATGAGCTTGATTTGTTTAAGAAGATGCATGGGTTAAAGCAAGCAGGAAGATTAGTCCAAGAATATACAGAGGAATTTTACCGACTCTTGATTAGAGTGGGGCATTCAAAAGCAAATAAGGAAAAGTTTGCTCATTATATCAATGAGTTGCGACCTAGCATCCAGGAGGAATTAAGTGTGGTAAGAATGACCAGCGTTGAAGAGGCATACTAGTTTTCCCTACGAGTTGAAGAGAAGCTGAATAAAAGGTTTGAAGGAAGACAAAGAGGGCGTGGTCAAGGAGGAACGGGAAGCGGTAGATCATCTGGAGGCTGCAATGAAACCCAAAAGAAAAATGAAGATGTGGGTACTAGCAGGAACCAGAGGAATGAGGGTTTCAACCGCTCCCATGATCAAGACTTTGGAAATCAGAGAGGAAGAGGTAGAGGAAATGGACAAGGAAGAGGAGGCTTTCATGGTACCTATTTCTATTGCAATGAAGAAGGTCATCATGCCTTTGAATGCCCTCAACGACAAGGAAGGATAGATAGGAGAGCTAAGGGCCAAGCTAGGGTTGCTCATGTGGATGAAGATGCACAATCATCACATTTAGAGGATGCAAAAAGAGGAGATACCTTGGTAAATAAAAGAGTCCTACTAAGTGGTGAGATTGAACCAGGACGATGGATGAGTTTTTTCCATACCAGATGCAAGTGTGAGGATAAATGTTGTGGCGTGATCATTGATGGTGGTAGCACTGATAACTTGGTATCAGAAGAGATGGTCTCTAAGCTGAAGCTCAAGAGGGAGAAACATCCCCAGCCCTATCAGATTGCTTGGGTAAAAGATGATCATAAGGTCCTGGTAAGTGAACAATGTTTAGTGAAATTCAAAATTGGGAGTTACCATGATGAAGTTCTCTGTGATGTTATTTCGATGGATGTTTGCCATCTATTGTTGGGTAGACCATGGTAGTTTGATAGACATGCAGTACATGATGGACATGCAAACACATACTCTCTGACAAAGGATGGAGTTCGACACAAATTGAAGCACATGAATAAGGAGAGTGAAAAGGTATGTAGAAGTGCTAGGACTTGTCTTGTTGATGAAAGGAAGTTTTTAGATGGCATGAAACATCAGCATATGTGCTATGCTTTGATTCCTAGGAAAGATAAAGAAGGTAGTAGTGAAATACCACTTGAAGTTTTTGATTTACTAGGGGAGTTTGGAGATATTATCTCTGATAATGTTCCAGATGGATTGCCACCAGTAAGGAAAATTATTCATCAGGTAGATTTGATTCCATGAGCTAGTTTTCCTAACAAGGCTGCTCATCGGATGACTCCTGCTGAAATAGACGAGCTAACTAGATAGGTTCAGGAGCTGTTGAGGAAGGTCTTGATTCGAGAGAGCCTGAGTCCATGTGTAGTACCTACAGTACTCACACCAAAGAAGGATGGAGAGTGGAGGATGTGTACAGATTCTCAAGCTATAAATAGGATAACCATCAAGTACCGGTTTCCTTTGCCAAGGATGGATGATCTTATGGAATGCTTGAGTGGAGCTCAATACTTCACAAAGATAGATCTCAAGAGTGGCTATTGTTAGATATGGATTTGAGAGGGAGATGACTGGAAAACATCCTTCAAGACCAAGGAGGGTCTTTATGAGTGGTTAGTCATGCCCTTTGGATTGACAAACTCCCCAAGCACCATCATGCAACTCATGAATTAGGTACTTAAGAAGTTCTTGGGAAAATTTGTTATTGTCTATTTGGATGATATTTTAATTTTCAGCAAGACTTTGGAATGGCCTACTCCAAGGTCTGCTACTGAGGTAAGATCATTTCATGGTCTAGTTAGTTTTTACAGGAAGTTTATTAAGAATTTTAGTAGCATATGTGCACCCCTAACTGATACAATAAGAGGGGATAGAAAAGAGTTCAAATGGACTACAACAGCTACGAGGAGTTTTGAATTTCTGAAGAAGAAGGTAATAGAACAACCTGTGTTGGCACTTCAATATTTTAGAAAAGTTTTCTAGATGGATTGTGATGCTAGTGGCAGCACTATTGGGGTTGTATTGAGCCAAGAAGGTAAGCCTATTGCATATTTTAGTGAAAAATTGAATGATGCAAGGAAGAAGTATTCTATTTATGATCAAGAGTTCTATGCAATAGTTCAGGCCTTAAAGAAATGGAGGCATTATTTATTGCCAAAGGAATTTGTTTTGTATACTAATCATAAGGCATTAAAGTACCTAAATAGCCAAGGTAAAATGAATCAGAGGCATATGAATTGGGTAGAGTTCTTGCAGAGTTATACATTTGTGTTGAAGCATAGAAGTGGAAAATCTAACAGGGTTGCAGATGCACTAAGTAGGAGACAGTTGCTTCTTACAATAATGTAGGTTGAAGTAGTTGGGTTTGATGAACTCCAAAATTTGTACCTCGGAGATCCTGATTTTGCTGAAGCATCGAAAGCTTGTAAAGAACCCATTGCTATACATAAAACCAACTGGTTAGACTATTTGATTCAGGATGGCATGTTGTTCAAGGGTAGTCAATTGTGCATTCCAAGGAGTTCCATGAGGGAAAATATGATTAAGGAAAAACACAGTGGAGGGATGGCAGGACATTTTGGTCGAGATAAGACCATTGCCATTCTTAGAGAAAATTATTTTTGGCCTCAAATTTCACTAGATGTGAAGAAGTTTGTACAAATTTTCTAGGTTTGTCAGGTTGCCAAGGGGTTTAGTCACAATATTGGCCTATATCAGCCGTTTCTTATTCCATCAAGGCCATGGGAGGACATAAGTATGGATTTTGTTCTTGGATTGCCAAGGACACAAAGGGGTAATGACTCAGTATTCATGGTGGTTGATAGGTTCTCCAAAATGGCACATTTCATTCCTTGCCACAAAACTCATGATGTTGTCCATATTGCAGACTTGTTTTTCAAAGAGGTGGTAAGACTACATGGTCTTCCAAGGAGTATAGTTTCTGACAAAGATACTAAATTTGTGGGGTATTTCTAGAGGACATTGTGGAAGAATTTGAGAACGGACTTGAAATTTAGTTCCACGCATCACCCGCAAATTGATGGCCAAACAGAAGTGGTAAACAAAAGTCTGGGCAATTTTCTGAGATGTTTAGTTGGGGATAAGCCCAAGGGATGGGATTTGATTCTACCACAAGAAGAGTTTGCTTACAATAACTCTATAAATCGAAGTACTAGAAAATCACCATTCCAAATTGTATATGGGAATAGCCCAAGGACTGCACCAGAATTGAGGAAGATAGAGCAAGGGGAGAGGACAAGTGCTGAAGTGGAAGAATTTGTTGAACATATCAAGCATCTACATGAGGAGGTTCAGGCACACATTACCAAGATGAATCAAGAGTATAAAGCTAGGGCTGATCAAAGGAGAAGACATAAGGAATTCCAAGTAGGGGATCTAGTCATGGTGCACTTACGAAAAGAAAGATTTCTAGTCGGTACTTACAACAAGCTGAAAATGAAGAAATTTGGACCCTACAAAGTTTTGAAGAAACATGACTCAGGAAATTCATATGAAGTGAAGCTGCCAGATTGTATTCACATTTCTCCCATTTTCAACATTGTAGATTTAACAGAGTATCATGATGATGGAGCAGATGAGGAGCTAGTGTTAGAGCCATGTCCAATTCCTGCTTCTAAGAAGGAGGAGATAGAAGACATTCTTGTTCATCATGTGGGTAGGAGTACTAGAAACAGGCAGTATGAAGAGTATTTGGTCAAATGGAAAGGATGACCGATCGAGGACTTAACTTGGATTTCAGCAGCTAAGGTTTCCCATTTGGGATTTCCTCTACCATTCATAAAGTGACAGGGTCACTTTTCAATCTACCCTGGGTGTCTGATGCAGGAGCATCCAGAGGTATAAGGGAAATCCTGTGTCACCCAAAAAAAAGTACTTAGACTTAGTTTCTGTTTCATGTGTTTTCATTTTTGGACACCCATTTGGGTCAAATAAAGGTTCCAACTCTCACAGTTCCACTATCAGTGTACTAGAAAATCTTGAAAAAATAGGAGCATGTAATTGGGCCATCATTTTGTTGAATTAGAAGGTATGAATTGGCCAAATGAATTTAATTGTAATTTAGACCATTCTAGAAAAAGAATCAGGTCAAAAGGCCCCACGGTTTGAAAGTTATTGCATTTTTTCAAGTTTTGGAGACCTCCTAAGAATGCTTCAAAGTCAGGTTAGGGGCATTAAATGACCTGGGGGATGAGTGAAGCTTTTCCATAGGGCTATAGAGTGCTTCAAGAGCTTTTTGAAAATGTAAACAGTTTGTCAATCGGAGCTACGGTTCAAACATTATGCCTCTCGGAAGTTCGGTTACCATTTCTGAATTCTTCTAGATTTGCACCAACTTCTAACACAGCTTTTGGAACTTGCTATTTGGTTGGTGGATGCCTACTAGCACTTTCTAGAATGTACTCCTAGTCCTTAACCCTCCGAGGTCTATTTAAGGAGATTTTTAGCATTGTAAAAGGTAGTTCGGAGTGGATTTTGAGAGGAGGTACTGAAAGGAGCAATTATGTCCACATTTATGCTATTGTAAGCCCTCAGGGAATGTTTTGAAGTTTATTTTCTCTGTACTGAATGTACTAGCTTATTTTTCAATTAATACAATTTCTCTTTTTTCTATTGTGTCCATTCTATTCTTGGGTTGTGTTCCCATCAAAGAGAATTCAATTGAAGTGTATCATCATGTAAAAAACAAATGGTTTTAAAATTTTGATGTAATTGGCAAAGATGTCGAGTTTTCTTACTGGTTCTTTCTCGATGGAGCCTTGAACCAAGTTGATTAATAGAGAAAATATTGAGAAAACCTCCTTGTATTGTATCTTATGTTAAATCAACTCATGTATAGGTGTGTGGAAAAATAGATTAAATGATGTGTTCATTTGAAATTATGCAATCTTCAAATTTCAATTATGTTAAGGAAAAAGAATTTTGTTATGTTGAAATTTCAATCTAATTTCATATGTATTAGGAGATACATTAAATCTCTAATTGTTGATAAAACAAATTGTTCAATCATCTTGTTAATCTATGCAAATGGTAAATCCAAATTTTTAATAAAAAAATACGCCTCTTGTTATAAAAATCAGTTTGCAAGACAAAAGTGGGCACTTCAAAAAAAAATGGCTTGACAAAAAAATGAACACTCTTAGTAGCAGTTTGCTCTCTGGAATATGTATGAGAGACAAAATTTAATTCATTGAAGCAACAGAGTATATTCTCATTTGATTCCCTACAATTTCATTATAAAATTCTTTAGGCATATAAAGAAAAAGGAGGTTTTGTTCAAAATAAATAAGAATGCAAAAAAAAAAAAAAAAATTATATATCTCTAAACTAAAACTCACCAAATTAACTTTATAAAATAACTATCTCCAACTTTCTTAGGTGCCAGTTTTAAAGGCGGGATGGAGGTGGGCATTAATGACATGGAAAATATTGTTTTAAAACAAAGAAACTTCCTTCTTATCTTTCCCATCACCATCTTTATTGGGGGATCTTGCTTGTACGTGGGCTTTATACCCTTTACCAAGGCATTGAAAGAAGAAGGGGGTCATCATGATGATGCTAAAACCACTCTCCCAATCTCTTCAACTTGGGTACAACATGCTCTTGGGGAAGTTAAAGTCAAATATATATATATATATATATATATATATATATATATATATATATATATATATATATATATATATATATATATATATATATATATATATATATGTATATATATATGTATATGTATATGTATATGTATATGTATATGTATATGTATATGTATATGTATATGTATATGTATATGTATATGGATATGGATATGGATATGGATATGGATATGGATATGGATATGGATATGCATATGTATATGTAATTTAAAACAAAATCATTTAACATCCCCTCCATCTTATAGGCATGGCCAAGACCTTTTAAATCTACAAACAATCTGTTCTCCCATGTGTCCCAATACTCTCTTGTGTTAGTAGTACTTGTATTTCTAGGCAGGGGGTGCACAAGGTTCTAAGTAGGCATTGATGCCAAGTTGATGACATGATAAAGTCTTCCACCATGCTTTTGGAGTGCCACTTGAGGGCCTATCTCGCACAAGAAAGAGGGGACACCACCTATCTCATGGTACACTGGTCAACACTTAGGGCAACATGCAGGTGGTGGGGAAGATTTGACCCCAACCTTGTGGTTAGAAGTGTAGTCAAGGGGTAAGTTAGTTATAGGGTTAGTTGGGGATAGATTGATTTATGTTTTTAGTTAGAATGTTAGTGGGTTTCTTTTTAATAGCTAATTTATATTAAGATTTGGTTTTAGTTAAATATTAATTAGTTTTAATTGGTTAGTGCTTTAATTCATATGTCAGTTTCTTTTAAGTATTGTTATTATTATGCTTTTATAAGTGTAGTTAGTTTTAGTTTAGTTATGATTTATTAGTATTAGTTAAAAGTGTTTAGATTGTAGATAATTTTAGAAATGGTTAGTGTTTTAGTTTTAATTGTTTTGTTGTTATGTAAGATAAGTTTAGTGTTCTTTTGACAATGTTAGTTAGTATTAATGTTAGCTTAGTTTAAAAGATAGTGTAGTTTAAATTAGAAATATTTAGATTTTTAGCTTAACCTAGAAATTAGTTTTTAATTAAGAAGCAAATTTAATCAGTATATTCAAGTTTCAAGTATATTTAGTGTTAGCTATTATGTTGTTTTATTAAGTTAACACTAATCAAGTAGTTTTTCTACAATTGTTAAATTTAGTTTTAAATTATATAAAATTTTTAACCAATAAGTTTGTTATGTTAAAAACAAGTTATTAGTATACGTTAGACTAATAAGTTAATGACAATTTGTTTTGTTTTATCATTTAAATATAAAGTATATTTATGTGTATGTGGCATTTATTTAATAGCTTTATGATTTTTATATTTCAAAATCATTAGACCCACATTCATTTGAATTGTTATTCAAATAATTTTAATATATTGTTGTAATATTAATGTAATAACAAATCAAATGTTGATACCAATTTAATAATGAGAGTTTAAATTTAACGAACTATTCCTCATGGTCATAACTCAAGATGACATGTAGTGAACCTATTCTTGCACTTGCAAATCAACTCTTAAACCCTAGTGAACCTAATTATTATTAAAAATAAAAAATAAAAAAATTGTGTGTTTTTTGCCCTAGATGTTGGGCATGACAAAGATCTCTTCAGCACATGGTAGAATATGTGATTTATCAATGATTTGAACCTAAACACACCATTCTTGGTTCTCTTAATCTTTTTAAGGTTTTCCAAGAGTTGCATTCTCAGTATTTCACTCAGATTCACTTTTTCTTTCTCTACACATATCTTATAAGCTACATATATAAATTCTACTAAAAGTTCATCTATCTTAGAACTTTCATAGAGTGAACAAGAAATCATTCTACTAAGAAATCTCACATCATCTTGCTTGATGGAGCTAATTATCATAGCCTTTCCATTATATACTACCTTAGTATAGCTTTCCACTTTCTTCTTACCAATCTTCTCACCTATGGGTACACTGCCTTGTTTGCTAAGACTAGTTACCTCATGTATAAGGTTAGCAAAAAAGTCTACTACATTATCTTGCATCCACAATTTTCCATCATGTATCCTACTTAGTATGATTTGATTCCATTCATTTGTCTCTAACTCATGGTAGAAATGATATTTAAACAAGTCTAATTCCCTTAATTGCTCAAATCTGGGCTTCACTATCATGTCATGGTTGAAAACTAGCTTCATGTCTTTATTCATGTATTCACTACCAATTGACTCAAACTTGCAATTCAAATAACTTTCTTTGTCTTCAAGGTAAACTAAATTGTTCAAAGTGATAGATAGCACAGAGTTAGAGTTTTCTTCATTAGGTTTTATTGAAAATATCTTAAACATAGGTCTATCTTCATTCTAAACACTGTGTACTACTTACATATCCATGATCTTTATCAAACAATATCCTTTTACTGAACAAATTTTTTGAATAAATGATAAAATAAAATAGATTTTGCTTTGAAATCACTCTAAAAAGTCACTTTTGAATGATCTTAGCTTTAAATGTGTTCTCAATGAAGTAGAATTCAATTCCATACTCCATTTATTCATCAACTTGGGCTTGCATTAATTGTGTACTTCGCAAATATGAAAAATTGTCAATTACATTTTATAATTAGATAAGTGCTCAAACTCATCTATCCAATCTTCAAATGTCACTCAAGGTCTACTATAGCCTCCTTCTATCATGGAAAATATCCCTAAGACTTAACATCACAAAATTCTCTACAAAACCTTACTTTTCATGTTCTATTACAGAATCAATCTTTATTATAATACCAATAACTCTGAATTTCATCATAACTTATTTAGATGAGCTCTAAATCACAAGTGAGCTTAGGTACCATCTAATCATAAATGGATACACCTTTTCCCAACTTTCCTACCTTTAATTTGGTCTTTGACTAAAGTTCTCAAATTTTGATGTTGTGAATAAGCTTAATTCAACTTAATTAAATCAAACACAACAATTGACTTTGATCTTCTTGTCTCATCATCATCTAACTTTTCTTTTGAGATATCTATTCCTTTTACAAATGCTTCATTATGTTCTTCTAGAAGTTCACTCACAATGTTTCTATGTTCTTCATTGTCTCTACTAGTTCTAGAGTTCCTTTCATGGTTCCTTCTATCGTTCCTATCATTTCTTATATTTTTGAAGTTTCTTCCATTGTTTCTTCTATCACTAAAATTTTTGTTCACTCTACAATACTTCACTGTGTGTCTAAATTTATTTCATAATTGACATATAGGTTCTTTGCTTCTAGGATTCTGTTGATTATCAGGTGCATGGCAATTCTGAGCAATGTTTCCTATGTTGTTAAACTTATAACACATGATCTATCTTGTATCTTCATAAGATCTTTCTCTCGATGTCCATTCATCATATCTTCTTCTATCTATAGGGCTAGTGTATCTAGACATTCTACTATTTCTTCTATCATTATCATACTTAGTTTTTCTAAAATCAATTTCATTATGAACCATACCATGACAATTATGACAATAAAAGTCCTTAACATGATTAAATGACTTATTAGTACAATCTCTTTTTATATGAGCTATTTCATTGCATAAAAAGAACTTACCTCTAAATTCATTTCAGGTTTCTTTGGGAGTCTCTACTTGCTTTGTTTCATCCAAGATTTCAACTTCCTTGTTTTGGTCAACATATTTACATTTCTTAGAAGATTGATTGGATTCAATCTTATCATTAGATTTTTCTTTTTCTTTTAGATATGATCTAATCTCAGGTTTCTTCGCAGACATGTTAATTAGTTAACCAAGACCAATTTTATCATAAGTAGGTCTCTGTATAGACATTGAATCATCAAGCTTTTCTCTACTAGAATAAAGTTTCTCAAGCTACTGTTTACACTGTGTCAATTCACCTTTCACAATATTAATGTACTTATGGAGTTCTTCATGATCTCCTTTCAATGTTTCAAACTTAAATGTTTTCTTTGCCAGAGTTTCTCTCATATCTGCATTTTTAGTTTTCAAATCAGATTCAACTTTGCTAGGATTATTTCCCAAGGTAAACTTTAAGAAAACCCCTCTAGAAAAAGATATAAATTATTAGGGAATCTTTCATTATTTTGAAAAACCAAATTATTTTTATTCGCAAATCTCTCAATTTTTTTATTATAAATATTATTTACATTGACTTTTATTTTGGAATCATAATGTTTGAGTATAAAATGTTGGCAACTCTCAATAATAATAGGAAATTTGCTAATCATCATGGAATATTACAAATCAAAATTGAACATGTTTTATCTCATGGAAATTATGAGGATACCTACATTATATTTTAAATCAATTGTTAAAACTAAATATTTGTAATATATCCCTAAAGTAACTAATAATTATGATAATTATTCATGAATTAATTTTAATTTCTTCAATAATATATAATATTTACATGAATAAAATCGAATCATGTATCGAATATTGTGGTGAATCTTTAAGTTTAATTTTTTTTAATAAAATTAATTATTGAGCAATTTAAAATATTTTAGAACTAAATTTAATAAAAATGTGGCGATTTAGGTTGCATTTAATCTTAAATTACTAGCAAAAAAATTTAAAATTTTCAAAATTACTAATATTCGCCACTAGAAAATACCCTAATCATTTCTCAAAGTCAACTTAATATTTGTAATCTTCAACTCATGCTTCAAGATCTTGTACTCTATCTTCAACTTTGAATAGTCATTATCACTAGTTCCTAATTCAGTAGATTCAGGCTTGGATTTTAGATGTTCAATCTTTCCCTTTAACTAACCAATATATACTTTGGAGTCTTCATATCTATCCTTCAACTTATCTCTTTCTTCAATAAGGAGATCAATTTGTTCAAGAGCTTCTTCGAGGTTCTTTGTCAACTATTCCATATCCATAGGGATCTTACTTAAGCCTCTTCAAAGTAACTAGGTTTTGATACTAATTGTTATAAATAGTGGTTATTAAGATGGGAAGGGGGGTGGAGTGAATCAATAATCTACAAGATTTAGTCACAAATTGGATAGTATTACTTACTTTAAACCATGCATAACAAAGCAATAAAATAATGTTGAACAGTAACATTAACAATGCACAAAGATAACTCATAACACCATATTTTGTTAACTACAAAAACCTTGGCCAAGGGAAAACCTTGGTGGTGACAATACCCACTAGATAATATACTGATATATAAGTTCCTTGTTAGAGGATGGACCATGTTAGGATTCAATGATCAAATTGAGTATAAGTAGTCCCTGTTAGGAGTTGTGGTATAATGTATGCAAGAAGAGCTCACTGCCCAAACATGCAGTTCCAACTATAAGAAGAGCTCACTGCTCAATCAAGTAATTTAATATTATTTTCCTTCCTTCATTGATCTCTAATCCTCAGCTCGATCTTGCATCACTAGATAACTCATATAAAACTTTACATATATCGCTTTCAAAAAAAATTGCTCACTTCACAATCTTACAAGATAACTCTTCAAAAGCATCTTTCACTTACACTCTTCTTATTGCAAGAAGTCCTTTGCACAAATATCATGCCTTTACATAAAATATGGCTGGGTTGGCTAAGACCACAATTCACTCTTCCAAGTTAGAGTAAGAATCTAGGATGTCGGCCCTAATAGGACAAGTAATTGTTTTCTAAACAAAACCATTCTTTCCTTCAATCCCACTGTCATGCTTCATCAAAACACAATTATCTCTATTTTATACAATCCATACAAACTTCCAAAGTTACAAATTTCATCACCAACATGTATATTATTTTCATGTAACTTTGTTTGTAAAAATATGATGTCAATAAAAAATAAACAAAACAATACACTATTATAAACCAAATTCTATACAGAGACAATTTTTTGATTACCAAACACTAAATATCTTTATTTCTGAGGTTTCCTATCAACATGTACATAATCTGTTGCCATTAATGACAACAGCAATTATATATCATAATTAGCCAATTTTCAGTAGTGTTATTTAGAGAAAAACATCATTGCAATACAACCACCAAAGCCTTCAAAGCCATAGCCACTACCAAGAAATCTATGTGAAAAAGCATGAATCCACACAACCCATTCCATACTTCCAACCTTCACAAATTATCCCTTGACTAACTTGTCAAGCCTTGTCTTGCATGACTTTTCTTATTGTCTCTTTCTCTTTTCTTCTCTTATCTCTACAACTACCCTTGTGGTTACTTATATAGTAGAAAGTCCCACAAAACCACCAAGTGGTATTACATAAACCATGTGCTACCAAACCCCCATTGACCCACATTTAATATTGGGCATTTAATTATTTTCCCCAATAATAAATAATTACATCAAATATTATCACAAATTTACAATACAAGTCATCATCTATATCCCATAGGAATCTCTTCATATTTCATGTCTATATATGTGCTCCAAGGTGCAACACTACATAATAAACTAAAATAATACAATATAACAATATTATACAATATTTACAACACACATAATCTGAGAACATGTGTTGATCAAGCATAAGGATTAGAAATCACCCATAACTATTGGAGTTAGGGGTGGTCACCTTTATAGGTTATAATTTGATACTAAGGCACTCATGAGCAGCAATAAGCCTAGAGATCTTGGAGAGCTATAGCATAGGAAGATGATCCATATTCATCATGGAGAAATTAAATTCCTTCATGAGATAGTGAAAGGTGTTATAGAGGTGAGCATAAAGCATGATGATGTATGTAAGGGATGTGGGTCAAAAAAGTTTACAAAAGTATTTTTCCAAGGAGTGATACTAGATCTAAGGGTGTTCTTTATCTAGTACATTCAGATATATGTAGACCAATGTTGACAAAATATCTTAGATGATATGACTCCTATGTTACTTTTATAGATGATTTCTCTAGGAAGAGGATTTATTTCTTGAAGAACAAGGATGAGGCTTTCAATCCCTTCCAAGAGTTCAAGGATCCTATGGAGAACTTGACAAGAAAGAAGATAAAGGTTCTTTAGTCAAATAATGGAGGCAAGTACAAAGGAAATGTATTCTATGAGTTCTATACCATAGAAGGAATCAAGAGAGAGTGGATTGTTCCTTACAATCTGTAGTAGAATGGAGTAGTCAAGAGGAAGAACCATTTTATATTGGAGGCACCAAGGGCTATGCTACATGACTAGGACATGTCCCTTTACTTATGGTTAGAGGCATGTATTATAGTAGTTTACATTAAGAATGTGGTTCCACACGAGGTACTAGGAAAGATGACACCAAAGGAAGATTTTACAAGGAAGAAGCTAGATGTTGGTCATTTCAAGATATTTGGAGGTTTGGTATACTATCATAATCCAAATGACACAAGGTACTTTTTTGGGTACAGTGAAACCTCAAAGGCATATAGGATTTTTATTCTAGAGACCAAAATAATTATTGTCACGTGGGATGTCAAGTTCATGGAGGACAAGGCATTTAGAAGTTCTAGAGATTTTTCAGTAGATGATCAAAATGAGAATCCATGAGAAGCTCCAAGCCCAAGTCAAAGGAACAAAGCTCAATTATAGTTACCAATACAAGTATAGACTTAGATGGTGAAAATTCACATAATATGGAGCAAGTGGTGCAACTAGTGCAACATGAAATACATCAAGAAGACATAGAGGTTGATATTTTATCCTCTATAGTTAGTAGTAGGAACCATGAGGTTCAAGCTAACAAAGGGATATACCCAAGAATTTGTGGGAGATCCTAAGAAGAGTACTAGAAAATAGAGATGTCCAACCAAGTTTAATGATTATGTGGCATTAGTTATTCAATTGGTAGATAATGAGTCTTCTAGCTATCAAGAGGTTGTAGAGCATCATGTATGGCAAGATGCTATGGTTCAAAAATATGTCTCAATAATGCATAATGATGTGTGGGAGGTAGTGCCTAGACCAATAGATGGACCAAAGTAGTTAGACCTCATTGGATCTATAAGATAAAGCATGATTCAAATGGTAGCATCAAGAAATACAAGCCAAGTTTTGTCAAAAAGGGGTTCTCTCAAACAAAGTGAATAGACTATGAGGAGACATTTTCTCCCCATGGCTAGGAATACTTCGATATGAGTTGTGATATCACTTGCAACACATATGGGATGGATGATCCATTGAATGGATGCCAAGAAAACATTCCTTAATAGTGAGTTGAAGGAGAAGGTATACATAGCAACCATAAGGCCTCGTAGCACATAACAAAGAGACACATGTGTGCAGATTGAAGAATGTCTTGTATAGACTCAAGAGGGCTCCCAAAGCATGGTATGAGCACATTGATACATACTTCCAGGAAATAGACTTTGTGAAGAGTGAAGTAAATGGTAACTATTGTCACAAAAGTTTTCACCCTTGTCTAAATTTTGACCTAAAAGCAACCTTGTGAAACATGGAAACAATCTCCAAGATATGGAACTTCAACAATGAAATTAAGTCTCTAGAGTAGGTCAACTTCCTTATGATCAGAGTACAC
Source organism: Cupressus sempervirens (assembly GCA_028749045.1). NCBI lineage: Eukaryota > Viridiplantae > Streptophyta > Pinopsida > Cupressales > Cupressaceae > Cupressus > Cupressus sempervirens. The sequence goes on along the minus strand of CM053793.1, from coordinate 36,769,368 downwards.
CTAACCACTTCTTTAGAGGAAAAGGGAGAAGGAAATGCATGAAAATCAAACTACCTAATCTAATCTAAAAGGCAGTGATACACCAATATAGTATGTTTATTCTTATCTCTACCTAGAAATGCACCATCCATCAATATAATCTCAAAATACATAGATTCAATCCTTTCTTAACTCAACACCACTTGAATACTAGAGACCAATAAGATTCTATAAGGAAGGAACTTCACTTTATATCATTTTAAAGGCCTAAATAGATACAATCATACAATCAAAGAATGGAGGCAATATATCAACATAAGGCAAGAAGATATTGCGTAATATATTAATGGAGAAAGAGCTACAATAGAGAAATACATTAAATCAATGGAAAAAGGAAATTATAATAGTAAAGTATGTAATACAACTGCTATATGATCAAAGGAGGACCACCCTTTGGAAATTTTTATAGCTCAAACATTATTGAGAAAACTTCTACTGAAAGTCAAAACTCAACTAGTGCCTTCAAGTTGTAGAGAACAATCACTGTAGATCTGGGAAAGATTTTATTGGGTGCACTTCCATATGTAGGAAATCTGATCTTGCATGCAAATTGAGTCCTAAATAAATGGAAAAATGGTGTCTATAACTACTTTTATTGAGTAGATGGATAAACAACTAGTGGGAGGATAAAAGTTGCATTGATTACGCATGAAGAATTATCAAAATAGTAGTTACAAGTGATCAAGGGCCTATTTACCATTGAAAAGATACTTAATTACATTTTTATGACCATGCCAAGTCAGCCATATTATCATTCAATGGAATTCAACAAAAAAACTTTCTATGTGGCCTCATAACCTATAGCATTCTATCATGTTGCCAAACCTTCTATCATTGTGTTGACATGCTGACTACCTATGTTCACAGTTTCACAACTAATTTTCCTCTTTAACCATTTCTCCATGTGAAACCACAATGTCTTCATCTTATCCCTTTTATCATTGTTTCATTCAAAACACTTTAGCCCATAAACTATTGTGACCCAGCAATGACCACCAAACTGCCTTCTCACACCCTTACCACAGTTTGGACTTAGCAACCCTCTAACTACATGATGATGCAAGACCATTCATTTTACTTAATTTACCCTTCATGACCACTAGACAGAAAACATGTTTAAATTGTGTGATGTTTTGAATGTGGCTTGGGCCGATAATCATCACCATTTATTTTCTTTGTAACATAATCTTTGGTTAACATGAAATGTGTGTGACACTACAACTGCCAGGGACTTAACTATCAACATCATCATTTACACTATCGTGACTTAAATCATGACTAAATCTAAGACACCTATGACTATGTTAAGACCACACAAAATTTACTATTTGATACTCCTCATAAATTTGCAACCATTTACCTTAACTATGGATCAGACCCTATGAGGTTGTGAAAATAATCCTTTACCATTGATCACTCCATCATGACTACTCATTATTCTTTCCACTAACTACTATGACTCCAAAATTAGCCTTCAAACTAATTTCCATCACACCATCATGATTTAAATCCTTAGCTTAGTGGTGAACCATGAAATAATACGAACAAAGTCCTACGCAGCTTCAGATCCTTAATACTGGGTTGGCCTTTATCACTCGTGATGTTGTAAAAACACATAGATTTGAACTATTGTAGTTAGCTTTCACACTGTGACAACTTAAATCCACTCAATCCTAAATCTTCTTTTGATCATGTGATCCATGGCTTCTCACATATTCATGACTTGAATCTAAATTCTAGTCTAAACTATGTGAGGCTACGTTAACTATGAATTTAACTATGTCACAGCTTCGCAGCCCCTATGACAGTTAAACCATGAACTTGAGCAATAGAGTGATAAATGAAAATTAGATCGTCACAACTTAAAATTTTCATTTAGTTCAAAGGGATAAAGTACTTAGGGATATAATAAAAATTCAAAGTTTTATGTATCCTTAATATACTTGCATGACAATAAGGGAATGATCTAATGAATGTAAAGATGGAAATCACCCTAGTTATTCATGAGATAGACAATGCTGAAATTTTAGGAGGGGGGGGGGGGGGGGGGGGGGGTGAATAACATTTCTGGTGACTCAGAAGGGATGCTTTGCTGCTAAGCATGGACCAAAGACCTTAAGCAATCGATTGGGCTAGAGTCACAAAACATTAACCCTACTCCACAAGTGACCGAAACCTTTGAAAAATATAAAAACTCAAAAACCTTGCTACTTCATATAGAAATAGCCTATGCTCTTGCACTTATTGAAAATAGGAAACTACATATCATACATAGAAACCCTTGACCTTCTCTAGAAGGCTTAAGGTAAATTCCATTAATTGGAATTGGCATAATATCGCCATTAGGCTTGGATAAATGAAATTTGGAGTGCCTACTTGGTTTAGCATCGTCTCCATCCCACTTGAGAAAAATATCTCCTTCTCGGAAAACCCTAGCCTTAACTTTCTTATCAAAACTCCTTTTGACCTACTTGCTGATGTGTCTCAAGCATCTGCATATCCTATTGTCTTCTTTCTTCTAATTCCATCAATTTTTCCATCCCTACTATCATAGAATTATCATCAATTAGCTCCAATTTATGAGATAATTCAAGAGAGGAAAACTCCAATGAAATAGGGAGCCCTAATTCCATTCCATATACTAACATGAAAGGTGAGTTCCTAGTTTCTCTATTAAGTGTAATCCTATCAACCCAAAGAGTTGTCCTTAACTTTGAATTCCAACACCTTTGATTGTCCTCAATTTTCTTCTTGATAATTATGATTACTTTCTTGTTGGAGGACTTAGCTAAAACATTCCCTTGGGGATAGTAATTTGAGGAAGTGCTCAAATAGATATGATGGTCAACTTCCTAGGAGAAAATTTGAGTCCCAACAAAGGATTTGGCATTATCTGATATTATTCTTGAAGTGACACCAAACTTGTGATCAAAGTTGAAAGGTGGATTTATTGGACCAATAAAATTTAGCCCCCACTAGGAAAATGGTTGATCAACCTAAATAGGATGAAGAGGGAGAGCTTCTAATCTTTGTTACCTGAGAAGAAAGCACACTTATCACACTTTCTAACATGTTTATGATAGTCATGGAATAGAGTTGGCCAATAATAACCATCTCTCATTAGTTTCATGGGTTGTTTTTCTAGTTGAGAAGTGGCTAGCATTAGGACCATCATGAATGTCTTTGATCATTCTATTGAAATTACAATAGGAAAGGTAAACTTTTGGGGGGGGGGGAGGTGAATCAGTAGTTTAAACTTGGACCCATAAAACTTTCACCACACATCCATCTCATACATTTACTAAGTAAACTAAAATACCATATAAAGAATTTACATCAAAAACATGTAATCAAGTAACCATTCACACACATATGACACTAGATATGATTACCTAGAAACCCTCCAATGTATAAAAATTTTCCTTAGGGAAAAATGACATCAAGATCAAGAAGCTCAAGAACAAGCACAATATGGAACAAATGATGTATGATCATAATAACAATATGTGAATGAATTGATGTTCATTGATTGGTTTGAAATACACACTAGAAGTGCATGTATATAAAGGCCTCTAGAATGACTAGGAGTTATCAAAATGATAAGCCTCATAACTAAGCACATGTCCTCCAAGAGTGGATTATCCTCCATTGAGCATAGAAGTTAGTGCAATGATAAGAGGATAAGCTTACATAGGTGTGTCATGTAAAAAGATGTTTTAGACACCATGTGCTTAATTAGAGTGCAAACAATTGTGTTGTCTACATGACAGCTCAGTTGATTATGCAAACTCCTATGTTGTCAACAAGACAACTCATATGTGTATGCATACTCCTAGGTGTCTAACTATAAATAATAAAATAAAATGAATTTAACCTAAGTAAACTTAAGTAAAGTGTAATAATGATTAAATTATTTACACTAACACCCCCACTTAAGTGAAACTTAGGGGAATGCACTTAAGCACATGAAAGCTATGATGAAAATGCATAATGGGTCCTAACTACTAGGCCATGTTAGGTACCCATGTACAAATGTATTGATGTATGAAAAATTCTATGCAATTAAAGGCAATGAAATCTCTCTAAAAATGGAGAAATAGGGAAAACCTCATAGGAAAAAACCCTCCCCAAAAAAGAGAGATAAGTATGTTAAAGAAGATGCATGTATGGATGGAGTGATAAAGACCCTCCCATTATTACATACATCATGCATAGACAATAGAGGATCCCTCCATAAAATCCCCCCCTTAGTGAAGGATCTTGTAATGATGAGTGCTTGAAGACAAAAGAAAATTCAATGCCAACAAACAACATTTCTTCCTTTCGGAAAAAGATACACAAAGTATAGGTGCCAATATGCTTCTCACTATGGATAAGAAGATGGAAGATGGATCCATATGTAGTATTATATGGATGCTATCTCTAAATTCTACTTATATGTCAACAAGGAATTGATGAATGGAGATGTCATGAACCAATCTGGTGGATGCCCAAAAGAGGGTGGTAAACAAGGTAACATGTCCATGTATGAAACTAAATAAAACTCCAAAGAAAGGGAATCATCCTTATAGGAAGATATGGGAAGAGAAGCAATGTAGCTTCCCCTCAATTATGAATTCACACCCATCAAAGAAGCTTCTTAATGAATGAAAAAGTTGCACCATGAAAGCTGAATTAAGTTCCTCCTTATAGGAAGAAGTGGGGCCATAGGTTTAGTAGAGAATGCTCCCCAACTAGTAGGAAGAATCCTCAAAAGATATGATGTTCAAGGAAATTGGAATACAATCTCCAAAGATTAATATGTCTCTTGTCTCCTCTAAAGTAAAAGAGTCCTTCTCCATCTTCTGTAAAGAAGTGTCCACAATCATGTCAATCTCAAAGGAAAGATCAAGTGGGTGAGGGTTAGAGTGTTCCCTCACAACAAGTGAAGAAGAAGTTTGCTCAATAAAGAGAAGGTGCATGTCATAAATAGTGTCTCCCACATCTTCAATGTAAGACTCCACAAATAACACATCAATATCTGGAAGGAAGTCATCCCATGAAATTGAAGTAGGAAGACATGTTATTTCCTATTGCACTAAACTAAGACCATCTATGGCTGGAACTGGATCAGTAGAAGCAAAAGGAGTATCAAGAGGTAGTATCTTCACTAGAGTTGTAGGTACCATAACTAGAGTTACTGGAGGTAGAATATCCTCTGGGAATGGAGGGACTATTAGATCTCCATATGCTTTCCAAAGAGCCATCCAAAGGTCATAAAGTTCAATGAAATTTTTAAGGACATCAAAAAAATCATAACTAATACTGAAAAAAATGGCTAACATAATTATGTTAATAGGTGACCGATCAGTGTAAGAGGGTAGTTCTTTGTAACATAGAAAAGAAAATGCTTCCTTATGCTCTCTTAGATGATCAATCATCAATGCACTCCATTTGTGATAGTTCCTTTTTGTAAACTTCAATTTTAAACCAAATTGAAACTTGTGACATGACTCCACGAGATCAAAATGCAAAAAATAAATCAAAGAAACCCCTCCTAAAGTATGATTTGGCACTTTATACTTAGTGCAATTACAATGGCCACTTGCCAATTTAGGGACTAAGTGGACTTCTGATTTTGCTGGTTACAACAAAAAATATGAAGCTATATTAGACTCAACAAGATAAGACACAAGACCTCCCAAGGATCTAATTAATTACAAGTGCCAATAGGCCAAAATGAGACCAAATTTTGAAAGTACTATGTCTACCCAAAATTACTCCAAACTGATACCAGATCTGGAAAGTAGACAAAAAATCATGCACTGTAAAAAAGAATAGCACCTGAATATGTGTCTAGATGAGCCTGAACAAAGCCTCTAAAGTTGTAAAAAATAGGATTGGCAATTTTCAAGAAAATTCAAGAATAGAGATCACAAACAACCTGCACCAATGTGTAGATCATGAAATTCTACCCCAAAACAAAAAAAAAGGAGTTTGTATAAGGGAGATATCATTTTTTGAACAACACCTTTGTAATTATTTTTCTTGAATCATCGTCGTCGCACCTCCAAAAATAAATTGACTATAGATTTCACCTCAAATTTTTTATTTTGATTTCAGATTATCCTCCATTAAGAACAACTATAAAAAACTATCTTACTCAACATCTAAAGTCTCTAATGCTCAACATACACTAATTTTTATGTTGTGACTTGGCATCTGTATGACTTCACATGCACTACTTACTCAGCTCCTATGCCACTTAGCATACACTATCTGCTCGACAGTTGAGGGACTTGGCACATGAGTGGCTTGATAGTCACTATGTACTTGGCATGCTCTAATATATACATGTTGCACTCGGCATGAACTAAGTAAATGACTTAAGTATGTTGACACTCACTTGTCAAAACCAATACGAGATTGACAATCTTCCCCTTTGACATGAGTGTAAAAAACACTTGGTCATGCATTAATATCCTTAATCTCTTGAGCATAACATATCTCTTAATTAGCTTATATCCAAAAATTCAAAAATTCAAAATTTATATACCTCAAAATCTAATAACTCCCCCTGAGTTGATAGGTCTATTCTATATCCAAAATTTTGTACTCCTACTGAATAAATGTGTATCTACTAATACTCTTTGACTTCATCCTATTTGGTTATGCTTGCTCCCCATTAGCTTATTCTATCTTTTCTCTAGTCCTTTTCTTACTCTCCCCCATTCTTCTCCATCTCTTCTCTATTACTCAAAATCTATATCTCCTTATATCTCCTTTTATTCTGACTCTTCCCCTTTTTCTATCATTTTCTCCCCCTTTTTTATGCTTATGTCAATAGGTTATACACATATAATATGTTTATCCAATAAATATTTATGTACATATAGGATAATTTTGAGAGTTGCATCCTAGTTTTCACATGCTACATCCAAAGACTTGATTTGGATAGCTTGGGAGAAAGGTGGACTAGACAATCTAGTGTAGAAATATTTGTGTATTTCTATATTATAGTTTTAACATAGCCTAGTTCCTTGTACAAAATTTCCATTTGGGGGGTCAAGGTTGTTTGGATGTTAATTAGTTTATTCCTTATATTGGCTTCATCTACTGATAATATAGCTAACTGACTCTGGGTTTGTAACAATGTTCCAAAGTGCCTCTCACTTTGAGCTACGTGTCATTGGAAGTTTTGCACTTGATCCACTAATTGGACTTTCCAAACTCAAAATGAAACTTCTAGTCTCTTGTGTGAAGAGTGTTGGTTTGCACAATTTTATGTATAGTGAGAAGATATTAGCAAGTACCTTTTTCACACTTTCTACTTTAGTTGCCAATGCAACTTGAGTTAGTGCTATGTCACCTAATATATTTTCATTTACTTTGCATTGAAATTTCTTTTCTAACCATTCCAATAATTTATCATTTATGTCTAGGTCAGCATCACTAAACTTTTCCACTATATGTGTCAATTATTCAATGAGTGGCATGGTCTCATTTAGAGTCAGCAAGTTAAATGCATCTAAAAAGATGTCTTTCATATCCTATAATGCCTTCTTTTTCTTGTGCTCCCTTATAAGTAGTTCCTAATGCTTCTTTCTTGCTAGGTCTTTTTGGAGTATGCCCATATGCTCTATTTTCATTGTAGCATAATCATACTTTGGCAAAATGATCTCTTCATCAAGGCTCACATCTCCATACTGTATGACCTCTTTTGCCTTTGATAAATTCAAGCTCAACACTGAGATCTGTAATGGTGTTGCATCTATGCTTAGCTTCTAACGAGTGTGATTAGAAGGACTACAAAATACTAGTAAGGTTACCAGGGCTTTAATAGCTACTTTCTCCTTCATCTTTGGTGTCAAGTCTATCTCTTTAGGCTTGCCGTATTCTACCACAATTCCTTGTAATGCACCTTGTGCTTGTGTTGTAGGTGCAAATAAAATTATTTGACCTATTTGACTCTATTCTTTAGTAGTGGCCTAAGTTTCCACTTTATCCTTCTTAACTTTATCAACCTTTTTAGATGTAGCTTCAAGTATTTTCACTAAAGGTTGTAAATGAGTGACTTGAGGGGTGATGGTAGGTGGTTATTATGTTCTCACCTTTTCCCTTGTTGAATCAATCACTATCTTCTACAATTCTTCCACACTCACCAATATAGGATTATCACATATTTTTTCTTACAGTATGGACTGATCAAGTATCTTCTTCAGATCTTCTTCTATAATGGGATTGATGTTGTGAGCTATGTCATTAGAAACATCCTTAACTATTACTATTTCAATATTTACATTTGTTACATGTTAAGGGATGACATTAGGCAATTGTGTGTCTTGCACACTCTATTCTTCTTGATGCTCTACCTCAGTTGTTGCCTTGACATCTATATGTATTTTAGTTTCTCCCTCAACTATGTTTCATTGTCTTCTTCTTCATCATCATCTTTAACCTCTATAGGCTTTGGTTCTCCTTCTTTCACTGTTGCAAGTCCATAGGTGATCTTCCACATCTGTGTGGACTTCTTCACTACATCTTCAATATTATTTTATAGTATGCTAAAGGCTCTATATTTAGGTACAAACCTAACTACATATTTCTTTGTAGCCTTAGCAATTTTTACCTTAATGATAAGGTATTTTTTAGTGGTGAATATTCGTAAATTTGTGAATTTGTGAATTTTTTTGCTAGTAATTTGGCTAATAATTTAAGATTTAATGTAGCCTAAATCACCACATTTTTATTAAATTTAGTTCTAAAGTATTTAAAATCGCTCAATAATGTATTTTATTAAAAAAAATTAAACTAAAAGATTTGCCACAATATTTGATACATGATTAGATTTGATTCACCCAAATATTATATATTATCAAAGAATTAAAATTAATTCATGAATAATTATCATAATTATTAGTTACTTTAGGGATGTACTACCAATATTTAGTTTCCAATATTGATTTAAAATATAATGTAATTATCCTCATAATTTCCATGAGATAAAACATGTTCAATGATTTGTAATATTCCCTGATGATTAGTGAACTTCCTATTATTATTGAGATTCGCTAATATTTTCTACTCAAAAATTATGATTCCAAAATAATCGCCAATCTTTAGATAATATTTAAAATAAAAAATTGAGAGATTTGCCAATAAAAATAATTTTCTTTTTCAAAATATTGAAAAATTCAACAATAATCTATATTTTTTTTCTAGAGGGTGGTTTCTTAAAGTTTACCATACTCACTAAGTTCAGGCATCACTTGTGCTAGTGAAGTCTCTCTTATTTGTCTCTCTAAATTTAACCAATAGTGCCATTTCTACTCAACTCGCTCATATGGATTTTTAGGTGTTGAGTTGGCAATCTCTAGTGGGGTTTTCTTAAAATTTTCCATCATGGCATATATGGCTTCCTCCACTTGATTTTTTTCAACTTTACCAAGATTATCAAAATCTACATGTGTAAATCTTGACAAATCTGCACTACACTTGACATTTTCAAAGAGGTTTTCAAGATCTAATAGAGGATTGTGAATCGCCACTTTAAATTGGGTGTTGTCATCTTATTCTATTTTCTCCTTATTTCATTTGACTTGTGCAACATATTTCCTTCTTGGCCTTTATTGCATTTTTCCTCCTTACTCTGCTGGTTTTCTCTTTTCTTTAGTCTTTTGTGCATTCTCATGTGCACTAGCCCTTGTAGTAGGTATAGTTGGTTTGGGTTGACTTAGCTTGACTAACTTCTTGGCTCTTGCCACTGGTTGGGCCTTAGCCTTCCTCTTCTATTTTTCTGTGGGAGTAAGTTTTTCCTTGGCTTCATCTCCCTCGACTCCTTCAGCAACTTCAGTCTCATCTTCTTGTTGATCTTCTCCCATACCCTAAATTAGTGCAAGTGGTGCTTGTGCCTGATGTCTTCTTCCTATTTGTCCTCTTCTTCTTCTTTTCCTTCCTGCTTGATACATTCACCAAATTTAGCTTTTAGCTTCTTCACCAACTTATCCTTTTTCTTAATAATTGAGCTAGACTTCAATTCCATTGTGATTTTGGACTTTTAAATTTCATAATTTCCAAATGCCTTAGCATTTTTTTCAATGTCTTCTACCAGTAAAGTTGTAATAGTTGTAGAGGCCTCATCCACATTGATTTCATATTCACGTGGCCTCAGCCATCTTACCCTTGGTATTGCTTCTTGGACAAAAGTGTAATCAACATCTATTAGAAAGAAAACATCATCATAATTTTCTCCACTAAAGATACTGGTGTTCTCAATCTTTTCCTCATTGACTATTTAAAGCCCTCAAAATACCTTATCATCATAGATTTAAAATTCTCTCCCAATTGTTCAATGTATTCACTTATCTATACTACCACTAACCTTTTGGTTTTCCAAGATACTATGCCAAATGTAGGAAAAGTGTTTTGCACATAAAAGAATATGCATATCAAAATAGAACCAAATTTACATTGTGCATTCTTTGTCTTTCTTATTGCTCCTAGGTTATCAACTAGTTGTTGTAGTTGTAGCTTTGTTAGATCATACATGTGATCTTTCCTAACAATTTTATATCCCACATCTACTACTATGCAAGACACATTATTCAATCTGCTAGATTGGTATAACTTGTGTGAAATAACCCTTACTATAAACTCTATCAAAGCATTAGTAATTGTATTAAGTCATTCCTCTTTTATTCCACACAATTCCAGTGCTCTTCTCAATGACATTTTTTGATTCACTTCTCAATGTCTTAGGCCAATCTAGGGTTGGGTACCCTATAACCCTATGGATTATCCTTTTGGCTATCTTGATAGGTCCATTATCCAACCATAATGAACTTTCATGTATCTTGCTAATCATTATCCTAATCCATTCTATCTTGAACACATTCAAGAAATCTAGGGCTCATGTTAAAACTTTCTTCTCTACTATTTTTTATTCTTCATTTAACACTCCATTCTCACAAAGTCTTTCATAGGCTTTCCTAATCTCCATATCACCAATGCTTCCTATTTTTCAATTATAACACTTCCTAACATCTTGCACCATTAAACCATTTAGTGGTATCATGGATAACACATCAGACGAGTCTTGTTTGTAAGAAATGTTAGGAATGGCTTTGAATATATGTTTCTTAACCTCATTACTAACTAGTTGGACATTCAAAACCTCCTTACCCTCTATATTCTTTGAACAAGATGCCATAATGTGAAACTAGGGTTTACAAAAATATAAACTACATAGCTTGGCTCTTGATAAATACCTTATGAGGTCTGACAAAATGATATAGAATTGTTGCTAAAATTTTTTGCAACTTGTTTTGAATGGATTTCTAGATTGCCTTCTTCTCTCCTTGCTTTTTCTCAATTTTGAAATGATGTGAAATGAGCTAAAAATTGATGAAATACCCTTTGAAACTCTATAATTAATGTATAGTTCTTACATAATTGTAAACTCGATATAAACCAATTTTGGGTTCACTCAGCATCCATTAACATTTCATTAGTTTAAAAACCAATACAAGCTCAACATCAATTAACCAGATTTTTGGCTCAACATCCTCTTTCATTTTACTTAGCACCCATAGGAAATTTTTCATACTCGGTAGAGACATGAAAAACTTAAATATTTTTCTTAAATTCCTAACAACATCTTCCATCTTTGTTCATGCTAATATAATCCTTTCAACACTAAATTCTTTTGGAACTGATGTATGATATAACCTTTAAATATCAATCCCACATACCTCTTGTTTACTTATTTTGATGAGGTGTGATCACTTGACCCATTGGGTGAAGTGATCCCTTCTTCATTTGATGTGCTTCAACCATCCTTTTTCTTCCATGTCTTGTTCATCTCATCACTCATCTTTTCAACATCTTCCTTGCCTTTTCCTTTATCAAATTCATAGCTTGGTGACTTTCAACTTGTGTGACCAATCTTCAAACAACTAAAACATGTGGTTTAACTCAACCACCTTTTGCAGCCACTTCTGAAGTGTTTACTAGGAACATTCCATATTCTTGAAAATAATTCCAGCTATATCTAGTATTATAATCCTAGTTATAAGAGTTGTCATTGTTCCTTACCTTTATTTTCCTATTTGATGATCACATAGGTTTGGATCTACACTCAAAATCTCTATGCCCATACTTTTGTCAATTGTAGCAATGTCCTTCAAATCTTTTTGTGTGCATGGTCTTTGTTCTGCATTCATGTGCCTAATGACCTTGCTTGTTTCACTTGTGATAGTGAACCATGCTCTTATGCTTGAAATTCTAGTTTATAGTCTTGCTCCTACACACATCAGTAGTATTTTCTTTCTTACCAAAATTATGACAACTAGGTTTGGAGTTCTTACCTCTATTGTTCCTTTCTTGACTCTCCTTCTTTAGGGCTTGTGTATCCCAATCCGGATGTATTATTCTTGGATCTAGGGGATCTCAATAATTTCTCAAAGTATTTGATGACTTTTTTTGGGTTGTTGAAACTTTCAGCAAATTCCTTTCACCTTTTTAGGTCATTTTTCAATTCCTCATTCTACAATTTTAATGTTGTTATCTCAATGTCCTTGACATTCAATTCATAGTTGGCATTATATCATTTGACTTAGAGTATCCAATTGCATGTTGGAAATCTTAGTTAGCTCTAATGATTTCTCTTCCAGTCTTTTGGCCAAAATTCTTTTGTTTTCTTCAATCATGGCCTTGTCTTCCATATCTTTCTTCTTCTACTAAGTTAGCTCACATAGTAATATGGCTTGTGATTCTTGTTCTAACTTCAGATTTTTGATTACTTCTACCTGGACTCTGCTCTTTTCCATTAGATCTACAATTTTTACATCAAATTCATTGGAGCCTCCATTAGCAATTACCTTTGTAGTGTCCATCTCCTTGTATTGTGTGTCATTCTCTTCAATAGAAATTTCCTTCCTTCTCTTCAAAGACTTCTTTAGTTCTTCTCTTACTTCATCTAGTTGATGTAGAATGAGTTGTATTTCAATTCCCTAATTCTTAATAATCATCCCCAACTTGTAGACTTCCATTTCAAGATCTTTCTGCAAAGCTAGAAAGCTTCTCTTTTAGAGAACAAGGCTCTGATACCAATTTTTGGAATTACAATAGGAAAGGTAAACTTTTTGGTGGAGGGGGGGTGGCGGGGTGGGGGGGTGTGAATTAGTAGTTTAAAATTGGACCCATAAAATTTTCACTACACATCCATCTCATACATTTACTAAGTAAACTAAAATAACATGTAAAACATGTACATCTAAAACATGTAATCAAGTGGCAATTCACACACATATGACACTAGATATGATTACCTAGAAACCCTCCAATGAGAAGGTAAAACTGGGGGAGATGACACCCACAAATCTTCACTACTATAGTAACAAAGTATGTCCAATGAAGGTTACAATGTTTTGATCATGAGACATGATCTACCTTGTGAAAGGTCTACCCTGTTAAAGGCTTACAAATATTTTTAGGTCTCACCTTGTCAAAGGATTTCAGCACCCTATTAGATGTGTGCCTTGTTAAAGTAATTCAACTCACAATTAAGTAACCACCTTGTTAGAGGATTTCATATAGCCTGTTAGGACTACTTTATTAAGAGATTTGACTGATTCACCTATTAGAATGATTTGGCAATGATCTTGTGGTTAGCACTTCCTTTCTTGATGCCAAATCACCTCTAAACTGATGTATACTTAATCCTCCTTGATCAAATGTCCCGTTGTTGTATCCTTTTCCTTTACTCTATTCTGCTGTAACTAATTTTGCAATGCAATCTTAGATCATAACTCCTTAGCCACCATGAATGTCCTATTTGCACATACAAAATTCTCTCTTCACTCCTTCATACACCTTTCACATTCCTTTAAGAGTTTAGGGTTTTTCCTCCTTAAGAACACTTAGGTGACTTAAGGTTAGGTATGAATCAATGACTATGATTCATCCATTTTGCCACTTAATCCCTCCCTTTTTCTAATTGGTTGCATGTAATGCATTGGGAATCAAACTTAAGATTCATCCTTATCTCCAAAATATCATAATTCAATCATTAAGTTGACTCAAAAATGGTTTACACAATTGTTTGTGCCATTAAAAATAACTACAGCAAAACTATCTTACTCGACATCTAAAGTCTCTGATGCTTAGTATATACTAATCTTTATGTTGTGATTTGACATTTCTATCACTTGGCATACACTACTTACTCAGCTCCCATGTCACTTGGCACATGAGTGGCTCAACACTCATTATGGACTCAGCATGCTCTAATATATACATGTTGTGCTCAACATGTACTACTTGTTTGGCATGAACTAAGAAAATGACCAAAACAAACTTTTGAATCATGCTCTTGAAATCCATCTCCATTTCTTTTTATAAGGTAGCACCTACATGTTGGAAATAATTGAAAAGATCATGAATGAAGAATAATGGAATTGGTAAAGAATGTTTTTCAATCATTGTTTTGTCATTGATGTCAAACTTTCAACTTGTAGGAATGGCAATTGCTTTACTGATCCAAATACCATCAATTGGTTGATTGACAAGGAGGTGGAAATCAATAAGATGTAACTAGAGTACCTAGAGAAAGGTTGAAGTTATGATGTTGTAATGAAGTATAAGGATCAGCTAAGCCATTGATGAAATAATGCATTGATGACATACTCTAAGATATAGAGGATGGACACACTGAGACACATGATGTAAGGATTAACTAAGTCCTAGTTAGTGTTGAACAGATTCTCAGTTGAAGCAAAACAAGTTCAACTTTAGTGTGTGTCAAGTGAAGATCAAGTGCCGAGCAACATTCAGGTGTCGAGTGAAGATCAAGTGCCAAGAAGCCTTTAGGTTCCAAGTGAAGATCAAGTGTCGAGCAATCTTCAGGTGCCAAGCAAGATACAGGTGCCAAGCACTAGTAAATAATATTAAGAAGCTGAGTAACACAAAAGGTGCCAAGCATCAGTAAACCAATGATGCTCAGTTGTTGCATTATTTTGAAAAGTTGAAGATTTTCTAGATCTGAGCTGATATGGTAGTTATCTAGAATTTTGTGAACCAGATAGAAGATAAGAATGATGAGCTGGTGACACAGAACACTATGTAAAATGTTTTTGGCAAATGTTAATGGATTTATCATGAAGTTTCTAGATGGAAACAAGATATGGGATAGATACATTGTATCCTACCTAATCCATTGAAACCCTAAAGTTAGAGAGGGAGATTTGAGTGAGAAATCAAAAACATAACTTCTTTATAAGGAGTTATAAGTTAGAGATCAAGTGCACATGCATGAGAAGGAGTTGGTCATAAGTGTAATCATGCAATGAAGCCAAGAGGAGTAAGAATAGAGCATCAAGACTCTGAATTAATAGAGTGACCAGAGAGAGCATTGGCATAATGAGTGGAAGAACTCAAGGAGACAGATCTTGAAGGGTGAACAAGCTGTCAGCACTGTAAGGGAGGAAAGCCAAAAAAAGAAAAGTACTGGAGAGCAATTTGAAATCTGCAAGGTTGAAGTTGCAATCTGTATTAGGTCAAAACCCTTCTAATAATATCTTACCATTGTATTAGCTATTGAAACCCTACATTGCTAGGTTAGCTTAATAGCTAGGTGGATAAGCCTTAAGAAAAGGATAAAGAGATCCCCAAGAGAAGGACAAAGAGATCCTTAGGAGAAGTATAAAGATATCCTTAAGAGAAGGATAAAGTGATCCTTAGGAGGAGGATAGGAAATCCTTAGAGAGGGATGAAAGATTCTTTTGAGAAGGTGACTGAAAATCCTATGGATTTGGGTGAGCCTAATAGCTCTATGTAAATCCTTTAATAGGGTGACGTTCCAAGTTGAATGTTCTTAAATCCTTTAACAAGGTCACATTTAACAATGTTTTGTAGCCTCTAACAGGGCAGACCATCAGAAGTGATTGAAATCAATTACGCAGTTATTTTGTGGGTAGCATCCCCACTCCAATTTTACCTTCTTATTCATGGAGGTTTTTTGGGTTGTCAAATCTTTAGTGTTATGATGTGATGCATTTTTACTTTTCATGATTGTTTAATGTTCAATTGCGTGCATGATAATTTCAGTTATGTGCAATTAAGGATTTGTAGAAATAGAAAAAGTGGTATTGGACATCATTGGACCTTGGATAACTGATTCACCCCCCTCTTAGTTATTCTAAATAATTCTAACATTAGATTGGTTAGTCCAAAAAGAATTTTTCAATAGGCACAAGTGTCCCATTTGGTCATGAAGGTAGTCTTGTATCTATCAAACTTCTAGATGAACACTTGGTTGTAACCAAAAAAAACATCTAAGAAATAAACTATAGATCCACTAACTTTGGATAAGACTTTCTCCATGGAAGGGAGAGGATGGTGATCATTGAGAGAAGCCATAATGAGGTCCCTAAAATATACACATAATTTTATTTATCCATTCTTCTTCCTAACAGGAACAAGGTTGGATACCCAAGAGGCATGCTTAATAGGAAAAATAATATTAGACTCTATCAACTTGGATAGCTTCTTTCTCATCATAGACTCAATCTTAGAATTGGTTGGTCTTTGCTTTTGTCTAACATGCTTTGCATCACTATTTAAATCTATGGTATGTTGAAACAAACTTGGGTCAATAGCCTTTAAATCATCACAGTCCATGCAAATACATCACTAAATTCTTGACATAAATGAAAACAAATCTTATTCATCTTTAGAGCATACCTTTCCCAAATTGAGAACCTTTCCATCAACAATGGCAACTAGTATGTGTTCATCCTTATTTACAACTAGGTTCATACCCTTACTCCTTGCTTGGTCATCAGGATTTAAAAGACTCTCTAAGATGACTAGACCATTAGATAACTTGTTGGAGTTGAGGTTCATAATCTAATCACCATATTGTTTTTGTAGCTTGGATTGATTACTATCAGAGAATTATGCCTCATTCTGTAGAAACTTGACAATTTGCACATTAGATTCAAAGACCTACCAATTGGCATGGTTATATGAAACGCGAGTCTCACAACTAGTCTAATGTTTTTATCTCTTTTGTCATCAACATGCTCAGACATATTATAATGAGTGCCTATTTTTCAAGTATGTCAGCCTGTTTGTTTTCTCTTCTAGGGACACTTTGGATATTGAATGATTGGAAGCCCTCAAGCAGGTCCCAAACTCTATGTTTGTATAATTTGAGTAGATTATTCTTTATAAGATTTTGGCTCCTTACATGGTTGATAACCATATCACTATCTCCAATGACCTTTAAATCTTTGATTTCACTCTTTTGTGCAAGTTGGAGGCCTTGAATCAATGCATTGTATTTTGCTATGTTGTTAATGCAACTAAACTAGAGTCTATAAAAGAAATAAAATTTCTCCAAACTAGGGGAGACTAGCATCATGCCAGCCCCTGAGCCATTCTAGTTTCATGAGCCATCAAAGAACATGATCCATACTCCTTTAATGTCCTCTTTTTCTTTCATGAGACTGGGAATAGGAGTACCTTTCTACAATATACAATATGTGCCAAGGCCTATCTCTAGAGCTTCTTATGTTGGATTAGACTAAAATTTAATGGCCCATTCATCTAAAATATAATCAAGCACATCTGCTAAAGAAGTGGTGGGTTCATGGGTCATCCCATCATCATCTATCTCATGAATTGTACAATTCATGTTTATAGGACTATTTGTGTAGGTCTTTATGTGATTAAGGGCTAGAGGTTCTACCCTTAAAGAAGCTTGTGTTCCATATCTTGTCCTAAAGAACATATAGGACCAATTTGCTTCAATATGACAACCTATCTATCCAATGAAGTCTCTAGAAAGAAAGATAAAAAAAATGTGGATCAACCTCAGCTACTAATATGTCTTAAGTAACAGTATAACCATGACATGCATGCAATGACATTTCCATATTTCTTAGGATCCCTAAAATTTTAATAGAGCTACCATCTAGCTAGAGGACATCCCTAACCATTGGTTCATACTTAATACCAAGGAGGTCAACTATACATTTGGGCATCACATAACTACTAGCTCCCAAATCAATCATGCAATTATGAACTAGTTTGTCCCCTATAATCAAAGGGACATAAAAAGGAGGAGGATTTTTTTTTCTTACTTGTGTCTCCTTATTTTTTTGGTTGCACAAAACTTGTAGCACTATCCACAGCAGATAACTAATTTAACACCTTTATACTTCCAAACTCTTGGTGTATTAGCTTCATTTATGATGGTTAAGTGGCAACATCCCATAGAAGAATGTTAACCATAGTCTTCTTCATTCGATCCATTACATTGAGGGGAGTGCCAACTTATTTGACTAGAGCCTTGGGAGCTATAGGAAATGACAATTGAATTTGAGTAGTCTAAGGATTGACAAACCTCTTGTTGCTTATATTTTTCTTCTATTAGGAAGCAACATTTGGTTGTTCACTTGTAATTGGAGTATGAGATGAAATATATAAAGTTGGAGCTTCACTTGATGGAGGAGGTGTAGCATTATCAATATCTCTTCTTTTTCTTCTAGTATTATGAGCTATAGTATCATAGTTATCATGGTCAGCATGACAATGTTCCTCTGGCTCATGGTTTATAAAAGAATAGTCACCCTACTATTGATGATGAGAACCCTTAGTAGGTTGGTCAAAACAATATTGCTATCATGAAGCCTGATCTTTTTTGGTTAGTGCTTGGGATGGTTTTACCCTATGGTACATACAATGCTCATATGAATAATTGCAAGAAGGACAAAAATCTTACTCTTGAGCAAGGTTTTTTGATGGACTAATATTCTTGTTTGATTTTTTCTTGTATTTATAGGGACTACATTACCCATGAGCCTATTCTAGTTGTGTGGAACATAACCTTGACCCTAATTTGGTGGCGTATTATATGTGGGGCTTTGATAATGATGCTAGAAAGGCTTGCTACCTTTCTAGAGTCACCAATTTGTTGCTCACTTTTGCACCACTAAGAAGTTGTCTTCCAACCTATTTTTTCTTGATCTTGTAGTTTCTTGTCCATATTTTGCATTAGGGCCTACACCATGTCTTTAAACTCCCCTAACTCATTGGAATATGTAGAGGCTATTGGATCTATGGCAAGAGGTTGACTTGTGGATTTGGTAGGAATAGGGGCTACTGTAGGTTGATGAGATGACATGTCAGGAAAGAAACTCGTTGGAGGCCTTAGATCTAACTTTCCTCCTTGAATCAAGATATTTTTTGTTCTTATGGAAATTTCATATGTAGTTGGTAAGGTATCCCCTCCCATGGCTTGTAAAGTGGTAGCAATATCACTATTGAAAGCTCTTAGATAATACAAGAAAGTAGTACTAGGGGAAGGTTTTATTGTAGAATGTATTCTATCCCAAGTCTTTTGAAATCTATAATTAAAATTTATCATATATTCATGGGGTTCTCTCTTGATGGTTGTTAGCTACTCTAGAAAAGTGATGGGTGATCACTTTTATCCTCAAAATTCTTGGAAAGTCTTTCTCCTAACTCATCCCAATTATTAATAGAATTATGTGGCAATCCCCTATACCAGTGTAAAGCTTTTCCCTTTAATGATGAGGCTAAAATTCTAACAACAAAATCATCATCTATAATACCATGTATATTTTAGGCATTTGAAATTTCTTGAATGTGCTCTATTGGGGATATAGAAGTTTCACCAGTGAAGTTTGGTATACTTTTAAGATCAGAAACTAGGATATCATGTCTTTGGGCTAAAATAAGAGGACTACCACCATTATAGGTAGCAAACACTTGATTCCTAGGGAGGGCCATATGAAATAATGATTTATTTAGATGAAAAGAGGGTACCCTAGGTTGTGATCTATCAACATAGGGAGTAGAAAGAGATCTAGTGGGTGTATGTATTAATTCTGAACCCCTAACTGGTGATAGAGATAGCCTACTTCTTTTTCTTCTAGGATTTGAAAATGAAAGTTTAGTATATTAAAAAATACCTCTAGAAGATACCCTTATGCGAGCCTTGGGCATGAATCATAACAATTTTGGTATGGAAACCAAGATGTAGAGATGGATCCGTCAAGTACTTGAATGTGAGACTCTTAAATGCTTCAAATTCTAAGAGAGGCACTATCTCCTTAGCATAGTTTTGAAGTTCTTTTATTAACACCAATGAATCAATAGACTTAAGAAAAGCTTCATTATTATCCCACCAAGTGTGCTAAAATTGTTGTCACAAAATTTTTTACCCTTGTCCAAAGTTTGACCTAAAGGTAACCTTGTGAAACATAGAAACAATCTCCAAGTTGTGGGACTTGAACAATGAGATTGAATCTCTAGAGAAGTTCAACTTCCTTACAATTAGGGTGCACCTAACTACTTATTGAGAGGAAAAGGTAGAAGTAAATGCATGAAAATCAAACTACCTAATCTAATCTAAAGGGGGGTGATATAATAAAGTAGTATGTTTAGTCTTATCCCTACCCAAAAATGCACCATTCATCAATATAATCTCAAATAAAAAGATTCAATCCTTTCTTAACTCAACACCACATGAAGAACAAAGACCAATAAGATGCTATAAGGAAGGAACTTCACTCTATAGCATGCAAAGGCCTAAATAGATACAATCACATAGTTTAATAATATAGGCAATACATCAACATAAGGCAAGAAGATATTGCACAATTTATATTAATGGAGAAAGAGGTATAGTAGAGAAATACATTTTTTCAAAGAGAAAAGGAAATTACAATAAAAGAGCATTGAATACAACTACTATAGAATAAAAGAAGGACCACCCCTTGGAAAATTTATAAAAATTTCTTATATAGCTCAAGAATAATTGAGAAAACTTCTACTAAAAGCCAAAACTCAACTACTGCCTTCAAGTTGCAGAGAACAATCACTATAGATTTGGGGAAGATTTGATTGGGTGCACCTCCATATGAAAGAAATCTAATCTTGCATGAGAATCAAGCCCTTAAGAGAAAAAAAAATGATGGCCACAATTTCTCTGATTGGATAGATGGATAAACAAGTAGTGGGAGGATGAAAGTTGCATTCATTAAGCATTGAGAATGCTCAAAATAGATGTTGCAAGTGATCAAGGATCTGTTTTCCATTAAAGAGCTTCTTAATTATGTGTTTTCAACCATCCTAGGTCAGCCATGTCATCATTTAATGGAATTCAATAATCAAAGCTGCCACATGTCCTTATAACCTTAAGCATTGTGCTAGCATTTTGCCACCTCGCCCAGCCTTCTATCTTTATGTTGACCTGCTCACTACCTATGTTTGTAGTTTTGCAATTCATTTTCCTCTTTAACCATTTGGTCATGCAAAACCATGATTTCTTCATCTCATGCCATTTATCATTGTTTTTCAACTTGAAAAAACTTTAGCCCATAAATTTTTGTGACCCAATGATGACCACCAAACTACCTTCTCACACACTTGCCATGGTTTGGACTCAAAAACTCTCTAACTGTGTGATGATGTGAAACTATTCATTTTACCTTTTCACCCCTTCATGACTATTAGCCATCAAGAATGTTTAAATTGTGTGATGTTTCTAATGTAGCTTGAGTCAATAATCATCACCATTTCACATATTCATAACATAATCATTGGTTAACATGAAATATATGTGACACTATGA
The DNA here is from genome assembly GCA_028749045.1 of Cupressus sempervirens. Classification (NCBI taxonomy): domain Eukaryota; kingdom Viridiplantae; phylum Streptophyta; class Pinopsida; order Cupressales; family Cupressaceae; genus Cupressus; species Cupressus sempervirens. The sequence goes on along the minus strand of CM053793.1, from coordinate 36,747,689 downwards.
CTGCCAGAGACTTAATTGTTAGCATCATCACTTGGGTATGTGCACGATCATGGTGTGCGAAAAAGTGGCAATGTGAACAAAATAGAGTTTGAACATGTCTAAAAGCGCTTCAAAATCCGCTCTGACTTTTTTTCACCTATCCAAGTACCAAACTTGGAAAGTAAGGCCCAAGCCTTATCAGATATCCAATTTGAGATCGGATATCTGATATGAGATCGGATATTAGATATGAGATCGGATATCAGATCTCATATCAGATATCGGATCTCATATTGGATATCCGATATGAGATCCGATATCCAATATCGGTGACATAAAAATTAGAGGGAAAGGCACAAAAATTAGAGGGAAAAACAAATTTGTAAGTGATATAACTAATTTGAGTTATGAAATATGTAAAGATATAATATATAATCTATAAATATATAATATAATAATATAACTATTATATATAAAATAATATATAATCTATATATTATATAATAATATTATATTATATTATATATATATATATATAACGTAATGTAAAGATATAATATATAATCTATTAATATATAATATTATCTTATTATTATTATTATTATCACATATAAATTATAATCTATAATAAATTATTATTATTATTATTATTATCATATGTAAATTATAACATATAATATATTATGTTATTATTATTATAATCTATAAATTATATATATATATATATATGATTGTTATACTATATTATTATTATTATTACTATATTATTTCTAGTGGAGTCATTTATATGGGTCAAAAGGGCTCATAGGATGACTTATGACCCCTTTCGACACATTCTATGATAACATATGTCCCTAAAGGATCCTAGGACCCCTAGGGACATATTAGAATAGTTTATATGGGTCGAAAGGGGTCACAGGCTGACCTATGAACACTTTCAATATATTACAAGATGACATTTGTCCCTAGGGGTCCTAGGACCCTTAGGGACATATTAGAATCATTCATATGGGTTGAAGGGGGTCATAGGGTGACCAATGACCACTTTTGACACATTCCACGATGACATATGTCTTTAGGGGTCCTAACACCCTTAGGGACATATTAAAAACATTCATATGGGTCGAAGGGGATCATAGGGTGACATATGACCCCCTTCGACACATTCCATGATGACATATGTCCTTAAAGGTCCTAAGACCCCTAGGGACATATTAGAATCTCTCATATGGTTTGAAGGGGCTCATAGGGTGAACTATGACCCCCTTCGACACATTACATGATGACATGTGTCCCTAGAGGTCTGAGGACACCTAGGGACATATTAGAATGCTTCATATGGGTCAAAGCGGGTCATAGGTTGACCTATGACCCCCTTTGACCCATTAAATAATGACATATGTCTCTAGGGGTCATAGGACCCCTTAGGGACATATTAGAATCATACTTATGAGTCAAAGGAGCTCATAGGGTGACCTATGACCCCCTTCGACCTATTAGATAATGACATATATATTAGAATCGTTCTTATGGGTCAAAGGGGCTCATAGGTTGACTTATGACCCTCTTCGACACATTACATGATGACATATGTCCCTAGGGGTCCTAAGACACCTAGGGACATATTAGAATGCTTCATATGGGTCAAATGGTGTCATAGGTTGACCTATGACCCCCTTCGACCCATTAAATGATGACATATATAGCTAAGGGTCCTAGAACCCCTAAGGACATATTACAATTGTTCTTATGGGTCAAAGGGGGTCATAGGTTGACCTATAACCCCCTCTAACCCATTACATGATGACATATGTCCCTAGGGGTCCTAGGAACCCTAGGGACATATTAAAATGTTTCATATGGGTTAAAGGGGGTCATAGGTTGACCTATGACCCCCTTCGACCCATTAAATGACAACATATATCCCCAGGGGTCCTAGGACCCGTAGGGACATATTAAAATCTTCGACCCATTACATGACGACATATGTCTCCAGGGATCCTAGGATCCCTAGAGACATATTGGAATTATTCATATGGGTTAAATGGGGTCATAGATTGACCTATGACCCCATTTGACCCATTACATGATGACATATGTCTCTAGGGGTTCGAAGATATTAGAATCGTTCATATGGGTCAAAGGAGGTCATTGGTTTACCAATGACCCCCTTTGACCTATTAAATGACGACATATGTCCCTATCGGTCCTAGGACCCCTAAGGACATATTAGAACTGTTCTTATGGACCCTTCAACCCATTAAATGATGACATTTGTCCCTAGGGGTGCTACGACCCCTAAGGACATATTAGAATCATTCTTATGGGTCAAAGGGGGTCATAAGTTGACCTACAACCCCCTTCAACCCATTACATAATGACATATGTCCCTAGGGGTCCTAAGACCCCTAGGGACATATTAGAATCTTTCTAATTGATCAAAGGGGATCATAGGGTGACCTATAACCCCCTTAGACCCATTACCTGATGACATATATCCATAGGAGTCCTAGGACCCCTAGGGACATATTAGAATGCTTCATATGTGTTAAAGCGGGTCATAGGTTGACATATGACCCCCTTCAACCAAAAAAATAATGACATATCTCGTTAGGGGTTCTAAGACCCCTAGGGACATATTAGAATCATTTTTATGCTCAAAGGCGGTCACAAGTTAACCTCTAATCCCCTTCAACATAGTACATGATGAGATATGTCCCTAGGGGTCCTAGAACCCCTAAAAAGATATTCAATTCATTCATATGAGTCAAAGGGGGTCATAGGTTGATCTATGACCCCCTTCGACCCATTAAATGATGACATATGTCCCTAGGGGTCCTAGGAGCCCTAGGGACATATTAAAATCATTCTTATGAGTCAAAGGGGGTCATAGGTTGACCTATAACCCCCTTTGACTAATTACATGATGTCAAATTTTTCTAAGGGTCCTTGGACCTATAAGAACATCTTAGAATTGTTCATGACCCATTACATGATGACATATGTCCCTAGGGGTCCTAGGACCCCTTGGGACATATTAGAATCTTTCATATGGGTCTAAGGGGGTCATATGTCACTCTGACCTATTATATCATGGCATATGTCCCTAGGGGTCCCAGAACCCATAGGGACATATTAGAATCATTAATATGGATCAAAGGGGGGTCATAGGTCCCCCTTCGACCCATTAAATGATGACATATGTTCTTAAGAGTCTTAAGAACCCTAGGAACATATTAGAATCGTTTGTATTGGTCAAAGGGAGTCATAGGTTGACCTATGACCACCTTCAACACATTACATGATAACATATGTCCCTAGGAGTCCTACGACCCTTAGGGACATATTAGAATGCTTCATATGGGTCAAACGGGGTCATATGATGACCTGACCCTTTTTACCCATTAAATGAAAAGATATGTCCCTAGGGATCCTAGGACCCCTAGGGACATATTAGAATTGTTCTTATGGGTCAAAGGGGGTCATAGGGTGACCTATGACCCCTTTTGAACGATTACATGATGGCATATGTCCTTAGGGATCCTAGGACCCCTACGGACATATTAGAATGCTTCATATGGGTCAAAGGGGGTCATAGGTTGACGTATGACCCCTTTTGACCCATTAAATGATGACATATGTCCCTAGGGGTCCTATGACCCCTAGGGACATATTAAAATCGTTCTTATAGGTCAAAGGGGGTCATAGGTTGACTAATGACCCCCTTTAACCAATTACATGACGAAATATGTCCCTCGGGGTCCTAGGACCCCTAGGGATATATTAGAATCGTTCTTATGGGTCAAAGGGGGTCATAGGTCACCAACCCATTAAATGATGAAATATGTCCCTAGGGGTCCTAGGACACCTAAGGACATAGTAGAATGTTTCATATGGGTTAAAAGGTGTCATAAGTTGACCTATGACCCCCTTCAACCCATTAAATAATGACATATATCCCCAGGGGTCCTAAGACCCTTAAGGACATATTAGAATCATTTTTGTGGGTCAAAGGGGATCATAGGTTGACCTATGACCCCCTTCGACCCATTAAATGATGACATATGTCCCTAGGGGTCCTAGGACCCCTAGGGACACATTAAAATTGTTCTTATGGGTCAAAGGGGGTCATAGGTTGACTTATGACCCACTTTGACCAATTATATGATGACATATGTCCTTCGAGGTCCTATGACCCCATCAACCTATTAAATGATGACATATCTCCTTAGGGGTCCTAAGACACCTAGGGACATATTAGAATGCTTCATATGGGTCAAAGAGTTTCATAGGTTGACCTATGACCCCCTTCGACCCATTAAATGATGACATATATCCCTAGGGGTCCCAGGACCCTTAGGGACATATTAAAATTATTCATATGGATCAAAGGGGGTCATAGGTTGACCAATGACCCCCTCTAACCCATTACATGATGACATATGGCCCTAGGGGTCCTAAGACCCCTAGGGACATATTAGAATTTTTCATATGGGTCAAAGTGGTTCATAGGTTTATCTATGACCTCCTTTGACCCATTAAATGATGACATATCTCCCCAAGGGTCTTAGGACCCCTAGGGACGTATTAGAATCATTTTTATGGCTCAATGATGGTCATATGTTAACCTATGACACCCTTCAACATATTATATGATGACATATGTCCCTATGGGTCCTAGGACCCCTACGAACATATTAGATTCATTCATATGGGTCAAAGGGGATTATAGGTTGACCTATGACCCCCTTCGACCCATTACATGATGACATATGTCTTTAGAGGTCCTAGCACCCTTAGAGACATATTAAAATCATTCTTATGGGTCAAAGGAGGTCATAGGTTGACTTATGACCCACATCGACACATTACATGACGACATATGTCCTTAGGGGTCCTAGGACACCTAGGGACATATTAGAATGCTTCATATGGGTCAAAAGGTATCATAGGTTGACCTATGAACCTGTTTGACCCGTTAAATGATGACATATATAGTCAAGGGTCCTAGGACTCCTAGGGACATATTACAATGATTCTTATGGGTCAAAAGGGGTCATAGGTTGACCTATAACCCCCTTTGACCCATTACATGATGACATATGTCCCTAGGGGTCCTAGGACCTCTAGGGACATATTAAAATGCTTCATATGGGTACCTTCGACCCATTCAATGATAACATATATCCCTAAGAGTCCTAGGACATATTACAATCATTCTTATGAGTCAAAGGGGGTCATAGGTTGACCTATAACCCCCTTTGACCCATTACATGATGAAATTTGTCCCTAGGGGTCCTAGGACCCCTAGGGACATATTAGAATGCTTCATATGGGTACCTTTGACCCATTAAATGATAACATATATTCATAGGAGTCCTAAGATCCTAAGGGACATATTAGAATCTTCGACCCATTAGATGACGAAATATGTCCCCAAGGGTTCTAAAATCTCTCGGGACATATTAGAATAATTCATATGGGTTAAAAGGGGTCATAGGTTGACCTATGACCCCCATCGACCCATTAAATGATGGCATATGTCCCTAGGGGTCCTACGACCCCTAGGGACATATTAAAATTGCTCTTATAGGTCAAAGGGGGTCATAGGTTGACTTATGACCCCCTTCGACCAATTACATGATGACATATGTCCCTCGGGGTCCTAAGACCCCTAGAGAGATATTAGAATCGTTCTTATGTGTCAAAGGGGGTCATAGGTCACCAACCCATTAAATGATGACATATGTCCCTAGGGGTCTTAGGACACCTAGGGACATATTAGAATACTTCATATGGGTCAGAGGGTGTCATAGGTTGACCTATGACCCCCTTCAACCCATTAAATAATGACATATATCCCTAGGGGTCCTAAGACCCTTAGGGGCATATTAGAATCATTCCTATGAGTCAAAGAGGGTCACAGGTTGACCTATGACCCCCTTCAACCCATTAAATGATGACATATGTCCCTAGGGGTCCTAGGACCCCTAGGGACATATTAAAATCGTTCTTATGGGTCAAAGGGGGTCATAGATTGACTTATGACCCCCTTTGACCAATTATATGATGACATATGTCCCTCAGGGTGATAGGACCTCTAGGGAGATATTAGAATCGTTCTTATGGGTCAAAGGGGGTCATAGGGTGACCTATGACTCCATTAAATGATGACATATATCCCTAGGGGTCCTAAGACCCTTAGGGACATATTAGAATTATTCATATGGATCAAAGGGGTTCAAAGGTTGACCTATGACCCCCTCTAACCCATTACATGACGACATATGGCCCTAGGGGTCCTAAGACCCCTAGGGACATATTAAAATTCTTCATATGGGTCAAAGGGGGTCATAGGTTGATCTATGACCTCCTTTTACCCATTAAATGATGACATATCTCCCCAAGGGTCCTAGGACCCCTAGGGACATATTAGAATCATTCTTATGGCTCAAAGGTGGTCATATGTTAACTTATGACACCCTTCAACATATTACATGATGCCATATGTCCCTAGGGGTCCTAGGACCCCTATGAACATATTATATTCATTCATATGAGTCAAAGGGAATTATAGGTTGACCTATGACCCCCTTCAACCCATTACATGATGACATATGTCTTTAGCGGTCCTAGCACCCCTAGGGACATATTAGAATCATTCTTATGGGTCAAAGGAGGTCATAAGTTTACTTATGACTCATATCGACACATTACATGATGACATATGTCCTTAGGGGTCCTAGAACACCTACGGACATATTAGAATGCTTCATATGGGTCAAAAGGTGTCATAGGTTGACCTATGACCCTGTTTAACTCATTAAATGATGACATATATAGTCAGGGGTCCTAGGACTCCTAAGGACATATTACAATAATTCTTATGGGTCAAAGGGGGTCATAGGTTGACCTATAACTCCCTTTGACCCATTACATAATGACATATTTCCCTAGGGGTCCTAAGACCCCTAGGGACATATTAGAATGCTTCATATGGGTACCTTCGACCCATTAAATGATAACATATATCCCTAGGAGTCCTAAGACATATTACAATCATTCTTATGGGTCAAAAGGGGTCATAGGTTGACCTATAACCCCCTTTGACCCATTACATGATGACATATGTCCCTAGGGGTCCTAGGACCCCTAGGGACATATTAGAATGCTTCATATGGGTACCTTCAACCCATTAAATGATAACATATATCCCTAGGAGACCTAGGACCCTAAGGGACATATTCGAATCTTTGACCCATTAGATGACGACATTTGTCCCCAAGGGTTCTAGAATCCCTCAAGACATATTAGAATAATTCATATGGGTTAAAAGGGGTCATAGGTTGACCTTTGACCCCGTTCTACCCATTACATGATGACATATGTCCCTAGGGGTCCTAGGATCCCTAGGGACATATTAGAATGGTATATATGGGTCAAAGGGGGTCATAGCTTGACCTATGACCCCCTTGGACACATTACGTGATGACATATGTCCCTAAGGGTCCTAGAATCCTTAGGGACGTATTAGAATAGTTTTTATGAGTCAAACGGGCTAATAGGGTGACCTATAACCCCTTTCAACCCATTACATGATGACATATGTCCTAGCGATATATTAAAATCATTCTTATGGGTGCAAGGGGGTCATAGGTTGACTTATGATCCACTTCGACACATTACATGATGACATATTTCTTTAAAAGTCCTAAGACCTTTAGGGACATATTAGAATGCTTCATATGGGTCAAAGGTTGTCATAGATTGACCTATGACCCTCTTCAAGCCATAAAATGATGACATATGTACATAGCAGTCCTAGGACCCCTAGGGACATAATAGAATCATTTTTATGGGTCAAAAGGAGTCATAGGTTGTCTTTTGACCACCTTTGACCTTTTAAATAATGACATATGTCCCTAGCGGTCCTAGGACCCCTAGAGACATATTAGAATCATTCTTATGGGTTCAAGGGGGTCATAGGTTGAACTATGACCCCTGTGACCCCCTTCGATAGATTACATGATGACATATGTTCCTAAGTGTCCTAGGACCCCTAGGGACATATTAGAATTGGTCATATGGGTCAAATGGGGTCATAGTTTGACCTATGATCCCCTTCGACCCATTACATGACGACATATGTCCCCAGGGGTCCTAGGATCCCTCGGGACATATTAGAATCATTCATATGGATCAAAGTGGCTCATAGGTTGATTTATGACCCCCTTCGACTCATAAGAATGATTCTAATATCTACCTAAGGGTCCTAGGAGTCTAAGAACATATGTCATCATTTAATAGGTCGAAGGGGATCGTAGGTACCTCTATGGGCCCCTTTGACCCATAAGAATGATTCTAATATGTCTCTAGGGTTCTTAGGACCTTCTAGGAACATATGTCATCATCTAATGGGTCGAAGGGGGTCATAGGTCAACCTATGACCCCCTTAGACCAATAAAAATGATTCTTATATGTCCCTAGCGATCTTAGGAACCCTATGGACATATGCCATCATGTAATTGGTCGAAGGGGGTGATAGGTCAACCTATGACCCCCTTTGACCCATATGAATGATTCTAATATGTCCCTTGGGGTCCTAGGACCCCTAGTTATATATGTCATCATTTAAGGGGTCGAAGGGGGTCATAAGTCAATCTATGACACCTTTTGACCCATATGAAGCATTTTAATATGTCCTTAGGTGTCCTAGGACCCCTAAAGACATATGTCATCATATAATGTGTCGAAGAGGCTCATAAATCATCTTATGATCCTTTTTGACCCATAAGAACGATTCTAGTATGTCCTTAGGGGTCTTAGGACCACTAGGGACATATGTCATCATCTAATGGGGTGAAGGGGGTCATAGGTCACCCTGTGAACCCCTTTGACCCATAAGAATGATTCTAATATGTCTCTAAGGGTCCTAAGACCCCTAGGGACATATGTGGTCATGTAATTGGTCGAAAGGGATCATAGGTCAACCTATGACCCCCTTTGACCAATAAGCATGATTCTAATATGTTCCTAGGGGTCCTAGGACCTCTAGAAACATATGTCATCATTTAATAGGTTGAAAGGGATCATAGGTCAATCTATGACCCCCTTTGACCCATAAGAATGATTGCATATGTCCCTAGGTGTCCTAGGACCCCTAGGTACATATGTCATCATTTAATGGGTCGAAGGGCATCATAGGTAAACCTATGACACCCTTTGATCTATATTATGCATTCTTATATGTTTTTAGGGATTCTAAGACCTTTAGGGACATATGATATCATATAATGTGTCGAAATAGATCAATTGTCAACTTATGTCCCCGTTTGACCCATAAGAGTGATTCTAATATGTCCCTAGGGTTTTGAGGACCCCTAGAGACATATGTCATCATGTAATATGTCGAAGTAGGTCATAGGTCAACCTATGACCACCTTTGACCCATAAGAATGATTCTAATATGTCTCTAAGGGTCCTAGGACCTGTAGGGACATATGTCATTATGTAATGGGTTGAAGGGGATCATAAGTCAGCCTATGACCCCCTTCGACTCATATGAATGATTCTAATATGTCCCTAGGGGTGCTAGGACCCCTAGGGACATATGTTATCATGTAATGGGTCGAAGGGGTTCATAGGTCAACCTATGATGCCCTTTGACTCATATGAATGATTCGAATATGTCCCTAGGGGTCTTAGGACCCCTAGGGACATATGTCATCATTTAATGGGTCGAAGGGGGTCATAAGTCAACCTATGACCACATTTGACCTATAAGAACGATTCTAATATGTCTCTAGGGGTTCAAGGATCCCTTTGGACATATGTTGTCATGTAATGCATCGAACTGGGTCATAGGTCAATCTATCACCCTTTTTGACCCATAAGAAGCATTCTAAAATGTCCTTAAGGGGTCATATGACTCCTAGGTACATATTTCATCATGTAATGGGTTAAAGGGGGTCATTGGTCAACCTATGACCCCCTTAGACCTACAAGAACTATTCTAATATGTCCCTAGGGTTTCAAGGACCCTTAGGGACATATGTCATCATGTAATGAGTCGAAGCGGATCATAGGTCAACCTATGACCACCTTTGACCCATAAGAATAATTTTAATATTTCATCATGTAATGCATCGAAGGGGTTTATAGGTCAACCTTTGACCCTCTTTTTCTCATAAGAATGATTCTCATATGTTCCTAGGGGTCGTAGGACCTCTAGGGAGAAATGTTGTCATTAAATAGGTCGAAAGGGATCATAGGTCAACTTATGACCCCCTTCGGCCCATATGAATGATTCTAATATGTCCCTAGAGGTCCTAGGATCCATAGGGACATATGTCATCATGTAATGTGTCGAAGGGGGTTGTAGATCAACCTATGACACCCTTTGACCCATAAGAACGATTCTCATATGTCCCTAGGAGTCCTAAGGACATATATCATCATGTAATAGGTCAAAGTGGGTCATAGGTCAACCTATGACCCCCTTTGACCCATATGAAAAATTTGAATATGTCTCTAGGGGTCCTAGGAGCCCTAGGGACATATGTCATCATTTAATGGGTCGAAGGGGGTCATAGGTCAACCTATGACCTCCTTTGACCCAAATGAACAATTCTAATATGTCTCTAAGGTTTCTAAGAGCCCTAGTAACATATGTCATCATTTAATGGGCCGAATGGACCTATGACTCCCTTTTACCCATATGAACAATTCTAATATGTCTCTAGGTGTCCTATGACCCGTAGCGACATATGTCATCATGTAATGGGTCAAAGGGGTTCATAGGTTGACCTATGTCCCCATTTGACCCATAAGAATAATTTTAATATGTCCCTAGGGGTCCTAGGACCCCTAGGGACATATGTCGTCATGTAATGTGTTAAAAGGTGTCATAGGTCACCCTATTACCACCTTTGACCCATAAGAACGATTTCAATATGTTCCTTGGGGTCCTAGGACCCCTAGGGACATATGTCATCATCTAAAGGGTCAAAGAGGGTCATAGGTCAACCTATGAATCTCTTTGATCGATAAGAATAATTCTAATATGTCCCTAGGGTTCCTAGGACCCCTTTGGATATATGTCATTATGTAATTTGTCATAGGAGGTCATAGGTCAACCTATGATTCCCTTTGACCCCTAAGAAGCATTATAATATCTCCCTAGGGGTCCTAGGACCCCTCGGGACATATGTCATCATGTAATGGGTCAAAAGAGGTCATAGGTCAACCTATGACTCCTTTTGACCCATATGAACAATTCTAATATGTCCCTAAGTGTCCTATGACCCGTAGGGACATATGCCATCATGTAATGGGTCAAAGGGGGTCATAAGTTGACCTATGAACTCATTTGACCCATAAAAATGATTCTAATATGTCCCTAAGGGTCCTAAGACCCCTAGGGACATATGTCGGCATGTAATGAGTTGAAGGGTATCCTAGGTCACCCTATGACCACCTTTGACTCATAAGAATGATTATAATATTTTTCTAGGGGTCCTAGGACCCCTAAGGACATATGTCATTATATAATGCATTGAAGGTGATCATAGGTCAACCTATGATCCCTTTTGACCCATAAGAATAATTTTCATGTCCCTAGGGGTCGTAGGGACATATGTCGTCATGTAGTGGGTCAAAGGGGGTCATAGGTCAACCTATGACCCCCTTTAACTCATATGAACAATTCTAATGTCCCTAGCAGTCCTAGGACCCCTAGGGACATATGTCATCATTTAATCGGTTGAAGGGGATCATAGGTCAACCTATGACCCCCTTTGAACCATATGAAAGATTTTAATATGTCCTTAGGGGACCTAGGACCCCTAAGGACATATGTCATCATGTAATGTGTCGAAAGGGGTCATAGGTCAACCTATGACCCCGTTTGATCCATAACAATGATTCTCATATGTCTCTAGGGGTCCTTAGGACATATGTCATCATGTAATAGGTCAAAGGGGGTCATAAGTCAACCTATGACCCCCTTTGACCCATATAAATAATTCTAATATGTCTCTAAGCATCCTAGGACCCCTAGGGACATATGTCGTAATGGGTTGATGGCGGTCATAGGTTGACCTATGACCCCCTTTGATCTATATGAACAATTCTAATATAACCCTAGGGGTCCTAGGAGCCCTAGGGACATATGTTATCATTTAATGGGTCAAAGGGGTTCATAGGTCAACCTATGATCTCCTTTTATCCATATGAACAATTCAAATATGTCCCTATGGGTCCTAAGACCTCTAGAGACATATGTCATCATTTAATGGGTTGAAGGGGGTCTTAGGTCACCCTATGACCCCCTATGACCCATATGAACGATTCTAATATGTCCCTAGGGGTCCTAGGGAAAAATGTCTTCATGTAATGGGTTGAAGGGTGTCATAGGTCAACCTATGACCCCCTTTGACCCATATGAATGATTCTAATACATCCCTAGGGGTCCCAAGACCGCTAGGGACATATGTCATCATGTAATGTGTCGAAGGAGGTCATAGGTCAACTTATGACCCCTTTCGACCCATAAGAATGATTCTAATATGTCACTAGGGGTCCTAGGACCTCTAGCGACATATGCCATTATGTAATGGGTCGAAGGGAATCATAAGTCAACCTATGAGCCCTTTCGACCCATATGAATGATTCTAATATGTCCCTAGGGATGCCAGGACCCCTAGGGACATATGTAATCATGTAATGGGTCAAAGGGGGTCATAGGTCAACCTATGACGCCATTTGACCCATATGGATGATTCTAATATGTCCCTAGGGGTCTTAGGACCCCTAGGGACATATGTCATCATTTAATGGGTCGAAGGGGGTCATAGGTCAACCTATGACCCCCTTTGACCCATAAGAACGATTCTAATATGTCCCAATGGGTCCTATACCCCTAGGGACATATGTCATCATTTAATAGATTGAATGGGGTCATAGGTCAACCCCTATGACCCCCTTTGACCCATAAGAATGATTCTAATATGTCCTTAGGGGTCCTAGGACCCCTAGAGACATATGTCATTATGTAATGCATCGAAAGGGGTTATAGGTCAACCTATGACCCCCTTCGACCCATTACATAACAACATATATTCCTAGGGGTCCTAAGACCCCTAGTGACATATTAGAATCGTTCTTATGGGTCGAACGGGGTCATAGGTCAGCCTATGACCCCCTTTCACTCATATATATTAATAAGATACACATATATTAATAACATACATATTAATATAATAATATATATTAATAACATATATATATAATATATATATTACGTTATTATATTTAGTAAAAATAATAATAATATAAATTATATTTATAGATTATAATGAGAATAACATAATATATTATAATACATATTTACATAGTAATATAGCAAAAATAATTTATAAATCATAAGCTATAAGTCTTAAATTCGATTTTCCCTCCAAAATGGGTTGGGATTTCAAATTTCCCACCAAAATTCACCTAGCCATATCGGATATCCGATTTCAAATCGAATATCCGATTTGAAATCCGATATCCAATTTCAAATTCGATATCCGATTAGGCTTGGTATTTACCAAGCCTACTCGGTCAACCCAAAAGATGTGTTTGAAGAGGGTTTTAGTGATACTTAGACTTCAGGTAATCGTCTGACAATATTATTTTGATTGAAATTGAATAAAACGAAAAGGGTTTTTTAATATCGCTCTCAAGATTCCATCAATATAATTTCTATCAAATTCTAAGATCGATAAGTATTTATTAATTAATTATGAATGAAGATTATTGTAAAGTGCTAATTGACATACTGATTGAAAAATAGCTATCATTTTCAAACGGTATAACATTTTTTAAATTTAAAAGTTGCATCACATTCTATGCTTCACCTAGTATAAGAAAAAAAAGAATTAAATTAAATTTGGTAAAATTTTCTATTAGTTAAGGTGGTCAAACACGGGCCTTTTTTTTTGAAAAATTTTTGGTAGAAAATTCATATTTAATTATTTATTTGGAATAAAAATATCAAAAAATATGCGTCACATCTAGGCATGAGTCTACTTTTCATATCTATAATTATATCAAAAAAATATTATCATTTGATTTTGATTAAAGTGGTCAGACATAAACCTACTTTTTATTTTTGCCCTGAAATTTTTGTAGTAATGCATTAAAATTCAAACTTTTGACCAATCAATTATTTTTTTCTCCTAATAAGGCCTAGTAGTTTAGAAACTACATTCAATTTTTTACAGATTATTTTCTTAAAAATTTTTGATATAAAGTCCATAACCACTTTAAAATTATGTGTCATGTTGACATAACCTTGATTTTCTGATTTTTCACTGCCACTTAAGGACATAGTTTGGTGCACCATGATCCTACACATACCCATTTGCATCATTGCAACTTAAATCATGACTATGACTTAGAAACTAACAACTATGTGAAGACCACATAAAATTGACTATTTGAAACTCCTTGCAAGATCAAAACCTTTTATCTTAACTATAGATCAGACCTTATGAGGTTACAAAAGCAACCCTTTACCGTTGATCACTCCATCGTGCTTGCTCACTATTCTTTCTGCCAGCCATTGTGACTTCGTGACTAGCCTTCAAATTAATTTCTATCACACCATCACTACTTAAATCATTAGCTCAATGATGAACCTTGTGTAGTATGAACAATGGTCAGTGCAACTTTGTAGCCTTAATGCTGTGTTGGCCTTGACCACTCACATTGTTGCAAAAACACATAGATTTGAATTGTTCAAGTTAGGTTTCATGTTTTTAAAACTTAAATCCACTTAAGCCTTAAGCTTCATGAAATCATGTGATACATAGCTCATCACATCTTTGCAACTTGAATCTGAATGCTAGTCTAATAGCTGTGAGGTCACATTAACTGTGAAATGTCAAACCTTTGCAGCCCATATGATAGTTAAGTCATGGACTAGAGTGATACATAGAAAGGAAAATTGCATCATTGCAACTCAAAATCTTTCATTCTATGTGAAGGGATAAAATACTTAGGGATATAAGGAAAAGTAAAAGTTTTATGTATCCCTAATATGCTTGCATGGAAATAAGGGAATGATCTAATGAACATAGACATGGAAATCACTCTAGATGTTCACAAGACTGGCAACATTCAAATTTCAAGAGGGGGGGGGGCGCAAATATAGTTAACAGTAACCTCTAATACTTGGTGGTGGGGGTGAGTTTCTTATTTTTAATCTTTATGTGGATGACCTATCTCTTACAAATTCACTAGCATTCATAGAGGATTGCAAGAGGGACATTGTAGAAGAGTTTTAAATGAAGTATTTAGGACTTATGCACTACTTTCTAGGCATGGAGGTGTAGAAAATTGATGGAGATATTTTCCTTGGTCAAGTGAAATTTTGCATTAAAATCTTGAAGAGATTTACGATGGAGGATTGCAAAGCCATGTCTACACCCATGATCACAAGCTAGAGGAAGCTAGATACATCTAGGTAAAACTATGTAGATCCCACATTATATAGGTAGTTGATTTCTTTTCTTATGTATTTGGTCAACACTAGGCCAAATATAGCATTTGCAGTAAACTATCTTAGTCGGTTCATGGTTGAACCAAGGAGAATGAATTGGACAAAGGCTAAGCATGTGTTGTGTTACTTATGTGGTACAATTGAGTATGGGATGAGATTTGTTCAAGATGAAGGTATCTAGTTGATAGGTTATATTGATACAAATTAGGTAGGAAGTACAATAGACAAAAGGAGTACTTCATGGTGTTTTTTTAGTTTGGGATAAGGAGTTACCTTTTGGTTTAGTAGGAAAAATTCTATAGCTATGAGTTTAGAAGAAGTAGAATACATAGAAGCTAGCAAGGTGACATGTGCACATATATGGCTTTGGAGGTTTCTATTATCCTTGTTTGATTAGAGAGTTAAGACTAGTTTGATATTCCACAACAATCAAATTTGTATCAAGTTGTATGAGAATCTAGTATTTCATGATACACCTAAACATATAGACATTAGCTATTACTTCATTAGAGATTGTGTATAGGAGGGGATTGTTTAGTTACATTACATACCTATAGAGGAGTAGGTAGTATACACTCTAGATTAGCAATTGAGGAAGGCCATATTCTATTAGAAATTATTGGGATGTTCAAATGGGAAGAGTACTTATGAGGGTGGGTCAACTAGAAGTAACATACTTTTAACCTTTTCAAAACCTTTTAAAGAAAATAACTGAAAGTAAACAGCATGCATGTAAACATATTAAATGAACATAAAATAAACTCATGCATCAACACACATAACATCATATTTGGTAACCTAGAAACCCTTCTAGGAATAAGAAGGTAAAACTGGGGTGGGGATGATACCCACAAAATCACTGCACCAATAACTGTTTGACCACTTCTGATGGTTTGCCTTGCGAAAGGCTTTCCCTATTAAAGGCTTTACATTGTGTCAATAGTGACTTGGTTAAAGGATTTGAAAACACTTTACATGAAGTGTAACCCTATTAAAGGATTTAGTCACCTCTTAAAAGGATCTACAAAATAGCTATTAATCTAACCTATCAACATATGGTTTTCATTATTTAATACAATGGCTAGAGAGTATTAGAAACCTTTGACCTGATTGCTTACAATCTTCAATTTCTGATTTTAGGCACTTGATTTTCTCATTCTAATGTGATCCTTGCTTGATCTTATATTTTTTTGTATCCTTTGTACTATTCTGATCAACTAGATATGTAATTACTACTCAATTAACTAAATCTATGATGCCCCTGTTGTTTACCTTATTCTACAATTTTCTATCTACTTAGCAACTTCCTTAACTTTTATTCCCCAACATAAAATCATGGGATCTAAGCCTTCTTTTAAAGACTTTTTAGACTTAGGGTTAGGTATGGATCTATAATCCATATTGAATCTTGAATTTCTACTAATTCCTTGCATTTTTCTTATTGGTTGCATGCCTTCTCCATTTTTTTGATTGGTTGCATGTTGATTACGTAGGAAATGTAGAAGATTCCTTCTTATCCTTATTATCCTTTAAAATCCTTCTATGTCAACTCCAAAAATGGTTTACATTTGAGTTAGCAAGGGCAAAAAATCATCTGTTGATTATGTGTTAGTCGACACATACTAGACTATTGGTGCTCAACACATGTTTGATCTTGGTTTGCTTGGCCCTTATTACATTCTGTCTTGCTCGACACATGTATAGTTCTAGGTCACTCAGGATATGAAGTATTTTGACTTGGTTGGCATCAACTATGACTCAACACCTATATATCATTCGAAACATGTTGGAATTATAGCTCATCACATACTATAGCTTGGCATACATAGTATACTTAGCTTTTATGTAAAAAGTGGTTAAGTGTGTTGACACTCAAATGTCAAAACCATTGTAAGACCAAAAATCTTCCCCTTTCGCATGAGTGTCAAAAATACTTAACTAAACATTATTCATGTGTCCTTATGAGTACCTTATCCAATCTGCTTTACATATGTAAAAAATTTCAAAATTTGTTCAAAATACCTTATAACTCCCCCTGAGTTGATTGTGCCATTTTCATTCTTGCAACCAAATTCTTGTGCTGATGTATCTAATACTCTTTTCCTTTTCCCTATTTTAGTAATCTGTACCTGTGTGCTAAGCTATTCTATCTACTCTGACTGTACTTGTAGGTCTTATTCATATCTCCCTAAAACATTATTTCTTATCTCCTCCTTTTGGCTTTCTCCTCCTTAGTTATATCTTTCTCATTATTTTTATTTTATTTCTCCCTCAAAACATTATATCTACCTCCTTTATTGTTATTTCTCCCCCTTTTTGACACTTATGTCAAAGGGTTCTAAGTAGTAATACCATATTTCACCAAAAATGTGTTGTTTACCTCCATTATGATTTTCAGAGCTACATCCCAATTCTCCAAAGCAATGTCTAGTGACTTATGCTAGATGGTAGTCTCTATAGAAAGATGTAAAAGTCCATCTAATGTAGAAATATTAGGATCTTTCTTTAAGATAATTTCAACATAGACTTGTTCTTTATTGAGGACCTCCAAATTATGGAGGATTAAATCTACATTAATTTGGCCTTTGTATTGACCTCTTCACTTGTAAGGGCAGCTAATTCTCTTTGAGTGTGAAGTGATTGGGCAAAATGCTTCTCACTTTGAGCTGGATCCCTTGCTAATTGCATGCTAGAAATCTTCAAATTTCTCTACAAGCTTATTATTCTCTAGCCTGTCTCTTGTGTGAAGTTGGAAAAATCACACAACTTTTTGTATAGTGAGAAAATATTCTCAAGTACAGTTTTGACATTTCCAATTTTCTCATTCAATTCTACCTATTCAAGTGCTATACCACTAGATATTTTCTCATTTACCTTCCCTTGAAACTTCCTTTCAAACCATTCCATAAGTTTAACATTTGTATCCTGGTCTTCACTACTCACCTGGTCAATTATATTAGATACTTGTTCCATTATGGGCTTTGATTCATCTGGTGGCTGCAAGCTAAAGGTATCCATAAAGATGTCCTTAATCTCATGTAGTGCTTACTTGTGTTTATACTCTTATCTAAGTATTTCTTGTCTCTTTCTCCTATTTAATGCATCTTGCATTTTAATAATCTGTTCGATGGTGATGGTCTTTGAGTCATAAGCAAGTATTTCAATGTCTTCATCTAACTTAGGGTCTCTATAGTGAAGTACCCTAGAGACCTTTTTTGAGCTTGAGCCTAGTGTGGAGATTTACAAAGGTATGGCTTCAGTGCTCGGCTTTTGAAGGGTTTTTGTAGGAGTGCCTATTTTTGTTAGTTCTACCAATGTTTGTATAGTGGCCTGCTCCTTTTCTTTTGATGTATCCTCCTTCTCATTAGACTTCCCTTCTTTTGCACTCGGCTTCTATATGGTATCATCTACTACTAATGGTGGTGGAAGAATTAATTTTTTAGTGCTAGTAGCTATATAAGTGAAAGGTGGTTCTTATGGTTTCACCTTATCTCTTTCTGGTTCTACTACTACCTTCTGTAGCTCATCTACACTCACCAATAAAAGATTTGTGCATTATTATGCCTATAGAGTGGATTGGTGAAGGATCTTGAAGGGATCCTCTATAGTTAGGGGATTTATGTTTTGAGTAGAATTATCAGGAACATCCTTGATAGTTATTGTGTTTGCAGGTGTGATGGTTACATGAGGAGGGCTAGGGGGTGGCATTTGTGTGTCTTGCACACTCTATTCCTCTTGCTACTACTACTCAACTATTGCCATATCTTCTCTCTTTTTGTGTCTCTTCCTCCTCTCCTTTTTCCTTATCTTCCT
Organism: Cupressus sempervirens; assembly: GCA_028749045.1. Classification (NCBI taxonomy): domain Eukaryota; kingdom Viridiplantae; phylum Streptophyta; class Pinopsida; order Cupressales; family Cupressaceae; genus Cupressus; species Cupressus sempervirens. Next base: position 36,728,353 of record CM053793.1, on the reverse strand, counting down.
CATCTTTCTTTTCTTCTTCTCCTTTCTTTTCCTCATCTCCTTTTGCTATTGCTTATTCCTTCTCCTCTACTTGCTTCTCTTCCACTTTCTTTTCCTCTATTTCTCCTTGGCACTAGCCTCTACCTTATTTGCTTCCTCATCCTTGTCATCAATTATCTAGTAGATTGTCTTCCACAATTGTGTGGACTTATTCACTACATCTTCAATCTTATTTTGTAGGATGTTGAAGGCTCTGTGTTTAAGTGAAAATTTTCCACCATGTTTCTTATTAGCCTTTTTTATTTGACCCCTTGTCAAGTTAGTCATCACTTGTGCTAAGGTAGATTCTTTGATCTCCTTTTCCATTTTCAGACAGTAATTCTATTTGTTTTCAATTATCTCATATATCTTTCTAGGCATGGTATTGTCTAGCTCTAGAGGTGTGTTTTTTAATTTAGCCATCATGGCATATAAAGATTCCTCTATTTTATTTTTCTCTTCTCTACTTAGCTTGTTAAAATCAAGACTTTTCAAATCATTCAAATATGCATTGTTAATATTTTCACAAATTTTTTCTACAGCAGATTTGGGAGGATGACTTACCACTCTAAATTGGCTAATATCCTCTAATTATGTTCTCTCCTCATCATCAGTGTCTAGCTATGCCACATACTTTCTTCTTTTCTTTGGCACTTCATTAGGCTATTCAATAGCTTCTTCTTCTCTTTTGATTGTTCCTTTTTGGACTTTTGTGTGGATGCCCTTGTGGTAGCTTGGCTTGTACAAGCTTGGTTACCTTCTTGGGTTTGGGCTAACATGGAGGCTGAGTTTTAGCCTTTCTCTTCTTTGACTCAGCCTTTCCTTCCTCTACACCTTCCTCCTTGTGTTCTCCTAAGCCTTGGGTCAACTCCATTTGACCTTGCCTTTGTTCTTCTTCTTCACTCTCACCTTCTTCTTCGTCTTCTACTTCAACACCCGCTTCTCCTTCGATAACTGCACCAAATTTCTTCTTTATCTTCTTCACTAATTTGTCTTTTCTCTTAATTACAGACATTGTCTTCAATTATATTTCAACTTTGGATTCACAACATCATATTTGCCAAAATGTGGTGCCTCCTTATCAATCTCTTCTACAAGCAATGTTGTGATTGCTGCCAAGGCTTCATCTACATCAAGTTCATATCTCAATGGCCTTAGCCATCTTACCCTTGGAATTGCTGCTTGAATGTAGGTATAGTCAATGTCAACCAAAAAGCATATGTCATTTATATGTTTTTCCACTAGGGAAACTAGTATTCTTACCCTTTGATTCATGGATTTCTTAAAATCTTCAAAATAGCTTGTCATTTAGGCCTCAAAATTATCACCCATCTAATCAATGAACTTGTTGATTTGTGTGATTGCAATTTTGGTTGGGTTCCAATTCACCTTTCTAATACAAGGAAACTCTTCTGTGACATAAAAGAATATACACATAAAAACTGAACCAAACTTGCATTAAGCACCCTTTGCCCTCCTTATTGCTCCTAGGTTCTCATTTATTTGTTGCAACATTAGTTCTGCTAGATCATATGTATGATCTTTCTTCACAATTTTGTAAGCTACATCAACAACTATACATGGAACACTATTCAATCTATTGGATTGGTAGAATTTGTGAGATATTACTCTCACTACAAAATCTAGAAGAGGATCAATTACAATGTCAATAGTCATTTGCCTCTTATTCCACATAGCTCTTGTATTCCTTTCAATAATTTCCTTCGAATCATTTCTTAGGGTTTTACACCGATCTAGGGTTGGGAAACCTATAACCCTATGTATTATCCTCTTGGTAATCTTCACTGGTCCTATTTCCAACCACAAACATCTATTTTGAATTCTACTAAGAACAATCCATATCCATTCTGTTTTGAAATCTATAGGGTAAACTAGGGCATGAGTTAAACCCTTTTTCTGAACTATTTCGAATTCATCCTTTAGTTTTTTATTTTCACATAGTTTTTCATAGGCTTGAAATGTTTCAAGATCACCTACTACTCATATTTTATAGTTATAACACTTCCTTATGTCTTGCACCATGACAACTTTTGGTGGAATTATGGATAATGTGTTGATAGGGTCATTCTTGTAGGGTACTTTGGGAATGGGTCTAAACTCTGGTTGTTTTATCTCATTACTGACCAACTGGACCTCATGAATTTCCTTTCCCTTGGGGTTCTTAGAACTAGAAGCCATTATATCGAACTAGGGTTTTAATATATTAAAAAATTCAATACTACGTAGCTCAACATTTGATAAATACCTTATATCATCAAAATGTATGTTGAATCACTATTGAAATTGATGCAAATGGTTTCAAGGTTGTATGATCACTCCTACACTTTTCTCATCTTTGCTCTATGTTCAAATGGCGTAAAAAATAATCAAAATTTGACCTTATAACTTTCAAAACCTAGCATTAAATTCTTAGTACGTACAACTATAAACTCAGCATTTGAAGGATTCAACATGACTCAACTTCCATTGGTTTTCTACTTCACTCAGCTTCTATTAACATTTCTCAACTTGGCATCAACTATCAAACTCAGTTGCTATTAGCAACTCGGCATCCACTAGAGCTTTACTCAACATCTAAGGATAGTTCGGTAGTGTTTGCAAAAACTTCAAATTTTTGACTTGGCATCTTTTCTTATGCTATTTTCTTCTTTGCAATACTTCTTTGTCTTGAGATTGACGTATGATATAACTTTGTATTTCAATCCCATACATCTATTCTTGGTGAAGTGATCCTTCCATTTGATGTGTTTCACTCATCTTTCTTTTTCCAAGTCTTGTTCATTTGCCCTCTAATTTGTTCAACATCTAACTTCTCTTTTCCTTTGTTGACTTCTAACTTGGGTGCCTTTGACTTTGTTGGGCAATTGGTGCTAATATGACCAGTCTTCAAGCAACTAAAACATGTTCTTTGACTTAACCATCTACTATAGTTCCCTCTAAAATGTGTTCTTATGCAATTTTTAGGAATGTGTACATACTCCTAACAATAGTGACAACTATACCTGGTATTGTAATCCCAATTGTAGTGATGACCATGGTTATTTCCGTTTGCAGACTAATTAGGTGTCCACATAGGTTTTGATCTGCACTCAAAATCTCCATGTCCATACTTCTTGCAATTATAGTAGTGACCCTCAAATCTTGATGTCCTCATGGTCTTGGTTCTGCATTCATGTGCTTGATGTCCTTGCTTTTTGCACTTGTGACAAAAGCTTGCATTTTTAGGCTTATCATATTGATGATCATCCTTGCTCCTACATACATTAGAGGTATGTCCCTTTTTTCCACAAAAATGATAAGTAGGTTTAGTGTTCTTACCTTTGTTACTCCTTTCTTCTGTAGTCTTGGATGATTCTTCTTGTTCAGTGTTGGTGTAACCAAGTCCTAAAGTATCATTACTAGCCCTTGGTGATTTTAGTAGTTGTTCAAAGTACTTGATAGCTTCATTGGGTTTGTTGAAGATTTTTACTATGTCCTTCTCTCTTCTTAGTTCATTTTTCAATTTTTCATTTTGCATTCTCAAGGTAGAGATCTCAATTTCTTTCATATTTAGCTTATGATGAGCATTCATCATCTGGCTTAAGGTGTCAAGATGCATGTTTGAGATTCTTTCAAACTCAATTGTCTTCTCCTTCAGTATATTGGTAAGATTTCTCTTATCATCTTCTATCATGGCCTTGTCTTCAATGGCTTTTTTCTTTTGTTCAGTCACTTCACAAAGCATTATGGCTTGTGACTCTTGTTCAAACTTGAGTATTCTAATTTCTTCTACTTGCACTCTATTTTTCTCCATCAATTCAACTATTGCTACATCAAATTCCTTGGTATCTCCATTTGAACACTTGTGTGGTATCAATATCATTGTAGTGTATGCCATTTTCATCTATGGCTATATCTGTTAGATTGTGGTGACTGATCAGGAAAGTACTGTACATACTTCATAAATAGTGGGGTTCGGGGCATCGCCCCAAATTTTTTTTTTTGGGTAGTAGCCAACATGGTAGCCGACATATTATGGCCAACATGGTAGCCGAAATATTATGGCCAACATATGGCCTACATGTTATAACCCTAAAGCGGTTTAATACTTGTATAAAAGGGCTTAGAGTTGGGTATTTTTCATAATGTTGTGATACGAAATTGGTTCTTGCAGTGGTATTGAGCTATAAGGGATTACGGATTGTAATCAGGTTGTAATCATTGGATTGTAATAAGATCGAACTTGCTACTTGGTGGACGTAGCCCAGGGATTGGGTGAACCACGTTAAATCTTGGTGCCTTGTGTTCTTTTCTGTGTGTTCTATTATTTTCTGTTATTGGTTATATTTGCATGTAGTTTTTTATTTCTGTCCATGGTTTATCCTAACAAGTGGTATCAGAGCAAGGTTGTCTTTGAGTTATCCTTTGCAAGAAAGTCTCACGGTTAAGTGGGAGTCTCACAGTTGAGTGGGAGCGATGGCAGATGAGGGTTGATACGTTTAATGGGAAAAACTTCCAGTTATGGAAGATGCAAATGGAAGACTATTTATATCAGAAGGATTTATGGAACCTGTTGGAAGGAAAAGCCAAGAATTAGGGAACTATGTTAGAGGCTGAATGGGATCTTTTGGACAGAAAGGCACTCGAAAGAATTTGGTTATGCTTGGCACCATCAGTGGCATTTAATATTACAAAAGCAAAGACGACAGAAGATTTGATGAAAACCCTAGCGACACTATATGAAAAGCCCTTCGCTTCAAATAAGGTATTTCTCATGAAGCATTTATTTAATATGAAAATGGCAGAAGGTGGATCTGTTGCAGATCATTTAAATGAGTTTAATACTATTACTAGTCAATTATCTTCTGTGGGTATCAATTTTGATGAAGAAATTAGGGCTCTCTTGATTTTGTGTTCTTTGCCTGAAAGCTGGAATGGCTTGGTAATGGCGGTGACTAATTATGTTCCTGGATCTAGTACCCTAAAATATGATGATGTGATTGGTGTTATTTTAAGTGAGGAAACTCGTAGAAAATCCTCAGGTGGATCTACATCAAGAAGTGCTTTAAATGCACAAAGTAGGGGCAAAATGACTAAAAGAGGAAGTAACTCTGGAAATCATGGGAAATCACGAGGAAAGTCAAAGGGGAGGAGGTCTCAATCGAGAGGACCAAATGATTGCTGGTACCGTGTGGGAAACTAGGGCACAAAAAGAAAGATTGCTGGAATTGAAAGAAAAATGAAGGAGATAAATCAGATGGAGACAACGAGGCAAATGTGGTAAGTAACAAATCCGAAGAGGATGCTTTGCTTTTGTCTTTAGAGAGTGTTGATGATTCATGGGTTTTAGATTCTGGTGCTTCATTTCATGCTACACCTCATAGAGGTTATTTCATTGATTATGTCCAAGGGGATTTTGGGCTTGTTTATTTGGGGGATAATGAACCCTGTCAGATTGTTGGAAAGGGAAAAATTAAGATTCAGTTGCAGAATGGGAATCATTGGCTATTACATGAGGTAAGACATGTTCCAAAACTAAGTAGAAATTTAATTTCAGCAGGGCAACTCGGTGATGAGGGTTGTGTAGTTACTTTTAATGATAAAAATTGGAAGGTTTCAAAAGGTTCCCTTGTAGTAGCAAAAGGTGTGAAAGTAGGCACCTTATATCTTTGTACAGGTCATATTGTTCCTTCTACTTTGATTGTTTCAAAGAAAAATGAATATTCAAGAACAATTACTACAGTTGAGCAGGGAGAACAAATAGCTGCTGTAGATTCTGATACAGCGTTGTGGAACAATAGACTTGGGCGCATGAGTGAGAAAGGTATTAAAGTACTTCATTCAAGGAAAGTTTTACCAGGTCTAAAATGTGTGAATATGGATTTCTATGAAAGTTCTATGTATGGAAAACAAAAGAGAGTGAGTTTTGTAAAGACAGGGAAGGAAAACAAAAAGGAGAAATTAGAGCTTGTGCATACAGATGTATGGGGACCAGCCTAGGTATCTTCCCTTGGTGGCTCTCATTATTATGTTACATTTATTGATGACGCAACTAGAAAAGTATGGGTTTATTTCCTTAGATAGAAATCTGATGTATTTCAAACTTTTAAGAAATGGAAATGCTTGGTTGAAAATGAGACTGGTAAGAAATTAAAATGTCTCAGATCTGATAATGGTGGTAAGTATTGCAGTCATGAATTTGAAGATTATTTCTCCACTAATGGTATTCGTAGACAAAAAATTGTTCCAAGGACTCCACAGGAAAATGGAGTGGCTAAACGCATGAATAGAACTATAATGCAGCGCGCAAGGAGCATGAGGTTGCATGCTAGGTTGCCCTTACACATGTGGGTAGAGGCTGTCAATACTGTAGTATATTTGATTAATAGAGGTCCCTCTACTCCTTTGGGCTGTGGTATTCCAGAGGAAGCATGGACTGGTAAGAAGGTGAGTTATTCTTTTCTCAAGACCTTCGGTTGTGAAGCTTTTGATCATATAGACTCTGAAAATAGAACCAAGCTAGAAGCTAAATCAAAAAAATGTGTCTTTGTTGGATATGACATTAATGAATTTGGTTATAGGCTTTGGGATTTTGAAAATCTTAAAATTATTAGGAGTCGGGATGTCATATTCAATGAGAAAGTGTTGTACAAGTTGCTTGCAGGTAAAAAGGCTTAACAGAATAAATGGGTTTACAGCTTGAAAGAAGAGGAAGGAGGTAAGAAAAGATTTAAGGCCAGGTTAGTTGTAAAAGGATTTGCACAGAAAAAGGGAATTGATTTTGATGAGATATTTTCTCCTGTTGTTAAAATGACTTCTATTCGTACTGTTTTAAGTCTTGTGGCTACTGAAGATTTGCATTTAGAGCAGATGGATGTTAAAACAGCCTTTCTTCATGGTGATTTGGATGAAGAAATATATATGGCTCAGCCACAGGATTTTGAGGTCAAAGGTAAGGAGAACTTAGTGTGCAAATTGAAGAAAAGTTTATATGGCTTGAAGCAAGCACCTCGGCAATGGTATCTGAAATTTGACAGTTTTATGCATAAGCATGGATATAATAGGTATCATTCAGATTACTGTGTTTATTTTAAGAGGTTAGATGATGATAGCTACATTATTTTATGTTTATATGTTGATGATATGCTTGTAGCTGGGTCTAACATGGATCATATTAAGGGGCTGAAATGCCAATTAGCACATGCATTTGCTATGAAAGATTTGGGGGCAGCAAAAAAAATCCTTGGTATGAAAATTTGTAGAGATAGGAAGAACAGAACATTGACGCTATCTCAAGCTGATTATGTTGAGAAGGTGTTGCAACGTTTCTCTATGGATAATGCTAAAGCTGTCAGCACACCTTTAACTGGTCATTTGAAATTGACTAAGGAGATGTGTCCCAAGACACGGGAAGAGGAGGATAAGATGTCCAAGGTACCCTATGCTTCAGCTGTAGGAAGTTTGATGTATGCTATGGTATGCACTAGGCCAGATATTGCACATGCAGTGGGAGTCGTTAGCAGGTATATGAGTCATCTAGGATTTGAGCATTGGAATGCTGTCAAGTGGATTCTCAGATATTTGAGAGGAACATCCAATAAGTGTTTATATTTTGGGGGCTCTACTATTGATTTACAGGGCTATGTTGACTCAAATTTGGCTGGGGATATTGATACCAGGCGGAGTACTATAGGTTATGTCTTTACTGTTGGTGGGGCAGCCGTGAGCTGGGTTTCTAGGTTACAAAAGATTAATGCTCTCTCCACTACAGAGGCAGAGTATGTTGCTACTACAGAGGCAGCTAAGGAGATGATATGGCTTTAGTTCTTCTTGGAAGAATTGGGACATCCTCAGAAAGATAATTATTTGTTCACAGATAGTCAGAGTGCCATTCATCTTGCTAAGAATTCAGCTCTGCATTCTAAGACCAAACACATATAGTTGCAGTACCATTTCATTCGATCAGTTTTGGAGGATGGACAGTTAAAGTTGGAGAAGATACATACCAATGACAATCCAGCAGATATGTTGACAAAGGTTGTAACAAGGGAGAAGCTGAACTCCTCTTCAGCTTTAGTTGGTCTTTTAGACTGAACATGAATAAAAGAACAGTAGAGTCCAGGATGGTTTGATCCAGTGGGAGCCCCATGTGGTAGTGGTATTGCTACAGGATCAGTCTCCAATTGGGAGATTGTTGTTTAGTGTGGAGCCTAATCAGTCCCCAAGTGGGAGATTGTTAGATTGTGGTGACTGATCAGGAAAGTACTGTACATACTTCATAAATAGTGGGGTTCGGGGCATCGGCCCGAAATTTTTTTTTTTGGGCAATAGCCGACATGGTAGCTGACATATTATGGCCAACATGGTAGCTGACATATTATGGCTGACATGTTATAACCCTAAAGTAGTTTAATACTTGTATAAAAGGGCTTAGGGTTGGGTATTTTTCATAATGTTGTGATACGAAATTGGTTCTTGCGGCAGTATTGAGCTGTAAGGGATTACTGATTGTAATTAGGTTATAATCACTAGATTGTAATAAGATTGGACTTGCTGCTCAGTGGACGTAGCCCAGGGATTGGGTGAACCACGTTAAATCTTGGTGTCTTGTGTTCTTTTTTGTGTGTTCTATTATTTTCTGTTATTGGTTATATTTGGATGTAGTTTTTTATTTCTGTCTGTGGTTTATCCTAACAATATCCTTCCTTCTTTTTAAGGATTTTCTCAATTCTTCTCTTGCTTCCTCCAATTTGTGTAGAGCAAGATGCACATCAATCACCTGATTGTCTATGATCTTCCCAAGTTTGAAGACTTCCATCTTTAGATTTTTTTCTCTAAGCTGTTAGGCTTCTCCTTGTGAGAAACTTTTCTCTGATACCAATTGTTGGAAATTATTTGGATGTTCAAATGGGAAGAGTACTTCTGAGAGGGGGGGTGAATCAGAAGTAACACACTTTTAACCTTTTCAAATCATTTTAAAGAAAATAACTGAAATTAAACTCCTAGATGTAAACATAAAATAAACTCATGCATCAACACACATAGCACCATATTTGGTATCTAAAAAAACTTTCTAGGACTAATAAGGTAAAATTGGGGTGGAGATGATACCCAGAAAATCACTACAGTAATAATTGTTTGACCACTTCTGATGGTCTACCTTGCGAAAGGCCTGCTCTATTAAAGGCTTTACACTATGTTAATACTGACCTAGTTAAAGGATTTACAAACACTTTACATGAAGTTTCACCCTATTAAATGATTTAGTCACCTCTTCAAAGGATCTACAAAATAGTTGCTAACCTAAACTATCAACATAGGGTTTTCACTATCTAATACAATTGCTAGAGAGTATTAGAAACCTTTGACCTAATTTCTTACAATCTTCAATTGTTGATTTTAGTCACTTGATCTGCTCATTTTGATGTGATCCTTGCTTGATCTGATATCTATTCATATACCTTGTACTGTTATGCTTAACTAGATATATAAGTACTGCTCAATTCACCAAGTCTGTGATGCCCTTGCTATTTGCCTTGTTTTGCAATTTGCTATCTGCTTAGCAACTTCCTTAACTTTTATTTAGCAACATAAAATCATGGGTTCTAAGCCTTCTTATAAAAAAATTTTAGACTTAGGATTAGGTATGCATCTATGATCCATATTGAATCTTGAATTCCTACTCATTCCTTGCATTTTTCTTATCGGTTGCATGCCGTGTCTATTTTTATGATTGGTTGCATGCTGATTGCATAGGAAATGTAGAAGATTCATTCTTTTCCTTATTATCCTTCAAAATCCTTCTATTTTGGCTCCAAAAATTATTTACATATGAGTTAGTGAGGGCACAAACTCACATGTTGATTCTGTGTTACTCAGCACATACTAGACTACTGGTGCTTGGCACATATTTGATCCTAGTTTACTTGGCACCTATTACATTTTGTCTTGCTCAACACATGTATAGTTTTGGCTCACTCAGAATATGAAGCATTCTAACTTGCTTAGCATCAACTATGACTCGGCACTTATATATCACTCGACACCTACTGGAATTCTAGCTCGGCACATATTGTAGCTCGCACATATTATAGCTCGGCATACATAGTGTACTTGGCTTCTATGTAAAAAGTAGTTAAGTGTCTTGACACTCAAATTTCAAAACCATTTTGAGACCAACATATTCATCTTATTTAGAGATAGGTTGGGTGTTATGCAGAAGAACTTCCTTGCTAAGAAGGAGTGTTAGTTGGGTAGTTTGAAGTTATTCATCCATTTGCAATAGTTAGGAAATATTTGATTTCTAGTGTAGTAGCACCTAAAATACAAGAACATGAGAAAATTAAGATTCCTTATTTGAGATATTTAAATCCATTTGAGTCATTTATATTGTATTTGGTTCAAGATATAAATAGTATGAATCCATTTTGTCTAAAATGTAAAAGTTGCATATAAAGTTGTAAAATGCAACATTGAGAAAGTTGCCAATAATACAAAAATTGTGTAAAAAGGTATATGGTTTGTCTTGGGGGTAGTTAGGAAGGTTTATAACTATCAAATGGATATAAATAGCATTTTATGGTTGAACCAAATGAATATTGGAGAAGAGGAAATGCTTTGATACATTTTTGGTGCATTCCATTGTTGTTGTTTTGATTGGTGTTTTAGTTTTAGTGATGTCTCCAGGCCTTGTACAACCTTGTACAATTAGGAAACCATGGAATATAATAATGGATAGATAGAATGATGAATCCTGCTTATTTCTTTTGTTTTGGTTCAATTTTATGAAGAAATGAATAAGTTATGAGCATTTTGGTGAAAGTTGGTATTTGTAGATTTGAGATTCCCTGAAAACAATCATGTTGCAACATGTGGTATAGACACATTTTGAAGACTCAAGACATTTAATAATATTCATTGAAAAGATATGTGAACTAAATTTCATTTACATTTGGTTTAAATCATTTTTATTTAGATTTGTGAAAGTTATGAATATTTGAGTGAAAATTGGTTTTTAAATGCGTTCAATGGTGTTGCAAGAAAAGATTTGATCTTATAGAATGATTTATGAATTATTAAAATTAATGGCTTATATATTCAGAAACTAGACTCATATAAGATTGATTGAAAATTGGTTTGATTTCATTTGAAGTCATTTTGAGAAAATTATTTGATGCCCTAGAAAGGGTTACCAGTTTTATTTCTGGTTTATGACAAAGAAAATGGGTCTAAGTGCAGAGACTATAACTTTCAATGGATTTATTATTTTTGGATCATCTTGGATATGTTTTAGTATTTCTAATTTGGAACAATTCCTTCAAAGGGTTTGGAAATCAATATTAAGGATTAAAAGTTATAAATAATGTAATTAGACATAGAAATTTGATTGTGTGAATGAAGATGTTGTCTTTATTGGTGTATAATGTTAGGGTTCTTTGTTGAAATCTTTGAGATTTTCTTGGTTCGTTTGGGGTGTACCAGCCTATTGTGAAGCCCTTGATTTTTGCTAAGATTCCTTGAAGGTAAATATAGAGGGCTTTGCATCAAATTTGTATCAAAACTTCAAGATCTTGAGTGTGTGGGTAGAGTGTTGAGGGAGGCAATCTACACCATGACCTTAAAAATTTGGTATTTTTTTTGTTGATAAGTTCTAGGTGCAGGGTTCTTATCCATCAAAGATATAGTAAGAAAGTGTGTGTATGAAAGACCTAAGAAGGGGCCTTAATATTGGCTCCATCAAGATGAAGCTGGGTAGAAGGTGTAAAGAGAGAAACCACTAAGAGATGGTGGTAGTGCATCTTCCAAGGTCTTGGATGGGTAAGATGGAAATAGGTTGGTATTTGTGTAGTAGCAAGAGGAATGGTGGATTTATGGAACCCTTGTATGATAGCCATTAATGCTCCATTGATAGGAGTATTTGAGAAGGTGATTTTGAGGGTAGTCCTTTGTCCTTAAAGGAAAATATGATTGTGATAAAGCCATGAAGAGGCAAAGGAAAATGAAGGTAGAGATGAATATTTTTGGTCTAAATTTCTTGCAGGTTATTGGTTCCATGTTTCCATGAGACTTGGAAACTTTTTTAAGTTGGGAGTATGGTGTAGGAGCACCTAAAGTACAAGAACATGAGAAAGTTAAGATTCCTTATTTGAGATATTTAAATCCATTTGAGTCATTTTTATTGTATTTGGGTCAAGCTATAAAGGATATGAAGCTATTTTGCCAAAAATGTAAAAGTTGCATAAAAAGTTGTAAAATGCAACATTGAGAAAGTTGCTAATAATACAAAAATGATGTAAAAATGTATATGGTTGGTCTTTGGGGGTAGTTAGGAACGTTTCTAATTTTTAAATGGATATAGATACAATTTTATGGTCAAACCAAATGAATATTGGAGAAAAGGAAATACTTTGATACGTTTTTGGTGCATTCAATTGTTGTTGTTTTGAGTGGTGTTTTAGTTTTAGTGGTGTTTCTAGGCCTTGTACGACCTTGGACTACCTAGAAACCATGTAATATAATAATGGATAGATAGAATGATAAATCCTATCTATACTTCTCATTCTTTTAATTCAGTTCAATTTTATGAAGAAATGAATAAGTTATGACCATTTTGGTGAAAGTGGGTATTTGCAGATTTGAGATTCCTTCAATACAATCATGTTGTAGCATGTGGTATAGATACATTATGGAGACTCAGGAGCTATAAAAATATTCATTAGAAAGATATGTGAACTAAATTTCATTTCCAATTTTTTTGAAATATTTTTATTTTTATTTGTGAAAGTTATGAAAATTTAAGTAAAAACTGGTTTCTAAATGCCTTTAATGGTGTTGCAGGAAAATATTTGATCTTATAGAATGAGTTATGAATTACAAAAATTAATGACTTATATATTTAGAAACTAGACTCATATAAAAAATTTTGAGTCATTTTAAGCAAGTTATTTGATGTCCTAGGAAGGGTTAGCAGTTTTATTGCTCGTTTATAATGGAGAACATGGGTCTAAATGCAAAGACTGTAACTTGCAATGGGTTTATTATTTTTGGATCATATTTGGATATGTTTTAGTATTCCTAATTTGGAACAATTACTCCAAAGGTTTTGGTGTATAATGTTAGGGTTCTTTGTTGAAATCTTTGAGATGTTCTTGGTTCCTTGGGGGTGTACCAGCCTATTGTGAATCCCTTGATTTGTGCTAAGATTCCTTGTAGGTAAATATAGAGGGCTCTACATCAATTTTCCTAGGAAATTGTATTAGTGTGAAAAAATATTTTTTTAATTATTTGGCCTCTTTAGAGACACCTTGCCACAAATTTTGTTAGTGGTTGTTAAGTTGTTTTTAATCTCAGTCATTGATTGAAAATCAATCTCGATGATTAGTTCTCCAACAAGAGAAGTATAAAAAGGGGTTGGGGGCATTTGGAGAACACAAATTTGAGAAGAATTCTTAGTGTTAGAAAACTAATTTATAGTGATAGAAAATAGTCTTGTAGTATTAGAAAGGGTGCAATGATAGAGTTTGGGATAGTAGTAGGGAAATATTAGAGGGAGGAATTGGTAAATCATCAAAGTTCTACAAATAAGATGCAAGCAATTTTATATCTCTTGATTTTATGAAATTTAATATAGTTCCTCATCTATACAATAGGTTTTCCCTTAGGGGTTTTCCAAGGAAAATTTCTCCAAAAATATTGTATCATTGTGTTGCAATTTTTTTTTTTTTGTTTCTATTAGTGAATTTGCAGTTTTGTTATTTTTTGATATTAGATGTGAATTGATTTTTGGTAGTCAAATAATCATTTATGATAGGAGACTAATAATTAGTGACTACAATAACAATTTTTAAAATGATGGCATAAATAAATCTTACATGTCTTTTCCATATCAACACACCACTCTTATATTTTAATGCCTCAATGAAAATGCCAAGCTTCAGAAATAGTCAGCAGACTTCAATAACTTTATAGTCAGATGAAATTAGGTTGATTGCATCTTGAAAAGAATGAATCAATATCACATGGGCAAGGCAATATCTAAGTAGACTAGTCATGACCAATCTTTGAAAAATTCAAAGATCTAGCATTCAAATTCAATCATTCTACCAATCTAGAACCCTACCTTTTATATTGTTATCATGTGCCTACTAAATAATAGGAATAATACTATTCATACCATAGGTTTTCTCTTAACACATAGAAAATATGGCACACAATTGAGGGTATCTCAATTGCAAGAAATACCTATGTCCAAGGCAAACAAATCTTTGGTTAAATGCAATGTCATGGCATGTAGAAGAAATTCTAATAAGCTACAATTATATAAGTTAGTGTAATTCAATATTATCTTTTCCTTATTCAAAAATAGTGTTACTCAATCAAGATGAACTTAGATTTAAACCATCACTTCCCCATTTTCCAAAAAATCAACGACTTGGTTACCCTCTCTAAAATTATGAGAAAAATGACAACTTTTAAAAGTCTCTAGAAAATTCCAAATATTAGTTATAATATACTTATTGTGATAGACATTACTTTTGTGGATTACCATTCAAATTAAATAATTCCACCAATCTAGGACCCTATCTTTTATATTGTTATCGTGTTCCCATTGAATAATGGGAATAATTCTATTATAGAAAATATGGCACACAATGGAGGGTATCTCAATCTCAAGAAATCTCTATGTCCAATTCGACCAAATATTTAGTTAAATGCAATGTCATGGCATGCAGAGGAAATTCCAATAAGCTACAATTACATAAGCTAGTGTAATTCAAGATTATTTTTCCCTTATTCAACATTAGTGTTACTCAATCAAGTTGAATTTAGGTTTAAACCATCACTTCTCCATTTACAAGAAGATCAATAACTTGGTTACCCTCATTAATCAAAATGGGAAAACTCAAGAAAAAATATGAAGTCAACATTTTTGAAAATATTGTTCATAATGAGAGTGAGAGAACATACTACAAGAGATCCATTGATTTTCGTACAAGAGTTTTCTGTATCTGTTGCTTCACACCTTTTCCAAGGTTAATTCATAGAATAATTGATGATAATAAATGAGTCTTCTTCAATTTGGAAATTTTTTATGTTCATTTTTTTCTAAGACTTGTCCTTGAAGTAATGCATAGGGCTCAAAAAATTTATTAGTGCCCAAAGTTAAAGATGGACTTTTAAAAGCAATAATTTATCTTCAATTATCTTTTAAACAATTCCACAACCTAGTTTTTTGGATTACCCTTCAATGAACCATCAAAATTGATATTTATCATCTCAATAGATGGAGGTAACCATTAGATCCACAAGATCTATCGGTATGACTAACATGACATGAACGAACACTGAATAGAGGAATTGTGATATGTTTCCAATCCTTGAGAGTTGTCCCATTGAGTGAAATTATTAAATTTATACATTTTATCTTTGACATGTGCATTTACTAGACCACTAATATTGATCTTTCATGACCAAAATGACCGCTTCCACTAGAGATCTTTCATTTTTGAAAATTCTTTTATTTCACTCCCACAAAATTTCCCATATTTTGAAGCAAGAAAACATAACCAAATACATCCAAACCATGATTTGGAAAATAAAGTAGGCTAGGTATGAAAAAAATCCCATAACATAATTGGAAGTAGCATTGATACATTTAATTATACATAATAAAATATCAATATTGTTGTGCAAATGAACATTGGAGAAATAAATGAACCACATTTTCCTTAGGCTTGTTACATAGGACACATTGAATGGGATGCATAATATTAATTTTATGAAGTCTATCACTAGTTAATATCATTTTCCTAAGATCATGCTAGGTAAAACAACATACCTAAAGAAGACCCATTTTATTCCAACAAAATTGGAATTTTCTTTGCTTAGTAATCTTTTGTTGGATAAGACATAAAGCTCTATAACCTAATTTTATAAAATATTATCCATTATATGTCAAGGCCAAATTAGATCATCATTTTTATTATTGAAAAATACCTTTCTATCACTTAAGATTGTTTATAAGCATATATTTTGATTTTACAAAATTGGAAAAGAGAAGGGAAATTTCCATAGAACTTTACTTGAGACCCTTTGACTACTACAACATACTCAACTAGTAATATAGCCAAAATATTTTTGGATATGTGAAGCACACTATTCAATTTTGTGTTAAGAATAAGTGGAGGCATACCAAACCATGAATCTTCCCAAAATTTGACTTACTCTCCATCATTCACTTCCCATAAGGACTAATCTATGATGACCTTTCTAGAGGCAACTGAAAAATTCCACATTATTGACCCACTGGTAGGATTTTAGATGGTTAAGATGTGCTTTGGAACACAGGAATCAATGTATTTAAGAACAAACATGGAATAATTTGGTATATTAGACAAAGCTAACTTGACCAATAAAAGTTTCTCACATAAAGACAACCAATGATATTTTGATGAACTAATATTGCTCTTGATTTTATCCAAAATAGTTTCCAATGGACATTTTTACTATTCCCAATAAATGGTGGAATACCAAGGTATAGAGAAGGAAAAATATCTTGTGTAAATTCAATTAGAATATTGACCAATCTCTTAGAAGTCATATCATTAGTGTGGATTTGTTTTTTAAAATGGACTCATTGACTTTTTTTCCCAAAACATGTGTGTAAAGATTTAAAGAATATTTGATTTCTTTAGCTTCTTGAATACAAACCTTCCCAAATAATTATAAAGTTTCTCCCATAGATAAGGAATGAGTAATTGGAAAAGATGTACATTCAACGCAAACTCCAACCCATCTATGTTTATCCTAATTTGATTTTATTGTCCCACTAAAGGCCTTCACCATGATAAGAAATAGAGATGGGAACAATGAACCTCCCTTTTGCATGCCTTGCGTGGATGAGAAGAAGCCAACTAAAAAAATCACCATAAATATAAGAATTTATCCACTTCACCTTATCATATGCTTTAACCATATCTAGCTTAATCATTATTGTAGCATTTTAATTTGATTGAATTGAATTTAGCACTTCATTAGAAACTATTTCCACTTCCATAGTTTATTTGACTAGAATAAACCCCCATTTTTGGTGAAATTATCTTAGACAAAATTTTAACTAGCTAGATATATATGGATTTTGTGATTATCTTATACACAATACTACACAAGGAGATAGGTTTGAAATCTACCAATGTTCAAGGTGAATTAACTTTCAAAATACATGCAACCTTAGTTTTATTAAAATTCTTGAGCATTGCTCCACTTGTTTTAGACTTTTC
The DNA here is from genome assembly GCA_028749045.1 of Cupressus sempervirens. NCBI lineage: Eukaryota > Viridiplantae > Streptophyta > Pinopsida > Cupressales > Cupressaceae > Cupressus > Cupressus sempervirens. Next base: position 36,711,056 of record CM053793.1, on the reverse strand, counting down.
CAACACTACCAAAAAATAAAAATGAATTACATCCTAGCACTTTTAGAAACATAAGGTCATAAAATTATCATAACCATGAGCTCTACCTATATATAATGCAAAAAATAATAATTATAACTCTAGTTGTTGTGAAAGGTAAAGTAACTCATTAGTATCTTCCTTAGACTAAAGAAAAGATGACATACAACATTTCTTGTTTCTTTTTCATAGCCGAAGATGAATGAAGAGGAGAGGTCAACAAGTTTTTAAAATAATTAACACCATCTTTCTTTATACTTTATTGATATTTTAATAATTCCCCATTGGAAGATTCTTCTATTTCAAAAACTATATATTTATAATAGTCCTCTGTATGAAAAAAACATTTTTTTGTCACCTTGTTTGAGCCAAAGTTCTTTAGACATTTTCCTCTTCTTGCTTGCATAATTTCTCTCATTCAATTTGTTTTACAAAAGTATCCAAATCCATCCCATGAACAATAATAAAATTTCAAAATCTATAATTATTCCTCAAGATCCTTTTTTTATGAAAAATATTCTTGAAAATATTTTATTTTCAATATTTTGTCTTCCATTTTACATATTACAATTTTTTTTAGTGAAACTAATGTATTTTCATGCCTTCACAAAAAGGTGAATTTACCCACCATTGTCTCAACAATGGTAAAGAAGGAGGGTTGCAAAACCACATCTTGTCAAAATTGAATGTGATAGAGGATGGACTAGTTTATAGGGAGCCTTTACTAATTTCAAGTGGATTGGAAAATTATCAAACATGGAATAAAAGAGAATGGTAGAGGAAAAAGAAAAATTATGAAATTTCCAATTGAAAGATACCAAAAATCTATCTAAGCATTTTGCAATTTACAAAGAATCATTGCTTTTGCAGTTTCAAGTAAACTTTCCATTTCAAGGAGAAATATTTGATAGATTATTATCATTGATAAAGGATACAAAATCACCAAAAAAAAAAATTTGGAGAGGACAAATGCCACATTTTTTCTCTTGTGCAAATATGAATTTTCCTCCTATTATAAGGACACAATCTTGATAACCTTGAAACAGATTAGAAAGTTGTTACCAAAGTATAAATTTTACATTCATGGAAGAAGTGTCATAGACATTGAGAAGTATAAAAGATAGATCAAAATGATGTTAGGACAAAATTTTCCAACTAAAATTTTGTGCTACTAGATTTCCAACAACAATTTTCCAATTCCCTAACATTTTGAGGCCTTCTTGAACCATCCAAACTTTAATAAAGTTGATTGTCAATTGGTTAATTTTTTAATTAAAAGTTTGGTCTCCCATAGTAAAATAATATCTACTAAAAAAGAGTCAAATTGTTTCTTAACTCTTTTTTATTGTGTCAAAGTCGTTAATGCCTCTAAAATTCCATGAAACTATCATTTCTCTCAAGAAGAACACTTAATTCTCCTCATTGACCTTATCCATCTCAAATATGCAAATTTATCAACAATTGTAGACTAATGCTAGTTAATAATAAAATTTTAAAATTATTTTTACCAATTTATATGTTGATTTTAAATCAAATCCCTAATGAAAAAATAGAACAAATCAAATATGTTAGTGATAACAAAGAATAATTACTTCATGATTATTACAATTGATAGTGGTAAAAATTATTTAGAATTTGATACTTACATAAGATAGAAATTGTATATTGTAAATGAATATACAAGAAATAAAATTAATAGAAAAACTTCTTAAAATTAGCGGAGTTATTGTAAATGAAATTTAGCAATCTACTAAGCTTCATTTTTTGTTTGATTTCATCTATGGTTATTGGCCCAATTAACCAAAGTTAATATGTCAAAAGAGAGTTACTATATTTTATATCTATGAGCGGGGATTCATTTAACCAACTAATATACTAATCTATTAATCAAATAGTCAATCATAATAATAAAAATATATATAAAATAGTAAAATTACATAATTTATAAACAAATGTAAACATATAACTCAAAAACTTTCATACATACACAATTCAAAAACTAGCATGAATTTATGTTTTGGTGAACATACACACAATTGTGACTATTTATTACTATAAGAATAACAAAATAGTGTATTCAAAATGCTTTCTCTACAACACTCAAATAATTAGTAACTATGAAAATCAAATCTAAATGTAAACATATAACTCAAAAACTTTCATACGTACACAATTCAAAAACTAGCATGAATTTATGTTTTGGTGAACATACACACAATTGTGACTATTTATTACTATAAGAATAACAAAATAGTGTATTCAAAATGCTTTCTCTACAACACTCAAATTATTAGTAACTATGAAAATCAAATCTAAATGGTAAGAACATCACAACTACTTAACTATCAAAATTTGCTAATATCAACAAAAGATATCATTTTATTCTTCATCCTTCCTAAATAATTATAAATAAGTGTCCTCAATTTTAGACCAAAAATTGACTTCTATAATTAAATTAAATAATTTAAAAACAACCATAAGAATAATAAATATAACAAATAGTTACTATCTGACTTCCACTTGAATTATATAATATAATTCAAAAAGAATCATAAATGCACAATTAAAAACAACAATACATATCCAGTTCAATTCAACCATAAATTTAGCATTCGCTTAATTCCATCTCTACTTAACTATCATGGTCAACGTTCTTTCATTCAATAACTATTTTCCTTTTCATACTCACTAAATCATAATAAATAATAATAATAATCTCTTTTTATTAACCTGGATAATGTAAAAAACAATGATAAAATGTAAAATTCAAAAACAACACTAAATAACACCTGCTCCCCATCTTTCATATACAAAGAGTTGAAAGCCATCGTCCAACCTTCATTTTGTTGTACTTCATCTATGAAAACATGTAACCTGCATGAAAACGAAAATTGTCTCTCTCTGATAATTCTTGATAATTCAGAAAGACCGTAAAAACATTCAGACATAAATTGCGCGCCTAATGAAACCAGATCAGGTAATACAAACAGAATGTATACTTTTCACCATTCTTGAATTTTGTGTTTGTCTTCAGTAAACATATCTGCAAATCAAATTGAAAACATAAGAACAAGGATAAAACACATTGTATACTTCATACCAATCTTCAATTTAGGATATTTATTCAGTAATGGAAGTCTGTAATTCAAAGCTAAGGTATGATTGACAATACCCAATACAAACCCACTTTAAAACATTGAATGAAATGTTGTTCCTCCTTAAAACCGAGCATGAAAACATATTGCATTATTCACACCATTGTTGAGTCTTAGATTTATCTTCAGTAATGGAATTTTAGCATACGATTGAAATTGAAGATATGATTGATAATACCCAATACAAACCCACCATTACAAACATGAAACTTCCTACTCCAACTTATGAATGAACACGTATCAGGCAACGTAAACACACAAGAAATACAATGCATACATTTCACAGTACTTCAGTTTTGGAGCTTTCTTTAGTAACGGAAGTCAGCAATTCAAACTGAGGATATATTGATGGATAATACCCAATACAAACCCAATGTTAGAAACATAAAATGAAATGTTTTTCCTACTCAAACCCAAGAATAAAAGTGAAAGAATTCATTCATAGATCTGACATGAGAAGCAAAGCAAGATGCCTGGCCAAGAATAACTTGCTCACCAATGGTGGAATGATTTGCAGGCAAGTCATCCTTGGCTGGGTAACACGCTCTCATTCTACATGCAAGACCGCTGAATGATAGATTTTCCGATAAAACTAACTTATTTCTTCAATTTTTGGAGATGGGCAATTCAGAGAAGAAGTAAAGAATGTATATATAGGAGATTAATTCAACATACTAATGAGAGATGGTCATTTTTTTATGAATTCTGGTGAGATAAATGAATCAGAATGGCGCTGCATTCCTTTGGGTACGAGGAAGAGGCCCACGTGTTCATCGCTTTTGGACACGTACAAAACAAATCAGATTCTGGTAAATCTCCAGCGAGAGACTTGGATTCATAGATTAGTTCCACACTATTCTTTACACAATTTAAGCATGGGGATGAGCCTTCGCCTTCGCCTTCGCCTTTGCTGTGTTAGGATGCCGATTCAAACAACACATGTACAATTTGTACATTTATGAGTAAAGATCTTAGAACGTGGTAAGAATAATAGGAGAGAACAAGTCAAGTATAGTTAAGAGTGGGTAAACGGCTAATTTTCACTTCACAAGTATAGTCAAGAGTGGGTAAAGGAACGGTTTTTCACTTTTCAAGAGAGGAACCAAGAGTCTCCTCCATGTGTATTATTGATATCTTTATTAGTATTAGTGTTAAACCCTAACTGTGTAAAAGCTATATGTTTATGTGAGTATTTCTTCTCGGTAATAGTGGTGTCTCTATTGACATTGGTGTGTCTAACCCTAGTTTAGAGTGTCTTTAGGAGGTGCTAGTGTCACTCATACCCATTCCCAGTATCTATGCTAGTACTAGTGTTCAAACCTAATGTTAGGCTTACAAGTTTTCACGCCCACTAAAAGTGCTAGTGTTGACATGAGGAGAGGCTCTAAAGACTCTTTTCTATAAACTAATTATGTTGATTCATTTTTTAGGATTTCTCTTACATTCCAGTCAATAGAATTTCACAAACAAAAAGAGTTTACATATATGACAAATCATATAATTTGACACAAATGTCCAACAATAGTTTTTGGTGTCTTAAATAGGCATGTGCTAGTTTTTCATTGAAGAACTATTATTGTCATTATTGGCTTTAATGCCCAAACCTAGGTTTTCGTGTCAGTGCCCCATTATCTTGGCACTAGTGAACAACCCTAATTTTAGGTGTTCACATTTTGGTATCACCAAGAAGTGCAAATATCCACCAAAGGGGTTGGTACCCTTATAAACTCTTCTCTAAAAACTAATTTCATAGATTTATTATCTATAATTTTCCATACCTTCCAGTTGAAATTTAGAAATAGACTTTCAATTACATATAAAATCTAAGAAATAGAAAAAAAAAAAAACATATGTGACACAAATCATAATTCTTTATGTAAAATCATAATCGAATCATCAATGGAAGACTTCAGACTCATCCATCTCTGCAACACCTTGTACAAAATTCTCTCAAAAAATTATAGTGAATAGAATTATGCCCATGCTTGATAAGATTGTTAACCTTAACTAGAATGGGTTTGTTCCTAGTCAAAAAATTATGGATACTACCATTACTAGACATAAAAATCTTCATTATGCTAATCACAACAAGACTACGGGTATGGCCCTAAAGCTTGACATTCCTGAAGAATATGAAAAAAATAACAAGTCATTCCTATACTTGAAGTTCTTTCTACTTTTGGTTTCAGCCAACCTCTTATTGATATTATTAAGGAGTGTGTAAAGATGCTCAAGTTCTCTTTTCTCATGAATGGAAAACTAGGGAGGAAGCTCCATTTGGCTAAGGGGCTTAGACAAGGGGACCCTCTCTCACCTTATTTATTCTTTTGGTTGACATGCTTCACCATAATATGATTCATCTTACCAAAACTTATTCTATAGAAGGAATTAAACCAACCACTACCTAACCCCTTATAGCTCTTTGGCAAGTTATTGATGAAACCTTTTTTTTTTGGTCTACCCTCTCTCATTGAGGGTAGAGTTTGAAATTTCTTCCTTAACGATGATACCTCTACCCCTAGTCTATATATTTATTCACCTTGTCATAAAATAATTTTTCTATTAGTGACTTAACATCTAGTCATTTGGTTTCATTTCTACTAAGCTCTTTAGTTGCTATCAATCTAAATAGTCAAATTGTAGTTCATGTCAAGCTTCATAGTATCTACCAAGTATCTGAGACAGATTACAGTGCTTGTCGAGTTCTAGAATGTCTACTAAGCTTTAGAGGCAATGTATGGTGTTACCCAAGCATAGCAATGGCTATCGAGCTTTCCAATATATGTGATGAAGATCGTAGTGTTAACCAAGCTCTATAGTGTTAACCAAGTATATCAGTGTCTACCGAGCTTGCAAGTTAATGAAGTAAATTCAGTGCTAACCAAGCCATGCAATATCAATTGAATGATTCAGTATCTAATGAGTTTCTTAGTGTTCACTGAGTCATATTACAGTGCTGACCGAGTTCCTCCTACTTAAAGTGATAAGTATGGACCAAGCTTCAACATCAATCGAGTGCTAGAGTATGTCGAGTGTTAATAGTGTTTTTTGAGTATCAGAACATCATCGAGTTGTCTTCAAAACTCAAGTTATAGAAGTGAGCCGAATTTGTGAATTATGATGAATTTGGTATTATAGCCGACTCTATATTGTAATTAAGTAGATTGGTATATATGTAATGTATCATATCATATCCAGATGTGAGATATGTGAAGAAGTAAGAAGTAGATGAGTGTGAATTAGTAAAGGCTACAAGCAATATAAGGAATAGCAGAGACTTATCTATCGCAGCAAGGTGATCATTGTAATTCAAGGAATCTCATTCAACAAATCAAAGTTGTAGACCAAAGATCAATCACTTGTTCATCCTAATAGGTGCATCAGTCAAATCCTCTAACAAGGTGGACTTAACAATATTATGCTAAATCTCTTAATAGAGTGCATACTTCATTGTATGTTTGTAAAATCCTTTCACAAGGTGGACTAATAGTCCTAATTGCTCCTAATAGGGTAGGTCATCAGAAGTGACCAATTGTAAGCCTTAACATGCCAACTTTATACTAGAGTACTAAAGCTTGTGGGTATCATTCCCACCCTAGTTTTACTTTCTATTTGGAAGGTTTCTAGGTCACCATATCTTCTGTCAAAGTGTTATGAATGTTTTATTGTTTTTATTCTTTCATGCATGCTACTAGATTAGATTATGTGGTGATGGTTTAATTGATGAACTCAGTTTTAAAACTAATTCACCCCTCCCCTCTCAATAACCTAGCCTACCTTATATTAGCTATCACAAAATAATGATATTTTCTTCAATACTAACTCTAAGTTGTAATGGAAAATTCTAGATATCCTTGGTTGTCAATATGTGATTCTCCCAACCACCTACCTTGGGATCACCCTTATTATTAAGGATGTCAAAAATCACTTAGAATTTTATTTTGGAATACACCCAAACAAAGATTTTTTTTGTTGAAAGGCAAGCTTCTCAGTAGTGTGGGGAAGTACAAGTTTCTTTTAGCCTCCGTATGGTGATTTCCAACTTATTTGTTTTATATCTTCAACATTACAAGGGTTATGGTTGACAATTTAGAAAAATCTACCACACTTTTTCTAGTCTAGCTATGAGGAACACAAAACATTGTCTCTGGTTATTGGGAAATAGTATGCCTCCCAAAGTTATGTGGTGGCCTGAGCTTATGTAACATCTACAACCTCAACAAATTTTTTTTTCTGAAGTTGCTTGGACTCTTCTTAAGGGATTTTTTGGCTAGTACAAGATCTTGGAAGTCAAACATATAGGTTGTGATCATTATAGCAAAATATTTTCTATAAATGGTCACTCATAGGGCTCCATAATTTGGAATGATGTCATAAAATATGAGAACATTTTTTTAGAAAGGGGCCAACAAGAAAATTAAAATGGTAGGAACACCTAGTTATGGGAATATGTATAGCTTGATAACCTTACCCTGAGTAGAAATCATTTCTACCCCTCTGGAACATTCTCCCTCTCTAGAATGACACTTTGGTTTCCAAATATATCTCTAATGGAAGTTGGGTAGATCTCAATCTATATAGATTGATAGAAATGACATGTGGTTGTTAGCACTTGATCTTGATGCTCTTTTTCAAAAGTATAGAATTCATATCTATGATGGACTTGACAAAATCCTATTGTTCCTCATGTAGAATATAAAATTTACTATTAAGTTGGCCTATAATTCACTACTTATAGTTTCTTTTGACAATACCTACTGGAAGAAAGTTTGGGTTAACTAGATCATCCCAATATGTAACTTCTTGTGGTGGACTTTTTTGCATAAAAAAGTTCTTACTCTTGACAACCTAGCCAAATATGGGTTTAGTATGACCAAAAGTTATTTCCTTCACTTAGAGGAAGAGGAAATAATCAATCACCTCTTTTTACATGTTGAATTCTCCATTGTTGTCTAACAACTCATCCTAGACAAGCTCAACCTCCCATGGATTTTTAGCAAGAAAATACAACAATTTACTACATGTTGACATCCCCCCTCTCATTACCCTCTTCTCTTACTCCTATAGCAATAAATCCTCCCCCTGTGTTTGCTAGAACATACGGAAAGAGCATAATAGTAGTATCTTCAAAGACAAGGTCCCCTCTTGAGGTTTTTCACTGTGTCACTAAGTTTCTATTTAAGAACCTCTTAGTCTTTCAATAGAAGACATCCAAGCACCCCCTAGGGCTTTCGACCTTCAAATTACTAAATACTAGAAAATTTTTGGACCAAACTTAACTTTGATTGTATTATGAGTGGTGGTATTGAGGTTGGGGTGGTCAAATTATATGTAATAATAAGGGCATCCATATTGTTTCATATATTGGTCCTCCCATGGACCATAATATCAACTAAGAAGAGGGTAAGGTCCCCTTGTAGGAGCTGAGAATTTCCCTTTAGTTGGCATTGTTGGAAACTACAATTGGAACAATTCTTATGTTGTCATTGATGTCAATCCTTATTGGTGAGATAGTTTTCTAACTAATCTAAGTTTCATATCTATATGATTGATGAAGAGCATTTGAGAATACGTTCATAGAAAAAAAACCTAGAAGAAAGGTTGAGTTATGAAGAGGAAACTAAAAATTATAGACACTTGATTGGTTAGACTTTGAAAAGATAAAGTGATTGTTTAAATCATGTTACAAGTAAAGAAGATAGTTATACTAAAGCCTTGAAGAAGTGATCAAAGATAGACCAAATGCATAGGCTTGACCAAGCAATAGAGAAGAAGATTAAGGAACTTGAAGTATATGTCAAGTGATGCTAGTGTCGACTGAGCCATAGTATAAGCTAAGAAGAAATACTATTAATCAAGCATCAATATTAACAGAGCGACGGTATATGTCCCAAACAAGAAATCAAGTAGCTACCAAGTAGCCCAATGATGATTGAGTGTTAGAACATAGTGTTGGCTAAGGGACAAGATTTTGATAGTTTATGATAAATTTTAATTTCTACCCGATAAAGTTGATTTCTTGGAATATGGAAAGTGTGTTGAATATAAGGATGGATGATCAGGGACATTTAAATCAAGGAAACTATATTTGTGCATTTCTATGTAAGGATTCATGAAGAAGTTTCTAGAAAAGAAAAGGATGAACAAGAAGGTAGATAGATTCATTGAATGTGTTAAATCATATTGTAACCCTAAGATCTACAGTACTGTTTAAGTAGAAAAAGATCAGAATTACCTATTTAAGGAGTTATAAGGGATAACCTTAGAGAGTTGTTGAAGGTTGGAGTAGTAGTCAATGTTATTGACTAGTGAACTTAAACAAAAGGTTGAGAAGAGTTGAGAAGAGGAGAAGTGTGACTTCTTGAAGGGTTGCCAAATGAACTAGAGAATGAGATAACAATGAATGTCTGTCAATGGATCATCTTATGAGAAAAATTTAGATTTTTATTTGCAAAGTGAGTTATATTCATCAGATCGAAACCTGTTATTACTTTCTAACTGTTATATCAGTTTGAAATTCTTTTATCAAGGTTGACAGGACAACCATATGCAAATCCTTTAATCAAGGTTGCATTCTAATGGAATGTTCTAAAGTCATCTAACAAGGCCACTCCTAATAGGGTGATCAAATTCTTGAACAAGGTCACATTTTATAGTGTAATTTCTAACCTTTAATAGGGTTGGCTCCTGACAGAGCTCACTTCTGAAGAGTTAAAAGATTGGTGACATGTTACTGGTGGTTTTTTCCAAATTGGGTTTCCATGTTAAATCCTAGTGTCAGACTTGTGTATGTTATTTATTGTAATTTATTGTTACTTTTTATATTCTTCAAGTTTATTATATTTAGGATAGTGGACAACTAGTTGATGTTACTATAAGTTGACCATAGAGACCAAGTTATTTAGTGTTAAGATCTAAAATTGTTTAAGTTTTTTTTTGTTTAATTGATACATTTGGATCTTGGATAATTGATTCATCCCACACTAAGTTATATTCTAAACATTATTAAAGTTAATATCAAACCTTTTATTCTTGTAGAGAAAATTTTAAAGGTACTTAAAGATAAATATCATGATGTACCAAAAGGAGGTTCCAAGGTTGAACAAAGAGAACTTCCCTACATGAAAAAGTTTGATGAGGTTGCATCTAGCAAGAATTGGATAAGGTGCAATACATTTTGTGGACAATTCATATGTGTCTAGATAACAATAGTTCCTTTGATAGTTAAGCTACTAAAAGAGAAGTAAGAACACAACCAAACTATGTTGGATATTGTATCATCTCTAAGATATGCCAAGTTTGATGCCATTAAAACCTAAAAGAATGAAAAAGGAATATGGGATAGACTGAAGACCATCTATGGAGGAGACAAGAATGTTCTAAGAGAAAAATTAGAGCTTGAGAGGTAAGTTTGATTAAATGAGAATGACAGAAGGTGAAAATATAGTCTAGTAATGTGCAAGAATCAAAGAGATTGTAAATTCTATAAGAGGAGCCAATAGAAAGATTGACACTAATACTATAATCAACAAGGTATTGAGAACTCTACTTCCTATCTATGCTATTAGGGTTTTTGCAATACAAGAACTAAGATGTACTCTAGGTAATGACTTACTTGGGAAGGTGTGATTGGTAGGCTTACCACTTTTGAGATGTCAAATTTTGATATATTCACTCCTACTTTTGTTGAATCTACTTTTAAATCACAATTAGTTCTTAGTAAGAAAGGAAAAGGAAAATATGTGAAAAGTGATAGTGATACTTCTAATGATAAGCTTGAAGTACTAATGGCTAGAAGAATTCCAAGAGGCGAAGGGAAATACAAAGGTAAACTTCTTATAATCTATTTTTCATGCAACAAGGTTGGTCATATTATTGTGAGATGACCTAATAGAGAACACAAGGATGATAAGAGAGAAAGAAAGTACAAAAGGAGAAGAAATGATCGAGACAAAAAGAGAAAAAAGGACTACAAAGACAAAGGTAATAAATCTTGTTACATTAATGAAAAAGAAACTGATAATGAATCTGAAAGTAATGATGAAGAAATATTCTATGTTGATATGAAATAAGATTCTAATGAAGATGAGAAAATTGCATTAATTTTATTTATGAATTTAAGTGATAGGTGGATAATTGATAGTGGTTGTTCAAATCACATGACTAGTGATAAAAGTGAATTTGAGAATATTGAACCATACAAGGGTGGTTCATAGGTTGTGTTAAATTTGTTAATGATGTTCCATGTCTTGTGAAAGGTAAAGGATCAATACAATTGACTAACAAGATCAAATGTAATTTTTAGTGGGTTGAAGGTCTTAACTATAATTTGTTGAGTTTTTCACAGTTAAACCAATGAAGTTATAGAGTTGAATTCAATCATAGAAGGGAAAAGATATTTGATGCTGATGGTAAACTAATTTAAAGTGGTGATCAAACAAGAGGTAACTTGTTCTATCTATATTTATCTAGTGAGACACATTTATTTTCACAATATGAAGATATTTGGTTATGGTGAAAGAGGTTATGTCATATAAATTTTTACAATTTGTTTAGCATTGATAAGATGAAAAGAGTAAGAGGTTTCCTAAAACTAAAGAAATCTAATAATGCTTTGTGTAAACAGTATCAAATGGAAAAAATTACAAAGTCTAGTTTCAAGAGAAAAATTTATTCATCTGATGATATTTTGGAATTGGTTCACATTGACTTAAATGTGTGCCTAATGGTGTTCAAAGCCATTATGGAGACAAATATTTCATTCTATTTTTTGATGACTACTCTAGAATGATGTTTGTGATGTTTCTTAAAGAAAAATATGATGGTATTATGTTATTTAAGTGGTATTTTTCCAGAATTGAAAAGGAGAAAGGAAAGAGTTTGAAGCCCTTGAGATCTGATAGAGGTGGTGAGTTCATTTCCAATGAATTTAATATATTCTACAAAGATAGAGGAATCAAAAGACAAATTTCAGCATCTAGGAGCCCTCCTACAAATAGAATAGCTAAAAGGAGACATAGATCAATCATGAACTATGCTAGAACATTGATAATGGATAAAAATGTGTCATGAAAATTGGAGAGAAGCTGTAAGTATAACAGTTTATACTTTGAACAAAGTGTAATTCAAGAAAGGTACAAATGCTACATAATTTGAATTATGGTATGAATATACACCAAATGTAAAATATTTTAAAGTCTTTGGAAGAAAATATTATATACTTAAGGATAATAGGAATAGAAACTAGATGCCAAAAGTGATGAAGGTATATTCCTAGGTTATTCATATATGTGAGTGATAGTGCTCCCAGAACCCCACCTAAACAAGAGAAAAAACTTGCAAATTAACAATAGCATGGAAATGTTGAGTTGTGATAGCTAGTTGCTAGGTAGCAGATAGTGGGTGTTGAGCAATGGTAAAATGATGTTGAATCACAGATAGAGGGAGCCAAATATTAGGAACACATTGTTAAAAAAGTTGAACATGAACTAGAACTTGAACTAGTGAGAGATAATGATATTGAAATCATTTTTCAAGATAAACTTGTTGAAAAACAAAGAATAAAAGAACCTATACTAGAAAAATATGTAAGAAGACATCATGCACCTAAGAAAATTATTGAAGATAAATAATTTGGTGTTATGACAAAGAAAGAAACTTAGAAGTGATACATGTTTATTTTGTGAGTTTGAGCCCAAATCTATAAAATATGCTTTAGAGAATGAGGACTAGATACAAGCAATGAATGAAGAAATTGAGCAAGTAGAAAAGAATAAAACATGGACACCGGTAGCTATACCTAAAGAAAAAAAGATTATTAAAACAAAGTGGGTATTCAAGTATAGCCTAAATGAAAAAGGTAAAGTGACTAGGAACAAGGCTAGACTAGTGTGCAAAGGATATGCATAAGAAGAAGGTATTGACTATGGAAAAATGTTTTTCACTATAGCAAGACGAGGAGGAGTTAGAACACTACTTGCATTTTTTGCTTGCAAAGGATTTAAGGTATATCAAATGGATGTAAAATTTGTATTTCTAAACGAGATACATGAAGAAGTGTACATAGAGAAACCTAAAGGATTTATTGACCCATGTAAAAAATAATATGATGTGTAAGCTACACAAGGATCTATATGGTTTGAAATGAGCCCTTAGAGCATGGTATGAAAGACTGCACAATTATTTGGTGAAGATTCTATATGCAAGAACAAGTGATAATAGAAATATGCACTTAAAGACTTGCAAGAACAATGAGGTATTGTTATCTAAAATGTTTGTTAATGATATCATATTTGGAGGCAAGGAAGCATTATGAAAATCATCTTCTAATGAAATGAAGAAGGAATTTGAAATGCCTATGTTTGGTGAGATCAAATTCTTTGTTGGATTAAAAGTATATCAAATGAGGCAAGGTCTCTTCATTACTCAATCCAAATATATCAAGGAGGTACTAAAAATTTTTGGAATGGAAGACTCAAGACCAGTTCATACTCCTATCTCCACTAGAAATAAGTTATCAAAGAGTGATGATTCTACTAATGTGAACTAGACATTGTCTAGGTCAATGATTGGAAAACTATAATATGGTGTTCATAGAAGATCGAATATTGGATTATAATTGGGATAGTGGCAATATTTTAATGTAAGTACCAAGGAGAATCACATGATCATAGTAAAAAGGATACTAAGATATCTCAAAGGAATAAAATGCTATGGATTGTATTCCAAGAAGAATGATAAGTTTGAGCTGAAGGTATTTACTATTTTTGATTGGGCAAGAAATATTGATGATAGAAAGAGCACAACTAAAGGAGCATTCTTTCTAAGAAAGAGACTAGTTCCATGGACAAGCAAGTAGCAGAACTGCATTTCTCAATCAACAATTAAAGATGAATATGTGGTAGCAGTAGTAAATTTTTCAAATATCATATGGATCAAGCAATTGTTAAAAGGTATGAAAGAATAGATTACTAATCAAGTTGTCATCTATTGTGATAACACTAGTGCTATTAATGTATCAAAAAATCTTATAATCAACAAAAAGACTAAGCATATTGCTATCAAGTATCATTACTTAAGAGAGCTAGTTCAAGATAAAGAATTGAAATTGGAGTATGTGAATACTAAAGATAAAATAGCTAATATATTCACTAAAATTTTACCTAAAGATGCTCATGAGTATCTAAGAGGTAAACTAGGGGTGATTCTCCTATAAAAAGCTACCTAAGAAAAGATTGTACTCTGCATCAAATGTGTTGGAAAGACTATCTTACAAACTAATGCAGACAATCCTACTTTAGGAGTTTCATAAGATAGTAGTGAGGAAGAAGGATAAAATCATGTTGTAACAGTTATAAACTAATGAAAAATGAAGAATTCAGTAGTGACATGAAGATATCTACACAGAAAAGATGCATGAGTTAAAATGTCTTTGGCATTGTTGTCAAAGAGGGAGAAAATGAAAGTTAGTAAGTTAGTTACCCATGTAAAAAGAGGGAGATATTGATAAACAAAGAGAGAGAAGATGAAAGAAATTTTATAGGATGAAAGGTGTTGTCAGAAATATAGAAGACTTTGATTGATTTCATGATCTGACATGATAAAAGGATCATATTTGTTGCATACAAGAGCTAGATGGATGAGAATCAGAATGAAACTAAAGGAATGGATTTTTTGATGTAGGAGAATCTTGGGTTGACATGTTATCCTACTCATTTTCTTGCATTCTACCAGTTGTTGCCGAGTTTTAGACATTTTTGAGTTGCAACAATTGTCAAGTGCCAGTAATTTTTGTAGTTTAAGCCAAGTTGAGGTTATCCCTCATCATGTTAACACTCAGGTTCACATGTTATCCCATCTCTATAGTGTGTGTACTGAGCTGGTCTTCATGTACCATGTTACCTAATGTATGTCAAGTGAGTCTTCATGTGCCGAGTGACTCTTCATGTGCTGAGTTATACTATTTATGCCAAGTGTTAGCATTTTGGATGTGATTTCTACATTTTCTGTGCAAGCCAACTTGCGGGATTTATTTTTTTTGTAACATTTATGTTAAGATCTTGTCTTGGGATTTGTCTAGACCATTATTGGGTTGCCCTTGCTACTTTGTAATGTTCTAGAATGATCTATAAGCCATTTTGGCAAGTACAAATAGAATATTTAGGCTTAAAGTTAGGCAATTTTTGGGGAGAGTTTGGTACATTGATTTGGAGTAGATTTGGAGTTGTGAATTTGATGTTGGATCTTAGATCTTGAATGTATTTGTATCTGGCCATAAATGAGAAGGCCTTATAGTTGGGCATGTATGCTAATCATTTTATGAATCAATAAAAGAATATTGTTCTCTCTTTGTGGTGTTGTTCCCTTTATGTGTTTGCTTCTGTTGTGTTAACTCTGCAAGGTTGGTTTGGATTTCTAGGTGTGCCTTTGGACCTATTTATTCTTTGATCTCCTTGTGTCAAGTGGTATTAGAGCATAACATTCATCCTTGTGGAGATTGGATCATGTAGAACCCTAATTCAGATTTGGTTGTAGGGTTACAGATCTACGGATTTGACCTATAACTTGCAGAGTGTTACGATCTTGCAAGAACCAAATTTGTAAAGATGGTTCATGGAAGAGGAAATGTTGATAATGCTATATTGGATCAATTGGGACAAATTATAGCCAGATTAGATGTTGTGGAGACAACCCAGAGGAGAGGAGTGCATCTTGAGGATGTGAGTGATGATGAAGCAGTAGCACCAAACCCTAATCTAGAACTAGAAGAAGATCAAGATGATGAAAGATTTCTAAGAGTATTTTCTAGGGCACATTTGAAGCCTACTTTAGAAGTTGTTCTATATGATGGAAATTTGGATACCAATGATGTGTTGGATTAGATCTCAAATATGGAGAAGTTCTTTGAGTACGAAAACACTCCTGATAATAAGAAGGTAAAGATTGCAGTTACTAGGCTGAAAGTTCATGCTTCACTATGGGGGGAGCATTTGCAAATAGATAGACAAAGGAGAGGAAAGGAGAAGATCAAAAATTGGTCAAAAATGGTGAGCAAGGTAAAGAACAAATTCATTCTTGATGATTACCAAGTTAGCTTGTTGAGAAAGATGCAAAATTTGAAACAAAAGTACATGACTATGAAAGAGTATACCAAGGAATTCTATAGATTGGACATCACATCTAGACATCTGGATGATGATGTTGAGAAAATTGCAAGATAGATAAATGGATTGAGATCTAGAATTCAAGATGAAATAAGTTTTGTGAAGTTGGAAAGTGTGGAAGAAGCATACCAATATGCCTTGAAAGATGAGGAGATCTTGACAAAGAAGCATGACCAAAGACAAAGAGGTAGAGGTGGTAGATTCTAGAGAGGCAAAGGTAGATCTTATGGTGAAGGTGGTAGATCTAAAAGTTTTGTAAAAGATAAAGGCAAATCTAAATGGAAGAATGATGACAAAGGCAAGACCAACTAGAAAAGTGGTAATTCTTACTAAGGATGTACTAATTCTTACCAAGGAAAAGGTAATTCTTATTCTAGAGGTGGATTTCATGCTAATTGTTTTAGATCTGGTAAAGAAGGGCATAGATCTTTTAAATGCAGATCTTCTAAAATTGGGAAAAATAATAGAAATGTTGTGATTCAAGAGGACATTAAGAGTTCATCAAGTGGACCTAAGGCTAGAGAAAATCTAATGGTGAGAAGAACCTTATGTAACAAGGGAAGTGATGAGGAACTTGTCCCTAGAAGAAGTATTTTCAAGGCCAGATGTAAGATGGCTAGAAAATGTTACCAAGTGATCATTGATAGTGGAAGTTCTACAAATTTGGCATCAAAAGAGTTAGTTACAAAGTTGCAATTATAGAGGCTAAAACATCCCAAACCCTATCATGTTTCATGGACCAAAGATGAGCATAAGATATTAGTAAGTGAAAAATGCGTTGTGAAGTTCAAGATTGGACATTACTTTGATGAAGTGTTGTGTGATATTATGCCTATGGATTGTTATCATATTGTGTTGGATAGACCTTGGCAATATGATAGATATGCTACACATGATGGAAGATTGAATCAATATACTCTTTAGGTAAATGGGAAGAAGCAAATGTTGTTGCCTTTGATTGAAAACCCAAATGAGGTTAGTTGTATTGCAGTAAAAGTTTGCATGGTTAATGGGAAACAATTTGAAAAAGAAGTGAAGAAGAATCAAGTCTATTTTGTTGTAGTTCCTAGAGGACCAAGTGTTGGTAGTAATGGTCGAGCAGTAGATAGTGGTAGCTAAGTACTAGAAGAAATTGCAAAATTGTTGAACGAGTACAAGGATATTGTTGCTAAAGATATTCTTGATGGTTTACCACTAGTAAGAAACATAATTCATTGTATGGATCTAATTCCTAGAGCTATTTTTCCAAACAAAGCACCATATACATTGACACCTGCAGAGAATGAAGAACTTAACAGGCAAGTGCATGAGTTTTTGCAAAAGGGTTTAATCAGAGAAATTTTGAGTCCATGTGTTGTACCTACTATATTAGTACCTAAAAAGAATGGAGAATGGAGAATGTGTACTGATTCCAGAGCTATTAACAAGATAATAGTGAATTATAGGTTTCTTATGCCGAGGATGGATGACATAATGGATTTTTTGAGTGGAGTAAAGTGTTTTACCAAGATTGACTTGAAGAGTGGCTATCATTAGATCACAATTAGAGAAGGTGATGAATGGAAGACTACTTTCAAGACAAAATATGGTTTTAATGAATGGTTGGTTATGCCTTTTGGTTGGACTAATGCACCTAGTACTTTCATGAGGTTAATGAATGTAATTCTAAAAAGATTCTTGGGTAAGTTTGTGATTGTTTATTTGGATGATATTTTGATATTAAATAAGACTAAGGAAGAACATCTTTAGCATATTAGACAAGTATTGCAAAGGTTGAAAGAGGAAAAATTGATGATTAATCTGAAAAGTTGTTCTTTTATGCAAGAAGAGATTGTGTATTTGGGATTTGTTATTTTAGCTAATGGTTTAAGGATGGATCTAGAAAAAGTTAAAGCAATATTGGAATGGCCTACACTTGAGAATGTGGGTGAGGTAAGATAATTTCATGGTTTGGCTAGTTTTTACAAAAAGTTTATAAAGAATTTTAGTGTTATTTGTAATGCTTTGACCGAGACAATGAAGGGAGATAAAAGAGAGTTCAAGTGGACACATGGAGCTGATAAGAGTTTTGAGACTTTGAAACAAAAGGTTGTTGAATTACCTATATTGGCTTTTCCTAATTTCAACAAAGTATTTCAAGTTGAATGTGATACAAGTGGTAATGCCATTGGAGCTATATTAAGTTAAGAAGGTAAACCTATTGTTTTCTTTAGTGAGAAGTTGAATGATGCTAAAAGGAAGAATTCTATGTATGATCAAGATTTTTATGCTATTGTTCAAGCATTGAAGAAGAAAAGACATTATTTGGTTCCTAAGGAGTTTGTGTTGTATACTAATCAGAAAGATTTACAATACTTGGCCAGTCAACATAGATTGAACCAGAGACATATGAAGTGGCTTCAGTACTTGAAGAGTTTCACATTTGTGATTAAGCACAAGAGTGGAGTTACTAATAGAGTTGTTAATGCATTGAGTAGAAGATGTTCTTTACTAACTGAAATGAAGGTTGAAGTTCTTGGGTTTGATGAAATGTTGTATGACACTAATCTTGATTTTTTTGAGGCGTGGAAGGAGTCCAAAGCACCAAATTTGACAAATCACATTAGTAAGTATGATGAATATTTCATTTGAGAAGGTATGTTGTTCAAAGGTATTTAGTTGTGTATCCCTAGGAGTTTTATCAGGTTGAATTTGATTAAGAAAAATTATAATGGTGGATTGGCTGGACATTTTGGAATTGATAAGACATTGAGTTTGTTGAAAGAGAAATATTATTGGCCACAAATGTATAAGGATGTTCAGAAATTTGTGAAGAGTTGTGGAGTTTGTCAAGTTGCAAAAGGAGTAAGTCAGAATACTAGATTGTATAAACCTATTTTTATCCCTAAGAAACCTTGGAGTGACATTATTATTGATTTTGTTCTTGGTTTTCCAAAAATATCAAAGGGGTATGATTCTATACTTTTTACTGTGGATAGATTTTCTAAAATGACTCATTTTATATCATGTAAGAAGACATCAGATGCTAAGCATGTTGCTGAACTTTTCTTTAAAGAGGTTGTTAGATTGCATTGATTACCAAGAAGTATTTTTTCTAATAGAGATGGTATGTTAGTTTGTTATTTTTGGAGAATTTTGTGGAAGAAGATGGGTACAGAGCTAAATTTTAGTTCTACATTCCATCCATAGACTAATGGATAAATAGAGGTTGTGAATAGAAGCTTGGATAATTTGTTGAGGTTCTTAGTTGGAGATGAAACACATAATTGGGAGATGGTATTGGCACAAGCTAAGTTTACATATAATAATTATGTGAATAGAAGTATAGGGAAGACACCTTTTGAGATTGTTGTTGGAATGAAGCTTAGAAGAGTATCAAATTTAAGAGATATTTCTAGTGAAGAGAAGAGAAGTGTTGTAGGAGAAGAATTTTTTGATTTTATGGAGTCTTTGCATAAGGAAGTGAAGTTGAACTTGGAACAAAGTAATTAGAAGTACAAGGAGAATATTGATAAGTCTACAAGACATCATGTTTTTGAAATCAATGATGAGGTGATTGTTCATTTAAAGAAAGGAAGGTTTTTAGTTGGAACATAAAGTAAACTAAAGATGAAGAAGTTTGGACCTTGTAATATCTTGAAGAAGTTTAACAATGGAAATACTTATGAAGTTTACTTAACTGATGACATTTATATATCTCCTTTATTCAATGTTATAGATCTATATAAGTAGCATGAGTTAGATGATGAAGTTGTTATATTTGATGACTATCCTAAGAAGTAGATTGAAGAGGTTGAACAGATATTGGATTAGAGAGTTGGAAAAAGCACAAGAGGAAAGGACTACTATGAATATTTGGTGAAGTGGAAAAATAGGCCGGTTGAGGATGCTACATGGATTTCTCAATTTGAGTTGGATTCAACTCAGGTTGTGACATCTTAATGATTCAAGAGAATCATTTCTTTCTACCCTGGTTGTCTGATGTAGGAGTATCCTGGGTTGACATGTTATCCTAGTCATTTGTTTACATTCTGCCAATTGTTGTCGAGTTTCAAACATTTCCAAATTGCAGCAATTGCTGAGTGCCAATAATTTTTGTAGTTTAAGCCGAGTTGAGGTTATCCCTTGTCATGGTAATGCTCATGTTTGTGTGTTATGCCATCTCTGCAATGTGTGTGCCAAGTTTCTTTTTATGTACTAAGTTACCTAGTATATGCTAAGTGACTCTTCATGTGAAATGTTATCCTATTTATGCCGAGAGTCAGCATTTTGGATGTGATTTCTACATTTTCTATGGGATTTGACTTGGGAGATTTATTTCATTTGTGACATTTATGTTAAGATCTTGTCTTGGGGTTTGTCTAGACTATTATTGAATGGGCCTTGCTACTTTGTAATGTTCTAGAATGATTTGTAAGCCATTTTGGAAAGTATAAATAGAATATTTAGGCTTAGAGTTAAGCAATTTTTGGGGAGAGTTTGGTACATTAATTTGGAGAAAATATGGAGTTTTGAATTTGATGTTGGATCTTAGATCTTTAATGTATTTGTATCTGGTTGTAACCTAGAAGGCCTTACAATAGGGCATGTATGTTGATCATTTTATGAATCAATAAAAGAATATTATTCTCTCTTTGTGGTGTTGTTCTCTTTGTGTGTTTGCTTCCATTGTGTTAACTCTACAAGGTTGGTTTGGATTGCTGGGTGTGCCATTGGCCCTAGTTATTCTTTTCCCTCCTTGCATCATTTTTGAACAAAGAGATGTGAATAAAAAAACAACTAAGGATATTAATAAAGATTTGATATTGTACAAAGAGGGAGTTTTCTAAATTTAATAAATGTCTTGGATTGCATGGTAACTAGAGGTGTTTCCATCAATGCCAAAGAGGGGGATTGTTGGAAACTACAATTGGAACAATTGTTATGTTGTCCTTAATGTTAAACCTTATTGGTGAGACAAATTTCTATCTGATCTAAGTGTCATATCTATATGACTAATGAAGAGGATTTGAGAATATGGTCATATAAAAACAAGCTAGAGGAAAGGTTGAGTTATGAAAAGGAAACTACAAATGGACACTTGATTAGTTAGACTTTGACAAGATAAAGTGATTGTTTAAATTATGTTGCAAGTAAAGAAGAACGTTGTACTAAAGCCTTAAAGAAGTGATCAAAGATACACCAAATGCAATGGCTTGACCAAGCAATAGAGAAAAATATTAAGGAAGTTGAAGTATATATCGAGTGATGCTAGTGTCAACCGAGCCATAGTATAAGTCAAGTAGAAATAGTGTTGATCAAGCATCAATATTGACCGAGTGATAGTATAGGTGCTAGATAAGAAATCTAGTAGCAATTCAGTAACCCAGTGATGATTGAGTGTCAAAACATAGTGTTAGCTGAGGGGTACCATTTTGATAGTTTATGAGAAATCATAATTTCTAGTCAACAAAGTTGATGTCTTAGAATATGGAAATCGTGTTGAAGATAAGGATGAATGATCTAGAACATTTAAATCAAGGAAATCATGTTTGCACATTTCTATGTAAGGATTCATGAACAATTTTCTAGAAAAGAAAAATATGAACAAGAAGGTGGATAGATTCATTGAATGTGTTGAATCGGATCATAACCCTAAGATCTTTGGTGGTTTTTAAGTGGCAAAAGATCATAATTACTTATTTAAAGAGGTACAAGGGCTAACCTTAGAGAGTTGTTGAAGGTTGGAGTAGTAGGTGATGCTATTAACTAGTGAACCTAATAAGAAGGATGAGAAGTGTTGAGAAGAGGAGAAGTATGATTTCTTGAAGGTTTGCCAAGTGAATCAGAGACTGAGATGACAATGAAGCCATGGTAATGGATTAGCTTGTGAGCCAAATTGAGATTTTTATTTATAAAGTGAGTTGTATTTTTCAAATCAAAACATGATTTTTCTTTCTAAATATTGTATTAGTTTGAAATCCTTTTATCAAGGTTGACCTAACTATCATATGTAAATCCTTTAATCAAGGTGGCATTCTAATGGAATGTTCTAAAGTCCTCTAACAAGGCCACTCCTAATAGGGTGATTAAATCCTTTAACAAGGTCACATTTAACAATGTGTTTTGTAACCTTTAATAGGGTTGGCTCCTAATAGAGCTCACTTCAGAAGAGTGAAAAAATTGGTGACATGTTATTGGTGGTTTTTCCCAAATTGGGTTTCCATGTTAAATCCTAGTTTAAAACTTGTGTAGATGTCATTTATGGTGATTTACTATTAATGTTTACATATGAAAAGTTTTTTATGTTTAGGATAGTGGATAGATATTTGATGTTACCTAAATTTGACTATAGAGATTGAGTTATTGAATGTTAAGATCTAAAGTTGTTAGGTGTTTGTTTGTTTAATTGGTATATCTGGACCTTGGATAATTGATTCACTCTCCCTCTTGGTTTTTTAAAGCATTCTAAAATGGATGGATGAGTTTAGTAATTAAGAGGGAGTCCAAAATAATTATTGGTGCAATTAAAGGCAATGCTAAGGAATGAAAGTAATCAAATACTATTCTCAGTAATATCCTTGTCCTCCTTCATAATTTTGTTGAGGTGAAAATAAGAAATACCTATAGGGGGAGTAATTAGGTGGTAGATTCAATTACTAGCATTCATCTATTGTCTGCCATCCTCAACTATTGAAGAGCATTCAATATTATTGACAAGCCTACCCAAAACCTCATAACATAGGAGGAGGGTGATGTCACTACTAGTTATCATGATACTTAATCTTTCTAGATTGGTTTACCTTGAACCTAGTGTGATGGTTCCTTGCCCCTTTGGCACCATGTTTTTGGATTTAATAGTTAGCATGGACTACTCCTCCAAGTTGGATGTTGAGCTACCTCTTCATTTCACACTCTAGGTGAATAAGGAAAAATAGAAATACCCAAAACAACTAACAATAATTGAATATAATAGGAAGAAACATCACTAGATTATCATCAAGTAGGCCCTAAATTTTATTTATTACATCATAATGATTAATACACAGTTGATAATATGTTACATACATTTTCTCCTTTAATTTAAAAGATCATATTTGATCATCCCTAAAATTATTAAACTTCAAATAGACTCTATTTATCCTAGTTGCACCTTCTCTAATTATATTATACATTTTAATCATCCATCACTTCCTTTCCAACTAGAACAGCTTAAATAAAAACCTCTAACCACTAGCCACAAGTTAATTTATCTTATCATTACCAAGATAAAAGAAAAGGATTACAAAAAAATAGCTCAGGACCCAAATCATAAGATCATTTTGTGTAAGTATACAAGAGGTTCTATCAAATATGTAACAAGATGGAACAATGTGCCAAGTTATATCACATGTTATGAATCTTTATCACAAACTACAACTTTCTACCCTAACCATTAGAATAGAAAAGCTAATATAGGACTAGACTATTCTTAGGATAACTTCATATCGTTAGCATGAATGTTGATGAAATTCCTATGCAAGAGTATCCTAGCATTGTTAGATAATGTGAGATAATGTTAGTTGGATCATATGTTGCATTCATCGCAGTTTTTGTAATTGATGTCAACATATTGAAGACTTGTAGAATAATAGACAGTATTTGAGGTCATATGGTTCAAGGGTTAAATATGAGGTCAAGCATAGTTATAGACATATTCTACAGAGTATACTAATTTTGTGGTTAAGATTGCATGCAAAAACTTGAAGAGTAGTGATAGTTCTTTGAGACTTGTAGAAGATAGTTTATAGTTAGATTTTTTGAGAAGTGGTTTCTGGTAATCGATTTATATCTCCTAACAGGGATAGAATCTGGTTGAGAAAAGTTAGATAGGGATAGAAGACATCCTAATAATGATGTCAATGAATGCATGAAGGTTGAGATTGTACATGTGAATATTTGGAAATATTGTGAGTCAAAGATGTAAAGTAACATGCATTGTTTTATCTTAATGAGGTCGTATTGAAATTGTAAATTGGGAAAGCTTCAAGGCCAACTCAATAAATTATTTTGAGGAATTGGAATAAAGGAAATTTGTTTTCCTTGTGATTATATGTGTGTTTATTATTGCAAGTGTAAATTACATGCAAGTAAGTGATCTAAAGGATTTATGTGATGTGAGCTTATGGATCTAGTATAGAGATCTGAGAAGTGTTTGGTGCACTATAGGCATAGTGAATGATTGGTGCAGGAGCACCTAAAGTAAAAGAACATGAGAAAGTTAAGTTTCCTTATTTGGGATATTTAAATCCATTTGAGTCACTTATATTGTATTTGGGTCAAGTTGTAAAGGATATGAAGCCATTTTGTCAAAAATGTAAAAGTTGTATAAACAGTTGTAAAATGCAACATTGAGAAAGTTGCTAACATTTTTAAAATGATGTAAAAAGGTATATGGTTGGTCTTGGGGGTAGTTAGGAAGGTTTCTAAATATCAAATTCATATAAATACCATTGTATGGTTGAACCAAATCAATTTGGAGAAGAGGAAATATTTTGATACATTTTTAGTACATTCTATTGTTGTTGTTTTGATTGGTTTTTTTTGTTTTAGTGTTTTTTCCAAGCCTTTTATGGAATTGTATGGCCTGGAAACCATATAATATAGTAATGGATACATAGAAAAATGAATCCTTTAAATCATTCTTTTGGTTTGGTTCAATTTTATGGAGATAAATAAGTTATGAGCATTTTGGTGAAAGTGGGTATTTGCAGATTTTAGATTCCCTAAATGCAATCATGTTTCAATGTGTGGCACATACACATCTTGGAGACTCAAGACCTATAATAATACTCATTAGAAATATATTTGAATTAATTTTCATTTCCTCTTGGTTTGGGTCAATTTTATGCAGATTTGTGAAAGTTATGAGGATTTGAGTCAAAACTGCTTTTTAAATGCCTTCAATGGTGTTGTGGGCAAAGATTTGTGCTTATATATTGATTTATGTATTTGATAAATTAATGGATTATAGATTAAGAAACTAGACTCATATTATGTTGTTTTAAAATTGGTTTTTTTTCATTTGGATTTTTTTTTGAGGAAGGTATTTGATGCCCTAGGAAGGGTTACTAGTTTTGTTTCTAGTTTATGACAGAGAAAATGGGTCTAAGTGCAAACACAATAAATTGTGATGGATTTATTTTTTTTGGCTCATCTTTGGGTATGTTTTAGTATTCCTAATGTGGAACAAGTTAGCCAAATTTTTTTTCAAGAAGACATTTAGAACTGAAGTTATGAACAATGGAATCGGATATAGAAATCAGATTATGTAAATGGTGAAATATTGATGAATGTTTGTTTTACCTCATGAGATGCCTCTAATTAATGGAATTATTTAATTAATTTTAAAGGGATCAGCATGTATCCCATAATTTTTTGGTTTTTTATTATGCCTCTACATCAATGAGCATAGATATTATGTTTGGCAGAGAGTGCTAGTGGATAGTCAATCTATTGGTACCATTTTGAAAGGAATAATATAGAGGACAGTTGAACAATGAGTTCATTGGTATTGTCCCTAAAGCTGTTTGGACAATGGGTCCTTCTTTCTTCTACAACTCCTAACAAGGTTGGCACAACTCCTAATAGGGTTGGAATCTCCTTACAGGGATTCAAAGTCTCCTAACAGAGACTGATAATTGAATGTATTTCATTGGCTCATAATAGAGTCCATCCTCTTGCAAGGAATTTATATATTAGTACATTATTTTGTGGGTGCCATCCCCATCGGGTTTTTCCCTCTAATCAAGGGTTTTCCTAGTTTAAAAAAATTGTGTTATTATGCATGGTTATCTTCTTGTGGTTATTGCACTTTTTTATTACATGTTTTTAATTTAATAAGGAAACCAAAAGTTATTTTAATTACATAACTAATTCACCACCCCCCCTCTCTCAATTACCTTAGTGGACTTTACTTTCTAATAATTGGTATCAAAGAATCAAGTCCTTGAAGGATAAGCTTAATAGCTTAAGGAGATCTATGCTGAGTCATTTTAGAAAGGATAGTCTAAAGTTTTATGGAACCAACAATGATAGTTAGAAGGAGAAAATGAAGAAAAATGTGTTATGCATGGGTCTAAGTTATTGATTGATCAATAAGAATGAGAATGAAGTGATCAAAGAAGAAAAACTTGAAGACTACAGTAAAAGATAGAGAGATATGTTTATGTGTAACATGCTTGCCATGGAAGCACTATTTTCAGCCCTTCTTGAAAATGAATAAAATTAGGTAAAGTCT
Organism: Cupressus sempervirens; assembly: GCA_028749045.1. Taxonomy (NCBI): domain Eukaryota; kingdom Viridiplantae; phylum Streptophyta; class Pinopsida; order Cupressales; family Cupressaceae; genus Cupressus; species Cupressus sempervirens. Next base: position 36,684,462 of record CM053793.1, on the reverse strand, counting down.
TTAAGGTTATCAAATGAAATTTGGAAAGCTTTGGAATCCACTTATGGCTAAGAAGGTTAGATTATAGAATTGGATATGTTTGTTCCAAGAAGCTAAAATGATGGAAGATGAATCTATAAGAAGATATTTTGGTAAGATATAAAAAATTATTGTGAGAATTAAAGCTTGTGATGGGAAGAAGGATGAAGATGAAATTGTTAGAGTAAAGGATTAATTTCATTTCATTTTATTAAATTACCTTTACTCCCTTCTTAAGATTTCCCTTTATGCACATAAATTCCCATTTAATAATTAAGTATTAAATATTAGATTTCATTTACCTCTTAGGATTTTCCTTTTAGGTTTTACAATCTCCTCCTATAAGAATTGATCCATTATATATTTCTCTCATTCCTTTCAGTTTGATAATATAATCTTGAATATTTTCAAAGCCAAACCCTTGGCTTCTCTTGTCTTTTTCTTTTGTGTGATAGGTTCTTGCATGCAAATGTTCTACTGGATCTATAGATTTGTTCTCATCAAATCCTTCATGGTATAAGAGCTAGATCTATTATAGCTTGTTCATATTTGAAGGAAAATAAGAATGAGAGTTTGACAGAATAGAACTAGCATTTTTTGGGTTTTTTTTGTGGAAATAGGGGGGTTTCTAAAATTTAGAGCACTTTGGGTACTAATAGACCTTAAGGTTGGATTTAAAGAATGTCAAAACTCTTATTTTCATATAAAACACTTTGATTTTGGCCATAGTTGACATGGGAGGAAAAAAATTACATACTAGGGTCAAATGGCCCTTGGTACACAAACAGAGGTGATTTTTATCAAAAAGAATTAAAATAATGTATTATTTATTATGCATTTTTTTTTTAAAAATCTATCTCCACAAGATCACCACAAAGACTCTGTCACACCATCACTCCACCACCCATCACTTTCTATCCCCACTCTGCCCATCCTCCATTGCAGGATCACTTCATAGGTGGTCATGGCCCAAATGCCACCTAAGATTCACTCAAGACCTAATATGCACAACTAGGGGGCTAGAATTTTGGGGCCTAAGTTTTTTTTTGAGTTTTTAATGCCTTATAAACCTGCCTAGGGTTTTTTTGTAATATCTTGAGCATCTGGGAGCATTTTTTGGAAAATGAGATATCGTCAAAAAGATGAATTTTAAACAAACACATTAGTGCAAGTTTTATTACTAAATTTTTAAAATATGGTACCTAATTGTGTATTGAAAGTCAAATGATTGGTTTTGCATTCAAGGGGGCATAACGTGCTCAATTTTACTCCATTTTTTTTATCTAAAGGAAGTTCCAAAAAGGTCTCTTTGAGCTCTTTTTAGTTTATCTACTATTTTCATTAGATTTTTTCAAAGGTACACATGATTCTCATTTGAATTTTTTTTCTCTTCTCATTATATAAGATTTCCTACTAGCTATTTGGGTTTGGTTTTTTGCATTGGTGGGGGGTGTTTTATATGCTTGTTTCTAGCATTTACATTAGTAAACCAGAACTATATCAAAATAAACACCTTATAAAAAAATGGTTCAGACCTCTTCTTGTCTAGCACTTCCAACCCCACATAACTATTATTGGCAGTATGGATAAATAAGTAGAGTTAAGGGTTCTCATTCATGGTAACATATATCTCTAAAGAGGTGATAGATTGTACAACTAAAGGTTTAGTGTTTACAAATAGAAAATTGCCTAAGTGCTAGACACTTTAATATCAATACATAGGTAATTTTGATATTGTGAAGTCTATAGTGATAACTAGCACATGCAGAGTTAAGGAAAGGTAGTATAGAGTGTTGTGATGATGTACCTAAGTGTATAGATCAATATGAATAGTCTAGACAAAGTTATAGATCAAACACCAATAAGGATAGTGAACAAGATAGAACAAAGGATAATAGGGAAGGGTTAATAACAGGTAAGGGATTATTTTGATCACAAAATAATTACTTAATTATTTAGGGATAAAATAATACATGTTTTCCCTAAGTTACAATTGGCTAATTTTGTATATAGCCAGACACGTGGAAACATCAAGCTGACTAGACAAAGTTTTGTAAAAGAAAAGGGTATAAGTAAGAAATGGTTACATGCAAATATAAATGTGAATGTAAATTTTATGGTGCATATGTGAACTTTGTATGTGACATGAAAACTTATGTAAGAGATATATGATGTGAAGTGCAACAGTTAGCAAAAAGAGGTTATTGTATCTATCTTTTTTTTTTAAGGCGCTACATTGTACAATTGCATGTTGGGGAAGTGGGCTCTTCTTGCATGCACTTTTAATTGTACTACCAACTCTGGATAGGGTTGAGGCTTTTAACAAGGACTAAGACACTATATGTAATCCATAGACTCTTAATGAGGTCAATACCCTTAACAAGATTTTTTTGTTTAGTGGATCATTTTGTGGGTTCCATCCCCATTGGGGTTTTCCCGTGGCTAGGGTTTCCCTAGCTAACAAAATATGGTGTTATAAGTTCTCTCTATGGATGGATTTATTTACTATTTAGTATTATTGGTTTACTTTCATATGTATTTTATATAGTAATTAATAATATCCAGTTGTGGGAAAAAGTTTGTAGAATATTGATTCACCACCCCCGCCACCCCTCTTAGCATTATCTATTTATAACAATCTGTATTAGATCTTATTTACTTAGAAGAGGCTTAATGAGTTGAGTAAGATTCCTATGGATATGGAATAGTATAAGAGGAATCTTGAAGAATCCCTTACATAAATTGATCTTCTTTTAGAAGAAAGAGACAACCTAAAAGAAAGGTATGAAGATGCAAAAGATTACATTGGTGAATTAAAGGATAAGATCGATCATCTCAATTCTATAAAAGAGCCTAAAGAGAAAACTAGTGATAGTGATGAGGTTACAACTCTTAAGAAAGAAAATGAGATTTTTAAACATGAATTGAAGATTGTTGAACTAAAGTTAAGTCTAAAGAAAGATGATAGAAAGATTGAACTAGATCTAAAGTCTAAAAATACAGATATAAGATCCCACCTAACTCAGGTAACATCCAAATTAGATTCTATCTTAATAGAGCATGCATAATTAGAAAATATATTGATTCACCCCCTGCCCCCCTCTCAATATTATCTATTTCTAACAATTGGTATCAGAGCTTAGTTACTCAAAAGAGCCTTAACAAGTTGAGTAAGATCCCTATAGATATAGAACAATATAAAAGGAATCTTGAAGAATCCCTTGAGAAAATTGATCTTATTATATAAGAAAGAGACAACCTAAAGAAAGGTATGAAGATTCAAAAGATTACATTGGTAAATCAAAAGATAAGACCAATAATCTCAAATCTAGAAAAGAACCTAAAGAGAAGACTAGTGATAATGGTGAGGTAACAACCCTTAAGAAAGAAAATGAGATTTTGAAACATGAATTGAAGATTGTTGAATGTAATTTAAGTCTAAAGAAAGATGATAGATAGATTGAACTAGATCTAAAGTCTAAAAATATAGATCTAAGATCCCATCTAACTCAAGAAACATCTAAATTAGAATCTATTAGAATAGAGCATGTAGAATTAGAAAAGTCCAATACCATTGTAAAAGGAGAGTTAACTCTAAATAATCAAGTACTAGAGAAGCTTTACTCTAGTAGTGAGAAAATTGATGACCAATTTTTTTATCAAAGATCTTATGATAAGATAGGTTTTGCATATCTTATTGGAGCATATAATATTGAATCTAGGAAGGAACCAAATCCAGTTGCTGAAGCCCCTGAACCTAAGGAGAATGATCAAAATAGGAGTGAACCAAGAAAATCCATAGAAGTATCTAAAGAAGTTGAGAAATTAATTAAACCTACGAAATGTGATGAACCAAAAAAAATATAGCAAGTTTAACCGCCTAAGGAAGTTAGACAAGAATTCAGAGGTAAACGTTTTATATGCAATGAAATTGGTCATATGAAGAGAGATTTCACAGCTAAGTCTTTCAAACCTATTACTAATTTCTAGTTTTATAATTGTCATGGTTTTGGTCATAAAGTAGTAGATTATAGAAAACCTAAGTTTGATGGTAATAATGGAAATACTAGAATGTTTATGGATACTAACCCTACATGTAATGAAAGAAAGATATCCTCAAGAAGATCCAATAATGGAGAAAGATCTAATGGAGCGAGGAACCAATTTGTATGTTATAAGTACAACAACTTTGGATAGATTGTGAGGAATTGCAAAGCACCAAAAAATCAAAATGGGCCTAATTAGAGAAAGAATACACCAATATGTTAGTTGTGCAATAATTTTGGACACATAGCAAGATTTTATAGAATGGATGGAATAAATTTAATAGTAAATACAAACTATAGAAGGAATAATGATAGAAATGAAAAAAGAAATGATAACAATAGTAATAACAGTCAGAAAGAGGCACTTAAAGAGCATGTTGAAGAATTTAAGGAAGTATTTTTGAAGGAAAATAATCCATAAAGTTCACATATAGTTTTTTTTAAATAGTATTTTCATGTTTTAGAAATGCTTTAGAATAACTGAGAGGGGAGGTGAATAATTCATTCAAGGTCCAAATGTCCTATTAAAACTTTTTTCACCAAGTATAGTGAGCCCATTAAACTATTCATGCATCCAAGCTAAACATACATCTTAGCAAGTTACTAAAAAATCAACATGCAAGAATAAAACATGAAAGATGAACACATAATATAGTGATTTACATGGAAACCAAATTTGGGAAAAACCACAAGTAACATGCTACTCCATTCTCACTCTTCTGAAGTGATGCCCTATTAAAGGCATGCCTTATTAAAGGCTACAACACACTATTAAATGTGACATGGTTAAAGGATTTCAACCACCATGTTAGAAGTGGGCCTAGTTAAAGGACTTTAGAACATTCATTTGGAATGTCACCCTATTAAAAGATTTACAAATGGTTGTTAAACCAACCTAAGCCCATAGGATTTTACCCTAACTGATACAATTGCTAGAGAGTAACAATAAGGGCTTTTAATTTGATACAACTCACAACATAACTTGAAAATTTAAGATCTTATTTCAGCTCTCAAATTTTCTTGGCCTTCAGTCTCTATAGCTCTAATAGCTTGTCTACCTTTGAAGCTTTGTCTCCTTGAGTCTCCATCCTCGATGTACCAGTGTAATCACCTCAATGGTCACCTATTGAAGTAGAATCTCTATGGTTTTTTCTTCCCTCTCAATGCCTTCACCTTGACATCCAACCAACCACTTCAACAACTCTTACTTCTTGACATGTAACTCCTTAAATAGAAGTCTAGAATACTTTTCCCACTCTAATCTTCCTGCTCTTAATTTTGGTTCAAAAGGATTAGGTAAGATTCAATGAATCTACCCTTAATCTTATTTATTCTAGAAACATCTTATAGAATCCACCTATATTCACCCAAAAATGGTTTACCTAAAATTTTGTGCAACTAGCTCATCATCCTTATCTTCCCTCTGGTTCACAAAATTCAAGGTAACAAACTTGTTGGCTCAGATTTGGTGAATCTTTGACTTTTCAAATAGTGCAATAGCTCGACACTATTGAATTTTTGATGCTCAACACATACTATGTTACTCAACACATATTGTGTTTTATTGATGCTTGGCACCTACTATGGATTAACTCGGCGTCAACTAAATTTTACTAATGCTCAACATGTAACGCCCCGCCAAGGGATCCAAAAGAATTAACCTAAAGTTTCACTAAGTTTGCTAAACATTTTTTTTTTAAAGTAAGAAAGTATAACATACACATCAAATACATAGTAGCGGAAGCAATAACATGAAATCATCGACAAACATACATTGTAAGTTACATTTCTTAAAGATCCCAAGATGTTGAGTCATGTTTAAATTTAATTAATTCTAAGTCTAACAACTATCACATACATATGAAAGAATAATCAGAAACTCCAATGTCCATAGTATACATTTGTTCTGAATGCTCCTTGGCAAATTAATTCAGAATGCTCAATCATCCACTGTACATGTCATAGGGTATGAAAGGCTTAAAAGAATATACATATGTAAAGATCAAGATACAACATCCTCAAATCCATGATACAAAGTACAGTAAAAATATATGAAACTATTCACCATACATGATACATCCATACATCCATAATGATAAAACATCTATCATAAAATCTAGCCATCCATCATAATAATCCAAGAACATAGTGAAGGTAAATGCCAATCACGAAATCTCCAGCCACGGTGACCACGGAACGAATCTCAATGGTAAGAGTAAAAGCACTACCACCTGACCACGTGGAACCTAAATGGTCCACTCCCATCGCGCTGAGGAGATAGTCTCAAGTCCCAAATAGGATAACAAAACCTATAATCATAAATACTCTCTAAGTCCAGGAAATCCTATAAGTATGCTAACTCAAGGGTTCCTAAAAAGATCGACATCTAAATTCCAGAGGTACCACAAGACACATAGGAAACCTAATATGCAAGCGGGAAAGTGTCATCGCAAAAGTCATGTAGGAGTTACCCGAGCAATCCCTTAGGAATCTCGAGTCCCTACTGATCCTGCGGCCACTAGTATCCTCTCGTACTGACGAGGCATACTATGGAGTGCAAGGTCGTAACCAAGCATTCTCTCTACCCCATCCTAGTCTGTACTAGCACTCAAGGCATGGGAGAGAACATACAATTATCTTGTTAGGTTCATTTTCTCTCATTTAGTGTAAATGTTTTCACTTATTAAAAATGACTTACAATGGGTTTCTCAAGGCAGCCTCTTAGGGCTCCGACCCCCATTGCAAGCCACTTCCCGACTCTACACATAGATAACCTACCCTAGGCTCATGAAATCATAAATCAAAGAATCATAATAAAACCACCTCAGTCCTATACAAGCAACTGAAAAACATCATAAAAGATAATCCACAAAATTACATCAGTTCTTCATGAGCAACAGATAATATCAATTAGTAATCATATGATCACAATAGTTCTCTATCAGCAACTGAAGGCATCAATGATAAGTCACAAAATCTAATGGTTCTCCAATGAGCAACCAGAAAGTATCCCAATAGTAAATTACAATACTGATCGAAGACTCCAAAAATGGTCAAGTCAACACACCACATCATCAAGAACATAACAAACTCTTCAGTCCTTTCAAGCGACCAAAAAGCAATCCAAGTATAACTGATCGAGATTCAAAAATGGTTAACAAATATAACTGATCGAGACTCGAAAATGGTTAAGTTGGGTATCTCAAACACATACACCTCAACTTCACACAAGGAAACTGGAAGGCAATAACAACCAGTAAATACATCCATCAAAGAGCATACAATCACATTATCTTGGTTGGTTTGAAAAGATCGAGAAGAAATCATCATAACATCACATTCACAAACTCGGGCCTCTGGTAACAACCTAAACTGGTTAATACTAGAACATCCCAAAACACGGATAGTATAAAAAAACAATATAATATGATTCAGTTCATAGTTCAGGTTTGTTTCCATAATACACCCTAAGGTTTTAAGTTTGAAAATTCTCAATTTGAGTTTCAACGAATGTTTCCCTTTTTTTTTTTCTTTTTTTTTTAAATATTAATAATATATATATATATATATAATTAAAAAGAATTAATAAAAAAAACTTTTATTATTAATATCTATTAAAAATTTAAATTATTAAAACATTGTTGAAAATAAAATAAAAATAAACATTTATAAAAAAAGAACCCCTAATGAAGAGCCGTGCGGCCATGTCACAGGGTACTGTCGGCTATTGAGAGCCGTGCGACCCTGTCACAGGGTACCGCCGACTATTGAGAGTCGTGTGGCCATGTCACAGGGTACCGCCGACTTTGAGAGCCGTGCGGCCTTGTCACAGGGTACCGCCGGCTTTGAGAGTCGTGCGGCCCTATCACAGGGTACCGTCGGCTTTTCAAAAGCCGCGCGGTCCCCTCCTGACGCAGGTCACCGCCGGCGATACACAGTGCTGGGGGGGGGAAAAAAAGTAAGACCCCTCCCCATTAAAAAATTTTTTTATATATTTATTTTATTTTTTTTTTTTAATACAATTTTTTTATAATAAAAATTTTATTGATAAACCAATTTAACTATAGATATATATATATATATATATATATAAATTTATAAAGATATTAAAATAATTTCTTTATTATATATATATATATATGTATGTATTGAAAAATTGATTCTTTCTTTATATGGATATAGAAAATATAGTCAATCATCCGAACATTTAAATTTAAAATTTCAGTCTAAGATACAACGCTTCTCATTCAAATTTTGTATACAGAAGTTTATAGACCAGCATCTGATAAAATCTAATATCGTAATTTGCGTATTTAATCGATAATCAAAAACACAAGACCCTACCTGATCCTGATGCTATTAAGAAATCCTTAGGAACTATAAGAGGATTCGCTCCTCTCAATAACCTTCTCCTGGAAAACTTTCTTGGTATCAGCCTTCTGAAATTTGCTACCAAAAATTTTCTCCCAAAAATTCCCGTCCAAATTCATCTATCTCAAAAATGAACCCCCAAAGTTGTGATAAGCAATTTCTCCTCAAATCGGGGCACTAATTGTGCATTTACCCGAGAAGACTCTTTGCACAACTCAGTTAACTCCAAATTAACCTTTATTATCTTTTCTTATTCTTTTGCATTCAACTTTCATGCACATTAAGTTGAATTATTAAATAGCTTTATTTAATATTTTACTTGACTTCTATTTTAAATTAATTTATTACTTTAATCTTATGTGTACTTTTAAGAAATTAAAATAATATTATTAATTTCTATAATTTAATCTTTTAATTTAATTCTCATATTTAAACTCATGCTTAGATCATGCGATCTAGAATTCTTAATAATTTAATATCTTTCAACTTTTAATTTATTTTAGAGCTTAATTGATAACATATTTAATTAATTTAAATAACAATAATATTTAGCATTTATTTAAAAATGACTCCAAATATATTATTATTAAATTAAATAAATATTATCCTATTCTAAATTTATCTTTGAACTTTAATCTCCAACTTTAATTCTTTTATTTAATTAATTAATTAATTAAATATAAAGATATCATAATAATTCTCTATTAAATTAAATCATTAATTAATCTTCTTTTTAATTAGACTTAATTAATAGAAATTACACCAAGGACTCATAAAGCAACATACGAAAATCCATCATAGAGAAATACATACCAAAACAATAAAAAGGGTTATAATCACAAAATTACATCATTTGATGCATTTGGAGGGTACTTAACTCAGACACTTGTCCTAGTTATCAATTAGGACAATTGGCTAAAGGGTTTAGGATTTGGACTTAAGAGTTTATCTCCCCTCTCTTACCATTGAGACAGTGCGATAGGGTACGCTCATCTTGACAATTTAGGGAAGTCGATACCCAGTACCTGCAACCTGCATAAAATCCATGCATGTACAAACACAATATTCTAAGTTAAACAGACAATGGCAAGAAGTAGAGCATCGTGTAGATCCTGACTAGCAGGTGACTATGACTCCCTTCCTTAACCATATTAGAAACACCATACATAAATAAAAATAACATACACACCATACACATGCAGTATGGGGTAAGTATCCATAAGAAGCACATGGAATAATAAACCATCTAACTAATCATCATCAATAACTGAAACCATTGAATAATCATCATACATGCATGAAATATAGAGTACCAAGTAATCTCATCATATATTAAACTGAGTGTAAAACAACATCTGATAGTATCTAAAATAATAATACTAATCATCAAACATAAATTGGCCTAAAAGAGTTTGGCAATGATATCAGAAATGTAGCTCGAAAATGTAAACTAGGGGCAGGCACTACACAACACTTATTACATGCTCAGCACCTAAACTTGCTTGACTCCTTCTATTCCTCTTAGCATACACTAGATTTTGTATTTTATCGACACTTATTGAAAATCTACTCAACATGAACTAGCTTGCTTGGCACCCACTAATAAATTTAGTCAAGCTTTACAAACAACTTTGTTACAACTTATTCTTCTAGAGTTTCTAACAGTAGCCAACCTCTATATATTCAAGTGTATTATCAATGCATCATTTTATCATTGTCTTGACTAATCCTTATACTTCATTACAAGACCATTACTCAACCTTTTCTTAGGTGCTTTTGTTGCATCTTATTGATTAAATCCTCTTCATCAATCAACTAAGTGATAGTACTTGGATATTATAAGAAATTGTTATTCCAGCAAATAGTAGGTTTGACATTAGTGACAAAAAAATGATTGAAAAAATTCTTTATCATCAATATCCTTCTATGCAAACAATTATCCCTTCTTCAATAATGATCTTTTCAATCAGATTTTAACAATCTCCCTCTTTGGAATTGATGGCAAACCAAAATGATCAACCAAGTTATCAAAATGCTAACTAGGTTAAAACAGTCAAATGCCAAAAGGAAAACTTTGTATTCAAAACTATTCATTCTATCAACAACTTTGAATTTTTCATGACTCCCTTTGAATTCTACAAGTAACTCCCTATTTTAAAGTATTAGGGACATCTCTTTTGCTGATACACTATCTTCTTCTTTTTCTGTCTTGCTCCATCTCTGATCTTGTCATCCTAGTTGATTTCTGTTTGTGTTGTTTTCTTCCTCTTAACTACTATTTTGTTTATGTTATTTCTCCCTCATACATTTTTTATCCTAGATATTTTCTATTTCACCCTCTATATATCTGATTAGTTCTATTTTTGTTTTCTCCCTTGTTTCTATAGCTTACCACTTTGATCAGTTTTGCTATTTCTCCCTCTTTGACAAAAATGACAAAGAAATACTATTTCAACATCTTATCATGGAGGTGTAGTATTTGTAGGAACTCCAATTTCTCCCTCTATCACCTTGCTTGTGACTTATTGGAATTTCAATACTTTAATCAGGCAAAACCTAAATTAAGTATCCTCTACATCAATTTATAACATTTCAGTAATCAACTCATTTGATGTAGGGCAGTCTTGTTGTTGCTTAAAAAAAATTGGATAGGAGTATTACCCCTAAATTACATCTAAGATATTCAAATGTGTCTTTAGGTAATGGTTTTGTGAAGATGTCAGCAATTTGTTCCTTTGAGTTGACATATTCCATCTTCACTTGTTTGTCTTCCACCAATTCTGTTACATAGTGATACTTAATTGCAATGTGCTTTATTTTGGCATGCATCATAGGATTCTTTGATATGTTGATGGCACTTGTGTTATCACAATAGAGTATCATAGGTTCAATCATCTCTTCCTTCATGCCTTTCAATATGTGCTTGATCCATAAAATATTGGTGCAATTCATAGCAGTAGCAACATACTCAACTTTAGCTATGGACTGGGAGGTACAACTTTATTTTTTTCTAGTCCAAGTGACTAATCTTTTACCTAAACAAAGTGCTCCTCCACTGGTGTTTTTTCTATCATCAATATTACCTCCCCAATCTACATCAGTGTAGGCTTTCAATTCAAGCTTTTTATTCCTCTTGTAGTATAAGCCAAATTCACTTGTTCCTATTAGGTACCTCGTTATTTTTTTTACTGCCATAAGGTGATTTTCTCTTCGGTTTGTAGAAAATCTTGCCACTATTTCAACAAATAATATAATGTCTAGTCTACTATGCACAACATACTGTAGCTTTCTAATCATTGATCTATACATTGTCTGATTTACTTTAGTTGAATCATCATTCTTGGATAACTTATGTCCTATTACCATTGGTGTACTGACTAGTTTTGAATCCTCTAAACCAAATTTCTTGAGTATCTCCTTGATATATTTTGATTGGGTCACAAGTATGCCATGTTTTAGTTGATGTACTTGCAATCCAACAAAGAATTTCATTTCCCCAAATATTGACATCTCAAACTCATGTTTCATCTAATCAACAAAATCTTTGTATAGGGCATCTTTTCCTCCAAATATTATATCATCAACAAAGATTTTAGATATTAGAAAGTCTTTACCTTTTTCTAACTTGATATACAATTTTTTTTTGTCATCTATTCTCTCAAATCCTAACTTCACAAGATATTTGTTAAGTCTCTCATACCATGCTCTAGGCACTTCTTTCAGACCATAGAGTTCTTTATGCAATTTAGAAACCATATCCTTGTTGTTGTCATCAACAAATCCCTCTAGTTTTTCTATGTAGACTTCATCTTCTAGTATACCATTCATAAAAGCAGACTTTACATCCATTTGGTAGACTTTAAAACCTTTGTAAGAAGCATATCCAAGTAGTGTTCTTACTCCTTCCATCTTTGTAACAAGGGCAAATGTTTCTCCATAGTCTATTCCTTCTTCTTGTGCCTAACCTTTGCAGACTAGTCTGGCCTTATTTCTTGTCATCTCACCATTCCCATCTAGCTTGTTCCTAAATACCCACTTGGTACCAATCACATTCTTATCAATTAATCTTGGAACTAAAGTCCAAGTTTTGTTCTTCTCTATCTGATCAATCTCTTCTTCCATAGCTTTACACCAATCATCATCTTGTAAATTCTACTTTGCAACCTACAATGCTTAACTATGACACACTCAGCAGATTATAGTTCAATCTTTCAACATAGTATACATTATCACATGAAATTTTCTCTGTAATCTCAATAGAACCTTTTTGTTTGATTAGACATGGAGCATCATTTCCAAATCTAACACTATTTCCATCATATTGAGTTAAGGTAAAAAACTTACTTTTGTCTCCTATCATGTGATGTGAGCATCCACTGTCTATGACCCATCTATCATTCTTGTTTACATAGGTTACCCGTTTTGTTGCCTCATCTTCATCCAACTCATCCTTCATGGCTACATAGACTACCTCATCATCATTTTCATTAGAATCCTCTTCTTCAACAATGTAGCACTTTTTTCTTGTCTTTGTAATCTCTGCTATCATCTTCTCTTTTGTTCTTGTTCTTTTTGCCTTCTCTATAGTTCCTTTTCTATGTGCATCTCACAGCAATATGTCCTACTTCATTGCAATTAAAACATATGATACGAAACTTACCTTTGAATTTACCTTTTCCTTTGTGAAATCTTCTTGCTAGCAATGTTTCCAATTGTTCCGCATCTTCTTCATCTATGTTGTTGTCATTGGATGCATATTTTGTCTTTCTTTTCTTCTTCTTTGGTTTCATCTCCTCAGTGTCTTTAAACAACAACTTGGCCTTGAAAGTAGATTCAAGATTCTTAGGTCTATAGTTATCAAAGTTGGATAAAAAAAATGTAGTAAGTCTTCCCACTATACCTTCATGAGTTAACTTATTCCCTAGTACACATGTTAACTCTTGGATGGCTAACACTCTAATAGCATAGATGGGGAGCAAGGTTCTTAAGAATTTTATATTGAAAATTTTGTCATCTAAATGACCACCCAAATTTCTTATTGCACTTACTACTTCCTACATTCTAGAGGCATATTGAGCAATGTTCTCACCTTCCTCCATTCTCATGTAATCAAACTTTCCTCTGAGTCTTTCTCTTTTAGCTCTTTGGACATTCTAATATCCTCCATAAATATCAGTCAAGAATTTCCAAATTTTGAATGTAGAGTCACATCCCTTGATGTCATCAAATTCAGCATAGTTGAGGGTAGAAGAAATCTCTAGCATTGCCTGATTGTGCTCCTTTTTCTTCATATCTTTTGTAGTGGGGACAGTTGGATCAACATGTTCCACTTCAATTGAGTTTTGTGCACGATCACTTATTGATCCAAGGTGAAACTTCATTAAACTTTTCCATGCAGCAAATTTAACTCTATTTAACTTGGGAACTTCTCTCTTAGACATCTTGATTTTTTATGTTTCTAGTACCTTTAAACCAAATCAGCAAATGGCTCTGATACCAATTTTTATAAATACTTTAGAATAACTGAGCGGTGGGGTGAATCAATTATTCAAGGTCCAAATGTCATATTAAAACTTGTTTCACTAAGTATAGTGAGCCCATTAAACTATTCATCCATCCAAGCTAAACATACATCTTAGCAAGTTACTAAAAAATTAACATGCAAGAATAAAACATGAAAGATCAACACACAAAAGAGTGATTTATGTGGAAACCCAATTTGACAAAAACCACTAGTAACATGCTACTCAATTCTCACTCTTCTAAAGTGATGCCCTATGAAAGGTTTTCCCTGTTAAAGGCTACAACATACTGTTAAATGTGACCTAGTTAAAGGATTTCAACCACCCTATTAGAAGTGGGCATAGCTAAAGGACTTTAGAACATTAACTTGGAATGTCACCCTATTAAAGGATTTACAAATGGCTATTAAACCAACCTAAGTCCATAGGATTTTACCCTACCTGATACATTTTCTAAAGAGTATCAATAAGGGCTTTTGATCTTATATAACTCACAACATAACTTGTGGATTTCAAATCTCAGTTCATCTCTCAAAGTTCCTTGGCCCCTAGTCTCTACAGCTCTAACAGCTTTTCTTCCTTTCAAGCTTCATCTCCTTGAATCTCCATGCTTGATGTACCAGTTCAATCACCTTTGTAGTCACCTGTCGAAGCAAAGTTTCTATGCTCTATTCTTCTCTCTTGATGCCTTCACCTTGACATTCAACCAACCACTTCAACAACTCTTACTTATTGACTTGTAACTCCTTAAATAGAAGTCTGGAATACTTTTCTCACCCTAATCTTCCTATTCTTAATTTTGGTCTGAAAGGTTTAGGTAAGATTCAATGAATCTACCCTTAATCTTATTTCTTCTAGAAACATCTTGTAGAATCCACCTATATTCACCCAAAAATGGTTTACCCAAAATTTTGTGCCACCAGCTCATCACCCTTATCTTCCCTCTAGTTCACAAAATTCAAAGTAACAAACTTGTTGGCTCAAATCTAACAAATCTTTGACTTTTCAAATAATGTAGCAACTTGACACTATTGAATTTCTAATGCTCGACACCTATTGTGTTTTGCTGATGCTTAGCACCTACTATGGATTCACTTGGCATCAACTAAATTTTACTGATGCTCGGCACTTGAACTTGCTTGGCTCCTTTTTTTTCACTTAGCATACACTAGATTTTTTGTTTGCTTAGCACTTACTAAAAATCTTCTCAACATGAACTAGCTTGCTTGGTACCCACTAATGAATTTAGTCAAGCTTTACAGACAACTTTGTTACAACTTATTCTTCTAGAACTTCTAAGTTTAGCCAACCTCTATATCTTCAAGTATATTATCAATGCATCATTTTATCATTGTCTTAACTAATCCTTATTCTTCATTACAAGACCATAACTCAACCTTTCCCTTATGTTCTTTTGTTGTATCTTATCGATTAAATCCTCTTCATCAATCAACTAAGTGATAGCACTTGGATCTTATAAGCAATTGTCATTCCAGCAAATAGCAAGTTTGACATCAGTGACAAAAAATGATTGAAAATATTGTTTATCAACAATATCTTGCTTTGCAAACAATTCTCCCTTCTTCAATAATGATCTTTTCAATTAGATTTCAACATCATGCACCTGATGGAAGATTGAAGCCATCCATAGTCTATGATTCATCTTATTTGAATTAAACATTTTTCTTATCTAAGACAAAGTATCAGAAAGATGCAACAGAAGTTAGAGATCAAATTTCAAGCTATGAAGTTATCTATATGTAGAACTAATAATAAGAAAGCTTAGGTTAAGATCACAAATCATTTGATAATTGCATGAAGGAGAATGAAGGTAAACAATTTTATTGGTTAACAAAAACAACCTTTACAAAATTTGGTAGATTTGTAATCAATGTGAAGTTTAATTTGAAAGATTTAAAGGATGCAGACAAGATATTAAGTACCATTCGATCATGTAAAGAATTAAGAAGAAAATTTAGAGTGATTTGATGGAAAGAAAAGGAAAATTAAGTATTCACTATGTAAAGTAAGAAAAGCCCTACTCAAGCAAATTCTAGGTATGTTACAAAGTTTTTGAAATATTTAAATCAATTAAAATGGAGAACCCTACTGTGTGATGGAAGTGAGAGGCCAAGGTAAATTTTTAAGAAGCACCCATTCATTTATCAAGTAGATGATCCCCTAGGATTATTTTTACAAGTTCCAAAAAATGTATTGCACGTAGAAGACTTCAAATCATATACACATTGCAAGTTTGAAAGCGTTGGAGATAGTGACATTCACAAGGACTTAGACCTAGTTTTCCATGAAGGCTTATCTTTGAAACAAGATTTTTTACATCTAAAGGAATTGAAAATAGTGAACCATATTTTTTATATGGATTTTAATGATCACAAGTGGAGCAAAATCATTCTGAGCCAAATTCACAAAGGAATGTTTTGGGTTGGAGATATGTCTGTCATGATTGACAATGAGATGACACATAAATTAACAAAATTGAGAAATGAAGGTAGAAATTTAGTCAATGAAAAAAATGGTAGAAACCAATCTAAAGACCAAATCAGATGGATGGAATATGAGGATTGAGCTCATAAGACGAATTGATGTGAGGGTAATCAACAAGATCATTGGTTAAAAAATAAACCATAGTTCAAGGTTAAAATTAGTACCTACTAGATTTATCTAGGTAGCATACCTAATGACACTGAAGAGAGAGAAGGTTAATATGTGTGAGATTGTAACACATAAGCTCTTAGACAACATAAATAAATTGAAGAAATCAAAAAGTGTGGTGTTTAGGTTTGAAGCACCACTGACACACCTATTCTTCCAAGTTGTTAGGAAATTTCTTGGTATGCTTGATAGGGAATGGGATAACAATCAGTGCACCATGAATTTGGTAACATACTACTACAAAAATAAATTTGAGGAAAGGATATTAGTAGACATAAAGAAAATGATGAAAAGCTTCCAAGAAAAAATGAAGCAAAGATACATAATTCCACCTTCAGTGGTAGAGAAGTATAAAGATGATATATGTTTCATGGTTGAGATAGATGTCACTTTCATGGAGGTAGTTGAGCCTATAGTTAATTTCATAGACCATATGGGCTATGAAATTTGCAAGGATGTGATTGAGGGGTATGTGAAGATCATACTCAAACCTGAGAAGGACAAGGATAGTCCCAGATAGGGAAAACATATTGAAAGATAAGAGAAGTAGAGATAAAGCTCCACATAAAAGAAATAAAGAAGAGTTTTCAAAAGAAAATTGATAGAAATCTCAAATAATTTTGCATGATAAAGCAATAAAATAAAGAAGAAAAGGGTCTAGACTTGGAGATGAAAGCTAGCTGATAGAATAAAGTTTTTGTGGCTATACTCCTAGTAATGGAAAGACCTTCTAAAGGAGTCACTATAGTAGAGCCATCTTTGTAGATACCTGATGTGCCCTATGCCATAATTGGACAAGAACAACTCACTCCAATTCAAAGGCAAAACCATGATGAAGAAGTGCAAATTATTGAGGAGAAATCTATTACTTCTTCGAGCACAAGGAAGTTTGTGAGACTCACCAAAGTCAAGACTAAATATTAGTAAAGAAAAAAGAAAGTGGACCTAGTAAGAGAAGGAAATCACTAAAAATTATTGAATTAGAATCTGAATAATTTGAGGATGAAGAGGAAATTGAGGACAGGCCTATAGAAAAGCTAGTAGGAGAAGCAAGAAGTTCAGCAAGAAAGAAGCTCTGGAAACCAAAGGTATAACACTTAAATGTAGAAACAATTGAAAGTGATAATTTCATTCATTTAAATAAGTATTATAGTATGTATAGCAATGTAGATAGATTATAGTTAGAGAATGTAGTGGTGAGAAACATGATTTTTTAGAGCAAAAGGTTTGAAGATATACAAAGACATAATACTAGAAGATTTGTAAAATAGGTTAATCAAAAGAAGAATAAGAGTCATAGAAGAAGATAATAAAATTAGGGAAAGTATGATAAGGAATATTTTCAAAGTTAACATTGATGATGATATGAATAGTATAATAATGGGTATTGAGCCCTTTTTAGGGAATGAAAGAGGAGCTATTCTTTTAATGGGAGGAAACTATGAAGAGGTTAACAAAGAATCAGAGGAAGCCATCATCATGTACATCAAATTTATGCCTAAGGTCACCAAATAGAGAATGCAAACACGGGGAAAAATCCCTATGTCTATTAAGAAGATTGCTTTAGCAGCAAAAAAAGTAAAAATTAAGGATACCTAGATGAAAAATATATCTTTGCAGATCTCAATTGGGATATAGACACAATGCAAATTGGTGCTACAAAGGTAACATTGAACATTGCAAAGGATCCTTTTAAGAATTTTGGCCCCTGCATTAGTGCTAATTTTATTGATTACTCCATCTTTGAGGAGGAAGAGGAGAAAAAGAAAAGTGAGGTAGAATAAAAGAAAAGAAAAGAAGAGAGGAGGAAGAAGGAAAAAATAGGGAGACTAGAGAAGCAGAAAGAAGAGGAAGGGAATAAAAATAAAGGAGATAAGAAGAAAAGGAAGGAAGAAGAAGACAAAAATAATAAAGAAGAGGAAGAAAATAAAAGAGAGGAACAAGAAAAGAAGAAAGAAGAAAAGCAAAAGAAAGAGGAAAAAAAGAGGAAAAGAGAAGAATAAATAGAGAAAAGAATGAAAAAGAAAAAGAACAGAATTAAATAGAAAAGTAAAAGGAAAAGAAAGCTACAAAGATAATGAAGAGAAATTGGAAGGTTTTGATACAAGAAAGTGCATTCCAACCTCAACTCAAACATGTCAACACAAAAGTTGACAAGGTAATATTTCAACATGAGGAAGATGAGTTGTTTGTCACACCTATGAAAAGTAAGTTACAATTGATCCTCACACTTTTAGTAGTATCAAATGATGATGATGACCAGAAGGATCTCATATGTTCACTGAGTAATTTTTTGGATAAGAATAAGACAATCAAATCTTTCGAGAGAACATTAGGAGAAGTCTTTGATAGAATGGAAGAAGTAGTAACTTCCAAGGTCATAGAACCAGACATGCAGAAAAAAGGTTAAGGATGTGGTAAAAGTGTTTGATGAAGAATTCACAATACTAAAAGATATTGCATTGATACAAGCACATGAAAAACATGATGCACAATTGATTGACATAGTTAGCACAAATGTGTGCAATGATTTGCAAAAACTAGATGTTTGTATAAAAGAGTTGAAAAATTATCTTCCAGAATGAAAGAAGTTATATGGAAAATGCACTATGTCCTATAACTATCTTAAAGATATTGATAGTAAAAAAAATTCCTAGATGAGTGAGCTTCAAATTTCATTGATAAATTGTAGTAGCTATATGTAAACATTGAAGATATTGAAAATGAGTTGCTGAAAGTTCATGATGCCATCAGGATCTGTGAACTAGAGAAGGAAACTACGATCAAAATATTCTCTATTCTTAGAGAAAACTTATCCCCAAAAATCATTATGCTTCAAAGGTAGATAGAAGAATGTGTTACTACTAAGGCATCATATGAAAATTTTTCTTATATTGATTTGAATGCAAAAGAAGTGGCATTCTATGCATTGTGTGCACTATTGAGCACTACAAAGGCACTAAGAGATGCATGGAAGAAGAAACTTGAGAGGTTAAAAATAGATATTGTATATTTTATCTCCATAATATCAAGTTAAGCTACTGAAGGTAATTCAATTTTTGACATGTAAATAAGTTTTGACACTTTTTTCATTGATATCAAAGGTGGAGTAGTATTAGGAAAATTGTATTGTATGATATATATGAAAAGGGAGAAAGTAGTTATATGATAGTATGATATACTAAGGTTAGGTTTATCTATTGTAATAGGAGTAATAGGGAAAGATGGTTATATATGTAATGATCCACAAGATTTTGAAATTTTGTAAAGGCTAAATTTTGAAGAATTTTTTAATGTAACATTTTGGGACTTAGCCAATTTTTTGATATATTTCCATTAATGCAAAAGGGAGAGATTGTTGGAAATATGGATAAGTAGAGTTAAGGGTTGTCATTTATGGCAACATATATCTCTAAAGAGATGATAGATTGTACGGCTAAAGATTCTATGTTCAGAGACAAAAGATTGTCTTAGTGCTAGACATTTTAATATTATTATAGAGGTAATTTTAATATTGTGAAGTCTATAGCAACAATTGGCACATGTGTAGTTGAGGGTTGACCTCATCCCTAACCCTAAGTCCAATTTCCAAGTTCTAGGAGTTTCAAGATATTGGGATTTAGAAAGTTTCATTTTCCCATTTCTAGGTCATATTTTTCATGTTTCAAAACGGTAGACTCTTAAATTTTATTTAATCTAGGTTCATTTCTAGGGTTTAAGGTTAACTGAGATTTAATTCTACCATGTTGATCTTCTTAGAATTTTGTGCCCTAGATCTCTGTATAAGGAAACCTTCTTCCCTCATTTGAACATCTATCTATGTTTTATCAAGGAGCCATCTACATGAAGTTTTGATCTATGAACTATGCATCTACTATCCATTATCAAGCATTCAAGATCCAATTCAAGGAGGTCCATTGCTAGTCATTGAAGGATTCAATCTCTATAGAGCCCTCTTGTTGAAGATTTCTCCATCCACTTTCTTCCAAGCCTCTTCCTATGCATTGATCCATTCAAGATTACTATTGAAGATCTAATACCATTGATTTGAGACATCCTACATACATTTCTACATTCATTTGGAGAATTTGTACATGTGGAATTAAGGATTTGAATCCTTCACAAGGATTTCAACATAAGCAAGGTGATAGTTCCATTTACTTTATTTATACATATTGAAATTTCAATTACATTTCAAGGTTGATTCCAAACTAGGGTTTGACTATGGAAAACCCCCTATCCAAACAAATAAACCATTTTTCTTGTAGATATAGGTGTGGAACACTAAATTAAATTATAGGTTTGGATAAGTTTTTCACTAAAATTGTGAGATCTATGAATTTTTTTTTGTCAAAGTAGTTTAGGTCAAGGTTGAATTTTTTGGGTACAATTGTGCTCCAGGGTAAGATTGTGACCCAATATCTAGGTCAAGGTTGACCTACCTTCAAAAGGACAATTGTATTCTAGGTTTTCTTTATCTCAACATTTCCAGTTTGGAATGGGTTGTAGAATTTCGTGAAACTGAACACAAACATCAAAAATCAACATTTTCCAAATTTTCCCTACTTTGATGTTAGTATTTGTCTTCTATTTATTCAACATTTTAAATACATGCTTTTCCATAGCAAGATTATAGGATCTCTACCTTTCTTCATATTCTCCATTGTTTGATTCATTTATGCAGGGATCACTTCCATGTGGTTAATCAATTTGGATCATTCCTTTTGGGAATTTGGGTTCAAGGATAGGTCCTATTTTCTTTCTATTCAATTAATAATAGGTTAAGGGATTATTTCAGTCATGAAATAATTATTTAATTATTTAGGGATGACATCCTAGATGTCTACCCTAAGATAGCATTGGCTAATTTTGTATATAGCCAAATGTGTGGAAACATCAAGCCAATTGGACAAAGTTTTGTAAAAGAAAAGGGTGTAAGATAGAAATCATTACATGTAAATGTGAATGTGAAGTTTATGGTATATATGCAAACTCTATATGTGACATGCGAACTTATGTGAGAGGTCTATTATGTGAATTCTGATGTAAGATCAAAGATATATGAAGTGTAGTAGTCAACAGAAAGAGATTATTGTATCTATATATATATGTATTTTTTTTTTAAGGCACTACATTGTATAATTGCATGTTAGGGTAGTAGGCTCAACCTCTTGCATACAATTTTAATTGTACTACCAACTCCTAATAGGGTTGAGGCTTTTAACAGGGCCTAGTCCTCTAACAAGGACCAAGACACTATATGTAATTGATAGACTATATGAAATGTCCCCATTCCTTAGGAAAATCTTTACATATAGGATTTTAGCAACATAGTCTATTAAATTAAATTCTAATGATTGATATCTAGGAATGTTACTCTTTCTACACATCCTTGAGGATCCCTTAATCTGGCTTCCTAACCCTCTTGGAGGATACCTTGTGTTCATGAGAAATGGCCTTTGATTATTCACACTTCTTTCCTAAAATTACCTTTCAAGATGGGCTTCAGAATCATCTAGGAAGATCTTTTGTGTTCCTTAGAACAATCCTTAATTAGTTAGCCATCATCCTTTAAAGACCTATGAGAGTATCTTAACACATCTACTACATTTCACTTTAGTGGATTCCTATTAGATGTTTAATGTAAATCAATACACTTCCTACATTTAAAATTATTTGTACATTTTTTATTATTTTTGTTCACCTCTATTGTGAATCCTAGTCATAGTTATAATGATCTTAAGAATTTTCACATTTAAATTTATATAAAATAGATCAATAGTGCATTCATTATCATATCTATTCATTGCTACTACAATCCCTAATTGAAATCATTATTAATTATGACATTATAATCCATATATAAATTATGAATCATATAAAATAAATCTAAACTTACTATTATTATGTAATAGTCATAATACTATTACACAATAACTAAGTACAATTAAATATTCCTTACCTCTAAATATCCATAGGATAACTCATAATAATATAATAAAACATTATTTTACATAACTAAATATTTGCTATTGTACATAATTACCTTAACCATTGGTGGTGTGAGCATTGTTATTAATTTTCATACTATGACATGGCTTAGAATCTTTTCTTATATGCTTTCCTTGGACTGTAATTGGTATGTTGTTCCCATTAGGGTATAATGTCCTTATCACTATTTTTCTATCTTCCATGAGTACCTTTGATTCCTCCTCAAATCTCATGCTAATTATATTCTTCCTTGGGATTGTGTCCTTTCAAAGCATGTACTCCTTAGCATCCTTCATAATGGTGACATGGACTACTCATAATTGTTGATTTTGTGGTCTTCCCACTTCTTCCTTGGTAATACCCATGTCTTCTTTGCCAACTATGTTTCATGATGATCTGGCTAGTTTTATGTATGCTCTCAAGAGTATGTGGATTTATGCATAGGTGGCAAGCAATATGTGTTGATCGTTGTATGTTAGTATCTCAAGACTCCACAATGGGCGATCATTGTCCAATTTCCAAGCCCTCTCATGTTTGACCCATCCACTTGTCCTTCCATATGTCACCTTTTATATGTTTATATGCCTCTATTTATATGAGGTAAGGGTTACAAAGGGGATGGATATGGGTTGTGACCCCTACTACATTATTTGTTGAATGGACCAACTTGTCAAGTACTTTTGGATTTTTATTATATAATTCATTTACAAACATATAAATGATTATGTATTATGATAAATAGATTTTATTTATCAATGGTAGATTGATAATCATTATATAGGCTAGTTGTAACTATGCATTACTCTTGTATTTTTATCAATGATATTTTATAACTAGTAATTATTTATTTAATTACTAATTGTAAGATTCAATCATTTAGTCAATTGTTAATAATTATATTTATTTTCAAGCTCTAGGATTAAGGATATTATATTACATCAATATCCTTAATAGTATTCTTTTGTTTAGTGGATCATTTTTTGGATACCATCCCCGCCAAGGTTTCCCAAGTTAACAAGATATGGTGTTATGAGTTCTCTTTGCATATGGATTTATTTACTGTTCAGTATTATTGGTTTACTTTCACATTCATGTTATAAAGTAATTAATAATATCCTATTGTGGGAAAAATATTGTAGAATACTGATTGAACCCCCCCCCCCCCCCCCCCCCCCCCACCTCTTAATATTATATATTTCTAACAAATATCACACATGGAAAACCCTGATGACATGGCTTCTCTATTCAAAATTATCGTGGTCTTGTTTAGGTAATGTATAACTAGTTTTACAAAGGGCCTTTGAGGTCATGGACCATGATAGCTCCTATTTTCACTAAGCTTAAATTTCAAATTTTATGGTGAAAATACTTTAAAAAAATGTTGTGATTGTTAGAGTTGTATATTTTTTTTTCATCTACAGAGAAAACCCTAACATGTTTTTCCCTGATATAATTATTTTCATTGTGTCTCCAAATATGAAATTTAGTGCCCTAGGCTTTTAGTTTTATCCCACATTGCAAAAAATCTTCATAAAATCAGAGTCTAGGCCCTAACACTAGGTTTTAAAACTAAGCAGGTTTTCATTTGTCTTTAACATCATTTTCTAAAATGTTACGACTAAAAGGTTAGTGGAGTATCACAAGGAAGAGTTTTCAATTTCCCGATCTTAAGTTAAGTGTTGTGTCCAAGTATTGTGGATGAAAAAGTTATTCTTCATAATCATATGATCTCCTTTACATCATATGATTGTATGTTAGTTTGAATGGTTTTCATTTCATCCTCTACAAAATTATGACAAGAGAGGTCATCATGGCATCAGGGATAATGAAATAAGGTGTTACAATGTTACAAAGGAGCAAGAATCTTAAGATTATAACAAAAATATTTGGCTACTATAATGCTACGAGATATTTGTGATCATAGGATTGTAAGGAGATTGAACACAAGAAAAAGTGATAATGCATTGTTAGACAACTATCCAGTTTTGACTAGTCGGATTTTGATATGAATAATAGATGTATGCTTAGTTGGAGTAGTGGGACCTAAAAAGATTTTTATATTAAGTTTGAATGACATTTGGTGATCTCTGATCTTATGATATATAGTTCATCATAAGATCTTAGGGTAATGAATGATGTGTTCCAATGTTATGAGTAAGCCATGATCATAAGATTGCAAATAAAAAGTTCAAAGCCCATGATGCTATGGTATAAAGGGTTAAGTGTTTATCATAATATCGTAGAAGTTTTAAGGGTAACAAATGATATTACAAAGTAACAAAAGTTACTCTGGCCGTAAGATCGTATGGAAAAAAATGTCAAGGTAAGACATTATGTCAGTTCAACAAAGTTGTTTACTGAGAGATTGTAGAAGAAGAAAAAGTTAGCATCAACACCATGACAACTAATGAGTCGTAAGATTGTAAGAGGGTTTTGCCATGGTTTTTGACTAGTCAAAAAGGTTTTTTCAAAGGGTTTTGTAACATCAAGAAACTATTTCTTCAGCTATAAGATAATATGAGGAATCTTTTCATTAGCTATCATCGTAGGATCATAGGCCCTACTTTGAAAAAAAAGTATTAAGTCACTTTTCTGAGCTGGAAACAACAATGATATTCTCAACCAATAAGATTTCAGCATAGTACAAAAAGTGCATTGCTTGATAGTAATGGCAACGCACCCCTAAGTTGATAGAATAGGTTGATATTATGTTTCAGGCATGTTGAAAATCAATGCAAAGTGAATGTTGATTTGCATACATTAAGTTGTAAAGATTTTGCTACTTTACAATTATAGTTTGCCATTTGCAAAGTAAGAAATTTGAGCATTTTTAGAGCTTTTAGTGCAATATAGATTGCTATTTTCAAAGCTTTGAGAATGGTTTCCATACCCTATTTACAAGCATATTGTCAAGATGTTTGATAAAGAGGTGGAGGAAATTCAAGCATCAAACATGGGAGTGGTAGAAACTTCAACTTCTAAAGGTGGGAAAACATAGAAGAAACCAAATAGGTTTGTAGAAGAATGGATAGATCTTTTCCCTAGTTCTTCCAATGCCAATGATGTAGATGATCATGCCTTCATTGATCCATATTCTCTTTTTAGAGATGTTGTATGTCCTAGTGTTAATGGTTTAGAGCTTTTCGAATACTTCAATTATAACAAGAAGAACAAAATTTATATATGTAGCCCATGGAAGAAGAATTTAGCCAAGTTGATATTTCTAGAAGTCTTCACAAGGGAAATTTAAGGCAAATACCAAGGCCTATACTAGGAAATCTATGCTACAACATATTCTGATGTATTTGAAGAATGTGGGTGATTACCCTAAAAAGGTAGATAAAATGATACCACTAGACAGGTTTTAAAAATATTATGTGAAGATAGTATATGGTGTCCATAAGGTGGTTGGAAAGGATGGAGCTAATGTAGTATATGGAGTTGAATTCATAATTTATATATATGTGCAAGAATCCTATCATGGTGGGGAGTATGACTATGTGAATTACATTCTGGAGCTGATGAAAGAAAATATTGTCAGGGCCAAAACCAAAGAGCTAAAGGATTTCAATTTGCATCATTATTCACTATGATGTACCTAATCCTCTATAAGAACATAGGGTATATAAGATCTTATTTCATTGACCATATGTCTAATGATAATGGAGATCTATGAGTTTAGTTGTGGACACAAGTATGAGATAGCAATTATCATTTCTCTGATTCTGTTTCATATTTTAATAATTTAGTGTTGTAATAATGAGAATGTTAGATCCAAGTTACTTTAGGGCACTTGATATTTTGAAAGGCCTTTTGAGACCAGCCCTTCTTCTCAAATGAAAGAGACTAGACCATATCTAGCTAGACATTTTCTTATTCCCAACCTTTTCTTTGATAAGAGTGTATGGTTGTCCTCAGCCACCCCATACACTACCAAAGTTTATCCCTCCTAGATTGGGTATAATTTAATTTATATGGAAATTATTTATGGTTAGTAGGGAGTATCTAGGACCCAAAGTGCATAAGGGCACTTTCTTGTGTAGGTGTTTTAGGGTTGAGGATTTCACAATTGGAAAAGAAGCCTTGGATCAAATCCATTCTTATCTCCATCATTATAATTTTTCAATTGGTCTTTATAGAATGTATGACCCTAACAACTGGATATAGATCACTCTCAAGGAGATCAAAAATTATGTACTACCTAGCACCAAGGAATTGCCCCATGAGGATGTCATTCCAAACATAGTTGCAGAGGGTGAGGCAACTAATGGAATAGAAAAGCTAGATGATTTTTTGAGGGAAGAGAGAGAGAGAGAGAGAGAGAGAGAGAGAGAGAGAGAGAGAGAGAGAGAGAGAGATGAAAAGAGTAGATCCCCACTTTTTGGGATTTTAGATGGATATCCCCTATCCTTGGAGGATTAGGAAGATGGTCACTGACCATGATGAGGTCATGGCTAAGATGACTAAAGCACCAATTGGAGAGGAAGATATAGTTTTTCTTGATAGCCTTGAACCTGATGTGACCCTGGAAATAGAAGATGATGGTGTCCCTAAAGCAACATGGGTCACAAAAAGAAATAAGAGAAAAAGGATTGTCCATATCCCTACTCAGGTAAAATAGAGGAACTAAAGATCTTAATTGGGAATAGTTAGTACTTTGGTAACTTAAGCCAAAATTACCTACAAGATAGAATACATGTGGCTGAGAACACACTCACTAACATGGAATTGGCAGTAGAAAGGCTAGATGATAGGATAATCCAAGCCTAATAGTTCCTTCAAGATGATGAATTCATAAAATCTGCTAAATTTTAAGGATTTTTATATAAGATAAAATAGAGTGAGTTGGTACTAAAGATGAAACCAGTGGAATCAAATGAACAACAACTAGAACTAGTAGAAAAGTGTCACACATATGATCCTGAAAGTGAAGTTATGACTCTAGAGGAGGCTAGGGATCTTGTACAAAGGAGTGGTATGTTATTGGTGCCTAGATAGGACATCAAACAAGCATTTATACTTGATCAGATAAGGAGGTAGGAAAATGCCATTTCATATGAGGCATTTGGTGTAGATGGATTATAGACACAAACTAGTTTCAACATTGATACCAAATCTCTAGTAGTTTGGAGTATGGCTCCTTTATCCAACAAGCCAAAATTAATAGATATATAGAGAAATAAGTAAGGTAACATGATTGTATGGACTCTATAGGGCACCTCTGGAATAGATATTTCTAAAGCCATGAAGCACTTTTAATTTATGAATGAAGCCAAGGTAGAGGAGATGGAGATCAAACTCTCAAAATCCATATATGATTACATAGATGTGAGAAAGATTTATGAAGATGAGCTTAGAAAGATCCATGTGTACAAGGAGAGAATTGTAGAGCTTGAGGCCAAGGCCCAAGCATTTGAAAATGAACTTGTGACAACTAGGGAGCAAATTATATAGGCAGAATAGGTGGTTTTTGTAGAACAAAGAGAACAACATGAAGATCAATAGTAGCCAACTAGGAACATAGCTAAGGCCCTAACACAAAAAAGAGGATTTGGGAGAAGAGGAAGCATCATAGCCTAGGAGGATGAGCACTGATGCTTAATCTACTTAGCAAGGAGGTGAATTAAGGACAATTGTCCTTAGGAATATGATGAGCCATAGAATTGAAATTTTGAAAAATATGTCACAACAAGCTCATAGTGTTTATATTGCTTTACAAATTACTAAGCAATTTTTCAATGAGGAACTTTCATGGCTATCACCCACATTTAATCTTTAGCAGCCATATATTCAATTCTTGGAGAGGCTAATTGTACTAATGGCTAAAAAGCCACATTTTTCTAATAAAATAATCATAGTGAAGGAAGGTTTTGAGATGGTCAAATAATTGATTGGTTTCTTCACTAGGAAGTTACAAATTATACAAGAGAAGTTAAAGGTTTTATCTTAGGGAGTATAGCCCTGTATACCATCAATTTGGGATGCTACTAGCATAGTGATAGATTGGCAAGAATGGTCTAATTCCTTTGATATCATTTTGACTTAGGAGGCTACCATATCAATTTTTGAAAATACTTCTGATATCCCATATAATAAGTTAATTGATTCCCTTTTTAAGGTAGAAATAGATTTGAATAAATTTATTGTTGAATCAAAAGCAATTATAAAATCCAGGTGGACCAAAGCCACTTAGGATTTACAAACGGTCAAAACTACAAAGTGGCCCACAAAAAGGGAAATTTATGTTTGGGAGGTGGTAGGAGAGATTAGTGCTCTGCCAATAGAAGGTAGTTGAGATATTTTTCATACAGGATAGTGAAGGACAAAGAGGAGAAAAATCAAAGGCATGATATAAATGTTGATTTACTATCTTAACTACTTTTCTTTTTTTGATTGATCTTTTGGAAGAATGTTTTATATACCTTTTTGTTCCCATCTTCCAATTTTTTTTATCCATTCTTATTTTGACATGTGTCCTCCTCTCATCTGTAGCTTGTTGTAATCCTATATATGCATTTCAAAGATGAAGAGTAGAGGTCAGTTGCCTGTAAAATTTCTCATTGTCATGTATTATTTTGTAGTCCATCCATTTGTTATGTAATTATATAAGTGAGTTCAGTTATTGCATACTTGAATACAAAATAGTGAACATTTGGTACCCATGGCTTGTCGCTAAGTTATATTATGAGTCTCTATTAGCATTATAAAGATCTTAATAAGAAGGATTTTCCCTTAATTATCATTATCTTTGATTTTTGCCTCCTTTCTCATATATCCTTAATCGTGGTACCAATTGAATAAGTTTCATTTAGTTTAATACAATTCACACAAGTTGTATATTTGTAATTGATTGCTGCTAATTTAAAGAATTAGGTAATTGCTTTCTATAATGAATAAGGTTTAGGGTTTTTGAAAGGGATATGATAAGATTGAAACTTAGAGTTTGATGTTGACAATTTAAATCACAAGTAGATTAAAAAGGTCCAAATCTACTAATATTTGACTATATATCCCATTGGATAAAACATTGGTCTATTAAAAAGTTCAAGGATATACTGATGATTCACTTAATTGTAGAATATTCATAACAACATATCAATTTACCATTTCATGTATCAAGAGGTAAAAGTGTTGGTCATTACTTATTTGTATCTACATTATGGTTGTAGTTAGCTACTATGCTCAGAAAGGTTGTTAGAAGATCATAGAGGAATGTCAACCATTTCTACTATAGGGAAAAATCTTTGAAGAAAAGACCATCAAGTTAACAAGATAAATCCTTTAGGTTTGATTGCCTTGGCCTTGCAGAGCCTAAAGTGAAGTGAGTCCTGATGACTTTGTTAATGTTGGTCCAAAACTAAGATTTAGCCTTACTAAATATAGTATTTAGCTCATCATTAGGCTTGTCCCTATCTTTGTTTCCTAGTATCAGTTTTAAATCCACTTGATATCTTCCTTACTATAAAGAACTACTCTACATCGATTTGTATGTTAGGGTTCTCATTGTGACTTTTCTTTTAGGGTTATTCTTATAAATCTTTTGTGTTTCTCTTTGTTTCTCAAGCTTCATTTTATATTTTCCCTTCATAAGGTGGTAACTCAAGTCTAAGGTTTTGTATCTAGTGCTATAAATTTTAGGAAAATTCTAAACAAATGGCTAAGAAGAAGAAGAATACACGTGCTTTTACAAAGGATCACCTTGAAATACCAATATATGCCAAGTTACCTCTTGGGGGAAGAAAGAATCAAAATAAAAAGAAGTCTAAGTTTAATTCTACATGGGTTCCTAGAGGTAATATGTCATCCTAATCATTATATCACCCTATCATAGAAAAAGAGTCATCTTTCAAGAGTACTGAATTAGAATAAGTTACACTATTGGAAGAAACATTCACAACTCCATTGAGGGAGCAAAGGGTTTTTCATGATAAAAATATGTCTCCTATGGGAGATATTCCTTATAGACCAAACCTGATAAATGAGGTAAACCATAGTTGGGGTTATAGGGAAAACTTGGGCACAAGCTTTAGTCCTAGGCAGGAGCCATATGTAGCAAATCTTATAGATTTAGATGATCTAGTCAATTCTGAAGCTACTACTACAGACCATGAGGAGATATATCCTAAACTTTTCCTTCTTAGGAGGAGAGTTGCAAAGGAGGAAGCTAGAAACATGCGCTCAAAAAAATTAAAAGAAAATATTATTTTAAATACCATTACTGAGAAAGAACTTACTTAGGAGAATGGCTTCCCTACAAAAATGAAACAAGAATTTGCGGGAGAGGTCTTCTAATTTACACTCTGACATATTAGGAGATATGGATGTTTTAAAGTCTAATGTTCAAAAGTAGGAGCATATTCTTAAAGAAAAGGAGGCCCTATTGTTGCATAGGTTTAGTCTTACAAACCATTAGAGACTAGAGTGGAAGATGTGAATAAAAAAGATTTAGATAAGGGAAAGCAAAAACTTGTTGGGATACAAATTAATGAACCCCATCCTCCTAACAAGCCCACTTCTTCTGTTATGTCAAAGCTTGATCTATACTTGGAAAAAGATTAAAAAGAAAAAGAAGACCTAGCAAAGGAGCCTAAAAAAATAGAGAATGAAGCTTGAGTAGCTAAAACTAGGAGAAAAATCCAATTCATTAAGTCAAACTTTGCCTTAGCTTTTCAATCTAGCTAGTCTTCATAGGTTGCTCCTATTATATCTAGTAGTGGTCCTTTATCAATAGCCCAAAGCTCTTCACAATTAGCCCCTTTTTCAACTTTTACTAAAACTTTCCAAATTCCCCTTGCTCAACAAACCCAACAAACTCAAATTCTTGTTCAAAGTTAGCTTGCTGGAGCAAGTACCTCAAGTCTTCCAATTTCCCAAAGGAGACCAATTTATATGGAAAAATATAGACAAATATCTTTCTTAGGTATCCATGGTTTTCCTCATCCCATCTCAAATAACCTTAGGGACAAGGTCACAAAATTTTCTAGAAATAATTCTATTATTGGTGAAGAGCACCTCAAGAAGTTCATTGATATGCTAAATGATTATGAGGTGGAACATGAAGATGTAGTGATGAAACTTTCTATTCATTCACTAATTGAGGATGCTAGAGATTGGTTTAGAAGATTGCTGATGATAGTATCAAATCATGGAATGATCTTAAAACATTGTTCAAAGGGTAATATGGTGATAATACAAATTTTGGCTTCATGCTAAATGACTTCAACAACATTAAGAAGAATCCTAATGAGTCAACCTTTGATTTCAATGTCTGATTTCAAAAAGGCATGTATTAGTTATTCCAAGTGATGAGGCTAAATGAGTATGTTTGTCTTAACACTTCAATGCTTTTGATAGTAAGATAGCTTATGTTCTTAGGGAAAAAGTTTGAAAAAAATTAAGGGATGCTTACATAACGGCTATGAATATTGAAAATAATAGAAGAGATGCTGGTAAACTTGGAAAAAGGGATGACTCCAAGTTGTTTAATCCTAGAGGTAAGAAAGATAATGAAAAGCCTATTATGGGAAAGAAGCCTAAAAAGGATACAATGGGGAAAGTTTTAAGTTTACTAAATAAGTTAAATCCCCTATCTTACCAAGAAAATAAACCAAATGTTAGAGAGAAGGTTCCTTTTAATAATAATTTTAATAGGCAGCCTAGGATGCAAAATTACCCTTGTACTAGACTTAGTGGAAGGATCATAAGCCAGTTCCCAATCCCACTCAAGGAAATAAGGATAAAGGAACACTAGATCCTTTTTAGAGAAGCTCTATGAATATAGTAGAAGAAGTGCCTTGGTGTATTTCTTGTCAATCTCCCCATTCCCCAAATTATTGTGTTGTGGCTCAATCTTTTTCTGCAAATTAGCAAGTACAAAATGATGAAGAAGGTGGAGAAGAAAATCAAGAAGATGTGACATGCAATATTATCCACCTTTATGATAGTAATGGAGAATCTAATATTAAGGCATCTGAACATGATATTGCAGACCAAAGTGATTTATATCATATGTATCATCATCAGGTCTTTTCTGATAATGACAATCAAGATGAGAATGTTATATGTAACACTTTGACTGCAACATATCACATAAATTTTAGAAAACCTTCCAAGGAGGAAATTGATAAAATTACTTAAGAAATGGTTGTACAAGTCCAAAGTACTTATAGTTTAAGGAATAGAACTATAAATGGTGCCTTAGTAAAGCAAGCAAGTATTTTTATCAAGGACACTGCTATAAAGGTTACTAATGTGTTAGCATCCAATATGAACATGGTTTTAAAGCTTCAAGTGTGAAGTTTTTGAATCACTTTGAACTAAAGTTCAAAGTAGTTCAAAGTGGTTTGATGGTTCAAATTGGTTCAACATTCAGATTCAAAATCAAAGCTCACACCTAAAACTATAAACTCTAATGGTTTAGATCAGAGGCATAAGAATCATTTAATTCAATTTCAATCAACTTCACAAGATGCTTCAAAGTTTCAAGTTTGCAAAGTCCAACTCCAAGTTCCAATTTCAGAGCCAATTTTCAAAGTTTAGTTCAAAGTGCTGATTCAAATGCATTCAGTTTGTGAATGCTAGTTGCATGATAGGTTATTTAGAAGGTCAAAGTGCATGCCAAAATTTGAACTTTGGTTATGATATCTACGCTAACTAACCAAATGAATGAACCTCCACAAATATGGGGATCTTCAGAGTATTCCTTTTCCTTCAAATTATTTCAGCAATCATTTTCTTCCAAGCAGTTATGGTATGATTAGATAGTGCATAGGCTTGTAGCTATTGGTTTGATAATAAAGGAGGATAATGGTGATGATAAACATAGTTGAGTCATGGTATTCTCTAAAATGCCTGCAAGTATATTTAAGAATGTTTACCTGAATGCTATTCCCATGGGACATGACTTTCATCATATAAAGAACTCATGTTTTCTTCATTTTCCTATGCAGCTTCATAATGATGATTATCGTCATTTATTTGGATGAGAAACTTGAGCAATTTACAAGAAGGAAAAATTGGGTTGAGGCACAGTTACATCAAGTTCAATCAAGCTCGATGATGGTATAAGTGTGAAGGTTTGTTGTAGATTACTAAAGCCTATAAAATACTATATGTGTAGCAATGGTGAGATCAAAAGGACTATAGGACCCCACTTTATATATATTAAAATGATCTCATTTGAAATTTAATTTAGGAAGATATGATGTCTTCCTTTATATTATTCTTGTGGTATGAAGAATCCAAAGTCAGGAATGTGAAATGCCCAAGACCCATGGAACTTAATGCACCATATGACAATTGAAAAAAATCACGTTGAGGCACATGGTAGAGTAGAAAATTTGGCATTGGGAGGAAACATTGATAGTGCAAGCCATTCATTAAGGTAAAACTAGTCTATAGCTCTCTTGTGGTCTTAAGATCAAAATGATACATAAAGCATGCCTAATAGTGGATATAAGTCATAGCCATAGAACCCATGAGTTAGTATATGACAAAGACATTTGGTATAAAACCTATTCTCAAATCGTTCTATATAGCACGACCAGAGACAATAATTGGTTAAAGACATTATGAAACAATGGAGTGCATTGGTGAAATGATGCTAGCTCAAAGCTTAATCAAGCATGATGATGATAAGGATATATGGTGAATAGATGATGGAGGGGGTATAAAGATATAAAGGTTTGAATTGAAATATATCTACCTTATAGATTCCTAATATACAAACAAAGGAGATATCATAGTCATATTGTGGAGGAAATCACATATTTATGTATACATTTTTTTTATATGGAATGAGCATCAAAAACTGATGGACACTAACATGCACTCTTGTAAGACCCGAATCACACCACAACAACTCCCAAAGTTGATGATCAGGACCTGTCCATGAGAAGACTTGACAATTTTCACTATCAGTTTCAAGAGCTTCAAAGAGAAAAAAAAAAAAAAAAAAAAAAAAGAAGAAGAAGAAAAAAGATTGGCTACACAAAGTTCTCAACTATGTGAGTACTATACACGATCTTTGTGCTATCCTGGGGATAGATTTCTTTAGCATTGTTATGGAAGTTTATCCTACCTTAAGTGATTCAGTGAGTATTCAATGAAAAAGTATCAGCAATGACACTCTAACCAAGATAGCCAATACGGTGCAATCTTTAAAAGAGGAAAAGTTGTAGAGGTTGTGAAAGCTCAAAGAACTTGGAATTTCACTAATAGAATTATGGCATCTAATGGATACAAGTATGGATGAGCAAAGATTATTTGATC
This sequence comes from Cupressus sempervirens, assembly GCA_028749045.1. Taxonomy (NCBI): domain Eukaryota; kingdom Viridiplantae; phylum Streptophyta; class Pinopsida; order Cupressales; family Cupressaceae; genus Cupressus; species Cupressus sempervirens. The sequence continues at coordinate 36,649,571 of CM053793.1, read as the reverse complement.
ATGTGACTAGCAATATTGTAGATTCTGTTGAAGCATAGTCATGGTAAGAGCAAGAATCAAGTTTCAGGTATGTGAGTTGATATACAGAAGGAAAAATAGGTTCATGATAATAATAAATAATTTCTATTGATTATGTACCAAGGATGAAGCTGTATCATTGGGAAAAATTAAAGTATATAGCTTGAAGATTGGAATGCCAAACAAAGAAACTGACATCTTTAAAGAATCCTTGAAAGCTACAAACTTACATATTTCAATAGATTTTTATGTAAAGGTAGCTCTGAAGTGAATGTGCAAATCTAAATGATGTTCATGAGAAATTGTGAGCTTGAATTAGGAATTTGATCAAGGAACTCCTACCTTATGATGATACAAGAGTAGTGCTGAAAATTGTATTTGAAAGATCTTTAAATGACACACTTGGGTACCACAAAGGTTTGATATAAATGGTCAATTACTGCTTCATCAGTGTCACCTATTCTCAATGTGGTGGTCGAGGATATTGGGTTGGTTTATAGTTAGAATGACTACATTGTTGGAAGTCCATTCTGGAAAGTTGAAACAAAATAGAACTAAATCCAAGAAAAACTTGAGAGATGTAGCAAGAGGAAAGTGTGATGTTAGTAAATAATGACATGTGGAGGCCCCCTTTAATAAGTATTATTCCTTATTTCCTAGCTGAATACAAACCTAAAGACAATTCTCCATTCATAAGAAAAAGCTAATGTAATGATTTAAGGAGATTCATATTAAATGTTTAATGATAAATTAAACATTACGCACATATGCAAGGGTAGTGGGAAGTCAAACGGTTTTTTTTTTCAAGAATTAGTTATGAAATTGAAAAGCCACAGAAAAAGAACAAGATAAATACACCAATGTCAAAGATAGCAGGGGTTCCATTCTTTTGGCTACTTCCGAACTGTAGACTTTGTGCTTTAGAAGGGAAGGAGATTTTGCAAATTATTCCATTCTCTTAAGAGACTATGAGAGGTAGAGCATGGGCTATTTCTTCTCTTTTTCAGAATTGCGTGCCTGAGATAGATATAGGATTTTGATAGTTGATGTAATATTTTGAAAGGATTTTTTGTCCTTCTTGAAATAGTAGTTTGGTTGTAATGTGTAGAAGATACTTCATGATCTTTTATAGTCAGAGAAGGAAGATTGGAGGTTAATTATATCAGAAATTTGATTATGGTGTATTTTCCTTCCACTGATCATGAACTTTGCATCATTTTCAGTTTTCTTTGAATTATATTTCAATATCATTGTTTTCTTGTTACATTATTAGTTCAAAATATCTTTAAAGGCTCTAATTTTTAATTTTCTCAAGAGAATGGAAGACATATTTTTGTTTTTACTATGTAATGCAGCATTCAGTAAATGAACTTTGCATCATCTGTTGCTCTTTGCCTTTCTTTCCTTTAAGCTATTAGGTTTCACAACTACTCTGTGTTTACGAATAGATGATTGGCATCCTTTCATTCTTTCTGGGTAAAAGTACCTATAATTAATTCATTTTATATCTCATACAGGGAGCTATACTCGATAAAATTTAGAGGAAGGTTATCAACCCAGTGATAACCTATCCAACTATTGGTGTTGATTTGTCCTTTCACTTGGGCATTTAGGGTTAGATTTGCACACATTTTCTTGAAGGACAATCTATTCCCTAACATAATGAAAATAAAAAGGATACTCCTAAAACTTCTAAGATCAACAAAAATAAGAATAAGAAGTGGGAACCCAAAAAAGGGGTACATTTTCAAGAGATTGAAGCTACCAAGCCAAATGCATTAGAGAAAGGATTAAAATCTGAGACTGTCAAGTAGAATGAATCATTTTTTGTTCAAACTTCTATACTCATAGGTATTAATATAAAACCTACCAATTATGATCTATTTGATAACTTCTCTGTTATCAAAAATTACTCTCAAGGTTCCTTTATTAGAAATGTTTAGGATAAAATAACACAAGAATAAGGCTCTTTCTTGGTTAGGGGGAATAAAAGAAGATAATGTTGTTATACATGAACCAATAGTTATATAGTAGCTCCCAATCTTAACAAAAGAAAAGGAGATTAAGGGATTTGTGTCTCAAATATCCCAAATGTGTTTGGATAATTCATCAGTTGCATACTTGCATGACATTGACCTTTTTTTCCTTAGCTTGATCATAAACAGTAGAACTTTAAAGAACTATATGATTGACTCTAGTGCCTCAAATAATATAATGTCTTTTTAGGTTATGGAAGCTCTTATTTTAGGAATATAAACTAAGAAGGGTAGGTGTAGGGAAATGTATGCTAGGGAAGCACCTGTCATAGGTACTATTAATTTTTTACCTTTTGAACTTGATGAATACCCTAATGAAGAACTAACTATGTCAGTCCTTGTGGTAGATATTTCCCCCACTATGGGATGTTGCTCTCTAGGAAGTGGAGTGTTGCAATGGTAGGTAGTCTATAGTGTGATTTTTCATATGCTACTTTTCAAATAGGAGAAAAGGCTATCAAAGTAAATAGGGAGACAAGGGTAACTTACATTTTTGAGGAAAATATTGACAAGGATACAACTTGTTTCTTAAACATAGAAGTAAATGCATTCAGAGCTAAATTGATCATCCAAGAAGTTGAAAAATTATCTGCACTAATTAGACAAGATGTCACATGCTATATGGATTCACCAAAATTATGGTGCATGTATTTTGATGGAGCAAGCTCAAAGGAAGGATCAGGGGTAGGAATAGTTTTTGTCTACCCAAACTAAAATACATTTAAGTATTCATTTTCTCTTAATTTTGAATGTACCAATAATGTTGCAAAATATGAGGCCTTATTGTTATGTTTAAAGGTTGCAAAAAGCCATGGAATCAAGAAAATACATGTCATAGGTGATTCTGAGTTAATTATTTCCTAGGTTAGGGGAGTGTATGTTTCAAAAAATAAAAGACTAAAACAATATAGGAATGTTGTCTAGGATATGATTGAGTCATTTTATGCTTGTGGAATAATGTGGAAGGACATAAGTAGTAATAAAATGGCTAATTTATTGGCGAATGTGGCCATAAATCCTGATGACATATCATTTGCTAGTGTATCTACTATGAAAGTGCAAAATAGGCCTTCAATTCTAGATAATATGCATAGCTAGCAAGTTTTTGAGGATGACAAGGACATTTTAAATTTTCTCCTTAATAAGGATAAATATTATGGATTAGAGCTTGATTGCAATGCTTGGGTAGAAAAAGTAGATGGAAAAGAAAGATTATTGGCCAAGACATCTTGCTACTGAAGACCAAAAAGGTACCCAAGGGATTGGTTGTTTTGGAGAGTATTTTTGATATTCAAAATCAAATATGTTTAGATGTAAAAGACAAGAAACCATAGGAATTAGAAGAAATTAATTTAGGCACAACTGATTCCCCAAGGAAAGTATATATTGGTAAGGCCTTATCTCCTGAGATTAGGAAATCCTTGGTAGGCCTATTAAGAAAATTCAAACATGTTTTTGCATGGTCTTATGATGACCTTAAGGCTTATAGGCAAGATTTTTTCCAACATGTTATACCTCTCAAGGAAGGTGTAAAACCTTTAAGATAGAAGCAAAGACCAGTGAATCCAACTCTAGCTCATAAGATGTGGGAAAAATTATTAAAGCTTATGGATAGAGTAATAATTAAGTGAATTAGGCATTCTTCATGGGTGTCTAACTTGGTACTCTTCAGAGAAAAGAATGGTGACATTAGGCTTTGTGTTGACTTTAGGAATTTAAACATTACATCTTTAAAAGACAACTATGGATTGCCTAATATGCAGGCTTTGCTATAGCAAGTGACTAGTTCAGAATTATTTTTTATGATGGATAGCTTTTTATGATACAACCAGGTCCTTGTAGATGAAAAAGAACAATTCAAGACAACTTTTACTACCCATTGGGGAAGATATATATATATATATATATATATATACATGTATATATATATATATATATACATGTATATATATATATATATATATATACATGTATATATATATATATATATATACATGTATATATATATATATATACATGTATATATATATATAGATATACATGTATATATATATAGATATACATGTATATATATATAGATATACATGTATATATATATATACATGTATATATATATAATACATATATATATATATACATACATACATACATATGTATATACATATACATATACATATACATATGTATATGTATATATATATATACATATACATATACATATACATATGTATATGTATATGTATATGTATATACATATGTATGTATGTATGTATATATATATATATGTATTATATATATATACATGTATATATATATATGTATTATATATATATACATGTATATATATATGTACATACATATATGTATATGTATATGTATATATATATGTATATATATATATATGTACATATACATATACATATATATATGTATGTATACATGTATATATATATATACATATACATATACATATATATGTATGTATACATATATATACATATACATACATATATATGTGTGTGTGTGTGTGTGTGTGTGTGTATGTATATATATGTATATATATATATTTATTTGTGAGTGTGAGAATACCATTTGGTCTCACAAATGCAAGAGCAACTTATTAGAGGGCCATGGATGTAGCTTTCAAAGAATACATTAAAAAATTCATGGTGGTATATCAAAATGAATTGACTACTTATTCCAAGAAAGTTGAAGACCATTGCAAGCATCTTGAAAAGATTTTTATTAAGGCTTTGGAATATGGTGTATATTTAAACCTTAGAAAATGTACTTTTGGAGTCACAAAAGGGAAACTTCTTGGACATATAGTTTCAAAAGAAGGGGTAAAGATTGACCCTAAAAGGGTCACAACAATTAATAAAGTGCTAAGGCCAAAAAGTCTCAAAGGTATACAATCTTTATTTAGGTAAGTTAATTTCTTAAAGAGATTTGTGACTAACTTTGCTAATGTCAATAGGCCAATTTTGAAAATGCTCAAAAATGGAGCTACAATCAGTTGGGAAGGTTAGACTAATGTTGCATTCCAAGAAATTAAAAATGATATTAAGAATGCTCCAATCCTTAGAACCCCTAATTATGAAAAGCCTATGCATATTTTCTCTTTTCCATCTTTTCATACTATTGCAGTAGTTTTACTTCAAAAAAATTAAGATGGATATGAATAGCCTATATCATTATTTAGTAAATCCTTGCAACCTATAGAACTTAAGTATGAAATAAATGAGAAGCAAGTATATGGCCTAGTTAAAGCTGTTAAGGCCTTTGGGTGTTACCTAGTAGGTGCTATTGTTATTGCTTTTGTGTCTAATGTAGTAGCAAAGGACATTTTCTCCCAATACGAAGTATCTTGTAGAAGGTGTAGATGGATTAAAAGAATCCAAGAATTTAACATAGATATTCAAATTACCAAGTTGGTAAGAGGTTAGGGATTAGCTAAGCTTGTGGCACAAACCAATTTAGATGCTAATCAGATAAATGTTGAAGATCACAACCTTAGCTCTGGTGCATGTGATATGGATCAATTTGATTGGTGCAAAGATGTGATATATTATTTAAAACATATGCAATCTTCACCCCATCTAACAGATAATGAAAAGACAACTGTAAAATTGCATCAAGTCCAATATATTATGGTAAATAGAGATTTATGGTGGAGGAATTTTGAAGGAGTATTGACAATGATCAATAGAAATTGGAGAAAATATTGAATGATATGCATTCAAGAGTATGTGTTGGCCATTATATGTGAAAAAACTACTACCCATAAGATCATGAGAGTAGGCTTTTAGTGGCCTAGCTTGTTTAAAGATGCCCAAATCCTACTTAGGAAATGTGACTCTTAAAATTAAAATTTTATGGGAATATACCTTTGAAATCAGTTGAGGTCTAGGCACCCTTTTAGCAATGGGAATGGATTTTATAGGTGAAATTTCACCTAGCTCTAGTAGTGGTTTTTCTTGGATACTAGTTGCACCTGATTACTTTACACAATGGGTAGAGGCAATCCCTACTAGGAATTCTACTAGCAAAGTGGTAAAAAATTTCCTACTAAATAATATCATCACAATGATTGGATTTCTTGAAAGAATAGTGACTGATAATGCTATGTTCTTCAAGTCTGAGGAATTTATCAATTTTTATGATAAATATGGAATCACTGTATCAGTTTCATCACCTTATCATCCACAAGGAAATGGACAAGCAAAATCTATAAACAAGAATTCATTAAAGGTCATAAAGAGTACCTTGGATGATAACAAAATGACTTGGGATTCAAAGTTGTAGTTAGCTATTTGGGATAATAGAGTGATAATAAAAAAGGCAATAGGTGTATCACCTTTTGACCTAGAATATGGAATTCAAGCCTGAATGCCTCAGAACAATCTGAAGGGTTTTTATAATTATATTCAGATGTATGGTGATGATATTGTTAATGATATGCATGAAAGGATAGATGAATTAGTTGGATTAGCTGAAACAAGGAAAGAAGCATCTGCAAGGAATGTACAATTATAGTTGTAGACAAAACATTTATATGACAAAAAGGAAGTGATTAAAAAATTTCAATTTGATGAGCTTGTCTTAATGTGGAATGTAAGGCTAGAAGATAAATGTAACAATGCGAAATTTGATCCCATTTGTCTTGGTCCTTATTTGGTTGATTCAGCTGAGGTTGAAAATTAATATTTCATTAAGGAATTATTAGGAAAATACTTCTATGGGAGGTATTTATCTTCCATGAATAGTAGTTAGGTTTTATAATTATGTACACTTTTGTAATTACCTATGCATATGTGTATAACCCTTGTATATATGTATATTTTGTTGAATAATCTCAAGTTGTTACTTTAGGTTATCAACTATGTGGTCTACATAAACAAAAAATTCTAAATTCTTTCATGGATAAAGGTTATACATCATCCCTAGACAAAGCCACTGATAGCTCCTATTTTCACTAAGCTTAATTTTCAAATTTTATGGTGAAAATACTAAAAAGATGTTGTGATTGTTAGGGTTGTATATTTTTCTTTTTCATCTACAAAGGAAACCCTAGCATATTTTGCCCTAATATAATTATTTTCATTCTAGCCCCAAATATGAAATTTAGTGCCCTATGGTTTTAATTTTATCCCACATTACAAAAAATCTTCATAAAATCAAAGTCTAGGCCCTAACCCTAGGTTTTAAAACTAAGCAGGTTTGCATTTGTCTTTAACATCATTATCTATGATGTTATAACTAAAAGGTTAGTAGAGTATTGCACGAAAGAGTTTTGAATGTCCCAATCTTAAGATAATTGTTGTGTCAAAGCATCATGGATAAAAAAGTTAATCTTCCTGATCTTACGATTTCCTTTGTATCATATGATCATATTTTAGTTTGAATGGTTTTCATTTCAACCCCTACAAAATTATGACAAGGGAGGTCATCATGGCATCAGGGACAATAAAATAAGGTGTTATGATGTTATGAAGCAACGAGCATCTTAAGATCATAAAGGAAATATTTGGCTACTATGATGCTATCGAATATTTGTGATCATAAGATCATAAGAAGATTGAAAAAAAGTAAAAGTGATAATAGGTTTTCAAACAGGTGTTCAGTTCTAATTGGTTAGATTATGATACAAATACTAGATGTATGCTTAGCTAGAGTAGTGGGGCCAAAAAAGATTTTAATATTAAGTGTGAATGACATTTGATAATCTCTGATCTTACGATATATAGTTCATTGTAAGATCTCAGGGTAATGAATAATGTGTTCTGATGTTATGAGTAAGCCATGATCATAAGATCACAAATAAAAAATGCAAAGCCCACGATGCTACAGTAGAAAGGGTTAACAGTTTATTGTAATATCATAGAAGTTTGAAGGGTAATCAGCAATGTTACGAAGTAACAACAGTTACCATGGTCATAATATCATAGCAAAAAAAGGTCAAGGTAAGATGCTATGCCATTTTAGTGAAGTTGTTTGCCGAGAGATCATAGAAGAAGAAAAACTTCGTGTCAATGCCAAGACAACTAAGGAATCATAAGACCATAAGAGGGTTTTTCCATGGTTTTTGAATAGTTGACAAGGGTTTCATAACACCGGGAAACTATTTATTTAGTTGTAAGATAATACAAGGAGTCTTTTTACTGGTCATGAACATAGGATTGCAGGCCCTATTTCAACATAAAAGTGTTAAGTCACTTTTTATGAGATGCAAATGACAATGAACTTCTTGACCAATAAGATTTTAGAACAACATAAAAAGTGCATTGTTGGTTAGTAATGGTGATGCTCCCCTCTGTTGATAGAATAGGTTGATATTATGTTTCAAGCATGTTGAAAATAAATGCAAATTGAATGCTAATTTTCATACATTAAGTTGTAAAGATTTTCCTACTTTACAATTACAGTTTGCCATTTGCAAAGAAAGAGATTTTGAGTAGTTTTAAAGCTTTTGGTGCAATACAGATTATTATTTTTAGAGCTTTGAGAATGCTTTCCATACCCTCTTTACAAGTATATTGTCAAGATGTTTGATAAAGAGGTGGAGGAAATTCAAGAATCAGACATTGGAGTTGCAGAAACTTCAACTTCTAAAGGTGGCAAAACAAGACAAAAGAAACAAAATAGATTTGTAGAAGAATGGATAAAGCTTTTTCTTGGTTCTTCCAACTCCAATGTCACAGATGATCATGCCTTCACTGATCCATAAGCTCTTTACAGAGATGTTGTATGCCCTACTATTATTGGTTCAGAGCTTTTCAAATACTTCTATTATAATAGGGAGAAGAAAATTCCTATGTGTAACACATGGAAGAAGAATTTAGCCAAGGTGATATTTCTAGAAGTCTTTGTAGATGTAGACTTGATGAAGACCCTATTTCATTGCTATAATCTTGCCATTGAATCCTTTCATAGGAAAAATGGAACCATCCTCTGGACTCTTAACAGTGAATCATTTATTGAGGCTTTTGGACTGAATGGAGCTATGGGCTAGCCTATAGATTTGAAGGATTTGTAGAGAAAATTTGACACAAATACCAAGGCTTATACTAATCTATGCTACATCATATTCCCATGGATTTTAAGAATGTGGGTGATTAGCCTTAAATGGTAGATAAAATGATGCCAGTTGACAAGTTCTAAAATTATTTTTTGAAGATAGTATATGGTGTCCATAAGGTGGTTGGCAAGGATGGAACTAATGTAGTATATGGACATGAATTCATAATTGCTAGAGATGTGCAAGAATCCTATCATGGTGGGGAGTATGACTATGTGAATTACATTCTGGAGCTGATGAAAGAAAATATTGCGAAGGCTCAGACTGGATAGGTAAAGGATTTTAAGTTCCATCATTATTCACTATTGATGCACCTAATCCTCTACAAGAATGTAGGGTATATAAGCTCTGATTTCATTGACCATACCTCTAATGCTAATGGAGATCTATGAGTTTAGTTGTGGACATGGATATGGGATAGAAATTATCATTTTTCTAATCTTTTTTCATTTTTTGATAATTTTAGTGTTGTAATAATGAGAATATTAGATCTAGGTTACTTTAGGGAATCTAATATTTTTAAAGGCCTTTTGAGACCAGTCCTACTTATTGAAGGAAAGAGACTAGACCATAACTTGGGGGGACATTTTCTTATTCCCAACCTTTGATGAGAGTTTACGGTTGTCCTCAAGCACCCCATATACTACCAAAGGATATCCTCCTCGATTGGGTGTAATTTAATTTATATGGAAATTATTTATGGTTAATAGGTAGTATCTGGGACCCAAAGTGCATAAGGGAACTTTCTTGTGTAGGTGTTTTAGGGTTGGTGATTTTACAATTGGAGAAGCCTTGGATTTGATCTATTCTTATCTCCATCATTATAATTTGTCAACTAGTCTTTAAAGAATTTATGACCCTAACAATTGGATGGAGATCACTCTTAAGGAGATGAGAAATTATGTACTACCTAGAACAAAGGAATTTCCACTTGAGGATGTTAGTCAAAACATAGTTATAGTGGGTGAGGTAATTGACAGACTAGTAAATCTAGATGATGTTTTGAGGGTGGAGAGAGAGATGAAAAGAGAAAATCCCCAATTTTTGGGATTTTGCATGAATATCCCCTATCCTTAGAGAATCAAGAAGATGGTCACTAGCCATGTTGAGGTCATGGCTAAGATGCATGAAGGGCCAATGTGAAAAGAAGTTAAAGTTTTCCCTTATAGCCCTGAACCTGATGTGATCCTAGAAATAGAAGAAGATTATGTCCCTGAAGCATCATGGGTCACAAAAGGAAATAAGAGACAAAAGGTTATATGTATTTCTACTAAGGTAAAACTTGGGACATTGTAGATCTTACCTAGGAATAGTTAGTACTTTTCTAACTTAAGACAAAATTACCTCCAAGATAGAATAAATGTAGCTAAGAATACAATCACTGAAATGGAATTGGCAACAACAAGGCTAGATGATAGGATCATCCAAGCCCAATAGTTCCTTGAAGATGATGAATTCATCAAATTTTTTGAATTCAAAAATCTTTTTATATAAGATAAAACAGAGTGATCTGGTACTAAAGATGAAACTAGGGAAATCAGATGAACAAAAGCTGGAACTAGTGGAAAGGTTGTAGGGCTATGATCTTGAAAGTGAAGTTATGACTCTAGAGGAGGCTAGGGATCTTCTACAAAGGATTTGTATGTTATTGGTGCTTTGATGGGACTTGGAACAAGCATTTATGCTTGATTAGATAAGGAGGTAGGAAAATGCCATTACATATGAGGCATTTGGTGCAGATGGATTACAGAGAGGAACTGGTTTCAACATCGATACCAAATATTTGGCAGTTTGGAGTATGGCTCCTTCATCCAACCAACCAAAATTAATGGATGTATAGAGCATTGAGTAAGGTAACATTATTGTATGGACTCCATAGGGAACCTCTAGCACAGATATTTCTAAAGCCATGAAGCACTACTCATTTATGAATGAAGCCAAGGTAGAGGAGATGGAGACTAAACTCTCAAAATATATACATGATTACATAGATGTGAGAAATATTTATGGAGATGAGCTCAAAAAGAGCCATGTGTACAAGGAGATAATTGTAGAGATTGATGCCAAGGTCCAAGGATTTTAAAAGTGAAGTTCCATCACTCTGGGAGAAACTTATATAGGCAAAATAGGTGGTTTCTACAGAACAAAGAGAAAAACATGAAGATCAACAATAGCTAGCTAGGAACATAGATGAGGCCCTGACACAAAAAAGGATTTGGGAGAAGAGGAAGCATTAGAACCTAGGAGGATGAGCATTGATTCTCAATCTACTGAGCAAGAAGGTGAGATAAGTATAGATATCCTTAGGAATATGATGAGCCATAGAATTGAAATTTTGAAAAACATGACACAGCAAGCTCATAGTTTTTATATTGCTTTACAAAGTGCTAGGAAATTTTGTAATGAGGAACTTTCATGGCTATCACCCACATTTAATCTTTGGGGGCCATATATTCAATTCTTGGAGAGGCTAATTGTAAGTTAATGGCTAAAAAGCTAGATTTTCTAGATAAAATAATCACAGTGACGGAAGGTTCGAAGATGGTCAAAGAGTTGATTGGTTTCTTCACTGGGATGTTACAAATTATACAAGGGATGTTAAAGGTTTTATATTAGGGAGTACAACCTTGTATACCATCAATTTTGGATGCTACTAGCACAATGATAGACAATCAAGAATGGTTTAATTCCTTTTATGTTATTTTAACTCAAGAGGCTACAATACTAATTTTTGAAGATACTTATGATATCCCATATAATAAGTTAATTGATTCCCTTTTTAAGGTAGAAATAGATTTGAATAAATTTATTGTTTAATCAAAAGAAATTATGGATGTCAGGTGGACCAAAGCCACTCAAGATTTACAAGAGGTCAAAACTACAAAGTGGCCCACAAAAAAGGGAAATTTATGTTTGGGAGGTGGTAGGAGAGATTAAGGCTCTATCGACAAGAGTTAGTTGAGATATTTATCATACAGGATAGTGAAGGAAAAAGAGGATAAAAATCAAAGGCATGATATAAATGTTCATTTATTGTCTCAACTACTTTTCTTTTCCTGATCAATCTTTTGGAAGAATTTTCTATATACCTTTTTGTTCCCATCTTCCAAGTTTTTGTATCAATTCTTATTTTGACATGTGTCCTCCTCTCATCTATGGGTATGTGCACCAAGTTGTGGTGCCACAAACATGACACATAATTTTTTTTTAAAATTTTCAAAAGTGCATACACACTATAGTGCACCTACACTTTTCAAAAGTAAGAATTTTTATAAATGGGCTGCAAACCCATGGCACATTTTATACTTTTTGCATTTCTCCTCACAGTGTGCATGCAGATTGAAGAAATTGAATAATTTTGTCACGCACCTTCTCAAAATACCTCCTCATCATCAAAGTTCAAGATTGAAATCATGTCGTATGTTTTCTACTCTTGTTTTTGCATTATTTTATATGTTTTTGCATTGTTTTGTAAGTTTTTACATTGTTTTGTAGGTTTTTTTTTATTTTACTTTAATTTTATTTTACTTATTTAGACTGCAATTTGTTTCTTATCAGGAAATGTGAATAATGAATAGCCAAATCCCCAGCCAGATCAATAAAATCAAAATGAAAAACCCTCCACAAGATCCAAATCAAAATCCTCCACATATGAAAGTCAAAACCCTTCACAACAAGAGCAAGAAATTCCACAACCTGCACTGATTGGAAGACCTCCTCCTGACATCCAAGAAAATATAATGAATGAATTAGAAAGAGGGAAAAATGAATTTGAAGCACTCATTTGTAGGTTGAAAGCTTGTGGACAAACCAATCCAATGAGAGCACAATTGGCATCCTCCCTCAAGTCCATTATGACCCATGTAGCTTTTGTTAGTGGTCAATTGGATATTTGGCATCTTAAGCGGGATGAAAAAAAAATAATTATGCAAAAAAATTATAATATCAAGATGTAAAAACAAAGAAATACCAAAAGGTAGTATTTGTGCATTGTTTAAAAAGCCTAGAGAACAAGATATTATTAAACATACAACTAAAATGTTCCCCATCCATTGGTGAATACATGATGGTATTAGAAATAACTTTTGGGATAGATGGTGGATGGTCTTTGATGCACCTCCTTGCAATAATCATGAGGTTCCAATGTATTTCTTAAAGAAATTATATTGTGAATTTGTTCTTATGGAGATTCCTAATTATTTTGATATATTAGAATCTTAGGGTAGAGGTGGGGGGTCATCATTTGAGAGGTTGGGGGGATGTTGTGACCCTAATGTAGTTAGGGCACCTATTGACAATCGACAAGGTAAGCATGTGATTATTCTTTCATTTGTGAAGGAACATGTAGAGATCAAAACTCTAGGAACTATTAATGCTTTGACGTAGACCCTCATTCATTACATGAGTCTATTAGTTGAGGAGGAGCCTTCTATGCATTGCAGTCACATGTGCACATCATGTGGATCCTTATGCACATTTGGCAATCATGTTGGAGACAATATGGATGATGGGCTAGTCACTGATGAGTTCTTGAGTGACACATTTGGCATTGACACATGGGTAAATTACAACAATAATAAACTAATTTGATCACATTTCATATGTATAGTGAATGATTAATTAATTAACATGTATTGACATTGTTCAAAATTCAGGGTTAGAGTGTTGGCAACCCTAGTACAGATTCCTCAGTCTCATTTTTCATCCCTTTGAAGAGTCAAGAAGTATGTATCAATTTAATCATTTAAATTAATACATATATTTATTAAGTAATCATATAAAGGATTGACAAAAAAAAATTTATGCATGTGTATCAGTTCTCTACTAGACCATCGACATTCACAAGGGACTCAGAGCCTAAGCATAATATGAGCTTTGTAGAGGTACATTTGTTTCATGTTAATTTAATTCATTTAATTATATTTGTTTCATCTTTCATGTTACATGTAAATTGTATTGTATGACATGCAATTGTTGATGTCTGAGACTCCTCATCTTTGCTAGTCCATCAATTGTAGAATTGCTATAGTGATGGCTAGTTCAGAGCCATTGACTGAGGTATGAAAGGATTTTCTTGGTTTTAGTTGTTTTTTATAATAGTTAGTGTCAAAATTTCTAATGTTATTTATAAGTGATTATATTGATTGAATTGTTGTAAGGCCTTATTATACCCAATCGTCTGTGAGCCTTTGAGGTGGACATACAGAGTGACTATTTGATGGCGGTAAGAAAATAAGTAATGTTGTGTGTAGATATATTTTATTTCAATGTATAATAATTATTGATTCATATCTACTTTGTTTGTATTAGCTTGAGTTAGAGAAGATCCTAAACAAGAGGACGAGTGAGAGTGTGAGGAAGACCCCATCATCTCCATCATCTCCCTCCACACAATGATCAAAGACCTTAGGAATTATTTTCCTTCCCCTCATGGGAAGGATAAGATATAGTTCATAGACACACATGTCTAGGCATTAGTGGAAATATATGTTAGATTTTATGTCAGTGGATATATTTGATTTACATTTGATGTATATATGACATTTTATATTTGATGTATGACATATATTTGATGCATGACATTATTAGACTTATGACATTATTGGTTAATATATGATATGTTTGCTCATGTATGACATTATTGGTTATCATAATTTATTATATGTTTTTTAATTTATGACATTATTGGTTATCATAATATATTATATGGTTGTTCATGTATGACATTATTGGTTATCATAATATATTATATCTTTGTTCATGTATGACATAATTGGTTATCATAATATATTATGTGTTTGTTCATGTATGAAATTATTGGTTATCATAATGTATATCTTTTTTTTCTTATTTAAATTTTAAGTACAATTCATGTATTTCATTTTAATGTAAATTGCATCCAAAATGATGCAGAGTGCTCACACCAAAAGCTAGTGGATTCCCAACAAGAACACTTTTAAGGAAAACTACCTTTCCCACCTTTGTAAGTGTCTTCAAAGACTCTTTACAACATGGTTACAAAATTAAACAAACTTTTACCCAACTTCACAAAATTACTTGATCACTTTCCCTATTCAAGACTTGAGAAGCAATGAGGGAAAAATGAGAAAATTTGAGAAATGGATCATAATCAACTTCTTGCTTCAAACTAACATCTTAAACACTTCAAGGAACACCTAAAAACTATCTCACAAACTTTATTCTATCATCTATTCCATCCATCCAAGAAATTCTTCAACATCTCATGAGAGAAACAATCTTCCAACATCCTATGACTATATTTTCTTTGCAACAACATGTAATTTACTGATTTTTGAACAGCTCTTCACAAAGTGAAGTTACTATGTTTCAAACCCATGAAATGGCTATTAAGACAACCAAGAAAATCCTTAATGTCTTCCACTAACTCCATTCAGTGATAAAATGAAGCTAAAGTGGTATTTCATTCTAAAAAATTATGAGTTTATTGTTCCAAACAAGAAGTAATGATATTTGACAATAACTCAATGATCCTATATACAAGTTAAACGTTAGCAATGATTCCTCGCCATATTAAAAAAAACTTAATAATCACCAACACCTTATGCCTCCTATAAATTCATAGATGGTATTTTCATCATTTGACATCCATTCCAACTAATTACCAATTAGTTTGATTTGTTACAAGGTTAACTTCAAGGTTTTCCAAAAAATTGTTAAAATTGCCAAAAACTTGTCAGCAACTTTTATTACAAAATGCAATTTTTCCACTAACGTTTCTTAGAACTTAACCAAGTGGTTTTTGGTAACACATAGGACCTATATAAGTTTTAATGACTCTCAAAACACTTAATAAGTCAACTTATTAACAAAAAAAACAAAAAAATAAAGATCGTTAGGACTAAGGCAACTTGGGTTTATAAGTGACCTCAAGTTCCTTCACCTTACAGATAAGGATCGCCTTATTACCATAAAAAATAACATGTTCAAAATGAGGTGTATGATCAACCCTTTACCTTCTATCATGATTCACCATCATTGGATGTGATGACATATCCAATTGCCACAATCAAAGATCACTACCATATGGCATTTAGTGACTCTTAGGAATGATTCGGATTGGCATGCTCGAGAATGTTTGAGCACTCAATGGGATGGGAAGAGCTTGGGGCTAGTGTTTACCCAGCCACCCAAAGCTAATGAAATAGATAGTTTTATCCCACAACAAAATGTGAGAGACATTTGGCAATTGGCAACTTTGTACTAGCCAACACTACAAATTTTAGCATCACCCAAGATGGTATTGAAAAATCAAAGTGGAATAAGATCTCCAAAAAGAGATAGAGGTTATTGTAGATCTCTAGAACACCATCCTATAGCACCTAAAATTGCATCCATTCCTTGCATGAGCTCTAAGATATGCCCCGTCAAAGATCTCTTCCCTATGGCATTTAGTGACTCTTAGGAACATTTCAATTCAGTGTGCTCAAGAATGTTTGAGCACTCAAAGGGATAGTATGAACTTGGGGCTAGGATTCACCCAAGCACCTAGAGATAATAGAATAGACAATTCAATCTCAGATGAATAATGAGGGAGATTTTTTAGTTGGTAACATTGTACCAGCCAACACTACAAGTTTCACCATCACTTGAGATGGCATTGCAAACTCAAAATAGAATAAGTTTTCTTAAAAGTAAGAGAGGTTATTATAGATCTATACAACATGGTCCTATAGCACCTAGAATCATATCTATACCTCACATGAGCTCCAAGATATGCTTGTCAAAGATCGTTGCCCTATGGCATTTAGTGACTCTTAGGGATGATTTGGTTCAGCGTGCCTGAAAATGTTTGAGCACTCAATGGGATGGGAGGAGTTTGGGACTAGTGTTTACCTAGCCACCTAGGGCTAACAAAATAGACAGTTTGATCCCATGAAAAAAGGTGAGAGAGATTTGGCCATTGGTAACTTTATACTGGCCAACATTATAAGCTTCAACATCACCCAAGATGGCATCGCAAAATCAAAATGGAATAAAATCTCCCAAAAAAAAAATGAGGTTATTGTAGGTCTTCATAACATAGTCTTATAGAACCTAGAATCACATCCATACCTTGCACAAGCTCCAAGATATGCCCCATTAAATACCACTACCCTATGGCATTTAGTGACTCTTAGGGATGTTTCAATTTGGCATGCTTGAGAATGTTCAAGCACTCAATAGGATAGGATGATCTTGGGGTTGGGGTTTATGCAACCACTTAGAGCTAACAGAATAGATAGTTTGATCCCATGATGAATGATGAGGGAGATTTAGTAGTTAGCAACTTTGTACTAGCCAACACTATAAGTTTCGGCATCACCTAAGTTGGCATCACAAAATCAAAATAGAATAAGATCTCCAAAAAGTGAGAGAGGTTATTGTAGGTCTCTGCAACATGGTCCTATAGTACCTAGAATCACATCCATACCTTGCAAAAGCTTCAAGATATTCTCTATCAAAGATTGTTTCCCTATGGCATTTAGTGACTTAGGGATGTCTTGGTTCGATGTTCCCAAGAATGTTTGAGCACTCGATGGGATGAGAAAAGCTTGGGGATAAAGTTTACATAGCTACCTAGACCTAATGGAATAGACAGTTTGATCCCACGACAAATGGTGAGGAAGATTTGGTAATTGACAACTTTTTACTGGCTAACATTACAAGTTTTAGCATCACCTAAGATGAAATCAAAATAGAATAAGATCTCCAAAAAGTGAGAGATTTTATTGTAGGTATCCACAACATTTTTTTATAGCACTCAGAATTGCATCCATGCCTCACACAAGCTCTGAGATATGCCTCGTCAAAGATCATTTTCCTATGGCATTTAGTGATTCTTAGGTACATTTATGTTTGATGTGCTTGAGAACATTCGAGTGCTCAAAGGGATAGGATGAGCTTGGGGCTAGAGTTTACCTAGCCACCTAGAGCTAATGAAATAGATAATGTGATCCCACAATGAATGGTGAGGGAGATTTTGTAGTTGGCAACTTTGTACTGGCCAATACTACAATTTTTAGCATCACCCAAGATGGTGTCAAAAAATAAAAATAGAGTAAGATCTCCAAAAAGTGAGAGAGGTTATTGTAGGTCTCTACAACATGGTCCTATAGCACCTAGAATTACATCCATACCTCACACGAGCTCTAAGATATGCCTCATCAAAGATTGTTGCCCTTTGACATTTAGTGACTCTTAGGGATGTTTTGGTTTAGCATGCCTAAGAACGTTTGAGAAGACAATGGGATGGGAGGAGCTTGGGGCTAGTGTTTACTTAGCCACTTAGAGGTAATAGAATAGATAGTTTGATCCCATGACAAAAGGTGAGAGAGGTTTGGTAGTTCGCAACTTTGTACTGGCCAACACTATAAGTTTCAATATCACCCAAGATGGCATCGCAAAATCAAAATGGAATAAAATCTCCAAAAAGTGAGAGAGGTTATTGTAGGTCTCTATAACATGGTCCTATAGCACCTAGAATCACATCTATACCTCATAAAAGCTCCAAGATATGCCCTATCAAATATTTCTACCCTATAGCATTTAGTGACTCTTAGGGATGTTTCAGTTTGGTGTGCCCAAGAATGTTTGAGCACTCAATGGGAGGGGACAAGATTGGGGCTAGAGTTTACCTAGCCACTTGGAGCTAATATAATAGATAGTTTGATCCCACGATGAATGGTGAGGGATATTTGGTAGTTGGAAATGTTTTACTAGCCAGCACTTCAAGTTTTAGCATCACCAAGATGGTGTCACAAAATCAAAATGGAATAAGATATCAAAAAGTGAGAGATGTTATTGTAGGTTTCCATAACATGGTCCTATAGCACTTAGAATCACATCCATACCTTACATGAGCTTTGATATATGCTCCATCAAAGATCACTATCCTATGGCATTTAGTGAGTCTTAGGGACATTTCGATTTAGTGTGCCCAAGAATTTTTGAGCACTTAAAGGGATGGGGTGAGCTCGGGGATAGGGTTTACCTAGCCACCTGGAGCTAACAAAATAAATAGTTTGATCCCACGACAAATAGTGAGGGAGATTTTGTAGTTGGAAACTTTGTACTGGCCAACACTACAAGTTTCAACATCACCCAAGATGGCATCACAAAATTAAAAAATGTAGTAATATCTCTAAAAAGTGAAAGAATTTATTGTAGGTCTCCACAAAATGGTCCTATAGCACTCAAAATTTCATCCATACCTCACATGAGCTCTGAGATATGCCCCGTTAAATATCATTGCCTTATGGCATTTAGTGACTCTTAGGGACATTTTAGTTTAGCATTTCTAAGAACATTTGAGAACTCAAAGGGATGGGATGAGCTTGGAGCTAGGGTTTACCTGACTACCTGGAGCTAATAGAATAGACAATTTGATCCCACAATGAATGGTGAGGGAGATTTAGTAGTTGGCAAATTTGTACTAGCCAATACT
Organism: Cupressus sempervirens; assembly: GCA_028749045.1. NCBI lineage: Eukaryota > Viridiplantae > Streptophyta > Pinopsida > Cupressales > Cupressaceae > Cupressus > Cupressus sempervirens. The sequence goes on along the minus strand of CM053793.1, from coordinate 36,629,974 downwards.
ACAGGTTTCAACATCACCTGAGATGGTGTCACAAAATCAAAATAGAATAAAATCTCCAAGAAGTGAGAGAAGTTATTGTACATCTTTGAAACATGTTCCTATAGCACCTAGAATCACATCCATACCTCACATGAGCTCTGAGATATGCCCCATCAAAGATCACTTCCCTATGGCATTTTGTGACTCTTAAGGACATTTTGGTTTGACATGCCCGAGAATGTTCAAGCACTCAAATAGATGGGATGAGCTTGGTTCTAGGGTTTACCTAGCCACTTAGAGCTAACAAAATATATAGTCTAATCTCATGATGAATGATGAGGGAGATTTGGTAATTGGCAACTTTGTATTGGCTAATACTACAAGTTTCAGCATCACCCTAGATGGCATCTCAAAATCAAAATAGAGTAAGATCTTCAAAAAGAGAGAGATTTTATTCTAGGTCTCTATGACATAGTCCTATAGCACCTAGAATCACATCCATACCTCACACAAGCTTCGAGGTATGCCCTGTCAAAAATCCTTGCCCTATGACATTTAGTGACTCTTAGGGATGTTTCAGTTTGGCATGCCCAAGAACATTCAATTGCACAATGGGATGGGACAAGCTTGGGGCTAGGGTTTACCTAGCCATCTAGAGCTAACGCAATAGACAATTTGATTCCATGATGAATGATGAGAGAGATATGAGCAAAATATGTATGCCTACGCCACTTTGTGCAAAATATGAGCAAAAGTTGCTAATTAAGAAAAATTGGGTCTTTTTGAGTTTTTGTTCAAGGTAGCCTAGGATTAGGTGTTTTTAGTTCTTTTTTAATAGTTTAAATATTTTCCAAGTCCTAGAATTGAAATATAGTGAACTTTGCAAAAGTTGCACTTTTTGTGCAAAATTGTAAAAGTTGTAAAAGTTGCTTTAAAATGCAAATCTAACTAGAAACCCTCTAACCTTTGAAAAATATTTCCCATGCTCATATACCTAAGCATGGAGAGTTACAATTTCTAAAACTTCTATTTGCAAACTTTTTGCAAAAATTGCAAAAGTTGCTCAAGCAACTTTTTGAGCAACATTGGAACTTTTGAGCATTTTTTGCTCTTTACATATTTAGGTCAAATGGGTCCATCTAGGACTATTCTAGGACCCTAGTTAAGATTCCTAGGACCTATTAGGAAACCAAATACCTTAGTTTCCCATGAATATTGATAGGAAATATATAAGCAATTGGCTACTAGCTTCAGATATTTCAAAGACATTGAAAATAATATATATCATTCTTTTAGAAAAAATGAGGTATCGATTCTAAAAATAAGATTGAAATGATTCCCATCAGTGGAATGGCCAAGAACTACCTTTTTAATACAGTGACCAACAATTGGCCTCACTCCCCATGCCTTCTTATTCCTATGGAGGAAAGCTTAATATACTGAGGAATTGCAACTACATCTATTAAATATACAAAGAAAGATATAGAAAACCTACTTAATAGAGAGATTAATATAAGAGAAAAGGAAATTTTAGAATAAAATGGTTATCTTAGTGCCATCCATGGTATCCCAATTACTTAGAATGAAGAGAAAAAACCTACAACTACTAGTAAAGCATGCACATGTACACAAATAAAAATAAATTAGATAGAGAAGTAACAAGTGCTATAGAATTATCCACAGAGCAATGTGAAGTGAAGCCTCAAATTGGCTCATTAGTAGGCAAAGAATCTAGTCATGCACTTCATTCCACCACCACAAATGTTTCAATTAGAAATTCCTATTCATCAATGGCCTTTTATTTATAGGACTTGGGAAGCTAGGATACTTAGGCTGGGCATGATCCCTCAAAGTTCTCATCAAATATATTAATGCTCTTAACAAAACAACAAAAATCTCATTGCCACCTTTGAATGGAGACTTGATTTAAAATGAAAATTGTCAATTCCCAAACATTTCCCAATCAAGTAGATGATTGGTGCAAGAGCACCCATTCTAGACTCATCAAAGAAGGCACCTAAGGATCCTAGATAGTTCACTTAGGATAGGTTGTGATGCAATAGTACATGGTGGAAGCTTATAAAAGGAAAGCCACTAGGCAATTAGACAATGTTGGAATCCTTCAAATTTCACAAAAATAGGGCTTAGTGTTGGGACACTTATCACAAGCATAAATAATGAACTTATCATAGGTTATCACAACCCAAACAGGGTAGGGAACCTAATTAGTAGGTTTGCCTAAGTTCAAAAGCACCAAAACATAAGGATTCTCCAAAAGCCTAATAAGGGAACATATCCCCAAACATGAATGAAAAGAGAAAAATGACCATGGAATGGCATAAAAACACACCTTAGACCTATTAAGCTTTATATATAGTAGATAAAGTGATTCAATTGTGTCCAAACAACATTGATATATAGGTATAGTTGTTTGCAATTGAAAAGGCTAGTAGCCCTTCAAACTGTAAATTGACCATGATATGGAAAAACCCCACATGAAGACACAATTTAAAGTGAGATTCAAACACCCTTTTATGACATATAAAACATATCTAAATCTCACAAACTAAAAGAGACTAGAACCCACTACTATAACAACATCTAGAAAGTGTTGATAGGCCTAATTAGGTTGCAGTTACACTACAGGTACCTTTTCACACATGCCAACCTAAAAAAAAATTATTGGAACATCTAGGACCATATGAAACAAGTCCAAATCCAAAGTTATAGACATTGGATCACTCTGTAGAAAAAGTTATAGTGATTGTGGTGAAATGTTGAATGGTACATGTATGGAGCCATACACATAGGGTATGGTGGAAAAATTAATTCCTTTCTTGGACATCTATAAAACCTAAAAAATTATGAATTACACTAATAGGGCTTGCATTCCATGAAGAGGCATCAAATTTCCATGGTGGAAAGTGCCAAAACAGCAAGGCCCTAGGTGAAACCTTTGGTTTAATGCTGATTTCTAGGTACCTTCAACAAAAATTGAATAACTTGCAAACTACAAAGGATCAAAACATAAAACCAAGTTCAAATGAAAGATAACTCACCCCTCTAACTCTTGGGGTCACTATAAAATGTCCCAACATCCATACCAATCTATACAATGCTCTGAAACACATAATTTTGTAGGAAAAATAAGTTATTTTACAGATTTCTTGCCAAAATAAGTACATCATGCCTATCATGCACCTATAAGGGCTAATATAGGCTGTCTCCAATAGTTATAAGGTTGGTTTTAACCAACTAGCCCTTTGGGGAAGAGTTTTTGAAAGTTTCACAACTTTTTAAGAAGTTGCTCAAAAGTTGTCAAGCAACTTTTTGAGCAACTTTTTCAGAAACTATGAAAAGAAAGACAATTAAAGAAAACTTCCTATAACAAAATTTTTCTAGACAACTCAATCTACCATGGAAACTAGTACAATCTATTAAAACAATGTCAAAAATTCCTTAAAACTTAGAAACTCAATAATATTGCCTTCAAATATCATGCTATAGCATGTTGACTGTGCACAATGATATTAACTTCTCTCATTTTAGGGTTTGGAAAGTCTTTATATCTCCTCCTAGGTCTTTCATAGTTATCCCTATAATTTTCATCAGCCTCATTCAAGTTTTAAAAGGAAAACCCACAATTTCTTGCAAAATCAGCATTTTAAAAAATTGCAGAATTGCAATATAGCAACTTTTGGAGTTTTCTTGCTTGCCCTTCTTAACACTTCTAACGTGTTATTTAGGCTATCCCTTAGCAATTCCATGCTAGGGACCTTTTCCTAAGCTAATTAATCATCCCTTAGGTTATCATTTCCCTATGGCAATGTATGCCTTGATTTTTAGGCCAAAATAGTGACTTTTCTAAGGACATTAAATTACATCCAATACCCTAATTACCACACCTAGGTCCAATGACCCTTATTCTACTTAAAAGGCTCACTTGGAGCACACAAAAAAACAAATGAAAAGGTGAGGGCCCTATGATTCAAGGATCCCTTGCACCACTCTCTCTCTCCCCCCCTCTCCCTATTCAATCTAATAAACCAACTGGATCTGCTCTACATTTTAATGTCTCAAGTATTGCCTCATGGTCTAACTTGCAAACTTTCCAAAGAGTCTTATTATGTGGCTTTCCACCATATTTTATCAAGTGGAAATTTGATGAAACAACAAGGTTCAAATAATGAATAATATTCCTCTCTCTCTACCAATCTTCAAATAACCACAAGTTAGGGTTCTTCATAGAATATCATCTAAGCCATGTGTCAGTTACAACCACCACACCGATATAGTACTCTAAACCTTCACCATCTATAACTGAGAAATCCAATTTTTGTTTGGCTTGGACACAATGACACAAATAATAATTTTTCCCTCCATCATTGTCTTTAGGTGCAATAATAGCAAAAAAATGGCCTGTAGTGATAAATATACAAAATGCAGTCTTTAATTCATAAAATACTTAGGTAAAAGTTATAAAGTTAAATATTGAAATTACAAAGATATATAAATATATATTACTAGGTTGCACTAAATTAGACAAGTAGTCAAATTCAATGGACGAATCCATCTCTAACATTTCATGTACTTGTGGCAGACAATAGGTGTCAATTGGGTCCAAAAATTGTATATCCCATTTGTCCACCCATTCAGTCGACTCACAGTCATCCCAATTTTCCTCTACACATGATGGACAATAGCATGCCATTTTTTGTGTGTGGATACTCCATGAACCTACATCAAAGCTTCTAAAAAAGTACAACTCACTTAATCCTATTAGTGTGCAATAATCCTCATATGATACAATGTTAGTATTATCTATCAACCAAAAAAATCTTCGACCCTAGACTCAACTTCCTTACTTGGACCTATTGTAGCATTACACCATTGGATGATGGATTTTTCATCTATCAATATTGCTCCATCTTTGTACTTTACCTCTTCACGAGCTAAGGCTCTTTTGATGCATGCACCTATACCACCATGCTCTCCCTTTCCATGACCAACCTCTATGAAATTCCACATATATTGAGTTGTAGACAAACTGTGCATCCTACTAAACCAATAGAACATCCATGCATTTTTGAATTGAGATACACAATTGTCTGATCAAATAATGTACTGACAATAGGTATGCCCCTATTAGCCAAATCTCAATAAAATATTTGAAAACAACCATGTACAAACTCCATAGAATGTGATAGGTTATCGTTGATGTAAAAATGGTACTCCCTCAAAATCTTCCTGTCATCCTTTGTACTTGTAGGTGAATGCATAAATGTTATGTGAACAAATATGGAAATCTATTAAGAAATATAATAATTTTCTTGCACTTCATTTTGTGATTTTAGTGTGTAGTTCTCTACAAAGTCTACAACCAAAACAATGGTATCTAGTAGAAACACATCCTTGTACAAATTGAATTGCAAATCTAGCTATCGAGCTCTATGTGTATGCCTTGCATACTCATAAATAATATTTTTATGAAGAATCTTCATGAACTCATACACTAGAATCTTTTCAATGAATAAATCACATCTTTTACCATGTTTTCCATCTTTTAGAGCATATATCACTGTCTTATATTTTTTGTAATCTACTATTTCATTTCCAATTGTATGTGTACTATCCATATGTTCACAAGTTGATAAAAGTTGCAAAGAACCACAAAATAAGCATGTATCATCCAAGCATGATGTCTTGTAAAAATTTTGGTCATCCCCTATTTCACATAAAATGTTGGATATGAATTCCCTTGAAGATCTAGGTGGCTCATTCATGTCACAATCCTGCAAAACAAACTTAGAATGCAAAAACACACATATATGCCTAAAAACATCAAAATTATTAGAAAATTCAATATGTATCTTACAACAAGAAGTTGTGCATGTGTAATTTATCTTCACATAAAAAAGTTTACTCATCTCAAAATATCTTTGACTTATTCGAATTTGAGGATACATACCGATAAATTTTTGCAAAAAATTGTGTCTGAGTTGAGTCCAAAAAATGTTTTGCATGTGGGTCACAATTTTGGCTACCAATCCTCCTTCTTACAATATCTCCTTTATTAGGAGAAACATGTGTATTATTTGTCCAAAAATCTTTGATCAATGATTTCAAAGCTTCACTAATTTATTTATCCTTTCACAGTAGTCTTCTACTAAATGTCCATAACTCATTTTTTGTTGGATCTTCCAATCTCTCATGCCTTAGCATGGCTCTCCTTAGAGTACCTCTACCAATTTTCAATATTTTTCTTGTCTTTCTCATGATTTGAGATTTCTTCATTTGGGTACTTACTATTGTCAATGTAAGTGCTCATCTTGTGAGATTACTATCTTTGGTGCATAATTTAGAATCCACTTTGTCATAAGCACTCATTAGAATCTTTACAATATTTTTTTCATTTGAATCATCCATCAGTCTTAGCCCAAGAATCTTCATAATAGGCCTAAATTTTGAATTCTTTATCATTTCAACAAATAATTGGCATTAACCTATAATATTTAATTCTTCAAAGAATAATCTCCACATATGATTAACTTTTTTTTGACAAGTACGTTTGTTAATCTTGTCAAGCATTGGTTTCAAAATGTTAGTATCAATATCAATCAAATATTTTGGTCTTCTAAAATGAATTCTAGTAGGTGTTATAATCTCTTCCATTCCTTCAACATTTTGAACATCAACATAAGATTGAGTGATTTGCATAACTTAAACCGAAGATGGTGTGCCTTGGCAATAAGATGCAAAAGATGGAATATCACCTACTTGATATGTTGATGTTGTGCCTTCAACATGACATGATGGAGTGTGTACATTGTTGGATCTACAAATTATCATATCTTCAACATGAGATGATGATATGACTCCAACATTGGAAGATGGTGTAGCTTCACAATTTAATTGTCTTCTTGAGCATAACAATCTCATTCGTTCTCTTTGTCTTTCCAATTCTTCCTCTCTCTTTTTTTGTATCAATGGTTCTTGTTCCTCTTCAAAAGTCAATTCTTCATCATTACTTTGAAATTTTCTTTGTTCATGTAGTAGTTTCATTTTATCTCTTTTAATTACCAAATCTCTCTCCCTCTCTTCTGTTGTTTGAGTTTTTGGTTTCTTCCTAGGCATGATGATGATTTATATATGTCAAATTATTCAAACATCTGAATTACTTACAATTTTTAAATTACAAATCATTCAAATACATATATAAATTACAATTATTTCAATGAATACACAATATATATTAAACAACTTGTCAAATTTCTAACCATTTTCAAAAAAAAATCATTCAAACATTCAAATTTCAATGAATTCACTATATATTAAACAACATGTCAAATTATAATCAAATTTGTCTCTATATAAAAATAAAGAATATTTAAAAAGGACTACATTTACCTTTTCTATAGAGAGAATATTAAAAAATCCTTCAAATAGCATATCCAATGATTGAATTTGGTGTTTGCTAACTTCAAATAGAATGAAAGAATGTTCAAAAAGCCTTCAAATAGTGTTTGCTAACTTCCAACAACTTGAAACCTATGTTTTTTGTCAAAAAAAAAAATACACAATAGACAAAAAGTAGAATATGGATCTGCAAGGACCCAAACTTACATTATGATAAGTTTTTGGTGTTTTCATATAGCGCGTACACACTATAAAGCATGTACGCACTACATATGCACTATGTGAAAAATAATCTCTCCCTATCCCACCATCCCCTATCCCCTACTCTCTCTCTCCTTTCTCTCTCTCTCACTCTCACTCTCTCCTACTCTCTCTTGCTCTCTCTCTCCTCTCCCATCCCCTACTCTCTCTCTATATATCTCCCTCTCCCACTCCCTCTCCCACCACCTACTCTCTCTCACTTTCTCTCCCATCCCCTACTCTCTCTCTCACTCTATTTCCTCTCCCATCCCCTTCTCCCTCTTTCTCTCTCTCCGCTCTCCCATCCCCTACTCTCTCTTGGGCTACTCTCTCTCTCTCTCTCTCTCTCTCTCTCTCTCTCCTAATCCATCTCCCACCACTTACTCTCTCTCACTCTCTCTCTCCCATCCCCCCTCTCTCTTACTCTCCCTCTCACACTCCCTCTCCCACCATTACTCTCTCTATCTATCTATCTATCTCCCTCTCCTACTCCCTCTCCCATCACCTACTCTCTCCCATCCCCTACTCTCTCTTGCTCTCCCTCTCCCACTCCCTCTCCTATTGTCTACTCTCTCTCACTCTCTCTCCCATCCCCTACTCTCTCTCATCTCCTATCCCCTACTCTCTCTCACACAAACACACACTCCCATCTCCTCTCTCTTGATCCCCTTCTCCCATCGCCTACTCTCTCTCACTCTCTCTCTCTCTCTCTTACACACCCCCATTCCCCCTCTCTCTCTCACTCTCCCTCTCCCAGTCTCTCTCCCACTTCTACTCTCTCTCTATCTATCTCCCTCTCCCATCCTCTACTCTCTCTCAATCTCCCTCTCTCACCACCTACTCTCTCTCACTCTCTCTCTCCCATCCCCTACTCTCTCTCACTCTCCCTCTCCCACTACCTACTCTATCTCTCACTCTCTCTCTTCCATCCCTTACTCTCCCTCACTCTCCCTCTCGCACTACCTATGCTCTCTCTCACTCTCTCTCCCCTCCCCTACTCTCTCATTCTCTAACCCCTACTCTCTCTCTCATAGACATAGAATCTCATTCCCCCTCTCTCTTTCTCTCCCTCTCTCACTCCCTCTCCCATTTCCTACTCTCTCTCACTCTCTCTCTCTCTTACACACACTCACATCCCTCTCTCTCTCTCTCACTCTCCCTCTCCTATTTCCTCTCCTAGTTTCTACTCTCTCTTTCACTCTCTCTCAAAGACACGCAATCCCATCCCCCCTCTCTCTCACTCTACCTCTCTCACTCCTTCTCCCATTGCCTACTCTCTCTCCCATCCCCTACTCTCCCTCTCTCACTCCTTATCCCACCACCTACTCTCTCTCTCTCACTCTCTCTCTCATCCCCTACTCTCTCTCTCTCTCTCTCTCTCTCTCTCTCTCTCTCTCTCTCTCTCTCCCTTCCCCACTCCCTCTCTCACTACCTACTCTCTCTCACTCACTCTCCCTCTCCCACTCCCTCTCCCACCACCTACTCTCTCTGACTCTCTCTCTCCCATCCCCTACTCTCTCTCACTCTCACTCTCTCCCTCTCTACTCTCTCTCTCTCCCCCATCCCCTACTCTCACTCTCTCTCCCATCTCATACTCTCTCTACCACCCCTAATCTCTCTCTCTCACTCTCATACTCTCTCCCATCCCCTACTCTCTCTCTCTCTTATACACACCCTCATCCCTTCTCTCTCTCTCCCTCTCCCACTCCCTCTTCCACCATCGACAATCTCTCTCTCACATCCCCCACTCTCTCAGGCTACTCTTTCTCTCCCCTCTCCCATCCCCTACTCTCTCTCTTTTACACACACTCCCATCCCCCTCTTTCTTTCCTCTCCCATCTCCTACTCTCGCTCTCTCACTCATACACGCTCATCCTCCTCTCTCTCTCATTCTCCCTCTTCCTCTACCTCTCCCACTACCTACTCTCTCTCTCTCTCTCTCTCTCTCTCTCTCTCTCTCTCTCTCTCTCTCTCTCTCTCCCCATCCCCTACTCTCATTCTCTCTCCCATCTTGTAATCTCTCTCTACCACCCCCTACTCTCTCTCACACTCTCTCCCATCCCCTACTCTCTCTCTCTTACACACTCCCATCCCCCTTCTCTCTCTCCTTTCCCATCCCCTACTCTCTAGATCTCTCACACACACTCCCATCCCCCCTCTCTCTCTCCCTCTCCCACCACCTACTCTCTCTCTCACTATTCTTCCACTCTACTCTCTCTCTCCCATCCCCTACTCTTTCTTACACAAACTCTCATCCCCCTCTCTCTCTCCCTCTTCCACTCCCTCTCCCACCACCTACTCTCTCTCTCTTCCATCCCTACTCTCTCTTAGGCTACTCTCTCTCCCCTCTCCCATCCCCTACTCTCTCTCTTTCACACACACACACTCCCATCCCCCCTCTTTCTCTCTCTCCTCTCCCATTCCCTACTCTCACTTTCACTCACTCTCCCTCTCCCACTCCCTATCCCACTGCCTACTCTCTCTCACTCTCTCTCTCCCATCCCCTACTTTCTCTCTCTCCCACTCTCACTCTCTCCCTCTCTACTGTCTCTCCCATCCCCTACTCTCACTCTCTCTCCCATCTTGTACTCTCTCTCTGCCAACCCCTACTCTCACACTTTCACACTCTCTCCTATCCCCTACTCTCTCTTACATACACTTGCATCCCTCCTCTCTCTATCTCCCTCTCCCACTACCTACTCTCTCTATCCCATCCCTACTCTCTCTCTTAGGCTACTCTCTCTCCCCCTCTCCCATCCCCTATTCTCTCTCTCACACACACTCTCCCATCCCCCACTCTGTCTCCTCTCACACTCTCATCCTCCTCTCTCTCTCTCTCTCTCTCTCTCTCTCTCTCTCTCTCTCTCTCTCGCTCTTCATCTCCCACTCCCTCTCCCACCACCTATTGTCTCTCTCCCATCCCCTACTCTCACTCCCTCTCCCATCCTATACTCTCTCACACTCTCACACTCTCTCCCATCCCCTACTCTCTCTTACACACACTCTCATTCCCCCTCTCTCTCCCTCTCCCACTCCCTTTCCCACCGCCTACTCTCTCTCCCATCCCCTACTCTCTCTTAGGCTACTCTCTCTCTCCCCTCTCCCATCACCTACTCTCTCTCTTTCACACACACACTCCCATCCCCCTCTCTTTCTCTCTCTCTCTCTCCTCTCCCATCCCCTACTCTCTCTCACACACACACTCCCATCCTCCTCACTCTTCCTATCCTCCTCCCTCTCCCACCACCTACTCTCTCTCTCTCCCCCATCCCCTAATCTCAATCTCTCTCCACCATCCCATACTCTATCTCTACCACTCTTCACTCTCTCTCACTCTCACACTCTCTTCCATCCCCTACTCTCTCTCTCTTACACACACTCAAATCCCCCTTTTTCTCTCTCTCTTCCTCTCCCACTCCCTCTCCCATCTCCTACTCTCTCTCAAGCTACTCTCTCCCCTCTCCCATCCCCTACTCTCTCTCTCTCTCTCTCTCTCTCTCTCTCTCTCTCTCTCCCCCCTCTCTATCTCTCTCTCAAGCTACTCTCTCTCTCCCCTCTCCCATCCCCTACTCTCTCTCTCTCTCTCTCTCTCTCTCTCTCTCTCTCTCTCCCCTCTCTATCTCTCTCTCAAGCTACTCTCTCTCTCCCCTCTCCCATCCCCTACTCTCTTTCTTTCACATACACACACACACACACTCCCATCCCCCCTCTCTCTCTTGTCTTCTATCCCCTACTCTCTCTATCACACACTCCCATCCCCCCACTCTCTCTCTCCCTCTCCCTCTCCCACTCCCTCTCCCACTACTTACTCTCTATCACTCTCACTCTCTCCCATCCCCTGCTATCACTCTCTCTCTCATTCCCTACTCTCTCTCTCTGCCACCCCTACTCTCTCTCACACTTCCTCCCTCTCCCATCCCCTACTCTCTCTCTCTCTCTCTCTCTCTCTCTCTCTCTCTCACACACACACACACACACACACACATACGCACTCCCATCCCCCCCTCTCCTTTCTGACTCTCACTCTACCTCTCTCCTTCTCTCTCTATTGAAATTTAGGTCTTAATAGTGTGTGTGCACTACTAAGACTAAAATTTAAAAAATCTTTAAATAGCACGTGCATGCTATAGTGTGCACATGCTATTTAAAGCTTTGCATTCTACCAAGCCTAAGGCTTGGTTTTTCCTTGGGGATCCAACCCAAAGCTTTCAAGTCTCTAAACTAGTTTGAGAGGCGTTTTGCTACAAACATACAAAAAATGATTGACTTTTCTTGTGTGCTTTCCTTCAAGTTTCCTCATGGTTGAACATAAATAAAATCAAGTTGCATGACATTGTAGGTCTCTTTGTTAGCTATATAACCATATAATTTATTTTTTATTTGAACTATTTTAAGCCTTTCAACTATAATTTCTTTTGAATGCGCCCATTTTTTGTCAAAAACAACCATGTATTAATTAGGCTATGGATTTTAGCTTGTTCATTGAATTTCACAATAACTTAGTTTTTTAGAAACTACACTCCGTTCTAGACACTTTGAAAAAAAGAAGTTTGGATTTTAGATTAATTTTCAATAATTTCTAGGGGGGGCACATAGATATTTCACATTTCTGGGATGTGTCCAATTAAAAAAATCATTAAAAAAAAAAAATACACATTATAAACTTACCTGAAAATCTAGGATAAACTACACATTATTAGGTAACTTTTGACTAGAGTGATTAAAGAATTTCAAAAACAAATTTAAAATTTTAGGGGGTCCACACTTTGTATTGTGTTATATTTTTTCTGAATAAATAGTACCAATTTCTATGGCCCCCTTTATCGAGGACCTAAAACTAAACCATTTTGAAAAAAAATTAGTAGTTTAGAAACTAGATTAAAAGGAGTACTACTTTTGTTTTTGGACATCTTAAAATTTTTAGCTTAACTATCTTCAAATTCTTGTTGAAGTTTAGAAATTGCTGATTTCAAAAAAATGGTGTCCACTTATACTCTCTTTTGGCACCACAACTTGGTCCACTTACCCCTATAGCTTGTTGCAATCCCAGTAGAGGTCAGTTGTCTATAAAACTTTCTCATTGTCATGTATTATTTTTTATTCCATCCATTTGTTCTCTGATTATATGAATGAGTTTCGTTATTGCATACTTGAATACAAAAAAGTTAGCATTTGGTACCCATGGCTTGTCTCTGAGATATATTATGTGTTTATGTTAGCATTATAAAGATCTTAATTTGAAGGATTTTCCCTTAATTATCATTATCTTTGAGTTTTGTTTCCTTTCTCATATATCCATAATCTTGGGATTGACTAAATAAGTTTCATTTAGTTTAATGCAATTTACACAAGTTGTTTATCTTTTATTGATTGTTGCTAATTTAAAGAATTAGGTAATTGCTTTCCATAATGGATAAGGTTTAGTGTTTGTGAAAGGGATATGATAAGAATGAAACTTAGAGTTAAATGTTGACAATTTTAATCACATGTTAATTAAAATGGTCCAAATCTACTAATCTTTGACTCTATATCCCATTGGATAAGGCACTAGTCCATTTAAAAATTCAAGGATATAATAATGATTCACTTAATTGCAGAATATTCATAAGAAAAAATCAATTTACTATTTCATGTATCAAGAGATAAAAGTGTTGATCGTTACTTATTTGCATATACTTTTTGGTTGTAGTTAGCTACTATGCTCAGAAATTTTTAGCCTTGTTGAATATAGGATTTAGCTCATCCTTAGGCTTTTCCCTATCTTTGTTTCCTAGTATCAGCTTGATTCAAGAATAGTTGGATTCTCTAATAGGATCAAAGAACTTGACATTGATTGCTGAAACATATATAGGGAAACCAATGTAGAAATCAAAGCCCAAAACATATTCACCTAGCACTAAGAGTTCCTCCAAGCCATCTCCTAGATCAAATTCATGAAAATCCACTCTAAAGGGTAAACCTTCCATGTCTGGTGAGTCTTCCTCTGAGACTAAGAATTTTATAGGTGATTTTTGAAGTTTTTGTGACAAGGAAGGAAATTGAATTTCTAGGTATTGGAAATTTTTTTGAGGCTTTAGAGGAGGCCATATAGTAGCACAATATTACTTCTCTAAAGCCACCACCTCCTCCTTTTGAGAAAGGACATGCTCTTTCTACATGACCTTTATCTTCTTTTCCTAATTGGATCATTGATTCAAGAGCTTCCCACCATATAAAAAACTCACGTGATTTGGTTACCTCTCTTTCTTAGAGTGTTACTACATAGATTGCAATTGGTAACTAAGCATAGCTTTTAGTTTCAGGTTCTGGCACTATTTCTTTGGAAGGTGGTTCCCTACAAGATATTCTATTGATTCTAGCCATCTCTATAAACCTCTTGTCTATCTATCAAAAATTTTATTTTTCTTCTTGTAAGACAATTGAGTTCTCACCACATGATGTGGTTATTTGATACCTCCATGATCTTAATTTGGTTATTGCTACTAAGAGTATTGATTTATGATCTCACTTATATTAGTTTGATGGATTCAAAATCTCTAATTCTATAGGTGGTTCTCTTATTACTCATGCTCACATGGTGAGAGAACTTTTGCATGAGCATTTAGGCCATGTCAACTATAGATATATATAGTAGTTGAGTACACAGGAGCTAATGATTGGACTACCTTACATCTCTTGTAATGATGATGTTTTTCAAGGTTGTGCACTTGGAAAACATCATAGAGATCCTTTTTTGGAAGGTAGATCCACACGTGTTAAGGCACCATTAGAGTTGATACATAGTGATCTTATGTTATTCCTCACTCCATATTTTTCTAGTGCCTAATATGTACTTACCTTCATAGATGACTTCTCTAGACACACATGGGTGTACTTCTTAAAGTACAAGTCTAATGTATTTGCTTCATTTCAAATCTTTAAGACATTTATGGAGAAGAAATATGGTTTTTTCAGATGGGTTATATGCACTGACAATGGTAGGGAATATGTGAATTAGTATTTCTAAGATTTTTGCACTGAGCATGGTTTTCAACATCAGTTCATAGTTCCCCACACCCCTCAATAAAACAGGGTTGCTAAGAGAAAGAATAAAACTTTACAAGAGATGGAAAATTGTATGATACAGTTTCAAGATATGAGTCCTTCCTTTTGGGATGAGGCTATCGATTGTGCCAACTATATTCAGAATCAAATTCCTCTCAAGGCATTGCAATATTTGACTCTTGAGGAGGCTTGGACTCATGTCAAGCTTGATGCTTCTACATACTATATTTTGATAGTGAGGCTTGGGAATTTATTCCATATCTATAGTGGAAAGCCATTGAGAGGAAGAGTTGACCATTCATATTTGTTGGCTACCATGAGGATGTGAACCCATACAAGTTGTTTGATCCTAATTCTAGAGAGGTCTTATTTTGAGGAGATGTCCAATTTGATGATATTTGTCCTCCGATGGAACCTCCATCACTAGCTTCTCCCTCACGACCTAGTACTTCCTCCTCTTCTCTAAATGATTCTTTATTCTTTTAGGAATATTTTGATGATGATTCACCTTACCCTCCTACCCCTAATGTTTCACAAGTACCCAAGTAGGCTTATGATTTTGTTGTTGCAATTAGATCTATGGAAAGAGATCCTTTAGATTCTCTCCACATTCATGCTCAAACATCTAGTGCTGATTTTTTGAATCATGGCATTTCAAATGATTCGTAGAGTTTTTCATAAGTGATAGGACACTCAAATTGGGATAGTGTTAGGATAAACCACGGATAGAAATAAAAAACTACATGCAAATATAACCAATAATAGAAAAAAAATAGATCACACAGAAATGAACACAAGGCACCAAGATTTAACGTGGTTCACCCAATCCCTAAGCTACGTCCACCAAATTGCAAGTCCAATATTATTACAATCCAGTGATTACAACCTGATTACAATCTATAATCCCTTACAACTCAATACTGCCACAAGAAGCAATTTCATATCACAACCAAATGAAAATACTTAACCCTAAACCCTTTTATACAAGTATTTTATGCCATTTTAGGGTTACAACATGTCAACCATATGTCGGCTACAACATCAGCCATGGCTCAAACACCACTAATTATGAAGTATGTATAGTACTTTCCTGATTAGTCACCATAATCTAACAATCTCCCACTTGGGGACTGATCAGGCTCCACACTAAACAACAAACTCCCACTTGGAGACTGATCCTATAGCAATGCCACTACAACATGGGGCTCCCACTGGATCAAACCACCCTGGACTCTATTTTTTGTCTAGAAGACCAACCGAAGCTGAAGAGGAGTTCAACTTCTCCCTTGTTACAACCTTTGTCAACATATCTGCTAGATTGTTATTTGTATGGATCTTCTCTAGCTTTAACTGTCCATCCTCCAAAACTGACTAAATGAAATGGTACCGCAACTGTATGTGTTTGGTCTTAGAATGCAGAGCTGAATTCTTTGCAAGATGAATGGCACTCTAACTATCTGTGAGCAAATAATTATCCTTCTAAGGATGTCCCAATTCTTCCAAGAAGAACTGAAGCCATATCATCTCCTTGGCTGCCTTGTAGCAGCAACATACACTGCCTCTGTAGTGGATAGAGCATTAATCTTTTGTAACCTAGAAACCTAGCTCACAGCTGCCCCACCAACAGTAAAGACATAACCTATAGTACTCTGCCTGGTATCGATATCCCCTACCAAATCTAAGTCAACATAGCCCTATAAATTAGTAGTAGAGCCCCAAAGTGTAAACACTTATTGGGTGTTCCTCTCAAATATCGAAGAATCCACTTGATAGCATTCCAATGCTCAAATCTTGTATGACTCATATAGCTACTAATGACTCCCACTACATGTGCAATATCTGGCCTAGTACATACCATAGCATACATAAAGCTTCCTACAACTGAAGCATAGGGTACCTTGGACATCTTATCCTCCTCTTCCTATGTCTTAAGACACATCTCCTTAGTCAACTTTAAATTACCAGGTAAAGGTGTGTTGACAGCTCTAGCATTCTCCATAGAGAAACATTGCAACATCTTCTCAACGTAATTAGCCTGACATAGCATCATTGTTCTGTTCTTCCTATCTCTGCAAATCTTCATACCAAGGATTTGTTTTGCTGCCCCTAAATCCTTCATAGCAAATGCATGTGCTAATTGGCATTTTAGCCCCTTAATATGATCCATGTTAGACCTAGCTACAAGCATATCATCAACATAAAAAACATAAAATAATGTAGCTATCATCATCCAACCTCTTAAAATAACCATAGTAATCTGAATGACACCTATTATATCCAAGCTCATGCATAAAAATATCAAATTTTAGATACCATTGCCGAGGTGCTTGCTTCAAGCCATATAAACTTTTCTTCAATTTGCACACTAAGTGCTCCTTACCTTTGACCTCAAAACCTTGTGGCTGAGCCATACATATTTCTTCATCCAAATCACCATGAAAAAAGGCTATTTTAACATCCAACTACTCTAAATGCAAATCTTCAATAGCCACAAGACTTAAAACAGTACGAATAGAAGTCATTTTAATAACAAGAGAAAATATCTCATCAAACTCAATTCCTTTTTTCTGTGCAAATCCTTTTATAACTAACTAGCCTTAAATCTTTTCTGACCTCCTTCCTCTTCTTTCAACTTATAAACCCACTTATTCTATAAAGCCTTTTTACCTACAAGCAACTTGCATAGATCCCATGTCTTATTCTTCAGCAAAGAGTCCATTTCATCTTTCATTGTAAACTCCCACTGAATCTTAGTATTCACCTGCATAGCTTCATCATAAATTTCAGGTTCACCAACATCAGTAAGTAAAATAGAATACAAAGATGAAGAAAATCTTTGTGGAGGTCTAATTTGCCTCGTTGATCATCTAACATTCACCAGTGTGTGTGGTATTTGTTGTTGTAGTTGTTGTACATCATGAGGAATGGATGGAACATCAGCTTTTGGAGTATCATCTAGCACTACATAATCATCTTCTTTCTTCTCATGTTGCTGCAACAGATCTTTGTACAAAACTTTCTCATTGAATATGACATCCCAACTTCTAACAATTTTAAGATTTTCAAAATCCCAAAGCCTATAACCAAATTCATTAATGCCATATCCAACAAAGACACATTTCTTTGATTTAGCTTCTAGCTTGGTTCTATTTTCAGAGTCTATATGAGCAAAAGCTTCACAACCGAAGGTCTTGAGAAAAGAATAATTCACCTTCTTACCAGTCCATGCTTCCTCTAGAATACCACAGCCAAAAGGAGTACAGGGACCTCTATTAATCAAATACACTACAGTAATGATAGGCTCCACCCACATGTGTAAGGGCAACCCAGCATGCAACCGCATGCTCCTTGCACGCTCCAATATAGTCATGTTCATGAGTTCAACCACTCCATTTTCCTACAGAGTCCTTGGAATAGTTTTTGGTCTACAAATACCATTAGTGGAGAAATAATCTTCAAATTAATGACTACAATACTCACCACCATTATCAGATCTGAGACATTTTAATTTCTTACTAGTCTCATTTTCTACCAAGCATTTCCATTTCTTAAAAGTTTGAAATACATCAAATTTTTTTCTAAGGAAATAAACCCATACTTTTCTAGTTGCATCATCAATAAATGTAACATAATAATGAGAACCACCAAGTGAAGATACCTAAGCTGGTCCCCATACATATGTATGCACAAGCTCTAATTTCTCCTTTTTACTTTCCTTCCAAGTCTTTACAAAAATCACTCTCTTTTGTTTTCCATACACACAACTTTCACAGAAATCCATATTAATACATTTTAGAACTAGTAAAACTTTATTTGAATGAAGTAATTTCATACCTTTCTCACTCATGTGCCCAAATATATTGTGCCATAGTGCTGTATCAGAATCTATAGCATCTATTTGTTCTCCATGCTCAACTGCAACAATTGTTCCTAAACATTCATTTTTCTCTGAAACTATCAAAGTAGAAGGAAGAATATGACCTGTACAAAGATATAAGGTGTCTACTTTCACACCTTTTACTACTACAAGGGAACCTTTTGAAACCTTCCAATTTTTATCATTAAAAGTAACTACACAACCCTCATCACCGAGTTTCCCTACTGAAATTAAATTCCTACTCAGCCTTGGAACATGTCTTACCTCATGTAGTAGCTAATGATTCTCATTCTGCAACTCAATCTTAATTTTTCCCTTTCCAACAATCTGACAGGGTTCATTATCCCCCAAATAAACAAGCCCAAAATCCCCTTGGACATAATCAATGAAATAACCTATATAAGGTGTAGCATGAAATGAAGCACCAGAATCTAAAACCCATGAATCATCAACACTTTCTAAAGATAGAAGCAAAGCATCCTCTTCAGATTTGTTACTTATCACATTTTCCTCCTTGTCTCCATCTAATTTATCTCCTTCATTTTTCTTTTGATTCTAACAATCTTTCTTTTTGTGCCCTGGTTTCCCACAATACCAGCAATCATTCAGTCCTCCTTATTGAGACCTCTTCCCTTTTGACTTTCCTCTTGATTTCCAATGATTTCCAAAGTTACTTCCTCTCTCAGTCATTCTGCCCCTGCTTTGTGCATTCAAAGCACTTTGTGATGTAGATCCACCTGAGGATTTCCTACAAGTTTTCTCACACAAAACAACACCGATCACATCATCATATTTTAGGGTACTAGATCCAAGAATAGAATTACTCACAGCCATTACCAAGCCATTCCAGCTTTCAGGCAAAGAACACAAAATCAAGAGAGCCCTAATTTCTTCATCAAAATTGATACCCACAGAAGACAACTAACTAGTAATTGTATTAAATGCATTTAAATGATCTACAACAGATCCACCTTCTACCATTTTCATATTAAATAAATGCTTCATGAGAAATACCTTGTTTGAAGCGAAGGGCTTTTCATACAGTGTCACTAGGGTTTTCATCAACTCTTCTATCATCTTTGCTTTTGTAATATTAAATGCCATTGATGGTGCCAAGCATAACCAAATGCTTTCGAGTGCCTTTCTATCCAAAAGATCCCATTCAACATTTGACATAGTTCCCTGATTCTTGGCTTTTTCTTCCAATGGCTTCCATAAATCCTTCTAATACATATAGTCTTCCATTTGCATCTTCCATAACTGGAAGTTTTTCCCACTAAACCTATCAACCCTTAGTTTACCCTCATCTTCCATTGCTCCCACTCAACCATGAAACTTTCCTACGGAGGATAACTGAAAAAAAAAACTAGGCTCTGATACCACTTGTTAGGATAAACCACGGACAAAAATAAAAAACTACATGCAAATATAACCAATAACAAAAAAATAATAGATCACACAAAAATGAACATGAGGCACCAAGATTTAATGTGGTTCACCCAATCCCTAGGCTATGTCCACCAAACAACAAGTCCAAAATTATTACAATCCAGTGATTACAACCTGATTACAATCTGTAATCCCTTACAGCTCAATACCACTGCAAGAAGCAATTTTGCATCACAACCAAATGAAAATACCTAACCCTAAACCCTTTTATACAAGTATTTTATGCCGTTTTAGGGTTACAACATGTCGGCCATATGTCAGCCATATGTCAGCTACAACATTGGCCATGACCCAAAAAAATTGTTGGGTCATGGCCAACATTGTAGCTGACATATGGCCGACATGTTGTAACCCTAAAATGGCATAAAATACTTGTATAAAGTATTTTATGCCATTTTATGGTTACAACATGTCAACCATATGTTGGCTACAATGTCGGCCATGACCCAAAATTATGAAGTATGCACAGTACTTTTCTGATCAGTCACCATAATTTAATAGATAGGGCTATGGCTGAGGAGTACACTTCTTTGATGAAGAACCACACTTTGGATTTTGTCCTCTTCCAAAAGAAATAAAGTTGGTTTGATACAGATGGGCGTACCATACCAAGTATGTTGTAGATGGTTCTATTGATAGGTACAAGACACATCTTCTTGTGAAAGTCTTTTCATAGTTGGATGGTATTGACTACTACAAGACATTTTCTCCTGTCACCAAGATGAATTCTATTCACCTTGTACTCTTGCAACTTCTCAAGGATGGACAATATTTGAGATGTATGTGAAGAGTGTTAGAGAAAAAGGCTAATTTAATTTCATTAATTAACTTACCTTTTCTCCCTTCTTAAGATTTATCTTTATGAACTTTTGCATTCACATTTAATAATTCATTTGTAATTCCTAAATGGATTTTATCTTTTAGGTTACACTTTTCGAGTTTTGATCCCCCTATAAGGATAGATCGTTTGTAAGTATCTTGTCTCTTTTATTTTTTTGAAAATGCATTTGTATATTTTTCAGAGAAAACCCTTGCCTCCTCTTGTCTTTTTCTTCTTAGTAATAGGTTTCACATGTAGGTATTCTTTGGGCTTTGTGGATATGTAGTGTGTATTGCTCAAATCCTTCATGATATCAGAGCCAGATCTATTGTAGCTTGTTTGATATTTGGAGGAAAAGGAGAATGAGGGCTTGACAAATTAGATCTAGAGTTTTTTAGGTATTTTTTGAGAAAATAAGGGGGTCTTTAAAATTTAGAACACATTAAGGCCAAACTGACCTCATGGTTGGATTCAAAAGGCATAAAAACCCCTATTTCCATATGGAGTTCATCTATTTTGAATAATGTTGATCAATAAGGGAAAAAAAAAAAGCCAGTAGGTCATATGACCTTCTACATGTGTTCTGAGGAAATTTTTTTATTAAAAGAAATAAAATAAAAATAAAAAGGTACCTACATGCCCTTTTCTAGCACCATTTTTTATTTTTTAAGGCCCTCAACAACATTTTTGGTCTACTCACAGTTTGTTGGTCATGCAGGTTTTCCTGGCCACCATCTATTTTTCTCTGATCTGCCATTTCCTATGGCCACCATGCCACTACAACTCATTTTTGCCACCTATGACCACCTCTCCACCACCACCTTGGCCCACCACTTGTGCAATCCCCCGCTCACATGGAGCGTGTTGCACCTTCCACATTAGCAATCAGGCCCCACTACCATGTGGATGCCATGTGGCACTTTTATATGTCATTCCATGTGGCACTTTTATATGTCATTCCATGTGGCAATATTTTTTTTGCTGTAATGGCAACTAGGCCATCAATTTTAATGTACTAATATGTTGAGGTCAGTATGACATCAGCATTGCATCATAGCCTCTGGATGCCCTTCAAGTTCCTTTTTAGACCAACTGTTAGTTTTTTGGTCATATCTTGAGCATACAAAGGTCTTTTTTTAATCTAAACTAAGTGTCTGAAAGCTAGCTCTGAGATGGAGAGAATGACATAGGAATTTTCTATATTTGATGCAATTTGGTTTCTTATTTGGGTAGTCAAAGCTAAGTGTTATTTTTCACTCTGTAGGGCATATCTTGAGCATCCCAACTCTATTTTTCACAAATGTTATATTTTTGGAAAGATCATTTAGTACTATTTCTAGAAATTTTTGTTTGTCTTCCAAATTCTAAACCAAGATCTTGCTATTATGGGTTTTTCTTTATTGCACTATGGTGGATATCTTAGGTGATTCGAGTCTAGGGATTATTTTCATGGCATGGGATTTCTTATTTTGGGTTGTACTATTTGTTGTAATAGCTCTTTTCCTTTTCTAATCATTCTTGATATTATTTGTTAGCATGTTTATGCAAATACACTGAGATAAAGTGTCACTCCCTGAATTTTTAGGATCTTTCTCATCATTGTGACTTATTGTACTCACACTACATTATGAAATGTCAGGGGCAAAAAGTTGTTTCATGCTAGTGCCTCTTCCTTTTTCAAGTTAGTGTCCCTTCCATGACATTAGCCCCATGATGTGTCAATGACACATGCCTTTATAGGTGTTTGTACCTCTTCCTCACTCTTGATGTTCTTGGTGCTTTCTATTTTGTAGGAGTTATTGGTCCACTTTCTTAGTTTCCTATCACCTCACCCTAGTCTAGATTAGGGGGGTTCCTTTTGTTGTTTCTCATGCTTCCTTGGTTTTATTGATTAGCTCTTTAGGCTTTGATGTTTCATGCCATCTGTATCTTCGAGTTTAGCTGTTTGCCTTTGTTTGCCTCCTGATTCAATGCAGATTATAGTCTTCTCTACCTAGTCAAGTTCTATTTCAATGGTGGTTCTACAGATTACTAGTTTCTTTTTTATAGATTTTGTGACTTCTTCATACTTCACTAATTTTTCTTCATGATCGCTCTTTGTTCCTATTTTTCTAGAACAATTCTCTAGTTGGAGGCTTCTATAGTCCTTCACTAGGTTTTTGGCTATATCTTTTTGGAGTAGAGTTTTTTCCACTAGTTTTTCTCTATTTCTCTATTTCATAGAGATTTGGTTGTGATTGGTTACCTTATTAGGCCTTGTTGCCAAGACCCAAGTTTGCTTTCAGCATTGCATTGCAGTTTCCTTGCTCTTTTTGCATTGTTGCTCATCTTAAGGGGGGTTGTTAGAGGAAAGGTTAATTTAATTTTATTAATTAAATTACCTTTTCTCCCTTCTTAATATTTCACTTTATGCACTTTTGCATTCACATTTAATAATTAATTAGTAATGATTAAATGGCTTTTACCTTTTAGGTTACCTTTTGTACATTTTAGGTTACCGTTTTCAGGTTTCGATCTCCCTAGAAGGATAGATCATTTGTAAGTATCTTGTATCTTCTCTTTTTCTGAGAATACATTTCCATATTTTTTAGAGAAAACCTTTGCCTCCTCCTGTCTTTTTCTTCTCTATGATAGGTTTTTACATGTAGGTATTCTTCGAGATTTGTAGATTTTTTGCATTGCTCAAATCCTTCAAAGAGTTCCTTTTTGCATGAAGACCTACATGAGACCATATAAGACTCTTTTATGGTGCACAAACTTTGGAGGTCCTTATATGGTCTCAAACAAGCCCCTTGAGCTTGGTATGAGAAGATGGATTCCTTCTTTCTTGTATCACACTTCACACATTGTCATTATGATCCTATAGTGTATTTTTAGCATCATGGGGTTGATCTATTGATACGTATAATATATATTCATGATCTCATTATTATAGGTAGCTCCTTTATAATTTAGAGTGTTCAAAAATCTTTGAGAGAGCAATTTTAGCTGATAGACCTTGGACTTCAACCATATTTTTTGGGTCTATAGGTTGTTCATTCTTTGGATGGGATAATCATACTCTATCAAAAGTATGCTCTTGATATGCTTTAGAGATTCAACATGCTTGATTGCAAGCCTATTCCTACACCTTTCTAGTCTAGTGTTGTTTTATCTACCACTTTCTCTACTCCTATGTTGGATTCCACTTTATATAGAGATCTTGTGAGTAGTTTGTTGTACATGACACACACATGTCTTGATCTTTCCTTTGTAGCTACCCTTGTGTCTTGATTCTCACATGATCCTCATAAGAGTCATTGAAAAGATACCAAATATATTGTGAGGTGCATTCAAGGTAATACATGTTATGGCATTCACTATACATCAGGGGATCCTCACATTATTGGTTAGAAAGACTTGGATTGGGTTGACCTAATATTGATGATTAGAATTCTATGTCTATTTTTTTCTATCTTGGTTGTGAACCTATTGCATGGTCTTACAAGAAGTAGCATTTTCACACATTACCATCTATAGAGGCATAATAAAGGGCAATTGTACTAGCTAGTCAGAAGGTTTTATGTCTTTGATAGTTCATGACAGAGTTTAGATTTCCCCCTAATAGAATCTCTCTTTGGTGTGACAATCAGATTGCTATACATATTTCTCACAACCTAGTTGAGCATCAGTGGACCAACCACATTGAGCTTCATATGCACTTCATCAGGCATTTGATTCAGCATGGTTCTCTTAGCTTGGAGTATATTCTCACTACTAAGTAGGTCACAAACATCTTCACAAAACCTTTTCCATCCCCATGATATCTCCAGCTATGTTTAATGCTTCGGATGAACAAAGTTTTCTTTGGACGTATCAATGATGAATCCTTCCTTCATTCTTTTATTTTTAGCATTCTTCTATCTCTTTTTGGAGTAGGGTTTTTCCCACATGGTTTTTGCTATTTCTCCATTTTTCAGAGATTTGGTTGTGCTTGGTACCTCATTAGGCCATGTTGTTGAGACCTATTTATGCTTTCAGCATTGTATTTTCCTTTTTTTTTTGCATAGTTTGTAGTTTCATTGTTGGTAATCTTAAGGGGGAATGTTAGAGTAAAGGATTAATTTTATTAAATTTTATTAAATTACCTTTACTCCCTTCTTAAGATTTCCCTTTATCCACACACATTCCCATTTAATAATCAAATATAAATGAGATCTATTAGATTTCCACAATCCATGTTAATGCTTTCAAGTTTTTGGATTTGATTTGATGTAAAAAAAACTATATACAATCAAATCAAAAAAATTTAAAGAATCAACTATTAATTATTAAATTTCATTTACCTCTTAGGATTTTCCTTTTAGGTTTTATGATTTCCTTCTATAAGGATTGATCCATTGTATATTTCTCTCATTCTTTTCAATCTGATCATATATTCTTGCATATTTTCAAAGCCAAACCCTTGCCTTCTCTTGTATTTTTCTTCTTTGTGATAGGTTATTGCATGCATGTGTTCTACTAGATCTGTAGATTTATTCTCATCAAGTCCTTTTGAAATAGTATAGAAGATTTTGAAAACTTTGACACCTACATATAAATAGACATTGTAGATGATTGAATGGGTCATACCTTGGACAAAGAGATTCATAAGAGGGACTCTTCTTGGAAGATTGGAAGCAACAAATTCTGAGACAAAACAAAGTTTTTCCTAGAATTGAGACAACAATCAACACATTGAGTGTTAGACCTACATTGGTAAGGAGCACAAGCACAAGTGACGATTATGCTAGTAGTAGTAAAGGAAGAATTGAAGAAGATACAAAGATTGAATAAGGATTTGCCTTACTTGTGAAAAGAGAACCTAAAGGTAAGAAAATATTTAAATATTGTACTTGTAATGAATTTGGTTATTATGCTTCTAAATGTCCTAGGAGATCTAGAGAATGCCTTTATGAAAATGATGAAGATCTAGAAGCTAGTGTAGAAATAATTCTTGAATGATAGTGATGATGAAGATTATGAACTTGGATTGGTTGAAAAAGAGGAAATAATAGAAGAGACAACTTTAGTAGCTATTGTTGATTATTAAAATTCTAATGAAGGAACTAATCCAAAGGCTAATCGAGAGAATGCTAAGTTTTTTATTAAACTAATATAGAATTGCAGAATGATATATGGATTGTGGAATAAAGAGAAGAACCAAGAAGTGAACCTAGAGTTGAATTAAGAGTTGAGACAGTGACTCCTAATAAGAGCCTGATAAAGAATAATCCTACTGATCAGATTATTGGTACCAAGGACAAAGGTGTGATGATAAGAAACAAGGTACAAATGGAAGAACTATGTTTTGTTTCTCAAGTAGAGCTTAGAAGTACAGATGAAGCTAGTAAAAATGACTTTTGGATTCAAGCTATGAGAGAGGAATTAGATCAAATTGATAAGAATGCTACATGGGAATCGTTTCCCAGACCTAAGGCAAAGAATGATATAGAAACTAACTAGGTTTTCAAAAATAAGATGAATAAACAAGGTGAGGTTGTGAGAAGTAAAGCAAGGCTAACTTATGTTAGGGATAGTCATAGCAAGAAGGTATTGATTGTGAGGAAACTTTTGCACCTGTTGCTAAAATAGAAGTAGTTAGAATTTTTTTTCTTATGTAGCTAACAAGAGATTCAAAGTGTATCAAATGGATGTTAGGTTAGTATTTCTGAATGGAGAACTTGAAGAAGAAGTTTACATTGAGCATCCTAAAGGATTTCCTCTGAAAAATGAAGCAGATATGGTTTGTAAGTTAAAGAAAGCATTGTATGGTTTGAAACAAGAACCTAAAGCTTGGTATGCAAGGTTGGAAAGATATTTAGAAAAAATAGGATTTACTAAAGGTACTATAAATAGTAATGTGTATTTGAAGGGAATTGAGAATATTTTTCTAATTATTGATGTATTTTTGGATGATATAATATTTGGAGGAGATGATGAAGCAAGTGAAGCATTTTCTAGTGAAATCAAGAAAGGGTTTGAGATGAGCATGATTGGTGAGATGAAGTATTTCTTGGGTTTGTAGATTGTACTAAAGAGTGAAGGTATTTTCTTGTCATAGACAAGGTACTTAAAATATTTGTTGAAAATATTTGGTTTTGAAATTTGTAAACTTGTTGGTACACCTATGGTAACTAGTCATAAGTTATCTAAAAATATGAGACACCTACAGTTGATCACAGGAAATATAGATCCATGATTGGAGGCTTGTAATATCTAACATATACAAGACTAGATATAGATAATGAAGTTAGCATTGTTGTGAGATTTCAAGATGATCCTAATGAAGCAAAATATAGAGTAGTAAAGAGGATTTTCAGATATTTGAAGGGCACACCTAGTTTTGGATTGTGGTATAGCAAATAAAATGACTATACTCTATGTGTATATACTAGGATGAGGATTAGGAAGTCAGTATGGATGACATAAAGAGTACAAGTGATGGAGCATTCTTCTTAGGATGAATATTGGTTTCTTGGCTAAGCAAGAAACAAGATTACATTTCACAAAGCATGGCAAAAGAAAAGTATGAAGTAGTAGAAAATAATTGTAATTAGATTATGTGGATGAAGCATATATTGAAGTACATGGGAGTTTATTTTATAGAGCTATTGTCATACACTGTGATAACATAAGTACGGTAAGTATGTCTAAGAAACTTGTGTTACATTGTAAGGAAAATGCTCACATACCTATTAAGTATCATTTTTTGAAACAAAAGGTTGCAACAAAAGAAATCAGACTAGAGTATGTCAGTACAAAGTAGCAAATAGAAGATATATTACAAATCCTCAGCAAAGGATACATATGAGTATTTGAGAGGTATGTTTGGTGTTATGCCCCTACCTACTTCATAATAGGTGATGCAAAAAATTGCATCATTTAGTGGTACAGAGAACTATTTTTTATCTAGATTGAATTTTGATGCTTCCTCTATGGATGAGTATCTATGTTTGAGATGAGTCATGAAGAACTCCTGGTAGTTGGTATTTAATAGTGTCTTTGGACACTTGATATTTTTTGAAGGTATTTTTTACAATAGAATGACATAATGATAACTTTTTTCATTGATGTCAATAGGGGAGAGAATGCATGAAAAACATCTTGTGCATATGGGAGAGAGTTGGAAAATCTTGATTTCATGAGGGAAGTATATCAATTGGGGAGCAGGAGCACAGACGAAGATTTTTTCCTATTTGATTGATGAAGAGGATTTGAAAAGGAGATAACTATAGTAGTGGAGTAGTTGTAACAAAGTGGTATGTTTAGTATTCTTGGAACTTAGATGTTTTTCATCTACATTTACATCGATGTCAAAGGGGGAGATTGTTAGTATGAATGTCAATGATATTCCTATGGGGGAGCATCCTAACATTGTTTGAGCATGTGAGGGAATGTTAGTGCAATCATATGTTGCATTCATGGCAGTATTTGGCATTGATGTCAATATACTAAAGATTGACATAATAGCAGACAATATTTAAGGATGTATGGTTCCAGGGTTAAAGATGAGGTCAAGCATGGTTAGGGAAATTTTTTCTATAGAGTGTCCTAATTCTTTTGTTAAGAGTGCATGTAGAAAATCGAAGACTAGTGACAATTATTCAAGACTTGTAGAAGACAATTTATAAATAGAGTTCCTAAGAAGTGTTCTAGTAATCCGGTTACATATCCTAATAGGGATAGAATCTTGTTGAGATAATTTAGACAAAGGTAGAAGACATCCTAATGATGACATCAGTGAGTGCACAAAGTCCATGGTTGTACGTGTGAATATTTGTAAAGACTGTGAGTCGACAGTGTTATGTAATTATGGAAAGATATATTCACTCACCCCAAGTTATTTAACCTTCTTTTGATAGCATATGAGTATAATCAAGCTTTCCCTCCTTTGTTTTCTTTTAATTTAATGAATATGAAAAAAATATAATAGCTTCTCCTAACCTTAAATTGCCAAGAAAACAGTATAAAATAATTTATTTTTATATTAACTGAGATGGAATTTAAATATATGTTGATATTTTATATCCTATGGTCTACATTTGACTAGGTTATTTCATCTTTTATAATATCTCTTCAATGAGGTTTCAATAGAATCCTAAATTTTTAAAAATATTGATTATAACATCATTATATTTTTTTTAAAGGGACAAAATTCCATGCTCTACACTTCGAAACCTTAATTGTATAGTAGTTTGCACCTATGATTCAAATAAACAATCACAACCATTTATTAAATATATTTGGTACATGGGGTCCTACGTAATAAAGATAAGTCAATTGCACATGCAAACTACCTAATGCTTCCATTCCAATTTTTTTGAGAAAAAAAAAACTTAGAATTAGATTGCATGGCACAACCTAGAACTATCTATCCTCATTTTTTAAATTATGTGCTCTAAAATTAGCCCATTTCAAAAATTGTCATTGTCTCTTAGTTTGTATATTCAAAGTATAGAAAGTGACTATTCACATATAATATCTTTGTATATTAGACTTCATCAAGTGACAACAAAAATCAAATGAAAGATATCTTATTTTAGAATACATTAACCTATACATCAAAATTATGCACTACATTAATTCATTATTATATATTATGTTACATAACATATTCCACATATTTACAACATCATATTTTCTTAGAACTCCAAGATTTATCCACTACGATGAAATCTGAAACATTAGTCTTCTTCAATTACTCTAATTATTTTTAATTCTAATTCATTATTATTTAAGGCCGATTAGTCAAGACTGTTTGAACTCTCAAATGTCTTTATCATACATCTAATTTATAAGACTAGTAACTTTTAACCCATCAAAATTTTGAAGAATAACTTGAACACACGAGAAACTTATCCATACTGAAACTCATAACAACTTTACCACTACATCATATTACATCTAGATGCTATATTTGTGAAGTGTCAAAAGTATTATGCCCTTTATCATGTGGAAAAAACAAAGGCATATTCTCAATTATCTTTGTCCACAAAGCCTACGACCGAAAAGGAGAAATTCGAAAAAGATGTAGCCTAGCCTACATGCTAGTAATTTAGTGATCACCGTCTACGTAATCTTTTGGTGTCAAAGGAGGAATCTTCCCTAGCATCTGGGTAACGATTAGTTGGAATCCCAATTATTCTCTGTCAAAAGTTATGGTCACATTGACACTTACAAACATGGCCTACAAATATGCCCTTCTTCAATAATGCATTGTCAAGACCAATACTAATTCATTCCACTCAACTTATTCCATTCCCATTCACAAATTATGCTACCATCCCTCTATATATATATATATTCTCTTATTTCTCATCTATATATTTTCTTTATCATTCATCTGTATATTTTCTTATCATTCAGGAGGCTTACATGTAGAAGTAGAGCTTGTTACCCAGCCAAGGATGACTTGCCCACTTAAAAACAATAAAATTATTTATTGTTTTAATGTCAGCGAGCAGGTCATTCTTGGTAAGGCAGCTTGATCTCTTCATCATGTCAGACTTGCCATGAATGTTTTCATTTCAAACGTTTCAATATTTTTCTATTCTTTTCAGATATAATATTCAATGGTACAAACATTTTAATGTTTTCAGTATTCTTTCAAACTTATTATTGAATGGTACAAACATTTTAATGTTTTCAGTATTCTTTCAAACTTATTATTGAATGATACAAACATTTTAATGTTTTCAGTATTCTTTTGGAACATTTTATGCAATGGTACAAACATCTCATTGTTTTCAGTACTCTTTTATATATATTATTGAATGGTACATATATTTCAATGACTTTTTTTTCAGATATATGATACAAATGTTTCAATGTTTGCAGTACCCTTCTCAGATATATTATTCAATAGTACAAACATTTCATTGTTTTCAGTATTCTTTTCAAATATAATACTAAATGCTAAAAACATTCCAATGTTTTGGGTAGACATTGACAATTGTACTAGATGAGTTTCTTTATGTAGGCATATTATGCCATTGAAGTGTGGGTTGTAATGTGTTATGCTATGCATTCTACTTACTTTGGTCTTCTATTTCGATTCTTGTTATCTTAATAACTTGGGTTTGGTTTGTATTTTATATGGAAAACATATGGGTCTTTTCAGCTTTCAGATAGATTCTCTGGTATCACAGTTTGTGAAGATCAGTATACATTTTTCATAGCTAGGAGAGAATGATCTTAATGAATCATTTGAAAGTGGTACGAGCTAGAAATAACCAATAAGGGGAAAACCCATGAAATCAAATAGATTCCGATAAGAAATAATGTTGTTACTCAAGAAAGGAGATGATATGATTGATTATGTTGGCCAATAGAAGGGAAATGTATGTTCAAGCATCAACCTTTACACTGTAGATATCTTGGCTGAGAGAGTGATTCTTGATCCAGACCATAAATCAAAGGAAAATTGATTGCATATCGCCATCACCAAGCACTTGTTTTTATCAAGTGTTGGACCTTCTTATGCGCGAGCTTCAATTTTTTAGCTGGTTTAATATTATATTAGATTTTATTTCAATAAATTGTTAATTATTATACCTTGAGTTATGAATTATTATTAGTTGCTGCCACAGCAGGAAACTATTGCAGAGGGCATGGAACACAATCAGTGATTTAAATTTCCTCCACCTACCAATCAAAACTACTTTTTATTATCATTCATCTTCTAATTACTATTTCTATCACCGAACTTGCATAATTTTTATTATACATATTAACCCAGAGACTTTTATTGTCCTCTTATTATAAGATTAATTGTATGTTCAATGTATTCGCAGTTTCTGCAGCTGTGGAGGAGGGAGGCGAATTCAGACGGTGGGGATTGTACAACTAGTTGCAAATTCCGCTCACACGAGCTCTGCAACAAGTTTTAGCCACATACAACAGGAGCTTCCTAAAGTAGAATACATTTAAGAATTGGTATGAAGTCCATTGCCAGATCAAAAATTCTTTGTTCACGTTGATTTTAATAGTAGATTGCCTCTTAGAGAATTCTATCGATACCACAACAAGATTTCTGTAAAAACAATTTATTGGTTGGCAACTTTTCTTTGTTGTTGCTATTGTTTTATTTTACATCATTAGTTTCAAGATCTCAATTGAAACATATTGGAACAGTCGAACAGAACAAAACATCATAGTGTACAAAATTTGGGGAAGGTTTATTGTCTCCAAGTTCAGAATTCACGTATTTAGTGAAGGATTTATGCAATGCTTTTTTAAAATTGCTAAATATCAGAATGGATACAACATGTCCCGAAATTTATGGTTTGCAGGAAGAATTTTACCTCATATTTGAAGATTAAGAGACATCAAAATTAGAGTTGAATGTGAGTTGTCATTTAGGTTAGAAAGTTAATTGCACCACATATGTTATCTGTATTTCGACCCCTATACTGATTTGAGCTTGGGTTGGGCATTCACACCTGATTGGGAATATTACAGGAGGACCAACATAGATGAGCGTTGGTATCAAGCTAAGATTAGCAATTTCTTTGTTGTCAAATACTGAAACTTAAATCATAAGACTATAAAATATATATTATCAAGGATTCAAATTAATGTCTCCAATTGCAGCCATTTGTAGTTTTGTGTTGTGGTAGGGAAAATCTTTTGTGGGCTGCTTTTTTTCTGCTTATTTCTTTTGTATTTAAACGAGGAAATGAAGTTTTCTTTCTAATTCTTTCCCATAGAATTATCGAACTAGTTATTTTAATATATAGTTTGTGACCCCAACCACATTTGTCAAAATATATATATGTTGGGAGTTATGTTAGTAGGTTGCAGAGAAATTCTCTCTCAATGTTTTTTTTGCTCTAAGCTATAAAATCGAATACCAACATGGATAGACAATCTAGAAATGTTTCCAGCATATCAATACCAATACTGAAACATTGGGAGCAGATTCAAAAGTTTTCTTCTTTATTTAATGTCATTCTTATTTTAGCATAACATTTCTACAAACCAAGAATTTTGGTGAAATTTTACTCATCTTACACGATTGATGACACCTCGGAGGAGCAATAGTTAACTGTTTTCCATAGTATGTCTCCCAGATCCATACTCTTAACCACAGCGGTATCCATCCCTCAAGGCTGCAAGTGATTTTGTGCATCGTGATTTGTATTATTCTTCTTGTTTATATTTCTTTTTTAAGCCATAATCAATATTTTTTTTCCCTAATTATCTATTCTTTCCTTTCTCACATTTAGTCGTTCATTCTCAATGCTGAACAGGGATAGCCATACTCCTATCATAGCATGGCAAAAAATACTAAATAAAAATATGTACACACTAGTACTGTAACTCAGTCACTGATTTTTCCTATCTTATGAAAATTGTATGCGTCAATTTTATATGATCTGTACCATTTTTGTTTAATTCTTATAGACTACCTTAGTATTTTACTAGATAAATATTTATGTTGTCCATCTGAGCATTCAATGACAATTCTTAACATAGAAACCATTGTTCACATTCAAATCTTCCAATTTTACATTGTCATTTTTAATAAAGGTAACCTCTTACTTATGTTTGAAACTTATTGACCTCTCTAGTATAGTTTTTGGGTAAATTCATATGTGCCGCAATCTAAATTATGGGTTGAACGTCTTCTTTTGGTAAAGGAAATTTTAAAAATAGCTATAACTTTTTTCATTTATTTGCTGGAGCTTTATTTTAGACTTATGAGATTTTATTACTTACGCTAATATTGGTGTGGTCTTGGGAGAGAAAAATGAGGTGATAGAGGATTTTAGACATATATTAATTCCTTAAATTATGCCCCTTAGTTGATTTCATGTTTGAAAGGGTTCTAACAATAATGGGGTGGAGTGGTGGTAAGAAGATGGTGGAGGAGATGTTTATGGGCATGTGATGTAGCTTAGGGTAGAGGGATGTAAGGATAATAATGAGAAGGCGTCATTTCTGTTGGAAATTAAATGTCAATGCTTACAAGTTGTGCTCGAGCCCCACACCCATCTACCCTTTCA
Organism: Cupressus sempervirens; assembly: GCA_028749045.1. Classification (NCBI taxonomy): domain Eukaryota; kingdom Viridiplantae; phylum Streptophyta; class Pinopsida; order Cupressales; family Cupressaceae; genus Cupressus; species Cupressus sempervirens. Next base: position 36,596,121 of record CM053793.1, on the reverse strand, counting down.
GGTCACCGCTGGCATCCATGAATGGCAGGCATTCATTTTGGTAGGTGAGATTTTGAATTTGAACGTTGAGAGGGAAAGGAAGAATGTGACAAAAGGAATATTTTTCTACATTCATTTAGTAGAATTCAGTGCAGATCAAGCAGATCAGAGAGAAGTTGGAGACCTGAGCAGAGAAGGAAGAAGGAAGGAAGTTTGTGCCTGCAGTTGCACGTGGTTCCTTGTTCACTCTGTAAGTTTGTTGTTTGGATTTGTCCTCTTGAAGCAGTGATTGCTCTAGGCACCATTGTATGTAGCCATTAGAGTTACAGGTTTAAAGGTTTATTAAAGTTTGAAGTATTATCAATTTAGGGTTATTTTAGGGTTTTCTAGTTGAAGCTGAATGCTCCCAGATTTTGTAATAGTTTAATGCAAGATTAAATAGAAAGCAAGCAGCATACTTAATCCATTTTTCTTCATCTTCTATTCATTGCATTTGACAAGTTTGGTTGAAAGCTTAAAGCTCTGGCTCTCTGGTTTTAATGGTGAATGCATTCACGTTAAATTTTTTTTAAGTTATAAACTTTAGTTGGAGCCGAGCTCACTCGGCATCTATTATTGCCGAGCATTTTCTTTTGTGAGCCGGGCATACTCGACATTTGTTGCCGAACTCCTCTTTTGTGCTGAGTTCACTCAACACCTATTACCTGTCACTCGGCACCTTTAAGTGCCGAGCAAGTGCCGAGTAATTTCTGGCACTCGACACCTTCCTGTGCCGAGCACTTTTCTTCAAGTGCCGAGCAACCTGCCACTTGGCACCATCAAGTGCCAAGTAAAATTGGCACTCGGCACCTTCATGTGCTGAGCAACTTTTAAGTGTCGAGCAAAGTTTTTAGGGTTAGGGTTGTGAGATTAAGTTTGATCTTAATTGAGATTTCTCACATGGTATCAGAGCTTTGTGGCCCCACATCCCAAGTGAGTTAGGGCATTTGTTTTCTTGGGATATTTATCATGGCAGGAGATGCAAGAAAGATATGGCAGCAGCCACCATCATTTAATGGACAGAATTATGATACATTTGCAAAGAAGATGAAGACCATTATAGTAGCAAATGATTTGTGGGAGTTTGTAGTTAATGGATTCAATGATGTGACTGATCCAACTCAGTATGTTGCCCTCACAAATGCATAGAAGACTCATTTGAAAGAGTCAAGGAGGAAGGAGGTTAAGGCATTAAGTCTTATTGAAGCAGTAATGACAGAGACAATTTTCTCAAAGATTGTAGCAACAAATTATGCAAAGGAAGCATGGGATATCTTTGAGACGAACTTCAAGGGGACTGACAAAGTCCGCACAGTTAAGCTACAGAACATAAGGAGGGAGTTTGAGAACCTTCAGATGAAGGAAAATGAATCAGTTGCAGACTTCAGTTCAAGGACCTCCAATGTGATTAACCAACTGAAGTCAAATGGAGAAGACTATCAAGAGCAGAGGATAGTGGAAAAGATATTGAGGAGTTTACCTCATAAATATGACCATTTGGTCATGACCATAAAAGAGGCAAAAGACCTCACTGTTTTGACAATGGATGAGTTGATGGGTTCTCTTCAAACCCATGAGTATAGGATCAATAGATCCGCATCTTCTTCTACCCAAGAGAAAGTATTCAAGGCTCAATCAAATTCAAGAGGAAGGGGAGAGGAAGAAATGACTTAGGCAAAAACTCCAGAGGTAGAGGCCGAGGTAATGGAGGACAAAGGAATGCTGTAGCAGAAAGCTCAGAAAGAGTAGATGGAGCAAGTAGCTCACAAAATACTTCAAGAGGAGGTAAGAAAAACTACAACTCAAATAAGAGTAATGTAGAATGCTACTACTGTCATAAATATGGGCATTATGCAAGTGAATGTTGGAAGAAGCAGAATGATCAATCAGGACAAGCAAATGTGGCTGATGTGAACATGGGAAGTGGACCCAATGTTGCTGCCTTCATCATGTGTAATGTTGGTGAAGAAGGAAGCCCTGAGGTTTGGTACCTTGACAGTGGATGTAGCGACCACATGAGTGGTAATGAGACCTTGTTTTCATTCATTGACAAGAGTTTCAAATCAAAAATTAAAATGGGTAATAATGGAACCCTACCAATTGTGGGCAAAGGATCTATTATGGTCTGTACCAAGAAAGGTGAGAAAAGGGAAATACAAAATGTGTATTTTGCCCCTGGTATGAAGCACAATTTGATGAGCATTGGTTAGCTCATTCAAAATGGATACAAAGTGTTGATGGAGAATGATAGTTGTATCATTCATGAAAAAGATGGGAGCAAGAACCTACTTGTAGCAGTTCAAATGACAAAGAACAAAATATTTCCCTTGAGGATTGAGACATGTTTCTCATCTCAAGTTAGTGATGCACCTCCCACACAATCAGCTCTAAGGAGTGTGATTAAAGACCCCTCATGGCTATGGCACCTCAGGTATGGTCATCTTGGCTATGCTAGTTTAAATTTATTGTCAAATAAAAGAATGGTAGAAGGTTTTTTACATGTAGGAAATTCTTGTGACAAGTGTGAGGCTTGTATTTTGGGTAAGCAACATAGGCTTCCCTTTAATTCTAGAAGTTCTAGGAGGGCTAGATATCCATTAGAGTTAGTGCATACTGACCTAGTCGGCCCTATGCAAGTTACTTCCATTGGGGGGAGTACTTATTTTATGACATTCATTGATGATTTCAGTCATAGGACATGGGTGTATTTCTTAAAGAATAAATTTGAAGCATTTAATAAATTTGTAGAATTTAAAGCCCAGGCTGAAAGAGAATGTGGACACTATATCAAAGTCCTTAGATCAGATAGAGGAGGGGAGTACACCTCCAATTCTTTTGTAAATTTTTGCAGGAAACATGGCATTAAGAAAGAGCTCATAGCCAGCTATACACCACAGCAAAATGGAGTGGCTGAAAGAAAGAACAGGACCATTGTTGAAATGGCAAGAAGCATGATGAAAGAGAAAGGTCTCCCAACTGAATTTTGGGGAGAGGCTGTGGCAACAACAGTTTACCTAATTAATAGGTGTCCTACAAAGGCAGTCTATGACAGAATTCCAATGGAAGCTTGGTCATGAGTAAGATGGACAGTTGAACACTTAAGGGTGTTTGGATGTGTTTCTTATGCACATGTGCCTAAAGAGCAAAGGCAGAAACTTGATGACAAAGGTGTGAAATACATTTTCACAAGGTACAGCCCAGAGTCAAAGGCATACAGATTGTATGATCTATTGAACAACAAGATGATGCTTTCAAGAGATGTGGAATTTCTTGAAAATCAATCTTGGTATGGACAAATTGATGAGTCACCAAGCACTTCAAGTAAAGTGCCAATTATGAATGAAGAGGATGATGATGAAAAGCAAGAAGAAGGAGCAGATAGAAGAAAAGGCAAGTAGATTCAAACATTATCGAGCTCCTCTAGGCATGATCGAGTGTTAGTGCTGAGTACCAGTGAAGACCGAGCTAGTTGGCAAAGCAACAACAGTGAAGATTCTAATCCCACACTCTCCTCCCTATTACCAAGAAAGACCAAGAGTCTTAGGGAGATATACCAAGATGAAAGGTGTGAAGATTATGATGAGAGTGTTAATTTTGCATTATTTTCTCATAGTGATCCAGTATATTTTGAGGAAGCTATTAAGGAGAAGAAATGGTGTAATGCCATGAATGAGGAAATAGATGCCATAGAAAGGAATGAGACATGGGAGCTAACTAAATTGTCTCCCAAGAAGCAAGTGATTGGAGTGAAATGGGTCTATAAGATCAAATGCAATGCGGAAGGCAAGATTGATAGGCATAAGGCAAGGCTGGCAGTCAAGGGCTACAAACAGCGGTATGGAAGAGATTTTGATGAGACCTATGCCCTGGTTGCAAGAATGGAAATCATGTGTGCTATCATAGCAATTGCAGATCAGCATAAGTGGAAGGTATTTCAAATGGATGTGAAGTCCGCCTTCCTTAATGATGTATTGAAAGAAGAAGTGTATGTGGAGCAGCCACCTCATTATGAAGTTGCAGGTGAAGAGAATAAAGTATATAGATTGAAGAGAGCTCTTTACAGGCTCAAGCAAGCTCCATGGGCATGGTACAGTAGGATTGACTCATATTTGATGAGCAATGGCTTTAGCAAAAGAAATGGTGAGCCCACTCTTTACATCAAGGCAGCAGATGGTAATGTATTGATTGTTGTCTTGTATGTAGATGACTTGATTTTTACTGGTAATGATAAGGCTCTAATTGGTGACTTTAAAGAGGCCATGAAAAGTGAATTTGAAATGACAGACCTAGGTCTCTTGCAATACTTTCTAGGCATAGAAGTAAGGCCTAGAAAGTAAAACAAATGCATGATGGCATCTTCATCTCTCAAGAAAAGTATGCAAGGCAGATTTTGGAGAGATTTAAAATGCAAAATAGTAAGGCAGCCCCCACACCAACAGCAGTAGATCTGAAGTTGAGCAAGGAAGACTCTAGCAAGAGAGTGGATCCAACACTATACAAGAGTATGGTTGAAAGTTTAATGTATTTGACTACAACTCGACCAGACCTAATGCATGCAATAAGTCTGATTTCCAGATTTATGGAAACCCCAAAGGATTCCCATTGGCAAGCGGGAAAGAGGATCCTAAGGTATGTGAAAGGTACCAAGGGATTTGGAATTTTCTATACTGCAAATGATGATTTCAAGTTGGTTGGTTACACTAATAGTGATTGGGCTAAAATTTTAGATGATAGGAAGAGCACTTCCGGATACATGTTTCATATGGGATCGAGTGCAATTTCATGGGCATCCAAGAAGCAACCTATTGTTGCTCAATCTACAGTAGAGGTTGAATACATTGTAGCAAATGCAGTAGCATGTCAAGCAATTTGGCTAAGGAGGATCTTGATAGATTTGAATGAAAGGAAAGAGGATGGAACCACAATTTATTGTGACAACATCTCATCAATTGCATTGTCCAAGAATCCATTCTTCCATGGGAGAAGCAAATACATAGAAATCAAATATCACTTCATCAAAGAGTTGGTGGAGAATGGGGATATCAAAATGAATTTTTGCAAGTTTGAGCAGCAGCTAGCGGACATTTTTACAAAGCCATTAGGCATTGGATCTTTTGTACACCTAAGAGAGTGTCTTGTTGTAGTTGATTTGGATCAGCTGTAATCCTTGTTTGTTTGGCTCAGGACAAAGGGGGAGTGTTGGAAATTAAACGTCAATGCCTGCAGGTTGTCCTCGAGCCCCACGCCCATCTACCCTGTCAGGTCACCGCTAACATCCATGAACGGTAGGCATTCATTTTGATAGGTGAGATTTTAAATTTGAACGTTGAAAGGGAAAGGAAGAATGTGACAAAAGAAATGTTTTTCTACATTCATTTAGTAGAATTCAGTGCAGATCAAGCATATCAGAGAGAAGTTCCAGAGCTGAGCAGAGAAGGAAGAAGGAAGGAAGTTTGTGCCTGCGATTGCACGTGGTTCCTTGTTCACTTTGTAAGTTTGTTGTTTGGATTTGTCCTCTTGAAGTAGTGATTGCTCCAGGCACCATTGTATGCAGCCATTAGAGTTGCAAGTTTAAAGGTTTATTAAAGTTTGAAGTATTATCAATTTAGGGTTATTTTAGGGTTTTCTAGTTGAAGTCGAATGCTCCCAAATTTTGTAATAGTTTAATGCAAAATTGAATAGAAAGCAAGCAGCATACTTAATCCATTGTTCTTCATCTTCTATTTATTGCATTTGACAAGTTTGGTTGAAAGCTTAAAGCTTTGGCTCTTTGGTTTTAATGGTGAATGCATTCACGTTGGAATTTTTCTAAGTTATAAACTTTAGTTGGAGCCGAGCTCACTCGGCATCTATTGTTGCCAAGCATTTCTTTTTGTGAGCCGGGCATACTCAACATTTGTTGCTGAGCTCCTCTTTGTGCCGAGTTCACTCAGAACCTGTTGCCTGTCAATTGGCACCTTCAAGTGCCGAGAAAGTGCCGAGTAATTTCTGGCACTTGGCACCTTCCTGTGCCGAGCACTTTTCTTCAAGTGTCGAGCAACCTGCCACTCGGCACCATCAAGTGTCGAGTAAAACTGGCACTAGGCACCTTCATGTGCCGAGCAACTTTTAAGTGCCGAGAAAAGTTTTTAGGGTTAGGGTTGTGAGATTAAGTTTGATTTTAACTGAGATTTCTCACAATTTCAAGTGACGTAAGTGAACAAAGAACTTTCTAAATTGAGGCAGATTTTAAATTGGATTAGAAATCAGATATTGTTATCTTTCTACAGTGAGAAAAGTTAATTGTAAAAGGAAAATATGGAGGCTAGCTTCTACTTGATGACGGCTAAGAAAAAGAAAACTTCAAGATTTCATAGTGATATCACACTATGACATCTTGTAAGGGTGTTTTGCATTTGATGAGGAGGAGTTCCTAAGAATTCTTGGATGTTTGTTTGGGAATGAGTTTATGGATAAAGATTTCTGCCCTCGGATGAATGCCAATATTTATTTTCTATTCTGTGTGTGGGCATTCCTACTAGCTTGGAACAAAAAGGAGGCTACAAGGATAGTTGAATGATGCTTGGAACTGGAATGGCATCTGGGGTACTCGTGATGGCTGGACATGGTAGAAGTGGATATTGGTTTCTGCATGATTGAGGGCCACTAGAGAGGAGTCAAAGGGTCGAGGGATCAATTTCATCCATTCATAATCTTAAACACTTCTATTATAGTTTGGAAAAGGGTGGGGGAGGATCAGTCTTCTTGGATGGAGCTACTATACTTCATGGCCCAATGGGAGGAGAATCAAATACGAATAGGAAATGACTGGAAGAGGAAGAGGAAGTTCACTTTGAGAAAACTCAAGGAACGTAATGTTGGGGAAATCCCAAGGGAGGTGTTGCCACATGTTTTAGGAAAGAAGGAGAGTAAGGTGGTTGTTGTTGGCGGTGTGATGATCAATGAATCGAGCGAGGATATGGTGGTGCGTTGGGGGCACCACGGGTGTTTTGGCTGCCCATTTTCTGTAATAGATCTTGTTTCCTTGGAGTGTGGTTTGTGTGTGTTTGTGTCCTATATAAATGTATGAAGGAGTAGTATATTGGTGATGGGTTGTAACATTTGTGAGACCTATATTTATGTTCAATGGGGAAGTATGTTGTTTTTGGGCTACAATGTAAGAGTGAGATTTGAAAATTAAGGCTACAAGGCTTTCTATGCTACAAATGTAATTTTTTTCTAAAACAATCAAAAATATCACTTATGAAAGAAAATTAAAGTTCAAACAATCATAGAAAATATTAATGAATGACTTACAAAATGAAGGAAACAATAATATATTTCCTTTCATGCAACTTTGTCTAGTTCTATATAAAACAATAGAATTTTTGAAAATCTATTTTAAAAAACATATATTTTTATAAACATAAACTGGCAAGCCACTAATATTTTTTTATTAATAATAATAATACCTAGTTCTAGAGCTCATGGAGAAAATAATTCAGTAAGAAAAACTCCAATCCTAGCCAAGTATAAAAAGAATGTCGCCATATGATATCCTAAACTATGAACAAAGAAGACCTATAAAGAGCTTTATAAAAATGACCTTGCAAAAAAGCCCCTTGAAATATAAAACCCCAAACAATAAAGAGCAACAAAAATGGCCGTACAAAATAGCTCAAAACATTCAATGTATTGTTTAGAAACCCCATCCTAGCCTTAATAATTTTTTGTGTAATTAGATATTTCTAATTACACTTTACTTAAGTTACTTAGGATAATGCATCTAGATATTAGTCATCATGTAGATGCCTAGGAGTTTGCAATTTATTTTAGCACATGGTGTAGGAGAAATCCACTTGTACCTCATTGTTTGTGAGCTTCACCTTTGTTTTCTTATCACATTATCATCCTCTCATTATTGTACATACTTTTTTATAGGATGGAAGATGGTCCATCTTTAGTGAACACGTGATTACACCTTGTCTAGTTGATAGCGTATCTCTATCATCACTCCTAGTTATCATGCATTGCTTATTTATTGAGGAAGATTTCTATTGCACACAATCTAAGTTTGAGTATCCATTAGGAAATAGGTTATTGAGCATTTTGCTCTAGAACATTATTGACTTAATCAATTGATTGTCATTTTGTCTATCTCTCTTGAGTTTCTGGATCTTGGCATTTTAGTTTTTTTCTTAGGAAAAATCTTACATTGTATCAGAGCTTACTCTCACCAACAAAGATCTGACTCTGACTGGATCAAATTCCACACCCAACACAAATAGAGGAGTTTCCAAAAAGTCACCCCACCTTTTCCTGGCAGAAGGGGGACATATTATTGTTAGATACACTCATTGAAAACCCCCACTCAGTCATCTCTTTGACCATTCATCATTACCATATTATTAGTAGTGCATAACCATCACTCAGTCAACAATAGATAGTCATCCTCTAACTAGCCCTTTTTTTCCACAAAGTCCAACTTTACATGGTAAAATTAATGACCATTTAGTGTTAAACTAGGTGAAATTATTTTTGTTGTGATGACCAGTTGACCATTGAATTTTTTGTCTTGGTTTATTGGCATCATTGCAGTTTGAAACATTAGACCCCTCACCATTTGCATTTTTAGTTTTACAGTCCAAATTCGCAAGGCCATAACTTGGTCTTTTAGACTTTGATTTCAATACCAAAACAAACTTTTGCCTAGAAATTTATTGAATTTTTCAGTAGTTAATTTCAAATTTTAGTGGAAAATTTTTATAGAAAGTGCAAATTTTGGTGATTGTACCTGACAAATCATTGATTTTGTAACTTCAAAGGTTTTATTGGGCTCAAATAGACACATTTGTAGGTGTTATTTTTTTGAAATTTCATAGTTTTTAGAGAGCAATCCAAAATTTCTATCTTAGTATCAACTTATTTGGATAAAAAAATCATTTTTAATATTTGCTCTATTTTAGCCTATTGGGTACTTGTACTTTGAAGATCCTTTAGAGATCTTATGTCTTAATTATATTAAGTTTTCAAGTGCTTCATTTTTTTGTTGTAATAATCATATTCACAAGTTTACTTTGGCAAAATTGAACAAGTAGAAATTGTACACTCACTACATATAAAGTGCCAAAATCATTTATTTTGGGGGCATTTCTTCAATTTTTTTCATCTTAAGGAGTGCATTGATTAGTTGATTGCATCATAGATGGTTTAATTTACTTAGCAAAAAGAGACTATAAGTAATGGATTAAATTGATTATTACTCATCTTGGTGAGAAAATTTTATTGTCCTATTTGTATATGCATAAACCTTCTAATCGTGCTTTTCATTCAAACTCTATGAGAAAGTTTTCAATATTATCTATTGTAATGTGGAATTGGATGTTATGGATTTCCTTGATGCCTATATAGTCATCAAGGAAACAAGGATTGTTCCTAGTCTTTAGATCATTCTTTGGGAAATGTATAGAGATCCAAATGTTCCTACACTCCCAAAATGTCTTCCTCTTACATCTTCTTAGGATGAATTCTTGATAGAAATTGTAGGTTTATTTGTGGAGTCCTACATTGAGGATTTGAGAGACATCATTGATGAAAATAATCTTCACCTTGTTTAGGATGATCCTTCTTTAGTTATTTTGAGGGAGCACTCTGACCCTCATCATTCTCCACCCGGTCATTCTTTTGAGTTTGACATGATTATGTATACTTTGACACAGTAGTTAGAGGAGGTCTCTTTTGCTTCAAAGAAGACATTTGGGTAAGTGCTCCAAGTTGTGGTTCCAAAAGGGGGTATAAATGGCCACCTTTTTTTGAAATCAACAATTTTTGAACTTCGACAAGAATTTGAAGATACTTAAGCTCAAAATTTTCAGATATGACAAAAACAAAAGTAGTAATCCTTGAATCTAGTTTCTAAATTACCAAAAAAATTTCAAAATGGTGTAGTTTTATGTCCTAAAAAAGGGGGCCATAAAAAGTGGTACTATTTTTTTTAGAAAAAACATAACATAGTTCAAAGTGTGGCCCCCTTAAAATTTTAACTTTTTTTTTGAAATCTTTGATCGCTCTCATCAAAAGTTACCTAACACTATGTGGTTTATCCCAGATTTTTTAGTTAATTTCATAATGTGTATTTTTTTTATGATTTTTTTAATTGGACACAACCCAAAAATGAAAAATATATGTGTTTTCCCCTTAGAAATGATTGAAAACTAATCTAAAATCAAAACTTCTTTTTTTAAAACTATGTAGAATGAAGTCTAGTTTCTAAAAAACTAAGTTGTTGTGAAATTTGATGAACGAGCTAAAATCTACACCCCATTTAGTACATGTTGGTTTTTGAAGAAAAATGGATATACATTCAAAAGAAATTATAGTTGAAAGGATTGAAATAGTTCAAATTCAAAATAAATTATAGGGTTATATAGCTAACATAGAGATCTACAATGTCATGTAACCTAATTTTATCAATGCTCAACTACAAGGAAACTTAAAGGAGAGCATAGAAGAAAAATCAATAATTTTTTGTATGTTTGTTGCAAAACAAATCTTAGACCAATTTAAAGACTCCAAAACTTTGGGTTGGGTCCCCAAGGAAAATCCAAGCCTTAGGCTTGGTAGAATCCAAATTTTTAAATAGCACATGCACACTATAGTGTGCATGCACTATTTAAAGCATTTTTATATTCAAGCTTACATAACACATACGCACTATAGTGTGCACACACTTTGTGAGCCTGAATTTCAATAAAGAAGGAAGGATAGAGTGAGAGAGGGTAGAGATGGAGAGAGAGTAGAGGATGGGGAGAGAGTAGGAGATGGGAGAGAGAGAGAGAGAGAGAGAGAGAGAGAGAGAGAGAGAGAGAGAGAGAGAGAGATCAAGGGATGGGAGAAGGTGGGATAGGGAAAGAGGGATAGAGAAATAGACACACAGAGAGAGTAGGGGATGAGAGAGGAAGATAGGGAGAATAGGGGATGGGAGAGGATGTGATAGGGTGTGTGTGTGTGTGTGTGTGTGTGTGAGAGAGAGAGAGAGAGAGAGATGTGTGTGTGAGAAATATATAGTAAAAGAGAGGAGTGGGAGAGATATTTAGTTAGAAAAATACAGAGATCAAGATCAAGATAGCTACATGAAAATATAGAGAGAGAGAGAGAGAGGGAGAGAGGGAGAGATAGATAGTAGGGGATGGGAGACAGTGGGGGGGGGGGGGGGGGGGAGAGAGAGAGAGAGAGAGAGAGAGAGAGAGAGAGATGTGTGTGAGAAATATATAGTAAAAGAGAAAAGTGGGACATAGATTTAGCTAGAGAAATATGGAGATGATGATCAAGATAACTACATGAAAACATATATATAGAGAGAGAGAAGGAGAGAGGAAGATAGAGGGAATAAGAGAGGGTGGGATAGAGAGAGAGAGAGAGAGATAAAGGAAGAAATGGAGACAGAGAGAGAGTAGGGGATGGGAGAAGGTGGGATAGGGAGAGAGGGTGTGATAGGGGTGGATAGAGAGAGAGAGATGTGTGAGAAATATATAGTAAAAGAGAGGAGTGGGAGAGAAATTTAGCTATAGAAATATGGAGATGAAGATCAAGATGGCTATATATATAGCTATAGAAGTATGGAGATGAAGATGAAGATAGCTATATACATATATATATATATATATATATATATATATATATATAT